>JAQMRL010000001.1:357033969-358432719 GCA_035578175.1 Catonia carolina
ATGAAATCCAACATTGACAAGTGTAAAAATAACTTTTACTATATAGTGGACCAATTTTTGGGGCCTCTCACAACACAACACTGAATATTCTTCAAAGACACCAGTCAAAAGCACTTAGAGCAATAACAAACGCACCTTTTTACGTAACCAATCAAACCCTTCACCTGAAAATACCAACGGTTCTAGACATTGTAAACGCAACATACAACTCATTACACACAAAGACAAATGACCACATAAATCCAAATGTCCAATCCCTTTCAACGATCTCCCTATTAACAGAAGACTGAAACGAAGTGGAATAGGGATCTTCTCCGACCACCATAAAAAAGCATTTCAATTTTACTTGTCATGCCTGTTTCATTTCATCAAAAAATTAAAAAAGAAAATCATTTCATAAGAAAAAATAATTATCCATCATAGTTCATAATTCATTATCATTCAAAATATTGGCACCACATTCATTGTAAATTTTCACGCCGAAATCGGTCACTGGATCGATTCACATTCATGTCACATTCCTGCCATTCCTCATTCATTCCATCTCATTTACTAGTTGTGCTTTAAAAAATTGTGCAGTTGTAAATAAAAATAAAGTTGAAGCAAAAAAACTTTTACTCTGAGAAAAAACAACCCACAGATCCAATAAGCAGAATCAGTCAAATATTTTGAATTACATATATCGCTTAAAATACGTGAAACATACGTAATGTGTTGTCGTTTAGGTCATAAACCGAAAGGCTGGTTTGAACCTCTTCTGCTCTAGAAGCGTTACTATGTAAAACGAAGAGTGATGTGGTTTACCTTGCCTTCCTCACTGAGTGGAAAAGTATACTTTCTAGCATGCCAAGCCCTCTGAAAAGAATTTACTTTCCATCCTGCAAATCCTTCACCATAATATACACCAAAAATTCACCACAAGTTCTGGCTATATAATAAAATTCATTACTCTCAAAGGAGATAACTATGACTACGGTATTTTACACCTCTACCTCTTCTGTTCTTAAATGCGTCAGTCCTATAATTAGCTACCCATGTAATAGGAAACAGAACTATTTTTTGTAGTCCTTAATGTATGAAACCTAAAAATTAAAGTACAATTTTCAATAAATGTAATTGAACTTGAATATAATTGTTGATGTATTGATTTCTATCTCAAAGTTTGGCACTTCCAACTAGATAAACCTAACAATGTACAAGCCCTAACAAAAATATTAACTAACCTAACAATATTTATCGTTAAAATTTTAAAAATCTACGAAACTTCCAGGAAAATAGTCCTTTAAATAGTAATACGGTAAATAACTGTAATATCATCAGTTGATAACCTGAAAATTACAAACAAGAGGTCATCTTAAAATTTAGTAAAAATTTCCCGTATGATCTTTATGGCCCGTATGATAAAATAATAAAACATATATATGTATGTAAACAAACTTCTGCTTGAACTTTAAATTATTCAAGCATTTTAGTTTATTATACCATACAATATTACACAAAATTTTATTGAAATAACCTTTCATATTTTTTTACAATTTCTGTAGATTTCATCGTTAATGTACCAAATAAAATCTGGTTCTCAAAAAATTCTTATGAAAATTCTAGCCCACATCTTCAATAGTAGAACCTCCAGCAAAGAAAGTTGTAGATGTATAATCGATTAATAATTGTTTATACTAATCGCAAATCACTGAGAAAAAATATTATTCCAAAATCAGAATCAAACTTGGTTTTTGTTCTTTCATTTTCATTACGGTACTAAATATTGAGCTGCACAATTGCTGTATAATAATATGATATTCAACAGGAGTTGGGGAATTTCACTTTAAGGAGAGAGGTACCCCGTTGTACATTCTTCATCAAGAACTTCAGGTGTTATTTGTTATTCAAACTTTTAATTTAAAAAGTTACTTAATCGAATCCAAAAAAATTAGTCCCAGGTATATTTAGAATAGGCTAACAATTTTTAACAAAAGTATTAATATATTCTTTGTTGTTTTTTTTTTTTGTAGAATGACTCTGAAGTAAAAAATTAAGGATGATTTTGAATGTATTCGCAAATTAGAGAGGCGATTAGTTGACGGAAGTTCCACTTAAATATTTTTGTAAATTAAAGAGGATTCCTTTATATTTTTGTATTTAAGCGTAAAAAGAAAATCCACAAATTTTTATAAAAGATAAATATGAAAAATCAGGTGACGAAATTAGATAAATGAAATAAAACCGAAATAGAAGAATATAAATGTGAAAGTAAAAATAATAAATGGTTTTAAAAGCATTGCTTTTATTAAATCTCCCTTTTGTTTAACCACCGAACAATTCATATCGATTAATAAACAGGACACCTCCCTTTAAACTGTTGGCTGAATAATAAACTGCACTTCTGGAATTTAATAAAACATGCTCTCACTTACTGGACCACTCCCATGAGAGCAAATTTGTTTTATTTAAATTCTGCACTAATTGCTTTTATTACTAAAGTATTTGAAATTACGTGTATTCATTTTCTAAATTAAAATTTTGGAATTAAAAATATTAAAAAGTACAAAAGTATTAAAATACAATCTGAGATATTAACATTTTTATTTAAGTATATTATTAGTTTATCTTTTTCGTCCTCTTCTTCCTGTCAACGATTAGGCCTTCCAACCTGATTCGACTTCTTTGTCCATCTTTTTCACGGCCTACCTACATCTCTTTGTCCATCAGGTATGTAGCTCTATACTCTTTTCGCCCATCTATCAACACTCATTCGTAATAAATATTCTTTCATTTCTCTATGTATTTGCCGACTGTTTTAAATTTAAATGGGTCCGGATTTCCTCATTCTTAAAATGTCCATTAAACTACACAAACTACACCCCTGAACTGTTCTCATGACGTTCATCTTTTCTCCCAAGTACCCAGGACTCACTACCGTACAGCAAAACTGGAACAGCAGAGTCTTGTAAAACTTCAACTGGGTTTCTTTCTGAAAAGTTTACCCAGTGACCAGTCCATTTACTATTTGTTTTAACTGATACAATAGTGTGTGGTAATTATGGTATAATAATAGTAATTGCACCTAAGCTAAGCCCAAACTTATTGCTGGTCTCGGAAGCATTGAGTACTAGAAGTGTGTTTTCCAAGCATCACTATGAAAATAAAAATTACTATTAGGATTAGAATTTGAATTTCTATACCCTTTTAAAACTCAGCATAAATACCGTTTCAAACTCCATCTCTTCTGAAGGTAGAGAATAATATATTTTATTTTTGTAGTGAAGTTTCCCGCTTTCTCCCACTTAGACCGTCAAAGTATAAATGCTTTCATTTGCTTGTTCAATCCCTAGGGAACTAATTTACGAAATTTCAGGTCTCTAAATGATTGGAAATTAGAGAATCAGTAAGTTATGAGTGAGTGAGTGGTTGGAAAGTCAGTCAGTGAGTACTTTTATATTCATAAATTATTAAATAAAATTTTACTATCTCACAAAATAATACATTTATTATGCGTAACATGTCAAAAAAATTGGGTAGGTTATAATTCTGTACAGAACACAAAAAAGAGACTGACCAGATAGACATTCGCTTGGTATGGTATAAGAATACTGTGCAGAAACCTTGTCCAGAACAGCCAAATATTATACAAAATTTAACTATGGCATTTTGTTATTAACAAATCTGCGACATTACAATCCTGTTCTTTAGAATGTTCGTTATGTCATCAGTCGAAAGCCTGGTTTGAACCTGTAGAGGTTTTACTAAGTAAAACGAGAAGTATGGTAGTTTACCATTACCTTCCTCGCAGAGTTGAAAAGTATTCTTATCAGCATGCCAGGCTCTCTAAAAAGCATATATTTTTCACTCTGCAAATATCACCTTCACTTCATTCACCACAGGGTCTAGCTGTATAATGAAATTCATTACTTTCAGAGACGATAACTCTGCTTAGTGTCATGTATTCTTTTCTGTTCTTAAATGATTCAGTTATTTAATAGGCTGACCATGTGATAAGAAACAGAACTATTATTTTTAGCCCTGCAACTAACAGATTGAATGCAAATAATTTGACACTGTATCTTATGGGCTGTTCTTTAGAATATGAGAACAATAAATAATTTTGCTAACAACAGGAACTCATATTACAGCAACTAAGAATTGTTCAAAAAAACTTTTACAATATATGATCTAGTAATGAAAACAGATTTAACTTTTATTGGAGTAGTAAAGGAAAGGAATAGAACTATCCGGTGTTTCTCATGTCATAGATATCCGATTTGGTAATTTTAAAATGATTTTTATTAAAAGAACGTATAACACATATAATTAGCTTGAAAGAAAAATGAAGTAAGAATGCAATTGTTCGTGAGCCGTTATGTTCCGCCAATGATGTAACAGATGAATAAGAAATAACATGTAAGATGACTTAATATTTAAACATTTGGGTTACTCTAATTGTAAATGGTCAGAAGTGTATTAATAAAAGGAGTAAGATAGATATTTTCCCTTAATACAGGCAGGGGGAGTGTTAAATTATTTGCAATCAATCTGCTAATTCCAGGGCTACATAAATTAGTTCTGTTTCTCATCACATAGTCTGCCAATTATGGCTGAAACATTTAAGAACAGAAGAGGTAGAGGCATAAAAGACACTATAGTCAGAGTTATCTCCTCTGAGAGTAATGAATTTCATTATACAGCCAGACCCTGTGGTGAATGAAATAAAGGTGTCATTTGCAGGGCGGAAAGTAGATGCTTTTCAAAGGACCTGGCATGCTGATAAGAACACTTTTCCACTTAGTGAAGAAGGCAAGGTAAACGACTTAATTCCTCTTTTATTTAGTCAAGCCACTAAAGGCTCAAACCAGCTTTTCGCATGATGACCTAAACAACACAACAAGGTAGATATAATAAGGTGGGCATTACATGTAAAATTTCTTTTTATTTTAGTGAACACGTTTTAAAATTTTATAAAATAATATTTCTAAGCGAAAATTTTCTGTATTTCCTAATGATATCATACTACAACAAGCCTACTTTGTAAACCGGAATTATATTACCTTACATTGACCTTTTAACTGAAGATCTTCAAGGACTTTCCGTGAGAATTTTTAACTCTTTTAGAATAAAATAATAAGATAATTTGGTGAATGAATTAAACTCTTCAATTTTTCATTATTTAAAATTCAATTTCATTTTATTTTATTTTATATTCTTTTGATGACAAATAAAAATTACGAGTACAATTTTTTTACTATGAATCTTCATTTTATTTGAAGTGATATAATGAATTATAACCATCAAATAGTTTAACAAAACTCTTTAATTTTAAAGCAAATTCTATGGAAATCTACAAAGATTTTTTTAAAGAATATATCTGAGAGGATAGTTCAGACTGAACACAAAAAATAAAAAAATAAGATCAAACATAAAAAATGAGTAATTCGTACCCATTTCAAGAATTTATTTAGTACAATAATTTTAAATTTAGATAAAACAGTATGGTAGACAAAATGAAATATCTGTAAGAACGAAAATTAACATGAGAAAATTTGAACAAGGTAAAAAATCTAAAACTTAACTAAGTTTTTGAAAATAAATAAATGACGTAAACCAAATAGAAAAAATTCCTTTAGAGGAAATATCCCGCCAGATAAGACAAAGAGTGAACACAATAAAGGTAAAATTAATGACGTATTAGAAAATGCAAGGGAAAAGAAAAATTAAACAAAAAATACATATAACAAAAATAATAAGTATTGTATATTATTTTAAATTTTGAACAAAAACAGTAAGATAAACAAAATAAAATTTAAAAATGTGTTTATATGAGTAACAAGATGGATAACTTAAAATGTGAACAATACAAAATTAAATTAATTACAGAATTTCAAAAATGTGAAAGTTTGACAAACTCCGTACAATAAAAAACTAAAATATACATTGTTTTAAGCTTTACAATAATTAATTTTTTTAATTTTCTTTAAATCATTTTTGAAAAATAAATAGCTTTTAAACGATTTACGAACTTTAAAAAATAGACTAGTTTTAAGCTATTTTGAAAGTTGCGCTAAAACCTTGGAAGATCTTTTTCATTAAAATTTACAACTTTAAGAAAACGCAGTAAATTTCATTGTAGACTATTAAAACAACCATATTACTAAAACAAATATTTGTTACATATAAAGGAAAATCCCTTTTCTTTTCCAAAACAACCACAATAACACATACTTTTTATATATTTTTATACTTGATTCATAGGGCTTCTTTAAAAATAAGAGAACAAAAAATCCTTTAAAATTTAGATGTCAAGGTCAAAAATAATAAAAATAAATTAAATATTGTAAATTCAGTATGGAGAATCCACAAGTTAAAATAACGCCGTACAAAATTTTGAAATCATAAGTATTATTTTTCTACAACTCTCTTTTTGTTTTATAAATTAGAAGAAATTACCCTTGGCAAAATCTAAATACATAAAAATAATTTATTAAAATATTACCTTTTACTTTAACTCCTCTTAACTCTTGAATTTACAATGTTACATCAAGCGTTGATATTTACTTAAAACTGTGATTTCCCATGTAATTTCCTACCAAGTTTATAATCATTTCCTCTTAATACTTTGAAAGGTTTCTTATCTCTTCTATCCCAGTAAACCGATTTCCTCGATTTAAATTTAATAGGCTATTCTGAATTACAAATGATCAATATTTATTAACATTTTACAATTTAGTTATTTTAATATATTTCTACTTTTATCGAGAATTTCACCTTTTTCTTAAAATTTTTACATTGAAAAAACTACTATATTAATATTTTTAAAGAACACCCCTGTGTAGATAAATAATTTTTATTTTATTTTAAAATTTACAACTGATTAAGTTTTTACTGAAAACCACGCTTATTTTAAAACAACATTTCCGGATTACTGTAGCTACAGACATTTTTAGGAGTAGTGATAAACGAAAACGTAATCATCGGCTAGTTAGCTAAGCATAGTAATAACTATTCCACCAAATTGATTCGTTTTTAGAAACTCCATCATTTATTCTCTGTTACTACTTTCGTACACAATTGTGTTATCTGTCAATTATTTTGCCTTTAACAGATTAATAATCATCTGTCAGATATATTTGATCCCTATCCCAGATAAATTTGAGCAGGTTCTGATCAATTTGATTTTTCTTGTACAGCAAATTGGTGTCTGCATTCTTTATTTTGCATTATAAATATTTAGATCCTAATGTGATTAAAATCTTATCAGTTATTTTGGCTCGACGAAGGAACAAATTTATATGTGGGAATGTGGTATGTGTCTTTCTAACTTGCTTGTAGTTTTCCATTTTTGAGCAGGTCCTTCTTTGCATTGTCCCTTCATCATAGACTATTGACCTTCATCTGCTTCACTTATAATGACTGGTCAATTTTTATGTGGATCGATAGGCAGTCTCAATGGATGCTGTCCTCAACGTTGGATACACGGTGATAGTTCATCTCACTGGAAAATATTTTTCCTGGGAAATCTTTTATGTAAACCGAATTAAATATTTAGGAAAAGATTATCTTTGTTCAATCTAATTAATGAAGATCATTGATGTAAAGATCAAAAAATTAGAATAAAAATACATTATGATTCGTTTAGCTTATAATTATATTTAATTTTTATGATCTCATATATTTAGAAATGCCCATAACGGGCAGGTGGAGTGTTAAATTAATTGCACTCAATCTGTTGGTCACAGGGCTATAGAAAATAGTTCTGCTTTTTATCACATCGTCATCCATGGGAAAATCTCAAGAAAAAATAGCGATATGTCGATTGATGACAAACCTCGTTCTGGACGTCCATCAACTGCCCGAATCGACGAAAATATTTTAAAAATTCGAGAGCGTGTGCTCTCAGACCGTCGACTGACAATTTGGAAGTTTTAAGGAGATTGCGCAACAGTGTTCGTCAAAAAAGATCCGATTTGTGGCATACAGGAGACTGGTTCTTCCACCACGACAATGCACCTGCACACAGCCATCTCGGTGAAAGATTTTGTGACTAAAAATGGCATGGTTCCACTGCCCCACGCACCTTACTCGCCTGACACCGTGCGACTTTTTCTTATTTCCACGCTTGAAAAGGGACATTAAAGATCACAGATTTGACAACATTGAGCGGTCAGGAAAAAACGAGGGAGGAGCTGTCAGCCATTTCTGAAGATGACTACAAAAATGTTTTGAACAGTGGAAGCACCGGCGGGATAAATGTATTAGTTGTAATAGAGAGTATTTCGAAGGGGATGAGGTTGTTTTGTAAAAAAATTGAAAATAAATAGCTTTTGAAAAATAATTCCGGTTTTTTTTGGGTACCCCCTCGTATTTAAGAACAGAAGAAGTGAGGTGTCAAAGACACTAGTCAGAGTTATATCCTCTGAGAGTAATGAATTTCACTACACAGCCACACCCTGTGGTGAATGAACTGAAGGTGTAATTTACAGGGTGGAAAGTGCGTGCTTTTCGGAGAGCCTGGCATGCTGATAAGCATGGTTTTTCAACTCAGTGAGGAAGGCAGTAGTAAACCACCTCACTCCTCGTTTTACTTAGTAAAACCTCTAAAGGTTCAAACCATCCTTTCGGCTGTTGACCTAAACAACAACAACATACTTAGAATCTATGTTATCTTAAATATATTTACAGTATATACCTTGTAATAGATTAGTGTACTTCAGAATAATCTACTTTCGGTATGAACTCATATATTATGTGATTGGACATAGTATGAATAAAATATGAAATTTTTGAAGTGGCCATTTATTTCAAAAATTTAATTAAATACACAATATCTGGGAAAATCGGTCCCGATCAGACGTTTCAAATTTAAAAACATTTAACTTGTTAAGCTCATACATTAAGGTAAAAGATGAACTTCTTGCGTTATCATTATGTTCATTAAAATTTGCGCAATATGTTTCAAAATAATTTATCTGTTTAATTTACAATCTGACACACACACATAAAACGTTATTAAGATAAGAAGGAAGTAAACAATTACATTATTCTGTTTAAATAGCACTGTTATCGAACGTAGGTCGGCCTTGTTAACATCTTTAAAAGAATATGCTGACTTAGGCTACATATAGCACTCCTTGCTTCTACAAAAGACTATTGTAGCCTATTCCTATAATGTATAAAATTATGTAATGTAAATATATTTTTTTAAATTTTTCTTTAAATTGCTACTTTATTTTTAAGCGTATTTCTACATAAGGAATCAAATTGTTATTGTTTAGGTCATCAGCCGAAAGGCTGGTTACAACCTCGGGAGGCTTTACTAAGTAAAACGAGGAGAGAGGTTGTTTACCATTGTATCCCTCACTAAATGAAAACGTATGCTTATCAGCAACCCAGGCCCTCTGAAAAGCACCTAGGTACTTCCACCGTGCAAATGACACCTTCTCTTCATTCACCACAGTGTCTGGCTGTAAAATGAAATTCATTACTCTCAAAGAAGATAACTCTGACTTTATTATTTTTTAAAGTTGATGAGCTCTGAAAGTACGCATTGCCCCCTACCCACTTCATAGCTAGCTAATGACTTGCCAGTAACGTTGCCAATACAAGTGTTGGCAACGTACTCTCATATTATATTGGCAACGTGTCTCTCGTAGCTCTTTTATATATTTCATCAGCCATTTTTTTTTTTTGGTATTTCAATAACAATTATAATCTATGAATATGCCGGCCGCATTGGCGCAGTTGGTAACGTGCTCGCCTCTTATCATGCGGTCCTGGGTTCGAATCCCACTCAGGCATGGCATATTTTTATACGTTACAAAAAATCATTTCATCCTCCATTGTATATAGTTACACCCCAACGTTGTCGCTAATGACCGATGTAGTTGATGCGACGTTAAATAAATGAATTAAAAAAAAATCTATGAATATACAATCAGCTGATTATATTAAAAAGTACTGCATGTTAACGCGTTCTATAATCTATGTGCTCAGTACGAGATGCATGACTCAAGTGAACTACCGTGGCTCTTATACTCAGGCACGCGTAATGTTTCTCAGGTTGATACATTCGTACAATCTGAAAACGCTGGCAAACGTTCTGATTGATCTAAAAGCGTGGAACAGCAGAGCTCATTAACGGTGAAAAGCATTGTAGCGTCTTTTAAACCTCTACCTACTCTGTTCTTAAATCCTTCACTCATATAATATTGTCTGACCGAGTAAGAAAGGCGGTGATAATAAATAGAACTATTTTTTGTAGCCCTGGAACTAGCAGATCATGTGCAAATAATTTAACACTCCATCTGCCTGTTATGGCCAAGGAATCAAATTATAAAATATTAATAAAAAGAATTAATAGTTTCAAATCGTAGCTGGCAATTTACTATCGTGGTATATTTCATCTGTATCTAATCTTTCTTTAACCATTAAAAAATTAACTTGTGAACTTTGAACATTACACGGTAATATTAGCTCGAAAATGATCACTAGTATTTTGTATGCAAATCTTTACACTTATTCTCATTAATAAGAAAATTGATATTCGTTTACTTGGTACAGTTTTCAACGTAGTGTTGACACAAATAGATGATACAGCAACAAATTACTTTTATGACATGATGATATTCTGTATAAGTAAAAACAGATTACATCAGAAATAAATTTGTACACCATATTTTATGGTGTAATTGTCTATCCATAAACATATTAGCTCTAGGAAAAGAAGCTATTTCATTAAATAAACTATACTATAATATCTAACGTTAAGAAATTATTTACCTATAAGCTATATGATATTTGATGAAGGTTTCTGGTTCAAATCCTAGTAAAGTTAGTTACTTTTATACGGTTTTGAATATTAAACAGTGGTTATCGGTGTACTTTGATGGTTGGGGTACAATTAATCATACTCTCTCAGGATTGGTCGGCCTGGGTCTGTACAAGACTGCAACTCATTTACACGTTATACACATCATCCTCATCTCATTAGGTCATGGGGTTGCTTATTGTTCTGAACTGAACAGATTGCAACGTACACAAATTAGGAAAAAAAAAGATATTTATTTACCAAACATGACTGTAGTGCCCGCCACGAAAGAAGTCCGTTGTGTTTGGATAGTTCCATTTCAAATACGACCGAACGGGAAGTTTTAAAGCTACAGCAAATTAAACCCTGTTCTTTCCTACGTTGATTCGTTTCATATAAATTTTTTATTTAAAAATTAGTCGAAGATACAGTAATTTAGGTATAAATAGTATCCCGTTCTTGGCCGATTTTCTGTTAATACTGTCAATATACTAAATCGTACTTCAATATTACTTTAATAGTACTTTCAATATATTAAAGATATTAAAAAGCAATATATTAAAGTTTTCTTTATATTTAAAAATTTACAAAGTAAAATCCAATTTTCCGTTTTAATATTATGTCGGTCATTTAAAAAAGTGCTATTTTGGCTCTACATAAAGATTGGGAAATGATTTTTCAACTGAAACATGCAATTTTACAACAGTATTGTGTCAAGTACAGTATATTTTGCATTTAAAATTACAAACAAAACAGAAATATGATGTGAATAGAAAATTCTATTAAATTGCTTAAACTGTTCTTCACAGCGGACTTCTTTCGTGGCATGCACTATAGTGTAATTTGATAACAAAAATGTTTAAAAGTGTGCATTTACCGATTTAGTACTCGACTTGTTTGGATAAGTCGTTTTAGTCGAGTAGTTTAGTTGTAGTCGAGTAGTGCGTGTATACACAACTATAAAGTTAAGTTTCAACTTTATTTTACCTATTAAAAAATTAGTTTTGCAATTTTTCATACACAACTATCAAACATTATCAGAATATGTAATTAAATTAAAAAATATGACATTAACGGATTAGAGGACACCTCCAGTGATAGAGAATTACAATTGTGTTAGATTAACATTTTTAATTAAATTTTTAATACTAATGTCGTGTTAATGTATTGTGTCTCTACTCCCCCGACGTTTCATGCGTTTTTATGAGATTCGTGGTAGATCTTAAGACTGTTCTGGGTATTAAGAGTTTATTGTGATTATGAAGTTTGTCTCTGAATCTACGGTACAATTTTAGAAATGTGTCGTTATCGTAAGGTACGCGTAAATTATCGAATAATGTAGTCAGTTTCAAATTTAAAAATAATGTAAAAATGTTAATTTAATAAAACATTTTTTATTTCTTTTATAAAAAAGACGTTAGAAGTGCATCAACAGCTTACTTTTTTAACAGCGTTTGCTACAATCTATGCAATATCGATAGCGTGTGTAATTATTGCCAAATTGTTGCATAGAATATTACCAAGCGACATTTAAAGTGTGGCTGATATTATTTCAATGAAAAATGTACTTTACAAAGCTCAAAAATAATAGTGTGCCAAATAAAGGATCTGAGGAATAGAGAGAATTTGTTTCAGGTTCACCGGCCAGTTGAATTAACAATACCTACCTACAATTAATTATTAATAGCCTCCAGTGGACAAAGTTGTCTTTCCTTTGCTGGAAAATAGAGTTATTAGTTTTAGATTAGGAATCATGTATGAAAATATTAAGTTGTTTATGTTGAAAAGAAGTAAATATATATATTGTATAAATAAATAATAAGTGCAGACCAGGTGAAAATTATTTAAAATACTTATAGACTATTTCAAGAGTTATTCAATATTAATGATTTATTTTAAATTTACATTCAATGGCAATAAAAATGAATTAATTCCTCTAGATATTATTTTCCAATTACTAATTCATTTTTTGAATTTTTTAAGAGTTTTTTTGCAATTTCAAGAATATTTTAAATATATAAACTGAAAGATTGTTTATTTTTTGATTTGTTAGTGGCAACTGCCACTTATAAACTCATACTTGCAGATCTAGAATAATAATTAACAATAAAAAACTGATTTAATTACTGTTTGAAGACCTTTAGTTTCATTTAACCTTGTTATGCCATTGTATTCAAATGTACTGCAGTAAACGTTACAACGTTATCTCTTATGTCATGTACTTTAATTTAGGCCTTCAAAGTTAATAAAGATTTCAGTGCCTTTTATTATAAAATTAATGTCTTATAAAGCTATTACCTATTAAATTATAAAATAATGAAAATATTTTAGTACTTTAAGTTAGTAGTCTACTCAATAGAAAATAATTGATAAATTTATGAAATTACACAACAAACTTTATCCTTCTTATTATTAACTTTAATATATTTGCTTTTTTTAAAAAAAATAACTGTTAACTAGTACATCATAGTATCAGTTATGACATCAATTTTTTTTTTAAATATTGAAGCACTTTTATGCATCTCATACGCTTAAGTATTTTAAGATAACAAACACTTATTTTAAAATGACGCAATATTATAAAAATATATTAAAGCCTTAAACTGATGACTTAATTGTATCCGCCTTGTAATTGTTTAATTGATCTAAATTTCCTGCTTAATTATTGGGTTGAAAAATTGAGTACGTCAGAATCAAAACTCACCAAATTCAAAAAAAATAAAAATAAGATTATTACTCATTTTTACTTTCTCTTGCCTATATAAATATATAGAAAAGAAAATATTGTTTTCATGTCAATTTTTCGAAACCAAGTGTTTTTACCGGATATACACGTCTTCAGACCCCCTGAACCCAAAATCATGTTTTTAGCGATTGTTGTGTGTGTGTGTTAAAGAATCTCAAGAACGGAACATCGTACGAAGTTGAAACTTAGAACTTAAGTTAGGTACTACTAGAGGACTCAATATGAAAATTTTCATCAAAATTGGTCAACCGGAAGTTGTAGTTTATTCGTGTAATTTTTCTTTTTTTGCGACTTTATCAAAAACAGCTCCTACAAAGTTTCTTTTAAAACGTCTCATTTGTTACATTTTTTTTTTGCTATGCAAGTTACAGTAGACGCCATGTCTGCTGAAGTTCTTGAGGAGGCTGTGCTGTCGTAGAAAAAAATGGTTCTTTTAAGATTGCGGCCTTAATATGCATTTTAGAGGAAAAGTGTATATAATCAAAGTTATAGACAATTTAAATACCTGCAACTTAGAGGTAATTAGTGATTTTTTTGTCTTTTTTCATGAAAATCTGTAAAAAAAATTAATTTTTTTTAAATTTTGGCCCTTAATATGCATTTAACGAAAAAGTGTATGTATCAAATTAATAGCAAATTAAAATCTTCAACTTTTATTTTACCTAAACATTTTTTTTACAGAGCCTAGTGTAGCGTGAAAGAGTGATTGTCCGTATTATTAAGCCGAACTAAGGTTGGTTTTCATTTTGAATCATTCACTCAAGATTAAAATAAGGTTATGGTTTAGAGGTTAGTTTTTCGTTTATATCTAATGTTTTATTACTAACAGGTTAGGTTATATTGGTAAATATTTGCATTGGCAAGAAAAAGGCATGCAATTGTTTCATACTAGACTTTTATTGTATAGCCCAAAATGTTATAAATTTTATTTTCAAAATTTGCCCTGTCATTTAAAACTGATTAGGTACGTCCTGTTTTAATAGTATCAAAACATTAAATTCAGAGATTCTTTAAAATACGAGTACAGTAATACCTCGCATAACGCTTCCCCGTTTAGCGCTGATTCGTTATAACACTTTTGGTCATCAGAGGTTTGTACAGAGATGCGTTGCAGTAGCCGGCACATTCTTTAATGTGTAACGTACTGTGTCTTGTATTTTCAATGTAATAATTTGACATGCTGTATTTAATTTGTTGTTTATATTATACTGTACTTATAAATAAATATTTGAACCCCATATATAAACAAGTAATATAAAAAAAAACAAAATAAACCAGAAATAATAAAAAGAAACAATCAGTCAACATATGTATTGTAGTACTATGTACTGGCAGTACGAGCGTTGTACGGAACCCGATGTGATTAAGTCGCTCGACCCCGTACAGCGCTGTTTCGTTTAGCACCTGATGGCTGCGAAACGCATCTCAAGCGATAAATGGGTTACTACTGTTTATTCTACCGAACCTTCAGTAATAGTTCAGTATTCATTTAAATACAGTGGAGTGTCAGTTATCCGAACTAATTGGGAACCAGAGCGGTTCTGATAATCAAATAGTTCGGATTATCAAATACGCTAAATACTGTTATTTCATACACTCTACCATACCGTAACAATGTAATAGAACCTAAACGGTAACAATTTAATACAACCTAAATATTTAATAAGTTAATAGCCAACATAAACTTTAGTCAAAAACACACTAATTTATTTTAATTGTAGAGTAGTCTACGACAGATTATAATAACAAATAGAAAAATACAGAATTTCAAAATTGAATAAATTAACGAAATAAACTATGGTAAAATCCTTTTTGAAATAGTTTTTGACGCACTTGTACATACTATAGAGTAATTTTTAAAATATCTTGATTTTTTTTTGAACTAAGACTGATCTTCTTTTTGTAGAAGCAACACCTCTCATTCTTTTTAGTACCAATATTTCAGCAACACTAAAATGAGGCTGTTGTTCGCATCATAGCATTGCAGGTACTAGGGCACAAAAGGCCTCTGCGTGAGTAAATATTATGTATTTCTTTCCATCGATGGTGGTTCAATAATTGACGGTTCGGATAATCAACGCTCCTGTGTGTAGGCCTATGTATAAAAATTTTACTAGGAACATACAATGTTCCTGGTGGTTTATCACATGAAAATATAATTCTGTTGAATGGATAATTAATAACGGACAGGTTGCATTTTTAATGAAAAGAATGGTACGAGTAATTTGCTGTGATAACATCTTTTAGACCACCAAAGAAGTAAGTAAAATGAATTAGCTAATTCGATTGTGCATTACTAACTTATGAAATGGAATTTAACTGTGCATAAATACTCATCAATAACTCGTTAACACATTTAAGTTCATTTTATTAAAAAATACAAAAAAATATTAAAGTATAAAAAAAGAAAAGATAACGTAACACATGAGATTGACAGGAAAGATTGTAAAAGAATAATGTTGTAATATTGAATCAGTGTGTTGTATTACAATGAAAATTTATTACATCTGTTATTATGCACTACTAAGAATGAATATATGTTTGCATCAGAGGTATTACTAAGAACAGTTCATAAGAAAGTTTCTCCCCAACTAAGGAGCTAATTGATTTTTATGATCGGAGTATTATTTTTTGCCTATATAATAATGCCGTCTTCTGTTAATAACCTGAAAGTAGCTAGCACAGATTGAAAGTAATTTTTAATATTTTTCTTACGTCTACAAACAGGTGCTTTTAACATTTTACAGTAAATAAATTTAAAAAAAAATTCAATTCAATCGTTATGGTTAATTTGACCAATTGATGATTGATTCCTAGTGAATGTTCAACTATGGAACATTAAAAAATAGGTAATGGTACTATTGAAAATAACTGAGTACCTGAACAAAAAATATCAGTTTTGTTTGTAAAAAAAATCACATAAGTGCAGAAACTCAATACACAATAAACTCTCACAACAAATTTTTCAAAGCAATATTTTACTGTTCGTAAACCAACTTTAAATTAAAGAAACACAAATAAGAAAATAAATGTACAAAACAATCTTCTTCTTAAGAGTGCCAACTCCATCAATGAAAATTGGTCACAATTCTGGTAAATCGCTCTCTATTTTGGACCATCTTCAAAAGAACGTGCGTATCATGTCTGTCCAGTCTCAAATAATCGTCACCCATGAATATTTCTTTAGTTCAGATCTGCCCCTACCTTCAAATTTTCTCTTGACAATAATTCTAAGAATCTTGTCCCACTAGCGTAGCTCTCGTCAGTGGTTGAGTTAGGCGGCCGGAGCGGCAGGGCATCCAGCGGCGTAGTTGAGTTTGAAAAAGGGGAAACTTCGCTGTTGCCTCGGAGAGGTGCGGCCGCTGGCTAGGCGAGTGCGTCTACACTGCTGATGGGGAGAGGAGCCGTCGCCGATGTGGCGAAACACCTTCGCTGGTGAAGCGAGTGGAAGGGAAGGGGTCACAAAATCCGATAATTCTTCTGATAACCACAACTCAAAAGTTTCTAACGATTCATGGATTCCATACTCAAAAGTACACGTTTCCTTGTCATGTAGCAGGACAGAGTAAATATAGATCTTAACAAATCTATATCTAGTATTTTTAACAAACACATATTCCATGTAAGAAACGCAAGCATAGCCATTTTAATACGAGGTCTTACTTCCGCTTCCAGCTCCAAATCTTCTTTTATCAACTTCCTAAATATTCTGAAATATTCTAATATATTTCTGAATCTGTTCAAAAGGTTGTTTTTCAATAATTAGGTCACATCGAGTGTGAGGAATTTTAATACTTACAAAACAAAAACAATTAAAATACAGGTTATAAACCAACTAGTACCACATGATTTAATTTTAAACTTCTTAAAAGTACTTAAAAGTACAACTATTTAATTAAATACGGTTTCAAGTTGACCAGCACTGTCAGTCAGCGGGTGGGTAGTCGCTTTAAACTTTTAAGTAATACTAGTTATGAAAAAGACTTAATATGGTGACCAGGTAGCAGATATAAACGAAGAACAAACAGTTCTGGAATTCCCTGTTGAAATACACGCCAAGAAAAATTCATTAAAAGCCAATGATTTAAAATTCTCCCGCCTGAACTCAGAGAGTCGAAATTACAGAGCTCTAGAAGAACAAACAGCTGAGCGTTAATAAACAAGTGCAATACATAGCAATGTTCTTATTATAATTGAATTTAAATTAAAATAGTTATAAACCGTGTGCGAGACAAGATTGCGAAGAATAAACATTGAATGTTGTTTCTTGTGTTTTACAGGTATGTAACAAATGTAAATAACCTTTGTAATTTGCGAAATAATAAAACATTTCGAACTTGTGTTTTACAGTGAAACTTTTCTGTTTTATTCTTAACTAATCCGGGACCCACACGATAACTAAAATAAACTCCTATTATAAAACAACATTTGCGTTTAGTCAAGCAATGGACAAACTTAGATTTGAGTTTAGATTAAGAGGCACAGCAGATGGAAAAACGAACATCATGTGCATAACCTCAATTGAAACCGCCGATAAGCGTTTGTTTGGCCAACCAGATGAATTGCAGCTAGCTACCTTACACGAGGAATTAATTAAACATACAAGTTACAAAAAAGTAAAAAAAACACTTACAAAAAGGAACCAATACCGAAAAATTTGGATAACTATAGATGAGAACTTGAAAAAAGTGTACTTTGACAATGAAGAAAATCTGCAATTCAATGATTTTTTTTTAGAAGAAATTACACAGGGACATTTAGGAGAATCTACAATCACACAATCATCTGCAATAGAAGAATTATTGCAAAAATTATTAGAAGTTAATAAAAAACAAGAAAAATCTGCAGACAAAATAGCAAAAGAATTTATTCTGCAGAAATTCGACAATAAAACAGTCGATACAAACCAGTGGATAAAACAGTATGAAGATGAATGTGAAAGATTTCAAATAATTCAAGATAAAAAAAAGATTGAAGTATTAAAATTCTTTTTAGAGAAAAACTGTTTAGACTGGTATGAATGTATACTAATGAAACTTACCATTAATTCGGAGTGGTCTGAATGGAGAAAAAAATTCTGTAATACTTTTGCAAATAAAGGTTGGTCTCCAATCAGGTATGCGATAACGTTTAAATACCAAACAGGCTCTCTAGTAGAATTTGCTTTAAAAAAAGAAAAATTACTTCTGGAGACAAGAAAATCAATTGATGTTGGTACCTTGATTGATCTAATATCAGTAAGTCTCCCAAACTATGTGAGTGATAAAATAGATAGAAATGCACTGTTGGAAACGGAAGATTTGTACAATGAACTAGGAAAATTAGAACACTTGGTCCATAAAAATACTGGTAAAGAAGTAAAAAAACAAACAGAATATACAAAAAAATCTAAATCACCTTGCGAAATTTGTAAAGAAAAAACCAACAAAATCAGATTTCACCAAACTCAAGACTGCTGGTTCAAGGACAATATAGAACCCAAGAAGAAGGAAAATAAGGTAAATAGAAACTTGTTAGAGTTAAATGTAAATAGTGAAGATCCAAAAAACTTGGACACACACCATTAATTGAGGTTAAGGTTATGTTAAATGGTGACTTTGAGGCATATGGACTATATGATCCAGGCTCAAATGTATCACTTATTAATGCAAAAATATTAAAACTGAAATTAAAAAATGAGCATGAAAAAAAACATAACGTCAGCATAAAATCAATTAATGGTGTTAATAATGCAGATTGCATGATAAAAATAAAGGCAAGAAAAATGGATATGGAAGAAGATGTCTATGTGTTTGTAGTTAACAACGAAAATTTTAAACATGAATTTTTAATCGGACTAGACTTAATAAAAATATTTAAGCTGAGTCACGATAATAATTTAAATATAATCCAAAATAATACAGTTAATACACGTAACACTAAAGACACTACAGTAAAAATCTCTAAAAAAATAGATTTAATGAAAAATGATAGTAATAAAAGTTACGAAATCAATTTCAACGAGAATTTAGACACAGATCAATTCTTAATAACCACAGAACATTTACAAAAAGAAGAAAAAGAACTTATTTTAAAATTGGTAAATAAATTTGATAAAATATTTGCAAAAAATAAATTCGACATTGGCACAGTATCAGACTTCGAGGCCAGAATAGATTTAATCATAGAAAAATACTGCAGCAAACGACCATATAGGTGCACAATACAGGACAAAAGGGAAATAGAACAACAAATTTCAGAATTACTGAAAAATAATCTAATAGAAGAGTCCTACAGTCCTTTTGCAGCCCCGGTCACGCTAGCATTCAAAAAAGATGAAAACCAAAAATCTAGACTCTGTATAGATTTCAGAGATCTTAATAAAATTGTAGTACCTCAGTCACAACCATTTCCTCGTATTGAAGACTTAGTGACAAAAACAAGAAATTGTAATTACTTCTCAAAATTAGATATTAACTCAGCCTTTTGGTCTATTCCACTAAGAGTGGAAGACAGGCGAAAAACTGGATTCGTCACACAGAATGGACACTATCAGTGGACATGCCTCCCGTTTGGTTTAAAGACAGCGCCAGCAATTTTTCAGAGGGTCTTGAGTAATATCATAAGAAAAAACGAATTATCAGGTTTTACAACCAATTATATAGATGACATACTTGTATTTTCGAAATCATTCAAAGAACATCTAGAACACCTAGAACGATTAATGAGTGCAATTAAAGAAGTAGGTTTTAGGCTTAAATTTTCTAAGTGTTCGTTTGCCTCAAAGACAGTAACATATCTTGGTCACGTCATCGGCTACAATACGGTCAAACCAATGAAAGACAATCTAAGAGCTATTCGCGATTTTCCAACGCCAGCAAACCAAAAAAATATTCGACAATTTTTAGGTAAAATAAATTTCTACCACGATTATGTGCCTAAGATCGCTATTGTGCTTGAACCGCTTCATAATTTACTTCGAAAAAACCAAAAATTCATCTGGTCACAAAAATGCGAAAATGCATTTAAATTTTTGAAAGAATTCTTATGTAATGAGCCAGTTCTGACTATTTATGATCCAGACTTACCAATAAAAATATACACAGATGGAAGTATTCATGGTCTGGGAGCAATACTAAAGCAACCTCAACCCGAGGATAACAAAGAAAAACCAGTAGCATATTTCTCCAGAAAATTAAATGATGCACAAAAAAAGAAAAAAGCCATATATATAGAATGCTTAGCAATCAAAGAGGCAATTAAATTCTGGCAATACTGGCTTTTGGGCAAATCGTTCGAGGTTTATTCGGATCATAAACCATTAGAAAACTTGAAGATCAAAGCTAGACCGGATGAAGAGCTTGGCGATATGACTTACTATTTATCACAATTTCAGTTTCAGGTAAAATATAATCCTGGTAAATTTAATGCAGAGGCCGATGCACGGAGTAGAAATCCGGTACTCGAAACAGATGAAGAACAGGAAAAAGAAATAAGAACTGTAAATTCTTTGGATCTAAAAAAAATCATTGAAGACCAAAATGAAAATAATGTAGTAAAAGGTAATAAAATAATTAAAGATAAATCAGATTTACTGCTGAAAAAAGGGAAAATAATCATATCAGAAAAATTAAGCAAAGAGTTGATAAAAAAAGTCCATCATGAATTTTGTCACATTGGAGTACAGCAGATGACAAGTTTAATAAGACAATGCTACTCGACAAAAAATTTAGACACAAATATTAAGGAATTCTGCAGGAATTGTGAAATCTGCATAAAAAACAAATCCAGAGGTCAAAAGAAGTATGGTCAACTCTCTCAACTGGGACCAGCGAAACACCCATTTGAAATAATATCCATTGATACAATCGGAGGATTTGGCGGATCAAGATCCACAAAAAAATATTTACACTTGCTGGTGGACCACTTTACCAGGTACGCATACATCTTAACGTCAAAAACACAAACGGGAAAGGATTTTATAAAACTGACCAAAATGGTAACCGATGAAAATGTAGGTAAAATTCTGACAGACCAATACCCCGGTATTAATTCAGAAGAATATAAAGATTTCTTAGAAAGCCAGAATGTACCACTAATTTTCACGGCTGTCAATGCTCCCTTTTCAAATAGTTTGAACGAACGATTGAACCAAACTTTGACTAATAAAATAAGATGTATAGTCAACCAAAAAAACAGGAAAATAGCATGGACAACTGCTGCGCACGAATGTATAAAAAAATATAATGAAACTATACATACAGTGACAAAATTTAGTCCAAAATATCTATTAGAGGGTGTTGATACATCAATAAAGCCAAATGAATTAAAAAAAACATTTTCACCAGAAGACCTGAAGATAAACAGAGAAAGGGCTCTGGAAAACAGCATCAAATACCATAATTATAATAAAAAGAATTATGATAAAAACAGAGTTACCCATGAATTCCAGGAGGGCGAGTCTATATACGTGGAAAATGGTAACAAACTGAACAGAAGAAAAACGGATGAATTAAGAATAGGACCATACCAAATCGAAGAAAAAATATCAGATTCGCTCTACAGAATTAACACAGGCCACAAGAAAAAGGAATCAAATCTGTTTCACATTTCGAAGCTGATCCCTAAGGACCACGATCAAGAAAAATGAATTTTTCTCTCCGAAGGGGGGGAGATGTAAGGAGTCAGCTCCTACATATGATTTAAAATTCTCCCGCCTGAACTCAGAGAGTCGAAATTACAGAGCTCTAGAAGAACAAACAGCTGAGCGTTAATAAACAAGTGCAATACATAGCAATGTTCTTATTATAATTGAATTTAAATTAAAATAGTTATAAACCGTGTGCGAGACAAGATTGCGAAGAATAAACATTGAATGTTGTTTCTTGTGTTTTACAGGTATGTAACAAATGTAAATAACCTTTGTAATTTGCGAAATAATAAAACATTTCGAACTTGTGTTTTACAGTGAAACTTTTCTGTTTTATTCTTAACTAATCCGGGACCCACACGATAACTAAAATAAACTCCTATTATATATAGGTATTTATATTATTTTTATCTGTATCTATATTAGGACAAACAGTCCGTAAGTTCTCCGTACCTTAATAATGTCTTGATAAATGACATATTTTCAATTTTTAATATTTTATCTACTGTAATTACTGAACGTTTATTTTATACATATTTGATAAAAACAGGGAGTATACTTTCAGAACATAATACAAAGAGCCTTCAAAACCTCACCCCATAATTAAGTCTCACCCCTATTTGCCAATAAATAAGAACAGTAATGATGAAAATTACTTTTTATTATAAGATTATAAATAGTTATACATCTATAATTTTTAAAAGACTAAACAATACAATAAATAAATTTTAATAGTGAAATGCATCCAATACAAAATACTTTTCTAAAAGACTATGGAGGAGAATAAAAATATTTTAGAGTTGCCTTATCGCTTACCCATTTATCAAGAATTTCGACTTTTAAGTAAAAGATTAAAAGTTTTTGTGAAGTTGTTTGGTTTTAAATAACGTAGAAACTTAAAAAAGTTTTATAAAATTTGTTTCGATTCATTTGTTACTGTCACGATCTTACATTTTCATAGAACATTTCTTAGTACTATTTTAAGTCTACTTTATTCAGTTTGTTCACAATCGAAAACTCTTTGAAAACAAATAAATAACTTTCTTATACTTCAGACATTGTTAGTATAAGTATTGTTTAAAAATATTGACTAACTTACAATTTAAGTAGCTACTTTTGAAATTCATTGCTATGATCAAACATATATTCTTGTGAATGTTATATAAAATTAACTGGAATATTGAGGACAACATTATTTAGATAGTGGTTGACTGTAAAATTAAAACTTTTTTTGTATTTTATATTTGCTTGAAATGTAGAAATGAATGTGCAGTACCTGCGACATGGATATATGATTAGGGTTATTTAATAGACCTACATCCTGTACACAACTTTTGATTTTGCCTTAATTAGAAAGGTTTAATTTGTTGGCCACGGATTACTTTTTGTTGTAATCAGTATTTTTCATGTAAATTATTAAGAAAGAAAAGTTTTTTCATTACTAGAAGATAGTTTAATATTACGAAGTTTTTTATAGAATTAATTTTTTGGATATCCTGATTGCAGTCGAATTTTCAAGACTTTAATTAATATGAAAATTAAGTAGAATGATGTACTGGTAAGAAAGATAATGTTTATTATTATCTAATCAGCAAAATTACAATCTGTTTTTTATAAAAAGAAACAAGAACATTAAGTAAAAAGTCAACACATAATATACAAATTGCAACATTATTACCCATGAATTCAAATCACTTGAGAATTTTCAATATTTTCTTTAGTCCTTTCGTAAACTGAAAATAAAGCTTACTCAGTTTAGCCGTATATCATCGTTAAAGGTACATTTATGTCGTATCTACCATGGTTACCTAAGAGTTGTTAATTAAAAATTTGTCTAAAAAGATTCTGTAATGTCAACATAGTAACGGACCTTTTTGTTCCCAGATTTTAATCCTGTACATCCTTGCAGACTTCAAAATTTATTTGTACAACTTCAATTTGATTCAGCTGACGGTTGACTTAAAAGAACCAAAATGTTAGATCTTCCATAAAGGTTTGACCGAATTTAAATGTTTAGTCATTATCTCAAAATTGAGGAAAAATTATAAAACAATAATTACTAAATTATATTAAAAATAACCGAAATTTCAATTCACCATTTGAATAAAATATTATTATTATCAAATTAAAACACATAATCATTGAAAATTATTCAATTTAGAGTTTAACTACATGTCACGTTTTTCTTTTGTCTAGTCATCTTTAAACACACTTCGTACATGAAACTACCACCTGAATTCAACAATCATAGGAGAAACCTGAAGAACACATGGAAGCTGTGTAGAGGTATCTTCTTCATGATAAATTATAATCTTTTAATATGTATATTTACCAAAAATTTATTTTCTAACTAATTGTAAGTTATTCTCAAATGTTAAAAAAACGGCTAAAACTTTGGTAAAGTCTGAACAACTTAATAATTTTGTGATATGATAATAATATGTAAGAGATTGTAGATAATTAATTTATAAAATTACGAGTAAAATATTCCCAGAGTATCTTTTCTATTAGAACGGGTTGGAAAGATTTTATCTTCATAGACTATAACTGTAGAGATGTAAAAGACACTAGTCAGTAATGAATTTCACTACAGAGCGAGACCCTGTCGTGAATGAAGTGAAAGTGTCATTTGTAGGGTAGAAAGTAGATTCATTTCAGAGAGCCTGGCATGCTGATAAGCATACTTTTCCTCTCGGTGAGGAAGGCTTACTTAGTAAAGCCTCTTGAGGTTCAAACCAGCCTTTCAGCTGATGATCTAAACAACAACACCCTATAACTCCTAACGGTGTAATTTAGACACCAAAAAGTTGCTTAGTGATAGAAAATCAGAACAAAGTAGAACTAAGAAAATTAAAAAAACAAGTTAAACCATTAATTTACGTGTGAGTTACCTGAAACTATTCAAGAACAAGGTTAAAAATTGCAAATGTCCTAGAAAGGTGAGTCGTCTTAGCACTTTATTTATTTCACAAATCTAAATTCTTACCAGTGCGCTAAAATGAATAATAACCTCTTATAAATTACAATAATTCTCCAAAGAGTTGTATTAAAGATAATATCTAACTTAAATTAACCAAGTATTGTTAGAGAAAAATTTAAATTATCATATGACAATGTCCGGTTTCTCTTTATTTAGACCAGCTGTTAGCCTGAACATTAACATCTAAGGAGACCTACATAAAACCGCGCCTGAGTAGCACGTAAATGAATATCAGTTAGATTTTGTAATCTCAACCAGAGAAAGATCTACGTCTACAGTAGAAGGACAACAAGTTAACCGGTACTAGAACGTAATAACGAATATTTACCGTTGAAACACATATAGTACGTCGCTTCGGATAGATTTACATTACGTAGATTACGGGATGGACAAAGCTTACCAAGTGTCAGACTGCGCTGAACGTTGAATGTTGACAACATGATCCCCATCGTCCTAGTTTCTGAACGGCCAAGTGGTTTTTACAACTCTACTGACTGAAAATATATTACTCTCCATTTTGCTATTATAATAAGTTAAAAAAGTTATATCAAACCATCCAACATGTCACAAATAAATATACTTTAAACTAGTTTATAAAAAGCTACTCTGGCTTGTTTTACTTCTTTTTTGTGGAACTGTATTTTATTACCCAACTGAATTAGAAACTTCCTTACAAACAACTTTGGTGAAGGACAATATTTTTTTAATAATGACACTCGTTTATTATGCTGTACGGTTTATTAAAATGTAAAACTGTTTTAATAAGCCACATTTTCTAAATTACCTTTCTCTTCTTTACTATATGGCACCCGATTTGTTTTCTACAAAAAAACTACACCTAATTTACAAGTCGTTAAGTTGTTAAAAGTACCTGAATGATTCAAAGATAATAAAAATATTATTAGATTTATATAGCTTATTGAAATTCAACTCCTAGGTTCGAGGTAATCTATATAAAAATATATTTTTGCAAATACTATACATGAACGCAAAATAATACTCACTGATTCATCCCAAAATCTCTAAAACTAAATGATCTAGAAGATTAAAAATTGTACGGAATTCGAATTTAGATTAGATTTCAAATTTCCATCAGTAAAGGAGCTAACTCCGTCCTTATATAGTACATTTCACGAAAGAGTAGATGAACATCCAAACTAACTAGCCCGTGATGTAGCTACAAGAAACTTCCCAACTGTGTGACGTTTAAAGCGAAAATGGAGTAGAGACCTCTTGGTCTGAATAACGGACAATACCCGAAGTTTTAAACGGAGAATGTACCACTGGGTACCTCTTCTCCTTAAAGTGAAGTTCCCCACCGCCATTTAAATATCATATACGGAAGTTGCGCAGCTCAATGTATAGTACCGTAATAAAAATGAAAGCCAAAAAAACGGTCGTACGTAGCCTACTCGCTAAGAAAGAATTTAAAAAAAATTCTTCTAAATGAAAAACACAGTAAAAATTCTAATAGGCTACTATTGTTAATAAAACATTTTTTATACTCTGGCTTTAATGTGAATTTTTGGCTTAAAAACCATATTAAATTTTGTTTTTACTTACCTTTTCTCACCGTGTCGTATAAAATACATTTTTTGGAATACTGAAACTAAAGTCTACTTGAAAACGTTTTCCTATTTTTTTTGCAAATTTTAGCTTTAAATCATTTCTTTATCTCAACGAGTAGGCTATTTTTTGTTGTTCGATTTGCGATTAAGGAATCAACTTAATTAACCCCGCAATGGCATTAACATCAGATTGTTCTGAACCCAAAGTAGTCACCCGCATTTTTACTGTAAATGCAAAATCATTACATTTTTTAATCATCAACAATTTGGTAGATTACTAATCTATTCCCAGATGTTTCAAAATTAGATTTTGATATAAGAGAACAGGGTTACGGCATTGATTTAGATAGGTAAATATTGGCATTGTTCTGTCTAATAACCAATAACAAAAAGCCTAATATGATATCATCTAATCATAAAATAACTTTGATAAAATTTGTTTAGGTGCACGGTTACTATACTAGACGGTAGCGGTCACGCGCAGCTGTTGTGTGATACAAGATGACGTAGCTGGTCCCCAACAACTCGACCGGTGCGTAGTGACAGTAGGATTTTTGTATTGTTTTTACAAATACAGCGGTCTAGGTATGTTTACACGGGAAATCGGTTTTAATTTTAATAATTTTTCGTATAGGGCTTGAAGTTTTTCTATAAGTTGTTTTCTTCTTTTAATTTGGCGTTTTCACGTTTTAACAGATCAGTTTCATCTGACTGCGCAACAATCAAATTTGGTCGTTCTTCATTAAAACGAGACCTACCTTCCTATACGGCTATCCTTTCATTTTGCGAACTGCCTGCGTTGTAATTGGATGATGAGTTTAAAATATCGTAAACTTCCTTACAAGCGTATATCGTTTTTCACTACAAGTCGGGTGTACCGGACGTAGAACGGCACTAAAAATCGGCAAATTTAAATGTGGGACTGAATTCGTCTTTAAGACACGTTTTAATAAAAGATGTAGCAACTTGGACTTTAAATCGCTTACATAATCCGATTCGTTGAAGTCTACTAAGCACATGCGATCACTATAAGCAGAAAATGAATCGGCCCGCTTGTAAGCATTTCAAGCACTTCAATCTAGTTCCAATGGCCTTTGGAAAACAATCAAACTTATAATGTGCAACTTTTTGGTGTCTAGCATGATTAGAACACCCGGCAATCGCACAACACACCATTATTAAAGACAAGTAAAGTATTACAGACCGTATTAAGACTGGTAAACATCACAGACCGACACGGTACGTAAAATGCGTCGGCTGTCGCTGGTGACCAGTGACGTCAGAGAGCGGGGTTTGTCACGGCGCACATTGTTGATGATCCCTACCGTCTAGTAAAGTAACCGTAGTAAGGTGTATAAATTAATTATGTATGTATTTACATTTATATAAATATAACCCAACTCAAACCAAGTGGCCTCTGAGATGCGCACACCGGCTGTGTGAGAAAGAGTTATTTAGAAAGAAATGGAAAAAAGTGATGGATGTGACGCGCTCGGTACAGTCTCATTGAAATATTAAACTAAGTTTCGGAAAATATATTTATTCGTGACACTAATAATAAAACTACTCGGAAAATAAAAATTAATATTTCCTAATATTCAACGTAACATTTAAGATGATATCGAACTAGAACTTATGACACTCCAAGTTAACTACTCTCGCTGAAGGAATATGCTTAATAAAATTGTTGCTGCTGAGATATTCGGCTTGTAATTGGAGTACTAACTGTACCGGAAGGCTCTACGGTCGTTCAAGGTCAGACTAGACTACTGCGCATCCACCATTGAGAGGCCACTTGGTTTGAGTTGGGATATAATAAGCCTCTGATTACGAACCGTCTTCGGATTTCATCTCAACGTTTTAGAAAAATGAAAAATAAAAATTTTTTAAAACAAGGAAAACTGTAGGTCTATATATAGAAAAGGTAAAATTGTTGATATTACAACCTTATCAACCAATTTATTCTAGTAATAAGTTAATTAGTGGAAATAAGAACTAGCTATTTTTAAACATATATATCTAAAAATGATAACTGAAAAACCTTGAACTTGTAAAAACTTGTAGAAAAAACTCTGTATTAGTTTGTTCTATAGAAAGCATTTTAGCTTACAATATTATATAAATTTTATTAGCCGCTTTTATAATTTTGTAAATTTTTCAAAAACTTTATTTTCTTTACAGATAAGCTATTAATCAGATGAACTCACCTCTAAATATGAGTAGGTTTACATTGGAAAACATGTCTCGATGGAGATTACGTTCACTGTTGTAAGTCCAATACAAAAATCGGCTTTCGTTGACCATCATATTAATATTTTTGATTTTGTCTTTATGGAAAATACAAAATTAAATGAATTTTTGTCGACTCATGAAAATAAAATATGCCTATAATGGGCAGGTGGAGTGTTAAATAAATTACACCGATCTGTTGGTTTCAGGGCTACAAAAAATAGTTCTCTTTGTAATCACCTAGTCAATTATATGAAAACTATTTAAGGACAGAAAAGGTAGAGGTGAGAAGACACTAGTCAGAGTTAATTCCTTTGAGAGTAATGAATTTTACTATAAAGCCAGACCTTGTGGTGAATGAAGTGAAGGTGTCGTTTACAGGATGGAAAGTGGGTACTTTTCGGAGGGCCTGGCATGCTGATAAGCATACTCTTTCAACTTAGTGAGAAAGGCATGAGTAAACCAACTCACTCCTCGGTTTTACTTAGTAAAACCTCTAGAGGTTCAAACCAGCCTTTCGGCTGTTGACCTAAACAACAACGAAAATAAAATACTTTTTATCATTGATATCCATTACTGTAAGTTGTTAATTGTCTGTATGTAGAGTCCAAATTTTTTTTTTTAATTTTTTTTTGACAGTAGTTACTATAATCCAAAATATTGATTGCCAAATTGTACAGATGACGGTAAGTATTATTACCTTGGTATTTTTACTTTCTCTTGCCTTTTATTAAATAGGTAGGGAATGAAAGAACTGTTTTCATGTTGATTTTTTGAAATAGAGTCTTAACCGTAAATACAAGTTTCCAGGTTCCCTTAAAAATGTTGTAAAAAAATGTATGAATTTGAAACTTGGAATTAAGTGAGATATAATAAGTACACTTGACACAAAAATTTCATTAATCGGTTAACCGAAGTACTAGTTTATCCAAAGTTTTAATCTTTTTTCGATTTTCTCAAAAATAGCTCCAACGATTTTGTTTAAAACCTCCTTAGTTACTAGTCTATATTTTTTGTGCATATCTTCTAAAATTCGTGAAGGCTGTAATTTTTTTAAGATTATCATCTGCTGTCATTTATTATCATCTGATTAGAATTAGGTTATGATTTTAATTTTACATGATTAAACATAGGTCATCTTTTTCATTATTAACATTCCAAGAGAAGGAAATGCGAGTGTTTCACACCAGATGTTTTATTTCTTAGTCGTCATTCGTCTAGTGTTTGCATATACGGTTTGATAAAGTAGGCCTAATTGGTTATGAACCAATTAAAGAGGAGAATAAGCAATAATTTTTAAAGGCTTCACTCAAAATATTACATGCCTTGTTATTAATGAAATACAAATAATGCTAATGTTAAAAATTTATTAAATTAAAACCGTGTGAAAATGATTTGTTTTAATTGAGTAACATCAGCCTCGGCTCGAGCGTAGGTAATGATATGGGCGATATACTCATGAAAAAATGTGATACATGTCAAGGAATCGACCCGGAACCCTGGAATAGAAACCAGTTGCGCTGACCACTACTGTACTGTATTTCTTTTGGATTTAGAATTATTTTTGTTTATGAAAACCCTAATCTAATTCAAATTTTCTATAAAAGTGTCCTTGCACTGTTACAAAATATGAACATAGCATCATAAATTAAATACTTAGCTTTTTATTTATAAGTGTAAGTATTTTTTAGTTTTGTAAGATATATGACCGAGTATTAGATTAAATCTCATATATACATTAGATAAGTTAGATTAAAGAAAAATGATTTTATATAATGAGTACATTTATTGTAAAATGTGTAAATAAAAAAAGTAAGCAGTTAGTTTAGTAATCCATAACAAGTAGCCTATGGTGAAATTATATCAAGCTTGTATCTTTAAATAATCACTCAATACCTATTACTTAACTTCTGAACTTAATACTGAACGAATCCCTTTCCTTTTAACTCGAAATATTTTTGTCTAGACTATGCACGAGAGTTATGTATAAATTTAACGCATTTCTGAAGACAATCTATACACAAGTTAAGAAGATGCTTACGGGTTCTGTATTAAACATTTTTTACAAAATCAGTGGAGAAAGTAATTTATTCATGATATATAATATAGTTCTTTCAGTATCAATATGCCTTTTCTCTGTTGTTTTTGCTCTTTCATTTCCACAGAATGCGAACAAATTCATTCAATGGAAAGCTTCTTTTTCACTTTTATTTGAAACTGAACTATACATACAACATACAATCATCATTATCATCATTAACAATACTGATTAGACCTCTTGGCCTGTTCCAGTTTTGAAATAAGTGGTCTACTATTTCATGAATGTGTTGGAATGTTTATCTCTTCCGAGGTCTTCCAATACCACATTCTCCTGTTGGCTTTTAAGTAAACCTGTTTTGATGTTCGATTATCTGGCATCCTCCAAAATGATATACCACTTTTGCCTGTATTTTCGAATAGTTGATATCACCCCACACAAGTAAATGTCTGATATCTTTATTGTGTATGGTCCAGTAAACGATACTAGCTAAAGGTCTTAACAATCTCATTTCAGCAGCCTCTATTTTTGATATTTGCTGAACAATCAGCGTCCAAGATTCTGAACCACACAAAAGAACAGGTAGAACCAGGGTGTAATAAAATTTTACAACCGTCTAGTTCCTTACTTTACCAACCAGAGTTTTCCTCAAAATGTATATTAGTGTTTGAAACTTCTCCAGTTTTATTTTGCATTCCGTGATTGCATATAAGGTACATCACACCCTAAGTAAACAAATAAATGCACCTGTTGTAAGCTCTTATCTTTCAGAAATACTTAACTTCTGAGATGATCAGTACCTCTAAAGCTCAACACCTTTCTTTTCACCAAAGAAATCAGGATAACATATTGTGACAATATCGAAGAAGAGCATGGTTTGCGAAACTTCTAGTACTTCATTCATAAAATGGTAAAGAGCAGATATTAGAGTGAAAAAGTAACAATAGGGTCAGTTATAAAAGGATACCTATTTATAAAAGGTTATTTAAAAAGGACTGCGCTATTGTGTAGGATAAGGTAGGGTTTTAGTTGTACAACTATTTGTGAAAGGGTCGGTTGATTACCTATAACACCCTTTTATTCAATTCTTGTTTACATATAGTTAAGATTTTTCCAGTACTAATAAGAAAGGGTTTTTTTGTACTTTATTATTTGCATGAAATTTCTCTGCTTCTCTGGAATTATCTTTTTGAACCGCCTATATAAAGAGACCACCGAGTGCAGTCACGAGTTAGTATTCGTTTGAACTTTGACGAGTGTTTACTACGTGTGAAGGTAACTCCGTTAGAACAGGTCAAAGGGTTTCCGAGGCATTGCTGTTCCGTCTTATTGTATTTGTGCATTGTGTATTCAGTTTCATTGTGAATGTGCATTCTATATAATTATTTGTAAGTAGTATTAAGTAAATTATTGAGTTATTTATTGTATTACTTCATTATAATGAGTTTATTATTTATTCTGTAAATCTTTAGTGTAATAAATACTTGTAATTGTAAACTTTAGTGTATTAATTATTTAATTACCTAGATCCCGGAACGGACCTTAGCGATAAGTGTCACAATATAATATATGTAACATTTTTATGCATAATATACGACTAAAAATACAATATATATAACTACTGAATAATACTACAAGAAACACTGAAAAGTCTGATAATTTTTGAAAAAGAAAAACAATATCCATTGACATTAGCACTTTTAGTTCAGGCTGTGTTTTATTTACGAGTATTTTTACTCCTAATTTAGTAGATTTTAACTTGATCTTCTCTTTAGTCTTCTTATTTAAGGTATGTTTCTTCTTCTTAGCTGTTGTACTAAGGAATTTGTGTAGTTATGAAATACCTCGATTGAGGAACTTCATTCACAAAGGGCATTTGTTTAGATCGTTGTGAAGGGTTAAATTTTAAATGTAATAAGGAGAACTTGTAATTGTTTTTAAGAATTTATATAATGTTTGAAATATTACTTTTTGCAGCCGCACCAAAAAGTAGGATTTCGTATAGCCACATAGATTTTAAAATATTATTATAGATTTTTATTTTTATGTTAAAATTCAATTTCAAATTTCGCGAGAATAAAGGTTATAACATTTCAGTTCTAGACGTTTGAATTGCATGTGACTGCTTCACTTTAATCATTTAAGGGCAATAGGAAAACCAAAAATCGAAAATAAGTCAATTTTTATTTTTTAATCTAAAATTTAGATAAGAGTATAATTATTCTACTTCTTTAAAAAAATGGTTCTACGTGGCCTGTTGTTGTTTAGGTCATCAGCCTGTAGGCTGGTTTGAACCTGTAGAGGTTTTACTAAGTAAATCGAGGAGTGAGGTGGTTTACCATTGCCTTCCTCACTGAGTGAAAAATTACCCTTATCAGCATGCCAGGCCCTCTGAAAAGCATATATTTTCCACTCTGCAAAAGACACTTTCACTTCATTCACCACAGGGTCTGGCTGCATAATGAAATCCATTACTTTCAGAGGAGATAACTCTGATTAGTGTCTTTTACACCTCTACCTCTTCTGTTCTTAAATGATTCAGTCATTTAATTGGTTGACCATCTGATAAGAAACAGAACTATTTATTTTAGCCCTGCAACTAACGGATTGAGTGTAAATAATTTGACACTCCACCTGTCTGTTATGGGCAACTACGTGGCCTAGGTTTTTTTAACAAATATTTTCTTGGCCACGAGCACCGATTTTTACATTGAATTACATGCTGGTCTATTCTGATACTAAGTAAACCTGAATACGTCTGAAATATATCATTGAAAAGCTTATTCCCGGAAATGCCTTTTTTAATACAAATTATCCATTTTCTCAGAAACAAGCTAGTGAGCTGAAATTTTTACCAGTTATTTTACTAATAAATTAAATGTTATAGTACTATACTATATCCAACCGTAACGTAACCGTAAAAGATTTACACTTGCATTTTCAGCATTTTTCTCTACAGCGTTTAGTTTAGCGTGAAAGAGTGATTTTCTGTATTTTTAAGCCAAACAGGCTGATTTTCATTTTGCGTCTTTCACTCATGATTAAAATAAGGTTATGTTTTTTGAGGTTAGCTTTTCGTTTTTTCTAATGTTTTATTAGTAATGTTAGGTTATATTGTTAATTATTTGCATTGGTAAGAAAAAGTCGTGTGAGTGTTTTACACCAAATTTTTAAATAAATAATAGGTACTTCAAAATAAAAAACACCGAAAAAACTATAAATAGATACCATCTTTATATTACAGTAATATTAAATAACTTTTGAGTAATGTCATTGATGTCAATATATTGAACACTAAGCACAGCAAATTAATTTTCGAAGACTTACTTTTGAAGTGTTTGAAGAATTATGTAAATTGTTTGAAGACTTTTCATACAAGAGGTATTACAGTAAATATTTTAAGTTTAAAGTAATACTTAAATGAATGTAAACAGCTACGATAAACACTGTTGTCAGGTTGAACACATAATATATACTACATAATATGATTAACCTGTACAACATTCTCCAAAATTTCCGAGAAGCATCATCATATTTTAGAATTTTAGAAGAAACTTGACTACTGCACGAAGTAGATAAGTAAGGAACGAGCAGATTGTTAACAGAACAAACGCTATTAAAACTTAGTAATTTGTGACAGAGCAAACACATTTTATAGTCCTGTGTATATATTATCATAAAAACACTAAATATCATTTTAATGGCACATAAAACATTTTCACTGAGAATTCTTTAAAACAAAGTGTTTTCTTATCTAATTGTAACATTCTTCTTACCTTACCTTTATTTTCTATTTTCTTCTTCATTTCAATCTACTCTACCCTTCCTCGCCCTTTTTACTCTCTTCTTTACGGTCGTCTGCACACATTTGTACGCACGACCGGCCTCTCTCATAAATATCAATATTTTAGAAACTTCACGATTTAGTTTATATTCAGTCTTCTTGGTTTGAAAATTTCGTATTCTAAACATATTCTATACGAAGTTACTTATTTAGATGCGAGTTGTAATGAATTATGGATTTTAGAACTTTTGCGTCTTTATACCATTAAGATTCGAAAATGATTCTTTGTCGACAATTGATCTTATACACTTATAGTAAACTATAAAAAAGGTAAATCAATATCTTTTCAAATGCTTGTTTAATACAGACTATGTTTAATAATTTTGAAAACGCTTTTACCTATTCGTTCGTTATTTTATTGTGGCTATTAAATAACGAGACTGACGTTGTAAAAAATTGTATTTTTATTTTATACATAATCACTTATTATCACCTTCAATATACACTCCTTCTTTATCCCTGCAACGCTCCATGCGAATTTTCCATTGTTTGAAACAGTGCTGGAAGTCATCTTCTGTCAGCTCCTTCAGGACACGTGCCGCTTTCTCTTTTACTGCTTCCACAGGTAGGGAACCGAACTCAGAACCCTTTAAATTTCAAAATGAACATGTGACTTACAAACCACTAAGTTGGTAATTTTCAAAAATATATTTTAATTTGTAAATTAATGTATATCACATAAAAATGTTAGCCAACAAAGGATGCAAATTGAATTACTTTTAGTTGCTGAATTAATCAAAGACAATACTGTTCGAATTAGCATAAATTTCAAATAACTGGGAATTTGTTTTATTTAGGATTTGAAAGCAAAAAAATACTTTAGAAGGATTTCACGCGGCTATTATAATAGATTTATATACACTCTTTCAAAAACAAGACTCTTTCACTCAATCTGAATGATGTCAAAATGTGTCTGAGGCACACCGGTCCATCATTCAGCCATACGGCTAAAGACGTATTTCTTGGGTTAAAAAGCTGAGAAACTGGTTCAGTTTATCCAATCAGTCGAATTATTTTGAAGAGGAGCGGAATCCCGGCTTATTTTCGAAAAGTACATACTTAAAGGGGAAAAAGAAGAAGATAAAATGACGAACTTCTAAATTTAAGAATTATTTTGAAATTGAAAGAATATCGAACGAGTTGAAAAGAAGGTTCGATTCTCGACTTCGGCTTTTCACAAACAAAATCGTCTAACCCGCTATAGTGTGTAATGGAATAAGAAGTTGAAACTGCGATAGAAGAAGTTTGGTTTTACAAACTAAAATAATTTGTTTATGATGAAAATATCGTAGTAACTATGAACCATGCTGCTTGAAGCCGCTTAATATTGTTTTTCCAGTGACTTATTTTATTTTTATTTATTTTATTTAGCTAAATATTCATTGCTATTTATTACTAAACTAAACTAAGCGGTACAATAATTTAAACTAAATATACTTACACAAAACTCTTCTTTACGAAGATTTCTGTCCGCGCATAGGAGTATATAAAAAAGAGTATGTAATTTAAAAGCTTAATGAAGACATTTTAGAAATAGTAGTTATTAAATTGGTGTTAAAGTCATCAGCCGAAAGGGTGATATGAACCTAAAGAGGCTACAATAAGTAAAACGAGGTATTTTGATGGTTTACAATTGTCTTCCTCACTGAGTGGAAAAGTATGGTTATCAGAATACCAGGCCCTCTGAAAAGCATCTACTTTCCACTGTGGAAATGACATCTTCACTTTATTCAACACAGGGTCTGGCTGTATAATGAAATTCATTACTCTTAGAGAAAATAAACTTATTAGAGGAAAGCAATGGTAAACCACCTCACTTCTCGGCTGATTACCTTGACAACAACAATTGTTATTAAATTATGGGGAATATTTTATAAGTATTTAAAAAATCTGGTGTGAAACACTCACACAACTTTCTCTTGCCAATATAAATAATTAACAATAAACCTAATATTAGTAATAAAACATTAGACATAAACAAAAAAACTAACCTTAATAAACAACCTAATTTTAATCATGAGTGAAAGACGCAAAATGAAAATCAACCTCAGTTTGGCTTCAAAATACAGAAAATCACTCTTTCACGCTAAACTAGGCTCTGTAGAGAAAAATGTTTTAAATAAAAGTTGCAGATCTTTTAATTTTCTATAAATTTGATTATATACACTTTTATTATAAAATGCATACTAAGGCCGAAATCTTAAAAAAATCGATTTTTCTCACGTTTTCGTGAGAAAAAAACAGAAAATTGCTAATTACTGCTAAACTAAGCGTTATACAAAACATTTTTTGAAATAAAAGTTGTAGAATTTTCAATTCTCTACAACTTTTATTATATAAATTTTTTCGCTAAATTGCATATTAAAGCCGTAATCTTAAAACAACTTTGTTTTTACGTGAAAACAGCCTCACCCAGAATTTCAGCAAACATGGCGCCTACCCTATCTTGTAGAGAATAAAAAATTGAGTAAATGAGGCGATTTTAAAAAAAATCGTAGGACCAGTTTTTGAGAAAATCGCAAAAAAGTGAAAAATTACACGAATAAACTACTACTTCCGGTTGACCGATTTTGATGAAAATGTTCGTGTCGGGTCCGGTAGTGGTATGTAACTTAAGTTTCAAGTTTCAAGTTCGTACGATGTTTCGTTCTTGAGATATTCTGTTCACACACAGACACACACACACACACACACACACAGACACACACAGACACACACACAGACCAATCGCTAAAAACATGTTTTTTGGGTTCAGGGGGTCTGAAAACGTATAGATCCGGTGAAAACTCGATTTCGAAAAATCGACATGAAAACAATACTTTCCTTCCTATATATTCATATAGGTAAGAGAAAGTAAAAATTACATATTTTTATCATTTCAACTTCTGAAACAATACTATTTAGTATATTAAGTTATATAATTAACCTTCAAAAATTTAAATAACATTTTCAACAACAGAAATATAATTATTTCTTGTTTCGTATTTTCATCTCTGTTACTGCGTTATCAGTCGAGGTTACTATTATCTTATGAAGGTTAATAATAATGTAGACATGTGTGTTCATTAAATGCTTAAACATTAACCAGCAGTGACAATTAATGTTACGTTGTTAAAGAACAGGTGAAGTAGTACGTTTAATTTTATTGATAACTATTTGATTCATATCATGGTAGGTCTACGTAATTTAATTGCTTAATTACGCCTATTACTAAAGTAATAAAATAAGTAGTGAGTTAGAAAAAACCATTAATATTGTGTTGTTTAAAAATTGACTAACTAATTTGTGAGATATAAAAGTAAGGCGTTTGAAACCAAATAAACCAACTTGTATTCTCACAAAACATAATTTTTGTAAAAAGTTGCGTCTCCCCCTCGCTCTTTCTACCTGTCACCTTTTCTAACTGCACCTATCTTGCCTCTCTCGCTTTTCGTCTCTATCTCACTTCTCCCTCTCATTCTCTCTCTTTCCATTTATCCTCCTCTTCCTTTCTCCTCCACCTCTGTCTATTACTCTCTTAATCTTCACTGTCTCCTAATATTCCTTCTCCCTTTCTTTCAGACCCTCTCTTTCTTAACTGTTCTCTCTTCACCTCCCCCGCTCACAAACCCGTTCTCCTTTCCTCTCTCTCCCCCTTCTTCCTCTCTGCTCTGCCACCCTATCTCTATCTTTCTAGCTCTCTTCCTTTCTCCACCTCTCTCTCTCTCTCCACCTCTCCCTCCTCTATGTCCCACTTTTTCCCTCTCCGCCCCTTCCACTATTTCCTACCCACTCTCTCACTCTCTCCCTTCCCCCTCTATTTTCTCTCTCTCTCTGAAAATATTAGTTTTCCCAAACAAAGTGTACGCCAACGTCTTAAACTTGTTAACATTTAACTTACTTTTCCTTCTATTGTCGCAAATTAATGTAAATCGTTAAGTGAATTACAATAATTAAGTATAATGTCGACATTGCTTTATCGATAAAAAATAGTTTTTTATAATTATATAATTCGTTTAATGGTGAATTACTTGCAGTTTTGTTTTGATGGACGTTTAGCATGTCTTAATAGTTGCTATTCAAGGTCTCAAATATATAAATAAAATGTTAATAAATATAAGTTCTTATTATATTCATTAATCACCCCATTACTTGGATTTACATCTAACAACTTATAATTATTTTGACAAGATTTCATTCCGCAACTAAAATAATATTTAAGAATACACACTATTATAATCATAATTTTTAGGTGTGAGATAAGTTCTGTAAAATCATATCCACATTATTTATCGACCTGATGCAGCAAACCTCGCTCGCTTCACTTACTCAAATATCTTATTTTATTAGTACTGATCTTAAATAGACTATTACTGATTACTGATTAGTACTGATCTTAAATTATTTTGTACGTGTAGATTATATTTTGGAGAAGCTGAAATTTTTTAATGATATATAAAATTTTATAAATTTTGGTGTGCAACTAAATTTGGCCGTATAAACTTGAGTAGCTATGCAATATTCGCAATACTACAATCTCATAATAGTAATACTCTATTTTTTCCTTTAAATATACAATTTTTCAAAATGAGTTTTTCATAACGAATTTCAAGTTTCTAGCCCTTTCATTTGTGAAAGATTAGAGATAAATGAGTGAATCAGCCAGCCAGAAGTAATTTGCGTTTACATATAAAGATTAATTTAATTATCTTCTTGGTATAAATAAATTAACAGCTTTTAATAGTTTACCACAATCATTTTTATGATATTTTTGTGTAGTTATATCAGAGGCAAACTTATCAGCTACTCGGCCTTACTCATAAATTAACTTCGGTGGTCAATAATATTGAAGTACTTAAAAAGACAGACAAAAATTAAGCTCTGAATCCTGAGCTTAACAATCTATAAGACAATGTCAAGAAGTTAAGTTAAGATGTTTTAGTCTGAAATTTAAATAATTTATCTCTGCTTAATTTCAAAAGAAAACTCCAACTTCATATTTATGTAAGCCTACAAAAGTTAATTAGCAGGCTAGTGATAGGAAACTATAAATTCTGTAGATGCACAAAAGGCAGGAATTCCTCTATAATTAATATGTTCATACTCATTACTGAGTTTTTAATCTGTTGTTTTATACTTCTAATAAGATTTTATAAAAATCCAATTAAAATATCCAAGCACCTTGGAAATACAGAATTTAATATGTTTTCGATAAAGTAATGTGAGAGACAACATTTAAGGAAAAGGGCGAAACAGGGGAAGAGAAAATAGAAAGGAGAGCGGGAGATAGAGAGAAAACCGATACGTCCGGCTATTGTGCCCAAAATATTCCGTTAATTGCTGTTGTTCTACAAAAAAATTTCTTATGACTACCATCCCAGAATTCCTCCCCCAATATGAAACAAGATGAAATTCTTAAAGTAAAATCAAATTTTCTTGAAAAACTCACTGGTCCACAAAATTATCTTCCTAAATGAATAAACACACTCTATTACAAAAACGGCATGGTTCAGTGAAATCAGAACATTTACTACGTTGTGAAAGAGGAATATTTCACGCATTTTTATAGTGTTAGCTTCGAAATACCACGATGTAGGTCTCCTATTTAAATTTAATATTTATTTCTCTATCAAAATTTTCATTTATAAAACAAATTCCATTGGTCAGCGTAGCTCTTCTAAACAATTCTAAATTCACTCTTCGTTCCAATATTAACGTAATACATTTTTTTAAATGCAGATTACAAGAATTGCTTAAATGTTAATTGAAACTCATACTGTGTTGAAAATGAGTTGCATTTTTTCTTCAATATTATTATACCAGGAAATTTACTCTGAATAAAGAAATATCAAGAAAGATTAGTAATTCTAGACTTCATCCAGTAAAAAACAGTTAGATTTACTATTTTCTTTTTAGAGTTTCGACTCCATCAATAAATATTAACTAAATTTCTGGTAGAATACTCTCTATCATGAACCACTCTTAAAGAAGTTCTTACTCATGTTTTCCCAGTCTCTAACATTTTTTAACCATAAGCATTTCCTTCATCTAGGTCTGCGCCTAACCTCAACTTTGCCCACCAGAATCAGTTTGAGAAGTTCATACTTATCCCCACGTGCAGGTAACCAAGGTAGTAGTTCCATTACACATATTGGTAAATGTGAGGTAAAAAGCGAAAAGGGACCTCTTCTCGAAAAAGAACTATTTTCAGTACTTGCAAAATGAGTTGTTACAGTCGATACATCGATATTTCTTTTCTCTTTGTTGATTATTATAGTTTTATTTTTTGCCCGGTTGGATTTTCATTATAATTACTTTAGTAGGAATGGCTAGGCAATGAAAAGAGTACCTATTCAAAAATATCAGAATATTTAGTGAAGAAGAATGCTGAGTCCTACCGGTGAGTATCTGAGCCCAAGCCTGACCTACCGGACTCAGTTGCAATACTACTAAAATAGAAGTGACGGCTGTCTAAAAGAACCTTTTACAGTGTCAAAGATCAAAATTTTTAAATCATGAGCGTGTAATTTAAATTTAGAGTGCTGTAATTTTCATCATCATCTTTTTCTTCGTCCTCACTTACTGATTAGGTACAGTGCCTATTCCAGCTTCTATCCATCTTCTTCGTGATCTATCGAACGACCGCACTCCTTGTGGACGGTATTGTAAGGCCAGTAGTGGATACCGATTCTCTGGGATGTGGCGTACATGTTGGTACCACCTCATCCTATATCGTTCAATCCTCTGCCTCACAGATTCCGTTCTACCCAAATCATGCTGGATTGTCTCACCTCTTGACGTGATCCCTAAGTATTGCTCCTCTCACCGATCTCAAAAAAACGCATTTTAGCTGCTTCCGACTTCCTGCCCTCAGATTTCCTCAGGACCCATGTTTCACTACCTTACAACAAAAGAGGCAGTGCTTTTACATCATATAGCCTCAACTGCGTTTCTTTCCGGGCCCTTGCTTTAAACCCTCCTAAGGTATACCTAAGATATACCTTTCATACCTTCCAAAACTTCAAATTACTCTTTATTATTGCTTACTAGAAAAACAAAGAATTTTAAATGATGAAAAAATAATAAATAGATCAATTAAAGGCCTTTATGGCAGCGTTATACATAAATACAAGTGTATTGTTACAAATTTTTCAGGAAGTCAATTAATTCATTTTTTCATAGTTTAATTTTCAGAACTGTTAGTTCTTTTCTTTAATGAGATTCGTTGTAAACAACCAAATGTATAACACGAAACAATGAGAAACTTTATATCAATTAAATAACGGTAATAAGAAATGAGTAATACGTTTATTTATTGCTTTTTTCTTTGTTCTTAATTAATAAAAGAAATTAGTTCAACCCGTAAATAATATGTAGTTTATAACGTTGAAAATTAATAATATTACCAATACAGTTCTTGTAATTAAGTTTTTCTTTGTTTCAAATAATTTTTTCGGTCATAAAATGCGTAAGTTTTAATCTGAAATAAATATGAATCATTTCAGATACTTGAAAACATTGAAGTAAAAAGAAATAGTTATTAAGAAGAATGTATTTATTAATTTTGTCCTGAATAATAGACTGGCTTTATTCTCTGGATGGAAAAGATAAATGTTTTAATTAGTTAAATTTAACTCACTAAATAATTACTCACCCTAATCCGTTATTACATCTTCTTATATTTCCCTTAAGAGATTTTTGTGAAAGATCGTACGATTTTATAACCAAGAGTAATATTTTAAGATTTAATTTTAGCCATTAAATTTACATGCAACATTAATGGGAAACTTAAAACTGTTGAAATCATTTTAAGTTCTTTTAACACAAATTACCCTAAATTCTAATCTACTTGAATAACTCTTTGACAAAATAAAAAAGAATCAATCTATTATTTAAATCAATCTAAAGAAGCCTTCTATCGGGTTTTCACTCTTTTAAGATTTATAATCAGGAAAAACTAATAACTAAAATGTGATATTAATTTCCGAAAACCTCTTAACAGGATTTTTTAGTATAATCCATTTATATAAATATTAAAGGAGGTAACACAGAATCCATAAAACCCATTAATATATTATAACGATTACTTCCAGAAACATAATGTCATTAATTATCTTCGTTTTTATTTTGAGAAATATGAGACTTTTAAAATTTGTTAAAATTGATGAACTTGAACTAGAGTTATTAACTAGAACCCTTTTATTTAAAACCAGACTTGACCAATCTTCGAGGTCTTGCTTCAGAATTAAGTTCGTAAACAACACTACATGAATAAAAAACTATTAATAGCTTTTCTAAACAGATTAATTAACAAAATACTAATTAACTAATTTAATCATTAATTAAAAAGAAAACTGAAACACACACTCCACAAAATAAAGTATAAACACTCTAACAAAATACAAAAGAAACAAAGATTTTATACACACTTAGTTTTAGACTGCATCCTTTTTCTGTAGGTTATGTGTTATTCTACAACATGTGTTTGTAAAGGTAAAATAGGGGTTTCTAAACCCCTATTTTATTCTTCATATTGGTTTAGGTTAAACAACTATTTCTATGCATATCTGCATGTGGTTACAATTAATTTACCTAGGTATTGTAAGCCTTGCTTTAATTTATCTAGGTATTCTTTAAAAACTCAGCATGAAAAATTTTAGAACCGTAATTTCTTTGGGAAGATATGAAAAATATACTTATTGCTCAAGGTAGGGGGTACTTTAACCCATTTTTTACCTTTAGGCACATACCAATAAAATTCAACAAACTTTTCCTGTTTTGCTTCCAGAATACATATTACGCATATTTTTCAGAACTGTAGCTGTTTGGAAAGTCATAGAAATATTTTTTTTTAGGATAGTAAAACCACATTTCATTACCTAGGATCATGTATCGAATTTCAGATCCTTTATATTACTTCGGAACTATATATTTTTAGAGAATACGCGTGCATACTTTTATAGTTGTAGTACTTCAGAAAAATATAGATTTGTTATTTATTGCTTTAGTGTAATAACCCATCTCTATTTCTCCGGAGAAAGTAGTCAAAATATAAATTTACTACTATTGGTATTCCTATATTTCAATTACAGACAATTACGCCGGTTTTTAGAATTGTATTTCTTTGGGAAATTACAGAAATAATATGTTTTCCATAAGGGTTTTGCCCTTTTTTTTCTTATAACGCGGAAACGATCGAAATGTAAAGTTTAGTTTTTCTTTTCAACCACTAAAAGACAAATTTGCTGAAATTTACCTCTCTAGGTGTTCAGGAAGTTAGAGAATTAGTTATGAGTGAGCGAAGCCTTTTGCATTTATATAAATAAAGATAGAGGAATATTCGTGTAAGCAAAAATGAGTACTAAATTCTGAGTAATAACTTTTACAACGGAAAAATTTATCACAGAATTGTTAAAATTGTTTATTAAGACTTTTTTGCAAGGCAGTAATCCGTAGATTTTGCTGTATGAGCTAGATTGTTTTAATCATTAAGAAGTATTATTAAATTACAATTAATTTCCGTCCAATTTAGTATTACTGTGCAGAACAGTCTAATGTAAAACAAAAAAATCACTATAATTTAACAATAATTTTTTGTCTTGGGCCTATTTCAGATTAAGTAAAGTAACTATAGATAATTCTGAAAACTCTTTCTGCAGCTACCGCAGATGTTTCTCTTTTCTTTTGAATATCCAGTGTTCTTTTTTTACTGTTCGTGGAAAACCTTAAAGTCAATAATCAGTTGTCTGGATTTAGTTCGATCTATTATGTTTTCTAGGTTTGTTTCAGTTTTCTTAATATCCCTGCTGATTTCTTTAAACTATATATCCGACACCTTGACTTGTCTTGAGAGTTATTTCTTCTTATACAGGGGGTGAATTCTATGGAGAGTATCGGCAATCTTTCTTCATCTGCTATTGTTTGCTTCAATTTCCCTGGCCTTTGTTTTTGTTATCCTTTAAGGTACTTGAAGCTTCCAACTTTTCCAGTTTTTAATTTGAGAGGATTATTTTATAAACAACAATATTTATTTTTCAAAACTTGAGATGAAACAGTAATTTATTTTTAAAATAATACATATTAATAACTCTAGCCATTTGGTCACCACAGTCAATCAACAGTTAGAAAGTTGTCATTTATTGTTGAGTAACACCGATGGGACTAATAACTTTTAATGGTTAGTAGCACAAATGGACAAACTTCATTGGGGAGTCTCTATTCAAGATCACGTCTACACTAAACCAATAATACAGTAAAACAATGATAAAATTGAGTGGTTGTTCAGTTCCTAACACAAAAACGTACTAAACAAATGCAAATAACTATTCGGATGCTAATTCAAACAGTAAATACTTTTTCTTTAAGAAAGAAACAAATTAATATACTAAAATGTTGAAATTTGGTAAAATTAACAAACCTATATAAAACTGATTCTTTTTGTCTTAATTGACGAGACTAATTAAGAAGAAACCACTTTAGCAATAAATAATAATAAACTAAGTGTCCTTCAACGATAGGCTGCCAATTATATATTATTTGAATAGTGGATAAATATAAACCGCTAGTACGATTTAATGTTCATATAATTGCCGTGGAAATCGACTTATTACAAGCAAAAAAAAATGAGACGAAAAAATTTGGTCAAGATATTCTCATAAAAATGTAACATTATTATAATTATTTGTCGTATTTATATTTTCAACCGTGAAAATACATCCTATTTCCCACGTTTGATTCCCGGCCATGGTCTAAAATTCTATCACATGTTTCTACAAAATTATGTAAGCTATACGTACATTGATTAACTGAAATAAGTGCTCGCTATTTTCAGATATTTTATTTATCTGTTGGCTTAAGATAAATATACTTAATTTATTTTTTATTATACCTATAGGGTCAGGCTAGTGGTAAAGTCGGTCAGGCTAGTGGTAAAGTCGTCGCCGCGAGTCAGCTGTTTAACCGCTGATTTTTGGAGACGATGATTCCTGGTTCAAATTCTAGTAAAGGTAGTTACTTTTATACGGATTGGAATACTAGACAATGGTTACCGGTGTACTTTGATGGTTGGGGTTTAATTAACCATATTGTCTCAGGAATCATAGGTCTGGGTCTGTACAAGACTACACCTCATTTACACGTCATATACATCATCCTCATCTCGTTGGGTCATGGGGTTGCTTATTATTCTGAATGGAACAGATTACAACATACACATATAAGGGATTAAAAAAAATTATTATAATGTTTAATTTTCCAAATGCATAGGTTTATATTTAAAAGGAAAATATCTTCTGTATTCTGGTTGTTTTGGAGCAGGAAATTTTGTAAGGTTCATTTTCTTAATCTTTCCCGTCATAAGAACGGTTTAAAACAATTGTTGATATACTATCCCAGCCATTCAAACTATTCAAATCTAAATTTTGAGAAAATTTGAAAGGGATAGTCTTGAATTATTTTGTTTATGAGACAGCTCCAGTGATAGGACGGTTGGGAATGTAACTCGGTTTTAAAATAAAGAACAATGTTTGTTTAGTACAGAGTGCACTGACAAAATTATACTTTAAATATTCACCTACAACCCTTCTTTGAAAGCTAACTTAAGGAAAATTTTCAGATATTCCCCTTCCCTAATATATGGATCAAAATTCACTGGTATTAATAATTGATTAGTAAATTATTTGTAAAATCTAGGTGTATAGTACTGTATTATATATATTTAATTCTGTTCGCATTATTGACTATTTTTGTTTGCATCCTTCTTATCTTTTCTTTTCCCTTTTGTATATTTTCTTTGTTCTGTTATGAAATATTATTTCTGTAATTGGGGCGTAGTTGGCCTGTTGTAAACAATTCAATTCAAATAAATAAATAAACTATTGACACATAAGCACTCCAAAAATAATCTCAAAATTATTTTTTTCTCTTTAATTCTTTATTTACAACTGTAAAATGTTACAACAAGCAAATGTGATGATTATGATAATAATGTAAATGACATGATAGGCATGAGAGGGGTAAGGCCCCCATTGGTGCCTCCCCAAGAATGAAATTTGTAAATCAAATTAGCAGGTCTCTACTCCAGCGTCTTTTAAGGCGTCTAGGGGATTATCAGGTAAATGGACGGAGGAAAGTGAACGCACTAGGGGGTTCTCGTGTTCGTGTGACTTGTCGTGAAAGCGTTTGTATAGGTATTCAATGGAATTTTGTACAAGTGGTGTTTTCAAATCTGTGTGTAAGGTTTTGTTGCTAACGTAAAGAGGTGCATTTGCTATAAGGCGTAATGTTTTTGACTGGAATGCTTGAATTCGTTGCAAGTTAGAGGGTTTGGTTGAACCGTAAATTTGGGATCCGTAGGTCCAAATAGGTTTCAAAAGAGAACAATATATGCGTAATTTTTGTGCCATTGGTAATTTTGATCGTTTGTGAAGTAGGGAATATAGAAGTTTAAGTCGGAAATTCAGTAATAAACGTTCTCAAAAATTACGGAAAAATGCTGTAACAAGAGACAGCTATTGTCAGGATTACGGTTACTAAATTTTATTTTGTACAACGAATATAACAGTAGTTTTTACTCACCCAGTGATATTTGCATACGTGATTTAACGCAACTCTACCACAAAGCTATTGTATATGTAACGAAAAATTTAAAAAATCGGTGGTAAATTTGAGTGTTATTGTTTACCTGAATCACAAATCTCAGAGTTAATTCCTGATTGGTTTTAAACATTTCAAAGTATTTTTACAACGTGTTATAATCTAAAATAGTTGACTTTGGAAACGAAATATTATTAAAAATCAGTTATTGAAACATTAAAACTGTACTCTTTTCAAAATACACTATTATTCCATATTAAATATCTTCATATTTCGTTCGTTATTATTCGGTAATTTTAATAATTACACCAATTTAGATAATGGACGTACTAGTGTAGTTGGCTATGTAATGTAGGTTACTTAGGCTATACCAGAAATAAATGAGACTCTTCGTTGTTAATTTGTTTCGTTAGAATAACTTCAAACAAAACAATATTTTAATTAAAATCAAGAAAATTATTATCATTATTAATGATAATTTTATAACCAATGATTATTAATTATGTAAATGTCGGACGCCCTAATTCTTATAAATCAAGATAGTTTTAATAGTTATTTACACCTAAAAACTTCCCGGTTGTGTTCATTTGACGTAAACAATGTTTTTATAATTTTATTTTAAATTCAAGGAACAGGTAAGGTAATTCTGTACAAAAAATTAATTTTTTAAATAGGTATTATGATAATTTATTATTGATATATTAATAGTTTTTTACAAAATACATAAATCCGTATCAAAAAGTAAATTAATATATTGAAGAAAATGTTATTATCAAACTCTCGTATTTTCTGTATTTTACCGTATTAGATAAATTTGATAAATTGTGAAGAGTGATCTTAATGAATGCAACACTTAAAACTAAATTTTATCACAAAAACAATATCCGCTTTCAGTCAATAAACTTTTTATGAATTTTGGTAAAATATTTTTTTTAAATTATCAAAAATATTTCAAAGATTTAATGATTAAAATTTGATAAAAATACTTTGACAAATATTTGAATTCAAATTCATAATTTAAAATTAGGAAAATTTTGAAATTCAAAATTCATGTTTGTTCGTAGTTGTCATTAGATCCTACTGTTTATTATTCTTGTAACGACAATACATCAATTTCAACATCAGTGATCTTTCTAAAACATGTGCAACTTGTTAAAACTCAGTTTCTAGAGAGCACAATTTTCGTTGTTACCACCACATGTCGACTTAAGGGTACGGGGTCTACACTAAACCTCATATTATCCTTGTCATTTACAATCCATGATACAAAATTTGTGAATTCTGAAAATGTATCTGTTCACAAACTTCTTGTAATAACATTTTAAGTTATGTAGAATCGTAATTTCGGCGCTAAGTTTTCTCGTTAATTTTTCATTGTATAAATCTGTGCCTTTGAGGTAAAGGGTGTTAATTCCAATTTTGTCAAAATTTAGTTTGAAAATCAGCAAGAAATGCTCAATCTAATAGTTTACAGTATTAACTCGTATCTGATTTGTTTCCATTTTTTTTAAGTTGCAGTAAGCACATTAACTCCACTTTTGTATATGATGCGGAAGATTTTTAAAATCACTACTTTTTTAACTCTAATTGAATGCGTATCGTTATTGACAATAAGTTTGGTTTTTTGCAACAGTGTATTTCTTTTGCAATCAGTTTGTAAATACAAAAACTTTAAACAAAGATGAGAAATCTGAGTAATGTCATTAGTATTAAAATATAAACCACAAGCGTGTTTCAACAAGACTAAACTGTGAAAAAAATATTACAAAACTAAATTTGATGAACTGTGATGACAGTAACTAATTTTATTTTTAATTAATTATTTTGTTTTTATTATCTTACTGATAGGCCTCAGAATTTGATTGAATTCTGTAATTTTCCAAACATTGTTGTGAATAAACTGCTGTTTCTTTATCAGAATAGAGTTAGCACAATATGTTTCGTCTAAGTTTTGGTTTCATTTGATTAACTCAAGTTCTGTGGTTGGTCAGAGAGGTGAAGAAGTTAAGAAAGTTATTTAGTCATTTAAACCTCTATATCAGAAACTATATTTGGTACAAATTTTTTAAAAATTCTAACACCTTCAGAAATTTAAAAAACCTTCATGATTTTGGTTCTTCTGAAAAATTACAAAAATGGAGTTAACTTCCTTTACTTCTTAGATACAGAAATAAATCATAAGTACATAAAAATATATTTTTAAGACAGATTAATTATTTTTCCAACATTCTATAATAATTTTATTGATTTCCCTACTTTCAGCCGTTTAATTTACGCACCGGTAGGTGATTGACTGTGTTAAGTAAACAAAATGTAGCCTAGTGTAATATAAATGAAAAAAAGATTTACTCACCCGACCCATTTTAATCCAGCAATTAGAACATAATATACTCCAGAAATAAAGCTGGCTAGTATCCCGATGGATATTCCTCCAGATATAAGTGTAGGTACGCTAGGCATGGCACTTTTTTCACATTTATTCACAATCACAGAAAATACATACACCCACTGACACGATCACGTGTTAAAATTTATATTATATTCACACTTTTACCATTTTACAAAAGAAAAATTTATTAAGGAAAGATTGAGTAAAATTTAATATCGAGTTGTTTTTCTTAATGAGACGATAAAGAGCGGCATGTAGTTTACGTTCGACCGCAGGCAGCAAGGTATGAGAACACACACAACATATTCTTTCAGTACACACAGAGTTGTGATAACAGGTACAAGGGATACCCCCACCTAAAAAATACAATCAACAACTACCAGCGAATATTCTACCCCACCTCCTTCCACCAAACGTAAAAAACTAGCATCATTATATATATTTAGTATTACACTAATTATTGCGTCACATTTGTTTATTTCTACGAAGGTCTTTAATGCTATTACATCCCTAATACATCAGAATTTCCTAATTTATCTAATATTCAAAATATAGATAAATAATAAATTATTACTATAATTTTATAAAAACTAATATAATTTCATGCATTTTTCGTACGTGCTGTGCGCAAATTTCAATTAAATCACAATTTATTTGAAATAATTTATAGTGTTTTAATATACAGGTGTTCAATGCAAAAATAAACACCGTGATTTCATAATTTTATAACCTTTCGATCACGATTGTAATAAGATTCACAGTATCTACTGTAATAGTAATCTAATGTAAAATGAAATTTAATCGTTAGTTTAAATTTATTCTAAATTTAATGAAAGTAATTAAAAAGTATTTTATACAATTACTTAAGTACCACAGATCTTAACATATTTATTTACCGCGTTGTTTAAAGAGTAATAAAATATTTTTTTTAAACCGATAGTTTATCATAGATTCTTCGATAAAATGTCAGTTGTCAAATCATGCTAAAATTTATTACAGTATTTCCATTGAAATCATAAGACACCTTACTGAAAGAAGCAGCAAGGATACTGTACAAAACAATGCCAAAAACTTTTCGTTATGTTTCCACTTGCTATTATATTAGTCCAATACAATCTTTTTTACTTTCTCTTGCTCTGTATAAATATATATACCTAGGAAGGAAAGTATTGTTTTCAAGTCGATTTTTTTAAATAGAGTTTTCATCGGGACATACTCGTTTTCAGACCCCTGAACCCAAAAATACGTTTCTAGCGATTGGTGTGTGTGTGTGTGTGTGTGTATGTGTTTGTGTGAAAAATATCTACAGAAGGGAATATTGTATAAAATTTAAACTTTGAACTTAAGTTAGGTACCTGTAGAGGACCTGACACAAACGTTTTTATTAAAATCGGTCAACCGCAATTAGTATTTTATTCGAGTAATTTCTCACTTTTTTGCGATTTTCTCAAAAAAAGAGTGATTTTCCTTATTATTAAGCCAAACTGAAAACAAATTGGGGGCCCAAGGCAAGCAAAGACGTTGATGTTGGCAGCAGTAGCAACATCAGTGGTATTGTATGGTGTACCTGTGTGGAGCAGACCCCTAAGATTTAAAAGTTACAGTGGTAGGCTTTTAGGACGCAGCGGAAACTGGCTCTGAAAATATGTAGTGCTTATAGAACTGTATCTACGGAGGCAGCCCTGGTAATTTCGGGGAAGCCTCCATGGGATCTAGTGGCTTGCGGGAAGGAAGAGCAGCGTGCTGGTGCTGATAAAGAGGAATGTTGGAGTCGATTACTCAACTGCTGGCAGAGGAGATGGAGCGAAGCTAGGGTCGGGGAGTGGACAAGAAGGTTCATTCCAAATGTCGATGTGTGGATAATAAGGACATTTGGTGATACCACCCACGGCTGACGCAGTTGCTAACAGGGCATGGTTGCTTTGGGGCATATTTGACGAGGTTCAAAATTCATGAAGTACCGAAATGTCGACTGTGCGACAGCAAAGAGGAGGAGTCCATTGCGCATATTTTTGAAATATGCCCCTATTTTGGCCTCGACAGAATGGAGACATCTGAGAAGATAGGCGTTGCACAGTGGATTCCAGAGAGAGTAGGGGCAGCGACGCTGCGGGATGAGGCGAACTGGAAGTTGGTCGCTCAGTTTGCGGAGAGGGTGTTCGGGAAACTGCGGAGGGAGGAGACATATGGAGATCAGCGGGATCGCCCTCTCCCATAGTAAATCAATCCTGTCCCGATCTCAGTAATTATATGGTAGGCACACTAATTTCCTGAGCTGATGATGAAAGAGATGAATGAAAGTGAGAGAGTGAGTGTTGGTCGGTGACAACGAAAGGGGAATTAGGTGACAGTAAGAAAATTTTTTTTACCCCGACATTTCCCTAGTAGTATTATATAATAGTTCCGAGGGAGGTGGAGGGTTGTTTGCTGATGTCGGATCAAGTGGCCAGGTGGCGGGTTTTTGGTTGGTAAGGCGGTTGCGGCCTCCTTGGGGCTGGATGAGGACGCCTCAATTGACTCCAACACTACTTCCCCCATCGTGAGGGAGTGAACATGAGATTTTCTCGCCGCCTCGATAAAAAATAAAAAAAGCCAAACTGAGGTTAGCTTTCATTTTCCATCATTCGCTTATGATATAAATTAGGTTATGGTTTTTGAGGTTAGATTTTTAGTTTGTTTAAAGTCGCATCAACAGAAATCCTTCAAAAAAATTTTATAACATGGATATTTTAGCAATAATCATCAATTATTGTTTTATTATAAAAGTTAAAGATTAAGTTATATGTAAACGGTTTTAATGTAATATTAGTAATTATATTTCTGATTTCCAATAAAAGTAAAATAGTTATGTACTAGTCATTTAATTTTAAATTATTACAAGGATTCAGTATCATATAATTATGTATAAAAAGGAAATCATTATAAATTACGTTAATTAATTAATATTATTATCATATTTTCGGAGTTAATTAATATTGTAGGTATTTCAGATATTCCTGAATTTTGGATTCTATGATATTAGATTACCGATTTAAATCTACGATACGCTTGCTTGCTTATAACAAGATTACATATCTCACTACCAACGTACGCATGTATAAGTTACGTGGTTTTCATATAGGCGGTAGTTCAATTTATTATACGTAGACCTACAGTAGCATATACTATACGGTCTACAAAATATACGATGAGTGTGTCCCTAGTTGATGATAATCCACTTGTAACGTTCCAATTTAATTCAATTAAATATTATTTATAACATTTTCAGATTTATTATAAAACATATCCATGTGTTTCATTACTTTGTTTTAGTTATTCCCTTCCTTTCTTTTTTGACACTTTATTATTAAAAATTTAGTATTTGTTAATCACAATATTATAACAATTTCTAAATATGACGCTAAAGGTTCCAAAACTTGAATTGATTTCTGAAGGTAGCAGTTATCACTACCATTCTACAATTGACCAAGAAGATCCCTTAGCCAGAGGCGTTTTAAACGTCTGTGATGAGTATCCGGTGTTGCCTTAGTGTACAAGTTTTATATGAGAGGGTTGTCATGTAATTCAAATTTGTTGTGCATCGTCTTGTGTAGTTGGTTCCCGACGTCATTTACGTATTTGTAAGTCCTTGTATAACATTAAGTTTGTGACGTGAAAGGGGCATCACGTTATCGCTCGTAGAATCTTGTTTTGAATCGCTTATACACAATTCTTTTCTTAAGTTATATTTAATTCCAAACATTCCACACTACAACGAATTCAACGATTTCAATCCAAATTACTTAGACAAATAACTGACGCAACCTTTTAAGTTACTAATCACACATTGTAAAATGATTTATGTGTTCCATACATTACCGACACATTTTATCACATCTATTTTCGGTTCAAACGTAAACTTGAATATCATAAAAATCATCTCATTACAACTCTGGTATTCCCAAACTTACCCGGAAATCCTCAACGCAGACGGAAACGATAATGGAGTAGAGATATCATAGCGCAGAAGTAAAATGAGTTTGTTATTCAAAATTAATCCACCGTTGGAGTGGTGGTCTCCCTAATTGTAAATTACATCATATTCACTGATTGTATTTTTTACAATATTGTGAATTAATTAAGTTAAAAAAATATATTTAATTCCAGTCCGATTTTTATCTACTATGTGATTGAAAGTGTTTGTGGATTCCCCGAAATGGGCTCATGACCCGTTTGCCAGTAAAACTAATGCCACCGTAAAGCATTTGAACCTGCTCTTAGTTTCATTCAGGCTATCCTAGGCTTTTATCTCTAGGCTCTTCACAATTGTTGGGAATATCTTCTTCTAGCACCATCAAGACTGTTGATTATTTTATTATTCACTTTACTTGATACGCGGTTTATTCAGTTGATCCTTAATGTATTTCCATCTTAATCATACTGTTTTTCAACAAGAACTTCACCTGACAGCCATTAAGACCCGCCGTATTGGGGCTGAAGCCCCATCTCAAAGTCTTATGCAAGGTTAAGCTCAACCTCTACTCAGTTCAGAGCCAAACCCTTGAGCTAACCAAATAGAGGACGGTAACTGGGACTGGTATTGCAAACATTGGATAGACCAATTCCAAGGAGGAGGATGTAGGCTATTGCCAAATACTTGTAAGGAAAACCGAAAAAGTTTAATTTAAAGTTCCGTCAATAATAAGAAAACTTTATTTCCATATTTTTTACAATAGTAACCCATATATACACATTCCTTCCTAAAGCTATAATACATTTAAAATTCACAGTGTACGAGATGGAGGAAATTAACCAACCCAACTACGACTAAAAGCCATGTCTTAGGGTAGGTGTTTTCGTTTTTTAATAAGTAGACTGTACAAGTGAGATAAAAAACTAGTTTTGACTTAAAACCATGACAATTAAGAAAAAATGTCTTGATCATTGGGTCAGGGATATTGTATTCGAATGGTACTTTGTGAAAAAATCATACTTGGAAAACAAACCTGGGTCCTTTTTTCTGCCTATCTATCAATATCTTCTACCATTTAGAATTCTACCAGTTTTTTTCAAATAATAAAATACATAATACATATTTCGTGCAAAATTATTCTTACAATTGAATTTATAAAATTTTTGTGTTAGTTTTAACATTACTGTTCTTTTCTTCAAAAAATTAAATTTATAAATTGATAACAATATTTTATTTGTAATTTAAACCTATCTTATCGGCCTAGAGACATAAATTTAGTTTCAAGAGCTAATCAAGGATACTTGTATTACACTGTTATCCACTTTTATAATAAAAATTTATTGACTGATTTTTTTGTTATTTAGTTGAGTTCATTTAAAATCGCATCAACTACTTTGGTTATTAATGACTACAATGGTTTACGGTACAGAATCTGTTAATTTTAACATGTAATCATTCCATCACCAACCGGGACTCGACCTTAGGTCTTTCTGATGATTGGTAGTGTGAAGCGAAGTCAAGTGCTCTAACCACTGGACCTCGGACGCAGTTTCTATGTTATATTGATTTCAAAGAAAGTTTATTTAAAGTTTTAAAATAGGTTTGTTCTTACGACATGCAGGGTTTTGTATTAATACTATTTGTTGTATCATTTATAACTTATCCGTGAAATGTCTGATTCAGTTTCCTAACCATAATTAAAAATTTTATTTCTCATATTTTTTATCAAAAGCTCCTACACTACTAAAAAATTAGTTAAAATTTTTTTATTAGTTTTCTTGACAAAAATTTCAAACAATTGATATTCATTTATTTTTTGATAAATTTCAAGAAAAGTAAGGACGATTTTGTAAATGATCAGTGAAAACTCATTTAAAATCAAGATAAACTCAAATAATTTATCATGAATATTTATTTTTTACAATCATAGTTGTATTTTTTCAGTTCTGACAAAGGGTTTTCAATTGTTCCTCTTGATTTTCCAGGCGTAATGCTGGAACAATATTTATTTTGTTTGCTAAAATGTAGTGCATCGTCCATCTTCTTTACTATAATTTGATGTCTTATGCGTAAAGAATGTAATTTATTTTATGTGACAATAAATATTTTAATTCATTTACTATATTTTTACTTACCTATATATTTGCGAGTGGAATTTTAATTCAACGGTTTTTCGCATCCTAATCTCTATTTATCCCTATCCTGCCAGTCATTCTCCCTCAAGTTTCTAAGCCCATCGCCTGACAAACACTCTCCCAACAGGACAACCTCGGATTTCCACGAAAGAGCTTAATCTTTTAAACTCCTCCAATTACATAATACTGACGTCCACTGCAGCTCTAGTCATGGCAATATTACTTCTTAAGTTTGTCCTATCTCGTGACTACAATACCAATAGTCAATACCAACGCCAATAGTCTATCTCCATTGCTTACAGCCGTTAGGTATTTCTATCTGACACCTCCCTTCCGCTCCACAAGTAACTATACTTTCAATTACTTCTTTGTGCAACTAAATTTGACTTCCAAGGTTATATTATAGTTTAAAAAGATGATTTATTCTTTTGCTAGTAGATACAGCAAATATTTTTTTTTTCAATTTAACACAACTAATACATTTGGGTAATATAGGGAAGAAATTGAAAAATATACAATTAAAAATATTCACTCGCAGCATACTTGCAAAAGTTTTCTAGCAACAATCTTTTCAATTTGACATAATAAACAGACAACCTTAATAAAAGTAATTTAAAAACGCGTGACCCATGACTGTGAGACTTTTTTTTTTGAAAGTTGTCATTACAAAATAAAACATTGTTTATTATAATTTTACTTCTGATTCAGGCAACACAATGAATACTATCGTGTTATTTAATCATTTAATCTGTTTACTGATAAATTATTACTATTATTACCTATAATAAACATAGTTATTTATAGAATTTATATTGGATTTATTTGAGTAAAAGTAGCAAGTGTTTTTTAGGAAAAATCTCGATAAATATTTTAATATTCAAGACAAGTGATCAAAATCGTGATAGACCTGCATTCAGCAGGTAACGGAAAACAAGTCTTTGAAATTTTAAGTAAATTACAGTAGAATACAAAATAAGTAAAGAAATTTATTAGCAATAAATTCAGTTTAATTTACTTTCAGTTTTTTATCATGTTTTCAATTTTTTATTAATTTCACACTATATGAGAATTTATGTTAAACATATTTGAAATATATGCAAGTCAACTGAGTTAGAATGAAGACAAACGTGACAAGCACCAGAGTAGAAAGCTGTCTGTACCATAATATGAACTTTCTACAAACACACAGATGTATAGTACATAATAATCGACCGTACATAAAATCGAGAAGTTCTTGCTCCGGGCAAGGCGGGTAAGTTTAAATAAGAAGAAAAATACTCGTTAGGATCCGATTCGATCTTTATAATGTTCTGTGACGTCATATATAGGCCCTGTACTTACCTTGACCCTAGGCCCCTTCCAACTACACTAGAAGAATCCTGTTTGCTTAAGGCAAATGTCCATTTCATTTCGATTACTATCTTTTTAAACCTTTTGTAGTATTTAATGTATTAATAATTCCTTTTACAAGAAATTTGTTTTAATTATAAACCTCTAAACTATGTATTTCTGCAATGAAATGCTTTTATACTTCACTAAAGGTCACGACTCCAATTTCTGTAAAAATGATTTATCTTAATTTTTCCATGAACGATCACACTTCTCAAAATCCGATATTTGATGAATCATCGTCCTCTAACAATAGTTAACTGAAATAACTGACGAAATATTGCTTTCATTCACGTTTTTAAAATTCAATCATCAAAAGAATATGCAGAACAATAACCAAAAATATATGTTATTTCTCATTTTTAATACGTGTTTCATGCATTGAACAGTACCTAAAAGTTACTATGAAATTAAATATCTGCTTGTCTTTGTTGCACCCGGTTGAGTCAACGATAATTTTGTAATAATAATGAAAACATTTTATGAACATACAGTAATATTTCACAAATCTAACATTCTTTACTCTGACTACTCCAGGATTCTGACATTGTAGATGACTGTCTTTTAATTTTTTTTAAAATGTCCCAAGTAATATACATGGCAAAAGTATTTTGCTTGGGAGCTACTGATACCGATAACTTTCTGTTTAAATTTTCGTTTTAGCAGGCTAAGTTTCCTTATACCATAGTTATTTATTCTGTATTGTATTTTGCCAAAATTGGGGCAGGAATTTTTTTTTTCTCTCTCTCATGTTTGCGGAAGACACAGTAATAACACAGGAAAGTGAAGACAAACTACAATCAGCCATTCTTAAATTACAACTTGTCAGTGTAGACTTCAATATGAAAATTTCGGGTACGAAGTCAAAGGTAATGGCATTCGTGGGCAAATGGCCCTTACGTTCAAAAATAGTAATCAACAACGTCATTATGGAGCAGGTGAATAGCTTCAAATATCTTGGTTGTGACCTGTCCTTTCATCAAGAATGTGACAAACCTCATAAGATAGCTAAATTCAGCATGATTTGTGGCACTATCCACCGTGCTTTGAAGGGTAAAACCAGAAAGGAAACGGAGATAAAACTCTACAAGACGATAGCTATTCCTTTGCTGACTTATGGAAGTGAGGTATGGATAAAAACAAAAAACGTTAACTCGCGCATTCAATGTGCAGAAATGAGATTTTTACGCAGCGTTCAGGGATATAAGCGGCTGGATTACATAAGGAATGAGGTCATTCGGAGGCAATGTAATATCCAACCACTTACCGATGTGATCAAGCAGTATAGGATAAGATGGACAAATCACCTGCTCCGTATGCCTCCAGATTGTCTTCCTCTGCAGGTACGGAAATTGAGGCAGGATGGAAGAAGAGACGTTGGAAGGCCGAGGAAATGATGGACACCGGAACAAGTTCTAGAAGCCTAGTTCGTGATGGAGATGGATGATGATATTTTGTTAAAGTAGGTACATATATTTATATAAAATTTAATCACTTGTGAAGATCGTGTCATTTCATATGGCTTATGAACCTACACTCCCACCATTTTTCAGGAGTAATGCTGCTTCTACCCGTCTCTTCTCAAGTGTGCAGTCTGTTTACTGGCCTAATTTATGTTGTAGTTTATCTACAAAAATGAGTTATCTGCCTCCAAATAGATTTATCACAAAGAAAAAATATTATTCACATTCCATATATATTTGTTTATTACACTGCTTTCAATCAAAAGAAATTATTATCGTGTATGTTCATTATATTTATGTACGGGTTTCAAAAATCGGGAACAGATTAACAGATAAACGTGATCAGATTTGTAGTAGTGACATCATGAGAGAACTGGGTAGAGACGAAACAATCCTAGAGAAAATGAGCAGATACAGGACTCGATGGAAAAATCATGTCACAAGAATAACAAATTAAAGGGTCGAAGAATTGCAATATTGCCCAATTGGAGGAAGAAGCTTGGGTAGACCAAGGAAAAGGTAGTTTGAGGCTGCAACAGGCATAGCGCCTAATCCGTAAGCGCTAGAGAAACAAGACGTTTACTTTAGAAAAAAACTTGTCAAAATTTTCAATTTTGTTTAATCAAGTGACTTTTTTAACAACACAAAAGTATAGTAAAGTATCAAAAGGAAACAACCCTCTTTCAAACAAGTTGATCGCTATGAGACATAAAATCATGTCTCAACCGTACTATCCACCAGCGCTGCAAGACACAAATTTGTGTCTCACTGTAACATCACATTTCGAACGACATTTATCCCAGTTCATATTTTGAAACACTTTGTGTTTAATACCTAGTTCTGTTCACCAGAATGCGTAGTTTACGCTAGTGTTATTAGCCCAGACAGTTGTAATATAATATTTTTGAGTATTTTTTCAAATAAATTAGTCAACTTTCTCGTAGTCGTATTACAGAACCTAATTTCGTATTTTTTAATAAGTATTATAGTACTTAATTTTGTATTATTTTTTCATATTAACTTTTTCATACTACGTTTTGTATTATTGGCACCACCGAGAAACTCTTGGGCGTTATAGGTTTTGTATGTAGGCCTACTTTGTTTATGTTTGTTACTTGTGCAAACAAACCCAAAAAAGTGAGTTATTATATTTGTAAAATTACATTAGTACATTTCATTATTTATATGTGTGCAAGAATTATTTCTCATAACTTATTATCTTATTATTTCTCATAAGGAATATTATCTCATACTGTACTGTATTTAGAATTATTTGCGCACTTTATATAGGTACTACATACAAAATACATACTCCAGCGCTGCGAGACACAAATTTGTGTCTCAAATTAAAATTTAAAATTCTCATAAGGTAAACTTCTTTTTTAATAGTATTTAATAGCGACTTTTTAATAGTATGTACTATAATTTTACAAAAAAACTAATAAAAATTGTAGCACTGGTGGATCGGAAACTGGACTTTGCAGCAGCAGTCAACCTGTTTTAAAATTATAATTTTGATATTTTTATGAAACATAGTAAATAAACAGTTTTAAATTTCCCAAAAGTTAGTTTTTTCTACTTCCAGGGTTTCTGAAAAGACCGATTCAATAACAAAGCATCATTATATCACATTTAATTACTTAGCAGTAAAAGATTTAAACACTGAAAAATATTTGTCGTCTTTTGAAAAAAATTACAATAACCTGCAAGTTAATATTACCGGAATAAATGTTTTAACTAGAACTTTCAATGAATTTTAATAATTATATTTTTATGGTAACTTTAATTTTTATTCATTTGAATCAAAGGAACAACGAAGATAAAAATAATTAAATTAAAGTTTCTATTTGTTTTTAAAGTTTAAATTTTATTATCCAAGGTTCAAACGAATAGGCTAACTTTGTTTACAAATACAGTTGCCTTTTTATAAAAGTAATAGGCCTGAATATATCGTTTAAAAGTTTTTACTTCGTCCTTGTTAGTCTCAAATGTAATTCCTATTTACATTAAAGTAACTAATTAAATTTAAATACTATAAACTACTTTGACATTTCCTTATTGAATTCCCGTATATCTTATGAAGTGTAGTAGTCAATATTTATACACATGATTTCAAACGTACCGCTCAAATGTTATTCGTTTAATGAAAAAACTAAAAATTACACAAATATTCAATAATATATTCAGCTTCATTCTTTATTCAGATGAAAAAATTATTCATATTAAGAGGTTGACTGCTACTCGGGTGATGTAGTAGCCTCAGAAAAGCTACAATTTTTTTCATTTTATGCAGTACAGTAATTATATGAAATCAGTTTCTATTATGGAAAAATTAAGTTTGTACTTTTATTTTTTAATGCGAAGACAAAAATTGAGACACAAATTTATGTCTGTTAGCAATTAGAGGTGGATCAGACATATTCACACAAGAATCTATCTCACATAAATTGATAAAAGAATTTTTGTTTTTGTTTTAGACATGAATAATTTTGAATAACGTATTGGTATTATGAAAATACCAGATCCTTATCTGGAATCAAACCTTCCGTTGGTAGACAAGCCCACCTACCACTACGCTACGGAGACAGCCACATTTTTTTATCGAAGAAACTAGGCCTACTACAAAGAGACTGTTTTACTGCAAAATAATTATGGTTTCAACTTGAAATGAAAAAATTATTGTTTTTTTAATTTAAAAATGCTAAGGACATTGTAGAAATAAACCTAATTTTCTCTACCTGAGTAAGTAAAAACCGACAAAAAAATTAGTATATATTGTTATGAGTCTCAAAGTGTTTCCGGCAATACGAACTGACACACAAAAATATGTCTCACAGTAGTTAACCTGTTGAAAATCGCAATTTATTTATTTAAACCATTATAATATCACATACAATAAGTATAGAATGTGAGCAAAGAAGAGAAGCAGAGGGAGGCCTCCTACACGTTGGACCGACGATATCAAGAGAATGGCTGGCACTGGTGTGGAAAGCTCAAAATAGGACGGAGTGAATAGCAACGAGAGAGGCCCTATGTCTAGTGGACGTAAAGTGCTAGTTGATGATGATGATGATGAAGCCATAATTCAAGTACATTTGAACTGAATTATGCAGACTGATTTATGAACATGTTTATTTATGATAACATACCTGCTTCAAGTTATCAGAAACACATTACGTAGAGGTAGGTTACAAAAGATAAAAGATATTAAGCTCAGATATCAATAACGCTTTAAACATTGAAATTGTACAATTTACTTTTATAGTATGCCATTCTCATCTAAGTTCAGTAGTTACTTCAATTTATTTCATTTGATAATACCTGATTAGTCAATGGAGAACTATTAAAAATTTCCTGATGTTAACTAGGAGTGGAGCCCTGGACCTTCGGTTTTACGGTAAGGTATGGTGCCTACTGGACATCGAGGCGGAGAGACAACTTTCATATTTTTTAAAACTTGCTACAACTAAGGATACAACTCTAAAGAAACTATATGACAAGTCACAATTAGTAATGATCTTCAGCTAAATTTATGTATTACGTGTTTTGTTAAACCCTTCAAAAAAATTTTTAAATAAAAAGATAATTAAACCATAAATTTACTAGAAAATTTAAATATTTTACTGAAAAAAATTGAGACAGATTTTCAATTTCGTCTCTGTGGGTCGCAGTGGTTAAGTAGGAGGTTAGACTGCAAAGTAAGGTCGTGAGTTCAATACCATATTTTTTAAATGTTGAGTTAATACCTTAAAAATTTACAATAAAAGTAAGTTTCAATATTCGTTATGGTCGCTGTATTTACAAATACGTAGTTGATAAGATTCTAAGTATTATTTCATTTATGAATTAAAAATTTATGATAAAATACAGTAATTTGTAAGATTTTATTCATCAAATCCTTTAAATCTCCCCGTAAAAATTTACTGAGATTTTTTTTGTTTTATATCACACCAAATAATGATGAGATATTTCAAAAGAATACAAAAAGCTTCACTTTTCTCTCTTTTTTTATTAAAAATCAATAGTTAGTTAATTAACAGTCAGCAAATTTAAACTTAATTAGGCTTACTTAGAATTGGTATAAATTGGTGGAGCTAAAAATCCGTCTTATAACTCTCTCATTGGTTTCTCAAACGTCTCTTAAATAACTTTTTCAGTTCTCAAATCTGGCATGCGAGAAAACCAAGAATGAGTTCTATGTGTAAGTTACTTTAAAACAATTTAGAGAATGAGTTCTATGTTTGTTATAGTTTAGGCCATCAGCTGAAAGGCTGGTTTGAACCTATAGAGGCTTTAGAACCTCTAGCTAAAACTAGGAGTGAGTTGGTTTACAATTGCCTTCCTCATTGAGTGGAAATATGCTTATCAGCATGCCAGGCCCTCTGAAAAGCATCTACGTTCTATCCTGCAAATGGTTCTGGCTGAATAATGATGAAATTCATTATTCTCCGAGGAATTAACTTTGACTAGTGTCTTTTACACCTCTACCTCTTCTGTCTTAAATGCTTCAGTCATGTGACTAACCATGTGATAAGAAACAGAACTATTTTTTGTAGTCCTGGGACTAGCAGATCGAAAGCAAAAAATTAACACGCCACCTGCCTGTTTTGGGCTAGAGTTTTATGTGTAAGTTACTTCAAAAAATTTACATTCCATTTTATATTTTTATTTTGATATTGCTAATTTTTAATATTTTAAGGGTAAGGATGGTTCTATTTGTAAAAAAAATTGAAAAAAATTATGTTTTTTCGCCTTCGTGGTGCAATAATAAAGTTAAAAATCACGCTTTACGGCCAAACGTATTGTCCGATATTGAATACCGGTTAGGGTTTCGAAAATTTGATCGTTTAATGTAGATCCTAAATTAAATAAACACAAATGAGACCTAGGCAAGTTAAATCATTGAAACGAATTCAGTGTACAAGACTAGTAATAATTGTGAAATTCATAGCTTACTAGAGAAAATTGATAGATATGTTTACAAAGTCAAAAACCTATAATGTTATAAATTAGTTATTAGATTTGATATTACCATAATTTAAACTTTTATTTAGAAAGCAAATAGTAAGCAATTTTTAAGAAATACATAAATAAAATGTGCGTGTACAGCTATTTGAATAGTCTTTGGTATTTATTTTCATGCTTACACTATCACCTAATAACTATTTTTTTGAAGAGTAAAGGTCGTTATAACTATTCAAAATAATTATTAGTTTTATTTTACGATGGATAGTTCTTAAGACTTTCCCTACTTGAGTTATAATAACAATACACTGCTTTGTTATTTTCGCATGCTTGTTAACTTTAGTACTTACGCTTAACTTTTGTTGAGTTAAAGAAGATAAACTTATGGTATTATTATTTATCTTTTTAAAATTATAGTTATCTATGAAGTGTGAAGTTAGTTTCAAGGAATTTAAATACTGTATTCGTATTGTTGTACGTTATGAAAGAAAACACAAACTATCGGTTTTTAGATACATTTCTTACTATTTTTTATAGTTGCCTTTATCACTTTTACTTTCACAGATATCTGTGATATGTTGAATCTTTTAATTAGCATTTTCTATTATTATTATTATTATTATTCATTATGATTTTTTAATTGTTTGAAATTTTCTTTAAATGTAATACATTGTTACAAGTCAGTTAATTTTAATGATTCTTTAACATAAAAATTTTATTTTAAATCTACATCTGGTAACATTACCAGTTTTCACAAAAAAAACTTAAAATATTGTTTGAACTTTATTAAAATGTTACACACTATAAATTTGATGCAGGCTGTGTTTTACAAACTCTACGGTGTATTTTGTCATAATCTGGATGATCCCAAAAGAAACTGCTCCAGATTTATACGTCAATAGAAAAATTTTGCAGACTTTTGATAAAAACTGAATCCATAATTATTATTATATTTTATTTTCAATTTTTTTTTAAATTTAAATTGCATCAACTGCTAGTTATTAGCGTTTACAGTTGGTTATGTATCGAGAACCATATGTTTTGACATGTGAAAATTTCAAGACTCTAGCCAGGAATCGTACTTGGGACCAGCGCGTTAACCATTATGCTAAGTAGGCAGCCATATATTCATCAGAATATTCATCAGAATATTAAATTTATCATCATGATTTTTCTAAAAATCATCGCTGTTATTTAATTTTTTTGTTGGATATAAATTCGGGAAGTCAAAGAATTATTTTTCTTTCGGTAGTTTAGGGAATAGGTAGAAATTTAAAAGTTAGATTAATTTGAGATGTGGATTTATCGCAGGATACTAAGGATAAATTTAACAAGTAAAACAACTAACGAAGAGGTGTTGTCAAAAGTAACCAACTTCCTCGTCTTAATGCGATAGTTAAAATCAGGAAAACTGAATATAAAACTGTAGGGCTGTATAATGCTCCACCGGTAATTTGAGCGTATTTAACTGATATTAGAAGGCACAGTTGAAGGCATAGTTGAAGGCACAGTTGAAGGGAAACGAAGGTATGTAGAAAAAATAAATCATGGTTATGGAGAACATCAAGGGTGGGAAGATCCACACAGGTAGGAACACCTGAATTCATTAGGTCCACGATAGAAATAACTTTTCCGTTACAGTCACTAACCTCAACTGGGACGTAGGAGGGAATGTTTTTTCTCTTAACGATAACACATGATCGAAAAATGTTTAAACCGATTTCCGTGCTTCAAGACCTAGTAAAGGTATTTCATTTTGGCGCTGTTATAAAATTTAGGGTTTTCTGAATGGATTTATTTACAATACTTGTTGGTTTCTACAAGAGATCATTAGAAATTTTAGTTTTAAAAATAATTACACGCTAATTTTTTAAATCTGTGTCAGCAAAAAGTACACAATAACTTTGTAACACTGTTTTATTTTTTTGCTCGATTTTCACGATTCCTTTCTTAAATTGTTTGATACTATTGTATTGATTATCTCTAAATAACCAATAAAATTAGGAAGTTATTGTCAATTACTTTCTCATGTAATTATTTGTGTCGTTTTATTTTTTGGCTGTGTGATATATGCGGTTTGTCTAATGTACACTAGGCTTTATAAGTTTTTGCTGTTCCAAAAATATTGTTTTTTATACTTAAGGAATATTTTCTCAAAACATACTAAGTTAACTTTCGTGAAATTTTCACGCAATATTCAACTCATGTTATGTTGACACATGCCGAGTTTTTACTAGAATAAAAACTACAAAACAAATTGTTTCATATTCTATATATTTTACGCTGATTTCACACCGCCGCCGCGATATCGTGACAACGGTTTCCCTGTTATTTCTCAGTGAAAAGACTTTCACGACGGCTCAAAAATTTCAAAGCGGTACCGCGTGATTCCTGGTACATTTGTATTAATGTTTGATTGGGTCCCGTAGTGTTTATGCAAAATGTCAAGTTTTTCTTCTTCAGAAGAAGAGGAAATATGACTCATTAAATATATTTCAGGTCGTTGCCTGATTGACTGAATCAATAATTCTGTCGATGTGTTATCCATGGTAATAGTAAACTTGCAAAATTCTTGCAAAAGATAACAGAATGCAATATTCTGAAACGTTTCGCTGGCAAAAATCTGTCGACTGCGACAGATTCCGCGCGGTACTGAAGCGATACTGGGGCGAACTGGCGAAACTACGGAAGTAGTGTGAAAGGATTTCGCTGCTCTAGCCGTCTCAACCGATATTCCGTGAGGGAGTAACATATTATTGTTTTGCCTGATTACCTCGTATTCAGATGGACAACTAGCTGTGGAACGAAAGCGAAACCGTTGTTACGGTTTCGCGGTGTTGCTGTGTAAACGACGTTGGACAAAATGTTCGCGGTTTCGAATCTTCAAATGAAAAGAAATTTTTAAGATCCTGTTAAACTTTTCATGCCAAGAACTCAATTTTGTAAAAAAAACCCAAATAAACAGTTTCAAAAATTCTAAAGAGATTGGTTGAGTAGTCATTGAAAAATTTCGTTTGACAGCTGCTATACAGAGATGAAGGTTCCATGGTTTAAAGTCCTTGTAAAGGTATTTACTTTAAAATAATTTGAATACCAGACAGTGTTTACCGGTGTACTTAGATGATTGAGGTTCAATTAACGATACTTTCTCAGAAATAATGGGCCTGAGTCTGTGCAAGACGACACCTCATTTAAACCTCATGCACAATTCATCCTCATCTCACTGGGTCATTGGGTTGCTTATTGTTCTAAATTGAACAGATTGCAACGTAAACAAATTAGGGTTTACAAAAAATGTTAACATGGTGTAAGGTGGGAAATTCTGTACCGCCTTAAAATATACTATTTATGAAAATTTGATTAAAATAAGTTACTAAAATTGAGTTCCTTTTGTTTTATACTAAAATTAACTGACTGTATAACATGAGAACATTATAATTTTGCCTCAATTTCCTGATAAGATTTTTCAACAACACTCTTTCTTTCATTGCCAGAAGTTCTCATTTATTTTCCTGTCAAATATAAGAAGAGCCAGTAGAACTTCATGTTTGAAGTTCTACACATTTTTAGAAGAATTTTTTATTAAGCATTACACTTTGGTGTGCTTCACAATCAACTCATAAAAAATGCTTCAAAATATTATCCCCTTTCAAAAGCAAGTTATTTAATTTATTTTCAAATTTAGAACTAACTTTAATTTTTCAGTGAAAACGATAAAAACAAAATATTGTACAGATATGTGTTGATACTTAAAATTAATTCTTTAATGTTGAAATTATGTTTCAAAATATTTGATTAGAAATTGAAGGTATCACCCTCGTCTTTCCAGTTGAAATCCAAACAAATGTTGCCAAGAATGTAATTAACTTTTTACCTACAATGTAACAGTAATCTAGTTATTTTTTTGATAAATTTTAAATACATTTACATATTTTTTTAGAGAGTAGTACCTTTTAAAAAACTTGATTATTTTTTAATATTTCGACCTACATTATTAACATTCAAATAATACCACAGTTATCTCTATGAAAAAACAAGTTAATACAGTTGAATAATAAAAACACAATATATAAATCCAAAAAATCATTCTATACGCAATAAAATACTGAAAAAACAGGCTTAACATGTTAAGTAAAAATTTTACTTATGATTATTGCTTTTAAACTTTAAAAGTTATTAAACCAACAAAATAATGTAATTTGAAAATAGAATAAATAAATAACAGTTTAGAATAGTACGTCAAAAGGTTTGTAATTGTAATTTGATATTTTTGAACAAATAAAGATAAATTAAAATTCTAATTAGTTTTAATTTAATTAACTCATCTGTTTAATTATTAAGCCTAACTTACTGACTTGTAAAGTTGTTAGTATGTAGTCCATTGTTGACAACTTAATGAGCCATTCAAATCTTGTTTGTTATTAACATAGGCCTACTCATATTTCATAGAAACAAAAAAGTATTATATAAATTTATCTGACGTAAATACGTATTCAATTAAATTACAGTAACTCCTATTTTAGTGGTAATTTAAAAAACCTACAGTCTTTTTGACTCTTTTATACATTTTTGCCTGAAAATTACTCTACTATAACAAATGATCTGATGGCGATAATAATACAAATAATAATTTTATTTGAGGAAGAAGACCACCCATCGATGAAGCGGCCATGTTTCTTTTCTAATTTAACTCGTGTTTTATAGTAATATTTAAATCATTTGAATTTTAAAGTGAGAAACAAATCTCTGTTCCAAGTTCGCTTTAGGGTTGTCCCGTAAAATAACTTAGCTAATCATCTTGATTAGTTCGTCCGTATATCTTGTTAGGTTTTTGTGGATACGTTGATAGTATTGTTTTATTTCAAATTTTATTCGAAATATAAAAATAATATATTACACTTATTCTAAATTTTTGTCGGTAATAATATTATTGTTCTCGGAACTGAAACTAAAGAGAACTTATTGTAAGATTTAACAGAAATAAGTCGAAATGTATAATGCACGTTACCACACACATTTTTATTTTATCGTAAATATTTTTGGTTGTAAGATGTGAGGAAAAGAGGAAATGGTAGGCCGATAAACCAGAATTTACGAGGATAAAGTATGAATTCAATTAAGGGGTCCTCAGCTCTTTTTTCGTACTAATAAAAGAAATATTTTCTCAGCCTGTGGTGGAGATAATTGGCTGAATTTTTTCTACAAATTTATTGGACCTTGATTCACATTTTAACATGGGGGTTTCTCAAGTAACTTTTAGTTCATCATAAAAATATTTTTCTTCGGTAATGTCAATAGTTTCCAAAAATTAACCTATTGTAACTATAAAATTTGTTGGAGCTAGTTTTTAAAGTGCTAAGTTAAAATGTGTATTCCTATGCAATGAATGTACCCTGAAAATCTCAAGTCAATATCTCTAACCATTTTTGAGAAAATGGTCCTTTTGTTTGAAAAAATTAAATTTTCGGAAAACAAAAGAAACGAACAAACAATAACCTTACTTGTAAGAAAAAATCAGCTGTAAAATACACAAGAAATCAAGACAGAGCTGCCAAAAATATGTACAAAAAGTTATCCTTCTGTTGAATTTTTTTAACTTTTTTTTTGTTATCGGGAACTGTACAGTATTGACAACTACCCAATTTGAAGGCTGCTTTTGCTGTATTATTTGACGTGGATTAGGCATGAGTTTGAAAAGGGACCCCCAGTAGAGTTTCTTCACGTATGGCTGTCAGCTGGTCACCTTACAAAGTCGCTTGCCAAACCGATGCTACTTAACAAATAATAGCGACTTTCTACCAGATGACTGACTGGGCTGGCCCGAAGGCCTATTGAAAAATAAAGCAAACTTTTGATCAAATTTTAATAAAAATTTAATATAAGAAATCATTTTTAGAAAAAATTCCTTTTGTATGCAAAAAGTGATTTTCTGAAAACGAAAGAAACGAGCAAACAATAACCTTACTCGTAAGAAAAAATCAGCTGTAAAATAAATAAGAAAGCAAGACAAACAACAGAGCTGTCAGCAATATGTATGAAAAGTTTCTTTCTATTAAAAAATAAAACAAAAATGTCTAAACAAAGAGGATCAAAAGTTATCCAACTAAAAGTTTTGACAGGCCCCTGAAAAACAACATAAAAAATCGTAATGGTGTTAATTTAAAAAATCAATAAAAAATATAAAACCTTATCAAAAAGTCAATTATTGTATATCAGCTTGCTCAGAAAATCCAGTAGAATTAAATAAATTAAAAAATTGTGATTTTTTTTTTAACGTTGTTACAGCGACAAAGCAGAACCTTTAGATCACGAATGTATGACTTAAATATATATGTAGGCCTACTACTGACTTAAGTTTACCTCCTAATGATTACATTTAATGCACCAGTGAAAATTGCAGGTTTCCCTAACGTTGCTATTCCGGGTATTCCGGAACTAATAGTTTATTATTTATTAAACTTAGAATCATATTGTATTATCTCACATTATAAGTTCGTTAAATTCAATACCGAGTATTAAACTAATTAATTTCTGATTTAATAAGATTTGTTATACCAAACTTAACGTGTGATATCCTTTCACACTTTCACTGCATTGTTTGTAACTTGTTACTTTTACATGTATCAGAAATTACTAAGAATTAAACAACGTGAGAAACCACTCACACCTCCATGAATCTTTGCCATGCGTCTTTAGTTAATGTAATAATAATTTTCTTTAAGTAAAGTTAAATAATCTTGAGTTGATCAATCAAGCGAAAAGTAATTCAATAATTTCAGAAAGATGAGCGTCTTTATTGTTTTATTATTTATTTGGCGGAGTATAAGAATTGAATCTATTAAATTTTTTGGAGGTTAATAACAATATTTTTATAACTAAAGGTTAACCACGTTTGTTTTATTTATTTACTAAAAAAACTTACACAATAGAGTGGCTAGTAATAAAATGATTTTAATAACTCGTACATAGCCTTTGTGGTTTTTTCATCTCAAGTAATATAGCTTAAATATTCAAAGAAATGTGCAAATAAAAACACTCGAGCAAGGAGTAATATGTCGTTAAATTTATATATGAATTTCATGAACTCGTTGGGTAATTTTGATCATATTTTTTTCATTTCCTTTTCAAGAAAAAATTTAATAATAATGTGTTTATTATTTATTAACTCAAACAAAATTATAATCATAAACAATTAAACTAAAAAATATAATATCCATACAATTTTTCTTTTGTATATTTTTAAATCCTTTTTTCTTTTCTTTCATCCTAACAACATTTATAAGCATGGCCTATCCACTCATAAAAATAACAAAATTTAAAAAATCTGGTGTGAAACACGCACAACTTTCTCTTGCCAATGCAACAAATTAACAATATAACCTAACATTAGTAATAAAATATTAGATATAAACAAAAAACTAACCTCAAAAAACATAACCTTATTTTAATCATGAGTGAATGATACAAAATGAAAATCAACGTCAGTTTGGCTTAATAAACGGAAAATCACTTTCACACTAAACTAGGCTCTGTGGAGAAAAATGCTAATAAAAGTTGTAAATATTTTAATTTCCTATAAATTTGATTATATACACTTTTGTCGTAAAATGCTTACTAAGGCTGAAATCTTAAAAATCCGTTTTTTACAGATTTTCATGAAAAAAAAACAGAAAATCACTAATTACCGATAAACTAAGCATTATACAAAAAAATTGTTGAATTAAAAGTTGTAGGTTTTTAAATTTTCTACATTTTTTATGAATACATGTTTGCGCTAAAATGCATATTAAAGCCGCAATCTTAAAAAAACCATTTTTTGCTACGAGAGCATAGCCTTCCAAAGAATTTCAGCAGACATAGCACCTGCCCTATCTTATAGAGCATAAAAATGTAGTAAATGAGGCGATTTTTAAAAAAAATCATAAGAGCCATTTTTAAGAAAATCGCAAAAATATTGAAAAATGAAACAAATAAACTACTACTTCCGGTGACCGATTTTGATGAAAATTTTCATGTCGGGTTCGGTAGTAGTATCTAATTTAAGTTTCAAGTTTCGAATTTGTACGATGTTCGTTCTTGAGATATTCTGTTTACACACACACACACACACACAGACCAATCGCTAAAAACATATTTTTTATTTGGTTCAGGGGGTCTGAAAACGTGAATATCCGGTGAAAACTCGATTTCGAAAAATCGACATGAAAACAATACTTTCCTTCCTATATATTCATTTAGGCAAGAGAACAAAAATTAACGTATAAATACATTTTAAGTAACTTTCATAATACCCCTCAACTTTATTTTGTACAGCAGACTCAAAATTATAAAACTCAACCAAATTTACATTAACCTAGTATCATTAAATTATCGCCAATATCACTTTGAGCTATACATTAAAGTTTGCAGAACAAATATGTGATAAAACCTTAAAATGGTTTTCCTCTGCACTTTGCCGATCAGTGTTTTCCTCAGAGTGATTTTTATAAGCCTCTTCTAATAAGCAACTTCTCTAATTTAATTTCTACATTTCGTAATTGGCCATCAGAAAGATTTCAAGTAAATAAATAAAATATTATAAAGCCAACTTTATCAGTTAATTCAGAAAAAATTAAAAATTCTTTTTATCGTAGCAAAATCTACAATCTGTTCTTAAGTATAATGAGTAGATGAATTAGTTTTCTTTGTTATGGTTGAAGAAAAACCTCCCATTGGGGGAACTTGAGGATTAACTTTACATGTTGTCTGGTCGTTTTAAAATAAGTCCAAAGGGTGTCTTCATTTCAGCTGGCCAGTGTCGTTTGAATTGTCTACCAGCGATATGGTGAGGTGAATCATAAGTGATTCAAATCTTCTTTGATATTTTCTACTGTATATATATCTTTACTCCATCTTCTATGAAGTCTGGGTGGTGGATTACCGGATAAATGTGGCATGTAGTTTCGTAAAAGTCGGTTTTTGTTTTTAGAGAGTTTCCGTTTAAAATGGCAGCAGAAATGATCAATGATGTCGTTAAAATATGGTATGTGTACGTCGTTATGTAACGTTTTGTTAGTTACGATTCAGTTCTAATTGTAGGAGTTTCTAGATATCTGTGTATCCAATAGAAATGTTTGAATTTTGTTTTCAGCTGTTTCCTTTTGTTCTATATGTATGTTTTCCAATTCAGTCATTTGTCAAGATGTATACCTAAGTATACAGCGGAGTCTGCTTTAGGTATCTGTGTATTGTTTACGTAAATTGATTGGTATGTGTCTGTTTTTAAAGTAATTCTAACGTGTTTAATGTCAAAAATTTAGTTCAGAAATTAAACATAATTAACTAGCAAAATATAATTGTTTAAAAATAACACCGCTTAGGTAAGCTTCTTTGTAAAGTAGCCTGCTTGAAAGACAACTAGGCTTGAAAAAACACCACAGGGTGTACCTAAATATTTTCCACCCAACACCAAACCCAAAGTGCAACAAACTGATTGGGTGATCATTTAAAATAAACCAATGACTTACTACTCAATAATTACGTTAATAGTAAACAAAAAACCTTTGTGAACAATTTTACCTGATGTACAATCAAATAACGGGCAAATGCATTGATACTTGTTAGTTTGTTTTAAATCGTTTATAAAAATTTGGTTAAGCAAGAAATCGAATTTTCGCGTTTGTTTTAGTTGAATCAAATCGATACAGTCGTGAATTTAACCCTATAATTTTAGTAATAAGGACGACAAGAAACAAAAGAATATTTTGTCTGTTAGTAAAAAACGAATTCAATTTAAAAGGTTCTATTTTTTTGAAAACTGTTCCCACAATCACCTTAGTTTTGCAATTTACAAAATAAATTATTAAAGAGAAATAAAATGATTGCATCAAATTCTGCTACAATTTTTATAAATATAATGGAGACTACATAAAAATTTATATAAAAAATCTTTTTTTCAATATTAAACTTTAATTTTCCAAACAAAAAGGAAAATCATTGCGTAAAGTAAAATGATTATTTAAATTATAATGGGTATAATAATGATAATTATTGTTATTAAGGTGACCTTGAATGAAGAGACTATCATTGGAAGAAAATTCATCAGATACAAATAAACGTATTGTAGTCATCCTTAACCTTGACAGAGCAGAAGAACCACATAAAAGAGTTCCACATGTTTTATGATGGGAACCAGTAAATTGCTTCAAGTACTATGTAACATGCCATCCAATATAATTTTACAAAAAAAATAGTACAAAAGGATAATGACCAAGTTTGCGAATCGCATCATCGAAAATATTACTCACAAAAATACACTTTTAAATTTTTCAAAAATCGTGAATATTAAATAAGCATCTTATGTGAAATGAATCTTACCCATATTTAACCGGAAATAGAAGGTTCAATCAGTTAAACGATTATTTTTTCCACAACCTTGAACAGAATTCTTTTGGTTCATGATCTCCGTGAAAATCAGTTCAAAAAGTTTTTAATAATATAACTTTGTAAAGTTACGATTTATTGCGGTTTTTTAAAGCCTCATAGGACTACATAAGTTCCTTAAGTTTTAAAAATGATTATTTTGGTCTTTGGATCGTATCCATTTTCTTGATGTTCTTATTCTTGATTTTGTTTATCTTTCAATTGTTTGCCCTCCCAATGGTAAATTGTTCAGTCTTTTATTGATCGAAGGAGTCGATTTTGCTGAAGACTTTCCATATTTTCTGAACTTGTATAGGGAGTTTCAGAACCCCTAAGTGGGAATAAATTCCCGAATTACAACTCATAGATGTGATCTAGAGAGGCGATTTTGAGAGATAAGGGTGGTTCAAGTGAATTTGTGGATTGGTGATTTCGATTCAGAACATTCAAGAAATTTTAACAATAATTTCCTGAGAGATCCCGTCCGCACTCGAATCTCTTAGGATTCTTCTTGGAGGCGCGAAATCTTTAGCTTTTTCGAATTTGTCGGAAGATGTTCAATTGAGTTAAAGTGCTAAAGATTTACGAAATCTTACTGTGTCTTTATAACATTAAAAATTATTTACAATCGGTTAAAATAAAGACTTTTAGTAAATACTTGTACCTATGTTAAAAGATTATAACTTGGTATGAAGAAGACAACATCCAACTTCCGTTGCTCTCAAAAATATTTAATATAATAAATTTTAAATTATATATAATTTAATATAGTTATAATTTTCTTGGATTCAGGATGTAGTTTTATTGGTGATGTAAGATGTTTTGTTAAAATAACGCAGTTTTATTTTGACGATTAGTATATAAAAGTAAACCGTGATATGTAATTTTTCTTATAATTGGATAATTTTTTAAATCAATGAATAATTTTCAGGGATGATGTAATTTAATTTGATAATTGTTTTTTGATAATGGTGATTTAAATTTAAGTTATTTTGAAAAATAATTTTGATTTTAATATAATTTTTGTTGTTTAGATCATCAGACGAAAGACTGGTTTGAGCCTCTAGAGGCTTTACTTGACAAAACGAGGAGTGAAGTGGTTTACCATCACCTTCCTCACTGAGTGAAAAAGTTTGCTTATCAGCATGCCAGGTTCTCTGAAAAGCATTTACAGTACTTTCCACCCTGCAAATAACACTTACACTTCGTTCACCACAGGATCTGCTGTATAATGTTATCAGAAGAGATAACTCGGGCTAGTGTCTTTTATACCTCTACCTTTTCTGTTTTTAAATGATTCAGCCATAAAATTGGCTAACCATGTGATAAGAAACAGAACTACATTTTGTAGCTCTGGAACTAGTAGATCGGTTGCAAATAATTTAACACTCCACCTGCCTGTTATGGGCAAAATTATAATTTTTTCTCTTTAATTTTGAAGGGATAACTAAAAATTTTTAATTCAGATGAACTGGTAAGAAACAAAAATTATTCTGGCCCTTTTAAGTATTTGATCTTGTATCATAATAAGATTGGATTAGCAAGAACCTCAAACTAATCTAAGTACTTTATCCTTCGACTTGATATTATTTATTTAGTTTTTTATGACTGGTAATGATGGAGTAGGTTACTTTAATGACGAATACAAAGTTTCACTGCATGTTACCCTAGAAAAGATTCTTCGATTGAAATATCCGTATTAGTTCTACATTTTCAGTGCACCACAGTTCTATTTTATAGATTCAAACTGTTTTTAACATTATATTATAATTTCATTACCACAGTAATAAGATGGTTTATAGAAAACATTATTAATACGAGTAAATAAAAATATACTGTTATATATTATAATTTATTTATATATTTGCCTATAATAAACAGATGGAATGTTAAATTATTTCCACTCTATCTGCCAGTTCCAGGACTAAATAAAATAGTTCCGTTTCTTATCACATAGTCAGTCAATTAATTATATGACAGAAGCATTTTAAGAACAAAAGAGGTAGAGGTGTAAAATACACTAGTCAGAGTGATCTCCTCTGAGTGTAACGAAATTCATTATTCAGCCAAACCCTGTGGTGATTGAATGGAAGGCGGAATTTCTAAGGGGGAAAATACCTAGATGTTTTTCAGAGGACCTGGCATACTGATAAGCATACCTTTCCATTTGGTGAGGAAAGCACTGGTAAACCGCCTCACTCCTCGTTTTACTTTGTAAAGCCTCAAAAGTTCAAACCAGCCTTTTGCTGATTACTTATTATCCACTGGAATCAGCTGCAGGTTGGACTTTAACAATTAAACTTGAAATTGAAATTCAACTAATGATATCTAATTTTTCTTCCACAGTCATTTCAGAATTTTTTTTAGCTGGAACTGAAAAATTTCTTAATGTTATAATGATACAGACAACTTAAACTTGGTATACGATATCAAACAGTTTTTTTATTTGAAATTTAACTGAAAGGTAAATTAAATAAGTCTTCTACAGAGTTAAAAATAGTTTTATTTTGTAAGAAAATAACTTAAAAGTTTTCAAGTTTAACAATAAAAAATTCAATTACTTAACTTTCCAGTAAAAAAAAATTGTTAAAAAGACTTAGTAAGTTCCTAGTGCAGGCAAGACACCTTATAGAGTAACAAATAAATTTCTTCTGGAAAACCTAAATTTCGTTCAAATGCTCAATAAAAGCAATAAATTACAGTAAAAACCTGTTGAATTAAGCTAACTACACCCGAGTTTTCCTTTTACCCTATTAACTCTCTTAATTTCTTTTACCTAAGAGTTTGCTCGCTCAATTTATTTCTACGTTTTTTCGATATATAAAGGTCGTAAATAGTTTATTTTAGGGCCTATTAGAATGTGAATCAGCTTGAAAGATGATTCATATTTACAAAATTTTGTCGTTGCTTACACTCCGAATTATTTTTGGAATGGTTATAAAACAAAAATTTTTCGACGTTATAACAAACAGATTACATAAAAAATACTATAAGGAATATTTTTTTATCGTTAATATGATGTGATGAAAAAATAGCAGACCTGACCGGGGATCGAAACCGGGACCCCGGCGTAGAAGCCAGTTGCGCTAACCACTAAGCCAACGGGACACTACTAGATTAGTTATACCCAGTGATGTACATTATAGTTTGAAAAAAATGGTACAATTTTATGATATTTAATTTGGAATATTCCACAATAGCGAATCCCATTCAGGCACGGCATATTTTCATACGTTACAAAAAATCATTTCATCCTTCACCGTCTGCATTAGCAGAGCAAGTAATTGCAGGACAGTAGGACGTTAAACGAAAAAAGAAAGCTATTCCACAATTTTTTCTGTTGCTTTGGTGGATCTACAGGAAGATTTTTAATCTTGCAATTTGTCATATTAACTCATTAGAAATGTTGGTTAGGCTGTTGCTGCGTTGTTCGTAAAACTTGATCGACATACGTATGAAGAGAATTTTGAGGTCATCGTGAAGAGTTTTGTTACTAACGTAGTATGGTGAATCGGTAACATGTCGTATAGATTTAGATTAGAATGCTTGTAACTTTTGGATGTTACTTGGTTTAGCAAAAACAAAAGTTTGAATTTCTAAGCACAAAAAAATAGGTTTAAATAATAACACAATTTGTATAGTAATATATATATAATTTGTATAGTAACAAATACTAGAGTACTTAGAGATGTGCTTGCTCGTTTGCCAGTTATAGCCGGGGAAAATCTTTAAATTTTGAGTTTATAATCATTTATTTTGTTTTTATATGAAACACCGAGGTAAGCCTTTAGATGTTATCCAAGGTATTGATCTTTGAAAGAAATATTTAAATGAAAAACTAATTTTATTTTGAAATAATCATCTGTAAGTGACTTACAGAATATTGTAAAATGTTGAAGTAATTAGCGATAAGTTGTTATGTTGTTCCCAGCAATATGAGATAAAAACTTACTAAGCAAGTTATTGTGACGTCAGATAAGCTGTCTGTTCATTTACGTCATTTCTGTTTATAACTTGTAATCACGGATTTTCAATAATTTATTAACCATACAATAATAAACTGATATCTTTAATATTATTATACATTATTTTCAACTTATTTAAACAAAATAAAAACGAGTTAAATTTTTTTCAATTACTAGGTTAAATAATGCTAATTTTATTACTTTTTCAATCTTAGTCGTAACTAAATTATTTCCAGTAAATTTTGTATTATTTTTCCTCTAACTAAAAAACAATTATAGAAGTGAATTATGTTCTAATTCAGTGTTTTTGTTCGTCTTTTAGAAAGTTTAAATATGCATACCTTCTTCATCGCAAGTAATTTAATTCACTTTACTTTCATTAAATACCCTTTCAAAAACCCTTTCCAAAATGAAGCGGCTATACGAATGGTTAAGTTGAGTACAAAAATCGTTGAATAATAATAGAAAGATTAATTTAGCATTTTAAACTAAAACTAGTCGTAACAGCGCACGTATATATTACTTAATAATTCAAATTAGAAAAAAATATCATCAGACAGTTTTTTTTACATTATCAATCTACATTTTTAAATTTAACTAGCGATACCCAGCGCGCGTTGCTACGCCCAAGAAAAGAGCCGTGTTTTTAATAGAAAACATACATATACATCGTCTTTTATACATTTATTTATTTTATCTGCTAAATTTTATGCTAACAATGTTTTTGGTTTTTTCTTATTGAGCTGTCATCGTGTTTATAAATATTGTTAGCGTTCTTAAAAATATTTTTCTGATTCCAATCGCAGGTGCAGTAGTATTCAATATGTTGGTGTTTAGATCATCAGCCGAAAGGGTATTTGAACCTCTAGACCTAGAGGCTTTACTAAGTAAAACGAGGAGTTAAGTGGTTTACAATTGCCTTCCTCACTGACTGGAAAAAATATGCTTTTAATATGCCTGGCTCTCTGAAAAGTATCTACTTTCCACCTTGCAAATGGTACCTTTACTTCGTTCACTACAGGGTCTGGCTGTATAATGAAATTCATTATTCTTAGAGGAGATAACTCTGACTAGTTCTTTTACACCTCTACCCTTTCTGTCCTTAGTCTTTAATCATATCCATGTGATAAGATCATAACTATTTTTTGTAGCCTTGTAACTAGCAGATCGAGTGCAAAAATATAATATAAGTTACTGCAACTAACCTTAAAATGCCCACCTGTTATGTATTTGGTCGTAACACTCAAAAAAGCTGAGAGAAAAAGTAGCAGATTTGGTTCTCAAAACCAGACAAGCAGAGGTGGCAGAACTCCATTTAAGAACATCCTTGTAATTTTTCCAGTATTTCAAAATGGTTGATATTACCCCTGGAACATTAAGTTCACGCCTAATATCTTCATTTCTTTTATGGTTCAGAAATTGGTACTCTGTTAAAAGTCTTAACAATTTTATCTCAGCAGCACTTCTTGACAACTCTTGACATTTACTGAGCAATCAGAATCCAACATTTTGAACCATACATTAAAACTGGTACAATAATTAAGGTGTAATAAAACATTAAAACGATCTCCTTCTGTACTTCACCGACCAGCGTTTTCCTCACAGAGTATAAAAACCTTCAAAACTTCTCCAATTTAATTTTTGATCTCACGATTTCACAAAATAGATACAAATAACAACTCAAGTAATTAAACGGATAAATCTATTCTAATGTTTTATTATTCAAAATTAATTTCTTCTCAGAAAATCAACAACACTGAAACCATCTCTGTCTTCTCTAAAAAAAACAATCAGAAGTGAAATAACTCAGCAATTAGACTAAAAAATTAAGAGAAATTAATTAAGAAACAATTCATCAATTATTTTTATGGCATACGAATCTTGTCAATGTCTTCGTATTGTCAATTCATCACTTGATAGGCTTGGTTATTCAAATTAGAAACTTTTTTCTTTTCTTAGTATCCAATAAAAATACAATATGACAATTGAATTTTAGTAATTTGCAATACGATTTAAGATGTTAATTATTTACATAATTAATTTGAAGGTCAGTACGTAAGGTATAATTTTATAAGTACGTAAAAGGATGCGTCAGCTATTTTCTTTCGAGTATAATTTTCCTTTATTAAATTGAAAAAGTGTTTGCCTTGAATATTGAGTGACATGATCGAATCATAAATTTAGCTACTGTACTATGCTAAAACCCATTTGAAATTGTCAAAAAATAATGTCCAAACTTTGAGAAAAGCAAATCTAAGTATTAAAACAAAATTATTTATTTTCTTAATGTATTTGCAAAAAGTGTACGAAAATAAAAATGTAAATGTCATTTCTTTAGAATTTGAAAAATCCAATCCAAGTAGAACCCGTAAGATCTTTCTGTGAATAATTGTTTCTCTAAAATTTTCGTTTACCTATTTATTTTTCAGAGTTTACGAAATAATCAACGTATTTGGTTTATTCAAATATTAATTCGTTTTGAAATTTTATTTTTACATCAAAAATTTCGTACAATACATTGACAGGTTATGTACAAATATTATGATTAACACGCATTTTCATTTTCTGCTTCGGTAGACTAGAAAAGGTTTTCTTCTTGGTAAGTGGAAATCGTTTCACACTCAACCTCTCGACAAAGCAACGATATTCACAGACTAAAAGTGTTACAATATTAGATTTACATAATGATTTTGTTAATGAAATAACTATTATTATGGTTTACTTCTAATACTACAACTACTAATACTACTATTACTGGTACTGCTACTCCTACTGCTACTAGTGCTGCTGCTGCTACTTCTAATACTACTTGTCGTTATCTAATAATCTGGATCATCATTATCCCTATCATAGTCATCGTCATCATCTTCAGCTTTATCGACTTCATGTCTCAAATACGAATAATTATGTAGTACAATTTAGAGTTAATTTTAGTTAATAATTAAGTTTTAGAAACACACTATTTATCTTGTTTTTCATTTTAAAATATACAATTCAGATCATTTTGACTTAAAGTTTATATTTTCATCTAAAAGCTGAATGCAAAATAATTTTACACCTAATTTAAAAAAATGTAAGTTGTGACTAACCTTAACCCAGATTTTAATATTCTAATATTTGTGAATTTTTGAGTAACCCTTGTCAATGTCAATGTAACCCATGTAACCCATGTGATCCATGTGGGAATTTGTTACGGGTGGTTGCAACTTTTTTTAAATTTTGTTAATAGTAAAGTAAGTTGTCTTTTTATTACCTTATTCGTTTTTCCTCCATTTTCCATAACTCAACATCCCTTGTGAGTACTTCAATTACATGCTGTAATTCTTCTATAGATAGCTGATCCATTATCAAAACACATCAAACATCTGAAATTAAATAGATACATCATAATTAAAAATAAAAATTAAATATACTTGAAATTTTAGTATAATTACTTGAAATATACTTAAATGTCTTTTTCTTATATCAAATTAATACAAAGCAACTGATGACTGAATGGTGGAGTGATATTAGAGTTGCTCATAGATTTGGCTAGCTAAAGGGAGAAGCCAATAAAAATCGATCGTTCGAACAAAGATTCAAGATAAAACTGAAAACATAATCCATGTAATGAGGAAAGGAGACTTGTATTTTTCGAACACTTTGCAAGAATAAACGATAACAGATTGACAAATAAAATTTTAGATTGTATAATAAATTTCAAAACCAAACCAGCAGGAATTACGGTATTATTGAATGATCTTAATGATGCAAAACTGACACAGAAGACAAATAGGATAAGGATATTTTTAGAAAAAAGTTAAAGAGTAATCTTCGTAGGAGTGAATGAAAAAAGAGAGTGAACAACACTAAAAAACTTATTGGAGGTCATTAGTCCTATCTTCCCAATGTTAATTTAAGGAACCACTGTAGACAGAATCTCAAACTTCTTTTATTTTAAAGATCTTAATTTTGGTAACATTTTAAGCAAGGGGTTTTCGAAAATATCTTTTTGAAAAATAAAAATATCTTTTTTTTTCTTTTTAGCAAATTTTTGAACTTTAAAAGAAGATACTTTTCAAACCGGTAAAAATATAACAAAACCTGCCTTAAATGTGAAGCTAGCTTCAATGAATAAATTTAAAAAAAAATTGAGTAGATATCTTTTATGTTTCTCGAGAAAATGTCCTTTTTACTGAAAGAAACTATACTTTTTTCAGCGAACGCTTTTAACAAGACGACTATGAAACTTTTGCTTTGCAAAACTCGACTATTGTTCTACTGCTTGCTATCCAAAAAAAATCATAAAAACTTAAGGACGTTCAGGAATGCATAAATTTGGTATTAAATTAAACATAAAAAGGCGTAGATTCTAAAAAGGTAAAAATCAAAAAATCTTTTATTTTTGCACTTTTGGCCTAATGATCTCTCTTAAGAAGGAAAATTCCGAAAAAATAAAGAGATTAAGGTAGTAAAGGAAATGTGAACAAAACATGAAGTAAATTAAATATTAATTTGGCTCTCTCTAAAGGGCTATTCAGAAAAATAGACACTAAATTACCTGTTGATAAGGGCCTATTTAATCCTGTAAAATTAACTCTCATTTTATTTCAATCAAATTGAATGTTGCGGAAGTTATTAAGGATTATAACTGTATGGGTAAGTATCAATATTATTCTGTTAAAACTGTAAAATATTGCAAAAACAGACTCACTTTTTATTGAAGATGTTAAAATATAAATTGCTCGTAAATTATTTCTTATTAGGTCTATATAATTCAAAAAGAAACATACTTCCTGTTAGATAAAAGACAGATTAAAGCAGGACAACTGGTCTACTAGTTACAGTCATTTAAATATCTTATTTCACTTCCTAATGCATAATAATAAAGTATTAAGCTACTAGTTTGCCTCCAGTTAAAAATTGTAGAAAAAAAAGTAGCACGTATTTAATAAATTGTGAATATATAAAAATTACAAACAATGTAGATGTTGCTAAATATTATTGAATAGAATCTGCATAATAAATAAGCAAAAATAAATCAATTTATTAATTTAATTAAATTCATGTTAATAATTTGAAATAAATATTATTAATGTTGTTATAATAAACTATTTATTATAAATTTTAAATTTCCCTTTCTAAATTTTAAATTCCATAAAACATATTTTAGGACAACATCTTTTCACTTATATAATAAACAAACTAAATATGTGAGAGCGATAATAATATATTTAAAAAAATTATGGAAATTAATAAAAATATTTTATTTAATAAATTATCTTCGAAGAAAATTTTTAGTATAGATTATTTTGTGTGAAATAAATATTCAAATTATGATTATAATTTTGTTTACCGCTTATATATTTTTGTGTATAGGCTATATAAAGAAATATTTTATTATGAATTAAATTATTTGTCGGTCTGCATAACAACTCTCGCCAGAAATATAAACAAGCTTAAATTCTGTAGAAAAATTAGTAAGAATAATAATTCAAATTTATAAATTTATAAATTACAAATTTATAAATTTATGAAATTTATTTACGTATTTGTGTGAGGCCACTTTCCTATACAGTGGAAATTTTCACAAGTTATCATGTTTCATAAAGAAAATAAACCAATCCACGAACCATCTTCTTACAGGCCCATCAGTTTACTTTCAACAGTTTCAAAATTATTCGAAAAACTTTTACTCCCAAGACTGCTTATATTTGTAGAAGACCAAGGTATAATCCCTAATCATCAATTTGGGTTCCGTCGACGGCACAGCACAATTCATCAACTACACAGAATCGTTGATCAAATTGCCTCTGGCTTTGAACAAAAACAATATGTAAGTGCCGTCTTCTTTGATGTTTGCGCAGCGTTTGATAAAGTTTGGCATCAAGGTCTGCGATATAAATTAAGAAAATTCTTGCCAGATGCCTATTTCTTAATCATCAGCTCCTTTTTAACGGACAGATTTTTTCAAGTAAAACATAACACGGCTCTGTCTGACTACAAACAAATCGTCGCTGGTGTTCCACAAGGATCAATCTTGTCGCCACTGCTTTACAGCATCTGTACATCAGATCTACCTGCATCTGCTAACACCACCTTAGCGACTTATGCTGACTATACAGTCATCCTTTCTTCTGATGTAAAGCCAGAAGCAGCAAGTAATAATTTACAAAGACACATTAACTTTTTAAATTATTGGTTAAAAATCTGGAGGATCCAATTCAACGCTTCAAAATCAGTGCATGTCACCTTTTCTCCCCGGAAAGGCGAATGTCCTCAACTATTCCTCGACAATAAACCGATACCACAACGACAAAAAGTTAAATACCTTGGACTTCACCTTGACAAGAGACTCACCTGGGCGACTCATATAAAAACCAAAAGACTGACTTTGAACTCCAAATTGAAAGAACTATTTCGACTACTTGGACGCCGCTCTTCACTGACTCTAAAATCTATACTATTACTATACAAAGTTTATCTCAAACCAATATGGACCTATGGACTACAAATTTATGGCACAGCTAAACCGAGCAATCTACAAAAATTACAAGCCTTTCAGTCAAAATGCCTACGTTTAATCACCTGCGCACCTTTTTATGTCAACAACAAAATTCTACATGACGACCTTAATATTCCGTTCATAAGTGAAGTAGTTAAGTCCAGCTACAGTGTTTTTCACAGAAAATTGCATGATCACCCCAACGAATTAATCACCAAACTATCGGATGCATCACTACCAGGAAATCCGCAGCGCAGGTTGAAACGTCAATGGGCCAGAGATCTTCTATAAAGTGATTTATTTTATTTTTCTTTCTTCTTTTTTTTCTTAGGTTGTTATTTATCATTCATGTATCATGAACTTTATTTCATAGAACATATACCAATGGGTATCACTGTTCTTTTTCATTTATTTATTTTTATTTTATTTTATTTTTTTTCCTTGTCATCCTTTGTTTACTGTCATCTAATTTGCTCGTTGTATCTTCGTATATAGTTGCAAATAAAGTTATTAAAGTTAAAAAAAAAATAAAAAATTTGTGTGAGGGCGCGTTATTTTTTAAATTTTAGTTACAAAATTCAAAACTCAAATCTGGTCATACGTAAAGAAACGTAAAAACGTTTAGACTGACCGCACCGTTGCGTTGGTTTAACCTTATTGTAGGATATTTTATTTTTATGTGTGATTTCATTCGCAGTTTTGCGTAAATTTGTGCACACCTTGCAAAAAAACATTCGACTCACCCCAAATTGAATAATGTTACATTTACTAGTCATCATCCGGCACCCCTTTGCGTCCACTGCTGGACGTACGTCCCTCATTTTTATCCTCTCATTCTAATTTTGAGCTCTCTACATCCACTTTCCGACCATTCTCTTGACATCGTCGGTCCAACAAAATATGGGAAGCCTACTGCATTGCCTGCGTGCTCTCAATCTCCATTCATATCTCTTTGTCAATCTTTTACCCCTCATTCAGGTCATATATCCTACCTATTTCCAATTTAACAGTGGAAACACTGAAACCACAAAAGTAACACCAGTTCTTCCAAGTACAACTTCGTTATTAAATGGTCCCTTTAATGACACGCCAAGCATCTACTAGAATCTTTTTGTAAAATAATCAATTTTATTTAGTAAAGTCATATTCCCATGACGCTAGTTTACTAGTTGCTAGTACTAGCAGAACCTACTAGCGCTAGTAACGATTCCAACGTAGCTAATTAATTATTACCAGTGCTCTGAAAACATTTATGTGAGTTGTGTAGTGTATTGCTGTATAAAGTACAGCTTACTAGCAACTAGCAACGTTTTTCAAACGTTCACACCGAGCTATTTTACTAGCGCTAGTCTAACACGTGACCTTTTTCCCCCTTCTAGCGCTAGTCTACCAACGTTTTTAAACATTCATCCCGAGCTAGTTTACTAGCGCTAGTCAATCACGTAACGTTTTCTCCCCTACTAGCGCTAGTAAAATCAAACATGTTTGTTTACGGCGCTGATAAGTATCAGACAGCAAAGGGTTAAACAACAAATTTTCTTATTTCATTTTATTTGTTCTATTGTTTGTCTACTTAAAGGTTTTTAGGTGTCACAACTAAAAAAATATATTTCAAATCGAAAATGAGCATAAAAATATGAGCATGAAATTTTTAAATGAAAATATAAAGTTGTTGAAGACGACATATAGTTAACATGTCCAAACCACATCACACATTCTCAATTTTTCATGAAATTATTAACCTATATGATTTGCCACAACTGTAAATGAAACTAGTGGAATTAAAAAGAAAAATACAGAGAATTGCTTTGAATGACTTACAGGAGAGCACCATCTAATATAAGTGTTTTAAACGAAAACGAAATTTTATTATTATAATTTTTATTAATATTATTGTACTATGTATACTACCAACCTCCGCATGCTTGGTGTTCATAACTGTTTTATTTTATTTACGGATCGTCATGGTTCTAGTAAAGATAGTTTACTTTTATACTTATTTAAATACTAAACAGTGGTTACTGGTTTACTTTGATGGTTAGAATTCAATTAACCATATTTTCTCAGAAATGGTCGGTCTGAGTCTGTACCAGACTACACCTCATTTACACGTCATACAAATCATTATCATTTAATTGGGTTATGGGGTTGCTTATTGTTTTAAATTAAACAAAATGTAACATACAAACATTACGGTAAAAAAATTACTGGTCATACAACACTGAGCATTGAAATATTTAGTAAATACCTTCCTTTCTTTGGTAGAAATAAAAACTTATAATGTACAGTAATAATTAATAGTTTTCGGGAAAACTTCTTCAGTGTGTATCACTGCAATATTATTACATCGATCCTATGAACGAACCGATTTTGATGAATTTTTATAAGAATAAGATAAATTTTGCCTTAACTAAGTATCAGATAGCGAAAGGTTAAAGAAATTTTTTTTATTTCATTTCATTTTTTCTATTGTTTAAGTAAAAGGTTTTTACGTGTAAACCTGTAACTTTGAAAAATCTATTTTAAAGTAATTCACTTTAAATTCTTTCTTAGGGATTCCCTATGACCCAAACGGTACGTACGTTTCAAATTTCTAGCTCTTATAGTCCAAGAGATTTAAAAATGAATGGATTTTGCTTGTATACATAAATGTCGATTATAAAAGAGAGAAACAAATTGTAAACAATAGCAGTGGAATTTAGTACGAAGACTAAAACTTTACTAGAATAAAAACATCATATCCTCCTAAAACCATCCATTCAACATATAAATTAAGACATAAATAATTATAAATTTACTATTTACGTACATTAATAGATTGCTATAAAAAATTTGAAACACATTTCTGATACGTATTAATGGATTTTGTTGCGAGTTCAATAGCCAACAGCCAAAGTGAATGAATTAGAATTAATTATGCACCATGTTACTGTAATATACAGAATGCATTTATTATGATAATCAATGAATTATTAAGCGTATGTTTTAATAATAAATTTTTAACCAAGACTTTGGTTTTATTCAAGCGTTGACCCAACTACTGGACTCCTGTTCAGTTTGTAAGCATTTCCACTAATTTTTCATTTTGTAAATACAAGTTTCTAGACTACCCCAGTCACTCCAATACCTGAATTTAAACTATTGTTTTTGTAACGAAGACTACAACGTTTGAGCAGTATACTTACTTTTAATTAAATAATAAAATATATTCAAGGTCACGCTCTATTTTTAAACGCTTTATAATTTATTGACTAAAGGTTTATAAATTTTAAGCAAATTGATTCGAGTATTTTATCGTGAAAATATTTTTCAAAAATCGTCGTGGTGGAGCAGTGGTATTGTGCCGTATCACAAAGCTGGAAATTCACGGTTCGATTCATGGTTTAAATCTGAACGTAACAAACAGTTAAATGTACATTTAAACATTAACATTGTTAATTTTATTAACTTACAAAAAATGTAAAGTAAATAATTGCTAATGAACTGTAATGAATGAAAAAGTGAGCGCGTCTGCATACCATATTAGTGAAAATAATAAAATTTTATGACGACCGAAATTGAAAATAAAAAATTTAACAAAATTTTTCATTTTCCGAAGCACTTAGAAAATCCAAAACAGCGAACTAAAAATTTTGTAGAGAGTGGTCATACATAAAATGAAACATTAGTAATTTTGTCTTTGATACGAGCGAAGGCTACCAATTAATTTTTTACTAAAGGAATCATTTTTTCATACATCAGTTTCAAATAATTTTTCAATTTATATCTTTGTCTAGGTCAACAGCCGAAAGGCTGGTTTGAACCTGTAGAGATTTTACTAAGTAAAACGAGGAGTGAGGTAGTTTACAAGTGCCTTCCTCACTGAGTGGAAAAGTACGCCTATCAGCATGCCGGGCCCTCTGAAAAGCATCTACTTTGTACCCTGCAAATGACACCTTCACTTGATTCACCACAGAGCCTGGCTGTATAAAATTCATTACTTTCCGAGGAGATAAGTTTGATTAGTGTCTTTTACACTTCTACCTCGTCTGTTCTTAAATAATTCAGTCATTTAATTGGCTGACCATGCAATATGAAACAGAACTATTTATTTTAGCCCTGCAACGAACAGATTGAGCGTAAATAATTTGACACTTCACCTGTATGTTATGGGCAAACTTTATATCTACTATTAAAATTATTAATTGTAAAAGATTTTTACAATGTTTATCTACTATATAATGAGTTGTTTTTCCGTTACTTAAAAATCTATATGTACAATTAATTATTTTAAAGAACGAGTATAAAATGTTCGTAACAAAGTTCAGACCAAGTTTTTCCGGTTTCTTTTTCCTCAATAAAAAAGTTACCCTCAGTTGTAAAATTGTTTTCAATACATAGTAGTAGCAAATAGTAATACAAAGCAAACAGACGGAACAACGCCTGAAAACGAATGGCTCTGCAATTTCCCAACAAACATGTATAGCAAATTGCCTACACTTTATAATGCAGTCACAGCTGGTTATTGAAAGCACAGAGTCCAAATTAGGTAAATACTTGTTTTATATTTTTTTAATAACTACAAGAAAAAATTACAATAAAATATAATAAACACAATGGACAAAAATGCAACTTAAAATTAAGAACGTTATTTTAATGCAGATAATTTCATTTAATATTAGAGTAGGTATGGCGTACTAAGTAGATCGTTTGAAATGAGACATTTATTTTCGACGTTAACCTAAATATTTAATCGAATTTTAAGATCAATATTTAAATTAAATAAATAATGTTGTTTAGGTCATCAGCCGAAAGGCTGGTTTGAACCTGTAAAGGTTTTACTAAGTAAAATTAGGAGTGAGGTAGTTTACCGGTGTTCCTCACTCAGTGGAAAAGTATGCTTATCAGCATGCCGGGCCCTTTGAAAAGCAAATATTTTTCACTCTGAAAAAGACTTCTTAACTTCATTCACCATAGGGTCTGGCTGTATAATGAAATTCATTACTTTCAGAGGAAATAACTCTGGTTAATATCTTTTACAACTCTAAACCTCTTCTGTTCAGTCAATTAACTGGCTGATCATGTGATAAGAAACAGAACTATTTATTTTAGCCCTGCCAGATCAGATTGAGTGTAAATACTCAATTTGACACTCCACCTGTCTGTTATGGGCAGAAATAAAAAATAAGTTGTTAATAGCTAAAAGACTGGTTTTATACCTTCAGAGATTTTAAAAGCATAACATGAAGTGAGGTAGTTTATCATTTACGTCTTCCATTGATTCACTGAATTTCGGTACAAAATGTTTCCTGGGGAGCTCCCTATTAATGAAGTATTACCGTCAATCGGACGCTGAAGAGAACTGATTGCAAACTTGAGGAGAAGTAAGGCGTAATGCATTGAGTACATTGCATTATGATTTCATTGTGTTCAGTAATAAGCAGCTGGATAAGAAAAGAAAGGGAAGGCCAAGGATTTTGAACTTAAAAAAGTTAATGAATGATATGAAATTCAATAAATACGTAGACATGAATGCAGCAGAAATATGGATAGGTTGAAGGGAGGTAATGAGTTAAATCCAGGTGGCAGAAAAGAAGTTTAATAAGCATATGTTAGGAAAAAAAGGAAATAGAACGGGAAATGATGTAACTAGGGAACAATTGGGAATGGAGGGTCTGACAAGGAGAGTTGGACACACAAAGCTACATGGCTTAGTCGTTTAGCAGACTGGAGGAAGGCAGGCTCGTTAAAAGGATCCTACTACTTAAGGATGGTACTTGGATACTTGGAGATGAAGGGACGAAGACCTAGCAGCAGACCAAAAATAAAGTGAATGGGTTCAGTTATGGATGAATTGGGAAAAAGTTGATGCGATAGCAAGTGAGCTATGGAAGAGAGATGGATCAGTGATTGATAGAGGTGGAGAGTTGTTGTGTTGGTCCCGAAATGAGGAAACTTAGAAGATGGATAAAAAATATATGACATAGACATGAAGAGAATGGTTACTGAATATCATTCTTGATTATTGCGACAAGGCGAAATTTTAATACATGATAAATTCAGCCGTACTACAAAACACTGTGGTATTAAGTAGTAAACTGTCGCAACACACGTTTTAAGGCGGGTATTCCTGACGATGTTTCCGCCCATTGTACGGTGAGCATTGTCCTCAGTAATTTATAGACGTAGATTATCGATTTAGACGATATCTACCGTACGAAAACTTTTCCCGGCTATTCTTTGCGACAAAAGAAAAAGTCTAAAACATTTTTTAAATGTAAATGCAATAAATATTTCAAATATCTTAAAAATTAACTTGAAAGGCTAAAGTTTGAAACAGTTTAAGAAGCTCGACATTTTTCATGCACTTTTATTGAAAATAATTTTTCCTACCAACTTTCTCTATGAAAATATAAAAGAATCAGGTTATGCTACGATAAATGTTTCTTCCTATACCCTAAGGTAATATCAAAAAATTCTTTTAATATCGTTTACGTACCTCATAAAAGTATTCATTTCTAAGGTTAAGATGTAACATACTACTTGAAAGTTGGTATAACAATAAAGAAATCATAACTCGAATTACAAAATTTTTAGCAAGTCTTTCAACAATAAAACTTTTGAAATATTTATATACGTAAGTTTCATATCTTAAAGTTTCTTACAAAGGGACTATAATTGTATACCTCTCGACAATATAAACGTTAAGTGTTTCAAGTTTTAAATTAGTTATTTTTTTAATGAAAAAAGTAATTGCAATCGTAATTGTACAGTCTGTGTTTTTTATTATTTTTTTAATGTCGACATAAAATAAAAATACAAACAGATTATTTACGGTACAATAAAACAATTAGAAAATTTTTATTTTTATAACATAATAAATATCTTTGGGATCAATGCACTTCTTTTAGTAACAAATGTGCAACATTACAATCTGTTCTTTTAAAATATAAGAACAATGAGTAATTTTGCTAACAATAAAAACTCATATTAACAAAGTTAGAATTCCACTTAATCTGATCCAACTGAAAAAAATTGAGAACAATTAAGCATCTAAATTTTAAATAGCATTAATTCAAAAAATAAAACACTAAAGAACGAAATCTTTCTTTTATTATGTTTTTTTTGTTTTTATTTTGGAAATTCACAATCTGTTGGAAACAATCAGTGAATGTGATAACACAAAATTTGGCAAAAGTTAACATGGTAAATAAACATGAGTGGAGATACAGTCCAGTGACAGAACTCCGACGTGAATAGATAATTGTAGCAGTAAGTGCAGCATTTAGAACACTGTAATGGATATTCAATTACAGTACTACGTTAGTAGATGAGGTCCCGGCTCCATCGACGTTTTATTCGTCTTATTGGATTGTTTGGGAGAGTCTGCGTAGCCAGATCAAGGGGTTGTGGTAGTTCACAAGTTTCTTCCTAAATTTTGTATATAGTTTTAAGAAAACGTCATGTATGTAGGGTACGTTTAGATCTGAGTGTAGCGTTTTATTGGTTACATAATAGGGGGTGTTAACTATCCTCCGTAACGACTCAATACAACAATATTTGGAACTCTTGTCTCCTGACGACACGACAAACTATTCTTTGTGGAAGCAAATGAAGAAAGCTAAACGTCCGAAGCAACACACATCTCCATTTAAAACTTCAACTGGTTGGGCTAAAAGTAATCATGACAAGGCTGAAGCGGTTGCCGAGTACCTATCAGAGGTTTTTAAACCTTTCCCATCTGAATGCAATCCAGACGATGAAAAAGAATTATTTGAATTTTTTAGTTCTCCGTTTCAAATGAGTCCTCCAATAAAAGTATTTAAATTGTCTGAAATAAAACACACCATTAAAGTAAATTTGAGTTCGAATAAAGCACCAGGTTTTGACCTCATCACGGGGAAAATTTTGAAAGAACTTCCTGACAAGGCCCTTAGGCTGATTACAATAATTTTTAATGCAATATTACGTCTGGAGTACTTTCCTTCTTACTGGAAAGTTGCTCAAATTATAATTATCCTAAAACCTGGGAAGCCACCACACGACATATCATCTTACAGACCAATAAGTTTGTTGCCAATTCTTTCAAAAGTATTTGAAAAATTATTGCTTCAGAGATTACGCCCAGTACTGGATACCATAAATCTCATTTCGAATTGCCAGTTTGGTTTCAGAGAAGGTCATGGCACGATTGAGCAAATTCACAGAGTTGTAAACAACATCTACAAAGCACTTGAAGAAAAGAAATATTGCTCCACGGCATTTCTTGACATCAAGCAAGCCTTTGACAAAGTGTGGCATGCGGGTCTTCTTTTTAAGATTAAACAAAATCTTCCCCATCAGTATTATTCAATTATTGCATCTTATTTGGAGGACCGATACTTTACAGTGAAATATAAGGACGAACAATCATCTCTAAAATTAATTGAAGCTGGTGTTCCTCAAGGAAGCGTGCTGTCTCCTGTTTTGTACACCATTTACACTTCTGATCTTACACAAAATGACAACACTACAGTGGCAACATTTGCCGACGACACAGCCATTCAGGCAATACACGAAGATGCACAAATTGCATCTCATAACTTGCAGCAACACTTAGACAGCGTACAAAATTGGCAAAAAAAGTGGCGTATAAAAACAAATGAACACAAGAGTCTGCACGTCACATTTACACTAAAACGGGAAACATGTTCATCAGTGTTTTTGAACAACGTACAAATTCCACAATCCGATACGGCAAAATATCTTGGCCTCCACCTGGACAGGCGTCTAACATGGAGGACTCACATATGGAACAAACGAAAACAGTTAAATCTTAAATACCAACAGCTGTATTGGATGCTTAATGGAAAATCCAAATTATCGGCACAAAACAAATTGTTAATTTATAAAACTGTACTTAAACCTGTGTGGACATATGGGATACAACTTTGGGGCACAGCAAGTCACAGTAACATTGAAATAATTCAACGGTTTCAGTCAAAAATACTTCGAAACATCATGGACTCACCTTGGTACATATCCAACACTATATTGCACAGAGACACGAACACTCCCACGGTACACGAAGCTATACAGAAATTTTGCACCAGTTACCAAACAAGACTTGAAAATCATCAGAATCCAGAAGCCATCAATCTCCTAGACAACAGTGGAACACACAGAAGACTATGCAGACTACACCCTACAGATTTATTTTAATATGTGATTGTGTAATTTATTTTACATTCCTGGCAAGATCAATTCAACAAAATGGGAAATTTTATAGAGTAATACCAAGGGGTATTACTTGCTCAAGATTTACACTTACAACACATCTACTCATTGTTCTATGAGAGCAGATCGTAGATTTACAGTTATTCAAGAAAAAAAAACTATCCTCCGTAAAAGCTTTGATTGGAAACGCTGAATTTTTGTTAATACCGATGGTTTTGCACAGCAGTAAAGCTGACTGGCATAGCTCTATATTGGTCGAAGGTAGGAGTTGTAAATGGTTAATTTGGGTCTTAAATCTATAAGTACAATAAATCTAATAAATTAAATCTTTTAACTCTGTGATATTTGGAGTCTTGATTATTTTAGTAAATTAAGAGCCAGATAATTAGGATGATTGTTTGGCCTCCGTTGGTAAAGTTCGCTGAACAATGAAATATTCCCTTTAACAGTGTTGACATTAAACCCTAAAAGTATGACTCTCAGTGTATCAAAAATCCACCCCTACATTTCGATTAAGCAAGGTTTCACTGTAATCTACACGTTAAACAATCATTACTAAAGCAAAATAAATTTCATTAAAAATGAAAGAACACTACTACTCTGCATACACGTACCAACCATGCACCGTTTTGCGTAAGTTTCGACGTAAATAATTATACAGTCGACCTTCCATATAACGAAAACCTTAATTATACGAATTTTTTACGGCTCCGTGACATTATATTTAAACTATATGTAAATTTACCTCAAACTAACGAATAAGTACCTTGATATAACGAAATAGTGTTATGCAATAAGTACGAAGTGACACGCTGTATTATGATTTCTCTGTGAGTTTTAAGGTAGATTCTTTTGATTTCCGTCAACTGGAAACGTCAGTAACGAAGTTACTCTAAAGAATTTCAACACGGTTGATGAACAGATTACTGTTAGTTATTTTCCGAACGATGACGACATACTTAATGGTGTTAGTAAGTCTGCTAATCGGGATAATGAAGAAGAAGAAGAAAAAGATAAACTGCGAAGACCAGCAGCAGGAGACCAAACCTACTGACTACAAGATTTTACATTCATTTAAAATAATTAGGCTTCGGCTACATCTCAAGGATGACGTGCCTGACAGTATTTTTGAAAATTTAAATAAATGTGAAACTTTTTTGAACGTATTGCTTTATTCAAACACAAGAAACAACGGAAAATTACTCAATTTTTCAAGGTGTAAATTAACATTTATAATACTGTAATTAAATATTCTAACCAATACTTGTCAATATCAAAAACTAAAGAATACATTTAGGATTAGTGTTTTTACAAACGATTTAGATAAAGTAGTGCCGGCCGCATTGGTGTAGTTGGTAACGTACTTGCCTCTCATCATGCATGCGGTCCTGGGTTCGAATCCCACTCAGGCACGGGATATTTTCATACGTTACAAAAAATCATTTCGTCCTCACACAGTTGCACCCCAACGTCGTCGCTAATGACCTTTGCAGTTGATGCGACGTTAAATAAATAAATTTAAAAAAAACGTTAGTGTATTTATCTTTTATGTCAGTGTTTTGAAGAAACATGTATACTAAAAATAAAAATACAGTAAGTATTAAGCTACAAATGAGTTTCATATGCTTTTATTCTAGCCAAGCTCTATGTAAGAGGTACGTTCCTATTTGAAATCAATACATACTTTTTGTACTATTATTAACCGTAATTACGTAAAACATGATCTATAAAAAAATTAATTTACTAGTTAAGACGTGTCTATTAAGAAAATTAACTGTATTTAATTCATCATACAACGTGAAAAAAATTCGTTAATAAAAATTAGCTTGGAAATTCTTCTTACTTCGATATAACGAATTTTTTCCCAGGATTCTCGATTTCGTTATATCAAAGTTTGACTGTATTTGTATGTATTAATTACGTTAATGGCAATTAAAATCAAAAGGGTATAATTAGCATGTATAATACTTTCAAATTAACTGAATAAACAAGTGCGTATAACTGACAAGTCGCTGTTTTACGTCTGACTGACCTATAACCACTCCTTATTTACGTGAAAATGTTATGAAGCTTCTATATATAACGCTTTTATTTAAATTCATTTTTATACCTTATTTATTTAATTAGTACTAAATTTACTTACTAGTAAATTTAATTAAACAACGTGAAAGATGATTGAACTGAAATAATGGTTAGAAGAGGGGTAAGTTTTGAGAAAAGGTGTGGTTTAGAGAAATATGGGAGTTTAAAATGCGAATGTCACCAGCATTTTGGGTGACTGCCAAAGCAGGTTGTACAAATTTCTCTCCCTCTCCTTTTACGCTGCTCTTTACTCTACAAATTTTCACTTTTATAAACTCGTATTCGTGTGTTTGTATTTGTGAAATTGTCTGTTTAGCTTTTTGTGTATATGTATATAAAAACCCTTTTATATGTTATGTGAATATTCGCACCCAGTCATCCGTATATGTGTGTTCTATACATAAATATATTTATTTTGTAAACGTAGAGGCGTTACTTTCAAAATACTAACTCAGCTCGTTCCCTGTTTCTTTATATTTCGTTTTCATTTACGAACAAACTCTATTTATTTTTCAAGCAATTAAACATTTTGTGCTGAAATCTATACACACTATGATCATCTAGTAAACACACAGCGTTACGATACATTTAGATTGTTCAAAGCCGCTCAAGTGTTTAATGTATTTGTATCAAATACATAATACGCTACAGTAATACAAAATACCTACTGGGTGTTACATAAGCAGAAAACAATTTATTTATGTAGCGTGACTCTGTAAAATTGAACTTACGAACTTATGCTTTTTTGAATCTACTAAAACTAATCCAAAAAGCGTTCAGAAATAAAAATGTCTCTTCGTAGCAACTTCCAGCTACAGAGAAGTGGATTAAATAAACTACTATCGGTTTTATAATTATATACACCCCAGTTTGAACCCTTAAATCTCCAAAACGATGAGTCGGATCTCCGCATAATTTACATAAAAATTTAGCTCTTTTTATTCTGCGTTGTCTTATAATAAACCTAATGTTTTAATGTTGTTTAAAAATTGCCATATCAAGGTTGGAAGACAAAAATACCTGGTAGTTTTGCTACCGCAAAGAATTTCACGCGTTTTGAGACGTATAACTCAAGAAATATTTGACTGACAAGTTTGAAATTTTAACACGACATAGCCAATTACATTCTTACAGCGTGTACAAAATTTCAAATTCGTACGTTACTTAAATTTTGATTTATTAACACGTAACCCGTTTTTAAAACTACAGTTTTAAAAGTTACAGTAATTCGGTAATAAATAGAAATAACATAAATGTTGTTTTAGGGGTGTCAACCTTTTTTTATAAACGCACAGTCAAATTGGAAATACTTTAGTTTTTCTGTTAAACAATATTTGGCCAATAAATATTTTTTCCTTGTATCCTATTTGCCCAATAAATATTTTGAAGTTTTGTATAACTTGTATTTAACCATACTTAAAACCTAGGAAGTATCTGAAAGATACAAAAATTTCAGAGAAGATTATAATTACAGGAATACGACGCTGAAGATGACACAAGCTTAAATGTTCTGCACAAATTAGCTATTACGTCCGCACAACACACGGGGTTGCCTTAAAGAAGTTATGTTAAAAATTGGTTTGCAAATATCGCTGGGTGAATAAGAATTACTATTAGTATATTACTAATATAAAATTTAGCATGCATTATCTATTGATAATGCATGCTAAATTTTAAAATTGTATATCTTTTTTTTTGTTTTACGTCTGACTGCTCTGCAAATTACTGCTAATGCAGACGGTGAAGGATGAAATGATTTTTTGTAACGTATGAAAATATGCCGTGCTTGAATGGGTCAAACCCAAGACTTTATATATATCTTTGGAAAGTTATAGAAGTAATATAAATATTACTTGAGGGTTGTCACCCTCTTTTTACGCCATAGGCCTTAGTGGTTGAAATTTATATGGCTTCTTTGTCCGTTCGATCGAAATTGACCCTCTGTTCGAACATTTTAATATACAAAACCCTTTTGAGACCAATATGGACGTATGGTGTCTACCTCTTTGGAGTAGTGGTAGAAAGTAACTTAAAGCCGATCCAGGCCTTTCAGTCAAAATTCTTTAGACTTGCTTCTGACGCTCCTTTTTATGTAAGCAATAAACCCCTCCAAGACGATTTCAAAATTCCGACAGTAAAGGAGCTAACCGCGTCCTTCTATAGTAAATTTCACGAAAGACTAGTTGACTGTCCAAACCAACTAGCCCATGATCTAGTTACAAGCAACTTCCTTGTAGCTAGAGTGTGTGACGTCTAAAGCGAAAAAGGAATAGAAAAGTGTTGGTCTGAATAACGGACAATACCCGTAGTTATGAACGGAGAATGTACCACTGGGTACCTCTTCTCCTAAATTTAAAATTCCGTATCACCATTTAAATATCATATACGGAATTGTACAGCTCAATGTACCGTAATAGTACCATAATAAAAAATTAAAAACAAGAAATGTTGCCCGTTCAATTGTAAGGAACAAATTTATTGAATTTTAGGTCTTTAGGTGATTCGGAATTTAGAAACACATAAATTATTAAGTGAATCAGCCAGTAAGGTGTTCTGCATTGATTTGTAGCGATTATTTTTCTTTTCCGATTTTTTAGTAGTTTTTACAAACAGAGCTTCAGTTACAATTGCGTACATTCTTTCGAAACACCCAGTTGGTTGTCTAGTTCAATATAAATTAAAACGTAAAACAGCAACACAAAGTGACAAAATTTATCTGAAAGAGAAAGCAAACTACAGAATTAAATCAAAAATCTAAACGGAAACTACGATTTTAGACTGATTGCCTATCTACGTTAATATTTTATTTGAAATACTGTATATTTAATTTAGATTAAAGCAATGTCAACTGAAGGTCAAAATTGACTTTTCTGTTTTGTAGTTCACACGTAACTAGTTTATCACGAACTTGTCAAAATATAGTGTGAATGAAATGGTCTAAAAAACCTTCATCGTAAATTTTTGTGGTATTGATCCTTTAAATAAAAAGGTTCATTTTCTTAAGTTTAGGATTGCAATGAATTTTAACTAGGGAAACATGACAAAAGCAGTCTTATTTAGTTTATTTAAAAGTCGCATCAACAGTTTAGTGTTAAGCAGCTACGATATTTTATAGAACGGTAGGTTTGAATGTGCAATAATTTCCCGATCCTAGCCGGTAATCGAACCCGAGACCTTCTGCTGTGCAGTCTAGCAATAACTCACCGCTATGAAGACGAGCAAAACAAATGTTTTCATACTAAAATTAATAGTTAAAATTTTGCCCGTTTCGTAAAAATGTCAGTTTTTTGTCATTTTACTTGTTTTTATTTACAGTTATGAATTTTGCACAACCAGTAAATGTACATAATGAGCAAGGAGGTACCACTCTTTAGTAAGACGCCCGCAGTTAATTACGTTAACCTTTTCATAATTTAATCATTAGGCCTACCTATTTAATTAATATAACAGTAGCTTTAAATACTTTGTTATGTTTTTAGTAATTATTTATTTTATTAAGTTTAATTCACTTTGGACTCTATTAATTTTATTATTAATTTAACCCAATTCTCTTCTCCACCTCCTGCTGAGCCGAAACTTTAATAAAAAAATCTGGTGACACTCACACAACTTTCTCTTGCTAATTCAAATCATGAACAATATAACCTAACATTAGCAATAATACATTAAAAATAAACAAAACATTAACCTCAAAAACATTTCTTATTTTAATCATGAGTAAATGCAAAATGAAAATTAACCTTAGTTTGGCTTAATAATACGGAAAATCACTCTTTGCCGCTAAACTAGGCTCTGTAGAGAAAAACGCTACAAATAAAACTTGTATATCTTCTAATTTCCTATAAATTTGCTATATATATTTTTATCGTAAAATGAAATTTACGGCCGAAATCTTAAAAAATCAATTTTTTTACAGATTTTTATAAAAAAATCACTAATTACCGCTAATCTAAGCGTTATGCAAAATAATGTTGTAAATTTTTAAATTGTCTGCAACTTTTACTATTACACTTTGCGGTAAAACGCATACTAAGGCCGCAATCTTAAAAAAAGCAATTTTTTTTTACTAGAAAACAGCCTCCCCAAGAACTTCAGCAAACATGGCACCTATCCTATCTTTTAGAGCATAAAAACGAAGTAGATAAAGCAATTTTTAAGAAAAATCGTAAGAGCGTTTTTTTAGAAAATCGCAAAAACCGAAAAATGGCACGAATAAACTACTACTTCCGGTTGACCGATTTTGATCAAAATGTTCGTATCGGGTCCTCTAGTGGTATCTAACTTAAGTTTGAAGTTTCAACTTCGTACGATGTTCCGTTCTTGAGATATTCTGTTCACACACAGATTAATCGCTAAAAACATGTTTTGGGGGTCAGGGGGTCTGAAAACGTGTAAATCCGGTGAAAACTCGATTTCGAAAAATCGACATGAAAACAATACTTTCCATCCTATATTCGAAGACTATTCATATAGACAAGAGAAAGTAAAAATAATTTGATAAAACTTAAACAGATTTTCTGACAAAGGCAAATCACGTTTGTAAAGTAAAAAAAATAAATATAGAAATAAATCTTCTTTAAGCTTTCTACTTCGAAGAGAAATAAAGCCACAATTCATGAAATTTTAAAAATTTATGAAATACTGTACACGCTTAATCCGAAAGTCAATTTTCCGATGAAAAATATTTAAAATTTATCAGGATACGGCTCTGTGCTAAGCTCAAAAATCCAAGCAAATTTAAGGGTAAAACCCGATTAGTCCAACGCACATCGATTTGGCAATGCCTTGAGCCGACTCAACACCAATTCAATCAAACAGATTCAGAGAGTTTTGTAATCAACCCAAAATCTCTCTCCCCTACATATATTTAACAAAGGTATTGATTTCAATACCACACTTAGTAAATGCTTAGGAGTATAAAAAGCTCCCTTGACGTTACTCAAGACGGTATAAAAAGAACGTATCTTCTTGGAAGTGACCATTAAAAAACATGGTGTCGTAAATGTTTAAGACAACAAAAACTGGAATGTAGATCCATTAGGCAAAATTACTTTCTTTTTGCAAATAGTTATAAACAACTGACAAATCGTTTTAAAAATAGATTTTATCCGTTAGTTTTATGTTTTATCTGAACGCAAATTTTATTGTGAATGTAGCGAAAAATAGAAATAAATAAATCTTTGTTACCAATATTATTTAAAATATTGTTAAAAATAATATTAAAAATCCTGGAGAGATAATCTGTTTTACACAGAGTTTATACTACAGATTCAAATATTAATATATATTCACTTTGGCCTACATGATTTTTTAAATATTACTTAATATATCTGAATTTTTAATTTTTCACTTTTATTATCACTTCTCTGTACACGTATTGTAGAACAAACAAAGATTGACGAAGACTGATGATTATCGAACAAATAAACTTTTGACCAAGTCGGATAATATTCACTTAACCGAAATCCGTAGATTCGAAACATTCTGCTAATGGTTAAAACCAACGAAAATTATATTTCTTAATTTTCTCAGTGTCCTACCGACTGCTGCAGTTAAATCAACGCGCCCGATAGTTCTGTTTTTAAAAAAACTTTTATTTAATTAAACTAAAACTAATGTGTTAACAGGTTGAGTATGATTTTAATAATACTGACGAAAACAATATAAAATAAAATTATAATAAAGAAAAACTATGATGCTACATTGCCTACAATTCCTGGCATAGGCTACCAGCATTGCTAAATTAGCAAGATACTCTTTCATATCTTATTATAAAAGTAAGTAAAACGGGTTTCAAAATAAATTAATATAATTTGAATATAGACTCAAAAAACTACTTTAAAAATGTATATTTTCAGTAAAATAAAGAAGAGTAGAATACTTTTGACCCAAAGATAATTTGATTAATCTTAAATTGTATTCATTAAGAAGCAACTGAAGGAAAACACTTTTTATACCTTGAAAATATTGAAATAACTAATAAAAATGCTGTTGGTTTTTAACATTATGTATTTTCTAAATATGCTCTAGTAATTTATAATCCCACTAGACTATTAATCATAAGTAACTAACTCGAAAGTGTTTTATTTCGTGAGAAGACTGTCGCTTTTTATAAGTAAAGGAATAATTATTTGTGTCTGCGCAAAGAAATTCTAAGCTAGTGTTTAATAAAAAAAAATCCTATGATTAAAAAGTATATTTTCTTATAGAAAATAAAATTATTTTGATCAATATTTGCATGTAACTCCTTGTAAATTAATTGTTTAACAGGAAAATATAAATGAAATAATGTTTACAAACAAGTTTGTGGACATAAAATGCATGAGTACATGCGTACGCATAATAGGGGTGACGATATTATGTACAACGCGTAAATCCAATTTGAATACCACCAGCGATATGAAGCAGTTCAACATTCTACAACACACGCTGTTCACAGCGTGATAATTCTATTGAAAGACCTACTTATACTAAATCATATTCACTCATTTATTTTATGTACTGGTGCAGATGGGAATCACCTGTGAATTATTAATTATGAAGTTGAGTTACAATCTACCTACACTCTTAATTAAGATGATATAGCTAACTATTTTTATATTTATATAACTATATTTATACGGGTGATTCTAAATTATGGTAAAATAATTCAGTAAATGGTTTTAGAGCTAAAAATAAGAAAAAAAGTCCATATAAACATATGTTCGCAAACGCTTCATTAGCGAGTTACACAGCTAACAAAAGCTGATTTCAGTTCCCACGATGAAATACAGTGATACTGAATTTTTTGGGGGCTACTTTTTGCGACAGATATATGGTGGATTTATTTGAAAAATCTCCTAAAAAAATCGAATAAAACCTGTCTGGAAGCTGTAGTGTTAGCATTTTTTTGAGAAAAGGGATGAAATTTGCGAAAAATCTTATTAGAGAAATACAGTCTTCTGCGTTTGATACCCAATAACTTTGTTAAATAATCAGTGAACAATTTATTATTCCAATAAGAATTGCAGAGAATTTAATTGTGAAAGCAATTATGTAAGCAACGTAAACTAAATGTAAATAAAAGTTTAATAAAATGGACTCTTACGTAGTACACTACACAGCAATACTTTGCCGTTTTATGAGAAGGGAACGAATAACTCATCGAGAAAAACATAATAATTACTTTTGTATGAAAAGTTTTATTTTTATATAAAATGAAGATATCCAAATGCCATTAAAATCATACCGAAAGACTAAAGTTTATATTCAAAATGACCTCCGATGTTCACAATGCACGCTTTCAGGCATCTTATCATCGATTTTAATGTCATTTAGATATCTTTATTTCATATAAAAATTAAACTTTTCATACAAAAGTAATTATTATATTTCTCTTAATTCATTCCCATCTCATAAAACGAAAGTATTGCTGTGTAGTGTACTACATAATAGTCCATTTTATTAAACTTTTATTTACATTTAGTTTACGTTGCTTACATAATTGTTTTAAGAATTAAATTTTCTACAGTTCTTATTGGGAAAAATAACTTGTTCACTGGTCATTTAACAAAGTTATTGGGCATCAAACGTAGAATACTGTTTTCCTACTAAGATTTTTTGCATATTTCATCCTTTTTCTCAAAAACCGTTAACACTATAGCTTCCAGACTAGTTTTATTCAATTTTTTTATGTATTTTTTCATATAAATCCACCATATCTATCGCAAGATGTAGCCTCCAAAAAATTCAGTATCACTATATTTCCCCAGGGGATCTGAAATCGCGGCGAAATTTTTCGCTAGCCATAACTAGCTAATGAAGCGTTTGCGGACATATGTTTATATGAACCTTTTTTCCTATTTTTAGCTCTACAACCATGTACTGAATTATTTTATAATAATTTAGAATCACTGTGTATATAACTTTATCTATAAAATATCAATTGAATGGACTTAAACTTTTAATAAAACTTAAAAAAATTAATTTCGTTTAATATTTTTAAAAATATTATGTGCAGCCTTCTATCTCGTGAATCGATCAATTCCTCTAAAACTACTGGTATGTAAGACCTTACTAAAACCGTTGTGGATGTATTTCCATATTTATGGAAATTATGTAGTTGCCATATCATGGTTCATCAAAACCATCAGTCATAGCAAAACTTCAACGGTTTCAATAAAAATTGCTTTGTACGTTAGTTAACGCTCCATTTTTTGTATCAAATCACACACTGCACTCGGACATAAAAATTATATTTATTAATGCCACCATACACGAATTGTAACGGGTGTTTTATTAAGGCCGCAATCCTGATTATAAGAAGATAGAAGTAATACATCGGTCAATTTTCTGTCCCCCAATCGGTATGTTGGCAACAGTGTATTTAAGGCCAACTACCTAAGACAGTTAAAATGTTCCAGTCAAGCATTAGTGTGGTGACAGCAGTCGTTTCGTTATACAGTGTCAGCAATGATTTTTTCCAAGGAAGAACCGGGTGTTTTATTAAGAACGTAACCCTATGTTAAAAGCCACAATCTACGGCATATTTTTATTTTCCGTACTTTACAAATTATTAATTAATCTAAATTATTATTTTACAAATCAATAGAAAATTACAATGAAAACATTGTATTACTGTACTTCTATCTTATTATAACCAGGGTTGCGTCCTTAATAGAACACCCGTTTTTAGCACTTTAAATTAAATTACATAACTCCAACCCATTGATTCGCGAACCAAGTTCTCCACTTTACCAGGCAATCCATATCATCGGCTCAGCAAGAGGTGGAGCAGAGACTTCGGTTAACTTAACTTATTTCCAGGAGATTTGAATGGTTTTCAAATTTTTTTAAATATTTTGCCGAAAATCTTTTTATTTCATCCTGAATGTACGTTAATGTCTCTGTGGATTATTTTCCTGTTTAAATGCCAAGGAGTTTAAGTAATAGATATTAATAGTTTAGATTGTAAACTTGGACGATGTTAACCTTGCGGTATTGCGGAGGGCAATTTCTGTATGTTTTTTTTTTTGCTTCTTTATCTACATTCAAAAAATTTAAGATTGGCTGACCGATTCTAAAACGGTTAAAACTATTATTTTAATATACAAGAAACACAGATTGCATTTAACATTTAAGAGGTAAGTAATCGATATCGGAAAATTATAGTAAAAGTATCTGAGAAGATACCAAACTGTCTAACCAAAACCAACGGAGAGTCAGCAATATTTTTTTTTCTCTTTAATTTTTTATTTACAACTGTAAAATGTTACAACAAGCAAATGTGATGATTATCGTGATTATGTAAATGACATGATAGGCATGAGAGGGGTAGGGCCCCCATTGGTGCCTCCCCAAGAATGAAATTTGTATATCAAATTAGCATGTCTCTACTCCAGCGTCTTTTAAGGCGTCTAGGAGGATTATCAGGTAAATGGACGGAGGAAAGTGAACGTACCAGGGGGTTCTCGTGTTCGTGTGACTTGTCGTTAAAGCGTTTGTATAGGTATTCAATGGAATTTTGTACAAGTGGTGTTTTCAAATCTGTATGTAAGGTTTTGTTGCTAACGTAAAGAGGTGCATTTGCTATAAGGCGTAATGTTTTTGACTGGAATGCTTGAATTCGTTGCAAATTAGAGGGTTTGGTTGAACCGTAAATTTGGGATCCGTAGGTCCAAATAGGTTTCAAAAGAGAACAATATATGCGTAATTTTTGTGCCATTGGTAATTTTGATCGTTTGTGAAGTAGGGAACATAGAAGTTTAAGTCGGGAATTTAGTAATAAACGTTTCCGTTTGATATGTGTGCTCCAAGTTAGTCGTTTATCGAAAGTCAGACCGAGATGCTTGACCGTATCTGTCTTTGTGAGAGGTTCATTGTCTATGTATATTGGTGGGCAATCACCATGACGGAGTGTGAAAGTTACGTGAAGGGATTTTGTCGTATTAAGTTTTATTTTCAATGTTTTACACCATTCGTGTATAAGATTGAGATGATGTTGGAGTGTTAGTGAAGCGTGTATAGAGTTTTGGTCTCGGGCTAATATCGCTGTGTCGTCAGCGTAGGTAGCAGTGAGGGTCTGGGGTAGGGTCGGTAGGTCTGAAGTGTGTACAGAATAGAGAAGTGGGGCTTCTCTATTCTAAGGAATATTATTAACCGATTTTTTTAACTCGTAAACTTTCTAAACGGTTTCTTCTTCAGACGTTGTCAGCTACTATTTCCATAAAAAATTTGAATAAATAAGACTCTTTCTGGTTACTTACATACAAAAGAGGTTGATTTAAAACTGGTCAATCAATCAATTATTGTTGAAGTTCTTTTTGAGATCCCAAGCACCAAAATTGCAGAAAAAGTTAAGCGATATAAACAACTATCGTTATTCGCCAGAGACAACTTCGAAGGGATTACACATTATTTGAATTTTTTTTTTTTTTTTGGTTTAATGTCCAACTGTTCTGCAATTACTGCTAATGCTGACGATGAAGGATGAAATAATATTTTGTAAAATATGAAAATATGCCGTGCCTGAATGGGATTCGAACCCAACTGCATGACATTATTTGAATGGTAAGCATTTTAGTATACTTCGTTTTGTACTGCGATAAAGAGAAGCCTTTTGATGTCAAATTTCATGTTGACTAAAAATGGAAAAATACTGCATGTCCAGGAAGTTAAAATTTACGGCATTTAACTAGCAAATTAAATTTGATAAAGTGATTTAATCAAATTTTTAGTGTTTTTAGAGTGGATTAAAGGAGTCGTAAATTTCGATGTTTTAATAAATCAGTAGTAATTAGTATTGATTTACGTCATGATTTTTAACGACGGATTAAAAATAATTTTTTGACAATTGATAATCCTTAAATATTTATTAGTTTTTTAATTATTATTTTTTATCTACTTTTGTAATTTCTGTACAATATAGTCAGTGCTTAGTAGCTTTTTCCATTGAAGTTATTTGTTTATATTATAGTTTTATCAACATTGTCTGTATGCCGATTTATTGAAGGATTTTTGGCCTGCTTGAACACCGACTAATTTTTTGTAAAGAACCCTAAACATACCCAAACAAATCAGTAGACTTGATATTTATAAAAGTCTTGATAAAATATTATCAACGAAAAGCATTTTAAAACCTTTTTTTTAATAAAAGCCTACTACTATTTTGTGGTTTATAAAGAAAGGACCCTTAACATAAACAAGATTGATGCTCTTTTGATTGATAAATGTTGACATATGTCAAGAATGATTAAAATGTAAGAAAATTACAACAGTGAGCTAGTAGAGTCAAAGTGATATTGATCGAACTGTTGATACTACAGTTAAATGCTGCTAAAAGTGTTTGCTTTTGTTGTTGTTTGCTTTGCAATCTGATCTGAAACTGATCGGACTGAAAACGTTAAGGGCAATAAACATTAAGTATATAGTAAACTAAATTCGGGTTTAAAAAATAAAGAAAATTTATTTTTTCCTGAGCCAATATTAAATATTATAATTTTTCAGTTTATTTAAAATCGTATTATTATTTATTCAATAAATTAGAGTTTATAGTTTGTATGAAACATTTTACAGATCCTAAGAGAGACGAACCCGAACTTCCATTATGTATAGCAATCTGCGACTGAGCCACTAAACCGTTTCTGTATGGTAAGCCTAATATTATTTTTTAATCCTTCCAAAGCCGAAACAATATTTAAAAGTTTGATTTAAAGTGTCATTTAATTTGAATAAGGGTGCACAAAAAGTGAAAGCCCTTATTTCGAAAATTTGCAGGCGTAAGCCTGTCATTGCTGACTAAAATTTCAACGTTACAAAAAAAATTCCTGTTTAATATTAATTTTATTGTGTTCATAAAAGAAATAAATCGTACTAACACTAAAAATCTTCAAAATAGTTTTTTTTAGTTTATTTAAAGTTGCATCGACAGCTTGGTCATTAGCAACTACTGTGAGTTTTGGTACCTTAACGGTATTTTGCGTTAACAGTGGTTTTAACGTGTTAAAATTTTCAGGCCGTAGCTGGGAATCGAACCCGGGACCTATCGTTTTGTAGGCAAGCGCGCTAGTCGCTACGCCACGGAGGCGGCTTCAAAATTCATTATTTCATTAATTTTTGTTTAAAAGGTTTTTTTTCGGAAATGTTCGGTTATGTGGACGTTGGCACTTTATGCATAACTTACGGACGTCCGGTTTTTTTTGGTTTAACGTCCAACTGTTTGCAATTGCTGCTAATGGAGACGGTGAATGATGAAATGATTTTTTGTAACGTATGAATATATGCCGTGCCTGAGTGGTATTCAAACCCAAGACCGCATGAGGGTGTCCGGTAAACCGGATGTTATCACTGTGTATAAAATATCGACGTCCTTTTTTCCGGACGTTAGTACTGAAAGGGTTAATAAATTAATAAAAATTGTCTAGTAAATAAGTACTTGTATAATCGCCTTAAAGGAGGTTTGGCAGAATAACTTTGAAACCAGACGTGACGAATCTTCATAACTTTATTATTATTATTATAGCGGCTATTCTACAACACCAGGCCATTTACCTTAACCCAAAACTCCATTCATTTCTATCCACATAGACTATATTCATCACTTTGACTCCTCTCCATACCCATCATAAGACGATCCTTTTTGGGTCGTCTTCGCTTCTTCCAAGTATCTGGAACCCATAGACAAATCTTCTGTGGAAGTCTGTCCTGCTCAATTTTTTCAGAAGACAATAGATGAACAATTTTTCTTCAATTTTTTCAGTTGATTTAAACAAATTCCATTTTTGCAATTTTCAACGAAAATGGACAAAGATATAATAAAAATCCCTTTCATGAAACGACGCGTCTCATGACTGGTGGAAATTTTTAAAAAGGCTTACCTTTGACTTTTGGAAAAAACCATTAGTGATTTCTGAATCACTACTCTTTAAGAGGAATTGAATAACACTATTTTTGTTTCCAAATTCCGAACTTGATTTCTTGACTTCTGGTTTTGGGCCACTTCCGACCAAAACCGGAACTTCAAACCCAAACCAGGTCCACTAACTTTTTGTTTAAATTGCGAATCTAAAAACCATTTTTTGCTATCTCTTGCAGTTTCTGACATCTGGGTGTGATGGACGGACAAAACAAAATGTTAGATGACAATTTTTAAAAATGCCACCAATTAAGTTAAAACTTTTCCTTGCAGTATTCGTTTACTGTTATAGTTTAAAACATTGAAATTTGTCTTTTGATAGCCTACACACATTATAAAAATATTTCAGTAATATTTAATTTTACAATTTTAAGATTAGAACTCTTTATCATAAAGCTACATAAATACTCAAAAGCAAATAAATAATTTGAGAGCAAAGATATTGTTCAGAGAATTATTTTTGTATACTAATATTTGATGTGCCCATACAGGCAGGTGGGGTGTTAAATTATTTGCACTCGATCTGTTAGTTCCAGGGCTACAAAGAAAGTTTTGTTTATTATCACATGGTCAGCCAAATTATATCTGAAGTATTTAAGAACATAAGAGGTAGAGGTGTAAAAGACACATGTCAGAGTTATCACTTCTGAGTGTAATGAATACCATTATACAGCCAAACTCTGTTTTTGCACTCGTGAGGAAGGCAATTGTAAACCTTCTTACTCCTCGTTTTACTTAGTAAAGCCTCTAGAGGTTTAAACCAGCCTTTCGACTGGTGACCTAAAGAACGGCAGTATTTGATGAGTCACTTTGTCATTTTATTATTGTTTTATTTTTACAACATCAGAAAATTTTGTTTTAAGGTTTCTTTTAGTGATCATGTTTTAGAAAGATTGTATTTTTAGAAATTCAAAGCATAAAATAAATTTACAAAATAAAATACATTTTAAACAAGACACGTTAAAAACGAAATAGCGAATGAGGAGGTATTCTAATCCTTCTCCCAACAAACATAAAATAATCCGTTATTACTCCATCCACGGGTAGATGTATTTTAAAATAAACGATGTTTTGCTGAGACTTTTAAAAATACCTAAACATTTATTTTGACAACGCTGCAAAAAAATTACTGAAAATTTTAAAGAAAACACAGAAGGCAATAACATACAAAACCACACGAAATAATTGAAAACCAAATTAATTAAGATTCAAAGTTTGATAGATTCGACCAAATTATTATGAATTATATAGGGATAAGATTAAATTGTTAAGTAGAAAAGGATTTGTTACGATATTTAATTAAAATATGTTCATTAATTAAATTAAATCGGATGAATTTGTGTTATTTTTATATCGTATAAGCTTTATATGAATCAGTAAAATATACTATGATCGGATTATATTTAAAAAAACCACTAACTTTATTATATTCTCTTTCCAAAATTACATCGCTTAATCAAATTTGTTCAGAAAATTCTAGTGTGAAAAACTTACACGACTTTCCCTTGCCAAAATTTATAATTTATAATGTATAATTGTATATAATGAACAATATAACAATATAAATGTTTAATTATGAGTATCAGAGAGTATCATTATATATCAGAGAACTTATTCGTGAAAAACGCCGCGCCCGTAACACTTGGCAGAGAACTCGCCTACCATCTGATAAACGTCGCTTAAACCGGCTGACAAACGAGCTGAAACAGCAAATTCAAACACATAACATCCGCTTATACGAAAATTATACTGGAACTCTGAACGAGAAGGATGGTAGTCTCTGGCGTAGCACAAAACGCCTACTACGGCATCACACGACATCGATGCCCCTTAGGGTGGGTGACGGACCCTTGCTAATAACTGATGACGACAAAGCTGAATGCTTTAGTAGACATCTTTCTGAAACATTCACTCCCCATAATGACATCCAATCTGTACATCACCAACGCGTTACTCAGTCACTAGATGAACCGCTTCAATTATCCCTTCCGCCGAAATACTTTCACCCCTCCGAAGTAAAATCTGAAATTTCGAGATTACCACGTAAGAAGTCACCGGGATATAATTTAATAACAGCTGAAATACTTAAACATTTACCGCGGAAAGCGCTCGTTCTCCTTACTACAATCTTCAATAGTATATTGCGCACGACACATTTCCCCACTCAGTGGAAGTATGCAGAAATAGTAATGATACAAAAACCGAACAAACCTTTTCATTTACCTTCCTCCTACCGACCAATAAGCCTCCTCTCAGTACCTTCAAAAATTTTCGAAAAACTCCTTTACAAGCGCATTATTCCGCTGGTTCATGACACACTACCTCCACATCAATTTGGATTCCGCACTCAACACTCCACCACACAACAACTGCACAGGGTGACTGATTACATAGCTTCGTCTATGGAACAAAAGTTGTATGTGTCCGCAGGTTTCCTGGATGTCGCTCAAGCTTTTGACAGAGTTTGGCATACAGGTCTCTTACACAAACTGAAAGAAATACTACCATTTAACTACTACCTTATCATAAATTCCTTCCTATCTGACAGATTCTTTAGAATTCGTTTAGGATCGTCTTACTCAAATTTCTTTCTTGTCTTAGCCGGCGTGCCTCAGGGCTCAATTTTAGCCCCACTTCTCTATTCTGTATATACTTCAGACCTACCGACCCTACCCCAGACCCTCACTGCTACCTACGCTGACGACACAGCGATATTAGCCCGAGACCAAAACTCTATACACGCTTCACTAACACTCCAACATCATCTCAATCTTATACACGAATGGTGTAAAACATGGAAAATAAAACTTAATACGACAAAATCCCTTCACGTAACTTTCACACTCCGTCATGGTGATTGCCCACCAATATACATAGACAATGAACCTCTCACAAAGACAGATACGGTCAAGTATCTCGGTCTGACTTTCGATAAACGACTAACTTGGAGCACACATATCAAACGGAAACGTTTATTACTAAATTCCCGACTTAAACTTCTATATTCCCTACTTCACAAACGATCAAAATTACCAATGGCACAAAAATTACGCATATATTGTTCTCTTTTGAAACCTATTTGGACCTACGGATCCCAAATTTACGGTTCAACCAAACCCTCTAATTTGCAACGAATTCAAGCATTCCAGTCAAAAACAGAGATTGATAAGAGAGAAAATAAAAGAGGCAAAATCCACCTGGCTTACAAATCAGTGCAGTGAAATAGAGGAATATGCTAAAAAGTATGATAGCTTCAACATGCATAAGAAAATAAAGGAAATGACAAATACACAGAGAAAAAGGAAAGATGGTCTTCTTAAAGACAATAATGGAAAAATTATTATAGAGGTCAAAGAGAAATTGAATAAGTGGAAGACATACATAACAGACCTGTTTGAGGATAATCGTCAAGAACCGGAAGAAATTGACAGTGAAACGGGACCGGAGATCATGATGGAGGAAATCAAACAGGCAATACGAAATGCAAAAAACGGAAAAGCTGTAGGTCCAGACGAAATACCTGCGGAATTATTGAAATGCCTGGATGATGAAACTCTACATATACTGCTGGATCTGTTTAATGAAGTCTATAAAACCGGACAAATACCACAGGAATGGCTGGTTTCTACCTTTGTAGCAATACCAAAGACAATATATGCCAAAGATTGTTCAGACTATAGGACAATATCACTAATAAGCCATACCCTTAAAATATTTCTGAAGGTAATTCATGGAAGATTATATAGAAAACTAGAAGATGATATGGATGATACTCAATTTGGGTTCCGCAGAGGACTGGGAACAAGAGAGGCATTGTTTGCTTTTAATGTCCTTTCTCAAAGATGCTTAGATATGAACATCGATATATATGCCTGTTTCATTGATTTTGAAAAAGCATTTGACAGGGTCCGACATGAAAAACTAATAGAATTATTGAAAAACAAAAATATAGACAGACGAGATTTGCGAATCATCATCAATCTGTATTGGAATCAAAAGGCCAATATAAAGGTCGAAGAACAAAAGTCCGAGAATATTGATGTAAAGAGAGGAGTAAGACAGGGTTGTGTTTTGTCGCCACTACTGTTCAACATGTATAGTGAAGCCATATTTCAAGAAGCCATAACAGAACTGAGTGATGGAATCTCTGTGGGTGGAAGGATAGTAAATAACATAAGATTCGCTGATGACACCGTTGTGATGGCAGACACCCTGGAATCGCTGCAAGAGTTGGTGAATAGAATTAACGATCATTGCATTGGATATGGACTTAGAATAAATGAGAAAAAGACTAAATTTATGATTGTCTCGAAAGCAGAACATGGAAATGAAACATTAGCAATAGAACAAACCCAAATAGAAAAAGTAGAGACATACAAATATCTGGGAACCTGGGTTGATGGCAAGAATGACCAAAGTAAAGAAATTAAAGTACGAATTGAAACTGCAAGGCCAGCATTCATAAAATTGAAGACAATGCTAACAAACAAAGACCTTCAGTTGCCTCTCAGATTGAGGGCTCTAAGATGTTATGTATTTTCTATCGTACTATATGGAATGGAAGCTTGGACATTGAAGAAACAACACATAAAGAAGATAGAAGCGTTCAAAATGTGGTGTTACAGGAGAATATTGAAAATTCAGTGGGTCCAAAAGGTTACCAATGTTGAGGTGCTCCGACGTTTAAATAAGGAGTTAGAAGTTATGAAAAGTATAAAAACAGGAAAACTAGAATATTTGGGTCACATAACCAGAGGAGAAAAATACGAGTTGCTGAGAATTATTATGCAGGGAAGGATCCGAGGAAGAAGAGGCGTAGGAAGAAGACGCATCTCCTGGCTGCGGAATCTTAGAGAATGGTTCAACTGTAGTTCATTGCAACTATTCAGAGCGGCAGCCAGCAAAGTGACCATAGCCATTATGATATCCAACCTCCGATAGGAGATGGAACTTTAAGAAGAAGAAGAAGTCAAAAACATTACGCCTTATAGCAAATGCACCTCTTTACGTTAGCAACAAAACCTTACATACAGGTTTGAAATCACCACTTGTACAAAATTCCATTGAATACCTATACAAACGCTTTCACGACAAGTCACACGAACACGAGAACCCCCTGGTGCGTTCACTTTCCTCCGTCCATTTACCTGATAATCCTCCTAGACGCCTTAAAAGACGCTGGAGTAGAGACCTGCTAATTTGATATACAAATTTCATTCTTGGGGAGGCACCAATGGGGGCCCTACCCCTCTCATGCCTATCATGTCATTTACATTATTATCATAATCATCACATTTGCTTGTTGTAACGTTTTACAGTTGTAAATAAAGAATTAAAGATAAAAAAAAATAATAATAATTATGAGTAAACAATGTGGAATGAAAAACATAAACTGATTTTAATCAAGAGTAAATGACGCTAAATGAAAATCAACCTCTGTAGGACTTAAAAATACGAAAAATCACTAATTGAGACTAAATTAGGCTCCAGCAAGTAATTAAAGTTTTGGAACGTTTACCGTGATATTTAGACATTGTTATAATAATGTAATAACAGATAAGTACTAAATTTTGAGAATACAAGAAACGCTTGAATCAAAAGTTGTAGGTTTTTAATTTTTTATAACTTTAACTACTAAACTATTTATACACTTTTATCATAAAATGCTTAATAAAAATGCAATCGTTAAAATCCCATATTTTACCGATTTTTAATGATCAAAATACAGAAAATCACTAATGGACACTAAACTAAGCGTTCCAGAAAAACGTGTTTGAATTTCCATACATATATGTTATTTTATTAAACATAATTTTTCCTTTGTTTGCACCACTACATATGATGTATAATGAACAGCCAAAACAAAACAAATTAAATATAACTCACCTCAGAGTATTTCATTAATTCGAGATCTATCGTCTCTCTCGGAGACATCCTCATGAACTATACACCATACATAAAACACATAACATTTAAAACAAATATGGTCGAAGACCACGTCAATTATTGCACCAATCATGCCGTGCGCGGTTATTCGGCCAAATATATATATATAAGTTGGAGGTTTTTAATTTTCTACAAATTTAATTCTGTGCAATTTTACCTTAAAATGTATATTAAGGCTGCAATCTTAAAAACACCATTTTTTACCACGAGAGTACAGCCCTCCAAGAATTTCAGCAGGCTTATCACTTACCCTATTTTGTATATCTTAAAAAGTGGAATAAATGAAGCGATTTTTCAAAGATCGTAAGAGCCGTTTACAAGAAAATCTCAAAAAATGAAAAATTGCACGAATATACTACCACTTCTGGTTGGCCGATTCGATGAAAATATCCATGTCGAGTCATCTTGTGGTATCTAACTTAAGTTCTAAGTTTCAGCTTCGTACGCTACTCCGTTCTTAAGATATTTTGTTCACACTCCAAAACATACACAGACTAATCAGTGAAAACATGTTATTTGAATTCAGGGGGCCTGAAAACGGTTTTCCGGTGAAAACTCGATTTCGAAAAATCGATATTAAACAATAATTTTCTTTTCCTATATATATATTCATATTGGGCAAGAGAAAGTAAAAAGATGAAATAAACTGAAATTGATATTTCTATGTTAGTTTGACTATTGTCTACGAATTAACTAATTTTTTGGGATAAAATTAAAATTTGTAATTTTTATTTGCTTGAGCAAGATATATGCCTATTAAGTTACTTTTGCCCCAATCAACAAAATATTATTTAAATCAACTGAAAAATCATTAGAAGGCACAGATTTAAAAATCATGACTTTCAACCCCGGCTAACGAAGGAAACCCGAAAAGATCGCTTCGTTAAGTCTCCGAACACCTCCCATAGAGCAATCAAACGATGAATGACTTCTTAAATTATTTTTCAATTAACTATAACGTTACATAAAAGTACAATTTGAAGTGTTTTATTACAATGAAATGTATTTGTTAATGCAAAGGTAATAGTTTAGTGTGAAGCGATTAGGTGATATTTTTAAGTTAATCCTTGCTGTTAAAGTATTTAATACGAAAAATCAACCTCGTATAAAGCATATTACTAGAACACCTATTTTTCTTAAAACGTAGAATGATTGTACACAACTGGTAAACTGTTGGGTAATTTATGGCTTATGTTTTTTACAAAATAATGAAAAAGCTTCATTACTTAAAATATTTCAATTTTAGTTAGTACTCAATTGTGTTTTTAAAAGGTAAGTCAAACTCCGAGAAATGATTCTATGTTATGTACTACAGAAAGAGATTTCCAATGAATATAGATCCAAAAACTTACACTTTTCCTTCTGTCTGCCATTTTTTGTTAATTAAGAATTTTTCTCAAGAATCGAGGTAAAATAATGAATTTAGTATTTATTTTCAAATTGATATTTATTTATTACGGAAAAATTATTGAAACTCTTAAAATATGAATTTTCTTTCTTTAATTAATACATTTTCACTGCTACTCCTGAATTTTTTAAATAAGAAAGAAAGAGCGGAGAAAGAGAGGCTTCCAATTATCCAGAATTTTCAAGTATCCAAGCAGACTGTGAAAGAAAATACTATAACAAATTTTTAAAAATGAAACATTTTGTAATCAAAATTTTTATGAGAGTTAATTCCGCATTTAAATCCCGCTATTTGAATAGCCGTATTTAAATTACTGAATGTTGCATGAAATTAATTTTCATTGGAATGAAAAGCAAATAGTCTCTTAATTTCAAGGTTCGCGATACAAATAGTCATGGGAGAATAATCATGAAATTGCAATTTATAAGTTTACATAACAATTTTCTATAGCAGGACATCAGTTTTATTAGTTAGTCAAAACTCTATCTCTTAAGATTTTTAAGTTTAATTAAAAATATGTTATTTTATTTCCACCATAGTTAACTCCCAAACGCGCAAACCTCACAGGGAATTTTAATTTATTTAAAGAACTTGCAATGAAAATAAAAATAAAAATCACTAGCTATTAATAAAAGTGTACTACGTTTTATTTATTTAATTTTTAAGCTCTGTAAAAGAATTGTTTTTAAGGTGATATCAAAATTTGGGTTATTAATTATAATGAACACAGATAAAAACCATTACATCAATAAAAACATAGTAATTATCGTAATAATAAATGATTTACCGTAACTAATTTGAATTTTGAATAAATCAGCATTAATAACCTTTTCTACTGATTATTATTATACATAACACTTTATGTTATCAAGTCACACTTATTAAATTTTATGTTTTTAGTTTAAACAAGTGATAAAATATATTTATAATGAACTGGTGCATTAGTATGAATATCTTAGCACTATCTTAACATCAGACAATAATATTTTTGAAAAAATTGGCAGAGATTAGGATATACCTAACAAGAAATTGTCTTCCTGTTTTGTCCAATAATCACAAATCTTGTGGCTCTAATAAGAGAATATTCCGTTCTTTTGTTGAAACCTCCTCCATTTATAGCTCAGAGGTTTGAACTCTACAACCAAGATTTAAGGGCAGAATAACAGATATGGAAATAGGTTTCCGGAAAAACTGCCAGTTGCTGTGCTAGATTGAATTAGGAATTGGGAGATTTTAAAGAGACTTTTATGAATACTACAAAATCCACTCACGTGACGCACAAGTGTGACGTCAAACTAGCCTCTCTTAATTTCTATACAAACCTGCCCGTTCTCAGACCAATAAAGTTATGTACCTCTGATTACAAATTGATGAATGATTGACTTGGGCTTCATAAATAGACTGGGTGTAAAATGTTATCCCAACGACATAAACAACTCTTCTCTGTGTGTTGTTGTTGTTTAGGCAACAACTGAGAGGCTGGTTTGAACCTGTAGATGTTTTACTAAGTAAAACGAGAAGTGAAGTGGTTTACCAATGCCTTCTTCACTGAGTTGAAAGAGTACGCTTATCAGCATACCAGGTCCTCCGAAAAGCACATACTTTCCACCCTGCAAATAACACCTTCACTTCAATCTCCACAGGGCCTGGCTGTACCCTATAGTGAAATTCATTATGATTCATTATGATTCAGTCATTTAATTGGCTGACCATGTGTTAAGAAACAGAACTAGTTTTTGTAGCCCTAGAACCTGCAGATCAAGTGCAATTAATTTAAAACTCCACCTGCCTGTTATGGGCATCTTCTCCGTGTAATTCGACTTTTTGCACGAGCTCGTTGGTGTAGGAAGCAGCGCAACTGGCTTTTATGCCAGGGGTCTCATTTTCTTTACCTATGTATCTCCTCATGTCACTACATACGACCTAACCAATGCTTATGCGGCCTAAGTATTTAGCACTTCTTTTAGAACTGACTGTTAATAAAACATTTCCGAAAATATCTTGGATACATGAAAGCCAAATTCAAGGTTCCGCCAAAATGACTGCCATATTAACAACACAATGATTTAAATGCAAAGTACTCAAGGCTATTATAAAGGCACCAGTTTATGAATTTAAAATATGTGCATCAAATTTCCTCATAGGTCTACAGACTCATTACTTGAATCCGTATTTCTGTAACGACGCGACATTTTAAGAATAAACTTTATTGTATCTTTAAATGGACCTACCGTGATCTAGATACATCAAATTTGTCAGGTAGATAACCCGTAAGTAAGGCTCTGTAGAGATGGAACAGAGACATGGCTTGACTGACCACAAAAACGTTACTGAATAATTTTAGAAGTACCCTAGTCTCTCTCAGTTACTGTCGTAGAGGTTATCAGCCGAAAGGCTAGTTTGAACCACTAGAGGCTTTACTAAGTAAAACGAAGAGAAGGTGATTTACCATGTCTTCTTCACTGAGTGGAAAGTATGCTTATCAGCATGCCAGGCCCTCTAAAAAAACACACATTTTCCACCCTGCAAATGACGCCTTCACTTCATTCACAACAGAGTCTCGCTGTATAATGAAGTTCATTACTTTCAGAGGAGATAACTCTGATTAGTGTCTTTTACACCTGTACCTTCTCTCTTCTTAAATGATTCAGTCATTTAATTGACTGACCATATAATAAGAAACAGAACTATTTTTTGTAGCCCTGGAACTAGCAGATCGAGTGCAAATAATTTAACAATCCACCTGGCTGTTATGGGTAAACTCTGTCATTAATGAACGGATAATTAAATTCAAGAAAAATACAAACAAATTTATTATGAAAATATGAAAAGGTAAATAAAATTAGGCTTTTTAAATTGTGTCAGGTCTAAACCAATCTTGTTGAAGTAATACTGCTGATTGTTGTTCTTCTCTAGGTCCTGAAGCGTTCTCATTTTATTCACTCTTCTTCTTCTTCTTCTTCTTCTGACATCCACGGCATAGGCATGTCTGCCTGTTCCGGCCTATAAGATTGCCTCCTTCTGTTAATTTTTAATTTTGTCGATTTCTTTTTAATTTTTTAATTTCTAGTTTTGTTCCCATCTTTTCCTAGGCCTTCCAATATCTCTTCTTCCTGTTGGTTTATATTTCAGAGCCTGAAAGGGGATTCTATCAGATGGCATTCTTTCCAGATGTTCTCTCCATTTGATTCGATACTTCTCCATCATCCCGTTCAATAACTCCACCTTTAGTTCATTTCGAATATCTTCATTTCGCAAGAGATCCAATCTTGTACAGCCTTTAACACTCCTTAGAAAGCGCATTTCTGCCACCTGAATTCTGCTTGCTTCCTTTTTACCGAGAACCCATGCTTCACTTCCATACAACAATATTGGGATGGCCATGATCTGGTAGAATTTCACTTTCGTTCCTCTCCTTGCTTTGTTCTTCAAGCTCCTATGGATTGTTCCGCAAAGATATTGGAATTTATTTACTTTATTCGAAACATCTATGTCTTTCTCATAGGTGAGTGTACAGCCCAAGTATGTAAAAGCAGAAACTTGCTCCAAAACTGAATCTCTAACCACTGTCTTCGTTCGAACCGGCCATTTCCCTTTGAAAGCCATCACTTTAGTTTTTGCAGCTGAGATACGAAGGTCATACTCTTCACATACTTTAGTCAGTTGGTATATGGAGTATTGCAGGTCGTCTTCTGTTTCCTGGATCAGGATTTGGTCATCTGTAAATAGAAGTGTATTTATAAAACACTCACGTCCAATCATTATTCCTGCATTTACCTTCTCCTTCCATTTTCCTAAAACTTCATCTACATATAAATTATATAGTGTTGGAGAGAGACTACATTCTTGTCTTAATCCTTTGTTTATCAATATTTCATCTGAGAGTGTTCTTGATGTTTTAATACCTATTGATGATGATAAATATAAGCTCTTGATAACTTCAATCAATTGTCTTGGTATGCCATAATTTCTTAGAACCTGCCACATTTTTTTTCTACAGATAGAGTCAAATGCTTTCTCGATATGTACAAAGGCGAGGTGGGTTTCCAAATTAAATTCAAGCCTTTTTTCTATCATTTGTTGAACTGTAAATACATTATCCATGCAGGACCTTCCCATCCGAAAACCACATTGCACATCCGAGATCAAGTTTTCTACTATAATTCGTAATCTGCGGTTTATTATTCTACTGTAGAGTCTGTATCCAGTATTCAAAATGCTTATTTCCCTATAATTATTGCACTTTGTTTTGTCGCCTTTTTTGAAAATAGACATTACAACTGCAACATTCCAACTCTTGGGAATCACTCGCCTCGTCCAACACATATTGAAAAAGTGTATTAATCTGAGGTTTAAAAATATTCCTCCACACTTAAATAATTCAGCATTGATACCCTCAAGTCCCGTTGCCTTTCTATTTTTTAATTCTTTCAACGCCATATTCAATTCATCCAGTGTCAACAAATCTATCCCATCTATCTCATCCTGTCGCAATTCTTCGACAAATTTGTCTTGTTCTTGTTGCGGGTCCCACCATAACTTTCTATAATTATCCACCCAATCTTTCTCTTCAATAGGATTTATTTGCAGAGTATCCTTGTCTTCTGAATTTAGGTGTCTCATAATTTTGTAAGCCATGGTCTGTCGTCCATGAATGTCATCTTCAATTCGACTAACAAATGTCTCCCAGGAATTTCTACAAGCTCTACGCACCACTGCCTTTGCGAAATTTTTCTTTTGTTTATAATCTCTTTCATTTTCATCTGACGGATTCTGTAAGTATTTGAAGTATGATTCATGTTTTGTGGCTACAACCTCTTCAATTTCTTGGTTCCATATTTTCATCCCTTTCTGTTTCCTGAATTTGTTACGAGTGCCTAGAGCTTCATTTGCTGCTGAAAACATTGCATCTTTTATATTATTCCATTCTTCATCGACATTTTCACTGGTGGGTGAATTTCCAAGATACTGATTCAGTCTATTCTGGTATAAAATCTTGATACCCTCATCTTGGAGTAAATGTATTTTAAAAACTCGATCTTGCTTAGCCTTTTGAGTACATTTCATCCTCCTCCAAGGAGCAATTATCTGTATCTTTGATATCAATAAAAAGTGATCAGATCCTACATCACTGCCTCTGAACACTGTAGTATCCCTTACCAATGGACCAAGTCGATTATTCACCAAAACCAAATCAATGATAGAACGGCTTCCTCTGGCACTCCAGGTGTATTTATGGATGTCTCTTTTCTTGAAAAATGAGTTAGTTATCTTGAAACCATTAATTATAAGTGGCAAAATCAAGCAATTCTCTACCATTGTTATTCAAGATGTTTTCCCCATGTATTCCCACTTTTATTCACGTTTTATTCACTTTTATCACATAATTGTAGATTAGTTTTATAGTTCAAAGTAAAGAATTCAGCGCTTTACAGAATGGGATATATTACAGAATGACCCGGAATTCAAATCTGAGGCATTTCGATTTACCAGTTGTCGCTTACAACAGATAGACATATGTCTATCTGTTGTAAATACTTCGTTTCACATTTAGTAGAAAGAAATATTACGCTAAAATTGTATTTTACAATAACATACTTCTCATTTGAATCAAGACAGAAAACTTCTGGTGCGCCAAAAAATTATTGTAATTCACAAAAAGAAATAAGTTTTTTAGCGTGATTTGAATCGTAAGTTACAGACCCTACTAATGATCTAACAGTGTTTAGGAGCAGTTAGAAATACATCTATGACGTCACTAACGATATAAAAAGTCTAGACTAATACACAAATAGGAGATATAAAATGGCTAAAAGAAATTAAAAAAGATATAACTTATTATTCTAATTTGCATTTATCATACAAATTTATTTACTGAATTTTACGAAAAATTAAATTATATTTTTCGAATAAGAAAATAGTATAATGATAAATGAGCTTATTAAAATTAGGAAGGGAATGCAAAAAAGGAAGGAAACGTCTTGGTTTTAGTATATGAAAAATAGATGACACTGGTTGCAGGTTATAGGGGTTTTTGCAACATAACACAAAAAGAAGATTATACGTTTCAAATAGTAAATAAGTTGTTTCTTTGTTTATTTATTCGTATAATTACATTATTTCCCCCATTATTTATAATGATCAACCTCATTAAAAATTTTCCTACTATTTTTCCTATTGGATACTAAAGCAGGCTTAAGTAGTTTATTCCGAATGAAGCAAATGCAAAGGAGTTAGATTAGAAGGAGAGAGGTGGTGTGTTTTGCGATGAATCGTCTCCTTTCGGGAGGGAAATCCACGAATGAAATGGAAGGGGGAAACCGATCCTAGCGTGCGCGCACAATCAACCCAGTCCGTCCCTAGATATTGTCCGGTTAACAACAGACAGTTGTGCAATGGTTGCGGAATCAGGTTCGTAACGATCTGTTTTTAACAATGTCATTTTTGTGCATTATTAATTTTGTTTAAAAAAATGAAGTAAAAATGTTGTATTTTTATGTCGGTTTTATGTTTATTTTTACAAAATGTTTAAAGTAAATAAAATTACTTTCAAAATATATCTTGCCATCAATATATGCATGGTTAATTTAGTTTATTTATATGCATCCACGTGGTTATTTAAATAGTGCTTGCTGTCAACAACACTATTAATAACACTGTCATTTAAAAGTATCTGAAAATAAATACAAAAATAACTCGGCAATTACCTACAGGATTAAATATTTCAGATAGATATTTGTGTGTAAAGTTATAATTAAGAATTGGATTATAACAGTTATAATACTGTGATAAGGATTTAAACATAGAAATGAATTTACAAAGTATTTTTGAAAATGCACCGATGTTATTTCAAATCTTATCTGTGAAAAGTGTTGTTAAACACTATACTAATCCAAGTGCAGTGTATTGTTTTATTTTTTTAATAAAGCTACATATTTTATACTAGAAATAACAAATTCACGTAGATCTCAAGACAGTTTTTGTATCACTTGAGTTTTAAGTTTCATTAAATGGGTTTCGCTGAGCTTCAGAAACATAACTATTAGTATAAGAATTACGATTTATGCGTACAAATACGAAGTTGATAAGTTTGTTCAGATAACAACAGATTAACTTGGGTACTTGCCAACGGATCTATGTGTCTAATAAATTTTTAATCATAAAATTGGAATTAATTTACTAATTTCTACTCAATATTTACTACTCAGAAACTTTTCATAATCTCTTTTAAAGAACTTTTTCGTGATTTAAATATTCGTTTTTTTTATTTACTTTACTTTTTTTATTATTTATTTTTATCTGTTCTTTACGGAACAATAAATAAATCTGTGAAAGAGAAAACGCATGAAAAGGTACCTACCACTATTAGAAAACCGTTTAATAATATCTTTAAAAATACTGTTCACATAACGAGTACAGTTTGATATTTTATTTCAAATTTAATGATGTGAATTTTGTTTAAAAACTAACTAAGAATTTAAGTTACTAAACAAAATAAGTGTATTGAATGCCTCCATTTTAACCTTAGTATTGTACTACCGTTATCCAGTAAATTGACGACCAAATAACTTTCATTAAATTCAAGTTGTTTTTAAGATGTTATATAAGTTACTAAAATTTAGAATTTCTTGTTTAACTGTTAAAATAAGTAGATCGTTGTAAATGTGGTTATTTGTCATGCACCAAAGCGTATCTGTTACAGCTCAGAGAACTTTAGACTGAAAACGCTGAATAATTTAGATACTTAAATTACTGAATGTCCCCAAAACTGTATACCGTAGGTTCAGACTGATTTGAAAATTATTTCATTTATTAAAGGTTTGTTTAGTAATTACAATAGATACTAACAGAAAGGTTTCAGACAGAATTTTTACGTACAGTTGTTAGGATACTATGGTACATAAGAAAACAAATATATTTATAATATAAATAGGTCTTAACTCAGTAAGACTGAAAATTTCACGTATTATTAGAACATTTATGAACAAATACTGAAGTGACAACCGAGTTATTTCGCTATAAATTTACTGGACAACATTGACTTTACTTTTTCAAGACTTAATAGATACGATGTGTTTGACAAAAAAAAAATACGAAGTAGCAGATTTAATAATAATTACCCTTTGAACTTAATTACGAAAATTTTATTTTATTTAAAATTCTTTCGAAATTTATTTTGCTTTGATTTGATCTGTTACTTATTTTATTATTTATGAATGAATGTTTTATTTTGTATTTTTCTGTGTTACCTCTAGTAGGCCTACTTATTGTTCTTTATTCGTTTTTTTTTAAGTAAAAACAGATTGTAATTTTTATGTCTAAATAATTGAAAATGTAGCGGTAATTTTTATTTCAATTTGATTACCCAAAAAGAATTGTTAAAATTCTAAGTCAGCAGTTTTCGTTTCTGCTAAATGTTTGCTCTACAATTTAGATGTCTGTCTAGAAGTAATCCAAGATATTTAGGTGTGCCTATGTGAGAAATAATAAAAATTATCAATGTTTTTATTAGTTAATTAGTGATACGATTTCGTGAAAATATTCTACCATTCTTTATCCCTAGAACTAAAAACTGGAAACATAATATAATAAAATTAATAAGATATTCTAGGAACTTTAATTCATTCGTGGAATGTAATAACAATTTATAAGCGGATATTTTGTATTAGGAAAATTTTTCATTTAAGTTAATTCACTCATACTTTTCTAGCTACACCGTTATAATGATAATAGTATATCTTGATATCCAATAGGACCGGAGCAGATTTATTAAGTAAAAAGGATCAACGGTAAAAATTACATTCTGCAAAATTAAAAACTATTCGCTTACATAAATGTTTTACTCAAATAGTTTTACTTTATTTGTCTCCAATAAAAATGTAAGTTCATGAATTCTGTACTTCATTAGACACCCGTTAACGTACATGAGTATGTATCTTCTTCTTGGAAGTTAGGTTAAAAATCTATTTTATCAAATTATTAATAATTGAAAATAATACTGCATATTTTAATTGTAACTTCACGTAGAAATTCGCCTCTCATCACGCGGTCTTGGGTTCGAATCCCACTCGGGCATGGCATTTTTTCATACGTTACAAAAATTCATTTCATCCTTCACCGTCTGCATTAGCAGCAATTTGCAAAACAGTCGGACGTAAAACCAAAAAAAAAAAAAAAAAAAAAAAAAAAATTCACGTAGAAATTGGCTACACAAGTCACTATCATAAACCATTCACCTAATTCGCTAATTGTACGTTCCTGTTTGTTGTACACTTGTGAATATAAATAAATTTACATAAAAAAACATTGTATCCACATTAGTAATCACTGGATTACTAATATGAATAACTGTTTCTTTTCAGTTCATCCCAATTATTTATTGATCATAATTGAATAGATTTTAATTTAGCAGAAATTTAACCTTTAGAATACAGATTTAGCAAAATGTTTAACAAAAACTGTTTTTTAAATTTGACACCCATACGTTACAATAGCTTAACATTATTATGTTAAATTTAACACAATAATAGGCCGCGCCACATTAAATACATTTTTGTCAAGTTTTTTCCAATATAGTAAAATAAACATAATGAACAACTAGAAATATTTTACTACAACTTAACAGTTATAATATCGATCTACATTCGCTCCACGTAATTTATTGTTCAATATTATCAACGTACGATCACCAGCTGATAAGGCTTATCTTCAACTAATAATTGTTGTTCAAAGACAATAGACGTAACGTGAAAACAAACACAAAAGGTTACTTATTTTCTGTAATTTGTCTGTAGAGCACGGTATTATAACTTTGCAACAAATATTTATATAATTTTTCATTGTTACTTCACCTGAAACATTTTTTACTTGACATATATTAAACTCCATATATGATAATGAACAGCCAAAACAAAACCAAATTAAATATAAAACTCACCTCAGAGTATTGTATTCATTCGAGATCTTTCGTCTCTCTTGGAGACATCATCAGGAATTAAAACACACTAATCACATATATAACAAAAAATCTGGTGTGAAACACTCACACAACTTTCTCTTGCCAATGCAAATGATTAATAATAAACCTAACATTATTAATAAAATATTAGAAATAAACAAAAACTAACCTCAAAAACATAACCTTATTTTAATCATGAGTGAATGACGCAAAATGACAATCGAACTCAGTTTGGCTTAAAAATACGGTAAATCACGCTTTCACGCTAAACTAGGCTCTGTAGAGAAAAATGCTCTAAACAAAAGTTGTAGATCTTTTAATTTTCTATAACTTTTATTATATACACTTTTGTCGTAAAATGCATACTAAGACCGAAATTTTAAAAAAATCGATTTTTCTCACGTTTTCGTGAGAAAAAAAACAGAAAATCGCAAATTACCGCTAAACTAAGCGTTATACAAAAAAATGTTTGAAACAGAAGTTGTAGGTTTTTAAATTCTCTACAACTTTTATTATATAAGTTTTTGCACTGAAATTTATATTAAAGCCGTAATCTTAAAAAAACAACGTTTTTACGTGAAAACAGCCTCACCGAGAATTTCAGCAAACATGGCGCCTACCCTATCTTGTAGAGAATAAAAAATTGAGTAAAATAGGCGATTTTAAAAAAAATCGTACGACCAGTTTTTGAAAAAATCGCAAAAAACTGAAAAATTATACGAATAAACTACTACTTCCGGTTGACCGATTTTGATGAAAATGTTCGTGTCGCGTCCGGTAGTGGTATGTAACTTAAGTTTCAAGTTTCAAGTTCGTACGATGTTCCGTTCTTGAGATATTCTGTTCACACACAGACACACGCACACACACACAGACACACACACACACATACACACACACACACACACACACAGACACACACACACACAGACACACACACAGACCAATCGCTAAAAACATGTTTTTTGGGTTCAGGGGGTCTGAAAACGTATAGATCCGGTGAAAACTCGATTTCGAAAAATCGACATGAAAACAATACTTTCCTTCCTATATATTCATATAGGCAAGAGAAAGTAAAAACATTAAAACAATTATGGGCGAAGACCACGTCAATTATTGCCTATATCATAAACCATGCCGCATATATCATTAAACTCCCTTTGAAAGTTTCTTGGATAAAATTAAACACCGGGTTATCGAGCTTCGCTCGGTTGCAGATTATATGATCTGTTTCCAAAAAGAATGGTAATACAATGGGTTCATAGTAGATAACCCATTGAATGAGTTCTGACGTAGTCTTTATATTTAAAATACCGCGTATTTTAAATGTTTGCTATATCCTATAATTTTTATTATACGACACTTGGTGTGCGTAAGTATGTTTGTATGTCAAATTTTTCACGAAAATGATTCTAAAAATTTTCCTGAAAATTCGTTTTTTAAGGGGGTTTTCAGGGTCTACAAATCTATTGCTTTAGGTTACAAATGTAATAAACATTGTTTATTTTCAAAAGTTTTCAGAAAATTAAAATTTCGTAGAATTCTCAGGAAATCGTTAGAGCCGTTTTCGAGAACAATTGATCATGCAAACATATTTACCCCAAGTTATAATATTATAGGATAAATAAAATTGTCTTAATTTTATTAAATTACTGTTTACATAACTTTTACTAAAGGATCGTATAAGAATCAATTAATTTCATTGCTTTATTACTAGAAAAAGATTTGTTTTGGACAATAGTGAATTTTAACATTTTTAATTTATAATATTTCTAAAAAATATTATCTTGCTAAATTGATTAAGAAATAAGTTGTCCGTAAATTGTAAATTACTCTAGATTTCCTGTGATGATATTGAATATAATTTCTTTTCTTTATTTTGTAAAATTATTAGCTATTTTTTCTTATGAAGTTTATGTTTGTAATTTCATTTTATTACTTATCCTTCTTAAACTTCTTATTCTTTAAACCTTCTTGTACTTGATCATGCTTCTTGTAAATCTGTACACAATGATTTTCCAATAACTTCTGATAGCATAGTCTCTGTCCCCCTACCATTCTTTTAATACCTTAAAGAAACGTTTTGAACGAACATTTTGACTGGAGTTTCTTTAGAACAGTCGTTTTTGATGTACAAGGATTTCAGGTGAGCAGAAGGTATGCCATTCAATTAATTATGCAAAAATCGATCAGAGCTTCTTCTTGATAGAAGAGAATTGTAATTTGTGTACGATAAGGAAGGTACGATAGAAGTAAAAGGTATATTGTACTAAGAATTTCTCTATATACGATAAAACTTAATAAGTAAAATCGAGTTTCCCATGGATTCGCCAATTCTTTCGAATTAATTATTGTTTATACACTTAATTTTTCTTAAATAATATTAAAATTTAGAAAAATGTTGTCAGGTAAAAATAATCTCATCTTCCAGTCTGAAAAATCAATTAATTTTTTCACTTCTTTTATTTAAATTTATAACTATGTACCTCTGCAGAGCCAGTAAATATTTTTACAGCTTACTTTGTATTACACTTTTAAAACGTATGAAGAACACCACTTATTAGCTTTAAATAATAGGCTATATTGATCGTAGAGTAGAAATTTTGGCCTTTTTTAATATAACAAGATTGGATGTTAAATTAATAATATGAAAAGGTTAAATTAGTTTAATACCTAATTTAACGAGTCAGATGACTAATAATAATTTATTACAAATTTCTGCTCCACCTTCTGCAGAGCCGAAGTGATAATAGTCGTATGTGAAGCAAAATACCTTTTTACTAAATTTAAAAGTCCCCAATCACAACACAAGAAAAAAAATTGCTAATCACGTTTTATGTTGCTATACGTTGCTGATCACAGCACCAAATAACTTAGTTTGAACAAAACTTACGTAAGTACCGGGTTGCCCATATGTCGGTTTCCCCATGAGATGGAACAATCACGGGAATTATAATTAAGAGAAAATTACTTACAAATGCTGCAGGAATAGTATTTCCGGAACTTGAAAACAATCCTGTTTAGGCCTACAATATCCAATCGCTCATCTGGCAACAAGATGGCATCCGAGCACATTTCAGTATCGAAGTTCGGGAGTTTTTTAAATTCCAAAGTTGATGAAAGGATTGGTCGTCGTGGTACAATAGAATGGCCTGCGCGCTCGCCAGACTTAACGCCATGTGATTTTTCACTGTGGGGCATTGTAAAGGAACTAGTGTATTCTTTCAAGCCACGAAACCTGCACGAACTAAAAATTTCAATTGAAATTGCATTTGACTATGTAAATGACGATAAAATGTTATTGTTGAAAATTTGTGAATCAGTTTTAAGTCACTGTATAAAAGTGTATAAAGAATCATGGTGGACATTTTGAACACCTGCCATAACATTTTCAAGTTAATATATATGTACAGTTGATATAATACATTTTGTATTTTCTTTTTGGCTATAGGTTTATTTTCCCATTAACCTTTCTTCCGATTTCCGGAAATATTGGGGAACTGACATATGGGCCATCTTGTATTTCGAATATCCTTTAAATACATTGTAAATGAAAACCAGCTTTTACATTTAAATATTAGATTCCTGGAAGAAGATTTACAGGATAGCCGTAAATAATCTGGAGTCCGTAGTTCGTAGATAGTTTTGAAGAAGACTAGCAGTATAGCCGTAAATAGTATTTTATTACTAGTCTCTTACGACAACACATATTCTCGTTATTGCGGCTAATGAACCACTTGCATAAGATAAATTTTTTTTTTTTTTTTTTCCTCTTTAATTCTTTATTTACAACTGTAAAATGTTACAACAAGCAAATGTGATGATTATCGTGATTATGTAAATGACATGATAGGCATGAGAGGGGTAGGGCCCCCATTGGTGCCTCCCCAAGAATGAAATGTGTATATCAAATTAGCATGTCTCTACTCCAGCGTCTTTTAAGGCGTCTAGGAGGATTATCAGGTAAATGGACGGAGGAAAGTGAACGCACCAGGGGGTTCTCGTGTTCGTGTGACTTGTCGTGAAAGCGTTTGTATAGGTATTCAATGGAATTTTGTACAAGTGGTGTTTTCAAATCTGTATGTAAGGTTTTGTTGCTAACGTAAAGAGGTGCTTTTGCTATAAGGCGTAATGTTTTTGACTGGAATGCTTGAATTCGTTGCAAGTTAGAGGGTTTGGTTGAACCGTAGATTTGGGATCCGTAGGTCCAAATAGGTTTCAAAAGAGAACAATATATGCGTAATTTTTGTGCCATTGGTAATTTTGATCGTTTGTAAAGTAGGGAATATAGAAGTTTAAGTCGAGAATTCAGTAATAAACGTTTCCGTTTGGTATGTGTGCTCCAAGTTAGTCGTTTATCAAAAGTCGGACCGAGATACTTGACCGTATCTGTTTTTGTGAGAGGTTCATTGTCTATGTATACTGGTGGGCAATCACCATGACGGAGTGTGAAAGTTACGTGAAGGGATTTTGTCGTATTAAGTTTTATTTTCCATGTTTTACACCATTCGTGTATAAGATTGAGATGATGTTGGAGTGTTAGTGAAGCGTGTATAGAGTTTTGGTCTCGGGCTAATATCGCTGTGTCGTCAGCGTAGGTAGCAGTGAGGGTCTGGGGTAGAGTCGGTAGGTCTGAAGTATATACAGAATAGAGAAGTGGAGCTAAAATTGAGCCCTGAGGCACGTCGCTTAAACCGGCTGACAAACGAGCTGAAACAGCGAATTCAAACACACAACACCCGCTTATACGAAAATTATACTGGAACTCTGAACGAGAAGGATGGTAGTCTCTGGCGCAGCACAAAACGCCTACTACGGCATCACACGACATCGATGCCCCTTAGGGTGGGTGACGGACCCTGGCTAATAACTGATGACGACAAAGCTGAATGCTTTGGTAGACATCTTTCTGAAACATTCACTCCCCATAACGACATCCAATCTGTACATCACCAACGCGTTACTCAGTCACTAGATGAACCGCTTCAATTATCCCTCCCACCGAAATACTTTCACCCCTCCGAAGTAAAATCTGAAATTTCGAGATTACCACGTAAGAAGTCACCGGGATATGATTTAATAACAGCTGCCATACTTAAACACTTACCGCGGAAAGCGCTCGTTCTCCTAACTATAATCTTCAATAGTACATTGCGCACGACACATTTCCCCACTCAGTGGAAGTATGCAGAAATAGTAATGATACAAAAACCGAACAAACCTTTTCACTTACCTTCCTCCTACCGACCAATAAGCCTCCTCTCAGTACCTTCAAAAATTTTCGAAAAACTCCTTTACAAGCGCATTCTTCCGCTGGTTCATGATATACTACCTCCACATCAATTCGGATTCCGCACTCAACACTCCACTACACAACAACTGCACAGGGTGACTGATTACATAGCTTCGTCTATGGAACAAAAGATGTATGTGTCCGCAGGTTTCCTAGATGTCGCTCAAGCTTTTGACAGAGTTTGGCATACAGGTCTCTTACACAAACTAAAAGAAATACTACCATTTACCTACTACCTTATCATAAATTCCTTCCTATCTGACAGATTCTTTAGAATTCGTTTAGGATAAAATTTTAATTCAAAAATTTCATTGTCTGTTTGTTACACAATAGCAAGCCTGATCCCAGTAGTTATTATTTTATACGAAAAAATATCTGAATTTTCTACAAGCAGCACTCATAAGTTTAACATAAGGAAAATGTTAAACTACGCGTTTTTCAGGTAGATCAAGCCGGAGTAAGTCTTATCAGTCGTGACTATTCTATTTACTTTTTTTATTACTAAATTACAGAAAATTCTACATCTGTTTATTATGGAACAATAAATAAAAATATAGTAATTAAATCATTAATAATTAGTGTACGTAGGCTATCTTCATTTTCATATTTGCCGGCCGCAATGGCGTAGTTGGTACGTGCTCGCCTCTCATCATGCGGTCTTGGGTTTAAATCCCATTCAGGCACGGCATATTTTCATACGTTACAAAAATCATTTCATCCTTCACCGTCTGCATTAGCAGTAATAGCAGAACAGTCGGACGTTAAACAAAAAAAGAAAAAATTATTTTCATAAGTTAACACGACTTAAAAATAATTTAAACAAATATTTTAATTAACTGTAAAAATTCACCGCATTTAATTTTTGTTTAGTATCGAATATAAATAACGGACAACACCCGTAGTTATTAAGAAGAATGTACCACTGGGTATCTCTTTTCCTTAAAATAAAATTCCCACCGCCATTTAAATAACATATACGGAAATTGTGCCGTTTAATATCCAGCACCGCATTAAAAATTAAAGACAAAAAAAATTGGGCAATTTGCTCATAATTATCAGATTATTTGTCAGTTCCCAATAACGCTTAAAAAAATGCAATTTTTCAATAAATATGTAGATAAGTATGTGATAAGTATGTAGATAAGTATGTGGAAATGACAAATAAGATCAAAACAGTTTGCGTACGACACTTTATACAGACTCAATTAATGATAGAAATTACTCAGCACTTATATAAACATTTAATAATTTTACATAAGCTATTAACGTAATATGAATGTAAGGCTCTAAAGTAAATTCGTTGTTGAAATAATGGTTCATAAATTTCGTTTGAAGTAGTTCAATATTTTCAGTAATAATTAAATTCAGAATTATTACTACGTAGTACTGCTTGTAGGAAATTTATTAGTTAATAATCAATAATAATAATTACAATATAATAACTAGACGAGACTATAAAAACAAAAACTACGTATATATAAAGAATAAAAAGCCAATTTTCTGCGAATAAACGTTATCTTTGAAATTGACGCTTTGTCAAAATTAAATGCTTCATAATTAGCTTTGATTTTTACCTTTATCAATGAAATATATACTTATAATTTATTAGTTTTTTTATACACTATTTAGTTTAATTGTAAATGTGGGTGTACGCTTTAGTTTTCAAGTTTTTTTTTAAATATATTTTTGTTTGTATCGTCGTAACTACAGTTAAAGACTATTCCCACGTTACTAGTTTACTTAAACTGTACTTAAACCTGTGTGGACATATGGGATACAACTTTGGGGCACAGCAAGTCACAGTAACATTGAAATAATTCAACGGTTTCAGTCAAAAATACTTCGAAACATCATGGACTCACCTTGGTACATATCCAACACTATATTGCACAGAGACACGAACACTCCCACGGTACACGAAGCTATACAAAAAATTTTGTACCAGTTACCAAACAAGACTTGAAAATCATCAGAATCCAGAAGCCATCAATCTCCTAGACAACAGTGGAACACACAGAAGACTATGCAGACTACACCCTACTAATTTATTTTAATATGTGATTGTGTAATTTATTTTACATTCCTGGCAAGATCACTTCAACAAAATGGGAAATTTTATAGAGTAATACCAAGGGGTATTACTTTATACTTACAACACATCTACTCATTGTTCTATGAGAGCAGATCGTAGATTTACAGTTATTCAAAAAAAAAACTAGTTTACTAGCTGCGAGTAATAGTAGGACTTACTAGCGCGTCGATGACAGTTCCCACGGAGCTAGTTAATAATTGCCAGTGCTGTAAAAACATTTATGCGAGTTGTGTATTCTGTACAAAGTACATCATACCGGCACTAGCAACGTTTCAAAACGTTCACACCGAGCTAGTTAACTAGCGCTAGTCAATCACGTGACCTTTCCCCCCTTCCAGCGCTAGCCTAGCAACTTTCCAAACATTCACACCGAGCTAGTTCACTGGCGCTAGTCAATTATGTGACCTTTTCTCCCCTACTAGCGCTAATAAAATCAAACGTGTTCAAAATCACTATTCCGCTAGTAAATACTAGCGCTTTAAATAAATTAGCTGCTAGTTGTTCGTGGGAGTAAGCTTTAAGTGCATGGACGTGCATGGCTCTCTGCATGGACGTTCAAGCAGCCGCAAAAATTATTCGTTATAGAAAATTGCGTTACTGGGAGCGTAGTGATATTATACTTTTCACTTTCTCTTGCCTATATGAATATACGTATAGGAAGGAAAGTATTGTTTTTATGTCGATTTTTCGAAATCGAGTTTTCACCGGGTATACACAATTTCAGCCCCCCTGAACCTCCAAAAAACATATTTTTAGCGATTGGTCTGTGTGTGAACAAAATATCTCCATAACAGAACATCGTTCGAAGTTCAAACTTAATACTTAAATTAGATACCACCAAAGAACCCGACACGAACATTTTCATCAAAATCGGTTAACCGGAAGTTGTAGTTTGTTCGAGTCATTTTTCACTTTTTGCGATTTTCTCAAAAACGGCTTCTATGACTTTTTTTGAACTCGCCTCATTTACTACATTTTTTATACTCTACAAGATAGTGTAGGTGCCATGTCTGCCGAAATTCTTGAGGAGACTGTACTCTCGTAGAAAATTTTTTTTTTAAGATTACGGCCCTAATATGTAGTATTTTAGCGCTAAAGTGTATATAATAAAAGTTGTAGACATTAAAAAATCTGCAACTTTTATTTCAAGCATTTCTTTCTATAACGCTAGTGAGCGGTAATTTACTTATTTTTTTTTAATGAAAATCTGTAAAAAATGAATTTTTAAAGATTTCGGCCTTAGTATGCATTTTACGACAAAAGTGTATATAATAAAATTTATAGAACATTAAACGGTCTACAACTTTTGTTTTATGCATTTTTCTATACAGAACCTAGTTCAGCGTGAAATAGTGATTTTCCGTACTATTAAGCCAAACTAAGGTTGATTTACATTTTGCATTCATTCATGATTAAAATAAGGTTTTATTTCTTTGTTTATTTCTAATGTATTACTACTACTGTTAAGTTATACCGTTCATTATTTCCATTGTCAAGAGAAAGTCGTGTGATAGTTCACACCAGATTTTTTTTTCCATATATGCCGCTAAACTCTCCTTCGCAAGATAGTTGGTTCGAAGGTACTAGACGGACGGTACTGGTTAGGAACAAAAGCGGTTTAAAAATAATCAGAAGGGATATTGAAAAAATGGAATAAACCGAGAAAACATAATGGATCGAACCATTTTCAGAGAACTCTTTACTGACTAAGACCTTCCACTAACTGCAGAAAAAAAATACTCGATGAAGGCGAGAAAGGACAAAAGCATACAGTGAACGAATACTGAAAATGTGGGATGTAAAATAAGCTTCCAGAAATATCTAGTCACTCACGTTGTATAAAATTGGCCCTGTAAGTAAAAATTTGGTGTAAAACACTCCCACGACTGTCCTTAGCTAATGTAAATTATGAAAAATATAACAATCTTTAATCATGAGTAAATAATGTAGAATGAAAACTTTATCTAATTTTAATCATGAGTGAATGACGCTACATGAAAATCAACCTCTGTAGGATATAAAAATACGTAAAATCACTAATTGACCTTGAACTAGGCTCTATAGAAAATGTCCTTGAAATAAAAGTAGTAGATTTTATCATTTTCTATAACTTTGATTATCACTTCTGTCGTAAAATTCATACTAACGCAGAAATCTTAAAAAAATCATATTTTTACAGATTTTAATGAGCATAATACAGAAACAGTGTAAAAATATCTGCGTCATATTTTATTGTTTACATCTTGTTTTAAGTAATCATCTTCAATCTAATTTTTTATGTTTATTATTTTTACAGAAAATACGGAACATTTTATTACAGGTCTTTGATCTGTGATCTAAAATAAGAAATTTTAATATAGCCGGAATGCAGTGACATGCATGTTCTCTAAAACTTCGTTCTATTGGTAAATATTTCTGTAATTGTTCTCTAATGTTGAAATATTGCTACATCAATTTAGAATAAAGTTGCTATTTTTCGATATTTAGAAAGTTTAATGATTTTTTCGATAAAAGCATAAAATACTTTGATTTTTACAGAAATGTTCCGAAACCAACCAGTATTTGTGTTACAAAGAATGTTTTGTTAAAGAGAACTTTGTATATGAGAATTAAACACCAATTACAAACACGATAACTGGCAAATTTCAATTTATTTTTCTTAAAATTCCATTTTAAAGTAATGTCTTAAGTTTTCTTGTAGAATTTAGTTAACCTCAATTAAAAATTAGTGTGAATGAATAATACGCTTTTTGTTATTTCAAAATTTTTCTAATCTATTTTATTTTAAAATTTGCTATTTATTTATTGCATTACACGACAATAAATATATAGATAGTGATAAACAAGCGTGATGTGAATGGGTTGAGAAATTATAATACCCAGTAGAATCTCTTCTATTTTATTACTTTACAGTTCATAAAATAGACAATAAATGGCCGAATTTTAGGTTTTAATTTTATCTACAACTCTGATTAAACAGATACACTAGATTTAGAACCTAGCCTCTATTTTTGAGTTATTTTCAAGAAACACAGATTTTTTTACCATTTGGTCTAACCCACAAAATCGCTGAATCTCGGCCAATTTTGGTCGTGAAGACGCGCTTTTTGATTTATAAGTAATTGTTTCTTGTTTTGACTACAACTTTTGCTGTCACATAAATAAATGAAAATTTTTATTTTACGGTAGACTATTTACAAAAAACTAATTTTTCACCTTTTTCCAGGGGAGCTTTAAAGTTCTATATATCGGCTAATTTTATTTTTATTAGATTTGATTGAATGGTAGATTGTACATTTTGTATACGTCTTTTGTTTTATTGTTTTATAAATAAGATAGAATTATGAATTAGGTTTTTAAATTATATTTTTTCAAATATCTGTATTTCAGGCCTCACCCTCATCCTGTTAATCAATGTATCTCGGCCAATCTTGGGCATAAAGTTAGGGCTTAAACTATAAATTTTAATTTTATCTATAGATTTTGTTTCAAAAACAAATTTACTTACACTTTAATATTTAATTTTATCCCTTATATCCCTAAAACATACATTTATAGTTATAAAGCAATTGTTATGAACACAACAGATTATAAATAGGATTAACCCTGAGTAATTAATACCAGTTTCATTGACTTTAGAATTTTGGAGCCCAAGTACCTTGTTTTACTTTACCTGTGCTATTTTTGCCGACACTAATTTTAAAATGAAAGTTTTTAATTTAAACTTTAAGTTAAATTTAATTTCTTAAGCCTCTCATCATGCGGTCTTGGATTCAAATCCCGTTCAGGCACGGCATATTTTCATACGTTACAAAAAATCATTTCATCTTTCACCGTCTGCATTAGCAGTAAATTGCAGCACAGTCAGACGTTAAACAAAAAAAAGAAAAAGAATTTCTCAAACTTCTTAATAAAAACTCCCATAAAAAATACCATTAATAATTACGCAGAGATTATGATACAGTAGGTTAATACTTGAACTGTGTTAAAATTTTCAGTCCTTATAGTGGAAGATATACTGGGATTTTTGGCTTAGCAATCACACGCTTTCTCTAATGCTAGATCTTTGTGAGAAAGTAACGAGCTTTACGGAATACGAAGGTTCCTTCGTTCCTAGTAAAGGAAAAAACTTTCCTAGTAAAGGAATCCTAGTAAATCCTAGTAAAGGAAATTACTTTTAGGCTATATAGATATGAAGACTAGACAGTGGTTACCGCTGTACTTTTATGGTTGAGGTTCAATTAACCATACTTTCTCAGAAATTGTCGGTCTGAGTCTGTTCAACACTACACCTTATTTAAATGTCATACATATTGTTCTCACCTTATTGGGTCATAGGGTTGTTTATTGTTCTAAATTGAACACATTGCAACCTAACACACCAGGGTTTAGAAAAAACAAAAAATTACTACTACGTGTGTGCATGAAGCCTACTGAATTATTTCAGAAACCAAAGTGAACTTCGGCGGTAACTTCGTATTTCGAAATTAAACGATGCACAAAATATGCAAATTATACACGAATGTATAATAAATTTAGTTTGTTGTTTGTTCTCTTCGATTCATCATAAGATTCTTCAAAAATATCTGGTAGGTACTGTTAAATTTTTAATATCTATAGAACAGTGTAAAGTAGAACAAATATTGCGATATTTTTATGGTTCTTTTTTTCTGAGCCTAAATAATTTAATTTATTTTTATCGGAAGACTTTGAAGCCGTCAACTCTCAAAAATTACGTAATTAGCACGTATCAAAACTATCAAAAATTATAAACTACTGAAGTATAAACTATCAAAAACCTTATTCGGATTTTGATAGTTTAAAATATCTAAAAGCTTGAAATTATTTTCAAATTTTACAGTATTCAGACAATTTTACGTCCAGTAATACGTGTATGGTAAATTTTATATTGAAAATCATCTTGTAAATTCGATTTTCCAGTTGAGTGCTTTGCTCATCTATAACAGTTTTCCTGGACATGTGTTTCAGATGTACTGACATTAGTTTTCTCTAAAATATATTTATAAAGTAACTGATCTAATTGTCATTAATCTATAATGGAAGTTACTAAGGTCAATTAAGACAGTCCAGAGAGTTTTAATTAATTGGGTATATCTACACCAATTATTTAAACAGGTAAAACAAAATCGAGTAATTAAGTCTTTTGAATAATACAATGGAGCCTCTTCGATTTAAAAATATGAAAATAAAAGAATAGAGAATTCTTTTCAATAATGACTTCTTTTCAACCTCAATTCAAAGGTATAGCCTAGGTTACAAGCAGTACAGTTGACGCAGGTCATTGATACTTCGTTGACCTTCACCAAAGGACACTTACGTTGTAAACGAAATGAAAGTTGAATATATGTCATTCATTTTGCCAAATGGCTTTACTAGTAGATATTTTCTTTTTATCTCGCTCAAGGATCAAGGAACATTGTTGCTTGTTTGCTATATGTTGTATGCAAGGTAGCAGCCTACCAACCAGTTTTTAGTAAAATGTTTTTAAAACGAAAAAGTTTTTTATTTTAATTTTATTAAATCTTAAGACAAATAATTTTCGGAAATGTATTTTTTAAGTTAAATTTTGGATCTAATATCAGAAATTAAAGTATAAAAATTTTGTTTTAATCCACCAGCCGGATTTATAACGAAGTGCGCCACAATTTAAGTTTCCAAGCGACCGTGAAAATTTATACAAACTTTATATAACAGTCGATGACAAAGATTACAGTTTTATAAATTAGAATATTTCTGAAGGTAATAAGTTATTCATTTCATTTATTTGTTTTATTGATTATACCAGCCTTAAATAAATAAAATATTCAAAAAATCTGTTAATTATACATATAGAATAAAATAATTCAAGAAAGATTTTGTTTATTATTAATTTTAGATCTTGTAACAAAAAATATATACTAATATATGATTTTTATAAACCTCGTTTATGATGTCCTTTACTACGGGGCATGACATAGGAATTACGTATGGTTGTGTAAAAATTTCAGGCATACACAAACCGAGATATTTCGCTATCTTGTCTAGAAAAAAAATTATTTCCACTGAATATAATTGATAAAAACTACACTCTTTAATATTATTACAAAAATCAAAAGATTGTATTACATCAAGAATAATGTTCTTGTGGGAGAATTATACAAGTGGAAATTGAAGTGATGATTACATCCACAAAGAATATTTTAAGGTCTTAAGCATTTTATTCGATATCTTTATTTTGAGATTCCTAATTCATTTTAATTTTAAATCACTCTATTGTCTCTGAGTCATCAATCAGATGGTAAAAAATTGTGTTAAAAGTTAAGTTGTTCCGGTTAGGCAAGCGTCTTGGTAAAGTGACCAACCATAAAGAAATACCACTGGCACTTCTTAAATGTCAAGATGTTTCGAGTCATGAAAATCAGATAAAATAGTGATTGATAGGTCCTTTCTTATAAAATAGTCTCGGTAGGGAATAAAAATTGAAGACGGTTATCCAATGAACTAATATGTAGCGGATATAAATTTTCTGAGATTTACTGTAATACTGAACATATTCAGTTTATTATTGCATGTGAGTACCTGTCACTTACATGGCCGTACCCAGTATTAAAACTGGGGGGGGGGGGGGGCAAGCCATGATCGTTTACGTTGTAACATTTTAGAACGGAAAAGTGAATGGAACCAAAATTTTAAGAAAATTATATATAACTATAGCAGTGCTTTATAGTCGCCCTACCTAATTTTGTTTCGTATCATCACTTTATAACCATTTTTTTGTGGCTTCTAGAGGGGCAGCTGCCGGCCTGCCCCTCGCTGATTACGCCCATGGTCACTTACATTACAATTATCGAGCTGAATAAATTATGCTGTACCATCTTTTATACCCGTTTTTAACTGAGAAGTAAAGATAGATTAAAATAAGTCTAAATGAAACATTTCATAAAAATATTGAAAGAAATTAGATATTGGAATTTGTGATCAGCTGGTGTCGACATAGTGAATAACATTCATAAATTTATTTTCTGATTTTCTGTGAGAAACCATCGAAAATTAATTAATTAATTAATTTCACAAGAAAAAAAAAGACTTTATTCTTATTGGGAAAGAGAAGTTTATTTTAAATTACGGTGAAGATAGAATATCAGACACGGAAATTGTGCATATGTGTGAGGTTATGTTTGTGTTTCTGTTTACATTAATTTTTTGTAAGTATTTTTCATAAACTATTGTTATATGTATAATAATCCTCCCTGTTTCCATTGACTATGGAGCAGGGAGTTATGGACAATCTCTTCAATCACGAAGAGAACTTGAAGGTGATCAACGCTCATCTAGATGTCGCACCTGAGACAACTGGTACGCAGAAAATGGCATGGACTAAGGTCATGTCTAGTAAAAAACGTCCGTTGGATACGGAAAAGAGTTCCGCTGACTCGGAATTGCCTCCTTCTAAGTTTCGAGTCCCAACAACAAATAAATACGGACCTTTAGAATCGTTACAAGAAGACTCTTGCAAGCCTCCACCAATTTATTTAAAAAACGTAGAACTGCGCGACTACAAAAACTTAATGACTCAGTTGAAGAGTACAGTAACTGGTGACTTTGAATTTCAAGCGACCAATAACGACGGGGTAACCATTTACCCAAAAACATCCGAAACGTACCGTACTCTTGTACACCGATTAAGAGAATTGGGACGCAATTTTCATTCATATCAGCTACCCCACGAAAAAGCATACAGAGTCGTAATACGTCATTTGCATCCTAGTATCGATCCGTGTGAGATCAAGGATTCTCTGGAACAACTGTCTTTTAAGGTAAGAAACGTTGTCAATGTTTTACAGGCTGGTACAAGAGTGCCCTTACCATTATTTTTCGTTGATCTTGAGCCTGACAAAGATAACGAGAAAATCTTTAATGTTAAATCCTTGTTAAGCACACGCATTAAGGTTGAAGAGCCAAAAAAGAAAAGTGACGTAGTTCAGTGCAAAAGATGTCTACGATTTGGACACACCCGCTCGTACTGTAATCATCCGTTCAGATGTGCACGCTGCAGCAACTCTCATCCAACTGCTGATTGTCCAAGAGGTGCCAATGAACCCCGAGTCTGCGTTCTTTGCAAAGGCAATCATTCGTCCACGTACAAAGGATGTCAAACATATAAAGAACTGAGAGATAAAAGAAATTTTAATTTTGGTAAATATTCTGTTAATAAATCTCATGTAATGTTGGAGCCTCCAGTCACTGTTGCAGTCCCCGTGAGTACCTCGGTAAAGTCAAATCATACACAGTCCACTCATACTCACACCGTCCCCCTTTCTCGTGACCCGAGATTGAATTCACGGTCATACGCTCAGATGGCTGCTCCTTCCCTTCGGCAGCAGCCATCTCATACTCGGTCATCTCAGTTATTCCAGCCCTCTCAGCAGCCATCTCAGCCTTCCATGACATTCTCAACTCTTTCATCAACAGATCCCTTAACGACTCAGAATCCTTATGATCATTTTACAGCCACTCTTAACACCTTTTTTACACGCTTTCAGGACCTTTTGACACCTCTCATTACTACGCTTAATATGGTCGTTAACAAGTTGCTAAGTCATATCAATGGCTGAAACCAGCAGGTCCCTCGTCGTTGCTCTCTGGAACTCAGCAGGTCTTGTACGTCATGTTCACGAACTCAAACAATTTTTACATGACAATCGGGTAGACATTGCACTTATTACAGAGACACACTTTAAGGACACAACACACTGCCATATCACTGGTTACACACTATATCGAAGTACACATCCAGATGGAACTAGCCATGCAGGGTCGGCTATTTTTGTTCGTAATAGTATTAGTCATAATTCGTTCCCTCCGTACAGAAAATCGTACATTCAGGCTACCACGGTAGAAGTATCTTTAATCACTCATTCCCTTACCCTTTCTTCTGTGTACTGCCCGCCTAATCATAATATATCGCGCGAACAATTTACACATTTCTTCAATTATCTAGGAAAAAATTTCATTGCAGGTGGTGACTTTAATTCAAAACATCAACAGTTTGGATGCCGAGTTACAAACCCACGGGGAAAAACTTTATATGATGTTTTAACTCACAAAAAATATTTTTATTATGCCCCTGCAGAACCCACTTACTATCCCCACAATAATCGTTGCCTCCCAGATATTCTAGATTTCTTTGTATCGTCTAAATTCTTCCCCTACTACGAAATTGAAACTCTTCCTGATCTATCATCTGATCATACACCCGTAATACTTACGTTAAACTCTCAACCAACCAAATTAAGGTACAGGCATTCCCTAACATCTGGTAAAATAGACTGGAATAAGTACCAACGTATATTGTCAGAAACAACAAACCTGGGAATTTCCCTCAAAACCCCTAGTGAAATCGAGCGTGGAGTGGAAATCTTCACAAAGAATCTACAAAGCGCAGCTTGGGACAGTTGCGAAGGAGAGAACATGGAATTTAAACACATACCTAACGTTCCTTCTTACATCCGTCGAATGATAGTTGCTAAGCGCCGATGTCGTCGTTTATGGCAGAGAAACAGATACCCCAGCGTTAAAGCAGAACTTAATAGGCTAAATCGTCGTTTACAGGTTGTCCTTTCGCGTTACAGAGCAGATAGATTTATGGCTTTCACTGAGACACTCTCTACTCAAAACAAAACACTTTGGCACACGACAAGACGAATTCTTAACTATAACAATCCTTCATTTAGTCTACAACGACCTGATGGTTCTTGGGCGACCACCAATAAAGAGAAAGCAGAAATGCTTGCTCAGCACTTACATAACACATTCCAACCACACAACCTACAACACAAAGATCACCCGAACATAGAAAATTTCCTTAATGCTCCTCTGCAACTTAGCCTTCCCCCAAAGCCAGTTTCCCCCGGGGAACTCTTCCGAGCAATTCACGACCTGCCATTAGGCAAAGCCCCGGGATATGATCTTATTACTTCAATACTTTTGCGCCATCTTCCTAGGAAATCCATCATACTCTTAACTCACATCTACAATTCCATTCTCCGAGTCACTCACTTCCCTATTCAGTGGAAGTATTCTATCATAATTCTCTTCTTAAAACCAGACAAACCACCTCACCAACTAACTTCTTACAGGCCAATTAGCTTACTCTCTATTCTGTCCAAACTATTTGAGAAACTCCTTCTACCACGCCTAGTACCGTTTATCGATGCTTCAAACACAATTCCTGATCATCAGTTCGGATTTCGTTCATCTCATTCCACGCTTCAGCAATGTCACCGACTAATTGATATAATCTCTTCAGCTCTTGAAAACAGACAATATTGTTCGGCCGTGTTTCTTGATGTATCTCAAGCCTTTGATCGGGTCTGGCATGATGGACTCCTATACAAATTGAAACTAATACTTCCAGATAGCCTGTATCTAGTAATAAAATCGTTTCTAGTGGAACGTTACTTTAGAGTAAAACAAGGTGACGAACTTTCTGGAATGTACGAAGTCAATGCTGGTGTACCACAAGGAAGCGTACTTGCACCAAGGCTGTTTTCTGTAAGCACCAGTGACATACCAAATTGTATCTATACAACTATGGCTATGTTTGCTGATGATATGGCAGTTCTTGCGGTTGATGCCGATCCTGTAATTGCAACTCGAAAGACACAAAACCATTTACCCCAGATAGAGTCATGGCTTAAACTTTGGAAAATTAAAATTAATGAAAACAAATCGCAACAAATGACGTTTACTCTTAGACGACAAAACTGCCCAACCGTTTACATTAATAATATTCCGCTACCTCACACTACTCAAACACGCTACTTAGGCTTACACTTGGACAGAAAACTTACATGGAACGCACATGTTACACACACACGCCACAAACTCAAAACACGCTTCTATCAACTAAAACGCTTACTCGATAGACGTTCTAAATTAAATATGTCACACAAATTAACAATCTACAAGACAGTCTTAAGACCAATCTGGACATATGGAGTTCAACTTTGGGGATCTGCTAAACCCTCACACACGAAACGTATACAAGCGATTCAGAACAAGATTCTACGAACGATAACGCAATGCCCCTTTTACATCACTAACTCAATGTTGCACAAAGACTTACAAATGCCATACGTAATTGATGTCGCGAAACAACTATACAAGACGATGCATGACAAATTTGAACTACACGACAACCCTCTCATACAAAACATGTACACTAGGGCGATACCGGGTACTCAGCGCAGACGTTTGAAGCGCCTCTGGCCAAGAGATCTTCTTGGCCAACTGTAGGACTGTGGTGATGACTGCACGCTCCTTCAAGTAAATCAAGTTTTGAAACATTAGCTTCACATTTAGAAATTGTTATATTAATTTAATAACAGATACTAAATTTCAATTAAAAGTGTCAAAAAAAAAAAAAAAAAAATTAGATATTAATTCTCAATCAAACGTGTAGTTAAATAAGTTATTTGCCATCTCCGTAGTGTAGTGGCAGCGTGCTAGCCTACAACGCGGAGGTATCGGGTTCAATTCTCGCTTAGGGTTTGGAAATTATAACGTGTCAAAACCCACTGTAACACTTACATAACTGACCGTAGTCGCTAATGACCAAGCTGTTGATGCGACTTTAAATAAACTAAAAGAAACTAAGAGAAATAAATAAATTATTAGAAACTGGGTAGACAAGTAAGAAAATTTCATTTAGTTTATATTAATGAGTCGGTTTAACCGATTAATATCAGCAAAGAGATTAATGAAACATCAGAAATGTTATAATTTACTATTCATGTGGTTTAAGTAAACCAGGTTTAAGTAAACCTTGTGAAGCTCAAACCACCTTTCGGGCTGTAGATCAAACTAAGAGTAACTAAACACATTTAGAATCCACGTTTGATAGTATATTATGCAAAACAACGCACGCACATTAGTAATCCCTTCTGATCAGAAATAGGGCACACAATAACTTTGTACATTACTTAGTTTGTAGTATAGTATATCAAACTCTCAAGAAACAAGGAATCTTAAATTGCAGTATTATTCTAATTCAGACTCATTATTATTCAAGTCAGAACAGTGGTAGGAGAAAATGCTTTAGAGAAAAGGACAAATTAAATACCGTGAGTATTTTGTAAAAAAATAAAACGTTTAACCAGGCTTTACATTTTGATTTATTAAACAAAACAACCGTGATAAATTTAAAAACGTGCTGTACTTTAAAATTTTGTTAAAATCTGTACATTAATTTATTTAAATTACTTCATTCTATCAAGTTCTGTATTTTGTGTTTGACGTCAAAAAACGACATTGATTTCTTGTTCGTTGTATTATTGACAAATCCGGTTCAGGAATACTTACAAAGGGTTGAAGTGGTAAGAAGTTTACCATAGTAGTGGGGAAGCTCAGTCATTGCAAACAACCCCTTTCCATTATTAAATGCAAGTTAGTTTGAACTAACAGGTGGCATCATAAACTAGGAGAAAACAAGTATAATATTTAATACATTATTAAATTTATTTCTAAAATAGACTATATTTCAAATATATTTTTAACTGATCTTCTTGTTCTTTAGTATTCTCCTTCTTCTTATCCTTGCTTCTCTCATCTTCGTCTTCATCCTCCCCTTCCTCTTCTTCATCCTTTTTCCTTCTTCCTCTACCTCCTCTTCTTTCTCCACTCTGGACGTTGGTAACTATCATTGCAATGTATACTTTGCACACTACTGCCTCAAAGAGTTCTATCTCTGGTAACTCTGAACCACTTACTATTTCAGATTAGCAAGCCAGAATATCCTTCTTCTAGCAAATCCTCAAAGTTTTTCCTTAACCCTCAATCTGACACTGAATAGCGTATTGAAGTAATCGCCATCTACCTCAATGTCTCATTACATTTCAGTTAAAGTAAATTACTTTACTAGACATTTTAAAAATTAAACCTCTAAGTTTTATCCGTTCGTGCCTTCATTAAATGGTACGAATGGATTTTAAAATTTTACTTAGACATTTTTGATCCTTTTAAGTAAAAGAGTAAGATAAAAGCAGACTGGTGAAAGTATAATAATTAATGAAATCGTAGAGTTTTTACTTTCTCTCGCTCTATATGAATAGGCTATATAGGGAAGGGAAGTATTGTTTTCATCTCGATTTTTTGAAATCGAGTTTTCACCGGAAATTCACGTTTTGAACCAAAAAAAAACATGTTTTAGCGATTGGTCTGTGTGTGTGTGTGAGTGAACAAAATATCTCAAGAACGAAATATTGTACAAAGTTGAAACGTATAACTTAAGTAAGGTACCACTACAAAACTCGACACGAACATTTTCATCAAAATCAGTCAACCGGAAGTAGTAGTTTATTCGTGCGATTTTTTTTGTGATTTTCTCAAGAAAGGCTCCTACGAGTTTTTTTTTTTTTGTTTAAATCACCTCATTTACTACATTTTCATACTCTACAGGATAGGGTAAGCATCATGTCTGCTGAAATTCTTGGGAGGGGCTGTATTCTAGTAAGAAAAAATGTTTTTTTTTAAGATTGCGGCCTTAATATCCATTAGCAGATATGTATAGTATCAAAGTTGTAGAACATAAAAAAACCTACAACTTTTATATCAAACATTTTTTCGTTTAACTTATAGTTTAGTGTCAATTAGTGATTTCCATATTTTTTTCGTCAAAATCGGTAAAACAATTAGATTTTTCAATATTGCGGCCTTAGTACTTATTTTACGACAAAAATGTAACATTTAAAGTTATAGAAAATAGAAACATCTACAACATTCAAGCATTTTCTTCTACAGAGCTTAGTTTAGCGTCAATTAGTGATTTTCTGTATTTTTAATTCGAGTTCATTTTCAATTTGCGTCATGATAAAATTAAGTTATGTTTTTCATTTTTCACTGTTTACTAATAATTATTAACCATAGTTTATATGTCATTATTTACATTTGCAAGGGAAAATCATGTGAGTGTTTCTCACCAGATGTTTTAGTTTACTTAGTTAATTTATCATTATGGATGTACTTTGGTATAAAGGGCAGTGGATTTGAATGTGTAATGATTTTCCAGACCGTATCCAGGAATCGAACCCGCGACCTCCGCTTTGCAGAGTAGCATGCTGACCACTCAATCACAGAGGCGACTGGAAAAGTTTTATTTGCACTTTTCTTTTCTATAACACATCATAAACTTGATCTGTAATTATTTTTTTACTGTATTTATCAAATTCATAGTTTCCTTAAATTTTTCTGATCGTATTTTTTCCAGTATTATTTTACACATTTTATAGTTTTATGGGATTGTACAATGATTTACGCTAACATTTAACGAATCGTAAGTAAATTTTTGTTATATCAAATCCGTTTACGTCAAATTGAATTCAACCTAACCAATTTACTACAGTCATTTTATAAACCAATGTTAGTATGTTAAAGCAGAGACATTTGTTTTGTTCATTTGTGTTGTTAAACCTCGGCTTTTATAGGCCTTCCTATTCATTTGGTTAGTGCTTTACCCTGAAACCATCCATCCAAGTTACAATTTGGGAATGCCTATTCGTTACCCAATTTTATTCCCGCAATATATTTTTTTTTTATTATTGGTAAAGTAGCTAATTTTATTATACTTTTATATTTGATCCATTTAATCAATTTTTTATTGGTCATTGGTCTACATTTTTTATGCGTTTGCAATATCGTGAATCAAGTGGATTATCATAAATAGAAAAAATATTTGTTAGGCTATATAATTCAATAATAAATCCTAAAATATGTATTCATATTTATTGACTAATAAATACATTTTCCACTTAAACACCACAGTTTCATAAAAATACTAAGCATCTGAATATTACGACTCTATTCGTCCTTCGTGAAATTAATCATTCATATTGAGGAATGTTTTTTCCTCTAACAGATTTCATTAATTATAAAATTAAAGTTAATTATATAAAGAGCAGGATTTTTTAACCAGTTTTTTTATGATATCACGTATTTAAAACTAGCAATTACATTAGCGCTCATGGGTTAGTCTCGGAGAGGTAGCGTTAAAACTGTATTCGTCAATATCAGTTGGTCAGTATAAATTACTGATAGGATTGGAATATACATGGAGAATTTTGTAATGTATCTCTTTCGGAACTGTGTTAAATAAGAAATGGGACACAGTAAATAAAATGCTGTATAAGCAAGGCAAGAGATTTATTTAAAAAATGAGTCCCATTTTTTTAAGTGGTAACCTTACTCTTGCAACGAAAATGAGCTATCTAGGATGTTATGTGTTATCCGTGCTCCTGTATGGTGTAGAGCCCGGAGACCTAGCATGAAGCCACCTCAAGCAAACTAGAGGCGTTTGAGATGTTGAGAGGCGAATGTTTAGAGCAGTGGTTCTCAAGAGGTCTGCCGTGGGACACTAATGTATCGCGAAACTTCTGAGACTTTGTAATATTTGTGATTAAATAGTTAAAATAATTCTACTCAATATTTATTTTTATAAATAGAGCAAGAAGTGAATAATATTCAAGAACTTAAGCTTATTTTATAAGGGGATTTTTTGGCTTACGACTTACAATAAAAGATTAGTTGCAGCTGTTATTAATGAGAAACTTAAGCTCTTGTTGCTTCTTACATAAAAGTTCAATTCGTGGTGTAATTGAAGAAAAAACCACGCATTTCCTATTCAGCTGAGAGCAGTCTTTCACGTTTTTTGTTATTTATGTTTGTTTGCGTCAAAAAACCCAGTTCGCACAATTAGGTGGTTGGAAAATGTTACAGGGTGTGCTTCCATTGTTATTCGGGGTACTGTTTAAGTCTAATTTGTACGTTAGTCTGCCGCGGGACGCTCTACATAGGATGTAATTTCGTGAGCAAAAAAATTAAGAACTACTGATTTAGAGTATCGTGCACTGATTAACGACTATGTAGAGGCTCTCAGGAGAATAAAGAAGGCCGCGGAAATCATTTGCACCATCAAGTTTAGAAAGCTTCAATACTTGTTATACGAGATATAATGGGAAATGAATACAGATATTTGTCACTTCAAGCCATTCTGTAGGGGAATATGTAAAATAGAATCTGACAGAAGAATGGTGTCGTAGTTTCGAAATGTGAGAACTTGATTTGTTAAAAACTCTATAAAATATAAAAAACTTAATTTAATATGTTTATAAGCCGAAAGTCGTAGTCAAACATATTTAGCAAATGCATAAATTATTTATTTACATATGCATGTAAACTCGGTAAAAAACTAATGCCAATTGTTTACAAAAATGTTTATTTTTGTCAGTATGTGTTGTTCCGTCCTTCCCTTCGTAAAAAAGGGAACTGTAAATTGGAATAATTTTAAAATGATGAGTGTAAAATCATCAAAATATAATTTCCAGTTTTGCATAACATTCAGCAAAACCAACGCTGGTTTTAATCAAGTTTTAGTATAGAAACAGCTAATCAAATTCAAATTTATGTAAACAATCCTATAGTATAAATTAAAAACTATTTAATAAGTTTTACAATAGTTAGACCAACTGTACCAAAAGATTAAAATAATCTTGAGTTAAAATTTCTAAATTGTTTATAAAAACAATCGGAAATTTTATATCAGTTAGAAGGACAAATAAATAAGGTTGACTGGATATTAAACTCATGCATAAATTTATTATTTAGGTTTAAGCTCTATGGTTAGATGTACCCTTCAACATATCTAACTACGATGTACATCAGCAGGCGTGCCCTACGGTTTAAGTATTAATAATCCTACAATCAAGTACCATCAATTTAGTTTCATGCAGAACCCTTTAATGATTGAATTCAGAGCGGTGTTATAGTGTTACATACGTATTCAATTTGTATAGAACTATAAAAACTTTTTGTTATAATAAGTTATAATTTTTCATTGATTTTTTTTTAAATTATTTATGGCAATTTTTGAAATTGTCATCTATTATTTTCCTTTGTCCGTCAGTCCTTCACACCCAGATGTCAGAAACTACAAGAGATAACAACAAACGGTTTTTAAATTCGTAATCTTAACAAAACGTAGTAGGTCTGGACTGGGTTTGAACTTGCGGTTTTGATTAAAAGTGACCCATAACCGGAAATCAAAAAATCAAAGTCAGAAACTATAAAGGGGAAGCAACAAACGGGTTTCGGATTCATAATTTTTACACAAAAAGTAGTGGACCTGGATTGCGTTTGAAGTTGCGGTTTCGACTAAAAGAGGCCCAAAACCAGAAGTCAAACAAAATCAAAGTCAGAAACTATAAGAGATAGCAACAAACGGGTTTCGGATTCGTAATTTAAACAAAAAGTAGTGAACCTGGATTGGGTTTGAAGTTGCGGTTTCGATTGAAAGTGGCCCAAAACCGGAAGGTTAGAAACTTTAAGAGATAGCAATAAACGGGTTTCGAATCCGTAATTTACACAAAAAGTAGTGGACCTGGATTGGGTTTGAAGTTCCGGTTCGACCGGAAGGCCCAAAATCGGAAGTAAAGAAATTAAAGTCGAAATTTTGAAGTAAAAATAGTGTCATTTGATTCCTCTTAAAGACTAGATACGGAAATCACTCATGGTTTTTGTCATATATTATTATATTTGTCGGTAAGTCTTTTTAAAAATTGAATGCCACCAGCCATGAGTCGCGTCGTCTCATAAAATGGATCTTTTCGTTATAAGTTGGTGTCTGATAAGTAATAACGATGACTTTGATTGCCCAATTATGGTTAAGTTTGAATTTAAACTTGCATTAATATTATTTATATTAATAAAGACTTAAATTTGCTTCAGTAAACTTCAACACAGTACTTTACTTAAAACAAACCTGTCCGGTTGGCTAACACATTTTTAAACTACCTGTGATACATTCAGGAAATTTTCTTGCTCTTGTAGTAAAACTTAGAACGAACGTTTTTTTTTTTTTTTTTTTTTTTTTTTTTGCTACTTGCATCCTGGAGACTCCAAAGGGAGTATAGGACATGTCAAGGTAAAATTGATGGACTGAAAGTTTATCACCAATGTAATAAATTTACTACTTACCACCAAAATTTGTTTTTGCTACTGCTTACTTCAGTAGGCTTGTCATGAACCCTAATGAATTAAATATCACACACAATAAATAATAAAAATAAATCAAACACAATGATAAATTCATCACTTACCAATAATTTCCCCCTACCACTGGTTAACTCAGCAGGCTTGTCATGAACCCCTTTGTATCAAATTGTACACAATATTTGTTTAATTCAAGTTAAATACCAAAACTATTTAGAAAGGAATTCGTGCACACTGTAAAATGTTTCATCAATCAAATATTGTTTTAGCCTTTTTTTAAAATGACTTAAATTGTCACAACTTTTTAAACCTTGAGGCAATTTATTGATGTATTTTCTACCTGTATAAGTTGGTTTTTGTTCAAACAATTTAGTGTTGTGATTAGCAACATAATAATCGATTCTGTTTCTTGTGTAGTGGTTGTGAACATCTAAATTCTGTAAAAAGGTATTTTTCTTTACGTACATTATCACTTCAAAAATGTACAAAGAAGGAACCGTGAGCAATTGCAGATCTTTAAATAGTGATCTGCATGAGGTAAGGTGGTTGACTCCCATCATACACCTAATAGCTTTTTTCTGTATTTTAAAAACTCTTTCCATGTTACCCTGTGATGAATTACCCCATACTAATATGGCATACCTGATATGAGATAAAATTAAACCATGATAAGCTGCTATAAGCAATTTTTTATCATTTAATCTGGCAATTTGTTTTAATGCAAATACCCCAGATGATATTTTACTACAAATTTGATCGGTGTAATAATCCCACGATAGGGTCCTATCTAGTGACACTCCTAGAAACTTCACTGTTTGCACATGATCTAGGATATTATTTTGTATCAAGACATCCACTTCTCTGTTTTCCCTTACATTGTGTTTGTTTTTGAACTGTAAGAACTGACACTTTTTCCCATTAACTGTTAACATTAATACATTCAGAAATTGGACTACAGATTCTACGCTAATCTGTGTGTTAACTTCGAGACTATCTACCAGTAAACTTTTGTTTATGATTGAAGTATCGTTAAGTTACTAGGTTCTGTTACAAAATCAGTTTATTATTAGGTTGCGCTACCAACTGCGCCATTGGTAGACGAAGTATTTAACTTGTATATTTTTTTAAAATTCCAAGGACATATTAAAGACTTTTATTGCAAGTACTTATACATGTAACAATTTACATTTCAAGCAGAATATTTAAAATTTGTAATTATAATTACTTGTTCTATGTATCTACTCGTAATATCTTTAAAGTTTATTTTATGTCGGATTGACAGCCACAATCTATACACTGTAAAGAGTTTTCTATAGTTGGAAAGATTTGAATAACTCTTGTTTTACAGACCCGAGATAGAAATTGAAACCGGGAAATTTGGTATTGCATTCTGTATACAGGTACTGATCACATTCTTCCGAATAGCAGTGTAAGTGTGGTACTTGATACATATTACAATAGTTTCTTCCATTTTATTTAATTTTCATAATTATTACAATAACTTGTGAAATAAATAGTAAAAGTATAAAAAAATGGTGACTTCAAAAGTCTTACTAGAGGCACCACCTAATAGAAGTACTCCATATGAAAATAAATTTTATTAGGATAATTTACTTATTCTACAATTATTATTAAATTTGATTTTTAGGTAAATAAAATTTGAAATAGGTGATTCAAGGACTCCTGCCTTCATTGCAGATTCCTTGGCACGTGATTCTTAGCTCCCGAATCAGTCGATTTTCGTTTAACTCTAATTTATCTTTGAATCGTTGATAAAATTTCGTTGATATAAGGAATATTAGAATCTTTGAATTCGTATTTCAGGGGAATTTTGAGCTGAGCCTTAGGACTGACTGCCGTACGTGTAAATTGGTTTCAGTAAAGCCTTACAAGTTAAAAATTTAGAACCTAATGATAATTTATATCGACTAGAAAGGACGCGGAACAGTTGATTTAAGTCTTTCAATTAAAATAATTTACGTTAATAATATTTAATGTTAACGTGGTGATTGTTGGCAATTTTTAAAAGTGTCATCTATCATTTTGTTTTGCCCGTCCATCCGTCACACATAGATGTCAGAAACACAAGAGATAGTAACACAAACGGTTTTAGGATTCGTAATCTACATAAAAAGTTGGTGGGAAGTCAAGAAATCAAAGTTAAAAATTGGAAGAGGTAGCAAAAAACGCTTTTCGGATTCGCAATCTATACAAAAAAGTATCATCAATTTAGTTTAATGCAGAACTCCTTAATGATTCAATTCAGATGGTGTTATAGTGTTATAGCCTACACGTATTCAATATTTATAGAACTATAAAAACTTTTTGTTATGATAAGTTATAATTTTTCATTCATTTTTTTTAAATTATTTGTGGCAATTTTTAAAATTGTCATCTATAATTTTCCTTTGTCCATCCGTCCGACTCACCCAGATGTCAGAAACTACAAGAGATGCAGTAGCAACAAACGGTTTTTAGATTCGTAATCTACACAAAAAGTAGTGGGCCTGACTGGGTTTGAAGTTGCGGTTTCGATTAAAAGTGGCCCAAAACCGGAAGTAATCTACACAAAAATTAATGGGCCTGAATTGGGTTTAAAGTTTCTGTTTCGACCGGAAGTGACCCAAAACCGGAAGTCAAGAAATAAAATTCTGATTTTGAAAACAAAAATAGTATCATTCAATTCCTCTTAACTAAACTCAAAAACTACTAATGGTTTTTGTCATAAATCAAAGGTAAGTTTTTTAAAAATTTCATCAGCCATGGAGGTCGTCTCATTAAAGGGATTTTTCAAAGTTAAGTTATTGAAAGTCGTCATTCTAAATAGAGTTCTAAGTATCGAATTTAGTTTGTGGAAAAGCTTGATTGGAAAGATAAACCGGAATAGATAAAAATAAATGATTAAATTAGAAACAACCAATCCAGTGGGGAAATTTAACATTGGCGTAGTTTTAAAGATTACTTGAAATCGCAAGATATTTTTAGAGTATCATAAGTACTTCTTGGGACAAGACAAGCCTGAAATAATAAATACTAGAATATTTTTATGATATTACTGCTAAAACCTTATTGACAAGTTTATAAACTTTGAACTGTACTATGTTAAACGTTATACAGCTAAACATGATATGACTATAAAAATCTACATAAAACCGTTGTTAAGCATGAAGTTTAAACAACTTTCCTTACTACATATTCTCATTTGCATACGTTATGACTCCGTAAATTTATTTAGAAGCTTTTCTGTAAAAGATAAGCGTCAAGTTTTATACAAAATACATAAAACCGATGAGAATGTTACAAAAGTTTATTTCTATTCAATTTTACTAATGTATTACAGTATCTGTTGTACATGATCCGCATTTTCACGTTACCATGTGTTTGTACTGTTTAAAACTTAATCCTCAGTTTCCTTGATGTATCAAGGGATGTTTAGGTTGATGTATCATCTTTAGTTAGGTTTAACAAAAATCTTTTATCTCTGGTTTTTCTTTCTTCCGTTGCATACGGCATACTCTTTCCTTGACAATACATTTCCTGGCTCTCAACGCTCATTTCTTTTTTTTCCTTTTTCCACATTTAGTTTAAAACCTTACAACCATCTTCTTTACTTACAAATTTTACGATTAAATCTTCTTACATATCAATTCGCTTACACGCGTCTGACATAACTGTCAGACGCGTTGCTATTATTATTGTTGCTGTTATTGAGTTTACTGTTTCAGAACTATTTAAATTGTTATTTGACATACTTCTTTTATTTTTGTACTCAGTTTTACATAACTTTTCTATTCTGAAAGTCTTGTCGTTCCAATCATTCAACTGAACTTCTCTTTTATTGCATAAGTAATATTCCTCGTTTTATCTACAAAGTGTTTTCTTTATAAATTTTCTCCCATACAAGAGAACATTTGAAAACTAGTCACTACATTAAGGAGGCGGAATAAGCGTTACAATGTGTTGTAATCGAAAACTTATTTATTTTCAAAAATTCCGTTTCATGAGGCAACGCTTCATGGCTGGTGACAAGTTTTAAAAACGCTTACCTTTCACTAACTCAAAAACCATTAGTGATTTCTTTATCTACTCTTGAAGAGGGATTGAATATTATTTTTGTTTCCAAATTCCTACTTTGATTTCTTGACTTCTGGTTTTGAGCTACTTCCAGTCAAAACCAGAACTTCAAAACCAATGATTTCTGTATCTACTCTTTAATAAAAATTTAATGACAGTATTTTTGTTTCCAAATTCCGACTTTCATTTCTTGACTTTCGGTTTTGGGCCACTTTTTGTCGAAACCAGAACTTCAAATCCAATTCAGGCCCACTAACTTTTTATGTAGATTACGAGTCATGATATCGTTTGTTGCTATCTTTTGTACTTTCTGACTTTGATTTTTTGACTTCCGGTATTGGGCCACCTTCGGTCAAAACCGGAACTTTAAACTCAATTTAGGCCCACTAACTTTTCGTGTAGATTACGAATCCAAAAATCGTTTGTTACTATCTCTTGTAGTTTCTGACATTTGGGTCTGACGGACGGACGTACAAAGGAAAATTATATATGACAATTTTTTAAACTGCCAGCAAAAGATGATTAATTTAGTTCCTTAAGCCCAGTAATTCAGTTAGTAAAAAAATCATAAACAAAATTTCTAACAGTATTTGGGGAAAGGATTTAATAAAGTTGAAAGCCAATTAGTTAAGCAGCCAAAAAATTGGTTGGTATGGTATGATTTAAAGTACCTAAATATTTAACACAGTAACTCAGAAAAGCAAAAAACAAAATCACAAGTATGAAATTACTGCAAATTTTAATTTTAATGACAAAGGAATAGAGTTAAACTGAAAATTTTAGAGGGGTGCGGCAAATTAGAGAATGCCGTGGTTAAATTGACCGTTTGATAATTTCGCTTTATAAATTTTAATTGGGTTGTTCAAAATGGTTTTCTTTTTTAAACGTTTGTTCACTTTTTGCATTCTTGCCTTTTTTGCTACCATAATACAATTGATAGATTACACATACCTTTTATGTGAAGTTATTTTAGGCGGATAAACGACAAAAAGTGTTGCACGATGTTATTGAATGAAACCGAGTTGGCAGAGAGGTACACAATGCGGAAGAAGAGAATTTATTGATGTAGAACATAAATTCCAATGATATTGAATTAGCAAGAGAATTAAACAGTGAGCTGTGTTCCAAATTCACTTTTTATTATTTTAATCAACAAAAAGCATTAAGTGTGATAATTTATGACATCAAGTTCGGCAATTATAACACTATTATAAATTATATCACTTGATTTATTAATAGAAAATAACAAAAAACATAATTTTAAATTGACCGTCTAGTTGACTCAGTAATTTTGGGCTTGATTGCCAAGGCTTGATGTCTTGTGTTCGATTTCCGGCCACTTTCTTGATCTAAACCAATGTTTGACCACATTCAAATTTGTTTTAATAAGCAACTTTCAACTACACTCTTAAAAAAACAAATAACTGAACTAATACTTATTTAAAAATGAGGAACAATGATCAAATTTACAATAGATTAAAAATAATTGAATAATGCACTCAAAAAGTCACCATCGCATTTACTACAAATACTTTAGTGAAACTTTTAGTGCAATGTAAATCTTTTGTCTCAAAACGTGTTTCATTCACCAAAACAAATTTATTTTGTTGAAATGAATTTCTGTGCTAGTTTTGGGTCAAGACGAAAATTGATCAAATTAACAAGTGAGAGCATCAATGCGTTTGTGGTAGGAATCGTAGTTTATCGTTCATCAGGGTGTATTCATAGGATAGGATGTAAGCGGTTTTGTCGACCATCAGTAACAACGCTCTAATGATGTAGGGAGAAAGAGATTCCGCTCTCTCTAATTTATAATTATGATAACAAAGGCCTAACGTGATCAAATTTAGTAATATTTGTTACGGGTCGTACACTTCAGAAAGCACAAACGATAATACGTAGATTTATTTCAAACCAACTTATTGATACTCATGGAGGTTCCAATAGTCCAATTTTACTTTCGTTTACCCTATATGAATACACAAGGAAGGAAAGTATTGTTTTCATATCGATTTTTTTAAATCAAGTTTTCACCGGAAATACACGTTTTCAGGCCCCCCAAACTGAAAAACTAAGTTTTTCTTAACACAGATTTTGGATTGTGGACAGAAAAACTAAGATTGTTCTTTGTGTGTGAAAAAAAAATCTAAAGAACAGAATATCGTACGAAGTTGAAACTTGGAACTTAAGTTAGGTACCACTAAAAAACCTGCATGAACATTTTCATCAGAATCTGTTAACCGGAAGTAGTTTATTCGTGCAATTTTTTACTTTTTTGCAATTTTCTTGAAAACAGTCCTTACGATCTTTATCACCTCGTTTACTAAATCTTCTATCCTCTACAAGATAGAGTGAGCGAATCAAAATATCTGCCGAAGTTCTTGGGGGTCTGTACTCTAGTGGTAATTTTTTTAAAGATTGCGGTCTTAATATGATATGAATATACGTAGGTATTTTAAAATCTATGGAATATTGTGGGCCATTTTGTTCTGGAATGACAAGTTGGATCTTCTTACTAAATATTTGCACGGAACATTGACTTTATACATTGATTCAAGGGCAAAAGTGTATATAAATAACGTTGTAGAAAATTAAAAAACCTACAACTGTTATTTCAAATATTTTTTCTACAACTTTTAGTTTAGCGTCAATTCGTGATTTTCTCTATTTTTTCAACAAAATCGGTAAAAATTGAAATTTTTGAAGATTATGGGCTTAGTATGCTGTTTAGACAAAAGTTTATAATAAAATTTATAGAAACTTGAAAGACCTACAACTTTTATTTCAAGCACTGTTTTCTACAGAGCCTAGTTTAGCGTCAAATTAATGACTTTTCGTAGTTTTAAGTCGAACAGAGTTTGACTTTCATTTTACCTCATTCCTTCATGATGAAAATTAAATTACTTTTTCACATTAATTTGTTTACTAATGATTAAACATCAATAATATTTTTATTATTTACATTGGCAAGAGAAAGTTGTCTGAGTGTTTTACAACATATTGTTTTTTTTTAAATACTTTCTCATGTTCTATGAAAAATATCATGTAACTGCCCGCAGTTTGAAGACTTTTGTATCAATAATTTAACAGTTTTCCTTTGAAGTACGTATTTTAAAACCCATGGATAATTGTAGTTTTGCTGAAAGGGCAAGTTGAATCTTTTTACTAGATATTTGCACGGAACATTGACTTTACATACCGCTAAAGTTCTGCTGTTACATAATCGAAAGGATGGACTAATTCCGTAATTTCTGCAAAAAACTCTCATTTAACACTTTTTTCTTGTACATTAAACTTCTCGTTCACAATCCTTGATCGGATTTACTGCTCCAGTCGTTGGTGTTCATGGTTTAAATACCTACAGTAATGTTGTTCTGGGAACGTACAAAACACTCGTTTACACAACGTACGTGTTTGATTTTGTTTCATGCCTTTATATTTTTATGCACGATTTTCGTGAATATATAAAATTCCGTGTACACATCTCTCGGATCACTGTATTGCTCTCAGTAATTAAATTGAAGATACTTTTTTGAAACAGAATGACGTTTTTACCTTTAGTATGATATTCAAAGAAGCGTCTGTTATCCGAACTAATTGGGGGAACAAAGCGGTTCTGATAATCAAATAGTCCGTATAAACAAACACGCTAAATCCTGTAATTTGATGCACTGAATCGTAACATTGTAATATAACCTACTAGCTGTATTATAAACATTGCTGGAATATTTTTCCATGAAATTGAAATTATTTTTAAAATCCTTGGTAAAACTGTAAATGAGGTTATACTCGTACAATATCTCATTTAAGAGGATAAAGAAACTGTTTTTAATTCAGATGGTTTTTTCATTTTGTATTTGTTTGAATCGTGTCTTTTTGACTAATTTTAATAAATTCATACTAACAAGTAGGCCTACTTAAGAAATAATCTTATTCATCGCGATTTACATTTAAGCCCGGTTTTCACAACACGTACAAGGTAAGTGACGTACCGTGTCGCTGCGGTTTTCACTACGCGTAAAAGCTTCGTACAACCTTCGTGCTCATTCTCAGAGACGAATTGAAACGAAGAAGACGTTATCATTGCTTGCGACGTTAACTTAGTCTTTTAAGAACAATGTAGGAAAAAGCGCGTAAAGAGATACTGGGTCCATAATTTGTTCAGAGCCAGGGACGAGGAAGGAGAATTTTCATTAGACTTAAAAAAGATCCAGAAAATTTCATATTTTATTTCCGAATGAGCTATCTAAAATTCAATGAATTCCACCTACTTCTGCAACTTAGGATACAGAACACAAGATGAAAAAATAGCATACCAACCTTGGAAAGGGGCACGTACTAGTTCCTACCTTGTCGTTTGTTTGAATCGCTCCTTCGACTAATACAAATGACACTGTTCGAACACTGTGGTTCGAACCCTGTACGAAACCTGCACTTCTAGTAGAAACTGACATCTACCTTTTCCTTAGTCTCTTATGAAAATCTTTATTCTTCGATCCCTTTCAAACGACCCTGTACGTAACCTGTTTGTGCCTTGTATGTGTGAAAACCGGGCTTTATATACAAGAACAATAAATTTGTAAATCTATGGAGTAGATTTTTTTATAATTCAACATATTTTCATGCAGACTACTCAACAAACTTTAATTAATCTGTAATCCCCCTTCTTAATAACAAAAAAGTATGAAGTAGATATTTTCAGTTAAAAGTTATGTAATATTTTCTTCTCTCGTGTAAGACACAACCCAATGATTTTGGTTCCAAGTGACATAACATTTTCTTGTCTCGTAAAAGATATCATCTACTGATGTATTGTTCAGTATTGTAAGAATCGGAATCCAAAATAGGTATAGCGGAAATTGAATTCACAATGAGAGTATTATTTTCTCCATTTGTTCGTATAGTTATAACAGTAGTGAAGTATCGTTTATTTATGTTGTACTGACCCGGAAATCAAACCTGGTTCTTGTAACTTTACTAGCCTTAGTAAAATACAATAATACTAACATAAATTAATTATTTATCGAAATACGTTGTAAGTACTCCTTTAGTAGGACAATAAAAGACCTATTGTTGTAGTTTCATTTAACTTACGCTAAATTACAATCTATTAATTTTATATGAATAAGTTATTAGGATGACAAAAAGTGAAAAACTAAAAGAAAACAAAAATCTGGTGTGAAACACTTGTAAGACTTTCTCTTCCCAATGAAAATAATGAACAATATAACCTAACATTAGTAATAAACAAAAAACTAACCTCAAAAAATATAACATAATTTTAATCATGAGTTGCAAAAGAAAATCAAACTTAGTTTGGCTTAATAATACAGGAAATCACTTTTTGACGCTAAACTAAGCTCTGTAGAAAAAATCAAACAAAAGTTGTACATCTTTTTTTTTAAATTTATTTTAATTTTCTATATAATTTTTGTCGTAAAATGCATAGACCTAGCCTATATGGCTGAAATTTTAAAAAATTCATTTTTTACAGGTTTTTTATGAAAAAGAAAACGGAAAATCACTAATTACCGCTAAGCTAAGCGTTATACAAAGAAATGTTTGAAATAAAAGTTGTAGATTTTAAATTGTCTACAACTTTTACTGTGTACAATTTTGCCCTAAAATTCATATTAAGGTCGCAATCTTATAAAAAAATTTTCTACGAGAGAACAGCTTACCCAAGAATTTTAGCAGACATGGCGCCTACCCTATCTTTTAGAGCATAAAATACGTAGTAAATGAGGCGATTTTTAACAAAATCGTAGGAGCCGTTTTCTGAAAAAATTATAAAAAACTGAAAAATGACCCGAATAAACTACTACTTCCGGTTGGCCGATTTTGATGAAATTTTCTTGACGCGTTCTCTAGTGGTACCTAACTTAAGTTTCAAGTTTAAATTTCGTACGAAGTTCAGTTCTTAAGATATTTTGTTCACTCACACACGATGGCTAATCGCTAAAAACATGTTTTTTTGGGTTCAGGGGGTCTGAAAATGTGTACATCCGGTGAAAACTCAATTACAAAAAATTGACATGAAAACAATAATACTTTCCTTCCTATATATTCATATAGGCAAGAGAAAGTAAAATCAATCGATCCTTGACTCCTGCTGTCGGTTTTTGTATTTTTGCACCAGAGTAATCTACATTTCATTTTGGAGCTACACAATTAATTCCAAACCTTCTTCTAACATTGGTTTAGAAAACCTTAGTTTTTAATTTTCAGCCCAACCCATCTATTTGTTGAAGCCCTAGATTAAATAACATAAAAAGTAATACGAATATTCTTCAGAAAACTATTTTTTGGCTCCAAGGGATCATGAAACGTGAAGATCGATTGAAATTCGATTATAAAAATTTTATCTCATCAATAAATTCTTATTCTACAATATTTACAGAACGTGAGGTAGTAAAAATTAAGGAAATACGGGTTGTCTTATTTTTAATCGTCTGCATTCTAATAGACAACAGACTAATGGGTTTTCCCTTTAATGAATTTCTCAATAAACTCTACCACTACCACATTTAAGTCATTCCAGTTTATATTACAAGAACAAAATATGGTTACAGGCGTATGTTGTTTCTTTAGTAGGCCAGCTGCATAAATTAATGGCATGTAAATAACAGTTTCAGAAACAGCAAGTAATAAGAGTGAAAGTAATTTGTAGTAAGGCTTTGTATCTCTAAGCCGCTCTACAAATTACTTTTCTCTCTTACTTTATACCATAAAAATAATATTGCACTAATTGAAACTTCAGTAAAGGCAGCTATACTGATTGTATTAATGTTTTTTAATTAATAACGAAGCACCATCTTTCATCTTTGTCACTCTCAGAGAGAAAGAAACACTAAATTTTCTGAATATATCACCCTTTTTTCCTTCGAGTTTTCAAAACGCCTCAACTCTTCTTATATGTTGTGACTAACATCAGAGTTATTAAATATTTGTTAATTTTTTTATTTAAGAACTATTTTCTTCATCCGTATTACCATAAGCCATTAATATTATTAGTGGATGATTACTAAATACATAATTATTAAATAGTTTAAATTAAAAATCCGTGTAAAGCGATATTCTAAGTTTTTATTGAAAACGCCCTGTGTATGAGACCATTTTTTTACTTTAATTATCTTGTATTTTTTATTGTACGGCGCTTTTATTTGCTGAACTTTCTTGCATATGTTGAACAAAGACACCAATTTTGGCGTTTGTTCTTGTGCAGCTGTTAGTTAGTTGGTTGCAGTACTAATTCTCTTTTCCATCAGTGTAAATTAATAATTTAGAACTAATTTCTAGCAGCAAACGTCTGGTTCAATAGCTCATATGTACGTTTAATTTTTTTAAATGCCACCGTTTTTACATCTTTTAGAAGATACATTTTATCATAGAAATTATATGTCGTCGTATATTAGAAATTTATTTACAAGGTGCTTGATTTTGTACGTACAAAAAGTTCGGTTTCCTAACATACTGCCACTTTGAATTGAGCTGGTAAAATATTCGTTTGTTAAATAATACAAAAATCTGTCATTAATATGTTAGTACTTCATTAGGTCATCTATGTATGTATTACTTAATTATAATTGTATCTATAACGAAATGATTTATTTTGAAAATGCGCCGCGTAGTATTCCTGATTACGAGTGTATTATTTTCTTATAACGTTAATTTAAATGCATAATCTGTTGTTATATTATTTCAGTAAATGCAAAATATATTTTGAAGTAACGCAAGAAGAAATTATACAACCCAATAGTGTACAAGTGTGGAACTTTAGCTAGGGCACGACATTATGTACGCCGTACTGGGCGAGAGGTGGGAAAGTCATGCATTTCCGAAAACATGAGTCGCACTTCACTGATCTTTTAAAAACTGTCAAGACAGGCGTTCGCGTTCGAGTAAATTATAAACCGTTTATGTCATATGTCACACATATCAATATAAACAAAACAAGAATAGAACAACATTAGAAAGTTTATGTTATCAGATTGTATTACTGTGAGTAATATTTAATTATACTTTAACATTAGTTGTAGTATCGATATCGTAGGCCTATAATTCCTTTCTCTCGCATTTTCATAGTAGTTTTCTAAAAGCGAATGTTTACGTGTGTTTTGTGTTACTATACTACAGGTCCTTACGTACAAGAATTAAGTGTCAATTGCGTGGTCCTTTTTTAATTCACTTTTTCAAATAAAATGTCGGAAAATAAAATATTAATCGCAAGTTCAGTAGTTTTATAATTAGAGCGCCGACCTGATCAATTTTCAAAATTTGTTCAGTTAATATAGACCTAAATCAAATTTAAACAGTAGGGCTACTTTATGTAAATATTTAATTTTATTTGTTTGCAATTATTGACCATACGTATTAATCAATTTATTGTAACAAAAATAACTGAGCGTAGGTATTAATGTAAATGGAACAAACAAATGCATTATTTTAAAGTGATATGTTTGAGTAAATGCTTAGGCATTCGTATTAAGTAGAGTCAATGTTTTCGGAGAGACTAGTAAGGCGACGGCCGCCGTGCGCCGAGCTGCATTATAAAATATAACACGTGTATTATATTGGCCATAAACTATTTACAATAAATTAAATTAAAAAAAAATCTTCTTTAAATAAAATAATAAATGTTCATGAAATATTTGTGGACGCCTTCGTAGCGTAGTAGTGGCGCGGCAACCTACAACGCGGAGTTCCCGGGTTCGATTCTCGGCTGGATCTGGAAATTATAAATCATAACACGACAAAACCAATCGTTAACAGTCACATAACACACCGTAGTCGCTAATAAACAAGCTGGTGATGCGACTTTAAATAAATTTAAAAAAATATATTTGTACACCAAATTGTACTTAAAGTAATTTGAGATGTTCATTAGAGTTTTTCAACAATCACACTCAAAACATGCTAATTATGTACAAAATACTATCACCCTATGTTATTTACAAATTAAAATCTTGCACTCAAAATCACCTTAGTAGAACCAGTAGATCCTAGTAGAGCTTCTTACCTCACCAGGCAGACTTTTAAATAAAAGGTCTGAGGAGAACAAAAAATTTATTTATTTTTAGCTTATTTAAAGTGGCATCAAAAGCTCGGTCATTAGCGACGACTACGGTGGGATAACAGTAGATTTAACTCGTAAACATTTTAGGTCCTTGCCGGGAATCGAACCCGGGACCTCAGCGTGGTAGGCTACCGTGTTACCACCACACTACGGAGGCGGCCAAAACAATTTAATAAAATACCTATAAGCTATTATATAGCCCAGGAATAGCAATTTTCCCTAGCAACCAGCCTTGTATATAGCATACTGATCGCGATCCTGACCTACCATAACCCCATAATTACAACTAACTTTATAAAATAGTTCAGTCACTTTATACCTACACATAATGATATCTAAGAGGGCGGTATTCAATAGTTGGTTAATATATTAACTACTTTTACTACTTTTAAATTCACGAATCGTTTGCACATCCAAATCTTGAAATATGATAGAATTAGTAACATAACATGGTGCATTTAATATGGTTCGCAAGGCTGATTATGAATAATTACATGAAATTATTTATTTGAAAGATTTATGAAAAATTACTTGTACGATGTATTTTTTTCCTATGGTCCTTGAGAAATAAAATGTATACAAATAATAAATTGCATTTCACAACTATTGCATGCATCAAACAGGATAAAATAAATAATAAGTATATATTAGATATTTTAAATAAAAATACTTATTACCTGTTCTTTAATTCTAAGAAAAAACTTTTACATTTATAAGAAGAAATACTCAACACATTAACTGTTTTATAAAGTAGGCCTATAATTGGCATCATATTAATCTGGAAGTATAATTTAATTTACAATAGAATAAGAATTTTCAACTAAGATACAGCTATTGCCTAATGAATGCTGTTATGTTAGTTATTGTGCTTCCAAGAACCAACAGAAAAATTTATACTTTCCTTATAATTTTATCCTTTATTTATACTTTTTTTCTATATATTAGACTATATACTCGTAGAAAAAAATTTGGTGTGAAACACTCACACGACTTTCTCTTGCTAATGCAAATAATGAACAATATAACCTAACATTAGAAATGAAGCATTAGTAATAAACAAAAAACTAACCTCAAAAAACATAACCTAATTTCAATCATGAGTGAATGATGCAAAATTAAAATCAATCTTAGTTAGGCCTGATATTACGGAATAACACATTTTTGACGTTAGACTAGGCTCTGTTGAAAAAAACGTTTAAATGAAAGTTGTAGAATTTTTAATTTTCTATAACTCTTATTGTATACAATTTTGCGCTAAAATGTATATTAAGGCCGCAATCTTAAAAAAAGACATGTTTTTCTACAGGAAAACAGCCTCTCCAAAAATTTTAATAGATATGGCGCCTACTCTGTTATGTACAGCATAAAAATGTAGTAAACAAGGCGATTTAAAAAAAATTCGCTTGAGCCGATTTTGAGAAAATCGCAAAAAGTGAAAAATGACACGAATAAACTATCACTTCCGGTTGACTGATTTTTATGAAAATGTTCTCGTATCGGGTTCTCTAGAAGCACCTAACTTAGGTTTTAAGTTTCAACTTTATACATTGTTCCGTTGTTCTTGAGATATTTTGTTCGCGCGCGCGCGCGCGCGCACACACGCACACACGGTCTTGGGTTCGAATACCATTCGGACACGGCATATTTTTATACGTTACAAAAAAATCATTTCATCCTTCACCGTCTGCATTAGCAGTAATTGCAGAACAGTCGGACGTTAAACCAAAAAAAAACACACACACACACACACACTCACACACACCAAGACCAATCACTAAAAACATGTTTTTGGATTCATGTGGTCTGAAAACGTGTATATGTGAAAACGTGAGGGCGGTGAAAACTCGCTTTCGAAAAATCGACATGAAAACAATACTTTTTTCCTATATATTCATATAGGCAAGTTAAAGTAAAAACTTGCTGCCTTTTTTAAAAACAATTTTATTAATAAAATTGTAATTCTGATTTCTTACATAAAATCAATTTTTAGTTTCTAAATATTATAAATTCTTGCATAATATTGTACTGCAGAATGAGATAGGCTACATTCATTTTCTCTTTTGTTATAATTCGCTCATGTATAAATGGACTAACTTACGAATCTGTCCAGAACGAACATGAACAAGAAATAACTGATAAGCTATTGTTCGTCTCTAATATAAACTGTCTATTTATCTCCCATAATCCTTATTTTCTTTGTATCCTTGTAGAATGAATAGACGAAAACTTCTTTAGTCTGTTATACCAAATTTCAAGCCCTAAAATGTCATATATTTTACAACTATATGTCCCAGATGTGATAAATCAGAACAAAGGGAAACTGTTTTTCTAAATTAATAATGCAATAAAAATGTTTGACCTCCGAAGAAAAAGCAATAGTTTAGACAGAAGGACGTAATTAATAAATAGGGTTAGTTATTATACGTAAAATGATAATAATGAATCTGTCTCTAAACATTCCATGAAGAAATTTACATATTTGCTTATGACAGTCACTTGAAATATTAAATAATATAAAACGCCTACTTACGCTATAAAACAAAATAAACCATTCTGAAATGCCTTCTGAATTTCTATGATGATTTTTTTTTCTTTAGTAAACTACGTGCGATCCTTTACATGTCGTATGAGCCGGTGAAAGTCATAGTGGATAAGATACAAATTTGAAATTTGTGGGTTTTTACGTACAAAAACTCTTTTTATCAACTAATTCACCAATGTGGAAAAGTGTACAAGTCAAGACAAAATAATAATAATAGATTTAGAAGGCTGTAGTGTTTTGCTTTGCAATGGTCACAATGATTTTGATTTCCTGTTCAGCATTTTGTTTTATTTTGATTTTGTCAAGTAAATTCACTTGATTTTGGAAGTTAAAATTAAGTCAAAATACTTGAGTCTGGGGCTTCTTCAAGACTTGAGAGGGTACTCGCTTTGGAAGATCTGAAAAATTTGTTTTAATACATTGTTTTATTTTGATTTTTTTAAGTAAATTCACTTGATTTTGGAAGTTAAAATCAAGTCAAAATACTTGAGTCTGGCGCTTTTTCAAGACTTGTGAGGGTACTCACTTTGGAAGATCTTGTAGCATTACAAAAGTACTAGGTGATAATAACCCTAATACAGGTTAGCCAACCAAGTGTTTATAATCTGACTGCTATTGATAATTATGTAAACATTTATAATTAAATTCTTACTTTTTGTAAATTATTAAACTGGCTAATTGTAATTAAAATATTATTTCTAAATTATTAAATCAAATAACTTTATAATCTAAGCTAATAGTTAAAAATCAGCAGTTAATTTAGTGATGGAAGTTTTTCATGTTTAAATAAATCAAAAGAGTGGTGCAAAGTAACAAAAACATTGATTAAAATTTTAAAATAAAAAAATATAAGGAAATATCTTCGCAGATCATCAAATAAATTCAAAAGACATATTTACAACCCAAATTTATATTTTATTAGAAAGTTTAAAAAATTATCAAACAAAAAGTAATATAAGTGAATGCATATTTGATTTGGCGCGCTGTTGACCGGGGCAGTTTGAAGAGAAAGGTTGTGTTTGTGTGCGGTTTAATTTATGAAAATATATTAAATAAATATGATAATCTTATCATTATTCATAGTATTAAGTCACAGATAGACCTATGAAATGAAAATTGAGTGAAAGAACATTGTTTAATTAAATTATGGCGAGAAATATATTAAAATACGAACGGAACATTGAACAATATTCTTAAGGCGAGAGACGGACTTCAGAAATGATAAGTATAGAACATTAATCGGTAAACTATAAATATTAATTCAATAACAGCTGAGATAGACTTTATAAATATATTTTATTAATAATAATTTAAAAAAAATCTGGTGTGAAACACTCACACAACTTTCTCTTGCCAATGCAAATAATTAACAATAAACCTAACATTAGTATTAAAACATTAGAAATGAACAAAAACTAACCTCAAAAACATAACCTTATTTTAATCATGAGTGGAAGACGCAAAATGAAAATCGAACTCAATTTGGCTTAAAAAAACGGAAAATCACACTTTCACGCTAAACTAGGCTCTGTAGAGAAAAATGCTCTAAACAAAAGTTGTACATCTTTTAATTTTCTATAACTTTTATTATATACACTTTTGTCGTAAAATGCATACTAAGACCGAAATGTTAAAAAAATCGATTTTTCTCACGTTTTCGTGAGAAAAAAACAGAAAATCGCAAATTACCGCTAAACTAAGCGTCATACAAAAAAATGTTTGAAACATAAGTTGTAGGTTTTTAAATTCTCTACAACTTTTATTATATAAGTTTTTGCGCTAAAATTTATATTAAAGCCGTAATCTTAAAAAAACAACGTTTTTACGTAAAAAGAGCCTCACCGAGAATTTCAGCAGACATGGCGCCTACCCCATCTTGTAGAGAATAAAAAATTGAGTAAAATAGGCGATTTTAAAAAAAATCGTAGGACCAGTTTTTGAGAAAATCGCAAAAAACTGAAAAATTATACGAATAAACTACTACTTCCGGTTGACCGATTTTGATGAAAATGTTCGTGTCGCGTCCGGTAGTGGTATGTAACTTAAGTTTCAAGTTTCAAGTTCGTACGATGTTCCGTTCTTGAGATATTCTGTTCACACACACACACACAGACACACAGACACACAGACACACAGACACACACACAGACCAATCGCTAAAAACATGATTTTTGGATTCAGGGGGTCTGAAAACGTATAGATCCGGTGAAAACTCGATTTCGAAAAATCGACATGAAAACAATACTTTCCTTCCTATATATTCATATAGGCAAGAGAAAGTAATAACTTCTAAAATATTCTAAATTTCATTTTTTTAAAAGCCAGTTTGATTAAATTAAAATTTAATTTAAAAACCGATTTTCTTTTGATTTATTTTGATTGTCATTTGTTTTTATGTGTTTATAATTAGAAGCAAATAAAAAAAGTTACATGGTATTAGTCACTGTTTCCTAATTTGTACATAAGAGGGTATAACACATACAGCAAAAAGCAAAGTGGTTGGCTCTACATGTTTTTAAGCCCTCCAAAGGTTAAAAATTTTAAAAATTGATTAACTGGTTTTAACATTTTAATTTTTTGTAGTTCAAACACTTTTTGTGTAACGGTAATTAGTTGTTTTTTTTTTTCATGAAAATCTGTAAAACGTCGAATTTTTTTAAGATTTCGGCCGAAGTATCCATTTTACGACAAAAATGCATTATAATCAAATTTATAGAAAATTAAAAGCCTACAACCTTTAAAATTGAAGCATTTTTCTCTACAGAGCCTAGTTTAGCGGCAAGGAGTGATTATCCGAGTTATTAAGCCAAACTAAAGTTGGTTTTCATTTTGAATCATCACTCATGATTAAAATAAGCTTATGGTTTTTGAGGTTAGTTTTTTTTGTTTATTTCTAATGTTAGATTATATTGTTCATTATTTGCATTGGTAAGAGAAAGTCGTATGTCTCACACCAGATCTTTATTTATAGGTCTTCGTATTCATAGATTACCTAAGGTTTAATTACATTGTTATAATATCCGTTTAACGTAAATGGAGAGGTGATTTTTGTAGTGTACAATTCTGTGTTCAAGACGGAATGTCCCAGTTTTCTTCTCAGTGAATAATTTATATTATATCCTTTACATATTGTAATAATTGTATGTTGCTTTCCTAGAAATAGAGATAAAAGTTATAACTAAAATCATTATTAGCTACCCAAATGACTCAATTTTATTGTAGCCTAACTTCATTGCCCGGAGTTCGATTTCCTGTGAGAGTTTAGAGCATTAATTTGTTATTTACATCAAAATGTTCAGGAACCTTGCTGAAATCAAACGCAGGAGCTTTGAGTTATCAATCTATTCAGTAATGACTGCGCCACAGAAATGATCTTTCAGTTATTTCATCAGAAAATGAATAATTACACTGGTCTGCAAAAAAAAAGAAAATTTTTTCCCCTTGGACTTTGATGGGTGATTGTTATGTATCTTGACCCCCTGAATCCAAATCTGACCTCCGTTACTCTCTATCACCCACCGTTTTTGAGGGGGGCGCCCCCTTGAAATTCTCGAAAAAATCCCTTAAAGCGGTTATTCCTAATAAAGCGAGGGGCGGGAGGAGGTTGTAAGGAGGTTGGTCATCCTCCCCTCCTTAGAAAATGTTATCTCAGTGCACGTACATTTGTGCATGAAGACCAAAGAGGGAGGGGTGACATCACCGTTCGTTCAAAGGTATAGCAGGGTGGGTGTCTGCCAAGGTGGGAAGCCGGGCGAAGTGATAAGCTTAGCAATGATTAAACGTTTTCAGAACATTTTTTTACGCTTAGAGCCTCATCTTGTCACACAAGAGGAGCTTAATGATCTCATCCGGGATTTAAATCTCCCAAAAACTAAAGCCCAACTGCTCGGGTCTCAGCTTCAGTAATGGAACCTCTTGGAAAAAGAAGTGAAAATTTCTGTTTCTAGATCCCGGCTAGCTTCGTTTAAACAATTTTTTTTGGAGGACGGTGACTTAGTGCACTGCAATAATGTAAATGGATTAGTGATTGAACCTAACATGCCAGATGATCCAGAAAATTGGCGCCTATTCATCGACTCATCTAAAACCAGTTTAAAAGCTGTTTTTTTGGCAAATGGTAATGATTTGCCCTCAGCTCCGGTTGCTTACGGGGTCAACGTGAATGAGACATACAAAAATATCAGCCGTATCCTTGAAAAAATTGGTTATAAAGATCATCCCGGAAGCTCTGTGCTAATTTTAAGGTTGTGGCTTTACTTACAGGACTTTAATCGGATACAATAAACATTGTTGCTTTCTGTGTGAGTGGGATAGTCGAGCCCGTGATAAAAATTATACGGTTCGAAATTAGCCCTCGTGCGAAAGTTTAGTTTCTGATCAAAAAACTGTTACCAATAAGCCTTTAGTCTCAAGTGAAAACATATTTCTGCATCCTTTGCGTATCAAACTCAGTTTGATTAAACAGTTCGTGAAAGCTATCGAGAAAACAGGAGACGGATTCCAGTATTTGAAGAGCAAATTTCCATGTTTGAGTGAAGCAAAAATTAAAGAGGGAATTTTTGTTGGTCCACAAATTAGAGAGCCTTTTAAAGATTCAGTGTTCATCAATCACTTAAATTGAAAAGAAAAAAGAGCTTGGGCTGCATTTAAAGACATGTGTGAATATTTTTCAGGATCTAACAAAAGTTAAAATTATGTTGAACTCGTCGAAGAATTGCTATCTGCATACGAGTCGATGCAACATGTTAAAAAATTGCACCTTTTACACGCGCATTTGGACTTATTCCCAGAAAACTTGGGAGCAGTTTACGATGCACACGGAGAAAGGTTTCATCAAGACATTGCACTCTTCGAAAAACTGTTCTCTGGGAAGTGGAACTCAAGTATGTTAGCAGACTATAGCTGGTCACTCTTGCGTGAAACTCCCAGATATCAGTACAAGAGGAAAGCTTCCTCCAAGTAAAACCACTCTCTTTAAGTATATGTATTCGATGACAAGTATCTTGAACCAGAAAAATTGTATAAGTAAAAATAAACAAAATGTATCAATACGTCCATACTCTCTTATTGTACTCTTTCATTGTTAGGTAAGCCTTGAAGAACCATAAAACCGTGATACAACTGCACAATTTCATATCATAGTTACACCAGACTGATAAAAAGTTGAAATTTCCCAAATAAGGGGGAGTGGCCCACCCCCTAAAAATGGTGGGTGATGGAGCAAAACGGAGGTCAGATTCGGATTCAGGGGGTCAAAATACATAAAGATTAAGGGATCAAGATCATAAAGTTCAAGGGGAATTTTTGATGCAGACCAGTATTATTAATCTAGCTTATGCAATCAAATTTTAAATGGACATGTTAACTTCCCTTAATCTTTTGAGTTGTGCATTATAAATCCTGCACTGAAACTATATTTTTGGTCACATTTTTCAACATAATTTGTTACATTTTGTGGATATTTCGTATGTAGGTAATCTTACAGTATTTTTAACGATATAAACGGTAAAATATTTTTCAAAATCAATTAACAATATTTTTAATATTAACGTCAATTTTTTTTATTTTTCAGATTAACGTTAAACTATTTATTGAACTATTAAACCATTTAATAGTGTTAATTTTATTTTATTCTGTTAAATTTATTTATTTAATAATGTCATGTACTCAATGAGTTTATATTATTTTATTATTACATTCAGTTACAATATTGAGTATAAACAATGAATTTACACTACCTATTTAATCTTAACTTAAAGAATATTTGTGTAAAAGTTTTTTAAGTACTTTCCCTGTTTTATCGATAAAATTACTGTAAGATTGCATACGAAATATCCACAAAATGTGACAAATTATGTGGGAGGGGAGGGGAATAACAGAAAAGACCCTACATTTTTAATTAATTTAGAATTATGCTCTTAATGAACTGTAATACAGCAAATGAAAAATTTGAGTACTATTTGTAGTTAAATTTCAACACGTATATTACATTATACGTGTGTGTAAGGATGTTTAATAAATCCCTTAGCATTAACAGGAAGTTAATGCACTTCAGGCACACTGCTGCCACAATCAGATTGCTCCATTATTTTCTATTGTTTAGATGCATTGAATGAGGCTTAGAGAGTAGTACCGTTCTATTGTAAGCCTAACAGCGTTTGTATTCAACTGACAATAATTAGACAAAATATTTGAAGTGATTTAATTGTAATGGCAGAAACAATAATAGCTTTTGCAAATTTTATCATTTACACGGGTATTTGATGAACATAATTTCTTTTAAACCGCTTCAACATGTAGGTACGGAGGGAGCAAACCAACTAACCTCATGCAGACCATATTTTAAGTTACTTCAATTGCTAAAAGTTCCTTCATTGTACAATTTTTACGTGATAAATTTACCTATGTAAAGCAAATTACATTTTACAAAAAATATTTTATTACTTTATTTATTTTTCAACTGTAGATAAATAACTAGTAACAACGTTCACAACTAAATTAACAAAAAAAATTTAAAAACCAACCGTGTTAATGGCTTTGAGAACACCACCCAGCGATAGCTCTCCAGATAACGATAAATGTGTTCATTTAAATAAGTAATAATGTTACCGTTGCGTTAATGTATCATGTCTCTACTCCATCGGCGTTTCAGTCGTCTTTGTGCGATTCTTGGTAGGTCTGCAGAATTCATATTGCATATTAAGGGATTGTTATGATTGTGAAGTTTGTCTCTGAACCTACGGTACAGTTTTAGACATGTTTCGTTGACGTAAGAACGCGTAATTCATCGTGTAGTGTTCTATTGGATACGTAACTCGGGCAATTATTAATCTGTCGTAAGAAATTACTTTGAAAACGTAGTATTCGTGAAATTACTGAAGGCTTTGCTGCACCATAAATTTGACTACCATACATCCAGATCGGTTGAAGCATCGCCTTGTACATCAAGAGTTTTGAAGAATTTAAATGTCCAAAATTCATAATAAAATAACATTCACAATAGAATTTGAATTAAATTCACAATGTCTAAGATGCGCAAGGATTGATTACTATGTTGCTAATCACAACAATAAATTGTTTGAAAAACATGCTCATGCAGGTAGAAAGTACATGAAAAAACATTACTACAAATTAAAAGGAACGAATGGAAAGGAACTTAAATAAGTCAAAATAAAAAAAGTAAAAAGGAGATAATCAAACACAATAAACTCTGATGTTTTCAACATGACAAAAAAATGAGAAAAGAAAGAACGAGTTGGTATTGGAATTAACAGTTGTCGACTGCAGGCCTATATAGAGCAAAATCGAGAAAATCCATCGTTCTCTCTAATTCGTTTATTTCAAAAATGCGAAACAATGAAATAACATGGCCACAATAATATTACGTCTTGTAATATTAGGCACAATGATAATAAGTTATTGTTCATGTCACGGAGAGGCCGTTAGCTGAATTAAAGGTCGCTTTAAATTTTAAGGGACACCCAGTGGATAAATAATCTGGTACGGAAAACCGAGCTTCATATAACTCAGTTACCTACAAGCCTAAAAGAGTAAAATTATGATCGTCTTAAGTTTTATATCTCAGAATGAAAATTCAGCTACAACAGTTTTCGAAATTGGTGGAAATTTAAATACTCACGTGTTTATCCTAATTGAAGAAATAAAAAATTAAATTATGTTTTACACTAAAATTCAAGATATATAAAAGTTTGAAATAATCTTAAAATACAAGTACAAGATTTATGAAAGTTTTCGTAAAATATAAAGTAATATTTTTGAAGTTAAAGTATTTTATTTCTTTCAAAATTTAGAGAAGTAGCGAACAGGAGATAGCCTATTGACAGAACCAGCGACTTATACTTTTCGTATTTTTCAAAAGTCGTTAATATAAACTGCAAAAGAAATCACTGATACGGAAAATAATCTATCAAAAACTTCCCGCTCTTTTCTAATCTTACTTAGTGAAACTATTGAGCAAAATTGAATGGCAACTACAAAATAGAAGGCCGTTTCCATTTTCCAAGAGGTCTTCTTAAAGTTAACATTTTGGAATCACCTTTTCAATTCCTCAAGATTATAAATAATTCATTTGATACTTAGCTAGAACATTAGTGCGCTCAATAAAAGTACGGTAAGGATTAGCATTAACGTAACGTTTTTTCGCACCTTTTCCTTTTCTATTTGCAATTTGAAAAAACTTGTTATTGCAGTTTCATTATCGAATATCCTTTAGTGATTCATATTTTCTTAAATAGAAAGTCAAAAGTTATGCGTTTAAATCCTTCAATATTTAAAATTTTCCAAGTACTTGCATTGAACTTCTTCATTTCTTTTCGAATTACACTTATTTTGGCACACCCATCCGCTGATTTTATGAACACGTGAATTAAGCTTAGATAAAAATTAGTTTGTCTGACGGCTCAAGTCGGCTGTGTTGTGGAATAGATAAGCCTCCTCACTTTGCCTCTCAACCATTTTTTCCTAATGTAAGTACGTTGCAATATGTTCAATTCAGAATAGTAAGCAACTCCATGACCCGATGAGATGAGGTTGATGTATATGACGTGTAAATAAGGTTTAGTCTTGTACAAACCCATCCCGACCATTCCTGAGAGTGTATGGTTAATTGAATTCCAACCATCAAAGTACCGGTAACCACTAGTATTCAAACCCGTATAAAAGTAAAACTACCTTTATACCAGAAATTTGAACCAGAAATGTTCGTCTCCGAAAATCAGCAGTTAAAGAGCTGATCGCGGCGGCGACTTTACCTCTAGACCAACCCGGTGGGTTCCTCAATCATTCTGAATAGGTAGTAACTTAGTTTTATTACAATGGGTCTAAACTAGTTTAAACCTAAATAATTTTGCTAGCAAATTGAAACTGTTGCATCTATACCGTTATTTTTCCTACGTTTTTAATATGTGTACGGTTGTTGTTTTTGCGTCATTATGGTTTTTAGTGCATTATCTTACCATAATATATTTTTTGCCCATGACGGACAGGTGGAGTGTCAAATTATTTACACTCAATCTGTTCGTTGCAGGGCTAAAATAAATAGTTCTGTTTCTTATCACATGGTCAGCCAATTAAATGACTGAATCATTTAAGAACAGAAGAGGTAGAGGTGCAAAAGACACTAATCAGAGTTATCTCCTCTGAAAGTAATGAATTTCATTATACAGCCAGACCCTGAGGTGAATGAAGTGAAGGTGTCGTTTGCAGAGTGGAAAATATGTGTTTTTCAGAGGGCCCGGCATGCTGATAAGCGCACTTTTCCACTCAGTGAGGAAGGCTACGGTAAACCACCTCACTCCTCGTTTTACTTAGTAAAACCTCTACAGGTTCAAACCAGCCTTTTGGCTGATGACCTAAACAACAATATATTTTTACTTTCATACGTACAGCAAACTGTTATTTTACTGTTTAAAAAACACTTGTAGATGTTAGTTTTCTCGTTCTGTTTTTGACACTCCTAATACTGTGCATAGATCCTATTCCTCTACTGTCACTATTAATCGTCGCTGACCCTGCTCTATCACAAAGAGGCAGTTAAGAGGCGAAACTCTTCCCTAGTCTTCTGTTGGCGCATGCTCAAAGGCAATTTTTTACTATAATTTTCTGTTATAATTGAGTAATTGTTAGTGGTGTAAGAAATTATAAAATTGTTTGCCGTATTTAATTTAGATTTATTACGGATGTTTTTATTTTGTCTACTGTCTGGTCGTTACGGTACAAATCATTGTAATGGTATTCAAATGACATCACCACCGTTACAGATTGAATCATTACACAATAAATTTACACATAACTATAATCTGGATTAGAACAGTAGATTAAAAAAAATTGTGGTAAGTAGTTTATTTCATAAAATTGAAGTACCCTTAACAAACCAGTCTCCAAATAATTATGTGTTATTGTTAAGTTACTTTAAATTTATTCTATGTAATAAAACTGAAAATTAATGTGATAACAACTCGTAAGTTGCTAAATTTTTATAACTGATATGTTTTACTTACGTGAGAATTAATGTTGTTTACTTATACGACACTGTCTTTTAAAACTAACAACACACTTATCCTGACAACTGCAACCACACACAATTGTAAAAAATAACAAATTTTAAAAACTGAAAAGACATTAAGAACAGAACTACCAAAACGCTTAAAATATTACCGACGCAGACTGTGACACCTTACAACTAAAGCGGGTTTAACAAAAAGAAAATATAATGCATTCCCCTCGGTATAATACAATTCACAACGTATTTTTAACATCACGTGGAATGGTGTTGTATTAACTTCATAGTTCTTTTATTGGATGTATTTACTCAGATGCTGTTAAGTAAAGGTAATACTTACTGTGCGGATGATTGCAATGAATTTAATTAAGTTTATGTATTGCTGCCTTATTAAAAAAATCTATTACACAATTATAGTAAAATATCAAAACTCAATAATATCTATTGTGTTTTCTGAATTTAAGTGTCTATATAAACCATTTTTTAATATTAATTATAGGAAACCTATTATTTAGGGCTTGATTTACCCAAATTGGAAATGGTAATACGAGATTTTCTTGTTTTGCTTCGTCTATTATACGCATTAAGGCTATTGCAGACGGTATAGTGCAATAAATGAAAATGCGTGATGAAACGACGACCAGAAATCGACCCTGGGACTGCTGTGTAGAAACCAGTTCCGCTGCCCATTTCATCAACGGGCCAGCCATTTAGAAAAGCCTTTCGTAAATTTGGTTATTTTTATTATATATCATTACCTGTATTATATTAAATCTTTTATTCTCAACATCTTTTATAAAAATACGATAAAATTTTGATTCGTAGGAACTCAGATTTGGGACGTTATTCTTCAAATTATGCAGATACTTACTCGTATTATTACTTGTAGCGCTACTTAGTTACATTTTGAATATCTAATGGAACGTTTAATTTGATGTCATTTACTAAATTTGCTTCATAAATGCTGTAAACTAAGTAATAATATTTTTTTCATTCAAAAAAAAAACTTTTTTCTATTTAAAAAACTGGTAGAAAGTTCTTTTTAATAAGGAAATTTCTGAGACTAAAAACAAATAGCGTAATCTGTTTCGTGTAGTTTTTCAAATATAAATTTGAAAATATAATTTTCCCGTCAATTTGTAGAAACACTCCGTTACTACAATAACCGATAAAAAACATGGCCAGTTATTCACTTTTTAAGAAATTTTAATTTGTACGGAATACAACAAATTCAGGTGAAAATTTTGATTTTGAACATACAAGCACGAATAGAACAGAACTTTGTAAACTGAGCATTTTGAGTTCTGTTTAGTGTTAGTTCTAATAGTACACAAAAGATGTCACTAAAGACGAGAAGAACGACCAAAACATTTCATTGTAGTCCCTACATCATCCGCTAGATAGAGCAGCCGTGGTGGATACTCTGTGGGACGGTAAGTTATCATTATCAATAATTTATTTTATTTATATTAAAAAATGACAGACCGACTTTTAAAACTTGTTATTCGAGTACTTTACAATTTGAAGATAAGTAATTGCTGAATGTTTATATTCCAAAATTTGAAGATATTTATCCTGGATTAATTTTTGTTTCGTTTAATCTTGTGAGGTTAAAGTACGTTCCGTACTTAGACCTATGAACGCCAAGTTTTTTTTGCATCTAAATGTGGATCTTTCAAACCCTCGGCGGGATATTTGAGTTTTCTAAAATCTCTATTTCGTTAATTCCGGCCTGCCCGTGGTGTACGCAACTGGTTGGGGGTCCTGGGTTCGATTCTCAATCAGCTCTGGATTATTTTCATCCTCATTTTCATTTATCACCAATCATCTTTAACAAAAATGGGTAAAACAGTCGGACGTAATATCACACTAATTTCAAGGTTTTCTTTTATTTGTACTGAAAACAAAACCTTTACATTGAAATGTAGAAAATAGTATGAATATTATTACTATTGAAGTTATTTTCAAGTTTTTATGTAGTTGAATATTAAATTTTTGCGCGATTATGTCCACGTTCGGCTGAGAATTGGTTTGTAATAACCACTCAACAATTTTACCGTTTTAAAAAACACCAGAATTAATTCTACTGATTTACCTATGATACAGGGTGATTCACGAAGATATGCAGAAACTTTGGAAGCTCATTGTACATGTAAAAATAACGATAAAAGTTTATTATAAACATGAATCCGGAAATGCTTTGTTACTGAGTTACGGCTAGCGAAAAATTTTGCCCGGATTTTAGCTCACCAGGTGAAATGAGGTAAGTTATTCCTGAAATTCTGGTAAGGTAGATTAAGGGGCGAATTCAGTCGTTTCTTATGGTTTTTGACCTCATAAATTGAATAAAACAGGTTCCAGAAGTGTAAGTTAAAAGGTTTTTGAGAAAACCAGTGTCAAACGCAAAAAATGGAGTGAAAAACACATTTTTTTATCTTTTGGCAACAATAACTTTGTTATTTCACGAAGAAACAGGTAAAATTTTTGAATTAAACTTGTAGAAAATTTTATTCTTAACAAACCAGTGTAAATAAAGTACACAGAAAGCTAATAGATGTTTGATTAAATGAATTTTTATTAATTTTCATAAAATTTTCTACAAGTTTTATTCAAAATTTGTATCTATTTCTTCGTGAAATGACAAGTTTATTGTTGCCCAAAGATGAAAAAATGTGTTTTTTTCACTCCATTTTTTGCGTTTGACACTGGTTTTCTCAAAAACTATTTAACTTACAGTTCTGGGGCCTGTTTTATTCAATTTATCAGTTCTAAAACCATAAGAAACGATTGAATTCGCCTCTTAATCTACCTTACAAGAATTACAGAAATACCTCATTTCACCTGGTGAGCTGAAATCCGGGCGAAATTTTTCGCTAGCCGTAACTCGCTAACGAAGCATTTCCGGACCCATGTTTATATAAACTTTTTTTACTATTTTTACGTGTACAATGAGCTTCCAAAGTTTCTGTATATCTTCGTGAATCACCTGTATAATTCATAATAAAAAGAAAAAGATTTTATTAAAAATCTAAAAATTTATTGCATTACAAATTGTCGAAATTTCACTAATTTTATTTATATAGGCTATAACCGTGCTTGATTACCAATCATAATATTCTCTAATGATTATAAATTCGTTAATATATTGACAATAAATAATTTTATTTTAATAAAAGTTTTGGCCTTGTATTTAAATACGGAAACCATAGATTTATACTTCGATACTGGTAGGAATCTACAAGTGTTGAAACTTGTACCATTTCAGAACTTCTTCACCTTTAATTAACTACGAGATAAATTAAATTAATTTTTTTCTAGTATGGCGGTGGTCGAATCGTGTGCCAAAAACTTAACTTGTTATCAATATTATTGGGTCATTTCCAGAAAGTGTTATTCAATTTTTTTATATAGCTTACCTTTTTTGATTCGTACAGATACTCAGTTTGAAGGTAAGTTATAAATTAGTTTAGACCGGAAATCCGATTATAAACTTACTTAATATTAGGTCAAACAACTACCGTAAATGATTAGATTAATATTTTACTTAGTTGCAAAATGAGTTCGTAGTTTTTACAACATCAAAATTCATCGTCGACTTTTTTAAAGTTTTTTAAACATTCATGTTTAGCTCTAATTAATTTTGCTCAAAATAAATAGTATTTAATTTCGTTTCGGAACTAATAATACATTTTTAGTCTTGACTTTGGTTACTTGTAGTGTCAGGTTTCTGAGAATTAACTATCCTTAAAATACTTAACCGTATTTTAGAATGTGGTACTAAAACTTGACATATTTTCGGTAAAGATTGGAAGTATTTTAATTAAATTGACTGCTGGTGTTTAGTTACGCCGTTTTACAGAAAAATTATTCCCCAATATCATCCCATTTAAATTTTCAAACTTAAATATGTTCTTTTGTTATGTGTTTGCCCTAGGTTAAATTCTAGAAGTAACTATGCCTACAACCAAAACTATTACTTTCTCTTCCCTATATGAATATAAAGGAAGGAAATTTTTGTTTTCATGTAGATTTTCGAAATCGAGTTTTCACCCGATCTACACGTTTTTAGACCCCCTGAACCAAATAACATGTTTTTTAGCAATCAGTGTGTGTGTGTGTGTGCGCGCGGGTGTGTGTGTGCGTGCGTGAGTGTGCGCACGTGCGTGCGTGTGTGCGTGCGTGTGTGTGTGTATGTATGTGTGTGTGTGTGTGTGGACAAAATATCTCAAGAATGGAACATCGTACGAAGTTGAAACTTGAGTCTTAAGTTAGGTAGCCTACTACTAGAAGACCCGACGCATTTTCATCAAAATCGGTCAACCGGAAATAGTAGTTTATTCGTGTCATTGTTCACTTTTTTGCGTTTTTCTCAAAAAACGGCTCCTACGATTTTTTAAAAATCGCTTCATTTATTACAATTTTTATGCTCTATAAGATAGGTTAGGCGCCATATCTGCTGAAATTCTTGGGGAGGCTGTTCTCTCGTTGAAAAAAGGTTTATTAAGATTTCAGCCTTAATAAGCATTTTAGCGCAAAAGTGTATGTAATAAAAAGTGTAGAGGATTTAAAAATCTACAACTTTTAATTGAAACATTTTTTTGTATAACACTTAGTTCAGCGGTAATTTTTGATTTTGTTTTCCTCATGAAAATCTGTAAAAATTGAATTTTTTAAGATTTCGGCCTTAGTATCCATTTTACGGCAGAAGTATATAATAAAATTTATAGAAAATTAAAAGATTTACAACTTTTATTTCAACCATATTTCTCTACAGAGCCTAGTTTAGCGTCAACGAGTGATTTTCCTTATTATTAGCCTAAGTGAGGTTAATTTCCATTTTGCATTATTTACTTGTCATTGGAAGGCGACATTAAGTGACAAGTTGAAACCTTATTTGTTTTGAAGATTTTTTTACAACCCATTTTTTCAGTTTTAAAAGTAAAACTCCAATTTTGTCGACGTTGGCCAGTTTTCCGTTGTTTTTTTTCCAGATAAATCCGACTACACTTTTGATGTCGTCTCCCATCGCATTTGTGGTCGTTTCGCCTCCTTATTCCTGTACACAGTATCCATTTCTGAATAACACTAAATCTTCCGTCCGTGTGTATCATTTTTACGACTATTTTTTTTTTATAATAGGGTTATTAAATCAACAATCTTCATATTCGAAAAGATTATATATGTTCACAGTGTATACTATATATTCTGTACAGAAATGTCTACGGTAATTTACTTTTCGTTTTCTGGGCGTTTTCAGTACTAATCGTAAAAAAATAATTAAAAATTAATAGATGGCTAACGGCTGAAGAAAAATATGTTAGGACTTTAAATAATAGATCTAAGGTGTTGGATAAGTAGTTTTAAAAAATCAGAAAAGATATTGAAAAATTTGAGTAAATCGAGGAAATATAATAGACTAAACCAAGTACTGACATTACGGATCCCAAAAAGAACAAAAGCAGATCACTGGATGGACGGAAGGAATAATAAAAATCTACAGTGAACGAATTTTTAGACTGTGGGCTTCAATAAGAGCTTCCATAACACTAAAGTTACTTAACGTGATCTAAAATTCCCTACACGACAAAAAACATACGAGGGACGATACAATATTTATATAAAATAACTAGCTTAAACTTGTAATTCAAGCATTAAACAATTTTATAGTAATAGCGTAAAAGTTACAACTTTAAAATTCATTACTCGTTGAAAACTAACCTAAAAATTCAAAGCTGAAACTCAGCGTTAACCACTTGAACTTCCTTTGAGATTATACCTGACTAAGCTCTTTAAAATCAATATTAAAGTTTTATGGATTCAACCTCGTACGTTGACTACTAATGATCATCCTTTCTAGACTTTCTCCTTCCTATTTAACTACTAACATAAGTTTTGAACATTTTCCAATAGAGTAATTTTCAAACTACCTTAAAATTTAGGATATTAATACAGGGATAACTTACCAGATTCATTGGGTTATTCTACTTCTAATAGAATCGTAAATATTTACTGTTTTCTATCCGTACGTGATCCGAATAATTACTTCATTTTTATCTAACAAATTCTTGTTATGTTTCAACAATTAATTACTATTTTATCAATTAAATAATGTAATTACTTTTACTATTTTATCAGTTACTATTTATTAATAATATAGTATATTGTTTTTCCCTAATTTGTGTAGGCCTACGTTGCAATTTATTCAGTTTAAGAACACTAACCAACCCCATGACCCAATGAAATGAGGATGATGTGTATGTCGTGTAAATGAGGTGTGGTCTTGTACAGACCCAGGCTGACTTTTCCTGAGAAATTATGGTTAATTGGACCCCAACCATCAAAGTACACCGGTAACTACTATCTAGTATACAAATCCGTATAAAAGTAACTTACTTTTACTAGGATTTGAACCGGGAATCTTCGTCTCCGAAAATCAGCTGTTAAACAGATGACTTTTGCGACAACTGTCTAGACCAACCCGGTGGATCAAAATATATTATAAAATTTTAATACTAAGTTATTTGTAACCCACTGTCTAGAAGAACACGGTCTAGAAGTACAGTTGTTGCCAAAGTTATTTGTTTAACAGCTGATTTTCGGAAACGAAGTTACCTGGTTCAAATCCTAGTAAGGTAAAACTTTTATACAGATTTGAATACTAGACAGTGATTACTGGTGTACTTTGGTTGTTGGGTTCAATTAACCGTACTCTCTCAGGAATGGTCGGCCTGAGTCTGTACTAGACTACACCTCATTTAAACGTCATACGCATCATTCTCATCTCATTGGGGCGTGGGGTTGCTTATTGTTCTAAAACTGAACAAATTGCAGCGTACACACATTATGGATAAAAAAAACAAGTTATTTGTGAATTATTAAACAAAAGTTTAGATAAATAGTTATTCGTGGAGTTTTCATTTTTCTAAGATTTTCTGCGGATTCGTTATCAGTTAAAAATTAACGCATCATCTAAGATTTTGGGCAAAAAAATCATTTTCTTCAAATTACCAGGTTCATTTTTGTTACTGTTATTCTTTGTATCATAATTTTAAGCACTATTTAATCTTTTTTAACTAAAAAAATAGAGTTGTAAATTTTATTTATGGTAATTTAATGAAAAAATATGATAAGTTAGCTTTAAAATCACAAAGTTTTATTTAACAAAAATGGAAGGGTTACTTACAGTATTGAATGAACATTTTGCATATTTAGTTCATACATAATGGAAAAAATAAAAGCAAATTAATATTTCGTGATTTATAATAAATAAGTAATTTAGTAACAAATAGGCCTACAGCCCCCTCTTGCCGTAATTACAGCTATGCTTTATCCCATGGAACCGTGCACGTCAAAACATAAATGTATTAAAATTGTGATTGAACTTAGCGTGATCCATTCGAGTTACAAAAAAAAAGTTCTTTGCTTAGCAGATGAAACTTGCTATAATTGAAACATGTACAAAACACAAAATACAACACTACCAGAGTAGGCCTATTATAAAACATCCGGTCTGTCACCGGTTGTTTTGACTAAAAGTGTTGGTAGAGTGAACATTATTAAACACCCTTTTTACTGACTTTCGACCCGTAGTCTGTTTATAACTGATTTACGGTTATTTGGGATGTACTATAGCATTCGTCTCGGTATTCCTTGAATCAAGTTTTGGATTTCTTCCTGGTCGATTTTCTTCATTCTTCTTTCGCCACATGACACCGCTGTGGAAGATTCACTGCATTACATGGACAACCTCTTTTTTAAGCATAACGAAAACGTGCTCAATAGGATTTAAATCTGGGCTGTTAACTGGCCAGATCATACGGTTAATTTTATACCTATTCATCAAGATATTGTGAAACCATTTAAAATCTTTTGAAGTGATGAGTTAATTATGTCCATGACTGTACAAAACTAGTTAAAAAAAACAGTTAGTTGGATGTAGTAAATTTAAACATTTTTGAGGAAAAATAAGCCATACTGGTAGCGTTATTTAGCCAATCAATTTAAGTAAAAGTTTTGTAGGTAAAGTCAGTGTGCAGATGTGTCCAGGCTTTAGAATGCTGAGAAGAAAGCCCTAAAGTTTTTGCCGGTTTGGATCTAGAAAATTCACTATATATGATTGTAAACCACTCTTAATATTAAATTAATATTAATTTAAATTTTTAATTGTAATAATAGTCTAATTAATTGATGTGACATTAAATTAAGAAAACAAGTTATTTATTCGTTTAATCATCTCTGTAAGTCTTTAATCAACGAAATAAATTAACAAATTTTGATAACAAAGGAAATTTAATTTTGTAAATCATAAATTAAAATAATATTTTACGTTACGTGACTTATAGATCATATTTTTAATTTTTTTAATTATAGCTTGTATGAATTTTATATATATATTTTTTTTTTTTTTGTATTTTGAGAACTGTTACAAATAAGCAACAAGAATAGGCTGTATCAGTTAAATATAATTGTAACACGTAACTGATAAAATACAATTGATGTCTTTAAATTAAAAATGTGACCATAAATTAGAATCGTTAAAAAAGTATCATTAAACTCAGTGATTTATTGGCACTGATAATGTTTTTGTAAAGAGAAGTTTGGTTGAGGGGGATTTAGGCTGTTTATTAGATTTTGGTTAGTTGTAAACAAATAAATTAAATAAGATAGGCATACAGAAAAAGGAGAGTTAGTATGAGATATGAGAGAAAGGTTTCGAGAGAGAAGTACACACCGCTGTGCAGAGAAAATGTGACTGAATTTATTGAACATGACGTTAGTGAAATGAAAATTTACCTATTATGACGGGATAACAAATGTAGAAATTTTATCTCAAACTATCCTAAAATATTTTTTCCTCAAAATTGTTCATAGTGTGTAAACCAAAGTTTTTAATTTTGTAGTATTAACAACTGTGAAATATTAGTCGTAACCTCACTCGCTCACCTCGAAATATCCAGAACTTTAAGGCCTACAATTTTTAATTAAATAATTTAGTATGCAGTGCCGCTAATAAAGAATTTTTTTAAAGCTATCATAAACAAAAAGAATATAAAACAATACTACGGTGAAGTATCGATTTTTCAGAATTACAGTTTTAATGTGTATTCTATGTAAAAAATTCTCAAAACAAGAATAAAATAGAATTTAAAAGATTCTGGTACTTTACAGGCATTACTTGCAAGTCAAAATATAAACCAATACAACATTGATATTAAAGAATACATTATCAATATAATAAAAAATGAAAAAATAATCAAAAATATATAAGAAAATTATTTAAATATTTTTATATTAAATTTCTGTTTAAAATAAAAAGTTTTGAATGTGTAAGAACGCTCAATAAACATAACCGAACTTTCACTTTATCAATAACGCATCAATAGGACAAACGGCGTCTCAGTGGCACATAGTCTACTGATGCATAATGGCGAACTCGAAAAAGGATTTAGTCTACTAATGCAGAATTAAAAAAACCACGATTGAGTGTGTGTCACTTAGGTTTTTTGTGAACAGTTCTGGCAATATCGTATAAAAATTAACCAAAATTTTCTATAAGATAGTTGGTATTGAAGGTAAACAGCTGGTGTCACTAACTCAACTTTAACGAACTGGTACTTAGTCTAGTGATGCATAACACCATCAAAATTTTGTCTACAATTTCCTACGACACATCGCATTAAAAGTAGTTTTTTTCTAAATTTCCAGTTTTCAAAATACATTTAACGGTGAAAATACATAAACCAAAAATAAAGAAAGTAAAATTGTTGGTTTATTGTATTTTTTCTGCCCGTTCATTGCTTAATTCGGCAGAAGTTTTAGTGTTTTTGTAGCTCTGTCTTTAAAAATCAACTGATTGTTTGCATGCGTGTTAGTATGTCAAACTATAGTAACTTAAACTCTTAAAAATATGAAATTAGTATTTCAAAGTTCATGATACTCCATCGTGATCGATGATAATTTGTACCACAATCGTAATCGTTTATCTTTTGTCAAAAAAATATTATTATTAGTAATTCAAACGTTTAATTATACTATTTTTAATAAAGGACCAATAGAGAAGTTGTTTTATAATATATTTTTTCCAAAAACTATTTTTCAAGATAAAAAATTTTAAATTTATTATTTTAATAGTAAGTTTTAGATTAGGGAATTCTTAAAGCTTTGTCCAATCTTTTATTTGTGATTGTGTTGTTTTGTAATGCATACTGCCAACCATTTAGTATATAAATCACAATGTAAACGAAATTGATCTTTTACCTTTTTCTTTGGTTGCCCTTTAGTTAAAAAAGAGTTTATTTGATATGACTGAATGGAAATTCCATTCTGCATTTTAATTTTAATATAATATTACTCTGAAGAAGGTGGTACCACCGAAACGTACGTAAGTTTTTAAACTAAAGGGCAACCAAAGAAAAGGTAAGATTTATATTTCATTTAATACATTGTCTTGTGATATACCTTATTGTTCCAACTCATACGCATAAAAATAACACTGTTCTTTTCTTCACGTACTATAACCTCTTAAACGTTGTTAACCATTAATCATGCAGTATCTGCATGATTTTGCATGAGTATCTTATCACACTTATCACACAAAGTATTAAAAGCTTGTTTTTTATTCAATTTGCACCTTATTGGCAGCCAGTCTAAAAAATGGACTCGCATCTACACCGTACAAGTCCAGCAAGGTGTTTAGCTACTACGTTTTTCTTCTACCGGGACCATGTAACATGTAATTTCACTTTGCATGGTATTCTAGAATAGTCTATACTTCTAATTTTTCATTACGTGTCCGAAGTATTCCAATTTCCTAATTTTTGTATTGTGCTTTAATTTCAGTACTCTTATCTAAACGATAGAGTATTTCGGAGTTGTGAAATTTTTTCACCCAAGAAACTTGTAAAATTCTTCTGTAACACCTCATCTAGAACGTCTCTAGTCGTTTTAATTCATTACTGTTCAAAATCCAGTTAAAAATATATAGCAGCAAAATATTACCGAACTCATAAGAAAATTTTAAGAGATCTAGTACATAATACTCTGCCCATTTTCCTAAATGCTATAAAAGCTTGTTCTATTCTTTAACTGATCTTCCTTTGACAGGGATATTGTCCGCATAGAATTTGTAATGAAAGGTTCCAAAATTGTTTTGAGTTTTATATTACTGTGATCTGCCCATAACAGATAGGTGGAGTGTCAAATTATTTATAATCCATCTGTTCGTTGCAGAGCTAAAATAAATAGTTCTGTTTCTTATCATATATGGTCAGCCAATTAATTGACAATCATTTAATAACAGAAGAGGTTATTAATACGGTTAAGCCGACTGTCTTAATTCTAGTGTTACAGAAAGTTTTTAGGTAATAATTTCTCTAGAACTATTTCATTATTCATCGATGAAACGGTTGATGTATGCGCTCTTCTATACTTACATTTTCTCTTGAATATTAAAATTATTTGGTTACAAATTCTAATCGTATAGAATTTTTGGTTGAAATTGAAAGAGTATATATTTCAAATTCTTTGGTAATTTGATTTAGGCCATTGAACATACGAGTAATTACCTACTCGTATTACCTACTGTGAAACTGACGATTGATTAGAGCACCCTTTTTCTTACTGATCCCCTACAACTAAGGTGTTAACCTTAATTATAAAGATGGGTGTAATATATTGAACAGTTTATGTCATCAACAGAATATGGAATCTACATATGCAGTAGAGGGTTTCAACCTACCCTTTCGTCAGTCATGTATTGGTACGTACTGATGGATGTGTCAAAACCATGATTTGTCTGGAATGTCAGACAGGAATTAATGGTGCGGTACGTATCAAGTACTTAGTACATGCATACATGTAATGTTGATATGTAAATGTGGAATCACTGCAATCAATATATTACGTCAAACTTAAGAGTATCACATTAATTACCTGATCCAATTAATCTTACAAATTACATTCTGACAGTAGTATGACAACATCCATCATTTTTGGTTGGTTACTGTAATCAGTTAGATATTGAGGTTAGAATGCTCAGGAGATAATTAATATTGTTTTGTTTTTAATTCATTTATGTTATTTTCATCTAGAAGGTTTCAGAACGGAAATATAGGACATGTCAACAACTTATACTTATATGATAACTTTATACAAATTACTTATATCACACATAATCAACTACTACTACATGTTACTTTTTTTTATTTTTTTTTTTTATTAAATACAAAATACATTTACATTAACATATATACTAATTCCCGCATAGGACGAGCCTGTGCGCGGGAATGAGCTGTACATTATTATATATACATTATATCAGTAATTATTACTAAAAATATTTTTAACAATTATTATTACAAAGCTTACTGAAACTTATCTAGTTATAAAATTTACAATTCCAAATAATTAAAATTTACTAAAAACCAATATTAGTATTCCTAAGTTAGAAAAATTACACTATTATCTACAAAAAAATCCTCTCAACTCACTAAAACACTATGCAATATACAAACATTTATTTATTATTATACATCATCGTTAATTAATTATTTTTAGGGATCACATCTTAATTTTAAAAAAAATACATTTATAAATCCAGAAAAAATACTGGCAAAATTCTGTTTGAAATTCAAGTTTACAATAACCATTACAAAATTTACTTTCAACCGAATAAAATTTACAAAAGCCAGTAAATGTTCCTACTTTAATAAAAAATAAAAAACAATGACTACACAGGTTACAAACTATTATACAAGACCGTTAATCAATTATTTTTAAGGGGTCACAGATTGAAGTTTACAAGAATAAAACATATACATACAAAAGAAATCATGGCAAAAATCTGTTTCAAGTTTATTGAGAATTGATAGGATAATTTTTATCATTTTCTACTTACTAAATGACAAGCTTAAAATAATATTTATTCTTTCCCCAAGCCTCTATTTCTTTTTCAAGTTTTTTTGTTAATCTGCTGGTAATAAATTCTTGGGGAATTTTATTTATTAAAATACTGCTATAGTAATATACCTGCCGTCTACAGACATTCAATTTTATGTTTTTTATACTGTAAAGATTAGTTTTTGCAGGGCGAATATCGTAAGTTGTAGTTCTACATTGAAAGATATCTCTGTTTCTGTTGATATACAAAATTATTTTTTTAATATATGTTTGTCTCAGTGTCATTACATTGAATTGGTCAAATAATAGTTTACTCGGGTATAATCTTGGTTTATTATAAGGCAGCTCTAATTAAATGTTTTTGAAAAGTGAATAGTTTATTCATGTGTGTATCATATGCCGCACCCCCACACTTCAATACAATATTGAAAAAGAGAATTTGCATAAGCATAATAAATGGTTTTAATTATATCTTTATTTTTTATTTTGTTTATACTATAAAAAATGTATATAAGATATTTTAGTTTTGAACACAAATTATCTATGTGTACATTCCATTTGATATGATCATCTACCATGATTCCTAGATATTTTATGACTAACTTTTTCTATTTTTGGGCAGGGGCAGTTATCGTCATTTCCTTCACCAAGTTTATGTGAATGTATTTTTAACTGGAGTAATGGTGATGGCTGCCCAGTTTCACTGGCTGAAAAAGCCATAAATTTGGTCTTATTAAGATTTAGTGTCAGAATATGAGCATCAAACCACTCTTTAACTATTAAAATACCTAAATTAGCATTGTTATATGTGTCAACCCACGTTTCACCAGAAAATACTAAGGCTGTGTCATCAGCAAATGATAATACTGTACATTTTGGTATGTTTAATTTTAATAAATCATTTACGTAAATAAGAAAAAGAATAGGAGAAAGTACCGTACCTTGTGGAAGACCGAAATGAGTATTTTTTGTAATATCGGTTTTATTATTTAATGTTAATTCTTGAGTTCTGTCTTTAAGATAATTTTTAAATAGTTTTAGTGCTAAACCCCGAACTCCACAATTCTCCAATTTATATAACAGTATATTGTGAGGTACAGTATCAAATGCTTTAGCTAAATCTAAGAAAACAGCCATTGTTTTATGGTTTGCATTTAATTTTTTGTTTATTAATGTTACCAGGTGAATTACTGCATCTTTAGTTGATTTGTTAGCTTGGAATCCGTATTGGTTACTATCGATCAATTTTATTTTGTTTAAAAATTTAATTAACCTCTTTTTGATTATTTTTTCCATTACTTTTGCCAAGTTACTGAGAAGACTTATCGGACGGTAGTTTTCAGGTTTACTTGGATCACCTGTTTTATGTAGTGCTTTTATCTTCGCTATTTTAAATTTTTGGGGAAAATAACCTTCGAGAAGACATTTATTAAATATAAATTCGAGAGGTTTAACAACATAAGATGCTATTGCCTTGAGACAATGTCCAGTAATATTGTCAGTACCCGATGATGCGTTTACTTTTAAACTATTTATTATATTTCCTATTTCAATTGAATCTGTAGGTTCAATGTAAAAACTTTCACAAGGTGAAGGAACTGTCGATTTATGAATGCCCTTTTTATTTTTTGATACATTCAGCAACTTTTTTGCGTAATTTTCACCGACACTTGCAAAGTAACTATTTAAGATTTCGGGTTTAATTTTTGGATTTATAGTGTCTTTTTTATGTCCATGATTTCATTTATGTGACACCAAGTTTTTTTAGCGTTACCCTTACTCTGATTAAATTTATTATTAAAATATTCAATTTTTGCATTTTTTATTAATTTATTTAAAGAATTCCTATACTTTTTGTATTCTTCCCTTAATTTAATGTTTTATGGTTCCCTATTCATTCTCTTATGCATCCTGTCCCTAACTCTAATGGAGGCCACTAAGCTTTGGGTTATCCAGTTCTTTATTGGTTTATTTTTATGAGAGATCGTGATAGAATTTGTATTATTGTTTATGTAGTTGGTTAATTTAAAAATAAATTTATTAAGAAGCGAATCAATGGTATTGTTGTTTTGATTATAAATATCATGCCAATTTTCCTTATTTAGTTCCGTCTTTAGTTTAACAAAATTTACTTTCGTTTTAGTTTCATGAGATTGATTCAACGACTAAGTGTCGTGATTTATATGAATTGAAGTACAATAGTGATCGGTCATACTTGTCTTTAAAATTGCAGCCGCAATATTATCTTCCTTCAAGTCATAGCTCTTAAGGAAAATATGATCTATACAACTATTGCTTTTATTTTGCAATCTAGTTGGTTTATTAATATAGGATTTGTATCCGTTTAAATGCAGGGTACATAAATATTCGTTTGCTAATATATTACTGTTATCTAGAATATTCAAATTAATATCGCCCATAACCAAAATATTTTTATTCTTTTCTGTTGTTTTCAAGCCGGAATCTAAACTATTTATGAAACTAGTGGGGTCTAATGAGGGGGAACGGTAGATCGCTATCATAGAATAATCTTTATTATTAAATTTACAACTGAAACTAATCGAATTTGCTTGTTCAATTTTTATATCCAATAAATTATATTCAATATTTTCATCTAAATATACACACAAGCCGTCACATTTAGTGAACTTACATTTTTTATTAATAAATTTATATCCTTTCAAACCAACACCACCGGTCATCTCCTCAGTCAACCAAGTTTCAGTTAAAACAATCACATGAAACCTAATACTGCTATTTCCTATATAATTCAGAAATTGATCCATGTTTTTTTTAATGCTACGAATATTCAAGTTAAGAATATTCAATAAATTATTGGCACTACTCTTTAGATACATATGTGGCTGAAAATCAAAAAAATCATTTACTTCAATGGTATTGTAAACTACGGAATCAGTCAACTCACTGACACCAATATCAAAAGGCATAGCGTTTCAATAAGCTGAAAGTAAGAAAGAGAAAATTCAGAAAAAAATAAAAACTCCTTCCAGGAAAACTAAGATGAATCAAAAAGCACATCCCTCCCGACGAGCATCCCAAAATGATCAAATAAATACAATTTTATCATTTTGACTATAATACAAAAAGAAGAAAAGTCAGAGATAAAAACCCCGCAAAAAAATTTTTCTTTAGGAATGAACAAAATATTAAATTACTAATTGGCTTTTAAAATTACATTATTAGCAGCTTCTTATACATAAATAACCTTACGTAACTATTTTACAGAAGACTTTACATTGTAATTCCGCAACAGAACAGATAAGCAAGCAAAAAGCTTATCAGTTAAATTGAAACTTCATTACATTACGCTAATTACAAAATTCATTTACCAATTCATCATTATATATTTATATGGACTATATTATATTCAAAACTTTGTAGGGAAAAACAATAATAAATTAAAACTAATAGGCACATGATAATACAACTAAAATAGAACTTAACTTGTTAGAACGAAAACAGTTAGATTATAAAAACTGACAATTGTTTATGCTGTACTGTATTAATAACCAAAAAAAAAAAAATTATCTTTTTTGGAATCAATCCGAAAAAAAACTTTCCTATAATTAACGCAAAAAGAGCAGATCTAAACAAAAATATTGAACTCATGCAAATGCGTTATCAATGTTAAAAAGATTTTTAAAAAAATTAACAAATATTTCTTCCCTTTCATTATTAAATCTGATGGTAAGAGTGATGAACTAAAAAAATAAAAATATTTATCTTCAGTTGCTCATAAAAATTCAATTATGGAACACCCAAAATAAGCAACCATAAAATATTAAAATAAATAACTAAATAAATGAAACCCTTACAACTTAGTAAAACCTTAATGAAAACGAAACGAAATACTCAATTTTTCACTCATGAATATAATTAGGTATCACTACTCACCCACAAAACAAAAGAAAAAGACCATGCCCATATACCTTTATACACAAAAACAACACACGTAATTAAACTCCTTGTAGCAGCTCATTCAGCTGGTCCTGTGAATGTATCACTATATTGGGGCCATCAGATGTTCTCTTTATCTTCACCCGACCATTCCTGTCTACCCAGGCATCAGTCACACTACCCGCCTTCTTTGCCTTTCTTGCGAGGGCGAGTAGAACTCTTTTACCCCTGGACAGGGACCAGTTAACAAAGACCGCTGAGTCACCGGCCAAACCCAATTGTCTCACTGACAGGTTGCGATTTTGTTTTTTCGCGGCCATCATTCCGTCAGCAGTAGACCTTCGTATGAACCGAACTATAATACTGTTAGTAGACGAAACTCCAGGAGGACCCCCAAGCCTGTGGCAGGCATCAATATCCCGTTCATCCACATCAAAGCCGAGCACCCTACCTAGATTACAAACAACCTTACCGATGTTCTCCCCAGGAACTATGGGCACCCCCTTAATCTCTAATGTATTACGTCTGCTGTACTGTTCCAACTCATCACAACGTAAAACAGCAGCAGTCACTGACGTTTTTAGAGCGAGAGTCACACCTTTTAAATTCTCGATCTCTCCTTGCTGTCGTTCAATAACCCTCGATTGTTCAGTAACTAACTTTCTTAGGTCGTCAATTTTTTCATGGCAAGACTCCATTGATTTGCCCAACTCCGCCTCAGACTCTTTCTGGCCCCGCAAAATATCAGCGCGAAGTTTACCGAGCATATTTTTCATCATCTCGACTGTTAGTTGGGACGTCCCAACCGAGGTTTCCATAGGCTGGATATTTTTTACAGGTATATTCTCAAATAAACCTCTACTCCGTTTACGGGTCGCTATGCAAACCTCGCATATCCACGGATTTTCTTCCGAAAAACATTCAAGGTCGGACTTTTTTAGATTCGCACACACAACATGAAAATAACATCGGCAATCACCGCATAACACTTTTTCTTGTGTAACACTTACTTCAATGAGGGTGTCTTATTTTAATATTTACCCAATAGTGCACGGTGATCTTGAGCATTCGCTTGGATGTTGATTAGTATATATTTTCTTAAATCAAAAATCTGGTGTGAACACGACTTTCTCTTGCTAATTGAAATAATATGTAGCATCGGAAATATTAGGAAATAGTTCTTGTAAAATAATTTTTAATTCAGCAATAGATTGTACACCACCAATAACGAAAATAGGTTCTGGTTTTAGAACTAATTGAATGGCCTGATCAGTATTACCGACACTAATTGCGTTAAATCTATTATTTACGGGTATAAAATAGCTATTTTCAACAGTTGTTGATGTAGTGTCAACGTTACCGAGACCCGGCTTCTACGCCGGGATCCCCGGTTCGATTCCCGGTCAGGTCTGGCATTTTTTCATCACTCATTTTCATGTATCATCATTCTCCACCGACTGTTTTGCAATTTCTGCAATTTTAGCAGAAATTGCAGACGTAAACGTTGTCAGACGTAAAACCAAAAATAAATGCAAATAATGAACAATATAACCTAATATTAGTAATAGTACATTAAAAATAAACAAAAAAACTAACCTCAAAAAACATAACTTTATTTTAATCATTAGTGAATGGTGCAAAAAAAATTAACCTTAGTTGGGCTTAATAATACGGAAAATCACTCTTTCACGCTAAACAAGGCTCTATAGAAAAAAATGCTTCAAATAAAAGTTGTAGATCTTTTAATTTACTATTAATTTTATTATACACTTTTGTGGTAAAATGCATACTAAGGCCGAAATCTTATTACATCCATTTTTTACAGATTTTCATTAAAAAAAAACAGAAAATCACTAATTACCGCTATAACTAAGTGTTATACAAAAAAAACTGTTTGGGTTAAAAGTGTAGATCTTCGAATTATCTACAACTTTTATTATAATACAATTTTGCGCTACTTTTAACTACTACTTTCGGTTAACCGATTTTGATAAATATGTTCCTGTCCGGTCCGGTAGTAGTATCAAACTTAAGTTTTAAGTTTCAACTCCATGCGATGTTCCGTTCTTGAAATATTTTGTTCACACACACACACACACACACACACACACACACACACTCACACATACACACACACACACACACTCACACACACATATATATATATACATACACACACACACACACAGACCAATCTCTGAAAACATGTTTTTTTTTTGTTCAGTGGGTCTGAAAACGTGTACATCTGATGAAAACTCTATTTCGAAAAATCGACATGAAAACAAAAACTTTCCTTCCTATATATTCATATATGCAAGAGAAAGAAAAAATAATTTATAAAGGATTATTGTATACTGTAAAATGTCTTATCAGTAATTTTTCAAATTTTTTTTAACCCTAATGTGTGCACGTTTCAATCTTTTCAATTTAAGAAAGCAACCCCAACCCCAATAAGCAACTAATAGGCTGAGAGTAATAAGGCTGAGAGAGTATGGTTTATTGAACCCAAACCATCAAAATACACTGGTAACCACTCTAGAATTCAATTCCGTATAAAAGTAATTACCTTTACTTGGATTTGAACCACGGAACCTCTGTCTCCGTATATCAGCTGTCAAACAGCTGACTTTTGGCTACGACTTTACCATAAAACCAACCCAATGGGTTAACCAAATAGCACAATTTTTTCAATTTTGCTGTAACTTATTGGTGTACTTCTCTATACATAAATAGGTTTGGTTCAAACTATTTAGTGTTGTGAACAATAACATAGCAATTTCTCTCTGCTTCTTGTGCTGTGAGTGTGGACATTAAAATGTTGTATAAAGTTGTTTTGCCTAACACATTACCACCTCAAAAATATAAAGTGAACTGTAAGCTCTTTAAAAAAAAGTAGTCTGCATGAGTCGATTTGGTTGGCTCCCACTATTCGCTTAATTCCAATGGATACTTAATTTCACTGAATATTTCACTTTATAAGTTACCTCACAAAATAATAAAACTTCTAATAAGTTTACACATTTTTAACTTCAGATATTCCATTTTCACAACAAAAGTAATATTCCAAGAGCACGGTAGTTGGTGGAAAATGGATGCATCATAGCGTTAAAAAAGACATGAGCCTTAAGTAAGGTAAAATAGATCCTTCAAAAAATATGTCGTAAATAGGGGTGGTCATTAAAAAAAAGTTTAACTATTTAGTTATTGCAACGGAAAATAATTTATTTGGTTTTGAAATACCAAGCTTAGGGTGCTTCAAGTATTATAAAATAAATAAATAGTATGTAACGAAAGTTAAAAGTAAAACCAGGGAAACTTTATTGTTTTTAGTTTTTACGGGCAAAAATTAATATAAAATCCTTTGTCTAGTATCTTAAGGGTTTGCCATTAACCAATTAGCTTAATCTAAAGGCAAAAGGACAATAAATACTTCATATAAATACTAAAAAAATCAATTTGTCAGTCGTAGTTATTTTTAAATGAAGTAAAAAATTGTGAAATGTTTAGTTAATGAAAACCTGGTTAAATGAAAGAAAGATACGAGAAAGTCACATTACACTGCCAATAAGAATAAATTCTTAGCAAAGATTTGACCCTTTTACTAGCCAGAAACATCGTAATTTCGATTCCTTTATTACAGAATTTAGTATCCGGCAGCTCACTTAGTCAGGTTATAATAGGTTGCTTCCACTATGGTAGAGAAAGCGATTTTGTATGGTAATAAGCTGGCAATTAGCCCATCACATTACTGAATGTTCCTGTTTAGTTCCGAATTTCCCTCCAAGACCCAGTGAACAACAACCCCCAATTATTGAGTACTCAGAATTATAAGTCTGATGGAAAGCAAGTTTGGTTCCCTACTAAAATAATTCTTCTGAAATAGGAGTCGTGAAAGTCCAGCGACCCTCCGTCATCCTCTATTGATCACTAAAATGATAGTCAAATTAATAATTAAATTATTGGACTTATTAGTAAAATAATAGGTATAATAATATTGTTAAAAGAATTTTATACATTCATAAAATGAGTTGTACTTGATTTATTCCATATACGGGGTTACTGGGGTACAAAAACACTATTTCAATTATTGAAGACTTTGGTGAATGCAACGACTGCTGGAGCTGTTTGGAGGAGGTGACGATAAGATTACGATTCCCTTATAGTTTGCCATCTCCGGTAACGAGCAGGCACAAGAGAAAAAGAAGAAAAATTACAAACTTTGTTAAAAAATTCAGTTAAGGGATGGAAGTGTTACTTGCAATGGGACTCCGAGGAAAAAAGTTTGAGTTCAACTGGTCTTATATCCGAGTATCATCGATATTCTCAGACCGTATAAATGTTGAAGAGAAAATGGACCGCGTAAAATTCAAGAGATGCTTGAGCACCGTAACTTGTATACTGATGTGTTTTTAATTAAGAAAATATTTTTGTTAATCCTACTTCTGTACCGAGACGTGTATAAACCTATTAATGAACGGATCATACATACGCCGTTCATTTTAATCTTCTATTTGGGCCAATGCCAAATGGATTCATTTCTAATAGATCAATTAATAAAGTCATTAAAATTTTAAAACATTGATTACTAACAATCAACTTCATTCATTTTTTTAATATTTATAAGTTTTTATTAGCATTTTTCTTATTTTACTACTTTATCTTATAAAAATTGCAGTGACAGGGAAGAAATTACTGGTATATTAGTGTACATAAAAACTGTATTGTTGCATCTAGTAGATTGTTTTAGTTTAATAGCTTAGATTAAATTATACGGTTTATTTATTTTTTTAATGATATCAGTAAGTACTACGACACGTTGCAGAATAATTTAGTTGTGTATTTCGTAACGATATGTGTGAACTGTTCGTTTAAGTTTCTTTAACCGCGAACCGAATATTACTCGATATTAATTTCAAAATCGTAAAATTCACCAAAAGGTAGCGATGTAAAATGATAGGTTATACTGTGTGTTCTTTGGAATCAAGTACATTGAATTGAAGTTTTCTCTGAAATGAATGAGCTGATATCGATGCATGTCTCATTACAAAATAGTAAGTTTCTGTTATATTAAGCTTCATAAAAATTTATTAAATAGTTAAATTATTGTTATTTCTTTTAAGTTTCAACTTTGTATGATTTTCCGGTTGTTGAGATATTTTGTTCACACATATGAGTCAGTAAAAACTTTTTTTTGGAGTTCAGGGGGCCTGAAAATTATTACTTCTAGTGAAAACTATAGGTTATTTCTAAAGATTGACGCAAAAATAATACTTTCCTTACTTGTTGTATTTCATGCAGGGCAAGAGAAAGTAAATGAACTGTTTTTATTCTGTCAAAAGATTTCCGAAAATGGAGTCTTAAACTATTTACTAAGATGTTATTCTTTTAAAGAACTCCATTTTCATATCATTTTGTTCAATTTCATTTCTATTTTTCATTTTTAATTAGTGTTCGCTTTTCATTTCTGAATTTCTTTTTTTATGTTATTTTTTTATGTGTTTCTGAAAGAAATTTTTTCGTTTTATCATGTAATTTGTATATTCACAAAAATAAACTTTTGGGTGGTTATACTATATTGTATAGTTTCTAAATAAAGAATGAAAGTTAAAAAAATTATTTCCTTTTTAGTGTCATTCAGTCTTAACGACTTTAATTTGTTTTACCTGTTAAAACTTCCAGACCCTAGCCGGGAATCGAAGCCGGGGCTATATTAATTATAGGTTTGCGCGCTAACCACTACGCTACGGAGATGGGCCTTGTCAATACCGTTGTACTCAAATATTACTTTTTCTACTACAAACAAATAAGTAGAAAGTTTGGTTGGCGGAATAAAATATCTCGTGTACGTTTTCACGAAACAGTAAATTTGAACGCACACGTGCTGTGTAGTACAGTAGTTAGTTAAATATTATTTGTGGAAAAAGGGTGAGCTGTTCTCTTTGTTTGGATTACCCTTATCTGTGGTTGTGTATTTTATCCAGTTATTTTTATTAATGTTTGTATGAAAAACTCAAAAACGAGAATATGTTGTAGAGTTCCCTTTTTTGTTTACCGGAATCAACGTTTTCTTTTGTTCTTTTCACTTTTGACTTTTTAAAGAAATATACTTTGATTAAAATTAATTGATTTTTCTTCAACATTTACACTTTATAAAAATTGGTAAAACATTTAGTACTTTTGACATACTATACTAATCTACATTTACTCTTCGCTTTTTTTAATACGTCATCAAAACAGTTATGTACAATGAGACCTGCTTTGAAATTTTAAAAAACTATTAAGCTTATTAGTTTTCCCATAACGGGCAGGTTGAGTGTCAAATCAATTGCACTCGATCTGTTGGTTCCCGGGCTACAAAAATAGTTCTGTTTCTTATCACACAGTCAGCCAATTATATGCCTGAACTATTTAAGAACAGAAGAGGTAGAGGTGAAAAATACACTGGTCAGAGTTATCTCCTCTGAGAGTAATGAATTTTACTATACAGCCAGACCCTGTGGTGAATGAAGTGAAGGTGTTATTTGCAGGGCGGAAAGTGGGTGCTTTTCGTAGGGCCTGGCATGCTGATAAGCATACTCCTTCAACCCAGTGAGGAAGGCAATAGTAAACCACCTCACTCCTCGTTTTTACCAAGTAAAACCTCTAGAGGTTTAAACCAGCCTTTTTGGCTGTTAACCTAAACAACAACAAGCTTATTAGTTGAAAAATTTAATAAATGCTGTTTAATTTTATTATTTTGAAAACTTGTCGGAAGTGAAAAATATGTCTGTTTCTGACACAGTTTTCATTTCCATGAAATTGTGCAGTTTTATAGAATTTATGGTATTTTGAACTAAAGTAGTGAATAACAAAATTTTATAATTTCCAGTTTTCTTAATTTTTTAATGTTGAAAACAATACGATAGTTTTATTTTGTTAAAAACATTTTTTTTTGGTGATTTCTAGTTATTTTTTCAGTTTAATTAAAGATTTTAAATTTTCTTTTAGATTTTAAAACTTCGGGTTATCGAAATGGACAAAAAATTGTTTACCGTCAGGTATTGAAACTATTTTTTTACGAAACCTTGTTCAATTGAAAATTAGTATCTTGGCTAACAGTATTGTTTTTGTAAGAAAAGGCCTCCGGTAACAGAATTGCCCACAGCGTGACGGATCCGGTTCGCGACAATTTGTTTTTTAGTTTATTTAAAGTCGTATCAACAGTTGGTCATTAGCGACTACTGGGCTTTTTGGTACTGTAAACGGTGGGTTTTAACGTGTTAAAATTTCCAGAACGTATCCGGGAATCGAAACTGAGACCTTCCGCTTTGTAGGCTGCGCCCTAGTCACTACGCCACCGAGGGAGACACGGTTCGCGACAATATATGTTAGGTACTATATTCCTGTGTTTTCCAAGCACTGGCATATTAAAATTTAATTTAGTCGTTTTCAGTAGAAAAAAATCTGTTTGCGAGAGAGGTTATTTGGTATCGAAAATTACGTGGTTCAATTACTTAATCAAATATTAAAGTTTAACCACTTATTTTATAACACAAAGGACAATTTTGTCTTTAAGTTATTATAATTTCATTCGAGTAAATTTTTGTACTAGATAACTTATTATTTTCAATAACTCACAAAGGAAATAAACGGGGAAATAAAGTTTATTTTGTAAGACCCACTAACTTGAAAAAATAATGAGATATTTTACATGAACAATAATCTATTTATTCACTACCTACTTCCAGAACATGTTACGTCAGTACCATAAGGATAAAAACCACCAATACAGATATGCTCGTATGACTGCCAGCTGTAGTGTATTCGTTTTCAGTAAAGATTCCATTTGATTTTATGTATCTTCAAAGTGACTCTATTCGCTTTCTGAACGAAGGAGAAAAATATTATTCCCAAGAAACTTTAATTGCAATTCTTTTAAATAGAACTAATGAACTATCTAACATTTTTGAATTAAAAGAGAATCGATTTCCATTTTATTCCAGTCGTTCGTGTAAAAAACACAATTTTTGTATGGAAATACTCTAATGGAATTGGCAGGTATTTTCTTCTTGAAGTATTCAAATTGTTGTAAGAAAACTTTTGATATTCCTTTTTTTCTTATTTTTCCATTTCTTGACGTAAAAATGAATAAAAATAAAACCTTACTTCTCTAACAGCTTATTTTCTAGATTAAAAGTTATTTTTGTGCAGCGTAAAACCATGTCGTATTTCGTTTCCTTTTATATCTGTTTCCGAACGAAATACAATTTTATTTACTTTCATAAATTATAATTTAAATGTAAGGGTATAAAGTTGTAGACTGCTACGACTCGTTTTCAAAAACAAACATTTCCAATATTTTAACATTTTTACTCATTTATATAAAATGTTTTTCTCCAGACTCTATACTGAAAGTAACATTTAACCGTACCTTTTCTAGAGGATGGGATTTTTAATTTATTAAAACATACAGACCAACGTATACAAATTTTAATTAATTACTTTTTAAGTACCATTACACTCTACTTACTATATGCTTGCAATTTTTGAAATTGTCATCTATCATTTTGATCTGTCCGTCCATTTCACCCAGATATCAAAAAACTACAAGAGATAGCAACAAACAGTTTTAGGATTCGTAATCTACACAAAAAGCTGTTTTTGGGGGTGAATTGGGTTTGAAGTTCTGGTTTTACCGGAAGTAGCCCAAAACCGGAAGACAAAAAATAAAAGTCGGAATTTGGAAACAAAAAAAGTCATTCGATTTTGTTAAGAGTAGATTCAGAAATCTTAGATTTAAAGTTCTAGTTTTGACCGGAAATGGCCCAAAATTGGAAGTTAAGAAATCAAAGTCAGAAACTACATGAGATAACAAAAAACGGTTTACAAATTCGTAATCTACCCGAAAAGTTAGTGTGCGTGAATTAGGTTTGAAGTTTCGGTTTTGACCGGAAGTGACCCGAAACCGGAAGTCAATAAATCAAAGTCGGAATTTTGAAACAAAAAATAGTGTTATTCGATTCCTGTTATTTCGAAAATTCTGATAGATACAGAAATCACTAATAGTTTTTGCCATAAGTCTAAGGTAAGCTTTTTTAAAAATTGCCACCAGCCATGAGACGCGTCGTTTCATGAAAGGGATTTTTACAATTATAATAAATTATTTACGAAATTGGTCTCAATCGTTTAGTCTGAATCGCAGAAATACGAGCTTTCCGTAATTGTGGGGCTGTCAGACTTGCCTCTTTTTTTTAGTTTGCTGTAAATAGAGTGTGTTAAAAGTAGGATTTTATTGTTAACTTTTTTATTTTCTCGCGTTTTTTTTATAAGAATCATGTCCAATCCTCAGTATAGAGTTTCAATAAGAAAAACTAGTTCTTTTGTTCTCAGTGAAGCTCGGCTGTTAATTTTCGAAGTCATTAAAAAATGTTATACCGAATCTAAATCTAAAGAATACCGTTACCCTGTCTCACAGCTACAAAAGAACTACTGACTACAGCGGAAATCTGAAAATTTTGCTTCAAAACTCAGAAACTTTCGTCTGTTGGGTTACTATAATAATATAATGCAAGTCGAAATTCAAAGTAGGGCAGTAAACATAAACCTAACTTTTATAACGTACGTAATTTGATACCAATGGTGTTACTTTCTTATGTTCGCATCAACTCGTTTCAGAAATATTGGGTGATTGTCTAAAGTATGATAGTTCCCGATAACTTTCGTCATTTTTTTCTAGCATTCCTCAGTTTACAAAAGAAATTAAAGAACAGAGATAAAACCTTCTTCTTACGAAGAAATGTAAAAGTGGGCGTTTAATCAAGTAATCGCATTTGATATTTGCAGCTAATATGTAAGGTAGTATTTTGCACCTACAACCAGGAGATAATTTGTTTTTGCATATACAATATATGTCAATGAAGCTGGAATAAAGACAAAATTGAGAACACACTCCCTCTAATTCTATTTATTCCGATCTTGATAACATATTATTATACATCCTATTTCGTAACCAAGTTATATGTAGTATTTTTATATCGCAAAATACGAAAACCGTTTTTTTTTTAAGTAAATCAATATAGCAGTAGTTTTATATTAAAGAAATCGTGCTGACAAAGCTGTACTTGTAAATTATTTTCATAAACTGCTTTCGTAGTCGCAACCGTAAAACTGAAACCATTATTTTTATTGGATTTATCGTATAGGAAAATTATTGCAAGAGGAAAAAACTTTTAAATAAAATTTTCCGTTCACATTCTGTTGGAATATAATTTTCACAGATATTTCTCTTAGAAAATTTATTTCAAAGCAGAAACGTGTTTTATGACTACCGAAAAAATCAGAATTGAATGATTTACGTATTCTACAGGAGTTAATGTTAGTCTGTAGTATTTGAATAAGAAAATGTTACACGATAAAATAGTAATTTGTAGCATATGTAAAATGTGGAGACCGTTACGTGTGCTTTCTACAACACCTGTTGCCGAACAAAGCCATCAAGGCAAAAAGTGTGGGTCAAATGACTTACAGAACTGTTTAGCATGCACGGAAAAAACTTTTATTTGTTTGGGTTCTTTATGAAATGAAATAATTATTTCACTGAACAGCACAACGGTAAAAAAAGTGAATTAGAATTTAAAGGTAATTGTTTTAGTTCTGAGAACAATTATTTTTAAATTTTTTTACTTGTTTTAGTATGAAGTGTTCATTTTATTGAATTAATAGAGTTAAATTAATAAAAAGATAGTAGTTACTTTAAACAAATTTAGTAATTTACCTCTATCCCATTGGTTAGAGCGCTTGGTAGCGTTGTACTGCAAATCGGTCCCTGGTTTCGATTCTTGGCTAGACTCTGGAAATTATTCAATTACATTAAAACTCGCCATTTTCGTACCGTAACCCTTAGTGGTCACTAATGACCAAAGTAGTTGATGTGACTTCAGCCTAAATAAAAATAAAAAATAAATTAAATTACATTTTTGGGCTAGACTACTGTATAAACATTGTGTCTATAATTTTCTTGGATGATTTGTTTCTCATTAGACCATCGTGTCCCAAATATTTTCCTTTTGTACCCCATTTAATATATATGTTGAAATACTAGAATATTTATTTAGTATCAAAAACAGTTTTTTTTTAGTTTAGAATTTACTGCAACTAGTTACTTAGAATTAAAGAACAGTTTTTCTTCAGCGATATTATTTTTCTCCACCCCATTTGTATAACCATGCAGTCACCCACTGGTGCTAGCTTTTATTTTTTAATGTTACTTACACAGTATTCTATAAACATATTAACTTCTTAAATCTCTAACTTAATCCTATTGTTAATTTAAACATTAATTTAATAATTTGTGTAATTATAAATATATATATGCCTTAAAAGTAACTAAATAATATTTATAGCTAACCATTAGTTTTAGTAACTTATATTATTTACATGACTTAAATTTAATTTAAAGTTTTACAGTACTTTTAATAGTTTTTTTAACACACTAAATCTACAGGCTTAGTCCTTTTCAGTCACCTAACTATTACACTTTTATCCAACAAATAAAGTGCTTCAATGTTGCAGTGATCGTGAAGACGATCTTCATGTTTTTTGACACACTACTTCTTCTGCTACTGCATCACGTGTAAGGCACGATGGATGTTGCTGTTGCGGGCATACCACGGAGCGTTTACAATGTTCCTGAGCACTCTATTTTGAAGCACTCTATTTTTTTATGCACGCCATCATATTGCTAAAATATTACATTTCAGCTATCTTATCGCTTGTTTGGCGATTCCGGAAAATTTTTGAACGCCCTTCGTTTATAAACAACCATACATTTCATCTAGTTTAGTGCAAAATTTATTTATGTTTACAGTATGATAGATGATAGAGATCGATGTTTATTTCAGATTACTTAAATCGTAAAAGAAATGTCTTAGGCTTAACTTAACGAATACAGAATAATTTTTTATAAAGATTTAAAAACCGATTAGCCTTGAACCGCATTTATTTAAATATTAAAAAGATCAAACGGAAGAGAAAATGAAAATTTTATTTTTGATTTAATGAAATACCGTAAAGGATAGTTAAGCACGCTGATAGCTCTTCAAATGATGTAGAACAAAATTGAGGCAAACTTCCAAAAATATATTTTTTAGTCTAGGTATTAAAACCTCAGATTTTTTTATTTACAGTATTAAAAGTAGATTCGTTTGCACTGTGCGTTCAACATAAAATAGATTTATACTGTCAAAAAATTAATAAATGTTAAAATGGTACAAAAACATTTAAACGTTTTTACTATTATATCCTTGTAACTCGAGCTTAGATATAAATTATTAACAAAATATAAAAAAATAATTACCTATTAACAAAGTTTAAGCATGTTTACTGATACCACTTGTCTGGAAAGAAAGATACCATTTTTTGATCTAAATTACGACTTATTAAGTTTGAAAAAACGAAAAATGAACAAGAATTAATTATGCAATTACTGCACTAATTGCATGCTGTAAAAACTAAACGTGATAATTTTTTTAATTTTTTTTATTAAACCTGCGTAGTGAACTTTATTTCTGTTTCCCGGTGCGCGAATTAACTTCATTAATAAAAAGGTGCTTGAGTGAAAAAGTATTTAGCGTTCAAAATTATTTTATCGTAGTTTGACATAATCCATATAATGGTGTTTTTGTGCTGTCAAATAAGGGGTATAATAATACTTGACTTTACCGAGGTTTTTTACCAATTTTATCATCATTATAAATTGCTGATAAGCAATTATCTGGAGGTTACGCACGAGGGTAAGGACCTGACCGTAAAAAGTACTTATGTGTTTACATAATTGAAACATTACTGTAGCAGTTCAATAATTAAACTTTGTTGTTTAGGTCATCAGCCGAAAGGCTAGTTTGAACCTCTAGAGACTTTACAAAGTAAAACGAGGAGTAAGATGGTTTACACTCGCCTTCCTCACTGAATGGTAAAGTATGATTATCAGAGCATGCCAGGTGCAATGAAAAGCATCTACTTTCCACCCTGCAAATGACACCTTCACGTCATTCACTACAGCGTCTAACTGTACAATGAAATTCATTACTCTCAGAGATAACTCTGACTACTGTCTTTTATACCTCTACCTCTTCTGTTCTAAATATTTCTGTCATATAATTGGCTGACCATGTGATAAGAAACAGAACTATTTTTTGTAGCCCTAGAACTAGCAAATCGAGTACAAATAATAATTTAACACTCCACCTGTCTGTTATGGGCAAAAATAAAATTATTCTTTATTGATGAATTTTTTTTAAATATAATCCAAAATTATCTGATATCGGCCATATTGTAGTACGTAGAAGCTTAAAATGCTTGCAAATAAATAATAACTTTTCTTAATGTTTGTTAAATAAATAAATAATACATTATTATCGCGTAAAGTAATATACTTGATATACGACTTGTCAAAGTTTGGGATAGGGAATGTGAAGGTTATAGCTGCACGGAACGCAAAAAGGGGATGACCAGCATTCGCTTGGAGTGGACAAGGAAAATTGTGCAAAAACCTTGATTAAAACGGCCATATTTATAATTAAGTAAATGTTTGTTTGATTGCTTTTTTATCGCCGATTTTCTTCAAGAAATGTCACCTTAACAATTATTAAAAAATAATATACAATTTTTATGTTTTAAAAAACAATGAAACATGGCTGCGAGGCATATTCGTAAAGACCTTTTAATCTTAAAAATAATGTTTTTTTTATTGCCGGTTTTATTTTCCTAAACCTATTTCACTTTTCTATCTAGTCACCCTTCACTTCTAAACTTTTACCGTAACGCTTCATTAGTTTCTTTAACTCCTCTGCATTGAAGTTTACTACCTGGGAATTGAACCAGTTGACAACGGCAGTGTTGAGTTCCTCCCATTTGTCTTCGCACATTGTTACAGTTGACGAGACATGGATCTTCTCTTCTTATAGTGCATCTCCTATCGGAGGTTTGCTATCATCACAGCAATCCGGACCCTGTTGACTGCAGCTCTGAACAGTTGAACACTGCCACAGTTAAACCAATCCCTCAGGTTCTTTAGCCAGGACACACGGCGTCTTCCGATGCTCCACCTTCCACTAATCTTTCCCTGGCGACATGGATATACTACACCAATTCTGAAACTAAACTGCAGTCAATATAGTGTGAATAAATAAAAATTAATGAAAATAAGAATGGTGCCATTCAAATTTACAAAATCCAAAAAAAAATTGAACTAATGTCCTTACTCGAGTCCTGAAATGATGGGTACTGTTTCAGGAACGAGAAAGGTATTCTTTTAGTTCATTTCATGGAACGTGGATCCACAATTACAGCTAACGTATGCTGCAAAACGCTCACGAACTCAGACGTGCGATCCAAAATCGCGGTAGGGGAGACTGTCGTTCGAAATTTTTTCCAGTAAAATGCGCGTCCTCACTACTGAACCAAGGACCAAGCAGAAAGTTGAGAAAGTTAAGTTGGGAACTTTATGATCACCCCTACATTGCATCTAGCTATTTTAGTTACGTCTTGCACTGAAATAGTGGTTTGAAGGCGTTAAGGAATTCAAGAGTGCCGTTGTCAATTGATTCAACTTCCAGGTGGCAAACTTCAGTGTAGAGGGGTTAAAGAGGCTGATTTGGCACTTACAAAACATGCTCAGAAGTAAACGGCGACTATGTAGAAAAGTGAAGTAGGTTTGTAGGAAATTAAAACCTTCAATAAAATTTTTTTCTAACATTTATTTATTTTATGGCCAAACGGCCCTTACTCAACGAATATGCCTGGTAATTTTAAGTAGAATTAAAAATTAAGGTAACTTAATTATTTTAATTTAAATGTAAATTTCGATCGTTCTTACCTCGATTTAACTTAACTCGATTTTTCTATTTAACGACGTGCTATTAAAAATGACATTATGTGTATTGAAAATCAAATTTACTGATTGATGATTCATTTTCTTGGCTGGGTTTTGTTTTAACAATTTGAAATAAGATACAAAAAATTCTTACCGTAGCCTTTACCAGCCACATAAAATGAAAGTTTGTACGGAATTCTACTGTTTTAGTTTGAGTAATTACCGAGATAAGATGAAAGTATTCCCGAGTAGTACCTTTTACCCGACTTCCCTTTTTAAATTTAAGTTAAATAAAAAAAATCTATTACAAAACAACATAGTAAAGAAAGATTTCCTATGCGGATGCACCAACTGAAGACTGCGGTCGAGTTCCCTCTCCTTGTGATAGTTGGAGCAGCGTTAGCGATGATGATTAACAGCTGGATAGACAGTAGGGGAATAGTATCGATGCACTGGAGTGGGACAGGTTAAAACAGTACGAGTAGAGCCAGTCATATTTTCCAGGTTTTTTTAAATTGTAAAACAATAGGAACTGAGCTATGAAGTGATTTGTTAACTTAAACGTTATTAAAAAAGAAATTTTTGTAAAACAGAATTTCTGAAATCTATAACTCGATGTCTGGCTTGAGTTTATTATTTTTTTTAGCTATGGTTTTTATTCTGTAGTAAGATAATAAAGTTGACCGTAATGTATTTAATAATTATCATTATTTTCACTTCAATAATTTATCACGAAATATAAAATTAGTTGTTTATTATCGTGGGCCTTTGCTATTTAATTTACTTTTCTCTAGTCTTATACGCAGAATATATACAGCAAAAATATTTTTATCTTCTAAGACTATTATATATTCGTGTTTTAATATTTTTACTAGTAGCCTATAGATATTGAGTTTGAGATTTCGAAAGGATTTGAAACCCTAACAAAACAGCGTAGGGCTACTCTGTAACATCTGTTGGATATGTTACAAAAGCAAATAGCAGTAACCTAACGTTTTTTTCTTGAATTCAGTGTTTTTATGCTGAAACAGAACCGGAGCAATTTGATTTGGCCCTTCAGTACAAGTTAGCTTAACGTCTTCAAGTTATTTGATAAATTTATTTTTAGTAGAGAAAAAACAAAGTTATGGCAGCGTATTCGTTTTTTCACAATTTAAAGACTAGTTTGATTATGACAATACAATCCGCCTTGATGGCAAAGCTTTTAATATTACATATTTCAATAAGATGAAGGACTCTAGTTCGATTCTCACATATACTTCATTTAATTTACACTGCTTTAATCCTTAGTGCTTATCATTCTCTTAAAGTCACTAATATTATATATTAAATAGTTTAACTTAAAATATAAAGTCGTTGCGTTAGGTTAATGAAGGACAAAATAATAACAGACAACCAGAATATTTCAGCCGCGGAGTGAATTTCTTTAAATCGATTTGGGTTATTTCGTTTATTGACATTTAAGTTTATTGAGAGCAAAGGTAGCATTCTGTTCCTAGCGACCGGGACCCGCGACAGCGACCCACTGCCTCAATGGTTTAATACGTAGGGCTGACGTTTGCAAGCGACCGAGAGCAGCGACCAGCGACCAGTGGGCGGTTCCAACAGGTTGCAACGGTAGCGCGACGCTATCGCTCTTGAAGTAGTGCAGTCGAGGGGACCGGCCTGTTTGTGTGTGTTCAACCTCCTTTTACTACAGAGAAAGATGAAATTTTAGTGTAATTTCTTCCTAATCATGCAAATATATTTTTATGATTGTTTCAAAACAACCCTCTTCTTCTCGTGATGTAAAACTTGAGTCGGTCGTTATCTTTTTTACTTTATTTTACCAATATGGATATATAGGAAGCAAATAATTGATGTTTTCATGTCGATTTTTCAAAATTAAACTTTAACTGAAATACACGGTTTCAGACCCCTGAACTCAAAAAACATGTTTTTAGCGATTGGTCTGTGTGTGTGTGGGTGTGTGTGTGTGTGTGTTTGTGTGTGTGGACAAAATATCTCAAGAACGGAACATTATACGAAGTTGAAACCTGAAACTTAAGTAAGATACTACTACCGGACCCGACTCAAACAATTCATCAAAATCGGTCAACCGGAAGTAGTGGTTTATTCGTGTCATTTTTCACTTTTTTGCGATTTTCTCAAAAAACGGCTCCTACGATGTTTTTGAAAATTGCCTCATTTACTAAATTGTTATGCTCTACAAGGTTACTTAGGCGCCACGTCTGCTGAAATTCTTAAAATTCTTAAGGAGGCTGTTCTCTAGTAGAAAAAAATGATTTTTTAAGATTGCGGTCTTAATATGTATTTTAGGCCAAAAATGTATATAATAACAGAGAATTTGTATTGTAGAGAATTTAAAATCCTACAACTTTTATTTCAAAATTTGTATAAAATTTGTATAACACTTATTTAGCGGTAATTAGCGATTTTCTGTTTTTTTTTCATGAAAATCTGTAAAAAAATGAATTTTTTTTTGGATTTCGGCCTTAGTATTCATTTCACGACAAAAGTATACATAATCAAATTTATAAGAATTTAAAAGATCTACTACTTTTATTTTCAGAATTTTTCTCTGCAGACCCTACTTTTGCGTGAAAAAATTATTTTCCCCTTTATTAAGCCAAACTAAGGTTGATTTTAATTTTGCGCCTTTCACTCATGATAAAAATTAGGTTATGTTTTTTGAGGTTAGTTTTTGTTTATTTCGAATGTTTTATTACTAATATTAGGTTATATTGGTCATTATTTACATTGGCAAGAGAAAGTTGTGTGTTTCACACCAGATTTTTTTAGTATACACGCAGATAATGTTTCTGAAGGGCTTCAGCTATCCATGTAGATAAGAGGGGTACGGTGTAGTTATAGAAGAAATTAATTAGTAAAATTCAAAGCGATGAAATTTCATTGTAAATATTTTTCCAGGCTAGTTTTCAAAACATCTTGTAGATTTAACGGCGTTCTGAAGTAAAATTATTTTCCACCCAAGGGTTGATGAAACAATAGAGTTTCAGAGAGTAGAGTGTGAGAGATGTTGTGGGAATGCATTGTGTGTGTGGTACAATGCCGTAATGAAAGAGATAGGTAGCGGTTTGGCGAGCGCATGCGCATTGATAAGGCATGTGATAAGAGTAGTAGTAATGTATGTAGTAGTAGTATTAGTAGTAGACATAGAATATTGTGCGCCAGATGTGTTTCATTGTCAGTAATGTCTGCGGAATACGTAGGACTGCCGGGGGCGAAGGAAGCGGCGGGATCACCAACCGCTGTGCCGACGCACCAGGAAACAGAATGCCGGGTATATCGAAGAAGATGGCTCATCCTGTTCCTGTTTGTCCTCTATTCGATGTCGAATGCGATGCAATGGATACAATACTCGATCATCGCCAACGTCGTTTCAAAATTTTACGATGTACCCAGCTCGTTAGTGGATTGGACTTCTATGATCTACATGTTGTCATACATCGCGTTGGTGTTCCCGGGTTCCTGGCTTCTTGACAAATGGGTAAGTTAATCATTTACTTTATATTTTTATTTATGTTGTTTTTTATTTTGTTGTAATGTAAAAAGTTTTAAATGTTTTTACGTTTAAAAAACACTCATTATAACGCCCACTTTTAAATTATCGCTTTAATGAAATCGTAACTGTTATAGTCTTCAAGAACTTACTATTAAATCCTGTTAAAAAACATTACCTATATTTTATAACACAAATTATTTTTACTACATATTCTTTGTAAAAAAAAACCCTTTACATTTGTGTTAATTAGATTATTTTTATCTAATTATAATAGTTATTCATTTGGATTATTTTATTTTCATGATTTTTTTAAGTTCTCATTAAATATTAATTATTAATTTCAAAAATTGTTAAAATGCTATTACAAAATAATTTAAAATTAGCTACGATCCACTTTTTCCTTGATATCGTGGTCGAAAACGTTTTTAATTATTTACTATAAAATAATGAAATATTTTTAAATTTATTTTAAGTCGTATCAACAGTTTGATCATTAGTGAATACGGGTGGTTTTAACTTCTCAAAAGAATTCCAACACCCTTGCCGGGAATCAAATATTTCCGCTTTGTAGGCAAGTGCTAATCGCTATGTCACAGAAGCGGTCATAATTAAATTAATTTTTTTACATTAAAAGTAATTAATATTTTTAAGGTAATTAGGATTATCACCAACCTCTCGTTGATATGTACATAATGTAACCTCACCAACGACTTAGAAATATATAACGTTTTAATACCATCAAAGAGTACTACAGACAATTTCACAGAAAAACTGACTCACACAAAAACGACCTAATTAAAAGGATGCAGACAACACACCTACCTGACTTTTCCCAAAGGCTGTTAAAGAGAAAATGAAATAGAAATCTACTACAGGATTAACATTTAATTAAAAACATTATATAAATAACAGTCACATAATTTTGAAATAAACTAAAGTAAGCATACTACACAAATATAAGCTTTACATGTGTGTTCAACTTCCTCCTGTCAACCATGCCTCATTTTCTCAAATTAATCATCACATTTGTAGTTATTTTACGTGAAAGGAACAAATTAAAAATACGTATTAAAAAAAGTAATTAAGAACCATTTTCGTTTAGTGTTTAGAGTGCTAAACTCTTCTGTACTTCAATGCGGAATGTTCCGGGTTCAATTCCTAGGTCTGGAAATTATTATACTTTAAACCATTGATTCCACCGTAATCCATAGTATTGTAATCGCTAATAACCAAAGTAGTTGATGCAACTAAATAAACAAAAGATACATAAAATTTTCTGGTGACCTGAAGATATCCATCCTGGAAATTCAGTTTAGTTTATTCATAACAATTTATTGCTGTTGGCGCTTGCTGAGAGGTTGAAGAACTCTTAGATTCTTACTCGGAAATACTTATTATCATAAATTAAATAAAACCATGGTAAATAATGATTAGTCATTAAATTTAAAGTATAAGAGATTATTGAACGCTTAAAGATAAATGTACAAAAATATGTTTTTATTTTATTTTTATATTATCATACACATACTGTATTGGAATTCATTTTTATAAGAAAAATCTGTAATATCCAAAAAGTTTGTAATCCTGACATTGACAGGGTTTTCTCTTTCCAATCAACTTAGTATTACTATATTCATTCAACTGTTTACTCTTTCAATTTTCTGGCTAGAGTTTTTATTTTAGAGTTGGAGTCCTACTTTTTCTTCATTAATTTCGGAAATAATTTCTTTCATCGCTTCAGTATGTTGATTTCTAAACTTTTACCTCTAAAAACCTCAAATGTTCTTTAATTATTTTCTAAATTTATTTCGGTCTTCTATCGCATCTTTATCTTATTTTTAATGTCATTAGATCTTTTTCTGTTTCTTAAAACCGTCTTCCTTTGTTTTTTGTATTTTTTCAAATATATTTTGTAGGATATTTTTTAGTTCATCCTTACCAGTTAGCCGTATAATCTTATGTCACCAAAAATATTTTGGATTTGTTAATTTTGCTAATTTTGACTGTTTTTAATTTGACTGTTTTGCAATTTTGCTAATGCAGACGGTGGAGAATGATGATATAAATGAAAATGAGTGATGAAAACATGCCAAACCTGACCGGAAATCGAACTCGGAACCCCGGCGTTGAAGCCAGTTTTATTTTTTTATTTGAACAATTCTTTGTTTAAACTTTATTGTTTAGTTACATTTTACGTGCGTAATTTTTCACAAGTACCAACTTCTTAGGGCTTTAGGGAGAACGATGATTAAAAATTGTGTGAGTAATTATTTTACTAATTTACCAGGTCCTAGCAGAACCCTCACTTTTAAAATACGTTAACAACTACGCCACCAATCCAAACGAAATAATGTTTTATTTTCGAATACAAAGCAGTAAGTATATATAAAGATATCGAAAAATATCAAAGTTATTCCGCACATCATTATTTATGGCATAAAACGGTGACAACAGTATGTTATATCACAACAAAGTTGGTCTAATAAGTTAACATCAATTCGTTTTAGACACTATTTCCACTATAGTAAAATAACATTTTAATATGAGTTGTGACTTCGGGTTAATTATGAAAAAGGTAGTGATGTTGTAGGAGTACGAAACACTACGTACTCGTATCTTGCCCTTGAATTAGAAAAAGAAAAACACTTGTGCCACTTGTTAATTATATTCATGGTTGTTTTTCAGATTAGAGGTTGGTTCTAACCTTTGAGGTTTTACAAAGTAAAAAAGTAAAGTGGTTTTCCGTCACAAGTTTTAATCAGGCTTGCTTCAAATACACTACACTTGTACTTCTTCTTTTGAATTGTGTTCTTTGAAATTAAGTTCACTTCATTCATCATTAATTGATAGTACACGCTCGAAACCGAAGTTACCTCGGATACCGAAAAGCTTTGATAACATGGAGCTTGTAGAATTAATTAGTTACATCATGATTTAAGGTTATAATTAACCGCTAAATGGTAATTTACGTAGCCCTACAGCGTTCGTTAGCTGTAAAATATTATAAGACTACTATGAAATGAAAAAATCTAATCAGATATTTGCCGTTAATAAAAAAACAACGAAACACATTTATGTATCTAGACGTTAATATAAATACAATAAGGAAAAAAAGTATTTACGGTATGCAAGCGTACATACATTTTTACATGAAAAAATTTTAATCGATTTTCGCTTCAACGACTGCCCTCTTTTCTTCGCAGTAAGGTAGCGCCCACGCTTCAGTGAAAGAAGTTCGGGATTTTTATATTCTTCTTGCTGCTCAAGGTGTATAATGGTTGCGTCAATAGACTTAAAACCTTGAGAGTATTGTATTTTCTCCACCCCTTCATTCTCCTTATCACCGTCTGCGTGTGAGAAAGATGTGTCTACCAACCCATCAACATTGTCGTCAATTCCAAGTCTTCATCTATTTTTACCTACTCTTCAATTTTTTCCGTATTTATGGGTTTTCAACGACAGGATTTTCTGCACATTTCATTTTTTAGTGTTGCTTTCGATTCCAAAACGTTTTCTCCATGATTTTGGTTAGGTCGTAAGTTTTTTACATCATTTCAAGCCATCACGATCCACTAAACTACTCATTTCTTTCAAAGTTACAACTTTAAGCCTTTCCGTAACTGACTTACCTTCTATTCTTTCGATCAAATGGTCCAAAAGTCTTCTGCGGTTTTCTTTTGAACATTTCTATAGCACCCTGATCTGGTGATTGAGACGCCTACGGTGAAAAACGGAGTAATTCGACTAACAGCGAAACACAAATGGATTCAATGACCGAAGACAAAACACGCGGTCTTTTTGCCCACACTGTTCACTCTGTAATATCAACTCTCACGTTACTTTAACGGATTTAATTGTTGAATTTCTAATCTTTAGATTAACCAGGTGACAAAATGCATGGTTCGTTTAACGAGGAGGCTCAGTTAAACGGAACTCGATTTACCGGCTTCTACTGTAGTGAGATTCAGTATTTTCAGAGGAAACAACGCCAATAAATCACTCGCTACTCGATGTCTTCTTAAATAATAGAACTAGAACAAAAGAAAAATATTTTGGGTTAAATGATTTAATTCGATTTCAACGATGGCTACTTAAGTTCAAAAATTTTTTTATGTTGTCCTTAAACTACTCCTTTTTCCTGTTTCTTAATTTCCCAAGTTATTGATTTTTTTTATTTAAAGAATTCTTTTTTAATTTCATTTATTTTATAATTTTGTTTTTCTATCTGAAAGTATAGGATGAAGTAAACACTGATAATGTCACGTTAAATATGTAATACGGCCTGTTTCCTGTACGTCCTGCTCTGCTAGCTAAAGTGTACTGCTGGTACCATTTTGCGCCTACCGTAAATATGAATACCCACGGGCCTACTTTGTGTCGGTTGGCTTTGAAGTAGTGCTGAGGTTTCTGTTTCTGGTCGATAAATAATCATCCGTATCCTTCTAAGCGCTCCATTACGTCAATATGAATTTTCATTTTCTATTATTCAGACGATCGGTTTACAGTGTTTACGACTGTATGCTAACTAAAACGGGAAATAATAATATATTAAATTAGTAACATTAAATCGTAGTACCTACACTTATTTCTATACTACTGTTCAAAAGATGAGATTGTAATTACTACATTAAAACTTTTATCGAAAAGATTAAACACGTTTTTAGCTTTCAACAAATTTTTAATATCGTTCCCGTCTAATACAGCAAAATCCGTCTAATACGCTCTCAGTTAATGTAATATTAATGTAATTTCCGGCTTCATACGCATTGTTTTATTAAAGTAAGTATGGAAAATATCTAGCTATACGCTCCAAATCCCGCTTATTACGCTTAGTTTCTGTTCAATAAATAAAATTCTAACAAATAATAATATAATACTGTCATTTATTTTTATTTGTATTACAAAAACTACATATTTTTTGTTTGTTTTTCGTTCGATGGTATTTCCAATTACTTTTGACTATTCAGTTTCCTTTTAGGGCGAGTCAACCGTTTGTTTTAACAGAAAAAGCACTTCAAACTGAAAGAAAACTGCAGATTAATGACTTCATACAGTTGGTCTAGCGGATTTTAAACAAGTCACTGATTTGTTAATCGTCAGATATGAAATAAATGAAATATAGAACAAAATAAACTAGGTTAAATCTAATTATTACTCCAACAGAAAAAAATGAAATAAGAGAATTAATAAAATATACAATAATAATAATATAAATATTTTCAAAAATAAATGGGCTAATATAAACCAAATTCAAGATAAAGATAAGATAAGTTATTAGGAATCATTTTTGTTATGATGTTTACTTTTTTAAATATTACGTCATCAAGTTGATCACAATGCGTACTATAAATAATATTATACATCCTAACAAAATAATATGGAAAAAACGCGGGAAGATTAGTATTGTGTTCTTGCATTTCGCGTCATCAAAATTTATTCGACTGATTAGTATAATCAGTGGGTCAGAAAACCGCGTTAACTTTTTTCAACCAGAAGTATATTTTTCATTGTTGTTTTGATCAATATTGGTTCTGTATACACATCACAATATTGTATTTACTACAAAATTAATTACTAAAATTAATTATTTACGAAACTAATAAAATTATCTTTATCCATTTCTTCTTACTTGCAGCGCCCGGCCTTCTATGTATCGTTTTTAAAAATTATGTGAGTTATTAGTCCTGCGATGAAGCTATGAAACGAGCACCCTCATTACTGCCACCTACATCGACTGGATTTAAGATTCTCTCCTACTTTCTTTCACCACAAAAACGTACCATTTTGCCTATACTTTCTGAGACGACCAGTAATATAAACACCAGTAATAAAATCATTAATGCCATTTATTATTATTTTATCAAACATCCTCTGTAGGATTATAAACAGCCGTATTGTTTAAAATTTAAATATATATTTCTAACCACCAGAATACGGTAACAGAAAACACTTACCAATGTTTATAGTGCTTTCGTGTATCTTGTACACATCTTCAGTACGATAAATTAAAATTCTTAAAAAACATTTTCACATCAAAATTTAAAACTTCGTACTCTACCATGGTCTCTTCTTCTTCTTAAGGTGCCAATCCGTTTCGAATGTTGGACACCATCATGGCGATCCTCACTTTGTCAACTGCAGCTCTAAACAGTTGCGGAGTAGTTTTATTGAGCCAGGTTCTAAGGTTCTTTAACCAGGATATTCTTCTTCGACCTGGGTCCCTGGACCTCTACCATGGTAGATAAGGAAAATTTCTTATTTCATTCCTTATCTACCATGGTAGGAGTAGGAAGTTTTAAATTTTGATGTGAAAAAATCTTTAAAGAATTTTAATTTACTGAAGATGTATACAAGATACACGAAAGCGCTATAAACACTGGTAAGTGTTTTCTGTTACCGTATTCTGGTGGTTAGAAATTATATTTCAATTAAATGCAATTTAATGTATTTTTACATCTGTCTGCTATTTAGTTAACACAGTGTAGGCTGTAACACTGATTAACCGATTTTGATACGACTTGTAATACAAACGTAGAAAGTTGCATGCAGCCACTGCACTAAAAATTCTAAAAATTCTACAAGAAAAGATGTTTAAAACAAAAGTTTTAGAATTTACAATTTTTTTAATTTTTACATAATATTATAAACATTTTTTAGAAAAATCAACGTGAATGCTGTAATTTTGAAATAAATATATTTTGCAAAAACAGCTCCTCTACTAATTTATGTGGAGTATTTATTTACTGTGTATTTTTGTGGGGTTCTATAAATTTCTCCAGTTTCTGTAGCCCATTGTCATATGTCTTCCCAGTCACTGTCCCTGACACTCCTCGCTATCAAATCGTCGTGGACACTCTGTATTCATTTTCTCCGAGGGCGACCTCTTATTCTTCTATTGATGGCCTCCTGCCTTTGTTTATTTGTAGAGCTCATTTCCCAGTACTCTGCATTATATGTAGTTGTAGGCTCTAGTACAGAAGTAATTACTAACTTTTTCGCCCTCATATGTATTTTAATAGACCAGAGCATAACGTTTAGTCTTATAGAGTTGCTTTTCCCTGATTCATGCTGACACTCTAGCCCGCTCACTCATTCCCGCAGATTGAGATACTAACTTGAGGTATTAATATTGGTCACAAGAACTAACCTTTCTATTCTTCAGTGAGAGATTTTTAGAGATTGCACCCACTTGTAGGTATTCCGTTTTCATGGTATTAATATGCCGCCTTAGAGAAACCAAAAAATCGTATTATATGAGGGAAGTTTGATTGTACTCGTTATCGAGTAAAGATGGATGTTCAAAATTGTTCCTTTGAGATAAATATCCTTATTTTTTAACTATATTGATAATTTAAAAATTCTTGGGAGCTCCCCCCTTCCGATTAATAATATATTTTATTTCCATATTTCAAACCGATCGGAATTATATGTCCTGTTCTCTTTAAATACATAGAGTTTCAAATATACCTAGACATCCTTTCAAAAATCACTTTTTTGGTTTGTAGGAGACTTGAGGCTTGTAAATCAATTAAAAATAACTTAGAAAAATCTCTAGTAATCCAATTCTTTTAACGTTTTACTTTTATAATAGCCTCCTTTTTAAATTCTGTCTAATGAATCACTAGATCATAAAAAAATCTTTTTAGATCATTTTGCCATTGTAATTAGAGTATTTTCAGAACTGATTGTCATTGTAATAAAAAATGTTCATTAAAATTTAATGGCCTGTATAAGTGCTATTTGGATGTGATGTTTTAATTGGTAGCATACTTTTATGGTTTTTAATCATTCTTTTCATTCAGAACTTTAAATATGCCCGTTAACTCCTTTGATTAAAATTATGACTATCTTAATTATTAAAAAATATGCATGTAATCTGATTTAAGTCAACACCAAATTGTTATCAAAGAATTTACCGTTGATCAAAAAAGATTTTGAATAAAGTATGTTTATCTCATGATGTCGCATTATGGGCATTACATTATTTTGTTTTATGATATCACGTGAACTAATTTTAACACCTTATAGAACAAAACATAATGAATTCCAATAAACAAGTATTGTTCAATAGCTGATTTGTTTTCTAGTTTATTAAAATCCGTGACAAAAGAATAACATTGCCGCTTATTACAGTTTAGACTCCCATATCTTTCTTATAGGTGATTGGAACCGGGATAGGTTTTTGTCATCAGTCTCTTGACTGGTTTAATGCAGTTCTCCAGGCTGTTCTATCTTGAGCAAGTCGTTTCATATCTACGTACCTGTAACACCCTACAGCTTTTGTAATTTGTTTTATATATTCTAACCTTTGCCTCCTCCTAAAATTCACTTCCTCAATATTGCCCTTCATTATTGATAGCCCAATACCTACCTGGATGTCTTAAGATATGCTCCACTAACCTATCCCTTCTTCTAATAAGATGCTTCCATATAGTACTTCTTTTTTCATCAACTCGAGTAAGAACCTCTAAATTACTTAATATGTCCACCCACCTAATCTTTAGCATTTTCCTACATCACTACATTTCAAATACTTATATCCTCTTTATTTCTACAGCTCCTATCACCCACGTTTCACTCCCGTATAATGCTACACTCCAAGAAATTTTTCCTAGTCTGTAAGTAAATGTTTGTCGTCAGTAAGCTGTTTTTCGTTTCAAAGGTTCTGTAGCTTGAGCAATCCTACTCTTGATATCACTTGTGCTTCTACGATCCTTTGTTATTTTCCCCCCTAGATAGCAGAATTGTCCAACTTCCTGTATGTTTTCGTTGTCTACTTCGAAATTTCCCATCTCTTCTAAACCACTCTTGCTGCTGTACAACACTTTCGTTTTGTTCTTATTAATGTTCATGAAGTTATCCTTTCTCATGATCTCATCCATTCCATTTAAGATATCCTCTAGTTCTTTCTTTGTCTCGGCTAAAAGTACGATATCATCGGCGAATCTCTGTATTTTTATGGTCCTCCTTAAATGTTTAATCCTGCGTCAAATTTTTCCTTTACTTCATTTACAGCCTGTTCTACATACAAGTTAAAAAGAAGTAGTGACAATGAACATCCTTGTCGTACAACTTTTCTTACAGCAGCTTCTAACCGGGATAGTTTATAACCTGGATAACCCAGAAAATCAGAGAATTACCTATGTTATTAGGCTGAACATAAAAATTTTAATTTATATTACTACCGTATATTGCTTATGTTTTATAGGTGTAAAGTTAATTACAACACATATAAGTTTTATAAAATTAGGATTATTGAAGATTTCTTAAAAGCGTTTCCGGATTTTATAAAATTTCCTCTCGACTTGTGCGCAGCCACTTCCTGAATTTTAGAAATTTTTTTAGAACATTGTATAACACAATAAGCGTATCTTTAAGCTGTTTTATTGATAATTATTAATAAAAGATTACGAGGAATATATAATTCAATATTAAGTTACGATAGAAAGTTTATTTTACACTTTATCAATTACATTTTGTTATATCAGCAAAACAATAAATTGCTACTTACGTTAATATATTTTTTTAATTTTCCAAGACTGTATTAATTATATTATCATAGAGTTCAAAGTATAAACATATAATTATTTATGAGCAATAAATATGATTTAAATGGACCATTAATTCATGTATATATATTTTTTAAATTAATTGAAAATATAAAATTTCTCACAATGTAAGGAAGATTTGTTTTATCAGTAATTATTTTATTATAGTAGCATTTTATGTTTTTATCGGATTAGAAATATGTAACATTGTTTTATTTGTTCAGAAAAATAGTTATTTGTATCACCGTGTATAGTTCTCGATACATCTGAGAAAAGATGTGTTCGAAATTGTTCTGATGTAATATCTTTTAATTGTCTCAGTTATTGAACTTATTACTCACTGTGTTCTGGACTGTCTTTATAAAAATGATATACATTGTTCATGAACATTTTATTTAAACAATTGTGTTTTAAAATAACTATACGTTATAAAACAATAGGAAGTAACGTATAAAGAGACTATTAACTGCACCCGCCCTGCGCATGGACTTATGGTCTTAGAGAGGAGTCATAGATAAAACTAGCTTATAGCTTTTCTCAGTTTCCCTCCATACATTAACTTTTCTAGAAATCACTGCAGGAAAGCTAATTCTGATCTCCTGTGTTACAGCTCTCTGGGAAAGTAAAGAATTGATATTTATTTTTGCAGGGTAGGTTCTTTTTTTTAACTTTTTGTGGTTAGCGCATCTGGCTTCTACGCTGGGGTCCCGGGTTCGATTCCCGGTCAGGTCCGGCATTTTTTCATCACTCATTTTCATATATCATCATTCTCCACCGTCTGCATTAGCAGAAATTGCAAAACAGTAAGACATAAAACCAGAAAAATAAAAAATAAATTTTGAAACGTTTTAGGATCCAATGGTTGAAATTAGAAAGCCTTTATTTTCCTAGGTTTTCCTTGCTGAATACCGACTTTCCATTAGACCGATTTTTAAAACTACCAGGTGGCTCATATAATTTCCCATGAAATAGGATAATTTGTATCAATATTTGTAACATTGTTACATTAGCAGCAACTGCGTATAACATTAATTGTTTTCCATTGTAATGAGGCGAATTTCTAAGCCATATCGTCCATCTTTACCCCAAGTTCTTCACGAGGATGATCCCGATAGGCAATTGAAATTTTGTGAGACAGTCGCTATCCGTACAGAAGCCGATCCAAATTTCTTGCGATCAATTTTGTGGTGTGTTAAGGCATGTTTCAAACTCAATGAACGTGTTAATCGGCGTAATTGTGTGTACTCGTCGGGTGCAAATCCTCAAAACGCAATCAAAGAAGAGCTTAATGTGCCGGGTCTTATGATATGGGAAGAAATTTCGAGTACTACATTGATAGATCCTTTTCTTAAGGGAAATGTTAACTCGGAAAGTTACTAACAGGTGCTGCAGGAACTGGTCTTACCGGAACTTGAAAATAATCCTGTTTATAATTTTCAATCGCACATCTGGGAACAAAATGGGGCCCTAGCATATTTTGATATCGAAGTTCAAGAGCTTTTAAGTTCCAAATTTAACGCATGGATTGGTCGCTGTGGTACAATTGATTGCCCTGCACGCTCGCCAGACTTAACTCCATGTGATTTTCACTGTGGGGTATTATAAAGGATTGGTCTTCTGTTCAAAACCACAAAACCTAGCCGAACTAAAAAGCATAATAGAAAATGCATTTGACACCGTCAATGAAGATAAATTGTTATTGTTGAAAATTTGTCAATCACTTTTTAAGTCGTTGTACGAAGTGTATATTATATATAAATAGATAATATACATAAATAGTATTAATATTGCTTTAGGTCTGTCCTCTCTTTTTATCTCTCTAGGCGTCAATTCTTTATTTTTTGTTCAACACCTAAGGAAAAGATATGCAATATTTCAATTCTGTAAAAAGAAGTTAAGGGAAGTTAAAGAATTAGTGATTTAAGTGAGTTGAGAATAAGTGAGTTAGTTAATCACTACGTATTTTGACAAACATGTATGAAAATGTTTTGGGTGTATGTTAGATGTGATATCAGTCTTTCTAACAGGGTAATTTATTAAAAAACTGTGCATCAGAAAAACTCAGTTATAATCATTTTTTAAATATTTCATTTTGTATTTTTCCTACAGAAAAAATACATTTCTCCAGTTTCATGTGTTAAAATACACGCAGATAGTTATAAGATAGTTTATAAGGTAGACCGTTGCCATTGATACGTGTAAACTACTGAAGTTATTAGATATTAATTATTGTACGAACCTTTAAAACTGTTTTACTGCTTGGCCATTAGCGAAAATAATGGTAAAAGGGACATTATCGGTAGGTTGGTAGGTTTTAAACTGATATAATTTTTCAGACAATGGTTGGGAATCGTACTCAAGATCTTCCTCATTTTATTTTATCGTACAATAGCGCTGTAAATTAATACGTGCCGGAGTCAGCTTGAAAGATCATTAAGAAGATGGAAATATCTTCTATTACAATTTACTTTAGCTCAATCTGCACTTTCATATGTGTATTGTCTTGACTCGTTGCTGGCGCTCAAGCCTCGGCTTTTGCTAGCAACGCCATAATTATGTTCAGTAATTTTTTTAATTTTTATTATTTGTATATAGGCCTGTCTTGTTGTTTAGTTCAACAGTCGAAGGGCTGGTTTTTACTAAATAAAAACGAGGAGTGAGGTGGTTTACTATTGCCTTCCTCACTGAGTGGAAAAGTATGTTTATCAGCATACAGGGCCCTCCGAAAAGCACTCACTTTCCACCTTGCAAATGACACCTTCACTTCATTTACCACAGGGTCTGGCTGCATAGTGAAATTCATTACTCTCAGAGGAGATAACTCTGAATAGTGTCTTTTACACCTATAGCTCTTCTGTTCTTAAATAGTTCAGTCATATAATTGTCTGACTATGTAATAAGAAACAGAACTATTTTTGTAGCCCTGGAACCAACAGATCGAGTGCAATTAATTTAACACTCCACCTGCCTGTCTTATGACTATTATTATCACTATTATTAGGCCTGTCTTATGACTATTATTATCTATAAAATATTAGACCATTTAAAAACTTCTTTTTTGTAAGTTTCTAATTGTTAAAGATTTGTAATTTCATTTTACACTTAAAACATTTTAAGATTGAATGTCATTTATGGAAAATAAGTTAAAAGATATCGCTTAAATAAACTAATGATTGTGGGTAAAAAAATCATTCACCAGGTTGTTACTTCAAACATTTTTTGTAAATTGCATGTAAAAGACTTCAATGTTGACGGGTCCATCGATGTGGTGATCATACAACTGGTTTTGATGTCAGGAATTCCGGATTCAATTCCTGGTGAGGTCTGAAATTTCTTCATTGCTCATTTCTATCTGTCATCCTTCCTGTCTGTATTAGCATTTTTATGTAATACAGTTGGACGTAAAATAAATTCGTCCAATGAGTGACAATTACTCTTAATACTTAAGTATTTATGCAGAAGGTGAAGAGTTTTCAAGCTGTAAAAAGTTAAGCAATTAAATTCTTTTGGTTTGTTTTTAAATTACTTCTTCGTTTTGTACGAGCTATTTAACACAAAGTCTAAAAAATTGTTTATCTACTTTTCATTGTCTACGACAAAAATTAAATTGTACTACTCAAAATTTTAATTTTACTGAAATTGTGTGAGTTAATTAACATTATGCTCTCTCGTGGTGCACTTTTCAGAGCATTAGATTAGACCCTGGACTGCGATTCAGTCCCGATTTAGTTTCCCGACCAGGGACAAGAGTCAGCATGTTGTAATTTTATTTATATTTTATCAGCCCATAAAGAAAATATAATTTTAATTCAGTTGTACCGGAATCTCAATATAAGGGTAAATTTTTTTAACTAAATTTTTTTGACTATAGGCTACAAGATATTTTTATTTGCAACTGTATAACATTAACAACAAGAAAATTTGATTAAAAAAAGGATACAAATATTGACAATTTTAAGACATTGAGGAGATCACTGCGCATTAACAGTACTCCAAGCGTAATCATTAAGTTAATTCATTATTTTCAATTATTTAATTAATTTTTATTTTTATTTAATTTTAACGTCTCATGATATCCCTACTCCAGAGTCGTTTCAGTCTTCGTATAGGGGCAGTTGGTAAATCTGGTGTGTCTAGGTCAACGATGAGCTGGTTCGGATTATTGTGTAATTTCTTTTTAAATCGTGTGAATGTGCGCAGGAACACATCGTTGATGTATGGGACGTTTAAGTTTGTGTGTAAAGTGTATCGTTAACGAACTTATTAACAAAAAAAGTTTTCATGATTAAATGAAAACAATTACCTAAAACAATTTTTATATTTTTGATGAGATCTTATTAACAACGAAACAGTTTCATCAAAAACACTTACAATTTTACGTTTAAATTCATTAAAGCAGTTATAGAATTCAGTAATCACGTTTCATATTAGTTTACAATTAATTATTTAAAATATCTCATCAAAACTGATATTAGCCATCTAGAAGGGGAAATTACAAGCAATTAGATCTAAAGTTCAGTTATACATCCAGTATGTTTCAGTGGAAACATTAAACAAAATTAATTAAACTAATATTACACAGATATTTAGTTGAAAATGTTTTTGTTGGTAAATAGATTGGTTTATCTGCGCATTAGTAGAAGTGCATCACCAAACAACTCTGGAAAAGATCAAATGAAGATAGTGGACGCTTCCATGAACTCATGTATGAAACACTATCCGACACGTTTTATAAAACTTAGCCGTTTAAACAGATATACATATCTGAAACTAGTAATCTAATACGGTAGTTTATGTTCATTACAATTCTAATGGAAAATAATTAGCGAATCATCACCTCTTAACAAAATGAAAGTCAATGATAGTTTCATTGAGTTGAATCTAATATTATTATGTGAATATCAAGAATATTCCAAACGCTGCTGAAATAAGTTATATCTTATGATATTTAATAATGAATGTTATTTTGCTTATCGTTATTGCAAAAATACTATTTGTTGTAGGTTGTTAAACGTGTTGTATAATAAATAGTTAATTTGTTGTTTATTTTACCATTTAAGTATTTTTGTATTTATCACGAATATGTATATAAGGTATCGTGTGTTAATAGCCAATAGCCTATCAGACATCTTGTATTTGCAAATAGTATTGCTAGATTTTCTAAAGAATTCTTTGCAGAATTATGAATTAAAAAGTTGTTCAAATATGAATTGAAATCATAGGTGCAATAAGTGTGATATAGTCATGATAAAGAGTGGAAATCATCCGAGTCATATTCATTTTGAGGAATTTTCAGATTAATACGTCGATTATAATATATTCTCTATCAGAACGAAGAAGGGGAATAGTTTGTCTGTTCCACTAGTTAAAGAATCTTTATTCTCACCCCGCAGTTATCTTTGCTTTAAGAAACAATAAGTAGTTTAAAATGTATGGCTGTAGATTGTTCATGAGAAATTAGTAATTATAGAAAACTGTATTAAAATTTAATTGATCTTCTTAAAGTTGGAAGATAAAAAAATGTCATTAGTGTTTTTTTAGTTTGTTTATTTTTATCGGTTTTTGATACATTTAATCATTATTATTAAATTAAAATAATAAAATACACATTTACAGCTTATATTTTATGAAACATAAAAGTTATTCTGGGAATGACAAACTAAAAAACCATTTTGATTCATTAGCTCAATCTGAATGTAGAAACCGACTTGTACTACATACGCTACAAAAGTGCTTTACAATGGAGTCTTACGGATCGTTTATTTTGTAAATAAATTACAGATTTATGTTGCAAGAAGATATTGATTGAACATTAAAAGAGTAACTTTGTAAAAGTGAAGATAGAACTTTTGTGGGAAATTTAGAAAAACAGCCAATAAATTTTTAAATATTTACTTAGGAAATTTCGATATTTATTACTTTAAAACCGAGAGACCAATGAACTAAAGATATTTTGCAATTGACTTTGTGTAGAGAAAGTTTAAAGATAAAAAAACAGTAATGTAAATCACCCGTATGTTAGATATAACCAAAAACTTAAATTTATAAATCTAAGTAGCACAAACTATCTATACATTCTTCTATTTTATTAGCATCCATGTTTGTTAATTGTTTATTAGATACTGCAATACAAAATGGAATGATGGTGGCAAAGCGTTTTCCAGTTCTCGAATTATTAGTTACGTTTACTATCTTTAGATATCAGGCGACAATTCTTGTTGATTTGAGTACTGTGTTGATTTGTGTACTACTCTACCACTATCGGTAAGCTTGAGTTTGAAATCTTATGTTTAGATGAAATTATCAAGAAAATGTCAGAAACTTTTGCAATAATTTTCATCACTTGCGATTTCTGTCTGCTGCTGGACATAAACCTCCCTCATTGCTATTTGCTCGGTTCTTTTTTGAGCTATCCACATCCTGTTGTGCGCCATTATCATGACATCGTCAGACTAACGTGTGGGAGGTCTTCCTTTCCAACGCCTGTTTGCACTTAGTCTCCATTCTACCAGTCTTGTTCATCTCCTACCCATCATCTGGGTCACATGTCACATACAACAGTATTATTAAAATAGAAATGATGAAAAAATTCACCGGTTTTAAGATTACGTTACCGTTTGCTATTTTTTAGTTTTAAAAAGAAATTTGAAAAAGTACTGAAAATTTGCGTCTCACTTTTTAATTTTTAGTATAAATTGATCTAAAGTAGAGGGACCATTTGCCAATATGTATTAACTTATACGTTCTTTAATCGTTCCTATACTCTCTTTGTGAGTCTCCTAGATGCAATTAACAATACAAATGTATTTTTCTCGAAAAATAACATAGTCATGAAACCAGTTCTTATTTATAATAACATTTTTGAAATAATTTTAAAAGCATTTAAAAGGCTGAAGGCATAACAAGTGTTTTTTCTTAGTAACGGAAGCTGAAGTAGATAATAATTACAAAATTTATATACTTTGAAGTTTATTTTCAAATTTATTTGTGATTGAACATGAAAAATGTGTTGTGTGGTAACGGTAGTTTATTACACCACATCAATGCAAGAGATTTGTTGAAGTAAATAATTATTGAATGAAAGAAGACCTATTTTTTTTAATCGAGTTAAAAAAATATAGTCCAAGTGTGGCTTATCTTTGTCCTTGATGATAAAGTTCATTCACTTTATTATTAAAATATAACTGACAAATTTTATTTATGATTTTATTTACCGATTCATTTTATCTAAAATAATAAAATAAGCCTATATTTTAAAGAAATTGAAACGGAAGTAATACAAATTGAATTTTAGACTATATTTCTCTTTTCATTTAAACTCAATCAAGAATTAAATTTTGATTTATTACTTGGAAAATTTATTTCATTGGTCTTAACTGAGTCAGAAAATTATATTTTGACAACATTGCTCTTTGTTCCAAAAACGACAACAGCCTGACTGATTTCTGTAAAATCTTATCTGTAGACTTTTTAACCGTGTCTTTACATTATTCTTATAATTTCAAATTTAATATTAATTTATCTAAACGGAGTATCGATTTTCTCAAAGGAGTTGTATTGGTACTTTAAATGTTTTACATGGATCTACAATATTTCTATAATGAGCTGCAATATAATCGCCTCTAATTTTGTGGAGTTTTACCACTAATGGCGAAGTTTTAGCGATAAATCTCTTCTATTAATATTGTAACATTAAACAATAATTAAATGTATTATATGTCATGTGCTTTTAATCAACAGTATAAACTAACAAGTAATATTAATAACAATGGTTGGTACACAATTTCAGTTTTTGAATTTTTAATAGGTAATTGTATTTATTGGCAATGGAAGTGATAAAATTTTATTTAACATCATCACAGTAATGATTTTTGTTTTGTTTTACGTCTGACTGGCTAATGCAAACGATGAGAAGGTTGATCGATTAAAATGAGTGATGAAAAATACCAAATCTGATCAGAAATCAAACCCGGGACCCCGACGTAGAAGTCAGTTACGCTGACCACTACATCACGGGCCGGCCATTAATGATTATACATGTACCAGATACATCTCTGACATTAGCCATATTTAACTGAAATTAATTAACATATTTTTTATGTTGTTTAGGTCATCAGCCGAAAGGCTGGTTTGAACCTCTAGAGGCTTTACTATTTAAAAACAAGGAGTGAGGTGAATTACCATGCCTTCCTCACTAAGTAGAAAAGTATGCGTATCAGCATACCATGCCCTCCAAAAATCATCTTCTTTCCATCCTGCAAATCTCACCTTCACTTCATTCACAACAAGGTCTGGCTGTGTGATGAAATTCATAACTCTCAGAGGATATAACACTGTATAGTGTCTTTGATACTTCTACCTCTTCTGTTCTTAAATGTATCAGTCATATAATTGGCTGACCATGTGATAAGAAACAGATGTATTTTTGTAGCCCTGGAAGTAGCAGATCGAGTACAAATAATTTAACACCCCACCTGCCTGTTATGGGCAAATAATATTTTATATTATTTTATTATAATATTATATTAATTACATCATTACAATAAATTATTTTAAGTTACGGGAAAATAATACATAATATTTTTTATGTAAAATTAATTCACAAGATATCCTTTTCCGTAATCATCATCTTGACTGACATTTAATTAGTTTCGCGTTCTTTACTGTGTGGCGCTTTAATTATGTGGTTCATTGGGAAGAGGACTTCTCTTTTTCTCTCTCTCTCTCTCTCTCTCTCTCTCTCTCTCTCTCATTGGTTTAGAATGCTAAGCTTCGGTTGGTCCGTAAGTTCCATTCTAATTAACTGTACAGACTGTTACAAGAGTACAAATTACAGCTTAGTAATATCTTGAACAATTTTTTATTATTTTTCAACTAGCTGTCAGCATTTTCAATCGGAGTAGTCAGGTCTTAGTTATGCCGTTTGAATAAACGCTGGGTAATATTAACTATGTTTAAAGTTTTAACTAAAACATAGTTTTCTTCTTATGATGAATTTTATAATAAATCTGTAAGTTAATATTTAATTTAACCCACCGAGTTGGCCTATTGGTAAAGTCGACGCCGTGAGTCAGCTTTTTAACAGCTGATTTTCGTGGAAGAAGGTTCCTGGTTCAAATTCTATTAAAGGTAGTTATTTTTATACAGGTTTATAACTAGACGGTGGTTACCGGTGTACTTTGATGGTAGGGGTTCAATTAATCATACTTTCTCAGGAATGGGTGACCGGAGTCTGTACAATAATTCACCTCATTTACTCTTCATTCATATCATTCTTATCTCATAGCGTCATTGCGTTGCTTATTGTTATTAAATTGAACAGATTGCAACGTCAACACATTACAGATTGAATAAAAAAATTAATAAACTAACCTAAATAATTTATTTCTTACCGCCTCCGTGATGCTGTTGTTTATTTTCTAAGCTGTAAAGCGGAAATTCCCCTGCTAGGGTCCGGAAAATTATTACTCTTGTTAAAACTCACTAATAATTTACCAAAACCCGCTGTAGTCGCTAATAAAAAGCAATTGATGCTACTTTAAATGAAACTAAAGTAAAAAAGATTATTTCTGGTACTTTAAAAAATGTTAATATTAATAATTTTTTCGTGTGTTAATTGTATAAAACATGAAATTTGTTGAAACAACAATTAAAATTTGTCCACAGCTGTAGGAATTCTATTTAAATTTAATTGCGTTTTCGTAGCTTTGTACGTAGGAATCAACTTCTTCAACTATAGTTATGGATTCCTTTCGGGAAGTTTTCTGTAAACTAAATTATGAAGAAATAATTATTTATCCGTTGGCCTACTCGACTGATTATTTTCTATATTTTGAGCGAAATCATAAACAATTATATTTTGAGTCTTCAAAAATTTCACTGTACAAAAAATTTACAATAATGTATTCATTACGTCACTAATTCCGTATCATCTACCGTTTAGTTATGTCTAATCATGTTTTTTTTTAGTAATTTTCCTGTTAGCATTAATGACTGGTTTTTACACTTGTATTTTTATCAATGTACGAGTCGTATTTTTAAAGTAAGTCCCTTTTTGAAATAAAAAGCGAACAATGTAGACTTTTCTTTATAATTTTATTTTTACAGGAACGCCCGTATTTTAATCTACTTTTCTGTATAATTCCCACCAATATTTAGGCACTTATAGTATCGTACAACCAGTCTTTGAATACCATCATCGTAAAAATCTGCCACCTGATTATACAACCACTGCAGCTCAGCGTGAGCGTAACTTTCGATACTAATTTAAACGTTCTGTCACAATTTCATAATGCACACTTTTTGACAGTACAGGAAACGCATAAGATAACAACGAAATCGTAAAGAATCTATTCTCTCTCATTTGTTCATCAACTTTCTGCACCAAATCGTCAAGAATAATTGAAGGTCGCCTACTTCGTTTCTCGCCATGCATAATCATACGGTCGTCTTTAAAAGCTCTCACCCATTTCCGTACCATCCCATCGCTCATAATGTTTTCTCCATACCCTTCACTGATCTGAAGATGGATTTCAACCGCTTTCATGTCTTTAACCCTAAGAAAACGAATCGCAGTGCGTATTTCACAGTCGGCGGGATTTTCAATCGGAGGAAACATTTCAAATACTCATAACAAACGCAAACATGTCGAATAATTCTGTAATGGTGTCAGTGGCTTGCCAATAGATAGTGATATGCGGTAAATACTGCCCGCGGCGCTGCAGCGTCGGAATTTTAAAACGGTACTTACTTTAAAAATACGCCTCGTAATTTTGTAACTTTTTTTTCATCTATCTATAAAATGTAATTGTGTAACTTTTTTCATATGGTCACTAATAACCTAGCTGTTGAACAATCTCTAATAATAAATAACTTTAAAAAAATAATGTTCTTTCCAATGTGACTTGCTTTAGAATGAACAAATAAATTAATAAGAATTTTATCTTTTAAAAGTAAAACAGCGTAATAAGTTACCTTTGAATACTGAATAGGTTTCTTACTTTGCGTGTAGCTTGTTCGTATTTATATAAGAGGTTACTTATATTGATATTATGTATGTGAATACATGGTATACACCATTTTTATAATGCGACTGATGTATTTGCTGTTACCATAATTATTATTAAAAAGTTAACCTAAGATTAAAAGAATTGATCAATTTTCTGTAGCGCAGCTTAATGGCGTATCTCCCAGTTCAATAACAATCTCCAGCGTGACATGCGTTCGGTAATATCGACTAAAGAAAAGGTAGTTTTATATACTTATGATTTTCATAATAATTTTCATTCATTGTCTTTTAATCACTGAACTACATTTTCAATATTTCACAACCATTTTCCGGCCGGGTGAGGAAGGCAATCGTACTTTCCCGTATTTCTTGTTTCACTTGATGTCTTAGCGTTTCAGATTAATCGTTGAATTGAAGAACCAAACAGCAATGGTGTATAAATGCCTATTACAGTAACGAAAGAGATTACTTTCTTCATGCTATACAAGTTAATAAACAAGTTAAACTTTACCAACTAAATTTTGTTAGTTAATAATATTGTGACACTTGTTAATAATATTGTGACGCTAAAGTCCGTTTCGGGATCTAGGTGATTAAATAATTAATACACTACAGTTTAAAATTACAAGTATTTATTATAAATAAAAGATTTACAAAATAAATAATAAACTAATTATAATGAAGTAATACAATAAATAACTCATATAATTTACTTAGTACTACTTACAAACAATTTTACACAATGCACATACACAAAAACTGAATACAATGCACATACACAATAAGATAGTATAACAATAGTTGACCACTACAATGCCGGGAGCGTTGACCTCGTCAAAAGTCCCGATAGCACACCCAATGAACACTCGTCAAAGATCAAACGAATACTAACTCACTGACCGCACTTGGGTTCCCTTTATATAGGTAGTTGAAAGAGGTTTCTCGAAAGACACAGAGATTCGATCAATAATCTTTTTTATTGCTTCTGGAAAAATCCTAACTAATGTAAACAAGCCATAATTGAATAAACGGTGTTACAGGTAACCAACCGACTCTTTCACAAATAGTTGTACAACAAAGACTCTACCTTATTATATCCTTTTATAACTAACCCTATTGTTACTTTGTCACTCTATTATTTGCTATTCAACACTTTATGAATAGAAACCTATCTAGAAGCCTTTAGACCACATTCCTTTTTCGATGATGTCACTATATATACAATTTACTTTTAAATCTCTTTTTATGTATGCACATTGCTGTTCAGGAGAACAGCCCTAATGGTACTTGTACGTATTAGCGACAAGGAAGACCTAAGTAATCTATACATTTTATCACTGTTGCCAGACATGTTTGTCTTCATATACTACATTTCTAACAGCAGCAATTATCTCTTATTTCAACGATCAATATATTACAACCGCGTGATCCATGAAGACATCATGAATTATCTAAGAATATCATAATCCTATATTTCTACAGCCTTTCTTGGACTTTATCTTTCTCCAAAATTCTCCTCCACTCCTCTCTACTAGTTGTTAATGCCCTCCATATTCGTCGCCCAATATCCAATTATACATCCATCTCTTCCTAGGATAGCTTTTCCTTTTTCTTTTGTATAGTCCTTCTTTTCGTATCACCTTAACCACCCTCCTTAACTCCATTCTCTCAATTTGCACCAACTATTTTAGTCTTTGGGTTTTTCTGAAATGGACTATGTCTCTCCTTTCAGTGAGCGTGCTCAGTTCCTCATTTTATCGTACTTTTCAGTCATCTCGTTATTTCACTTGTCCAAAAATCCTCCTTAAAATATTTTTTCGATTCTTCTTAATATGTTTCAATATATTTCTGACAAGGTCCACGATTTCTGGGCGCACCATACACAAGTATATTTTTATTGTTGTGATACTACTTATTAATTTAATCTTAAATAATTTTTCATTGGCTAAGTAGGCTCTATTTTTCAATTGAATTTGTTCTCGTATGGAGTCATTCATCACGTTGTTTTGGTATTCCCCAAGTAGTAAAATTCGTTAAATATTTTCTCTCCCACAATGAACTTGCGAGGGACTTATTTTAGTAGGAAAGTCGCTATTTTTCTAAACTGTTATAAACAAAAAACCAAAAATGTGAATTGTATTTGCAATATTTTTTGTTTTACCAAATTCTTCTATGTTTTTAAATCATTGGTTTTATACATTTTTTATTTAGGTTTAAAGAATTTTTGACGCTGTCTTATTTCGTTGAAAATTTAAAAGCCAAAAGCAGTATTATTGTTGAAATAGTTGGTGGAAACAGGCAAAATTCCTCTCTGTTATAAATTTACTTATTCAGCGGCAGTTACATGTTACTAATTTTTGTGGTGTAGGGAAAAATACCATGAAAATGACACACCCTGTTCACTACTACCAGTGTGATATTTCTCTTTAACATAGCCCTTTTCTGATGACTGACGGAAAATATACCAAACTAGAATGTTATTTTCTCTATGTTTTTACAAATTTTTTAATGTTAGTTGACATTTGTTACTGTTCTTATCTCTGTCAGGCATTTCCTTCAAAAATGTGAAAAATTCTGTGCTTGAAATACATACATGTAGACTTGTTCTATTAAAAACGCATTAATTAGGAAATAGAAACCATTATATTTCTTGGAAATTTCGAGCTTTCATTCTAATTATTGCGTTCTAGAATGAAATTTTTATTTAAGGTATTCCCATGATACTTCTCATACTTAGTCAGTTATAATTAGAGAAATATAAAAAAGTTAAGTTAAAATAACCTTTCTTACCATTCTGAAAGTTTTTTTACAAGATAGTAATTAGGACATCAGTTAAGATACAAGATTGACTTTATAGGCTAAAACTGTTTTTCGTTAACAAATTTATTCTCATTTTTGGAGATAAAAACAAAATCTATTTTGCAAACTCAGTTCGTTTTAGTTCTGTAATTGCTCGGCAGCCAACAAGTACAGCGATCCGTTAACAGCAAAAATATATTTAAGAGTAAAATTTACTTTGTCATTACTGTTCAATGTAAAACGTTTACGTCTTTGCTATGCAAAAACTCACATGCCAGGTTATCCTTCATTGTCTCACAAAAAAAACAGTTCAATCTAAATGTTATGTATATTTTAATTTAAAAAGACTGCTTCCATTGGTACTTTTTCAGACCAGCCCAGTAAAATACACTAGAGATGCTAGAATAAACATCTCTTGCAGAACAGTCTCTGGAAATTTGCCACTGGGTGATTTTTACTGTCAAGACAACATAGGACTGAACTAGAATTCTATACAAACTTCTCGTTGTGTATATTAACATACACCAGTTCTCTATCCTGAATAAAAAAGAGAATTTAATCTCAAAAAAGTATATACAGTGTGTTATTTATATATATTTTTTTTACTGATATTTGTCGTATATTCTACCATTCATAGCAGCAAATAGGCTATAATTTTTTGAATTAAAGAAGATATTTTCAATGCATGGTAAAAAGAAAGGAAACATAAATAATTGGTAGTATAAATGTCAAGTATTTACTACGTATTGTATGGATCACTTTGTTCTTTTATGAAAATAATATTGATGGAGTATTGTCTGTTCATTTTTCACTCTTAAGTATGCTTAATTAAAGCGGATTGGTAAAGAATATTAGGTACTTTTATTTCATGTAAGTTATACTCAATGACACGACAAAGTTTTACTACTTGTATTCTTATCTGAATTTTATAAAATCTGCTGTTAAATTTTTGAAATTTTAGAATTGAAAAAGTAAAATACTGATAATAATGTTCAAGAATGTTAGTAGTATTAGTTGCAGTGTTGATAGTGTTTCTAAAAAAAATTAATTGAAATTTAGTACTCAACTTTTACCCAATTTTGATAAATAAATAATTTTAGTCAATATCGCTCTCTCCAAGTATGAATTATTCAATCAGGTAATTTAATATAAGGTTTCTGAGGATTTCTATCCTTTGATACCGTTCCATGTATTATTGAAGAGTACCCTGTGTTTTATTAACATATTTACTAACCACGAAAATGTCTAGTCTACATTAATTTACTTTTTGCGCTGTTCCTACATATTTCTTTGTTTCCCACATCCTACATTCCATCGACTTCCGTCTTCCCACTCACCCTCGATGAAATTTTTTACTACCATAGTGTCTTGGATTCCCTGTAGCCATATTTTTCTAAGATGACCTCTTCTTCGATTTTCTGGACTTCTGCCATTCTTTGGACGTGCCATTATATTAAGGCCGTGTCCTTGCTGCATCCGAGCGTTGCGGTGCGTGAAATGGAGTAGTCGTTCAGGATAAAACATAGGTACAAGTTAGTTATGGTGTCCTAAGTTAGTCCGTGGTGCGTGCGATGCACACTCGGTAACGTCCGGATGCAGCTAGGGCACGGCGTAACAGTCTGTTCTTTTTTCGTTTAACTAATGTCTCCTGAGAATCGGTTCATTGTCTTATGTCTTCATTTCCCACATCCTGCACTTTGGAGAACCTGCATAACCTTCGTAACTAATCCATCTCTGTAGTCTCCAATCTCATTTTGCTCCTGGAGCTTATTTGCCAGCACTTAAGACAATATGTAGTTATGAGCTCCAATAAAGATGTAGCCATTACTTCTTCGTTCTCAATAATACATTAATGAGGAACTGACGAGGAGTGGCATTTACATTATCAATACTGATACCGTTATTAAGAATTCAAGCAGGATCAAAGTTACGGTAATAATAATTATTAAAATAAAAAGATACCAAGTTATCTTTTAGTTAGTTATCTTTGTTATCAAGTTATCTTTGTTAGTTATCTACTTGCTGATGTCGGATCAAATGACCAGCAGGCGGGTTTTTGGTTGGTAAGGCGGTTGCGGCCTCCTTGGGGCTGGACGAGGACGCCTCAATTGAGTCCAGCACTACTTCCCCCATCGTAAGGAAGTGAACATGAGTTTTTCTCGCCGCCTCGGATAAAAAAAAAGATACCAAGTTGTAGTTAGTTTACTTTTCCATCAGCCGCTTCGCTTTATTGGTGTTTGTAATGAAACTTTTAATTAAAAGAAGAGAATGGTACAGACATTTATATTTCCCATATGGTAAACAAAACACTGTGTGGTTCGGTAGTTAATGATTAAGCCACTGAGGATTTTTTATCAATATAAATTTATAAATTATGGAATCCGGTTGAATCGAGTATTCATGTTATTTTAAAATAAATACGCCCATCAAATTTAATATATTTTAATGAATTACTACTACAATTTTACGTTATTGAATAAAGTTTAGGCATTTTTTCTTTAATAATAAAATACAATAAAAAACAAATCTGTTCCTTTGTAAATAAATCTGACAATAGAGTACAATGTAATGACAGTAATGTAACCATATTCTCTTGTTCCTTTTAAATTTATTACAATATAAAAGGATATTGCTGGCTCCTCTTCACATTTTCTTTACCAATTTATAATACCTTCTTCTTCTTCAAAAAAGAATTTTCTATTATAACTTTTACCATTAAAGAAAGATAGTCCCTTTTTGCAAAAAATATATAAGAGCATTATTAAGAATATCATAAGTTATTGGACTGTAAAGTAAACGAAGAAAAGAATATTTGAATATTTGAACAACTTCGTTCTGTATACGCAAAGAGAAAAAATTAAAAGTTTTTAGATATTACTTTTTTAATTATGTTAATTTTTTACCCGAAAAGTTATCTTAAAAGTAAATTTATTAAAGTAAAAAGGCTTATTATTTTATATAATTATGAAGTTATATGACTGATAAAAATTTATTGTAAGGTAATTTTTATATGCTTAATTCATTTTATTACAAAAAAATTTCCGTTTTTTACATTACGAAATAAAGTTAAAGTAATTTACCGGGCTTAAGTTATTTATTTTTAATTAAGTGATTAAACTTTTAAATTGTGTTTTACCTTATTAGTGGGGTTTTTTAAGAAGGTCTCAACTCTCAATCTAATTTTTGTGAAAGTTTTCAGATCTTTTTAGTAGAATTATATGCTACTGGTTTTTACGTTTAATTTAAGATGTAAATCTTTTAAATATGATGAATCGTTTTTGATAAACGCCATTAAATATATTGTGATACTTATTCCTAAGGTTCGTTTCGGGATCTGGCTAAAATAAATAATTAACAAACTACCGTTTAAAATTTACAAGTATTTATTTCAAACTATAAATTACATATAATAATCTTGCCTAAATCTGATAATAAATTACAATTAACCGAGACAAAAGCAATAGGCAATATCATAAAACTCGAAAGACGAATCCTAAGAACCTGCATAGGAAAGAAAAGCAAAGTAGATGGGAAATGGAGAATTCTAAAAAACGAACAAGTCTATAAAGATAACGAACCCATAACAGATACAATTAGAAAGAAAAGGATTTCTTTTCTTGGACATCTTATCAGAATACCTAGACAGAATTTTAAAAAAGATGATTAGAAAACTCTTTCCAATGGTAACATCAGGAGCATGGATGTGAAATGTCAAAGAAGACATGATCGAACTCGGATTAACTTTCGATGATTTAGAAAACAAAACAGAAAAATTAAAAATCTTAAGAAATAAGGAAAGTAGATTTGAAACAAAATCAGATGAAAGAATAAACCCAAGCAGGAAGAAACCGGTCGTTTCAGAGGAAGTTCGGCAAGCAAGATCTGCCCGAATGAGGGCATACTGGCAAAAATCAAGCTAAAGAATATTAAAAGGAAGAAGCTTTCTACATTTGACTAAAGTGATCCATTGTGATCATAAAAGACAAAAAAAAATACAATTACTACAATCAAGATACTTATAATAAATAATAAACTAATAATTAGTTCAATATTCTAATTATTGTAATAAATTAATGACAATTAATGAACTTATCTAGATAATCTCGTACTTAATTAAATTAAATACTACTCACAACCAATAGTACACCGATGTTTACAGTACGGTGGACCTTCTCACAAAACGAAACTGATACACAGTATACAATTGGCTTCGACTTCACAATTCACTCACTGAATGACAGATGAAGAATAAATAACTTCAAGACGGCCTAGCCCTTTAAATACTTACTCATCGGGGTTCTAGATTAACAGAGATTTTTCTATATGATATTAAAAATTCAATACAAAGTTTTTCTGTCGGGTTACAAAATGTTACGGGTTTACAAAAAGTAAAAAAAAACATTGAAGTTGAATAAAAGGGTTATAAAAGAGCCAATTATCTAAATAGATACCCCGACCCCTCGGGTATGAAGCCGTCACAACAATAGGCCTATATTAACCATTTGCACACAATATTTCTAACAATTTCTTGAAACTAACCCAATTTAAAAACTATTACTATTTAAACTAACATTTCTGAAATCTCAGTCCTGCTTGAGAATTCTGGAACAACACTTTCCCTTTAGATATTGTCATAATCACAGAAAACAACATTTAAGGATCCCACACACCGGTGCGAATTATTCGCAGCTGTAGCGGCAGCGAGAATTCCGCGTTGGCTGCGGTAGCAATTTTCGCGTCACTGCTCAGACCGGCGCGTAAATCGCAACAATAGCGGTTGTTTATTTATCAACATTCATAGTTTTTGGCCTCCGGGCCAGCCCAGCCAATCAGCTGGTAGAGTGTCGCTATTATTTGTTAAGTAACACCGGTTGGGCAAGCGACTTTGTATGGTGACCAGCTGACAGCCATCCATGAACAAACAGGAATCCCTGTTTAAACTCATGCCTAATGCACTTCAAAAATACAGCGATCAAATTGGGTAGTTGTTAATAATGTATAAAGTTCCCGATAACAAATAAAGGCTACAAAAAAAATTCATAGTTTTTTTGCAATATGTTGTCTGAAAAAGAAGAGGTACTTGTGTTATGTGCATTAGTAGCAGAAGAAGAAAATAACTGGTTACTAATAAAGTTTAATTTATCTAATTAAGTAATACAATTTTGGAAAGTGTGTAACCTTTCTACAAGGTACATTGTGTTGTTGACAATTTAAAATACACAATGAAATGTATTGCAGCAGTATTGTATGGTATTAACAAAACAGCACAAAAAATCTGGGGTGAAACACTCACAGAACTTTATCGCGCCAATGCAAAAAATAACTAATATAACCTAACATTAGTAATAAAACATTAGAAATAAACAAAAACTAACCTCCATAAACATAATTTAATTTTAATCATGAGTGAAAGACGCAAAGTGAAAATCAACCTCAGTTTGGCTTAAAAATACGGAAAAATCACTCTTTCACGCTAAACTAGGCTCTGTAGAGAAAAATGCTTTGAATAAAAGTTGTAGATCTTTTAATTTTCTATAAATTTTTATTAGACACTTTTGTTATAAAATGCGTACTAAGGCTGAAATCTTAAAAAGTCAATTTATTTTACACATTTTCATGGAATAGAAAATCACTAATTACTTTTAAACTAAGCGTTTTACATAGAAATGTTTGAAAAAAAAATTGTAGATGTTTTAATCGCCTACAACTTTTATGATATACATTTTTGCGCTAAAATGCATATTAAAGCCGCAATCTTGAAAAAAAAAATTTTTAAGAGAAAAGAGCCTTTCCAAAAATTTCAGCAAACATGGCGCCTACCCTATCTTGTAGAGCATAAACCATATTTTAGTAAACCAGGCTATTTTTAAAAAAAATCGTAGGAGCCGTTTTTGAGAAAATCGCAAAAAAAGTGAAAAGTTACACGAATAAACTACTACTTCCGGTTGACCGATTTTGATGAAAATGTTCGTGTCCGGTCCGGTAGTGGTGTCTAACTTAAGTTTCAAGTTTCAAGTTCGTACGATGTTCCGTTTTTTAGATATTCTGTTCACACACACACACACACACACGCGCGCGCGCGCGCGCATACACACACACACAAACAAACCAATTGCTAAAAACATGTTTTTTGGGTTCAGGGGGTCTGAGAACGTGTAGATTCGGTAAAAACTCGACATGAAAACAATAGGCCTACTTTCCTTCCTATAATATTCATATAGGGAAGGGAAAGTAAAAACCATCAAATTAGACTTTTGACTATAGAACACTCTTAGTAATTTACTTTATTTAAGTAAATAATTTTTTACTTTCCCTTGCTCTGTATGAAAATATCGGGAAGAACGTATTGATTTTATGTCGATTTTTCGAAATCGAGTTTTCACCGGATGTACACATTTTCAGGCTCCCCTGAATCCAAAAAAGAACATGTTTTTAGTGATGGTCTGCGCGCGCGCGCGCGTGTGTGTGTGTGTGTGAAAAAAATATCTCAAGAACGAAGTATCGTACAAAGTCGGAACTTAAAACTGAAATTAGGTACGATTGCGGGACCCGACATGAACATTTTCATCAAAATCAGTCAATTGGAAGTAGTAGTTTATTCGTGAAATTTTTCACTATTTCGCGATTTTCTCAAAAACAGCTTCTAAATTTATTTTTTGAATTCGCCTCATTTAGGGCTTAGGCCTACTACATTTTTTATGCTCTACAAGATAGGGTAAGTACCACGTCTGCTGAAATTCTTGGGAAGGCTGTGCTCTCATAGAAAAAAATGTTTTTTCTAAAATTGCGGCTTTATTTGCATTTTAGAGGAAAAGTGTATATAATCAAAGTTGTAGGACATTCAAAACACCACAACTTTTATTTCAAACATTTGTTTTGCACATTGCTTACTTTAGCGGCAAATTAGTGATTTTATGTGTTTTTCCATGAATATCTGTAAAAAATGTATTTTTTAAAGATTGCGTCCTTGGTATGCATTTTACGAGACAAGTGTAGGCCTATAGGTCACTTATAATCAAAATTATAAGAAATTAAAAACCTGCAACTTTAATTTGTAATATTTTTCTCTAGTACAGAGCCTAGTTCAGAGGTAATAGGCCTAACTGATTTTTCGTATTTTTAATTTTACGTCATTCGCTCGTGATTAAAATTAGGTTATGTTTTCCATTCTATAATGTTTAATCACGATTAGACATAGGTTATAATTTTCATTATTTATATTGGCAAGAGAAAGTCATGTGAGTGTTCACACCAGATTTTCAATGTATTACTTTGTTTTTGTACCTATCTATATTATGTAATGTTAAACATGAAATAAATTATTAAATATACTGTTAATAACTTCGTCAGTTTTGTTACTGAACCGTTCAATCCTATACAAAATAAATATCTAATTCTGAGCGGTAACAATATCTACAATATCTGCGGTGTGGTGAAAGGTAAATAAGATTCAAACTTGAAAACCTCATTTTCTCCAAACTGAATGAGATAGACATTCCCCCTTTACCCCTGTATATTTCTAATTCAGTCTCTGGCATTTTGGTACTTCGCGAATTCGCTGTTGTTGCGAAAAAAACGCTGTCGACTGCAAACTGAATATTCGCTATGACAGCGAATAAAAACGCGGCAAATTCGCGCAAATCTTCCTCCAGGTCGCGCTGGTGTGGCTGGCTCGTATGCCGCCATTACAATTAACAACAGCTGTTTATTGTTGTTGTAACAGCTGTGGCTTACATAACCGGTATTCCGCTGCTTCAGCGAATATTTCGCACTAAAATCGCAGCGAATAAAACGCTGCACATTCGCGCGAAATCCGCTCTGGTGTGGGCTGGCTCGTAAGTCGCCATTACTTTAAACAACAGCTGTCGCGTAAACAACGAATATTTCGCTACTGCTGCGAATATTTCGCGCCGGTGTGTGGGATCCTTTAGTTTATTGGCACCATCCACTGCAATTTTATAGCGCCATGAATATGTTCATCTCCCTGAAATAGTAATGGATCAAATTAAGCTGAGATTTTTAAAAAATCATAAAAGTGTTTTGAGCAGCCGCAGTGTACGCGTAAAACTGACTATAGTTTTACCTTTTTTCTAGTGATGTAGAAACAGTTTGGTTGTAAAAGGCATTTGAAATGCGGTCATATCAAAAGATTTTTAGGTTGATCTGGATGGTACTTGTCACAAACGGGATTGTTCTCAAAGTAATAAAAAAGGAGAAAGAGGTTGAAAGTACCATGAAAATACGCAAGTTGCAATACGTAGGTCATGTGATATGGGGAGAGGCACAATATATTCCAGGGTTATAATTTTGGTGAAAATTATGGGTAAAAGAGTCGTGGTAGAAAATGGACATCCTGGTTGAACAACATGAGAACATGATTCAGGTACATCTCTACTGATTTGTTTAGAGCTGCAGCATTTAAAGTCATTATTGCCAATTTTTTGGGGGAGACGGCACATAAAAATAAAATTAGGAAAAATGGCCTGATAATTTGTTCAGTTTTGTTTTGTTTTAATGAACAGGCAAGGAAAACCTTTCGTAAAATAAGAGAAACTTTTAAGAAATTATAGAAAAACTTTTCTTCTCAATATTCCATTCCATCAAAAATAATTTCATAAAATATCAAGGTTTACTTTAAATAAATAAAGTAATTGTTTTTTTTTTTTTTAACGTCGCATCAATATCAAGGTCATTAGCGACGACGTTGGGGTGTAACTGTGTGTGATGAGGATGAAATGAGTTTTTGTAACGTATGAAAATATGCCGTGCCTGAGTGGGATTCGAACCCAGGACCGCATGATGAGAGGCGAGCACGTTACCAACTGCGCCAATGCGGCCGGCAATTGTGTTTTATTTATTTATTTATCAGATGAATTAATTCTGTTTTATACTGAATTGAGAATGAAAGCAAACATTTACACAATTGTGCGGTTTATTTTGATCTCTTGAGTAAAGTAGATTGAATAGTAATGCTAAGTTAAGAAATCACGATTTAAAGTGTAAAGTTTCCCCATTGTCATGGCAACGAATCTGAATAATGGAATCAACAGTCGACCAGTAAATCCTATTTTCAATTTCAGTAGACGTCTGTACTATTTTGTCTATAAACGTCTTAATTATTTAAATTAGGTAAATACTCGTATATTTCTCGTGTCTTATCGGCATCATAGTTTATTAAAATAAATAAGTAAAATTACTCGATATATCTAAACACTGTATATCAAAGAAACGTTTTTAAAGAACTTTTTGGAAACTTTTGATTGATCATGAAAAATCTTCCAACTTTCACCATTTCTTCCCCCTTTTCAAAATAACTTTATAAATAAACTTTTTTTTAACGTCGCATCAACTGCAAGGTCATTAGCGACGACGTTGGGGTGCAACTGTGTGAGGATGAAATGATTTTTGTAACGTATGAAAATATGCCGTGCCTGAGTGGAATTCGAACCCAGGAATGCATGATAAGAAACGAGCACGTTACCAACTACGCCAATGCGCCCGGCGAAATAAACTTTATTGTCACGTAAAATAACATACATTGTAAATGGCAAGTAAAAAACATTTGGGGTAAAAAATCGGAACGTTATACTTCTGCACAGAAAGCAGAATGAGACTGACTGGGAATTTGCTTGGAGTAAGTTAGCAAAACTATGCGAAACTTGACCAGGACAGCCAACCATTGTACTAAAACTAATTATTTACGTATGATAATAAGTAAGACGTTTATATAGTTAAGTTATGCTAGTTAGGTCATCAGCCAAAAGGCTGGTTTGAACCTCTAGAGGCTTTACTAGGTAAAACGAGGAGAGTGGTGGTTTACCGATGCCTTCCTCACTGAGTGGAATTGTATGCTTATCAGCACACTTGGTCCTTTGAAAAGCAGCTACTTTCCACCCTGCAAATGACACCTTCACTTCACAGAGCTGCATAATGAAATTCATTACCATCAGAGGAGATCACTCTGACTAGTATATTTTACACCTATATCGCTTCTGTTCTTAAATGCTTCAGTCATATAACTGGCTGACCATGTGATAAGAAACAGAACTATTTTTTTGGCTCTGGAACTAGCAGATCGAGCGCAAATAATATAACACTCCATCTGCCTGTTATGGGCAAAGAATTAAGTCGTAATGTTAATTAAAAATTATTTTTAACGGTTTTCATTGTTCATATTCACAAGCCAACTTATTATTAATTGTCCATTTAACAGTTTGCACTTTCAATAACAAAAAAATTATAAATAATTAAATGACAGAACAATACAAAGTACTTTTATGTAAACAACGCATTAAAAAAAACTTGAACATAATTTGATACACGTTTTAGATCATAAATTTTAATAAGTTTGTTCACAAATTGATAGACTTTCGACGGTAAGTTTAAATTTAAAAAAAAAAAAAAAAATCTGTTGTCAAACACTCACACGACTTTCTCTTGCCAATGCAAATAATGACCAATGTACTTAACATTAGTGATAAAACATTAGAATTGAAAAAAAACAAACCTAATTTTAATCATGAGTGAAAGACGCAAAATGAAAATCAACCTTAGTTTGGCTTAATAAACACGGAAAATCACTCTTTCACGCTAAACTAGACTCTAGAGAAAAATGCATAAAATTAAAAATTGTAGATCTTTTAATTTTCTATAAATTTGATTATACACACTCGTGTCGGAAAATGTACACTGACGCTGAAATCTTTTTAAAAAAAACATAAAATTACTAATTACCGCTAAACTAAGCGTTACACAAAAAATGTTTGAAATAAAAGTTGTCGATTTTTAAATTCTCTACAACTTTTATTATATCTTTTTGCACTGAAATGCATTTTAAAGCTGCAGTCTTACATAAACCATTTTTATCTACGAGAGCACAGCCTCTCCAAGAATTTCAGCAGACATGGCGCTTGAGAAAATTGCAAAAAAGTGAAAAATGACTCGAATGAACTACTACTTCCGGTTAACCAATTTTAATAAAAATGTTTGTGTCGGGTCCTCTAGTAGTATGCTACCTTACTTAAGTTTCAAGTTTCAATATCGTACGATGTCCCGTTCTTGAGATATTTTGATCACATACACACACACATACACGCGCACAGACTAATCGCTAAAAACATATTTTTTGGTTTCAGGAGGTCTGAAAACGTGTATATCCGATGAAAACTCGATTTCGAAAAATCGACATAAAAATAATACTACTTTTCTTCCTATATATTCAAATAGGCAAGAGAGTGTAAAAAATGTAGGTACAAGATAAATATGTCGTTTTATTTCATTACCACAATCTTACTCGATGTATGGACTCTCAATCGAGAGAGTAAAACCAAATTTTTCATAAATTGATTTCGGCTGATATTAAATAATTCATTATTTTCTAGCAGAAGCTCTTTGCGTTTATTTTTAAAACTTTTATACAAATTGAAAGTAGCCTTTAAAATTATTTAACGTTTTAACGCATAAGTTATAACAATTTAAGTGACTCTTTGTAGTGATGAAACTCAATTTAAAATTAAGTGAATAATTGTAGTTTACTTCGTATGTCCATTTATTAAGTGTACTTTTTATTTATGTATTTATTTATTTTACATCCATTTATTTATTTCGTATTACTCTACATTTTTGCAAAGTAATTCAGATGACCACCTGGTATCTCATTTTGTTCGATCATTACTGATAAAACAAAATCTGAGAAGTCGCGGGTTCCCGAATAAGATCAGTATCTAAAAGTATATTATTACACAAATTGTGTCCGCCATATTTTCACTGGAACTAAGAGAATTATGGGTAAATAGTTTAATGTGGATGGAAACCCGAAATTCAGGAAACCATAGTAGTTTGTTAATTAATACACTTGATTGGGGTTTTAATATTAGATTACGAGATAAATTTATAATATTGTTACAGCTCGTTATAGTAAAGTAAAATTTTAAACTTTAATTTAATTAACTCACATATATTTATTCAACAGAATTATTTGACAAAAAACCTAACCAATAAAAATGACAACAATGAAAATAATGAGTTCATGAAAATAAGTTATTAAACATTTAAAACAACGCAATTTATCTACAATAAAATAAAATAACAAATTTCCGTTACCAAATTAATACAATATCTTATGACAAAATAATAAACTTCACCGTAACGAAGAATCCCGTACAATTTAGGCCACTAACACTTCACCCATTCAAACCGCGGTAGCGCTCCAACAATCAAATGCTTCGTTTTTATTTTTAATCGGTCAGCTGTTTATGAACAGCTGATTTTATATTCCGCCAAATGTATCGTATTTATAATTAATCAGTCAGCTGTTATGAACAGTGATTTCATTTTCCGCCTCTTCATTATAACAATATTATTTGCTGAAACCCATATTTTAAGGGAAGTTTAAAGTTACAAGAATTCCCGAACATAACCCCTTATAAGCTACAGGTATAGTAAACAGACTTTAAAAAAAACATTTTACTCAGGTTTAAGGGAAGCACGGATGAGAAATTTAAAAAAACTATTTTTGGTTTTTTTGTTCTATAATATAGTATGGTATATGAATTTCTCGCTTGAAAATGGTGTGTTATTATGTTTCTACGACATCTATAGAAATATTTTTATTTTAAATTCACTTGTAGGACTGCACAGCTAGAAAAAACATGTTTATTTAATGAATGTTCAGTAAGATATTGTCATTTCTTTTGACAATAAATTTTATCCCTTTATTATTCACGGGATAGTCTTGATTATCAGCTGTCTTTTGTTTATATAATAAAGTGTTAACTGCATTGTATTTTGTTGGTTAGTTTGCTTTTAACAGTGAGTTGTAAAAGATGTAATGATGTAAAACATATTGAAAGAGTCGTCTTATTTTAAATGCAATTTCTCGAAAATATTAGTTTTTAACACAAATTACCCGTTTTCTCAACTTCTATTAAAGGTACAGTGCTGAAATTTTTGTGAGTTGTTAACCATACACAGATGTAACTTTTACTTGTTCAGTTTCTAAAAATTTTGAAAAATGAAAGAAAAAAATATTTTGTGTTAAATCTTTACGCCAGAAATGGAAATGTTTTTTTAAAAATTCTAAAAATTAAATCTGTAGTCATAAGAAAAATCCTACACGTAAGAGAGCATTCACATTAAGCGTAGTGTATACGTTACGTTATTAGTCGGCACGCTCTGTCTCCGTACGGGATTGTCGGCGACAATATTTGCCAGAAGCTGAACGTGTCGAAACGCATTACCACGCTCAGTATGAATTAGCTATCGTACAGGTTCAGTTGCCTTTTGTGTGAAGATATTTTGTACATTTTTTTACTACGATGGATAACAAAAAATTAATAGAACTAGTTCGCGAGTATGATTTACAAGATAAAAGATACAGTGATAATTCATAGTGATAAACTGAAACTGAGACATACGAAAGTATTGGAAAAACATTTCTTCATCGGCGATCAGTTCTTTAAATAGAGTGCAATATTCTCCCTCAACCTTCCTAGTTTAGAACATTTTATATGTGAAAAACCTCTTACGTTTACGTTGATTGTTTCCTTCGTCATCTTCTTCTAATAAAATTGATATCACGCACAAATCTTCAGTAGTCAAACCTAACATTTTGACGCTAATAAAAGAAACTTACAGTTCAAGCTACGTTATTACCGAACTTTGGCTTCCAGTGCCGGATATTGTCTGATGATATGAATGACAGTTCAAATTTCGTGTCAGAAATGCTCCGTTACGGAAACTATTGGTCCATGATGATATGAAGCGACCTTAAAAGTTGTAAAAGAGCGCGGATTTTCATATAAAACAAAAATCAAGTCTCTATCTCTGATAGTTACAGAGAAAATGGGGAAAATATTAATATTAAGTAAGATAGGGATCCGTACTCCCCTTAAGGGCCTGTATAGAATAAATAAAAAAGCTTTGTCATTGAGTTATGAAAATCTTTTTGTGGAATAGGTAGGAACTTCAGTACTTAGCAACGTTTACGCAAAGTGGTGAGCTTGTTAAATTTTATTTTATTATTCAAAATCGTAATATAAAATATATTCATAAATTTTCCATATGGTTATCTATTAACTGAGCTTTGTTTATTAGTACTAAATAAAGACCCAGGTGCGTTATAACAGTAAATAAATGCAACCTGTTTGAGTTTATAATATATTATGTGCAGTTATATTAAAGTGGCCATATTCGTTATCTCCCCTAACCATTCGGCTCTATTTATCTCTTATGGCTTTTTCGCTCTCAACAAATTGATTCTTCCCCACTCACCATCACTCGACTGTAAAGTAGACCAATTTGGCTGTGCATCGTATCTGAAGTTTAAACAGTACTCATAACTTGATAGAGTTCCCGCTTCCCGCTCACCCCTTTTCGTTCATAAAACTGAAAATATTAATCATTTTTCTGTTTGTTCGTACAAGAGCTTAATAAATTTAATCATCGTTCAAGTGAACTATAATTTATCAACCAGTTCTATGATTAAATAAAAAGTAACGTTCTGATGATTATGGTAAATGAAAAATTTCTGCAATTTATTTATTTACACCTGGTCCTACTTAATTTATCATCATGGTAAATATAGTTATTTGAGTCACGAGTTTGCCCTTGTTTGCAATGAGGGGTAAAGGGGGAAAAGCATCAGTGCATCGACTGCTTCAATTTCAGTACAACAACACAACAACTGTAATATGAGACATCTCCACAGACACACAACAAACAGTATAAACACAGTCATAACATTCTAACGTAAACATAAACATAACTTTACAGCATCAACACACAGACCAGATGATCTCAACTACAGATGTAAGAGGAACATTTTGATTTTGATCTAAAGATATAAGAGGAAGTAAAAAAAAAAAAGAAAAATTTTATTAAATTAATAAATTGGATTGTTGAACTCATTCCTTTTTAAACTTTTAAAGGAGTGAAGTGATATACAAGTTTTTATAAACAAATAATTTTTGATAATTTAATAACATACAGAATTTGTATTAATATTTGGAAAGAATACTTTTTAGAAGATTTGTAAAAAAAAAGGATTTAATATTTTTAAATAAGTTTTAAAGAATTTTAAAGTTTTTAATTGTTTTTTAAAAGTTTTTAAATATCTATCTCTAAATTGGTGAATAAAACAAGTTGAATTTCGAACACAAAAACTTTCAAATTTATTGAATTTTTACGAACCTGGGACAATAAAATGGTGCCGTGACCAGGATAACATAAGTCAATTTCAACATAATTTTCAAGACAATTTCAGGAAAGGAAACAAAATATCAATATATAAAAGCAACGACAAGATTGGAAGGAAAACATAATAAAAGGAAAAGGAACGAACCGGAATCAAATTCACAAAATAAAATTAATCAAATAAAACATAATAAACCAAATCTTCTAAAAAATTTACAAAATAATTTATAATTTGTGTAGGCAAGTACATTGAGGTCATCTGGTAAGTCATTGAACACATACACTTAAATCATCATCATTAAACAAAACAGGTATAAACATGAATAGAGAAGTAGCACCAATTCTGGACCCCACCAAACTAGACGAGACAAACATTAACTTCCAACTACGCATACGAAAAAGCACGACTACAGGGAACGTAAGACAAAAAAAACAAAGGTTAAAGAAACTCTTAGATAACGGACGCCAAATTGATTTAACTACACTGCATAGATTTGACATAGACAAACAACTGACGGAATGTCAAAATTATTTAACAAAGTTACGGAACATAGAAAATTTAACTGAATTAGAAAGGTATAATGCCGAAATATTTGATGATAGGCTTAACAAACTATTAACATTCATATTACCCAACAAACCAGATAAACTCGTAGGATTTCAAAATTTAAAAGAAGGATTTGAGATTTGGAAACTCAATAGGTTACAAAATTTCGAAATTGAACCTAATTTCGAACAAAATAACATAAACCTTGAAGACGTACATTTAGGAAATAATTGTTTACCTGATCAACAAGGAAATTTTGATGTTGGTCATGTTAATCTTTTACATTCCCCAGTAATGCAAAATCCTGTTCCTAGAAACGAAACTCCTGACATATTGGTACCGAATGCAGTAGGAAATCATAATCCTGTTTATTTTCATCGTGAATTAAATTTTAATTGGACGAAAATTGCAAATCCAATTGAAAACGAATTAAAACAATTAACTATAACTGATGGACGTGATATTGACATGCTAGTACGAAATATTAAAATTATTAAACAAATACAAAAACGTTACGCAGTAGATTTACCTTTGGTATTGTTGACTCCATTTATGACTGGATTCACTGAACAAATTTTTGAAAATTCTATTAAAAATAATCATAATTTCGATCAATTTCATAGAGATTTAGTAAGCAAACTAATCACACCAAAAATGAAAGAAATATTAAAACTCAAATTGTTATACCGAAATCAGTCACAAACAGAGACTCTTACTGAATACATAAAAGAAATCTTAGAAAACCATGAAGTGTTAAGATTAGATCTGACAGAAGGTGAGTTAATCAATATAATTTTAACCGGTTTAAATGAAATATATGCCACGCACATAGGTATAATCGGCAAACCTAATAATTTACAAGATTTCAATAAATTAGACACATATGTCTATGAAAGAGTTTATGCTAGGACCCTTAATGATATCGGTTTATCTAAAATAAATGATACAAGTGTAATAAATAATGTGAATAGCGTGGTACCTAACCAAAGTAAACAAAATACTTGCAAAATCAGATCACAAATGCCTGCAACATCCTTAAAATGTTTTTATTGTCATAAGCTAGGTCATATCAAAAGGAATTGTAAAATTTTACAGCAAAAAGAAAATAATAATGTTCCACAAAAACTGAATCTTTACAAACACACATCATATGGCTTGGACACGGACAAACAACATGTTTGTAAACATAATCCGTGTAAACATTCAAGGTTAAAAGAAAACACGTTGAACCGTAATTATACATTGAAAGCTTTATCGGTAAAAATCAAAAATAATATATTTAACGCTCTCATTGATTCTGGTTCCACTCAAAATATTATTAATCAACAACTATATACATTTTTAAAAACTAAGAAGGCGATTATAAAGGAAGAAAACATTAACACAATTTGCCTTACAGCTGATCGATTTCCTCTAAAAATTAATAAACAGATATGGGTTAAACTTACTCTTCACAACATATCGTGGAAAATTAATTTTAAAATATTAACAAAAATACACCATAAAATAATACTCGGAATGAATTTCTTACAAAAAACCCACGCAATATTCAATGCTTCGAGATCTTTCATAACCTTTGATTGGGCAAAAAATCAACAATTTTCTCTAACCAATTTATATCCCGAACAAATTAACAACATAGAACAAAGTGAATATATTAAAAATACAATTAATGATTTATGTAGGAAATTTCCTGATGTACTCACAACTAAATTAGGTTGTACCCATATATTGAAATATGATATTAAACTAAAGAATAGCGAAATTATAAAATCTAGGCCCTATCCATTAAATCCGATAAAAACGCTCCAAATGAAAAATCAAATTGACAAATTATTAAAAGACAAAGTAATTAGAGAAAGTGTTTCACCTTATTCCTCCCCAGCCTTTTTAATTCCGAAACCGAACGGTACAAGTCGCTTAGTTGTAGACTATCGCCGAGTCAACTTAATAATTGACTCAGAAGCCCAACCTTTACCGAATATAAATCATGCTTTTCAATGGTTTTCTAATGCCCGCTGGTTCAGTACCTTGGATTTAGCGCAAGCGTACCATCAGATACCATTGACAGAAAAATCTCGTCAAATCACCGCGTTTTGCACACCGGATGGCTTATACGAATACGTAAGATTACCTTTTGGTCTCTCGACTGGTGCACAAGTTTTAACACGTCTTATGAATACATTATTCAAAAATATTAAACATAAATTTGTATTTAATTACATGGACGATATATTAATATATTCTAAAAGTTTTACAGAGCATGTCAAACATATTAAAATAGTATTGGCAATTCTGCGGAAAGCTGGTATTACAGTTAATCCCGATAAGGTAACATTTGCTGTAAATGAAATACCGTTCCTTGGACACACCTTATCATACAAAGGAGTTTCTATAGATCCGGCGAGGACGCAAAAAATATTACAGTATCCACAACCGACCTCGGTAAAACAAGTACATCGATATTGTGGTATGATTAATTATTTCTCTAAATTTATCAAAAATTATGCTGATAGAATAGAACCCTTAAATAAGTTACGTCGTAAAAACACTCAGTTTATCTGGGGAGACTCACAAAAAATTGCGTTTGAAGATCTCAAACAGGCAATTGCTAATCCCCCGGTATTGGCAATACCAGATTTCTCCAAAGCTTTCATTTTACAGACGGATGCGTCTGATACAGGTCTAGGAGCTGTCCTACTTCAGGAACATGAAGGATTTAGAAAACCCATAGCGTACGCTTCCAAAACATTAACAGAAGCAGAACGAAAATTTTCTGCATATGAACGAGAGTGTCTTGCAGTTGTTTTTGCAACAGATCATTTTAGAACGTATTTAACACATCGAGAATTTCTTTTAGAAACCGATAACCAAGCCTTAGCCTGGCTTCTTTCCAGACCAAAGCAGTTAGGTAGACTCGCTAGATGGTTACTTAGATTATCTGTTTTTAAATTTAAAATTAATCACATCCGTGGTTCAGATAATAATGTGGCTGACGCATTATCGAGGATGTACGATTTAAATAACGAAGATATCTCAAAAGATATATCTTATATTAATACCTTATTATCTCAATTCCCCCTATCTTTTACAGATCTAAGACAACATCAAGAACAGGATATCTTTATCCTTCAACAAAAACAACAAATGAATAATAAATTTTGTTTATCTAAAGGTGTCCTATGTCTAAAAGATAAAAACAATAACCCAACCAAAATCGTTCTCCCCGAATCCTTAAAAGATTTAGTATTTAAATACTTCCATCAGTCCGAAATCGGTGGACATTTAGGTGTTGATAAAACCATACACAAAATTACACGGTATTTTTATTGGCCAGCTATATATCGAGAAATTCCTTTAAAAGTGAATGCTTGTACAATCTGCCAACGTAGTAAACCTGGAATAAATTATAAATGGGGAAATCTTAGTTCCAGAGTTCCAACAGTGCCATTTGACACGTTGTTTATTGATACTGTAGGTAGTCTGCCAAAAACCAACCAAGGTTATAAATATATTCTAGTGGTAGTAGATAGTTTTTCAAAATTTACATGGCTAGCTCCATTAAGAAACACTAATACATCCTCCATTGTCGATGAATTAAAACGTATTTTCCAAAATTACTCCATTCCGAGGTTAATTGTCACAGATAACGCTAAAAATTTTAATTCCATAATGTTTAAAAACTTTTGTTTCAATCTAGGCATAAAACGAACCACCCTCTCACCATATCATCCTCAACCATCTCACGCCGAACGATTAAATCGAAATCTTAGGTCTATCCTTATTGCATATCATGCAACGACTCAAACAACTTGGGACAAATCTCTCTTTTGGTTTCAATTAGCCTTTAATATGGCTCGACATAATGCTCATGGGAAATGCCCATTTGACATATTACATACTTTTTCAGCTCAAACACCGTTGGATAGAGCATGGAATATCCAAGATATCCTCCATAGAAATCCTATATGTTCCAGTAACATGATGTGTGATATTAGAAGGAAACTAATTAAATCCCATCATGATATGGCGCGCAGATATAATGCTACACGCCACCCTAATCCGTTTTCGGTGGGAGACAAAGTTTTACTTAAAACTCACCCCGTAAGTTCGAAACGAAAACACATTTGTGCGAAAATGGCATATCGATGGTCTGAACCTTTGTATATCATCGGTTTCTCTACTCCAGTTACAGCCTTACTCCGTAAGACTATTGGAGGAGAAATAACTAAAGAACATATTTCTAACCTTAAAAAAGTTACATAATTTATTCATAATTTACATAATTTATTTTCATGAGGATTTATTTTGGTGATGTCTGTCGCGATACTCGAGCTTGAGATGATTGTAACAAAAATTTAAACTGTGCTGTTTGCATGCTATTTGAATGTTTTTTTTTTGAAAGGGGCCCCGAATGAATGAATATTACCATCTCAGGCCGACAACTGCTACATACTCACCTTCTCTTTTTCATTTAAGCACTCACCCCCATTATTTTGCATACACGTACCTTTGTACTTCAGTTTACTCTCCGGGGGGGGGGAAGATTGTAATATGAGACATCTCCACAGACACACAACAAACAGTATAAACACAGTCATAACATTCTAACGTAAACATAAACATAACTTTACAGCATCAACACACAGACCAGATGATCTCAACTACAGATGTAAGAGGAACATTTTGATTTTGATCTAAAGATATAAGAGGAAGTAAAAAAAAAAAAAGAAAAATTTTATTAAATTAATAAATTGGATTGTTGAACTCATTCCTTTTTAAACTTTTAAAGGAGTGAAGTGATATACAAGTTTTTATAAACAAATAATTTTTGATAATTTAATAACATACAGAATTTGTATTAATATTTGGAAAGAATACTTTTTAGAAGATTTGTAAAAAAAAAGGATTTAATATTTTTAAATAAGTTTTAAAGAATTTTAAAGTTTTTAATTGTTTTTTAAAAGTTTTTAAATATCTATCTCTAAATTGGTGAATAAAACAAGTTGAATTTCGAACACAAAAACTTTCAAATTTATTGAATTTTTACGAACCTGGGACACAACTTATACACTATACCCAGAATATATAAAGTATATCGCGGAACCTTTTGTAAGCTAAATGTATGAATATAACTGTTTGTTACCGTAAAAAGAAATGTTAGTTTCTCGAAAACGTGCGTAGACTATTCACAGTGCTGAACGAAATTTAATATGCAGTGTAACAAAATGCTGTGAAATTGAAGCTAAATAAAAATGCCTTTCCGTGCCGCTTAACAAAAGCCATGAGCGAGTGGCTAACTACTGTGAAGTTTCTCTTTCCACAATACGAAAAATAAAGAAGAAAATTAAAGACGTGATGAAGCTATTCTCCAACAGTTTTGTTGACGCCTGGTAAAAAAAAAGTAAACGGTTTGGTAGATACTAGTGAAACTGATAGTGATGACGCCGGTGACAGCGATAGTAAAGAAGGTGATTCATTCATAGAAAATTTTGTTCCAATGGAATAAGGTACCTGGTATTTACTGTAAATCAAACATTTCCAGTCATGTAATTAAGCTATAAGCAATATTACAGGTCACATTTATTACCTATAAGGTTTATGGCATTAACATTTTCTCGGAATAAACCACAGCTTACAAAATGTATGTAGAAACTGCACGGTAGTGAAATGTACGAGTAGTGTCGCACTGTTGGGGTTGGCAGCACTGGCTAATTTTCACTTCCCTTTCTTACAGCCCATCCATGCGCAAAAGGCAATCTCGTGACTTCAGTATCTATACCACAGATATCTGTTGGGTGTAAGCCACAATTTAATACAAATAGATTGTTTCTAACACTGTCTTATATAACTTGAACTAAATGAATTTGCGTAAGTCCGCCAGTACATGTTTACACAACACAATCTGTATAAATAAAATTGTGATTTTATTTTATTGTGATTTCACAGTTGCAACCCAACGTCGTCGCTAATGACCACTGTAGTTGATGCGACGTTAAAGATAAACAATGAAAAAACAAATTGTGATTTTGTCTGTACAATTTTTCAAAATGCCCCAAATTTTGTTTCTATGCCTGATCTATCAAATAAACACCGAAAATAAGTTCAGTTGAATTTTTGTCTGTTTGTATGTTACGGCATCACGCAGGAACCGCTGAACCAAATTCAATGAATTCGGAATTTAGGTTCTGGACATAATCGAAATGAAAATAGGTTATAATTTTTTTTAATATCACGAAGGGATGGGGAGTTCAGAGGGAGGGTTTAACAAAAAAACTACGAATATCTCCGTTAAAAACCAATGAATCAAAAAATGTTATATAATCGAAAGTACGAAACGTTTAAAAACAACAAATAAGTTTGATTATGAAAAGTTTTTCATTTTCATGCATATTACCGGAGATATTACCAATTAAGAAAAAATAAACATCAATATTTTTAGAGTAACATACAAAATAAACAACAATAAACTAGGCCTACGCGCCGATAAAACCCGTATTCATTCAGTCAGTTATTTACCTATCCATTCCACCCGTTGCCTAAACACCCAGATTCAGATTTATTTGCGAGTATACTAATGAGGGTATTACAGGATCTAACACATAATGCATTAGTATAACATATAAAAAACTGTTGCCGAATTTAGAGTTGAAATTATTTTTGGAACCGATCACAGTGAATCCTTAACCCCGTTAGGTTTGACTGTAGATGTCACTACAAAAATCGTTATGAAGTATAACAAAGCAATTAGTCATTTCTTTATATTTAAAAAATTATAGTTCATTTCCATCGTTTATTTTTAATGGCAAATCATATAATTATAAAACATTTAGCTTAGATGTGTTGTTTAGGTCAACACCCGAAAAGCTGGTTTGGACCTCTAGAGGTTTTACTAAGTAACGAGGAGTGAAATGGTTTACTATTGCCTTCCTCACTGAGTTTAAAGAGTATGCTTATTAGCATGCCAGGCCCTCCGAAAAGCACCCACTTTCCACCCTACAAATGACACGTTCACTTCATTCACCACAGGGTTTGGCTTACAGTGAAATTTATTACGCTCAGAGAAGATAACTCTAACTAGTGTATTTTACACCTCTACCTCTTCTGTTCTTAAAACTAATTCAGTCATATAATTGGCTGACTATGTAATAAGAAACAGAACTATTTTTGTAGCCCTGGAACCAACAGATCGAATGTAATTAATTTAACTTAACAAAATAAAAATTAATTAGACAATAAAAAGCAACAACGAAGTTAAATTTGTATCGATTCTTATGAGAATGTACTTGAAAGGTCAGGGTGAAGAGCTGATTTTCAGTACCAAATCTTATGTCAGTTCATGTTGTGCAAGTCACATCTCTAAAGTCTTATTGCACTTTGATCCTGTAGAAAACTTAGTTTGACAGTTTGTATCCCTAGTCCCACTTTTCCAAAGCACCCGAAATGAGGGAAAAATTTATAGTTTCACGAGAAATGTTAAGAAATAGAGAGATGTTAAGAAAAATGATGACGGGTTAAAAAAATGTTATTATACTACGTTTGGAAATTAAAATAACGATTGAGATCAAACTAATTACTGAATTACGTACTTTCTTCGTAGATGCTAATTTTAGTACTTCAGTATAAAGTAATTCACCGCAAAATCCTGTCTGATTTTGAATAATTTCTAAGAAATTAATTTAGAAAAACTTTTTTAAATTGTATTTACAATATTAAAGTAAATAAAATTTTTACGTGTAAAATAATTATATAATTTTAATTAAAATTGAACTCAAATGAGTTATTACTCTGTTCAGTGTTTACTTTGAGGGTTAATGCCCAGTAAATTTTTATACAGACCCATTTCTCTCTACTGGAAACAAAACTCGACGATTATGTTGCAAAAATTTTAAAATTGCTGTTTACAAATGCGAATAACTAGTGAAGAACTGCATTCTATAAGTTACCTTCAGAATTACCTACTCTGCCTGATTATCACAAAAAGTAATGCATTAATAAAAAATTCTTTACACAACTATTTATTGTTTTGCCATTTTTTTCACACATATAGCCTTCTTATTGAATGAATATTAAATATTTAAATTAGACACTAATACAGTATTCATAAGTGTTCAGAATGTAGACAGTTGGCAAACTTTGATTTATGTACGATGTTTAATAGTATTTGCATCAACTTTAATTTCCGTCTCATGTTCGCACTTAAAAGGACTCTGACCGTGTGTTGTGATATTCAAACATTAGTTTTATTATTATTTTCTTCAAGGGTTCTTGAATAAGTCAATAAAACTTTAAAAACTCGTACAGTACAGTTTTTTTTATATTGTAAGTAAAATATTACAGGGAAATTATATAAATAAATAACAAAGTAACTATAAAGCGATAATTCAGTTAGTTAATACTTTTAATAATTAATGTTTAACAAACTGAAAAGTTATTATGTAGTTACCGATGAAATTTTAACACGAATAGTTGTAACCCATAGAGAATGATTAAAAATTTAACTGAAGCTTATTCTATAGCTTTAAACAATAATAGTTAATTTTATAAACATAAGCTAGGAAAGGCTTCTTTAACGAATTGTTGTTGTTGTTAAGGTCAACAGCCGAAAGGCTGGTTTGAACCTCTAGAGGTTTCACTAAGTAAAAGGAGTGAGGTGGTTTACAATTGTCTTCCTCACTGAGTTAAATGAGTATGCTTATCAGCATGCCAGGGCTTCCGAAAAGTACCCATTTTCCACCCTGCAAATGACACCTTCACTTCATTCACCACAGGGTCTGGATGTATAGTGAAATTCATTACTCTCAGAGAATATAACTCTGACTAGTGTCTTTTACACCTCTACCTCTTCTGTTCGTAAATAGTTCAGTCATATAATTGGCTGACTATGTGATAAGAAACAGAGCTATTTTTGTACCCCTGGAACCAACAGATCGAGCGCAATTAATTTAACACTCCACCATGTTTAACGATTTATGGTTGGCAAAAGATTTCGTCCGGAATTCAGTTACACTAGTGAAGTAAAGCTATACTGAAAGTTTTAAGGCTTTAATTAAGTGGTAAACTTAGTGGCGTCATATGATTTTTAACCTGAAATTAACTAAAAAATTTTAGCGTAGCCTCATTTCACCAGGGTAACTGAATTCCAGGTGAAATCTTTTGCTTGCGTTAACTCACCAACAAAATGTTTCTATAGCTAACAATGTTTCTTAATTTTAACGTAAAAATCAGCTCCTGAGTGATTGCCGTTAAATTTTGAATCACCCTGAAATAATAAAACATTGTAGCTAAGTAAACTCCAGTTTAAACATTTAAAACTCTTATAATTATCATTTAATTTAATGTTATTTTTCTCCATTATTAAAAAAATCTAGTGTGAAATATTCACACAACTTTCTCTTGCCAATGTAAATAATTAACAGTATAACCTAACATTAGTAATAAAACATTAGAAATAAACTAACAACCTAACCTCAATAAACGTAGCCTAATTTTAATCATGGGCGAAAGACGCGAAATGAAAATCAACCTCACTTTAGCTTAAAAATACGGAAAATCACTCTTTCACGCTAAACTAGGCTCTGTAGAGAAAAATGCTCTAAATAAAAGTTGTAGATCTTTTAATTTCCTATAAATTTGTTGATATAAACTTTTGTTGTAAAGTGCATGGCTAAGGCTAAAATCTTTAAAAAAATCGATTTGTTTACACATTTTCGTGAAAAAACAACAAATCGCTAATTACTGCTAAACTAAGTGTTATACAAAAACAATGTTACAAATAAAAGTTGTAGGATTTTTAATTCTCTACAACTTTTATTATATACATTTTTGCGCTAAAATGCATATTTAAGCCGCAGTCTTAAAAAAAACATTTTTTTACGAGGAAACAGCCTCCCCAAGAATTTCAGCAGACATAGCGCCTACCCTATCTTGTAGAGTATAAAAAGTTTAGTAAATGAGGCGATTGTTAAAAAAAATTGTAGGAGCGGTTTTTTTAGAAAATCGCAAAAAAGTGAAAAATGACACGAATAAACTACTACTTCCGGTTGGCCGATTTTGATGAAAATGTTTGTGTCGAGTCCGGTAGTAGCTAGTATCTAACCTAAGCTTCAAGTTTCAAGTTCGTACGATATTCCGTTCTTGAGATATTCTGTTCACACACCCACACACACACACACACAAATCGCTAAAAACATGATTTTGGATTCAGGGGGTCTGGAAACGTGTAGATCCGGTGAGTACTCGATTTCGAAAAATCGACATGAAAATAATACAGTCCTTCCTATATATTCATATAGGCAAGAGAAAGTGAAGATAACTTATTTTTAAAAGAAAAATATTTTTCTGATTCACTACTAGTGACACTTTGCCTTGAATCTTTCTTTTTTATTATAACTTGTACTATTTATTTTACAATTTATTTTGTAAACATAGGCTAGGAAAGGCTTCTTTAGCGAATTATGGTTGGTAAAAGATTTCTTCCACACAAGAAGGCACCATATTTTAAAAATAATAATTATTATAAAAGATTATTTTAGTGTGAATAAAATAATAATCCAGCTGGAAAAGGAAAAACACAGTATTGAATACACAGTAAAATAAGCTACTTAACTCAATAGTGTCTGTGTAGAATTATACAGTGTAATGGAAAGCCTACCAAGAGAAAAACGGAAAATCCAATTTCAAGGTTTATATTCTATTATAAAAGAAAAAAGTAAGTACGTATTCTGCTGACAAAATGCGCTTCTTATTAAATAACGTACTTCTTAGACATTTTTTCTCACTCACATAAAACTACATGTTATAATGTTACTCTGGATTATCAAACCAGCCGTGTCTTGAACTCTTCCTTTCATTGATTTATTATATCAAGAAAAACCTTAAATTCGTTTATTGTAAGCTGCATTGATTATATTACATAAGAAGTTCATATAACTCGAACGTTTTACTTTCTCTTGGTCTATATGAATGTATAGGGAAGGAAAGTATTGTTTCCATGTCGATTTTTTGAAGTAGCGTTTTCTCCGAAAATACACGTTTTCAGGCTCCTGAACCGAAAAAGCCTGTTTTTACCGATTGGTGTGTGTGTGTGTGTGTGTGTGCGTGTGTATGTATGTGAATAAAATATGTCAAGAACGGATGTCGTACAAAATTGATCTGACACGAACATTTTCATCAAAATCAGCAAACCCGAAGTAGTAGTTTATTCATATAATTTTTCACTTTTTTACGATTTTCTCAAAAACGGCGTCTACGATTTTTTTAAATTCTCCTTGATACTAATTTTTTCTGCCCTACAAGATAAGGCAAGCCCCATATCTCTTGAAATTCTTGGGGAGGCTGTGCTCTCGTAGAATCTTTTGTTTTTAAATTGCAGCCTTAATGTGTATTTACAATACATGCAAACATTTAATGTGCATTTGCATCAAAACGCAGATGCATAGGGCACCTAGCTAATTGGTGTGACTTTAAATAAAGTGCAAAATATTTACATATTACATTAAATAATAAGACTTAATAAAGTAAAACATGAGAAAAATCAGAATGAAATCTCTGTTTTCTCTCTAAGTAACGATTCTGTAACTCTGATTTTTTTTCTGTGTCACGTTCACTTCCCTATAGGCTATGTGTCGACAATAGAAATACTAGAAGCTTTGTTCAGTGAGATCATTTAAGCAGCAGCGTTCTTATTTAAGTCTCTATGTGTTAGTGCAACGCCGTAGTTTAGTTCTCGAGGGAGGTAAAATATATAATTGAAAAAGCAACTACACTGTGCAACATATATTTTTATATTGAAAGAAAAACGCTAAAAGCATTTAGTAGATGAGCGTTTTGTATTTTTCAGAAATAACAATCTCAGAATTGCTTTATATTAATGTTCGTAATTTATTTAATGCATCATGTTGGGTATCTGTGACAAGTAAATACGTATATTTTGAGTGTGTGCATTTTATTATTTCTATCGTAAAATCTTTAATTTTTTTACAGACCTATTACAGCTGCTACACTACTCGTTTTTACCTTATTATTACATAATTTTACAGTAATTTTGTTCTATGCCCCAAGTTTTAATACCGCTCCAAAAAATTCATGTTCTATCTGAAGACCTTTTCAACTCATTACTGAGAATTACCCATTCTCTGTTAAATACCATGCTATTGAATTTTAATTCTATAGATGAAATTATTACGTTAGATCCAGTTCATCAGATTTGAGCCTCGTTTAGGGTGACAAGCTCCAGGGCTTTAGAAATGATTCAGTTTTTTAATGTATTTTATTTACCCGGTATTTTTGGATTTTTGGTATTTTTTTATGTATTATGGAATTTTTTTTAGTATATTTTATGTATGTTTGTCTCTCGGACCGTTCTTCGCTTGCAAACTGAAGTTTTATTTTGCCACTCTCTCTCTTTCTCTCCCTCCTTCTCTCTATCTCTATCTCCCTCTCCTCTCTCTCTCTCTCTCTCTCTCTCTCTATCTCTATCTCTCTTTCTCTTTCTCTCTACCCAATTAAGTTAGGTACTATTTTTCTCTTATTATTATTATTATTATTATTATTATTATTGTTGTTGTTGTTGTTTTTTGTTTAGACTATTGTTTAAGATTAAAGAATCTTGTATTAATTTACATGTACAATCGTGATTTAGTTTATAATACTGTATTTTGTGTGTAATATTGTTTCTATCAACGGGCCACTTTGGCCTGTTGTAAACAATGTATTGTAAATAAATAATTCCCGTGGTTTACGTAAATTTTCACTAATGCGTTGGTTTTGATAATCCAGCAATACCGTAGGGTAATCCCATATATTCTAGATTACCGCGAGACTACTGTATATTATTAGTAGGCCTAATGCATCTTACTACGTTTAAAATTTAAATGTACATAACGATTAAAGAGTCTTTATAGCGGACACTGTCAAACATTTATAAAAAATTCTATAAAACTTACATCTTAAAAATTTGTTAGATTACAGTATGTCTAGTTCGAGTTAATTATGCTGAAAGATTAAAACACTGAAATTTGAAAAGAAGTTAGAGTAGAGAACTCATGTGGACTTTTAAAAAGTTATTCTTCAAAATGTCTTAATTTCATATACGAGGTTTGATCAAAAAATAGCAGGAATTATAGCTTTCTCAAAAAAATTTATTTATTCATCTATATCAATTTTGTCCGCTTCAAAGTAATACACTGATGTAATACACTGGTGCCAGCGCTATTTCTAATCTTGGAAGCAATTCTGGAACTCACTTTTTGGTATAGCTGTCAGCTTCTTAAGTGATGCTTTTTTATGCCTTCAATGGTGGTAAAATGTCTTCCGTTAATGGTTCTCTTGACACCTCAAAACCTTGGTTTCGACGTTACACCCATATACCCATGTTTCGTCACCTGTTATGACCGCTTGCAGAAATTTTGGGTCAGTGTTGACTTCATTCACTAATTCTTTGGCGTATCCACTCGACGTTCTTTTTGTTCGAAATTCAGTAATTTCGGAGCGAACTTTGCTGCCACGCGTTTCTTGCCCAAAGCATCCGAAAAAACTGCTTGACATGATCCAAATGATATACCGGTCTCATCAGCAATCTCTCTGATAGTGATTCTGCGATCTTTCAAAATCATTTTCCTCACTTCTACGACCATGTGGTCGGTTATTGATTTGCTAGGTCGTCCAGGGTGATCGTCATCTTCAAAATTTTCACGGCCATTTCTGAACCGTTTGTACCACTCGTAAACTCTTGTTTTACTCATAGTAGATTTACTAAAAGCCACTGTTAACATTTTGAATGTGGTACTACACGTGATATCATTTTTTCACCCAAAATTTAATGCAAACTCTTTGATCCACTTTTCCGGAAGTAACAAATCGCCGAGCGATTGCAAACACGTCTACTCTTTTCAACTACTAACAATAAAATGTGCATTCAAAATGGCTGCAAATGTGAACATATGTTATAAACAGGTGTAAAAACAAGGTAAAAAAATATTTTGGAAATCGAATTTACAAAGCTCGCGAAATTTAAAAATTCCCGTTATTTTTTGATTAAACCTCGTACTTTAAGTTTATAATGTTGAAAATCAGCCACCACTGTTTTTAAACAATACGGACCAAAAGAAAGCAGCGAAATCTAAAATAACAACACTGTATGGATGCTTAACAGAAAATCCAAATTATTGGCACAAAACGAATCATTAATTTATAAAACAGTTTTCATACCTGTGGGACATCAAGGATACAACTTTATGGTATAACAAGTCACAGTAATATTGAAATAATTCAAAAGGTTTAGTCCAAAATACTTTGTAACATCGCAGACTCGCCTTGGTACATACCCAACCCTTAATACACAGAGACACGTACAATCCTACAGTACACGAAGAAATACAGAAATCTTGCACCAATTACCAAACTCGACTGGAAATTATCAGAATCTAGAAACTATCGATCTCCTAGACAACAATGAAACACTCAGAAGACTACACTGTACAGTTTGAAATTTATGGAGTAGGCCTAATACCAAGGGGTTTTTCCCACTCATACTCACAACAAATCTACTCATTGTTTTATGAAAGCAGATCATAGATTTACAGTAACTAAAATAAAATTCGTTTTGAAAATTCTAAACAATGGACTCTCGTTTTAATTTCAACGAAATCATGTTAATATGTTTTTTGTTTATCGTTTGGTAAACAATTTGGTCGTTGTGCAATCATAAACACACAGTTACAAAATATAAAGTATTAAAGTTTAAAATAATCTGATATTATTTTAATACCTATTAGAATTAAAATAAATTCATTCACCAAAATAATTCGTGTACGTTGACGTACACATATCTTTTGTGTTTGTATTATAGCCTAATGCAATAAAATTGAACACATACAGTACAACTCTATAATTTATCTAAAATAACAAAAATCGGTATTTATTGTGTAGTTTTACTGAAGTAATTAAATTTATCATATTTCCTGCAACTCTTATTTACACCTAATTTCCTAATACATTAATATTTAAAAACTGTTTACAATAAAAATTGATATAGTTTAAAAAGTGGTACTAAACTATGCGGCCGCATTGGCGTAGTTGGTAACGTTCTTGCCTCTCATCATGCGGTCTTGGGTTCGAATCCCATTCAGGCATGGTATATTTTCATACGTTATAAAAAATCATTTCATTCTTCACCGTCTGGATTAGCAGTAATTGCAGAACAGTCGGACGTTAAACCAAAAAAAAAAGTATGCGGCCTCTCGCTTTATGTTTAGTAAAGTTTGTATTTGTTGACGTGGTAGCACTCCCCACTAGCACTTTTCGCGCGTAAAGATTCACATATTTTATATTAAAATTTATGTTTTAAAAGATTTTTATAGAAGTGTAATTGCTAATGAAGAAACAGCTGTAGCTTTTTTGAGGCAGTGTATCGTGTATGGACAGACTTTACTTAAAAATAACGGAAATGCATAAAATAAAAGTAAACTATTTATGTAGGCCCTACCTACTTAAAATATTTAATATCGCTTTCGTATTATCAATTTATAGTATTATTTGCTATAGTAAATCGTATTATTATCCTTTTCTTGTAAATGATGCTTTTTATTGTTCTTATTTTATCTTTTTTCTTTAAATTATCCTTTCGTTGTAAAAGTATGCAAAAAGTATGAATTGAGAAAAGGGCTAGTAAACAATGCTACCACATCAACAAATACCAACTTTACTGAACATAACGCGGTAGGCTGCATACTATAGTAGCACCGTTCAAAATTTACATAATTTATTTGTCAATAAGTATATTACGAAGAAATTAAAAATAAAATTAGTTTTTACAGTAAACCTGTACGCTTTCTATTAGTCTGCCAAAAGATGGAGTCAGTAGATTGTAAATCTATATTAATCCTGAATTGAAAAAATCCGTTAAATTGAAATTGGCCTACGGGCCAACCCAGTAAGACAGCTGTTAGAAAGTTACCATTAATGTTAAGTAAACCGATTGGGCAAGCAACTTTGTACGGAGACCAGCTGACAGTCACAGATGAAAAAACCCCACTACGGGTCCCTCTTCAGCTTCTTGACTACCAATTCAAATTTATAACAATAATAAAGCGATAAAAAAGTGTACAATATTGGACAGTTTCCGATTAATGAAAATCTGGAAAATAAACTGAGATTTGATTAGCTGTTGCTATCAGTTACTTCTTACCTTATTCAGTTATTCGCCGTAAAATATATTTTTTTATACACTGCTACATTATAATCTGTCCATTTACTTCGAACAATAAATAATTAGTCTGACAGAAAAGTTAAAAACTGTAGGAAGCCAAACATTCTTCGATATTTGACCTCTGTGATGTTTTCAATAATATAGTTTTATTAAATATTAAAATAAAAAGTTAAAAAACTAAATAAGTAAAATAAATACAGAAAAATATTACACTAAATTTTGATAACAGTATCGATAAGGTAAATCCAAAAAATCAAATCTAATCAACCTTGAGTGTAGGTTTACTCTATTGCCTAATAAATTAATTTCCTAAACGTTTTTATGTTCGTAAAGTCTGTCCAAATAATTAATTTGACTAGAATATAATATTTAGAATTATTTTTCATTTATATATAAGAGCGGAACAGAGGAAACGCGTGTTCTTCACTACTGAATAACTTCAATTGATTTTAATGATAAAAAAGGTTTACATTACCTAAATAATAAAATTTTTATTGCATTTGAAATATATACATCTTAATTAGGTTCGGAAGTAATGTCAGTGAGATGACGTCCTTCTTAGTGGACGCAAATCTATGCTGAAAGTCCCGCATAGTTTTCTACATTTCATTCGATACAGCTTCAATTTCCTGACGAATGGAAACTTTTAGGTCTTCGATTGTGCGTGGCTTGTTCACGTCACTCTTGATTTTAAGTAGCCCCACAAAATAATCACAAAAAGATAGATTAGGTGAGTGTGTGGGCCAAGAAACACCACCGTATCATGACATGACATGTTCAGGAAACATTTGTCGAACCACTTCCATCGATGCTCTTGCCGTGTGAGCTATAGCACAAACCAGGAATCACATTTCACTCATAATTGATTCGATGCCGTTCTAGTCTGGTCACAGGAAGTTGTTTAACATATCGATGAAATTGAAACTATTTAGATTGAAATGTTGTAGAAATCCATCCAGAGCTTTCAGGAGAGGGTCAGGATTTGCGTCCTAAAAGAAGGACCTTATATCAATGACATTATTTACCGAACGTTATTAAGGTAGCTATGTGTATTTACAAAATGCAGTAAAAATTGTATTATTTATTGAACTCTTTTTTTCTATCATTGGAATAACCCCAGTTATCCAGTAGTGAGAAACATGCTTTCTTCTGCTCCACCCTTTATTACGTAAGCGCATAAATTGCTTGAAGATGCAGTTTTGCAAATTGTTATTTATAAAACCAGAAAAAATGACGTGTTATATAATGCTGAAAATCTTAAGGTAGAAGCCGCGCCACGAATTTCCAAGCTTGCTGTTTTAATGCTGAGTCATCTGCCAGCCGTCATTTTACTATCCTTTTAGTATAACATATTTCATTTCGCGTTGTTGAAAATATAAATAATGTTTATAAATCATAAACAATTACATATTAGGGCCAGCACATACGGACGCACTGTCAACGCGCAGCCAACGTTGAGCAGTAGTATACACGAACGACGGTGTGTATTAAAAACCGTTGAAAAATCCAACGTCGGCCGAAGTCGCGTCACCGGCATGTTACCTTTCTATCATCTGTCCTTCACCATCTGACTCACGTTTGGAACTCACCGCCCAACGGTAACGCCGGTGTAATGCTGCTCTCACACCTGTGAAACACGACCTCGACACGATTAAAATTACGACACCTCGACACGACCGAAAAACGACTCGCGTCGTACATGTTTGCACAACTTCAACGCAACTGTTCAACGTTTTCTTCGAATCCACCTACAGTTTGCAAAATGTTAAGTAATGAAGAAGACGTAGTCGTTGTTTATTACGATCATAGAAGAAAACAGAAAAAACAAGGCAGCTGTTGGATATCACCGTATATAAGTAATAATCATAAGAGGAGCGTATGTGTGTGCCCAGGAACTCTACTGTGATGAATACAATTTAAGTCTTTTTATCGGATGCCAACAAAAAGTTTCCAACGATTACTTGAGCTTTTTGGTCCTGTAATTATAAAAAAGACACAAACTACAAGAGTAGTTTGTCTCCTGAGGAGTAATTACTTTTCAACTTCCAGCACAAAAGCTACTTGGGCTGTTTCGTCTGCCATGATTATGCGACTGGTCGAATGGAAGTTTGACAAACTAAGTCGGATGCAACCAGTTTGATCAAAGTTGTGTTGAGATCGTACTGGTGGGAGAGCGAAAATATAAATATACAGACTAGGTAGGACTCATATCGGAAATCGAGTCGAGGTTGTGTCGCAGTCAAATATCACTGGTGGAGAACACTCTAACGCGGCGTCCGTCTGTACCCGCACTTAAAACAATGACTAACATTGTTATTATTTTATAACATAATAACAATTACAAATTGTTTGTCTTTATTTACATAAACATATACATTATCCTGTCTACTTTTTTTCTAAGGTTTATTTATAGAAATTAATTTATGTAATACTTCGTTATGTTTGCTTAACAATGTAAAAAGTTAATTACATTTGTAAAAAGTTACTAATCGGCCGAGCCTATAAGGTCATATGAAATAAAAATGAGGAATGTTTTCACTTTAGTTAGTATACACTGTAATACCGGTCGGACGGCAAGCCCGGAAATTCGTGGCGCGGGCTATACTCTTGTTATAACCAATACTCTTGTTAGTAGTATATAGATGGTATGACAGTAAGTTGACTTAGGTAGACTATTCTTTGAAATTTCCTTTGCTCCCTTAAATTTTTGTTCTCGTTATTACGACAATAAAACAATACTGGTAACGCGCTATAAGTTGACGATCGTCAGCGATTGTAAGAGAGGACTATGCGGGGGTTGGAAGTGCTACTATGCGTGCTTTTCTAATTACATCATGTTGTTGTTTAGGTCAACAGCCGAAAGGCTGGTTTGAACCTCTAGAGGTTTTACTAAGTAAAACGAGGAGTAAGGTGGTTTACCATTGCCTTCTTCACTGAGTGGAAAAGAACGCTTATCAGCATGCCGGGCCCTCTGAAAAGCACATATTTTCCACTCTGCAAATGACACTTTCACTTCATTCACCACAGGGTCTGGCTGTATAATGAAATCCATTACTTTCAGAGGAGATAACTCTGATTAGTGTCTTTTACACCTCTACCTCTTCTGTTCTTAAATGATTCAGTCATTTAATTGGCTGACCATTTGATAAGAAACAGAACTATTTATTTTAGCCCTGCAACGAACAGACTGAGTGTAAATAATTTGTCACTCCACCAATTACATCATAGCAGTAGCTCTAACCATAACATCATGTTGTAGTTATTTACTCTTTCATTGATTTGTGTATGTTTACAACTATGTAGTTTTATAAACATCCCATTGTATTATTTATGGATCCTTAATTAGTATTAGTATTCTTTATTAGTTATCAGCAGAAACTGAATTACTGCTCACTGACATTTGTCGTGATAGACTAGTTAGTCCGTCAGTTACATTTTAAGTTACATGCTTGATTCTATACTAAAAACGAAAGATTTAGGCGGATCGAGTTCTCGCTCGTGTATCCCTCCCACAACCTCCTATGTACTCATAGTACTCTCCTTAAGCTCTTTGGTGTTTTACAAGAAGTACAATGTTTTTACGTGTTAGATTAAAACAAAAGTAAATTATTCACTCTACTTTTACATTTTCATTTACTGTATTTGTTATTTATTGTATTTATTTACTACAGTTGGATAATATATTATTAATATAAATAGAATTGCAATGTAATTACATATAAATTTTAATGTAATTTACATCATGTTTTAATTTTCGTACGAAATATAAACTTCACAGGTAATAAAACATACGTGCAGTAGTCCTGTACTATCAAATACGATAAGCTAATTTTTAAACGGGAAACAGTTAGAAATGTTTCTTCTTTTAATTTAATTTAATTTTTTTTAACGCTTACGTCGCAAATATAATAAATTTATCACTTGATGTGTATTAGATATTATAGGCGGAGTACATTTTTTGAGCGTAAAGGGTGAAACAAACTTTAAAATAAGGTGTAATTTTCAAGTCAATAGATGCAGTAAGAGAGGAGAAATTGCTCGACTGGTGGGAGTGGCGAGGTGAAGAAGTGGAGAAGTACACAGCAAACTCCCACCCGCCTAAATTTATCGTGCTTTTTATAGTACTGTCACCGGAACGTTTGTTTTCATGTTGGCTATGTTAGTAGTATGGATAGTATACTGTCCTCTGCACAATAGGAGCAATCAAGTTACAGCGTGTTACCAGTACTTTTCATGATATAGTATATTGTGTTTCTGTGGTTTTAATGGAAAAATGCTGGTAATAATGATGCTACAATTATACTTATTAAAATTAATGTCTAAGTAATGTATACTATCTGAATAATACTGTAATGAATGTTAATGATTTAAGCCTGTATTCAAATTAAGTTGGCATCTTACTAGTGACTCTATTAAAACGCGGAAATAGACCTATTTTTAATTTTGCCTACATTCTTTTATGATGGTGAAAAATTAATATGGTCAGAGTAAATGCATAATTATTTTTGATTAGATATTCGTTTAAAAATAAAATTAAGACAAGCTCTGCATTAACTACGGTAGTTTGCACTATCTCAAAAGCTCCTTTTTTATTGTAAGCATACTAGTTTGTTATAGGCATACTTAATTAGTTAATTTGTACAATATTTTTCCTCTAAACAACTTAGACACATCAACCTGTACTTTTTATTATTTCATCAATAATTATCATTAAGATGATTTATTGTCTACAATATATTATGAAGAAAAAATTAAGTATACCTATTTCGGTTTATTACTTTCTATTGTCCTATTTGAATATATAGAAAAATAGAATGTTGTTTTAATGTCGATTTTTGAAATCAAGTTTTCCCCAGAAATATACGTTTTCAGACCTCCTGAACCAAAAACCAAAACATGTTTTTAGGGATTGGTCTGTGTGTGAACAAAATATCTCACGAACGGTACAGCGTACGAAGTTGAAACTTGGAACTCAAATTAGGTACACAATGAGACCCGATATGGACATTTTCATCAAAATCTATCAACTGGAAGTAACAGTCTATTCGTGTAATTTTTCACCTTAAACTACAATTTTCTCAAAAACGGCTTAACGATTTTTGTTTAAATCGCCTCATTTACTACATTTTTGTGCTCTACAAGATAGGGTAAGCGCCGTGTTTGCTGAAATTCTTGAGGAGGCTGTGCTCTTGTGGTTAAAAATGGTTTTCTTAAGATTGCAGCCTTAATAGGCTTCTTTTTTTATTTATTTATTTAACGTCGCATCAACTACAATGGTTATTAGTGACGACGTTGGGTTGTAACTTTGTGTGTAATGAAGAATGAATTGATTTTTTTTGCAACGTATGAAAATTAGCCTTGCTTGAGCGGGATTTGAACCCACGACCGCATGATGAGAGGCGAGCACGTTACCAACTACGCCAATGCGACCGGCATTATTTACTTATTTATTTCAGGGAAAAAGCGTATAAAATCAAAGTTGTAAATATTAAAAACTTACAACTTTAATTTCAAACATTTTTTCAATAACACAAATCCACTTCATTTACCTCAGGGTCTGACTGTATAATGATGAAATTTATTACTCTCAGAGGAGATAACTCTGACTAGTCTTTTTTACACCTCTACCTTTTCTGTTCTTAAATGCTTCAGTCTTATAATCGGTTGACCATGTGATAAGAAACAGAATATATATTTTTTATAGCCCTGGAACTAGCAGATTGAGTGCAAATAATTTAGTATTGCACCTGCCTGTTATGGGTAACGTAGAATCCTATAACACTGTTTAAATTTTGTGTATTTTTCTTTTGTTCGTAACTTATATATATATATATGTGTGTGTGTGTGTGTGTGCGCGCGCGCGCGTGTGTGTGTGCTTTTCGATTCTGTCATTTGTCAAGATGTATTCCAAGACAATTTGTAAATAAAATAAATATTCAAATCTGTCAGTTTTATACTGAGTAATATGATTCTTTTATTTACATTATTTTTATTTCCTGGTATTACTGATTACCATTTTATTATTAATCTGCTGATTTTAGCTTAAATTTACAGTTCATAGCTCAAATTTCAAAATTTATAAAGTGAGCCCCCATAAAATTCTATATACATATACTCGCTCTGGGCAATATTATATAACTTTTCCTCTTAGTATTACAAAGTTTCTGGTTTTCATTACACAGTTACTGTATTGTTTCATAATTTTATATTTTATTCAGTGTCATTTTAGTTTACTTACTTAAAATGATCCATACGAATTCATGAAATAGATTTATACTGAACAAAAACTTTATTACTACTTAAGTTATTATAAAATTTATGCAAATAAATAAACGACCTAGTTAACTTTAAACAATAAATATATGCCAAACTCAAATAGCGTATGGTAACGTTATTTATTAAACCATAACTGTCTGTTATGTATTCATTGTAATAAAATAAAACAATCGTTTAACTTATTTAACAGTTTTTAAAATAATTTTTCAAGTGCTAATGCATTTAACTGACTCCGTCTATTGAAACAGTAATAATATTTTATAATAATCCTAATTTTTATTATCTTATCGTATTACAAAATTTATGTATATTAAATCTACAAGTATATAAATGTCGCTTTATTATTGTTAGTTTTTTTTACTGTGTACAATGTGTTCTTTTTGTAATTCGGTAATCTGTACTTCTAATTTTTTTACAGATAATAAATATGTCGGTTTTCTCGCTACATCATTCGTACGTTGTAGAGTATATGACAGTCTGATTATTATTTTTATCATAAATTTTTATAACCGCGTGTTACAGTTTTTTTAAATTGATATGAAAGTATTTTATTTTTCAAAAATAATTTATCGTATATTTTACTTTCCCGTATTATATTTACAATAAAGAGTAAGAAGGTATTGTATAGGTGAACATTTTTCGATAATTAGCTGATACATAGTAAAATTCGAGACCCCGTTTCGGAATTAGTAGACAGCTTTACGTATCTGGGATGTTGAGTGAAAAAAGACTAAAATTACACAACAGAGATCAAATATAAATCCTTATAATAAAATCCTTAAGCTTAAAATCAATTCTATTATATAAAATAAATTTATACTATAAATTTCACTACTGATGGGAGCTCACTTGATTGCCAGCGTAAGGAATTCGGTTGGAGAGGATTGTTTATACGTTTCGCTATATTTGTGTGAGAAACCGCATCCGGTTTGTTATGAGATGACAAGCTTAAAATGTTCGGGAAAATTCGTTTAACAAAAGTTGAAGAGAATTAAAAATTTAACAACTTTGTTTACAATTTGTTTTTTTAATGCTTAGTTTAGTAGCATAATGCGATTTTCTGTAAGATACTGTATTGAAAATTAGTCAATGCAATACTGTCTTTGCTGAACTTGTTGGCTATGTGAGGTCACAACTGTTTAAATGAATACAGGCCCAAAATAGTGAGGAATGTTGAGAACTTCTTGCAGATTCGCGAAAAAATTAATGTTTATTGGTATTGTTGCCAAACCATTTATTTTTTATTCCACTTCTCAATTTACTAGTATTTTCTTTACTTGTATTTTAAATAATTAGTTTATCCAGTCAATATTTCTATAAAACGTGTAACATTTTAATCATACTTTTACTACTTGAGAATGGAAGTTTGTTATCACCTTAGTATGTAATCACATGTCTAAAACAGTTTAATTAATAAAAGAATATGCCTTCTTCAAGTACTGCGTATTTATTTTTTTAATTTAATGAATAGTGATGTTAATAATACGATTGAGATCATATAAAATAATTCGTTATCATTTTATTACATTTTCATATACCCTGGCTGATTTTGAAGGCGGTGCTTTAAAATGCTTTTGATATTTCAAGTAATTTTTGAAGTGCATCTACGTATTACATCATGTAATTTATAAACTCACAGAATGCCTGAATTAAAAATAGGTATATTGCAAAGTTGTCTATAGGTGGTGAAGATTTTTGATTGTATAATAAGGCATTATAGATACGACTTCTGAAATTTGTTAGTTTTAGGTAACTATCACTAAGTAATGAATAATTAGATATTTTCTGAGTGTTGACTAGTCAATACTCAAAAAGTAAATTCCCGTCATTCGTTAATAACATAAAAAATAACATTGCCCACATTACCTAGGATTGGTTGCCCTATTTAGTTATTGCTAATTATCTAGTATTTATGTAATAGCAAAATCCACTCATTGACTCACTCAACCATCACTAAATATCGAGAACTAAAAGATCCAAAAATTTTAAATTTGAAATAGGTGTATTTAAACTGCACGGCAATCTCTCGGAAACTGATTCTATAGCTAAAAATAAGAAAAACGTTTCCAATAAACATGGATCCAAAAACCATTCTTTAGCGATTTATGGTAAGCAAAAGATTTCGTCCGGATTTCAGTTCCTTCCATGAAATAACACGTCACTGAAACTCTGGAAACCCAAATTTAGCGGTAATGTTATGGTTTCTGATGTTTCTTAGCCTGAAAAATTCAACAAAATTAGTCCCAAAACTGTAATCTTTGCGGTGTTTGAGAAAAATGGTAAAAACCGCAAAACATCGAAGATGTTTTGCGGTTTTTACCATTTATATTTATACCATTTATGTATTCGATACTTTCTAGGTTTTACAGCAAATAACTTTAGGAAATTTGTGATAAACCCATAAATTTTTGTATCAGAATTCGTTGAGAATTTAATTCTGAGAAAATTAATACAAAATTATTAACAAAAAACAAAAATAATTTAAAGAAATATTAATTTAATCGAATATAAAATAGACATAAATCATTTCATTTTACTGTTCATAATTTGAATAATTTTGTTGTATTTTACATCCGATTAAATAAATATTTCTTTTCTCAACAAGTCGAAGTTTAGTTAATCAATATAAATTGACCAGAGAAAAAATGAACTTTGTACTAAATAACACAAAACAATAAATGTCAAAGAAATGAAAATAAGGAGTAAACTACTTGTAAAAGTACTGCACGGACGACAGAAAATTAACTTTCTGTTCGTTGCATCAACATAAAAGTGCAAATCTGAATTGAAGTTGAAAGCACTAGTATTTTCAGAAAATCATTTTTTCTTGACTTTATTGAAACAGATGTTATAGACTTGAAGAGATATAGCAAACCCGGGAAAATTTTCACCCCGACCAACCCTTGGAAATCTTTCAACTATCGTCTAAACAATCATTCCTTATTGGTCTTTAAGGTATAAATTACAGCCCAGTAAAAAAACAATCCGGATTAGCATTGCTATACTGATTTGATGATAATGGAAAGAATACAGTTGTTTTTCCGCCATAAATGTGATTTGTATTGATAGTATAATTTATTTCGTCCGTTGACATGGAGGCTAAAACATCACCACATGACCATTACGATTCACAACAATTGATTCCTATTGTTCCTTCAATCAACAAAATATTAAAATATAAGGGGATATATTAATATTATATCAGAGGAATTTTGGAGGGAGTCATCTGCCTTAAAAATTGAAATTCATCCTAACTTGCGTAGTACATTCCCACCCTAGGAAAACAATTTTTCAAAAATAAAAATAGTAATAGTAAAAAAAAATATTTTCTTACTATATTAAATTATTCATTAAAAGTAACGGATTGAATAGGTTAACAATGTTTTAACAAATTAATTACTAGTCATTCTTTTTAATAAACTCTTCATAAGTGACTGTATATCGTACAAATTCTGCTTACACAGTAATAACAAGAAAGTAACAATGTGGTTTTTAAATAGAGGTATGTGATGAAAAAAGCTATTTTAATTATGTTCCGGTGTATATGAGGTTCCCTATTACGTCATTAAACTCTGAAGTAGCTTCCCTCTTTTTCACAAAAGAAAAGTTGCTGAATCGTATATTCAAGTAAAATGGGTAGACGACCCTAATTTGTATTACTGCATTATTTTTTACTCTGTGAAATCACCTCACTTTCATGGAATAATTTTTTATTCTTTCACTTTTTTGTATTCTACTTAAAATGAAATTTATTTCTTTATTTTCATTTGTTCTAAATAAAGATATTTATTCGTGTATTTTTTAACATTAAAATATTTAATTAGCGATTTCTCATACTTCCCCTATTCTTAGATTCCAAAAATGAAACACAGGATTAAACTTTAAAAATTTACAGACCCTAGTTGTGAATTTCAACCCAGAACCTTCCGTTTTGCTTCAAGCTCCCTTGAAACGGTGTAATGGAGACAGTCAAAAGTAATTTATTTTAAATACCAAGCCAAATATAATAAAACGTATACAATACTAATGTTATAGGAAAATGTTAAAGATTAGGTGGGTAGACAAAATAAGCAATTTAGAGGTTCTTAGACGAATGGATGAAAGAAGAAGTATATGGAAACATGTTAGCAGAAGAAGAGGTAGGCTAGTGGGGCATATCTTAAGACATTCAGATATTCCTCTATCAGTAATAGAGGGTAATATTGAGGGAGTGAATTGTAGAGGGTGGCAGAGGTTAGAATATTTAAAGCAAATTACAAAAGATGTAGGGTGTTGCAGAAATGAAGATACGAAATGACTTGCGCAAGGTAGAAAAATTTGGAGAACTGTATCAAACCAGTCAAGAAAGTGATGACAAAAAAAGCAATACTGAAACATTAAAATTATTAACCTGGTTACCTGACTGTTTAACCAATAGCCTTCGTTCGGTTTGCAACTAGTATCTGGAAATTTTCGCAGTAGACTAAAAATATTGTTGGTTAAATTCTATGACACTTTGTTAGTCACTAATGACCAACGATATAGTTGTACTTTTTTTAGCTTTTATTTGTTATCAGGAACTGTACTTTATTGATAACCACCCAATTCGATTGCTCCTTTTCGCTGTATTTTTTTTTTTTTGACGTGATTCGGTATGAATTGTTGAACAGGGACTCCCAGTGGATTTGTTCAGGAATGGCTGTCAGCTGGTCACCATACAAAGTCGCTTGCCCAACTAGTGTTACTTAACAAATAATAGCGACTTTCTACCAGCTGACTGACTGGGCTGGCCCGAAGGCCGGTTGTACTTAAACAACAATAAATAAAAAAGCAATAATCCGATATTTCTCAAAACATTATAGAAAAGTGATAGGAATCATAATATTGCTTCTTATTCATTTCTGGTATTTTGAGGAAGTTTGAAACATAGAAGTAGTACAAGAAACTGTGTTGTTATTATCATAAACTACCACCAGAAACTGGATTTTAGTACTATTTTAATTTGTTTAGTAAATTACATAGATTGTAATGTAAATATAAGTTTTTGCTTGACTAATTTTAAGTAGCATTTCAGAACTAACATCTAATTAAGCTACCGAATGATCCAGTTAACGCAACGTTTTAATCGTAGACTAAATACTTGATCTAAATAAGATTAGCGTCATTAAATGCATTCGTGCAAGTCACAGTAGTTAGGAATTTCATTCCTTTACTTTGATACAATAAACAGTAGTAGGCCTACTTTGTACAAACAAACACGTAAATACAAGAATAAAATGTGTTTTTCATTGTAAATACAACTTTCATGGAGTTTAAAGTCACCGTCATTTGAATGAATTTAAATAAAAACTTTAATTAATTTTAAATTAATTAAATTAATTGCTGGCCGCATTGGCGCAGTTGGTAACGTGCTCGCCTCTCATCATGCGGTCCTGGGTTCGAATCCCACTCAGGCACGGCATATTTTCATACGTTACAAAAAATCATTTCATCCTACATTGTACAATAGTTACACCCCCAACATCGTCGCTAATGACCGTTGTAGTTAATGCAACATTAAATAAATGAATTAAAAAAAAAAATTAAAGTTTAGATTTTATTGCTGAGAATAATGTATAAACAATTCTAACCCACGATTAATTTACAATTGAAGGGTTACAGAAAAGGTTCGTAACGGTATATTACAAGTTATTCGAATACTTAACCCGTTTCTGTTCCTTACCAGGGCTTCTTTCTACGAGGGTTTTTTCTTCACAGTCTTGAAAACAGAAGAGATACTGCTATTATATTTCTCAGTGGCATTAACAAACAGAGTTGATGATTTGTCATTGTTAAGGTTGATTAATTTTTATGTACCTTCGTTTAACTCAAGAAGTAAATTGTAATTGTTTAAAAACAAAAGTAGAACTTTGTATAGATATAATTTGTTTATAAACAATCGATTTGTATGCAGGTATTTAATAAATTATGTTGTTAGAATAAGGTTTGAATACTTGGTATCAGTCAAATTAAACACTTCTATTTAATTTTAGTTTTACAGATCGCTTTCATTTATATATATATATATATATATATATATATATATATATATATATATATATATATATATATATATTGATTAATACCTTCCTCGTATCATCATCATTATTTATTCTTGATGCTTTGTTTTTTCTTTGTTTTATTCGAATCGCTCTGCACTTTATAATTCAGTGTAATTACTGTAATTTTCATATATTGTAAATTTAAGAAAAGATTATGTCTCAGATAATCTTCATGTCATTATAATTTCATATTATATCATTAATTATTAAATATCTGCCATAATTGGTTGAAAGACTGTTACAAACATTTAAATTTAAATAAATAAATTTTCTGTAAAACGTAATTATTTGATATGAATTATTTCATAATTTTAAAAATGTTAAATTGTTTTGCATTATAGTGAAATTAATCTTTTACCTAAAAAGACTTTCTATCGTAGTACATCTGCTCCATGATATTTTCACTTAGTAATTGCTGCTGTGATGCATCTTCTTCATTTTCTGTTTAATCTTTTCCGATAGCAAGCAATCAGCAGTAACTTTTCTTTTCAATGCTTAAGCATATTCGACAGCTTTACATTGTTTATTCGCACGTTTCTAAATTTTAATACGCTCGTTAAGATTCACAGTTAGTGACTTTCTGTTGATCATTATCTTTGTCTTCTGAACCTCTTTAATTTTATCCTTCTTCTGCTTTTGTGTTCATTTTCTTTTACTCCTCCATTTTTTTTATTTTCCTCCTTTGTATATTTCTCTTTCTTCTTCTATGTTTTATTAACTTTCTACTTTTACCTTGGATTTTTACTCTTCTTTAACTACATTTTCTTCTCTTTGATTAGGTACCTTTTGTTTTTAAACTACTTCTGAAATGTTATTGTTTCACTGTTGAAAACCTTTCCTTTAAATTAAATAAAACAGAATTAACCCATTTAAACCATCTAATCTAATCTTGAATTAAAACGTAACGTTGTACGCTTCTTTCGAATTTATATTTTAAAATTTAATATTTACGTAATTTACGCACCTGACATTAATAATATTATTAATTATGAATAATAATAATAATAAACAAAAGAAATCGTTGAACAAAATTAAACATTTAATAAATTACCTATGCACAGGATATTCTTAAAAAGAATTGGTTAAAAAGGCACATGAAACGTTTTCAAAACTTGATAACAAAATGCTTGTAGTACGTATTTAATTTGAGGCATGAACTCGGTGCCACTGTGTATCACTATCTCCTTTCTCCAGAGCTGTGGTTTCCCAACGGTTGCTCCCTCCGCTGAACAGCCGCCCATGCACGCCCCCAAGAGCAAGCTCTAAGAGATCCACACAGCACGACCGTCCTTCCACCATAATAGGTAAGGTAAGACATAAAGTCTCTTCCCCATACGACACGGCTTCTGAATGCTGCCACATGCTACGGACGAGACGCAATAGAGGGGACGACCACTTCTTAGTCAGGAAGTTTTATTTAAAATTTTTATCTGTTTCTTGGTGAAATAACAAAGTTATTGTTGCCCAAAGATGAAAAAAATGAGTTTTTCACTCCATTTTTGCATTTGGCACTGGTTTTCCCAAAAACTATTTAACTTACAGTTCTGGGACCTGTTTTATTCAATTTATCAGGTCAAAAACCATAAGAAACGATTGAATTCGCCCCTTAATCTACCTTACAAGAATTTCAGGAAGACTTCATTTCACCTGGTGAGCTGAAATCCAGGCGAAATCTTTCGCTAGCCGTAACTCACTAACAAAGTAGTTCCGGACCCATGTTTATATAAACTTTTTTCATTATTTTTACATGTACAATGAGCTCCCAAAGTTTCTGCATATCTTCGTGAATCACTCTGTATCTCAAGCATATTCTGGACTTTGTGCTTGTGCCGCACTAACAGTAAGACTGGGAGAGAGCAATGATGCCAATCTTCCAAATCAAAACATGAAAATTATAGGCAAAATTATTGTCATCTTTAATTATTACCTTAGTCTTCTATTATTTATTGCCTTCTATTATTTATTGGCGTTTGTTTTTATCAATTAAAATGTCTACCTACTGTACTGCAGTTCTAAAAAAAATCTGGTGTAAAACACTCACGCGACTTTCTCTTGCCAATCCAAATAATAAATATAACCTAACATTAGTAATAAAACATTAGAAATAAACAAAAAACTAACCTCAAAAACCATTAACCTTATTTTAATCATGAGTGAGACGCAAAACGAAAATCAACCTCAGTTAGGCTTCAAAATACAGAAAATCACTCTTTCACGCTAAACTAGGCTCTGCAGAGAAAAATGCGCGAAATAAAATTTGTAGATCTTTTAATTTCCTATAAATTTGATTATACACTTTTGTCGTATAATGTATACTAAGGCTGAAATCTAAAAAAAATTGATTTTTTACACGTTTTAGAGAGAAAAAACCAGGAAATCGCTAATAAGTGCTAAACTAAGCGTTATACAAAAAAAATGTTTGAAATAAAAGTTGTAGGATTTTAAATTCTCTGCAACTTTTATTATATTTTTTTGCGCTAAAATGCATATTAAAGTCGCAATTCTAAAAATAGCAATTTTTTTTACCAGAAAACAACCTCCCCAAGAATTTCAGCAGACGTGGCGCCTATCCTATCTTGTAGACTATAAAAAATAGTAAATGAGGCGGATTTTTAAAAAATCGTAGGTGCCATTTTTGAGAAAATCGCAAAAAAGTGAAAAATGACACGAATAAATTACCACTTCGGGTTGACCGATTTTGATGAAAATGTTCTTGTCGGGTCCTCTAGTAAAGTTAAAAGTTCATCTAACTTTGTATGATATTTTGTTCACACACACACACACATATAGACACACACACACACACACACAGACAAATCGCTAAAAACATGTTTTTTGGGTTCAGGGAGTCTGAAAACGTATAGATCCGGTGAAAACTCGTTTTCGAAAAATCAACATGAAAACAATACTTTCCTTCCTATATACTCATGTAGGCAAGAGAAAGTAAAAATCTACTGCATTGCATTTTTTGTAAAAAAAAAACACCGATCTCTGGGGGCAATTGCCCTCAGTGTCTCCTCTCTGGATCCGCCCTTGGTACTGAGCTGTACCTGATACCTGACTACATAATAAATACATTTTATACGGTAGATGGTATAACAATAGATTCAGTGTTCCAAATGACTAAACAGATAAAGTAAAAAAAAACTTCGATTTGCCTGTCACAATTTCTTTTCAAAATGCCATATAACAAACACTATGTTGCAGAGGAAACTCTATTCTTCAAACAGTGAAAGAACTTTTGAAATCAGTTGGGTAGTTTCTGAGATTATCTCATACAAACAAACAAACATTAATTCTTCATAATATTAGTGTATATGGTAATAATGAAAACTTTCCATTGAATATTAGAATATATTTGTATTCATTATGTGTAAACAACCCAATGTAGTCACTTAATGAAGTTCATTGGAGTTGTATTAACCTACAAAACTACTCGTAACTGAATAATGTAATTACACAAGCAGGTGAACTAAGACTCTGTCATATACGTCACAAGAGTATAACTTGATCCAGTTCAAATATTGATTCTGACACTCTCAACTTTTTATTTACTATGTAGTAACTTAGTTTATTTTTAATCTTGCAAGAGTTGTACACTAGTTCATAAGTTAAACTTCATTTATGAGGTATCTGCTTCAAGCAACCCTTCAAGATGTGTGTATTCAATGTATACGAAATTTATTTGTATTACTACATTATATTTAAGTTATTGATAACTCTGAAAGATGATTAAAATGAAAAGGTTGGAAAAAAATTTCTGATGATGTAGCGTATGATATGCATGGATCACAGGTTAAAGTGTACACAATTTTGAAGGAATTAAATAGAAAAATAAATAAAACATACAAACTAATCAAATAATGGTTTAATAAGTAATAATGGGTTAATAAGAAATAAATAGAATTCAATATAAAAGGATAACTTGAATACCCGTTTCATCAGAATCGAGCCTCGTTTAGGCAGACAAGCTCCAGGGCTTTAGAAATGATTTTTTATATTTTTGTTTTTTTTATGTACCTATCTTTTATGTATGTTTGTCTTTCGGAACCGTTCTTTGTTTGCAGACTGAAGTTTTCATATTGATGCTCTCTCTACCCAATTAATTTAGGTACTCCTTTTCTCTCTGTATAAGTTTATGGTTAAGGTATAGTACATTAATTTATATTTGTGCAATTGTGATTTAGTTTGTAATAAGTTACTGTTTATTTTACATGTAATATTGTTTCTATCATTGGGCCACTCTGGCTTGTTGTAAACAATCTAATGTAATTAAATAAATTTAATAAATTAATATCAATCCTATTGCAGAGTATGAATGATTGATTTACTTTCAAAAATATTGTGTACTGATATAACTGACAGCAAGAAGACAATGTCAGATAAATTTTTTTTTTTTTTTTTTTTTTTTTTTTTTTTTTTTTTTTTTTTTTTTTTTTTTTTTTGTTTAACGTCCGACTGTTTTGCAAATTGCTGCTAATGCAGACGGTGAAGGATGAAATTAATTTTTTGTAACGTATGAAAAAATGCCATGCCCGAGTGGGATTCGAACCCAAGACCGCATGATGAGAGGCGAGCACGTTACCAACATCGCCAACGCGGCTGAATTTTTGTCAGCCGCGTTGTGTCAGATAAAAGGAAGTGTAGATAGATTCATGAAGATAGAATTTTTCTTTGCTCTAGAATCCTCTAAAAATCACAAGGCACCTCAGTCTGATGGTTTTCCTTGTGAGCTATTTAAATATGATTTTAATAGGTTTAAAAGTTGCTTTCTGGATTATCTAAATATTTGACTGGCTGGAGGCAATCATTGTACCACTATATAAGAAAGGGAAAAGGAATGACCCAATCAATTACAGGGGTATAAGTCTCTTACACACCGAGTATAAGATTTGTGCCAAAATAATTTCATGTAGGTGAAGTAAAATAGCATACATTACTCTCTCAAAAACAAAGGCTGGTTTTTATCCTGGGTGATCTTGTATTGATAATGTTTTAGCATTCTCATAGTTAGTATTCTCATAGTTAGCATTCATAGTTTTAGCATTCTCATAGTTAATTGAGAAACAGAGAATTTAACATACCTACATTTATGGTACTTGTGGATATACAGAAAGCCTTTCATTAAGTTTACAGAACTCATTTGTGGAGGGTGATGATGGAAAAAGGGATACATTTGCATTTAATTTGAGTAATACAGAGTATTTATTCTTCCACTGTTGATAAACAGAGAAGTGAATGTGTTGTATCGCAAGGTGTTAGACAGATATGCCCTTTGCACCAATTTTTAAATTTGTATCTTGATACCATCATTGAGGAATAGAATAATGTTATCTAACAAAAGGGTTTTGTGAGTTCGGCCCCTTTAAACATTTTCGCTTTCGTTAATGATTTTGTGCTGTTTGTTGAGTTTGAGATGTTTTGCAAACGTCATTATACATATATATTTAGTTTAACTCCTAACCAATATAACCTCCGGATTTCTTTAGAGAAGACAAAGGTGATAGGCTTCAGGTGTACTTATCATCTCAGTAGCAAAGTAGTTCTGAATGGCAAGACCTTAAAACAGGTGCATTTGTTTGTCTACTTGGAATCTGACGCATCTTATGTGCAATCACAAGGAGCAGAAATTAAATCTGAACAGCTGGTTTTCCTGATTATTTCCCAAAAAGTTTGTTGTTTTCATATATTATAACAAATTTTATTCAACAACATTTTCTATCAAGAAATTTCAACTGTAAAAATACCTTTTTCTGTTTAGTTGAAGTTGCATCAACTCTTTTTATCATTGGCTACTACTTTGGGTTATAGGTTAGATTTTGGTGATTGGTGGTTTTTGATTAACCATAATTTTTGACACTATCAAGTAATTGAACCTGGTGCCTTCAACTTTCCAGTGCAGCGCAATCACTGGGTCATTAAAAGAGTCTGTTTTATTTTTTTGTCTGGTTAAAGTCATATCTACAGTTTGGGCATTAGTAGCTATGGTGGGTTATGGAACTGGAATGGCGTGTTTTGACTTGTAATAAATTCCAGACCTTAGCTGGGAATTGAACCTGATCTCCTTTGTGGGCTAGCATGAACCACCATGCCATGATGGGTGTCAGTTTTATTTATTTATTTCAGTTACCTACCTCTTTATGACAGCAAATAAGTAAATTAGTTTCATATTTTATATAAGTACACAATTTTCAAAAAAAGATCAAACAGGGCTACAGAATATACAGTAATTATCAAAATGGAACTACTGAAATTCATTTCAACTTCTTTTTGTTAATGTATTATGAAATTGTAATGCTTTTAAAGATTAAGCACTCAAAAAAATTAGAAGTATTTTGCTGTATAAAAGAATTAAAAAAGTCTTCTCTCCTTCTATAACACAAATAAGTAAAAACCTCTTTTAAAATAATGGAGTTTTGCAAAATTTACCACTTTTACATAATGAAATTAATTTAGTCTTCTAACATTATTACTGTCTCCATTATTTAACTTCTGAACAAAAGACCGTTAACAAAAGTTTTTTTAACCTTTAAAATGAAATGGAAAGAAATAAAGATAATTAAGAAATTGTAAAGATTAATAATTTAAATGCATTTTTATTATTAAAAGACTAAAATGGGGTTTTCCATTATTCTGTACTCAGTGTAACACCTAAATCAATTTATTTCTCAAATACCTATGTTTTATAGAGCTAACGGTTACCATCCCTCTTTTGGAAAGTGTAATTTTCATTAGTTATTCACATCAGCTGCTTGATCAGTACACTTTATTTGCACGTCTTATATATATCATCCTTATCTCAATGGGTCGTGGGGTTGCTTATTGCTCTTAATTGTACAGATTGCATTGCACACGCACTAGGGATTAAAAATAAAGCTGCTTGGTTACTACTGATTACTATAGGTAATGGATCAGTAATAATAATTTTAACATTTTGAAATTTTCAGAACCGAGGATTTTCGGCTTATAGTTAATTGATAATGTAATATAAAAAGTCCATTCATTATATCATTAGAAATTTATAAATATGCACTCAATGTTTTAAAATTTAATTGTTTATTTTTTTACTAAATCAGTTTTTATTTTATTTTAATTGTTTAAGTCGCGTCAACATCTAGGTTAGGGGTTCCCAGTCTTTTTGTCCCTGAGTACCACTTGAAATTTTCAGAAACTTAGGCGTACCTCTACCATAACCCAAGATGTTAGATAGATATTAAGATAGATTAAGTTAGGGGTCTCATTTATAAATATATATATATATACACAGTGATGAGGCATGGCGGAGGGGAGGGAAGGGTGTATGATTTTGCTACACTGCAGAGTGCTTATTCTGTGCAGAAAACTACCACTTATAAATAAATGTAAATTAACCTATCTACTGTGAACCCATTTCCTCTTACCTTGTACAAATATTACTCTTTTAATATTTATGTTCTCTCACTATCATATTATTAGAATCAAAATTTAAAATTAATGAAGTGAGAGATTAATTTTATATTTTATTTTGTAAATAAGGGTTTTGTCTACTTGTTTGCCGAACCACTTGATACGTTCTTGTGTTTTTCTCTATAAAAACCTTGCTTGTGTACAACCAGTGGTATGCATACCACCATCTGGGAACTACTGCACTGATCTTGATCATTATCGACTACTTTGGATTATTATCAAATACTGGGTTTGAGTGTGTAAGAATTTTTCAGATCCTAGTTGGGAATCAAACTTAGGACCTTTCACTTTGTTGCATAGGATGTTAACCATTGTGACTTGAAGGTGGCCTCAATTGTTTTAATTTGAATTCTTCCAATTTGTTTTTCAGGGCATGCGTGTAGCTGTTGTGATCGGAGCCCTTGGAACATGTCTAGGGTCATGGATTAAAGTTACATCCGCAGAACCAGATAGATTTTCTGTTGCATTTGCTGGACATTCAATTGTTGCAGTCTCACAAGTATTTATCCTTAGTGTACCAGCTCGCCTTGCTGCTGTATGGTTTGGACCAGATCAAGTATCATCAGCTTGTTCAATCGGAGTATTTGGGAATCAGGTAAACCATTTATTGTGTACCTTCATAGTAATGTACATAGAAGCATCTACCCAAACATACAATCATAGAAAAAACCTCAGTTTGTGGCCCATACAACAAATAAGCCAGTAACAGTGAATTACTCAAAAATCCACTTCCCAAAAAAAACCATTTTCAATGACTTATTCAATTTACTCAAAAAATTGTTTTCCCAAAAAAAAACAATTGATCAATAACTAAATTTAAAGGTCAAAAATTAAATATTTATTTACAGTCTTTGAATCTGATTGAAAATAAGTATTTTCATTAATTCAATACTGAATTCAATTGATTTTCTTATTTTATTTAAAGTCACATTAAGTCATTAGTGATTGCAATGTGTTGCAGTACAGTATCAGTTGGTTTTAACATTTTTTTTACACTGACCTGGAATTGAATCTATGCTTTTACACATTGGTTAACAGCATAATCTAACACTCCAAAACATTGTGTCTGAAATTAATTTTATTTTCAGCCAAATCTAGAAATACCATTCTTGTACTCTCTTTTTACTTCAGATATGCCAGAATCTAAAAATGGTTTAACAGCTACGTTTGCAGACGACACTGTGATATTGTCTTCTAATGCTGACCCCATTGTGGCTTCAAATAGTTTACAGGAAGATTTAGATGAAGTTCAAGAATGGTTGTCTAGATGGAAGATTAAAGTAAATTCAGCAAAATCAAGCCACATGACATTTACAATGCGAAAGGGTACCTGTCCAAATGTTAAACTGAATGATGTTATTATTCCTAAGAGCGACACAGTGAAATACCTGGGAATACATTTGTATAAACGTTTTAACATGGAAAAAGCACATAACAACCAAAAGAAGAGAACTAAATTTGAAATTTAATAACATGTATTGGCTGATTGGCAAGAAATCAACTCTGACACTAAACAATAAATTGTTAATTTACAACACTATACTTAAACCTTGTTGGACATATGGTATTCAATTATGGGGTACAGCGAGTAAGAGCAATGTAGAAGTAATGCAGAGGTTCCAGAACAAAGTGATGAGAAATATAGTGAATGCAGCATGGTATATAAGGAACAATGAAATTCATGAATATCTCGATGTACCCCAAGTTCAAGATGAAATACAACGATTCAGTATGATGTACCAAAGATGTCTAAATTATCATAAAAAAATTTTAGCAATTAACCTCCTGGATAATAGCCAGACAACCAGATGCCTCAAAAGAATACATGTTTTAGATTTGTAAATAATTTTTTTTCTAAATTGTATAGTTATTATAAATGTATAAAAATTTATTTTTTGTTCTGTTAATGTAAATAAGCTTCAACCTATCTATATTTTTTTGTTTCAATTTGTTTTTCTTTATATCTTTTAATGTTTTAAAATCGTTCAGTTTTGTATTTAAGTTAAGCACTACCCGTTTACCCGGGTTTTTTTGTATTTACTTTTATGAACTTTTTCATTTGTGTAAGTAATGTTATCAAAACTTCAATGTTAGAATTTTTGAGGAGGACCATCACTGGGTGGCCTCCTCTCTTGTCATACTTCATTTATAATCATTTACTTATAGTTACTTCGATAACTGATTGTAAATAAATATAATGTTTCACAAAAAAAAAATCTAGAAATTTTTTACTATTGCAAATCCCTTCAAACTGGAAACTGTATGACTGATCAATCATTTTGACTCGCTCAAAAGACTGTAAAATTATATTGTAGTATTCCATGCCAATATAGTCTATTTTATTCAGCACAATAAATACTACTGTATGTTCATATTATAGGCATAGTCAGGATATTCTCCCAGGGGGAAAACAAAAATAAGATAAAAGTTTTTTATAAAAAAATGTTGTTATTTGAACATGTGAAAATGCTAAAATTGAGTTGTTGCAATGCTATTTAAACCTATTGAAATATTAATTCATCACTAGCCTACGTTAGTTCTGGCTAAATCTTGACAAAATTTCTATCTCAAATTTATCTTTAGGATCTTTTGATAGAGCACATTGTGCAGGACTGTGCAAGTAAGATAAGTAGTGCTTGAATTATTGATGGGTTGAACAGTTGCGTTTCTTTAAGTAGACAGCTAGTTATTTCCTTCAGTTTGGCATTTGGCACATTTTTTCCTTTCCATTGGTTGTACCAAAGTTCAGCTTCACAACTGACTCACTTGCACTGATTCGCGTGAATTGGAAACAGAAACAGAAAAACAAGATAGCTTTTTCACGGCATGATGATAACATGGTTTCTTGCTGCCCAATACTTTTCTTATTGACCTATTTTTTTTCTAAATAAACCAGGGGGACAAGTACCCCACCATGGCTACGCCTGTGGTGCATACTAATGGATTCTTATAAAAATGAATTTGATAAAAATGAAGTGATAAAAAGAGGATGAGGTACATGTGAACATAGTTTTCCACAAACTCTTCTCACTGAGTACTAATAAATACCTCACCGCAACTAATCTTTTACACAGTTTCAATCATTATACTTTTAAAACTCATTGACTTTTAAATTATCACTTACCCATTGATTTTAAAGCTTTTTAACACAGTAGTTATTCCATTTGCCCATAACAGGCAGGTGGAATATTAAATTATTTACACTCAATCTGCTAGTTTCAGGGCAACAAAAAATAGTTCTGTTTCTTGCCACATGATCAGCTAATGACTGGACATATGACTGAAGCGTTTAAGAACAGAAGAGGTGTAAAAGACACTTGTCACAGTTATCTCCTCTGAGAATTTCATAATACAGCCAGACCCTGAGGTGAATGAAGTGAAGGTGTCATTTGCAGGGTGGAAAGTAGATCAAATTTATCTTTAGGATCTTTAGGATTTTTTGATAGAGCACGTTGTGCAGGACTGTGCAAGCAAGATAAAAGTAGTGTTTGTATTATCGATGGGTTGAACAGTTGCATTTCTTTAACTAGACAGCTAGTTATTTCCTTCAATTTGGCATTTTTTACATTTTACATATATTTTTTGTACCAGTCAGTTCATAGATGCTTTTCAAGGGGCCTGGCATGCTGATAAGCATACTTTTTCACTCAGTGAGGAAGGCAGGTGTGAACCACGTCACTTCTCGTTTTATTAAGTAAAGCCTCTAGAGGTTCAAACCAGCCTTTAGGCTGATGACCTAAACAACAACAGCTATTCCATCTAAAAATGTGGTTTGAATGCCATGTTGTGTAGTCCAAATATTTAACCTCAGTATTGGATGTATATTTTATTGGGTATATATCTTACAAGTATCAGTCAGTATGCAACTTTAATGCTATTTGTATTCATTCTGTAAATTGATTGTTGTAAATTTTTATAAATGTGTGTGGAGGTGTCTACAAATGTATTTTGTTTATGTATCTAGTTCACTGGGACAGTATGTTATGCAAGAGGGGTAAATTTAAATATGTAAGCTAGACAGTCATGACTCAATGACAGGATGTTAATTTTTACAGGAGAGTATAGCTGAGAGTGAGTAAGAGGGAGATGGAGGATTTCCTGTGATTCCGTAATTACCTCCCCTCTTACAATAAATCTGTTATACTGCCGACCACTTACTACTTAACTAGATAGGCTAATATTAACCGACCTCTCAGATTCAGTTTATATTGTTGTTATTAGATATTGTTGTAATAAATAAAAGTAGATATTGTTAGTAAAATATTAATTCAAAAGCTTGACTCAAACAGTTTTTTAAGGGTTCTTCAGTGGTGGCGCTAAGTTCAATGAAATTTCCAAATCAATATTTTTTGTTCATAATTTACACAGAATTATCAAAATAATAAATTCTGAAATAGGATCAAAAATAGGTATGGTGAAAGCAACCTTTAAAAGAAAATGAAGGATTAGGTTTGTAACAGGGACTAAGTACAGAAATTTGAATCAGTTTTGTGAGATGAGGTCATTTCTGTTCTCATATTATGTAATGGAGGCTTAGAGTCTTAAGAAGCGAGAAATAGAAAAACTTTAAGCCTTTGAAAATTATGGATACACCATTGTGTATTAAGGATGTGGATGGAGAAAAAAACAAATGAGATAGTCTTACATCAGATACATAAAGAACTAAAATTGATTGATGTGATAAAGAGACAGAAATTAGAGTATTTCAGTTATATTGTGCATGGAGAGAAATACTATCTGTAGCAATTTATTGTACCAGGAAAATTAGCAGGAAAGAGGAGCGTAGAAAGATAAAGAACATCTTTGTTAAAAAACTTGCAAGACTGGTTTCATTTTTCCTCTGTGAAACTATTTAGGGCAGTAATGTCAAAGTATTACTGTTGCGATTGTCAACCTCCAATGTGCCGAAATGTGCTGAAATGTATTTACTGAAGTAATAATCCCATACAATGTGTGTCTATTACTTTTATGAAGCCCTCCTTCCACAAGGCATGGCTGTGTATCACAGAACAACTAAATGTCGTTTAAACTTTTAAAATAATTGCTGATTCTCAGGATGATGTACAGATTTCATTGTACTTAATTAACTGCTGAGTTATATAAGCTCTTGATTTCTTTAGAAGAGAAAGGTGATAGATTTCAGGGGTAATGATCTCAGAGGCAAAGTAGTTTTTAATTATGAACCTGTAGGAAAGGTACATTCATTTATTTATTTGGTATTTGATGTCTCTTATGTGCTGTCATAAAATGCAGAAATTAAATGAAAACATTTTAAAAGGCTTGTATACACTTTTGGAAAAATTCTAATCTAGACTGGTCTGTAGTAAAATGTGAAAGAAGACAATTTCAAAGTTTTATGATACCTCGGTTCTAACAGCTTTAATATTTGTGCTTCAGAGTGTAGGACCCTGACTGTTCAGCAGATGCCAAGAACAGCGGATGCTGAGATGAGATTATTAAGAACTTACCAGGTTATTGATTGCTGGACCAGAAAATAAATGAATTTAATATGCCAGGGTGACATCAATCGTTCCAAAATCCAAGAAAGAGTGGTGTAATCATTTGTTGCAGATGCCATATGATCAAATACCCAAACAAATGTTTACTTACAAGCCAACCAGATAACGTAGTGCTGAACCACCTTAGAACTGATGAATATCAAATTTTCTTTAAGGAATAGCAGATTATTGAGTTTGAAGTTGGAACAGTCCTGTTCCATTTTTTATGATGATGACAAAAATAAATTCCAATTTATTTATTTTGTATCCTTTTGTTTGATTCCAGCTTGGTGTTGCTATCGGATTTGTTTTACCTCCAATGCTTGTACCAAACAGTGAAGACCTCTCAGAAATTGGATCCAATTTATCATTCATGTACTATTGTGTTGCTATATTTACATCAATTCTTCTTGTATTAATTCTTATTTGTAAGTACTTCTTTAAAATATATTTGTGTACTTTCTTCATATTGAAGTACCTATATGAAAATTTTCCACAACATAGCTGGAAATACATCCTGGCCTTCTAGTTTGCAGACTGAGTTCCACCATGGATGATTTGTGTAAATTTTTCATTGACTCCTAAATTGTTTAAAATTTTAATAAATAATTTTATAGAATAATTACTCATTTTAATCAATACATGCCTAAAATTTTGTAATCTAAATTTTCTTGTCTGCAAAAGTAAATTTAAAAAAATAAAATACTTATAATGTGTTTTTATGAACGTCGAAACATCAAAAATCATCACTTTGAAAGACTACTAGAGCCATTTTGTTGGTATTTTTTACCAAAATCCTTTTGTATTGGGTGAACTTTCTTTTTAATATTGATTTTTGTAGTTGTTAGAACTGATACTTAGTCCTGTTTTTATCTGTATTAATTATCTGCCTTGAGGCTGTATTAGTTACTCTTAGTTCTGGACTCTTCAGGTTACTAATTTAGTACAATTGTTGGAATACCATCCTCTGCAGAAAAAGTTCCTAGTGTAGCGTGAACTTGACCCATATTCTAAGTAGTGGTCAAGGTTACATAGGCAGGTTATACACAACATTTTTTTTTAATTAAAAAATGAACAACTCCAGTAATATTTGGTGTATATTATTATTATTATTTTTAAACAGTATAACTAAATTTATACTATATAAATACTGGCATAATATAAATAGTTATTTGTTAATTAATATTCAATATCAGTTAATCTTCAACAGTTTTAAAAAATGTATAATAACTACGAACAACAACGAGATATTTTAAGTAGAAATTTTAAAAATAAACAAGTAGAAAAAGTACAAACATTTAGGTTAGCATCATTTAAATTCATTGTAGATAAAAAATTAATTAATATGTTTAAAAATATAGGGAAATTACAAATGGAAGATCAGAAATTAAAGGAAATTATTGATAAAATTACTAATAAACCAGAAAATGACAATATTATTCAAAATTTAAAATCTGTTTATTGTATTCATAACAATGTTTTATATAAATTAATTCACAATGAGTACAAGATAATGATACCTAATTCAATGTATAAAATTTTAATTTGCCAAAAAATTGTAGCAACACGTAAATAAATAATACACAAGATTTAAATTTTATAGCTTTTTAATTGAATAAATAAATAGATAATTGATGATTTTACAAAATGATGACTCTAATTTTACCTACCTACCGAGTGTAGAAGTTTTGATGTTGGCGATGCCTTGGGGATTTCCAACTGATCGCTCATAGAAATTTTTTGTGGCAGGATACTTCTAGAAACATTAAAAAGTGTGTGTGTAAATTTTGAAAATTTGTAAAAGCGGCTCTTTTAAATGTATGTGTAGTGTATATGTACGGCCTTTTTTTTTTTAACGGCTCTTTATAATTTGATATGTGTCAGTGGCCTTTTTTTTTACGGCTCTTTTAATTTGTTATTTTGTACGGCCTTGTTTTATTATTTTTAAATTTTGATTTGTTTTTTGTGAGGGAGTAAATTTCGTGAGGGGTGAGCTACATACAAGAAGAAGAATTCAGTGGGGATACATGTAATTAAACGTAGCCGTGGAACGGCAGGTTTCGCAGAACCGCTGGCGGATGTGGTGTAGCATAGATGGAATTAATGCTGGGGTATTGAGAAACAACACCTCCGTCGTGCAGCTTCCTTGAGGTGTTGCGGATGTAGTCCTCGATTGTAGGGAGAGGAAGAAGCTCCTGAACAATAGAGTTGGGGATTTTATAGTGGTACCCAGAGATAGATCGTAGGACCCTATTCTGGAATCTTTGAAAACGGACTTTGTTAGATGGGGATAGTAAAGGCCACCAAACAGGTGAGCCGTACAGTAGAGTTGATCGAATGATGGCCGTGTAAATAAGGAGCTTGAGAGACTTGTTCAGGGAAGTGGAACGTAGGAGAGCACCCAGGGTGAAGAAGAGGATTCTGCTCATGCGTATCTTGTCTGAGACAAACTTGTTGAACGTGAGGCGCCTATCCAGTGTCACCCCCAAGTATTGCACATGAGTGGCCCACCGTAGTTGATGTCCGGAAATCTCCAGCTGGTCGGGCATCCTCCGCCTTCTAGTGAAGCAGATGGCCTCGCACTTCGTGGGGTTCAGGGATAACTTCCACCTGTCGCACCACTCCACAAGGAGTCGAATCTGGCACTGAAGCTTATTCGCATTGAATTTGAGACTGGGGCTAGACCTATAGAATATTATGTCGTCGGCATAGACACCAGCGCGGATGCCGGGCTCCAGTGGGAAATCATTGGCATAGATAAGGTAGAGGACCGGCCCAAGAACCGATCCTTGGGGAACTCCTGCAGAGACGGGCCTAATACTAGAAGAAGCGGCATTACGGAGCCCAGGGGAGGACGGAGAGACAAAAAATTGTCTGCCGATCAGATATGAGTGCATGAGACGCACTAACGGGGGAGGAAAAATAAGAGAAAGTTTATACAGGAGACCCAGGTGCCACACACGATCGAATGCCGCTCGAAAGTCGAGAAGCACTGCCGTTGTATCGCGCTTGGTGTTCCAAGAATCCAAGATGTCGGTGACAACACGAAGGAGCTGAAGAGTGGTCGAGTGCCCCCGCCGAAAGCCAAACTGCTCCGGACGGAGGACCGGGTCTATAGCTGTTCGAAGCCGCGATAGCAGGAGTCGTTCAAACAGTTTTGAGAATAGTGGCAGAAGAGAAATTGGGCGATAATTGGCCGGATCAGATGGAGATTTAAAAGGCTTCAGAATAACTATGACTCTGGAAGTTTTCCAGTACGAAGGGAAATGTTGCAGAGAAAGCACTGCATTGAAAATCTGGAGGAGGTGTGCTTTAATCCTCGGAGGAGAATTAAGTAACACCTTCCCAGTGATATCATCCGGGCCAGGGGCTTTCTTTGGATTGAGGCAGCGTATCACATCGGACAGATCATCTTCAGTGAACGGTGCCAGATGAAGGGGTGTCGGGTCGGAAAGAGTAGTGTTGACCATTTTGCCAACAATTCGTTCGTGCGCTGGGTTTGAAGGAGTGGCGTTCAGTGTGAAGTGGGACTCGAAGTGCGAGGCGAACCTTTCAGCAATCTCACCCGCCGAAAAAACCAGTCCTCCAGGTGAATTCAGCGGGTGGTGGGACCGCTGCTTTCCCAAAAGGCGTCGTGTAGCGCTCCAAGGAGCACCAGAATCTTGTACGGTGGTCAGGTATTCCTCCCATCCTCGACGGCTATGTTCATTCACAAGGAACCGGCACCTAGCCACAGCTCTGTTAAACAGAGTGCGATGGCGCGGGTCCCGAGTGAGTTGCCACAGCCGACGGCATCGTCGCCGATCCGCTATTGCGGCTCGTACTTCAGGAGGGAGGGCGGAGCGTGTGGCTGGAGGGAAGGTGCGAGTTGAGGCTCGGAGGCTACGCTGAATAGTCGTCGAGAGAGAGGCTGCATGGAAATCCAGTTGGGCAGTAGAGACTATTGTTGGCGGTTGAGGGGGTAGGGCACGATCTAGATCGGAATGAAAATCTTTCCAGGAGGTCCTGGTGATAGAAGGGGGACGACGACGTCGGAGAGTCGGAGGAAGAAATGAAAAAAGGACAGGAAGGTGATCCGAATCTAGATCATTGATAACGAGCGTGTCCGGGAGGAGAGGCAGTGAAACAGAAATTCCAAAGTCTAGGACATTGGAGGGTCGATTAGAAACTGGGGAAATCCGGGTTGGAGAGTCAGGAACGTGTAAGGCAAAAGGTAGATCAGATTGATCGAGAAACCTTAGGAGCGTAGTACCGGCCCTAGCAGTACTACGACATCCCAAATCACGATGCTTCGAATTCCAGTCACCGCCAACAAACAAAGGATGTTGAAGGGCGAACAAAGACGCAAGAGCAGTGGGGTGATAGTCATCACTAGAAGGAGGCCTATATAATGAGACAAAAGTAATCGGAACTGAGTTAATAGGAACAATAACCGCGAGAGACTCAAGGAGTGGTATCGGAGGATACTGCAGTAGATGATGCGTATGGCGTCGATGGACCAGTATAGCGACACCGCCACTAGCGATAGCCGCTATACGGTCAGACCTGTAAACGATGTACGGGGCAATCCTGAAAGTTACTGTGGGAACAAGATGAGTCTCTTGTAAGAGTACTACATCCACGTCATGATCCTCTAGGAAGCGTCGAAGATCGTTTTTCCGCCGGGCGATGCCTGCGCAATTCCACGTAACTACCGTGAACGGCATTACACCAGAAGTGCGGGAAGGCTGGAGATCACAGTGGCGATTACATCCTGTATAGAAGTGGCGCTGGACAATTTCTGCAACGTCGAAATCGCCCAAGTAATAAATTTGGTCGACGTTAGCAGATCGACTAGAGGGTTGGCACTAGGTGCTGAAGCGATCGGTTTTGAGGCCGGTGTCGGAAGAGGGGGGAACTCAGAAGCGCTGCTGAAGTTAAACACTGGTTTTGATGGTGCCAGTGGAAAGGGCTGTGCCTGAGGGATAGGGTTGGGCTTGATGGGAGCACGCGGGGTTTGTTTTTTTGTTACGTATATGGTTTTCTTATACGACGTTTTCTGAGTTGGGGGCGTGCGTGCCGCTTCTGAGTCCGGGGACGCTACGGGCTCGGACGTCGTTGTACCTTGTGCAGCCGAAGCCGATGGAGTTGGCTGGGGGGCCTGATGTTTCTCCCTGCGCACAGCTAAAAGCTTCTTGTGCGCAGGGCACCCCCTATAATTCGCAGGGTGGGCACCTCTGCAGTTACAGCAGACAGGGCTTTCGTCCTGCTGCTTATTGCAGACTTTCGCGTCATGTTCCCCGCCGCATTTGACACAGCGAGGAGCATGCGCACAGTTAACTGAAGCGTGGCCGAAACGCTGACAGTTGTAACACTGTGGCAACCCAGGTCTTGGTTTAAAGGGGGCCACAGTGACGGCCACGTGAAAAAGATTATCAATTTTATAGATTTCAGAAACGTTACTGGTTTTCTGTAACTTCACCAGAAACACATTTAAATTGTGCCCACCCCGGCCTTTTATGGGCTGCACATGATTAACTCGGTATCCCGCCGCTTCAAGGGCACCCTTTATGTCGGCGGGGTCATGGGAATAGTGAAGGCCCTTAATAGCGACCTTCACTTCGTCTGGTTCAGCGGAGTGGTACGTGTGAAAATACACGCCGTTCGCGATGAATAACTTGCGAACGGCGTGAAAATCCTCCGCCGACTTTGCAAATAACATATAGGTTGACCCCTTAGAGGTCACTGAAATCTTATTACTGACCGCCTTGCCGACTAGGCGGGACAGCTGGGCCCAATTGCCAGGGGCCTTAAATACCAGCGGCGGGATACGTGATTTACCAGCATTCGACGCAGGCGTAGGTGGAGGAGCCTGGTCCATTACATCAGCAGAGGTAACTGCCTCTGGAGCAGATTTCTCTTCATTGACGGTCTGCGACGCTTTGTAGTCGTCGGAAGAGTCTTCCAGAATGACGGGAAGACCCTCCTTCCGACGCTTCCGTTTGGGGAAGCTTTCTTCCATCGAACACAAATAAATAGTTTATATATAATAAATATGAATAAAATAAATGTTAATTAAATACCAAACGCACACAAACAGTCACACAATAACACAACAACACAATATGTGAACAACAATCAACAAATAAAAACGGTTGCTAGGCAACGCCTAGCAAACTTTTAGAAACGGAGCACACCTTGACTACACAAGCGTCAGATGCGCACTACTCTAATTTTAAATATTCTCAGGGTTTTTAAATACTATAATTGTTTATTGTTCTTTATTAATACATCTTAAATTATACAACAATGAAAAATTTTAATATTAAACAAATGACAATCGGAATTTTTAATAATTTTATCGTAATACTGGACTTTTAAAATTAAATTTAGAATATTATTTAGATAATTTTGAATAAGTTAAATAAAAAAAATATCAGTTAATTATTTACTTGAAATGTTATTTTTATTTGCCGGTTGAATTTAATAAAATTATGAATTACTGAAGCGAAGCTTTGTTCATTTTAGATGGCGTCTATAGATAGCTAAATAGTCTTGAATTTAAATATGAATTTTTCTTGATATATTGATAATTAATGTTTGTTAATTATATGGAAAATGTTGCTTACGTGTTTATCTTCTTACTGATACATATTTTGTTATACTTCCATCGGTTTTTACTTATTAATTTTAATATTTAACTGGAGCACTTTCATATATGATGTTCACACCAAGCTTGTCTCTGGCCTAAAGCTCAACGAATCAATGGTTCAAGTTACCATATTAAATTTTAAATTTTGATTTCATATTTTTAAAATGTTCGTAAAATTCAAATCACTGTTTTAAAAGATATTATATATATTATTTCAGTTATTCATGTATTTATTTTAATTGTTTATCTTCATTTCGATTTATAATTCACTTTTTATTACTTATAGATTAGTTGCACTTTTGAACTACGTAGTACTTCATTTTAATCTCGTTGTTGTTCGTAGTTATTATACATTTTTTTAAACTGTTGAAGATTAACTGATATTGAATATTAATTAACAAATAACTATTTATATTATGCCAGTATTTATATAGTATAAATTTATTTATACTGTTTAAAAATAATAATAATAATATACACCAAATATTACTGGAGTTGTTAATTTTTTAATTAACACCTGAAGAGGTTGTCCCAGCTGAGAGACTCTTCAGGTTACTAATTTAGTATAATTGTTGGAATACCATCCTCTGCAGAAAAAGTTCCTAGCATACACATACAAGTCCCACGAACAGCTTCTTCTTCTTCTTCTTCTTCTTCTGACTTTCAAGGATTAGGCATCTCTGCCTGCTCCGAACCTCTCAAATCTGCCCATCTCTTTCTCAGGCATCTTCTTTCTCTCCTGCCCTCCGGCTTACAGCCCAGTGTCTGCTTAGGTATCCTATCCTCCCTCATTCTGTTTACATGGTCTAACCACTGCATTCTGTTCTGAGATACCTAGTCGTTTATAAAAAAGATGTCGAGTTCTTTCGTTATCTTGGTATACCTGTAACAATCTTCTCTACTACACCCGTACATATGTCGAAGAAATTTCAGCTCGGAATATAAAAATATATGTCCTCAGGCAGAGCCCTGCATTTATATGTACCTATGGTTAACATTATGGGAGGTTAATTGCGCTCCCAAAGACTCAAATAGTGGTACCTCAACTTGTAGCATTTTGCACTTGGCTAGAAAGTATATTATATTTTGGCTTTCAGATGTTCAATGAGATAAAGATGTTATATTGTCACTTAAAAGCTCTTGGAGATTATGGATCCAAAACTGTAAAAACTATTTCATTATTTTGCTTTTAATTTAAAATGGTTTGAAATGATTTGAAAGGCAATGCAATTTAGTTTTTCAGGGAGCACCTCCATTGCCACCCAGCCCTGCTCAAGCGGTACAAAGAGCTGCCGAGAACACAGGATTTCTTGATTCAGTTAGGAGGCTACTTTTGAATTCGGGGTATATTCTCCTACTTATATCATACGGAATTAATGTAGGAGTATTCTATGCAATATCTACACTACTGAATCAAATAGTGCTCAACTATTTTCCGGTGAGTTCATTTTTATCTTATTGAACGATCAACAACAGAGGTGGAGTGTTAAATTAATTGCACTGATTAATGCAATTAATAGGCTTTTGCATACTGCTCATCTAATTGCAATTTTTTTGTAATCTTGTATTTAACTGAAATATTGTATTTTGTTTTTTATGTAGTTTGTTTGCCCATAACGGGCAGGTGGAGTGTTAAATTAATTGCACTCGATCTGTTGGTTCCAGGGCTACAAAAAATATTTCTGTTTCTTATCACACAGTCAGCCAACTTATTACTGAACTATTTAAGAACAGAAGAGGTAGAGGTGTAAAAGACACCAGTCAGAGCTATCTCCTCTGAATGTAATGAATTTCACTATACACCCAGACCCTGTGGTGAACAAAGTGAAGGTGTCATTTGCAGGGTGGAAACTAAAATAGTTTGAAAACTGAACCGTACATTTTTCATCACCAAGAAAGAATAATCAGTAACAAGATTATAAAGTAGTAGCCTTACCAGTTTAAACATATGCATGAACAAAAATTAGTTTTTGATATTTAATATATGAAATATATTTATATTATATAATATACGTAATATATAATATAATATATAGGAAATTATATCTTGTTATATAATAATTAATGCTTTATTAAAATATCCAGGCCAAATTTTCAAATATTTTTCTCTATATTTTATTTTTTTTAAATGAAAGTCTATCCCTATGTTATATGATTTTTTTATTAGAATTAATTTTTTATTAGTTTAGTGTTTACAATTTTTAAACTCTGTATTTTTTCATTTTACTTTAGTTACTTGAAATTTTTTTTTTTCTAAATTTAGGGCCATGAAGTGGATGCAGGTCGAATTGGTTTGGTTATCGTCTTTGCAGGAATGCTGGGATCGGTTATGTGTGGAATGATACTTGATAAAACTCACAAATTTAAGTAAGCAAATTACTAATTCTGTTTTTAATTTTTATTGTTAATTATTATAATTAACTTACATTTTATTGTCAATTTTCATGAGACAATAAAATCCTTCTTTGTGATTTGGCTGTGTGTCAATCAGTTCTCTTTATTAACAGTGGCTGTAACTACTTTTCACATTCATATTAGTGTAATGTATTTTTATTATATAAAAACTTTTAATATTTACCCTTTTTACTGCTTTCTTTTTCTCCAACTTATTAAGAGCACTTTCACGGTGTGCACCGCTTCTTCAGGTAATAACATAAATTTATGTGCACCACAAAGTCCTCGTAACAACTTGGAGAAAAAGAAAGCTGTAAAAAGATGGTAAGTATTAAACTTAAAAGTAGTTAAGAGTATTAAAATAGTTAAGAGTATTAAACTCAAGAATAAACTTTTTTATAACATAAAAAAGTATTACACTTATATGGATCCTGCTGCTATGATGCTAACTAATGTCTTAAATAATTATAATTTTGACATTCAGTTAAGAAAATGTGCTTGCTAGCTGAGTTTTATGTACGTATGATAGTTATATTGTAAAATGATCTAGTAATAGCTTTTTAAAACTGTTAAGAAAAAACACGGGGGAAATAGGGGAGATTGGGGTAATACCAATCACTTAAGGAAAAAATTCAATAAATAGAACGAGTATTTTGATATAATATTAGAGTGTTCTAATAATTATGTTTGCTACAGTGTTTTTGGAACCTATTAGCATATGTTTATTCCACACTGGCCAGCTGCATTTTAAAGTGTCATTAGCTATATAGATGTATCTTTAACTCACTGTTACAGGCAATGAATAATGTAGATTCCATAGTAGTCTTCTTGATTTTAAATTCTTAAAATTTTTCCAAGATATTTTTTTCTTAAAAAAACTCCTGATTTTGTTTTCCGACAAACAATAATTGATTTACTTATTACACGACTTCAGTGCAAATTTAACTATAAATGTTTCGTCTATGTTTCAAAATATAATTTAATTTATTTGTGTATGGCCTATAAAATTAAGTTGGATTGTTTTATTTACCATTAGATTTTAAGTGCTACATGGTTTTTACTTTATTAATTTTCTTGGTATTTCTATTCAGGGAGACGACATTGGCAGTGTATGCTTTTTCATTAATTGGTATGGTTATTTATACATTTACGTTAAGCTGCGGTTACATCGTTGTTGTTTACATCACAGCTGGACTTTTAGGGTAAGTATTTATAATTAATAATTTTTCTATTACAGAATAGTTACTTTTTTACAGATTTTTTATATTTATTCAACCAAACCAGAACAGGATTTCCTCTATAGTTTAACAGACATATCAAGCTACAAATTTAGTCATATATCTCTTTTTCCTATTTTTCTATCTTTCTCTCCCCCATTAGCTTTCTCTTGTAAGAAATGGAGGCACGGATGCCCAGAAAACGAGATATTGACAAAATTCAGGCTTTTGAACTGTACGATATACTGTGTATGTTGAGAATGGCATGGAGAGGAAACCAAATGAGGAAGTCCTGAATCTCATGAATAAATAAAAAGAATTTATTAAAACACTAAAGACAAGAAAACTGCAATCTCTCATTTATGTTATGCAAGGAGAACCATAAAGCCTGCTCCAATTGATTACGCATGGTAAAATATTGAGAAAGAGTTATCAGGCCAGATGATGAGCCTCTTGGCTGAAGAACTTAAGAGAATATTACAGCTCCTTCTCTATAGATCTATTCCAAGCAGCATTGTTTAATGTTGAAATTGCCATTATAACAACCCAACTTTTTTAGGAGAAGGAACTCCAAGAAGAATCTGAAAGTTATTTAGCATTTTACTTTATCCATTTTTATAATACAGGTATTTTCCTTATTTCATTTGATACACAAATGCATTTGTGATTTGTCATTTGTCTAATCTTCCTGTACACTTAACTATTTATTCAAAAATAAACCCTTATAATGCATCCTGCAGCTTGAAATCAATTCTATTTCATATAATAAATTTTACTAACCTTTTTGAGCTGCTTTGGTTTCTATTATTTGTCACTTACACATGTTTCACTGGATCCACCATCATCAGAGTACACTATATCATTTGAAACTTAAAAGTTTCATATAGATGACTAAACCTATAATATCTTCTACAGATTTTAAATAAAAAAATTTTTAGTTTCAAATAACATTACTCTGATGTATTCTGATGATGGTGGATTCACCAAAACACGTTGAAGTGACAGATAATAGAAACCAAAGCAGCTTAAAAAGATCTGTGAAATATTGTATAAATTTATTGTATAAAATAAAACAATTTATTATTTACTTCATTTAACTATTTGACTTCTTTAAGATACTTATACAATTTTAAAAACATCTTATATGTGTAATATTTAAATGAATACAAATGTCCTTTACTACATAAATATTTCAATTATATTATACTAAAAAAATATTTATTTTTTTACAGATTTTTCATGACAGGGTATTTACCTGTTGGATTTGAATTTGCAGCTGAATTGACTTACCCGGAACCTGAAGGTACATCAGCAGGTTTATTAAATGCAGCTGCTCAAATATTTGGTATAATATTTACCATGTTTTATAGATGGGTTTTGGAAGAAGCTGGTGATCTTTGGGCAAATATTGCATTATCTGTTGCTTTATTTACGGGAACTATATTAACAGCATCTATTAAATCTGATTTACGAAGACAAGCAGCTCACGCGAAAACTCCGCAACGTAATTCTGCAGCGTAATTTTATAATTAAGTATTGTTTTTATTTATTGTATTAAATAATATTTTATTGTACTCCATATTGTTAAAGTACTAATTAAGTGAATACCAATCGTATGTAATAACAGTTTAAATTTGTAAAATTTATTTATTTTGTTCTTGTTTTAAGTATAGAATTTAATTAATAATTTAGGAAGGAAAACTCAATGATAATAATGTGTGACAATAATCTAGTTTTATAGATTACAAAACATTTTGTTTTAAAATACATTGTATATTTTAGATTTTTTAAATATATATTGTTCTTTAATCATAAATAACATAATAAATTATCTACAGACAAAGCATATTAAAAATTAGTGACTAATATTGTAATAGTTTATTTAGTACTGTGCCAATTTATATTAATTAAGTTGTTTAAATATATTTGTTATTAATAGGTTGTCAGATGTAAAAATGAACCTTTATTTTTTTATGAAAAGACTGTTTGACATCAAAATTATTAACTATAAGTTTAACTGAATTAGAATTTTTTTTGTAATGTTTTCTGTTCTTGAGAGTAAAATTGGAAAACAATGTAAAATTGTAAAAACTTTTCCAAAAACTTTCAGGTTTTTCAAAGTTAATGGAATTTTAAAGGTTTAAAGTATTTCTACAACTTAATAAATTAAATGTAGAAAGAACAACTGACGATAATGTACAAATTAATAATGAACTTTATTAAGTTAAGTGTTGTTATTTTCAAACGTTAAACGTTTATATCTTCTACTGATAGATATACGATTGACAAGCTGAGTCGATAAAGGTGCTATGTGATTTTTTTTACAAAAACTGAGTTTTTACCTAGTTACACAATTGACACCAGAGTACTGTATCTCTACAGTATAAGGAAAAACTACTTGTGGATGAAAGGCCAATATACGCTTGGTTTTGTTTTGTAGAGAATAAAGATCACTTGACAACTTCCTCATTTAGGATCCTTTTAAAATAATAATAATAATAATAATAATGTCTTTTCAAGACATATTTTCAGAATAATAAAGTTAACTGTGGTAATAAACAATTATCTTTACAGTTAAAGTTGTTATTAAGTATATCTGTACAAACAGTTTTCTCTTCTGACAAACTTTGTCATATTATTTAATTCATCCATTTTGAGAGGATACAAACAATAAAATACTAATTTTAGTGGTTATACAATGATGCAAGGATACTCTAGGTTATACAAGGATAAAAGTGTTACACAGGATTTCTTTAAAAGGTTTGACCAAACTCTAGAAAGTGATGTTTAGCTAAAATAAGAAAAATTTTCATACAAACATTGGTCCAGAAATGCTTTGTTAGCGAGTTATGTCTGGTGAAAGATTTGGCCTGGAATTCTGGTACCCCAGTAAAATAAGACAGTATTGAAATTTTTAAGGCTTTAAATTAAGAATCAAATTTAATAGTAACTTATGTAACTGTTAAATAGCACTATGTACAAAAATAACTGATTTATAACAAAATGTAACTTTGTAGTAATAATTTAGTCAGGTTTTATTATTAAAAAAGTCAAATTTTAGTATCTTGTATTTATTTTTTACAGACTTATTTACATCAAGTTTATCAGAATTAATTTTCTACACACAGTATTGAATTTAAAAAATTAAGCATTTAACAAAGTTATTTTACGTTTAACCTAAAAAATTATTATTTTTTACCCCTAATTTTTGTGTTTCCTGACTGATAGCTAAAAAAACTATGGGAAATACAGTTCTGGGACCTGTTTTACTGAATTTTTTAGGTTAAAAACCATATGGTACCATTAAGGTTTCCCCTTAATGAAGCCTTAAAAATTCCAATATGGTCTCATTCCACCAGGGTACCCAAATTCCAGGCAAAATCTTTCGCCAGATGTAACTCGCTAACAAAACATTTCCATACCAATGTTTTTATAAACATTTTTCTTATTTTTAGCTATACAATCACATCCTAAAGTTTGGACATACCTTTTAGACACTCTTTATACCTATGAAAGTTACATAAAAGTGATATTGATAAGTAATATTAAAAATGTAGAGTTACTAGAACTTTTAATTGAACTATATAAATTAATGTGAATTGGGAATACGTTAGTATCAAAATGAAGGTAATCACACAATTAAAAAAAACCTTGAGCTTTAAAACTTTGATTGTAGTTTTCTCAAACTTTTTTTATGTAGCATCTTGATCCACTTAGCTCTTCAATTATTTGGTTATCAAAATTATGCAATCATTCATTTACATAAGTTTAAACAGTGGTTTTTTTTAAAGCTTCTGATGTTTGCCTACAATTTAAATTCATGCAACTAAATGATTGTACAACCAAAAATTACTTGTCAGTACAATTTCTTGAAAAAGTGTACATTCTTATTTAATTTTTAATGTTTCTAATTCTTTTATATTATATTGTTGCCATTTTTATGGTTAAGTCAGACTGTTTGTCTTTCTTCTCTAGTCACAGTCAAAATCAGTTTAATAGACCAAAATCATTATATATTTAAAACGTAATATTTTATTTTTGGTTATAATAGAAAACAATAATTATAGTTTTTTTTTTATATTTTAGCCGGCCTGTTGGTGTAGTGGTCAATGCAATTGGCTTCTATACCAGGGGTTCTGAATTCAATTCCAGGTCAGGTCTGGCACAGTTTCTTTATTTCGGCTCATATAATTACCCACACAAGGCAAAGCTTATTTAGGCATCATGCAAAAACAAAACATGAGGAATCACTGTAATCTTAAATACTCACAGTAAATTTGAACTTCCATTACCAGTACCTAGATAATTCATTATTTTGAGAATTTCCAACGTGGTTGTGATTATCATGTAATTAAATCAAATCTAATTGGACTTTTTTTAAATTTAAAATCATTTACACATACTCATAATTACTATGAACTTTAAAATTAGGTACATTACAAAACTATTTTAAAGCACAAATTTCTGTACAATCTTTTTTTAAAGAGTGTTTTTTTTACACTCGATTTAAAGCACAAATTTCTGTATAACTTTTGTACAAGTTATAAGTTGTACGAAGAAAATATGGCACCGATAAACGAAAATCAAAGAAGAATCATTTAAAATAATCATTAAGTATCATTTAAGATAAAGGTTTTCTGTTTTTTTTTTTTGTATGAATGAGATTTATTGTATTCTGTTATTTAACTTGAAAAATAATAATTTAGGTGTGAAACACAATAAATAATATTATCCAAAATGTAATATTTATAATTTTAGTACATACTAATTTCTATAAAAATAACAAGTGTTTTGTAGCTATGTAATTTTAGTCTGCGAGATAATATTTGATGTAATAATTACAAATTTTATTGTTAGTTAATCATTTTAATGTTCGTGATATGAATAAATTGTGACAATAAGCAACTGTATTTAAAATATAAATGATAGAAAATCAATACAATACCTGTATTGTTAGAGATTAATGTTACATTATATTTTTAAAAGTAACTAATTTATTTTATTAAGCAGCTAAGTTGTATACATTTTTGAATGAATTGATAAAGTATATTGATAAAGTATAAAGTATATCTGAACTTAGGATGTTTATGTGTGTGATTAATAGGAACTTTAAATAGTTGGCACTTAAAGTTAGTGCATAAAAGGACCATCAAAGGATAATGCTCACTGAATTATAAACTACAATCCATTTCACATTATGTGATAGTAGACGTAAATAACGCAGATTGTAGGGCTGATGAGTTGTGTCTAGCCAGCTGGTGTCATACGTTCCATATTGAAAGTTAACACAATTTTTTTTTTTTAATTAAATCCTATTTTTATTTGTTTTGATTACAAATAATTATCATATGAGAAAGAATACTAGTCTATGTTATGATTCACAAAAACTTTGAGAGCATACTTCAACTTTACTGAAATCAAGAGTTAATTTTTTAGTACAAATAAAAGTTGTTTTGGATTTTAACCATAACCCATTGTTCTCCCAAGAACAATTTTAGTTTCCCTTTTATCACCACAATTATTTCTGAAGTGTTTAATAAACACATTGTTCACACTGTTTATGTTCCTTGTCATTTAACAAATGTTCCTAACAATAACCCTGATTAAATAATCAGGGTTATAAGTTATAACCCTAAACATATTGTATACATATTGTTGGCATATTGTATTATTTTTATAAATATAAAAATAATACAATGAAAATGATAGATTTTCTAAAATTTTGCTTTACTGCTATACACCATGGCTTGCAATGTAACAGGAGTCCTTAAACAGAATTAGAGTATTTTCATTTATTATTTCACTGATAATTTATGTATTTCAAATTACTGATGAAACAAACCAACATACATATTTTAATTTAAACAAACTTTGTTAGATTAGTGTTTATGTTTGATTTTTGTTCTCTGCATCAGATGAAAAAAATTCGTTTTAATACTTTAATGATAAATATAAACATTTAGTAACTACAAACTAATCTAATAATGATATAGTGTACTACTCATAACTATGCCTCTGTGGGATGAATTGGAGTGACGAGTCATTTCCATCCTGCCATTGTGGTATGTTAGGTTGCTATAGTTACCATGAGTACTACTGTTTAAATGAAAAGATCATTTTACTTCACCCACACTAGTGGTATGTTGCTGTGATCTGTTTTTGACCACCATGGCCTTGATAAACAACGTTTTCTTTGTAGTAATGTGATAAGTATAATCACCCTCCAACCATCTGTGCACACTGCATAGGCATTCATCAAAATCCTGACAATCATAGTTATCAGCGGTACACTACAAGCAGAAAAAAAACAAATATAGTTACTTGAGTGACGAGTTTGCCTTTGTTTGCAACAAAGAGTAAAGGGGGAAAAGCATCAGTGCACATGCACGACTGCTTTAATTTCAGTACAACCAACCCAACAGCTTATATTATACCTAAAGTATATACAGTATATCACAGAACCTTTTATAGGGTAACTGTACGAATACAACTGTTTGTTACCGTAAACAAAAATGTTAGTTTCTCTACGTCTAAAACGTGGGCAGATAATTCACAGTGCTGAACGAAATCTAATATGCAGTGTAAAAAAATGCAGTGAAGTTGAAGCTAAGCAAAAATGCCTTTCCCTGCCTCTTAACAAAAGCCATGAGCAAGTGGCTAACTACTGTGATGTTTCTCTTTCTACAGTTAAAAAATTAAAGACGTGAAGAAGCTATTCTTCAACAGTTTTGTTAACACCTGGTAAAAAAAAGAAAACAGGTAGATACTAGTGAGACTGAAAGAGAAGATGCCGGTGACAGCGACAGTAAAGAAGGCGATTCATTCGAATAAAATTTTGTTCCAATGGAATAAGGTAGCTGGTAATTACAGTAAATCAATCATTTCTTGTCATGTAATTAAGCTATAGGCAATATTACAGGTCACATTTATTTCTTATACTGTTTATGAAGAAAACATTTTTTTGGAATAAACCACAGCTTACAAAATGTATGTAGAAACTGCACGGTAGTGAAATGTACAAGTTCTCATTGTTGGGGTTGGCAGCATTGTCAAATTTTCACTTCCCTTCCTCACAGCCCATCCATACGCAAAAGGCAATCTCGTGACTTCAGTATAAAATTAATATAACAGTGATTGTTTTTATGGAGTATTTAAAACATTATGTACATAGTTCATAACTTGTATGTTATAGTATTTAAATTTGCAACAGGATAGAAAATCAGTATAATTAATATTAGGACCAAAAAAATATAATTAATTATTGCTTTTCAAAGGGCCCGGCATGCTGATAAGCATACTTTTCAACTCAGTGAGGAAGGCACTGGTAAACCACCTCACTCCTTGTTTTACTTTAGTCTTTTTGTTGTTTAATTATGGCTCCTACTTCATACGAGCCGTAATGAAATATGAATATTTATTATGGATATTAGTGTATTGTTCACCGATGGTAAGCATGCCTCTGTGGGGTGAAACAGAGAGATGAATAAATTTGAAGTAGCCATTCTATTATGTTAGGTTGCTGTAGTTACCACGATTAATACTGTTCATTTTTTTAATCCCTAATGTGTGTGCATTACAATCTGTTCAATTCATAACAATTAACATGTAAATGAGGTGTAATCTTGTACAGACCCAGGCTGACCATTCCTGAAAGAGTATGGTTAATTGAAACCCAAACATCAATGCACACCAGTACCACTAACTAGTATTCAAATTCGTATAAAAGTAATTACTTTAACTAGGTTTTGAACCAGGAACCTTTGCCTCGGAAAATCACCTGTTGAACAGCCGACTCTTTATCTCTACAACTTTATCTCTAGACTAACCCGATGGGTACTGTTCATTATGAAAAAATTTTTTAGTCTCCCACTCTGCCAGTACCTTACCGTGATCTGTTTCACATGTCTTGTGTTGTTTATTTTTAGATCCCTACAATTTTTGTAGTTATTGTACACAAGACTGGTTTACGTGCGATAAATTACTTTTTAGATGGTTTTTATTAGACTTGAGTTGTTTTGTATTTTTTCGTGTGTTGATTCATCCATTTTTAAATGGTTTTATTTTTGTGACATGAATAATTCGTTTTACAAAGAACCTGTGATAAATGGTCCAAACTGGAGAGAGTAGTCGTAAGGAAAGAAAATAGTTCACAGTGAAGCTAGCAAATTGATTAAAAAATTAATTGAACATAGCATTTGTTTTCAATAAAAACAGAAAAATGCGCTAATTAATTTAAAATAAATAATTTATAAATAATAATTTAATTAAAAATAGACAACTATTATAGTATTAAGACTACACAAGAAAGTTTTTTTGTTTGCATGCAATGCATACTACCTGTGACAGTCACAATTAATGTTTTTGGCTATAGTAGAATGAAACAGATATACTGCTAATAACGATCCCCACCAGTCATCCATGCACACTGGTATGCATTCCAAACATTCCTTACACAGACGCACTTACCAGCGGTAAACAATAAGTGTGGTGGAGTTTTACTTGATATTTTGATTTAATCTTATTGATTAATTGGTAAATCTTATTTAATCTTGGTCAATTGCATTTTCTATACAAATCACAAAAATGTATTATGACAAAAACAAATGACAATAAATTCAAATTAAATAATAAAATCTTTTGTAATATTTTATTAAATAAATAATATACAACCTTTTATTATTAATTTAAAAACTATTCATGATACTAATGAATATTTATTTTTATAAATATTAGTGATATTTTTTGTTCCTGTTAAACAAAATAACTGTGTGTTAAGTACTAATTAGTGTACATAAATTTACTCGTAAATATATAAAAACATTTTATTAAATGTATATTATTTTATTTACTATTGTTTATAAATGTTTTTTTTATTTATGATATATGTTACATGAGAAAATGACAAATAATTTTATATTTTTATATAATCTATATCGTACGAAGGTATTTTTAAATTGAATTACAAAGTCCTGGACAAAATTAACGCATCATGTAAGATTTTGGGTGGAGTGCAAAAAACATTTTTCATCAATGTGCCAGGTTCATTTCTGTTACTGTTATTCTTTGTACCATAATTTTAAGCAATATATAATATTTTTTAACAAAAAATTAGAGTTGTTAATTTGATTTATAGTAATTTAATGAAAAAATAAGATAAATTAGCTTTAAAAACACAAACTTTTATTTAACAAAAACGGAAGGGTTACTTACATGAGTAATAGACTTATATGAGTTAACATACTTATATGAGTAAACTACATTAGTAATGGAATGAATGTTTTCCATATTTAGTTTATACATAATGGAAAAAATTAAAAAGTAAATGATTATTATGTGATTTCTAATGAATTAGTAATTCAGTAACAAGTACAGCCCCTCTTGTCTTAATAAAACAGCTAGCATCCATTTCGGCATTCCTTGAATCAAGTTTTGGATTTCTTCCTGGTTGATTTTTTCCCATTACTCTATAGCCATATGACACATCTGTAGAAGATTCACTGCGTTATGTTAACTAACTCTTTTTTTAAGCACAACCCATACGTGCTCAAGATACTATGAAACCATTCTTCCCAGCATCTTTTAAAATGATACGTTAATTTTGTCCACGACTGTATTTTATAGTTTTAAAAATTCTCTGGTGATAGGTATAAAGGTCTTAAGTCAAAAATTGTCGGTTTTTTAAAAAATTGACCGTAAACTCAAATATAAATTTAGGGCATTTAAAACAAATCATAAAGATGTAGGGTGTTGCAAATATGTAGATATGAAACGATTTGCGCAAGGTAGAACAGCTTGGAGAACTGCATCAAGCCAGTCAAGAGACTAATAAAAAATAGTTTAGACTGTGTAATATTTACACATACTTAATAATAGACGTAAAAGGGATTTTTATTTTCGTTGTTAAGTAGAAAACAGAAGAAAAGTATAACAAATTATAAAAACAATTTTTGGAAAAGACAAATTGCAAAAACTATCCTTAATTAATAAAAAATGTACAAATTATACTGTCGAAAATTTTCATTTGCTTCTTCTGAAAAGTTACTATTTTTAAGTTAAGACCCTTATACCTATCACTACAGATTTTAACTAAGAGTTTTCAAAATATGTCTTCCTTTGTTTTTCACAACAGTAAAATATATTAAGAGATAAATTCTGTATAGTTTGTTGCATACATAACTGTATTAATCCATGCAGTTGTTTGTTTGAAGTATCTTATTTCAAATTTTATAAATTTTCATTTAAAAATTTTAAAAACTTTATCAAATATACAATATAGTTTCTTTTAAATTCCTGAATTATGCATGCATTTATTTGTATAATTTTAAAAGTCTATTAGTCTTGGTTGGTGTAGGATTTTTCTGTTTGTAGCACAAGCAGTACACATACTATACAGTACACATACAGTAACTTATTATTTTTGTACGTAGTACCAATACAGAAATACCTACTGTCCAAAGAAGGATTATTATTCTTCCTGTTCTTGTTTCAATTGGAACTAGTGAATGGCAAGTCACAGGAGATAGATACATAATTTATACCTGACAAGCGAATACCAGGAGCAGAATTAGTACTGCTACAGTAGTTCCTAGTTCCTGCTATGATCCTTAGATTACTCTCATACTTGATCAACTGTTTTAATTAGTAAACTATGAACTAAGTAAGGAAATTTGTACGAAATTATTTATTTATAATTTGTGAATTATTAAATTTTAATTATGTGATTTATTGGCTAAAATTAAACAGGTTATTTATTTTATGTAAATATTTGTATTTATAATTTTTTTAACTCATTTGTCGATAAAATTTATTGTCTTACTTTAAGCTGTCATTCTGTTTTACTTATATTTTAATAGTTATATCTTTCTGTACAAAATAAAATATAAAAAATAATTAATTGGGTGATGAATGTTAAGTGATATACATATGAATTGCTCATTGTTTGATAGTGATACTTTCATAGAAGGTATTTTGGTATGTAGTCATAAAAAGTATACTTTTCTAATAATGTACAAGTATCAAATAGTTGAACAGTATTTATTATATGAGAAATGCGTGTAGAAGTAGGAAAGGGAATTTTTGATCTGGCTATTCTGTTAGTAGGATGTTTTTCAGTAACATGCATTTGTAAAGAAACATTATTAGAAGTTGGAAAACGAAATAGCTTATAAATTTAATTAAGGAATTAAAAGTATTGTTCAAATTTGTTTAATCCTGATATTTTAACTTAATTAAAAATATTTACTTTAAAAATATAACATTATAGAATTAAATTCAAAATACAGGGTAAAATTAATTTGAAAAGAAGAAATTCATTATTGCATAATCACAAAATTCCCTTTTGTGAGAAGGATCTATCGTACTATCTGAAAATTACTTGTATTAATGATATAATTTGTATAAATCATAAAAATTACTTCTACAGGATATTTTATATTATAAATGTATACAATACATTTCCCTAAACTTTTTACGCTGCCTTGATTTTTGAAACAGTTTTATATAGATGACTGAAGATGTAACATCTACAAATTTTTAAAAATTTTAGTTACAAATGAAATTATGTACTTTGATTATGGTGGATCCACCAAAGCACGTATAAATAACTAATAAAAGAAATCAAGGCAGCTTAAAAAGTTTAATGAAATTTATTGTATAAATTTATTATACCAAATAGAATTAATTTCAAGCTGCAGGATGCATTATAAGGATTTATTTTTAGAGGTTACTGTAGAATTGACTACTGAATATTGTAGTTATGTACCTGATAATTTCACATGCTTGTTTTCTCCTCTAACAGAATGATAAATTATTCTCGGTATATTATTCATATATTTTAACGATAACAAATGGAGTCTGTATTTGTATTGTTTTTAAATATTTTTATAGAAATTTTTTAAATAGAATTTTCTTGTATTTATTGACATTTTTGTGTACATATGTGTTATTCATTTACTAAACAGGCTTGTCTGAACTTAAAAATTTTGTTATAGTTAGGCCTTATGTATTTTTTTAATACTGATTTGTAGAAGACAATACATTTCATTATACATATTAAATTTATATTACATGTTCTGATAAAAGAAAATTCACCAAAAAGTTATTTGTAGGTACATAAAGTTTTTACATGAAGAATATTTTTCATATAAAAGAAAAAACCATTTTTTCTATTAATATTCAGTTAAGTTGGGGCCATGTTTTTTTTCTTTTTGGTATTAAAAATAACTAAATTTCTGTAGAACATAAAATTAAAGTTATTTTAAGATCATATTTGAATAACTCTTGAAAAATTTATTGGTAATGCATTGTATAAAGATTGCAACACAACATTGTTCTTTACCAGTAGCATAGCGTATAGAAGAGAGGATAGCATATCTCTTCTATACGCTATGCCAGTAGCTTATAAATAAATTTGTGTTGGCTTAAGCAGCTTCATCAAGGAATAAAATTTTACTTAACCAGATAAACTCCAAATAATTAAACAAAAATAATGTTACTATGTCTCATACCACATCTGCTTATTTATTACTTTCAGCCATGGATTTAAAGGTTTTACTGCCGAGTGCCAAATTTTCTTCCTCCCCAGACCTAATTATTTATTTTCAACATGGTATAACTCACGGTAAATGTTTTATTTACCATGGTATAACTCATTCTAACTGCATTCTCCTCTTACTCAATATTTCAGACCTGTAAACCCTAGGTTGCAGCCTATTGGGCCAAGTTATAAATTTACTGTCTTTTGCTGTAAATTTGTATTTACTACATTATTTGTATTCATACTGTCTTGTAATAAAATTTCAGCAGAAATTTGGGTATATGTTCTAAAATACTTTATAGTCTTCTGTGTTCGTATTTGTCAATTCTTGTAGAACCTAATTAAATTATACTTTTATAGTTTTGTAAGTTAAGTTTATAACAAAACAATAAATCCTTGGTTTACTTTGAAATGTACAGGCAATTATGTCGGCACTTCACGCCGACTTATTGATTACTTTTCTAAAACCTTTTGAAATTTTTTTAAAAATATTTTATAGATCAATTATTCAAATGTAGTTTACATAAATATTTAATAAAAGGTTTTTACAGTAAGAATAAAACTATTTTATTTTATACTTGTTCATAGTTTTCATGTAATTTATCATAACCCTCTTCAGTACAACCAAACAAATAAATGTGCCATATAATATCTTTATACATGTATTTAATAAACTTGCCTTTTCTTTTAAAACCGTACAAATTTTTAATTATTTTAATTAATTTACAAAATATTTTTTATTACATTTTTTGGTGCATTTTCACCTTTTTAATGTGACCTATCTATCCCTATAGTCACACGAACTTTACTACCATCAGTTACAGGGGGTAGGCATTTATGGTAACAGAAAATGAAAGTATTATATACAATAGCATTCTGCATACTTGCATCTCTGTTATGAGCAAACTAAAAACATTACTACTTTAAATTCTTCTTCTTTAATTGTTTCATTTTTATTTTTTTTTATTTTGGCATATGTAAATTATAAATATTTTTTTTTGGTGTTAGTAATTAACTTACTTCAGGGTTGAGCCGATATGTTTTTTAGTCGGCCTTGGACTGCAACAAACCAGTGGAGCATGGGGAGGGCTATCCCTAAAGCTTAATAAACCATGTTGTTTAGGTCATCACCCGAAAGGGTGGTTTCAACCTCTAGAGGCTTTAATAAATCAAACGAGGAGTTAGATAGTTTACCATGCCTTCCTCACTGAGTGAAAAAGTATGCTTATCAGCATGCCAGGCCCTCCAAAAAGCATCTACTTTCTACCCTGCAAATGACACCTTCACTTCATATACCACAGAGCCTGGCTGTATAATAAAATTCATTACTCTCAGAGGAAATAACTATGACTAGTGTTCATCTCTACCTCTACTAAAATCTCTTCTACCTCTTCTCTTCTTAAATGCTTCTGTCATATAATTATATGATGGCTGATCATGTGATAAGAAACAGAACTATTTTTTATAGCCCTGGAACTAGCAGATTGAGTGTAAATAATTTAATACTCCACCTGCCTGTTATGGGCAAAATAAACCATAGAAAAATTATTGAACTTAAGCATAAAATTACAATGTATAACTTAAACAGAATTTAAATTTATTTTACAATATAGAACTGTTTTATCAAGGAAAAACCACAATCAGATTTTCAAGACAGAAGGACTAAAACATCCCCATCCCCAGCATTTTTCCTTTCAGACCTTTTCTCAAGTAAATTCCGGATTCAACTCTGAGCGGAACATTTGTGAACAATAGTAGTTTTTAAGCCAACATAAACACCTACCCCTCTATAACTGGCATTGTTGTTACTTAGTAATGAACTCAAATACAACTTTCCCAAATTGTTCTGAAATGAGCAGAATACAACGAAACGGACTTACATATTTAACAATTTACAAATATCAAAACCTGTATTTAACTAAAATTTATATTTCTGAAGCATTTCTTTTATTACAGGAATTATGATTATTTAATTTCAGCATCCTATTAATAATCATGGATTTATTGTATGTAATATTAAAAAACACCTGTCATAATGAACAATAAAAATTTTATTATTTTAAAATATTTTTATACTAAAGAAATGTATTAATAATTAGAAAATATTTTAAATGTAGTTATTAGTTACATTATATAAATATTTATTTTTTAGATTAATTTGTACTATAACAGTCTGTTTAAAACTGTTTATATTATTAGTATATTTTTCCTAAAAAAATATTTATTGTTATTTAATATAAATAAAATTAGTTGATTATAGGTTTGAAACGCTTATCGATAGAAATTTTGTGACAATAAATTCACTGTTAGATTTAGTCTTAGTGATAGTTTATGTACTACTTGTTATGAAGTCATTTTTATTGTGTATGTATATTTTGTTAATAATTATTTTTGATGCGTTGTATATTTTTTATAGTAGTGTATAGAAAAAATAAGATATTTAAAAAATAATTATATAAATATATAGCGATTTGCAAATAATAATAATAATAAATTAAATAATTCTGAGCAACCATCACCGTGGTTCCAGTTCCTTTCATACTTTAAAAAATGGAACAAATAAACACTAATAATCTCCATCTTTGTGTAGTTTATGCGGCTACTTTTCATTCAACATTTTATATTTTGGGATGATTGTTCAGGAAGTGAACTAAGTATGAAAGAAATTGAAGTCAGGGCACTGATTGCTCAAAATTACCAAAAATTATGAAATCTTGTTATAAGGGGTGAATTTAAACTAGAAGCTTTGCGTCTTATAAATTGACTGCGGTACAGTCTCTAGGGGCTTATGCGACTCTATGTCCTGCCAGTGTGGAACTTTCCCACAGATGCTTCCATTGGTGCCACCTGCTTCTGTAGATGCAGTACCAGGTTTCACAATTTGTATGGTTGGAGTGTAATTAAGATTGATACGCCACTCATGCTACAAATGTTAACCGGTCTAATGTTAACAGTTCTAATTTTAACCAACAGAAAACTTTTGAACTATAAACATATACAAGGCACAATAACCCAGTAGCACACTGTTTAATCCACAATACCAGACTTTTACTACGTGGTAAGAGAACAAATACATAAACTTTAATTTTCATGTAGAACTCAGTAAAAATGTAGCCATAGTCAACTAGTTAAGTAACAGGTAGCTAAACTTCTTTTTAGCTTGCCTAACCATTTCAGATGTTGACAATCATCATGGATATTTTAACCTTGGCGAGCCAGGAAATTCTGCCAGCTCTTTTTCCTTACAGGATGAATTTTAGTAGTTCATGTCTTTTTTGATTCTTTAAGATGTGCCCAAGGTACTGATGTTTACGACATTTAACAATTTCAATTACCTTAGTCTTTATTCATTCTCTGTAAGACTTCTATATAGGTGATTTTCTGCATCCGTAATATCCTCAAGATTGACTAGACTAAAAAGTAAAAAAAAGAAAACACCTAGGTTTCATTACCAGCTAAGTTCTAGGATTTTTTAACATGTTAAACCCCATTGAAACTGTTCCTCGTACAACTGTAGTTGTTAACTGACTTATTGATGAAAATTTTAATAAAAAAACTAAAATAAAACTGTAATAGAAAAATGTAAGTATTATCTATAAAGCATGTGATCAAACTAGAACTTTAAAACACTGCAACTTCAATTAATACCTTGAGTAGAACACAATTTTTGACAGAACTGTATATCATTAAATCGATTCATTCCATAATTAATCTTATAAAAATTTAATTTAATACTATTTAGTTTACAATAATTTATATATTTTTTGTTATAGTTTCCAATACAAATGACAAAAATATGTATTTTTGTCTTAAAAATTAATTAAAGAATAGTTTTTTACGTAAAACAACAAATTTATTTTTTAAATAATAACAACTAAACGCCCAGAAATTTTATTGATATATTATTACAAAAATTGTATCTTTTATTGTTATATTACTGTAATAAATTACCTCTTATAACATGGTATCATAATAATAACTATATTTCTTTATGTATATGTAAATAGTGTGTACGTTTTATTTAGTATTTTAATGGCTACCGAATATTAATATTGTCTTCCTTTTTAGATAAATCATTGCATTTACGTAATAATATAATCATTAATTTAACGTGAGAAAATTTATTGATATTAATGTCTAATGTGAAAAATTGGAATACTGAAATTTACCTATAAGAAATTAACTTATTACAAATTATGAAAATTTTAAGTATCATAATCTACTCCATAACAGGTAGTCTCAGAAGAATTATCCTTGAGTTTCTTTCAATGATAAAGTTCCAGGAATTAAAGTGCTGAAATAATAAATAAAAAATTAAGAAAATTAGAGATGATGCCGTTTATTTTATTTTGCTCTCCTCATTTTGAGTTAATATTACATAGCATCTCATCCAAGTTGTCCTGTAATTATAATTATGATAAAAATTATTTTAAATAAATAGGACTACCAGACATATAAGGATTGACTGATATTTTTAAGTCATACCTATTGCCTGTTAATTAATCCATTACAGAATCTAAATTTATACACCCTTTCTGAAGAATTCATACCTTTCTGAAAAAGTAGATGCATGTTAAAATTTAAAAAAACAATGAAATTTTCAATAAGAAAGTACTTCCTAAATTCCTGTTTCTTTTCACAATTATACATTAAATTTTCTCATTATGAACTCAAATATTATGTACACCTTCATGCTTTTGTATATTGAATACAATCATTGCTAGGTGACTCATGAAGATATTTATTTATTATCCCATAAAAAATTTATTTAAATACGCAATATATTTTAATTGTAAAAATGTCATCATCATCATCATCTTGTAACTTTACAGCCCTTGGTTGGCTTTGGATTCCTCTACAATCCTCTCTGCTGGTTGCTAGCACCCTCCATTCTCTTACAACCACCAAAAAAATCAAATCATTTATAACATCATCCATCCAACCCTTCGAAGGGTGGTCCACCCTTCTTCTTTTGTACTGTTTTTCCTTCCATATTACCTTGACCACTCTTGTTGACTCCATTCCCTCAATGTACTCTAACCATCTCAGTCGTTGGACCTATATAAAATGGACTATGTCTATGCCTTCTATGAGAGTATCCAGTTCTTCATTTTTACATACTATTCAGTCATCTCCTTCCCTTACCGGTCCAAAAATACTTTAAAATATTTCTTTTGAACCTTCTCACCATGTTATAATTTTATAATTTTATAATTTTCTAACAGTCCACATTTTACAGCCATAGGTGACAGCTGGGCGCACCAAATACATATATATTTTAATTGTTGTATTTTTTCTATACTATTTTTCAGGGGTGATGAGCTCAGAATGTATGCATTGCCCCCTATTCACTTCATAGCTAGCCAATGACTTGCTAGCAACGTTGCCAACACTTTCTCTCGTAGCTCTGTTGTATATTTTATCAGCCATTTTTTTGGTCTTTCAATTACAATTATAAAACTTATAAACATACAACCAGCTGATTATATTATAAAGTATTGCATGGTAACGTGCTCTACAATCGATGAGTTCAGTACAAAATGCAAGACACGAGTGAACTACTGAGGCTCTTATATGTATGCTCTCGTAATGTGTGTCACGCTAAAACATTCGTACAATCTGACAATGCTGGCAAACGTTCTGATTGGTCTAAACACGTGGAACAGCAGAGCTCTTCAACCGTTAAAAGCATTATAGTTACTTTATTCTTAAATAATTTTATATTGATAAAGTAAGCTCCACTTCCCAGCTTAATTTGTTTTTGTATGAACTCACTCATCATGTTTTTGTGGTTTAAGGAGTCCCCAAGTATTAAAATTCCATAAATTCATCAAATGTTCTCTCTCTAACCATGAAATTGCAAGAACTTGATTTATGTCTACAACATTCAAAAACCATGTACTTTTTTTTGCACTTATTCACAAAGAGACCGACATTTCTTGCTTGTCATTCCATTTTTTTTATAAATCCATGATAACTATATAAGGTTGAATTTCCCTAAAAATTCAATACAAGTTTAGTATTAATTGAGAATCAATAATTGTTTCTTATCCATGAAATAATGAAATATTAAACTTCAAATTATATAAAATTTTTCAAAAAATAAATATCTTTTTAGGGCACCTTACAGTGCGTTGTACCTACCTAATTATGGACAATAATTGTTTATGATATTTGCATTTATATTTAATATGTATTATCAAAATAAAATGAAATTTACATAATGTTACAATGTATGATCAAGACAATAATATTCTAGAATAAAATTATATCTATGTAATTAATGTTGAAAATGTATACTAAATATTATAATATATAAATTTATTTTATAAATTCTTGTAGAAGTACGCTAAATACCACGTATAATTGTATTCGTATTAATAGATACTAAGAACATTAATTTTTAAGTTGAAAAAACTATTAGTAACATTAATTATGTTATGCTTATCTTGAAGAGGCAACTTAATATGGTCTAGCTTACTAACAGACATTTAAAAAATAAAGAAATAGCTGAAAGTGCATCATATAATTATTCTTAATTAATTCAATAGTAATATCAATAAATTTTGATTTCATCTACTATTAATTCAAATGTATAATTTAAATAATATGCTTCTGATTTTTTTAAAAGTACATTTTATCAGAATTGCATCTTAAGTTGTTATACTTATTGCATAATAAGTTTTTCATTTTTTATTTTGTTTTGTACCAAAAATAGTAACTACAGTCAATGTTCTATGACAATGATTTAACAGACTAATTAGAGGATACCGATTTCCGTTGTTGTAAGAGTTCATTAAATTGAAAGTCGTTCAGTTATAACTTAATCATTCACATACGTTTCTATAATGTGTTAAAGTAAACATTGGATTTCCTTATACCCTTATTCTTATCATAACTTTCAAAAAATTGTACCTTTCAGGAAAAACTTACCTTACGAGAAGGGCTGCAAAGTGCTGTACAATAAAACAATATAAATCGCCGGCTAAAACATTGATTTTATTTTGTGTGCTTTTACCAATACAGTACTACTGAATAAGCTAATGGCAATTGTTTTTTAAATTAGTTATTAAATTGCATCACATTGATTAAAATAAACACTTTTTGTTATTGGTAATTTTTCTTCACAAAAATTAACATTCCTTAGATTTTTGTAAATTTTAAACCTTTCTATTTATTTAGGAGGCTAGTCCATTAAATCGTGACTGTAGTTCTTTCTATTCTTTAACACTGTCCTGGAACTCTTCCGTTTTCTCAGAATGATTGTTTCTCTAATGTTAAAAATATTATAAGTTTTCATTAACTTTTTTTGATTCCTTGAATTTTTTCCATTTATTGTTCTGCTTTCCCACATACATGTTTTGTTGTATCCACCATCACCTGAGTATCTATGTAAAGGACAAAAATTTTAATTAATTTATTTAAAGGTACCTGATAATGGTTGATCTACTGAAACATGTAGGCAAGAGAAAGCCATGAAAATGAGTGAAAGGAAATTTGAAGCACAAAAAAAGTTAGTGAAAACTTATATAGTATTCTTACATTTGGATTAAGTACAAGCTGCATGATGCATTTACAAGATTTATTTGTGAACTATTTCATCCAACTATTTAATTTCATCTGAAAACCTTTGTAATTTTCAGTTACTTTATTTCTAATATTGAATTATTTTTCAGTTTTTATTAAACTTTATTTTTAATATTGAATATTTTATCACAAAATTCCTAGAAAATAGTAATTTTAAAGCACTTTTCAGTTTTTTGACAAAAATTGGGAGCTTAAGCATATAAAAGACCTATTTAGTTGCACATAATGATAATCATTACTACTTTTTTTAATAAACAGTATGACCAAGTCGGCTGAAAATTGATTGCGGAAAATATATGAAGAATCTTGAAGTCAGTTTTCATGATCAATATTACCTTTGATGTTATAAGTAAAATATAACTTAAATCAAAAAATAAATTCAATTTAAATTTCAAAATAGGCTTTAGTGAACTATTTAAAAATCAGAATAACATATGATCATCAAAGTCTATGTATTAAAGTCTATGTACTAAAGCCTATGTATTTTGATAATTATAACCAGTTTTAACTGAGTATTGTTCAAGTAAAACAGACATATTATTTAAATATTATAAATATACTACATTTTATAATCATAGAATCTAGCTTATTAATTTTGGACCTTTCAATAGATGATAAATCTGATATCGGTTGGGATTGACAGGAGTAGATGTAAACATAACTTAGGCTCCTAGTATTTGAACATAATATGGCATTTACAATATGACTAATTTACTCAAACCTAATGCCTTCTTTAGTCCGTTCCTGTTTCATTGTACTGGTTTTTACAGATAAATCTAGGAAAAAAATGTATGTAGTCACTTTCTTTAAATTTTCAATACCTTTAAACGATAAGTAATATCGTACCCTTAATAAGTAATATTGACCTTAAAACTTTTCTGAACCCAACGAATTATCTTTGATTTTTTAGTACCTTTGACTACAAAGTGCCATATTTCAGGCAGTCATCGTGGACAAGCATAATATGCAGTTTAGAAGAGTGGATACTCTGATCCACGTTGTATTTGCACATGCCACCATCAAAAAATTTTGAAATAAAGTCCAAAAGTTGCTCTTTAATTAGTACAATTTTATTATAACAAGGTAGAAGCTCCGAGTGTTTTTAATACAGTAAACTTTCCTTCTTTCAATAAACTATTTTTGACTGCTCTGTTAACAAAATTTTTTGTAAGAAAGCAACTTAATCTGAAATAAAACAAATTTGCTTAAAAAAAAAATTGGAGATACAAGATGTAAATGACTTCTGATTAAATTGCTTTATCCCAATTAATTAAATATCCCACTCAGGCACGACATATTTTCATACGTTGCAAAAAAATCATTCATCTTTCATTACAAAGTTACAACCCAATGTCGTCACTAATGACCAATATAGTTGATGCAACGTTAAATAAATAAATAAAAAAAAAATTGCTTTACTTCTCTCAGAAATCAAATAATTACAGTTCTTATAACTTTTTTTATTTATATACAATTTTATAAATTCAAGGTATCTTTAATGTAAAAATAGATTTTTTGTAGCTTTGTCTAAACACTTATTGAACAATGAGTTAAGTGAAATATTTCATAAAATTTAAAAACTTACTTGTTTTTAATCAGTAATAATGTGAAAATTTATAACAATCTCCACTGGTGAAGGCTGTTCACTAAATTAATTATACTTAGTTTACTTAAAATCACATCAGCAACTTGGTTATTAGTGACTACAATGGGTTATTTAACTAGAACAATGGGTTTTGGACTTGTGAAAATTTCCAGACCCTAGCTGGGAACTGAACCTGGTACCTCTATGTTGTAGACTAGCATGCTAACCACTACGTTACAGAGGCAGTCAAATTATTTTTTTATTTTTCTTTGAAATACAGAGAAGAAGCTTTGGTTGTTAATTTTAAAAAAAAGTATGAACACTGAACTTGCAATGAAAATATGAAGATAGAAAGAATTCATTCATAATTTGAAAAATTTTATCGGTGATTTAATTCCCACATCCTATCAGTGCGAAGAAAATTTTCTGTATTATTAATACTTGATTACATTATGAAATAAAATAACGATGTTTTATAAAATGTAGTATAAATATAATTCATTTAGTTTATTCCCAGACAAACAAGACCTTAATTATAATTATGACTAGAAAGGTGCACTGGTTGGTTGGTTGTGTTTTAAATAAAATTTACATTTTTAATGTTCTTTATATTGTTAATATTATATCACTCACTTGTTAATATTCGCAAGATTTTATTAAATTATACAAAAATTAAAGTTCTTTTGTTTTTATGTTTCCTTTCATTCATTAAAATAAGAAAAAAATCTGGTGTGAAACACTCACACAACTTTTTCTTGCCAATGCAAATAATTAATAATATAACCTAACATTAGTAATAAAACATTAGAAATAAACAAAAAACTAACCTCAAAAAACATAATCTTATTTGAATCAAGAGTGAAAGACGTAAAGTGAAAATCAACCTCAGTTTAGCTTTAAAATACGGAAAATCACTCTTTCACATTAAACTAGGCTCTGTAGAGAAAAATGCTCTAAATAAAAGTTGTAGATTTTTTTAATTTCCTATAAATTTGATTATACGACAAAAGTGTATTATAATCAAAATTATAGGAAATTAAAGCTCTAAAACTTTTATTTAAAGCATTTTTCTCTACAGAGCCTAGTTAAGTGTGAAAGTGATTTTCTGTATTTTTAAGCCAAGCTAAGGTTGATTTTCATTTTGCATCATTCACTCATGATTAAAATTAGGTTATGTTTTTTGAGTTTAGTTCTTTTATTTCTAATGTTAGGTTTTTGTTTAATTCTAATGTTATATTGTTAATTACTGTATTTGCATTGGCAAGAGAAGGTCGTGTGTGTTTAACATCAGATTTTTTTTTGTTTTACGTAGACTTTTGCTTGCAATTACTGCTAATCCAGACAATGAGAAGGTTGATAGATATAGATGAGTGTAGAAAAAATATTAGACCTGACCAAGAATCAAACCAGAGATCCTGTACTGATAGTCAGGAACATAATTCTAACTTCCCGTGCAGACCATCCATTCCTCTTTTCTTGAAGTGTATAATACCCTTAACTATACCTTTAATAGTTTTCTTTTCTCTCAAAAAACAATGAGCACTTCTCAGAGAAGCACCCATAGGTGCTCTTTTCTGTACTTTTGTTCACTAGTTCGGTGGTTCAGAGTGAAAAGAAACCTTGGAATTGTAAAATGGGTCATGAGAAGCTTTAAGAACAGAGTCGTGAGTTCTTCTCTACAAGACTCTAGTCAATAGCCATTTCAAGTATGCCACAGTATCTGACATGGGAATAAGGCTGTTTCTGCTGATAAATTCGAAGGCATACACTTTAACTTTTTAAGCTGGATGAGATACAGATTCCTGGACTGCTTAGCTTAGAGTCGCTGAAATACGGAAAGATCTTGGTTTTCCATCGATGTTACCTAGATGACTAATGACTTTTCATTTTTCCGTAGCTGTCTGCATGGTATGAATGGTCAACTTGCATTGGTAGGGTTCAGTGGTGAAGTGTATGTGGCATCTTACTGATGGTAAATAAAAAATTGATTCCTCACCTTAGGCGTCCTGAGACTTACCAGATGGTAACAGTGGCTTATCGATGAGTGTTGCTGCCTAGCTTATAGAAGTGGACTGTATTTTGCACGGTCAGTTGCCTGGAGTTTGTCCAGCTAATATATTTGTAGCGGTGCGTGAATAAAGTTAATCTGTGTAGCTATTTAATAATATTAAATTGCGGTTTTAAATATGACTATAGCGATTGCACACATACACGGATGCTAGAGCAAAAAAAACAAGATAGCATCCACTCGTGTTTCTAGTTAGTGGACGACTGTACTAGTTCAGTTACAACTGATTAGTAAATGCGCAGGTAAAATCAGTTGCCATTGGTTGAGACTGATAAATGATAACTTTAAATTATATACAAACTGATAAATTAATAAATTATTAGACATAAAATTTATATAGTCCCAAACACGCATCCATCAAATTGCGAGTACTTTGAAGACTATTACATAACTACAACCTTGTTACCACTCGTAAATGTCAATTAACTCCTGTTTTGAGATGTACTGCAGCTGCAGTAAATTTTCAAAACCAGATTGATTATTATTAACATGGATACACAGAATTTTAAGTTACAATAAACTAAATTGTTTAGGTACTGATCCTACCTGTATGAACTTCGCACATTTTGCATTATTATTATTATTAAATATGCAATAAATCCAATTTTTTCATTTTTTTCAATACCACATTAAGGTTTTTTACTGTTTTGACTTCATTTTTAAAAATTCACCCCTTGTTCATTTCCATTTTGAAATTCATATAGTACAGAAGGCACCTGCTTTCAATATGAGACTAAATATTGCCATTGATATGGCAATTTCATACATCAACTTACATGAAGATATGCAGTTATATTACAAAATTATAGATGGTTTACATAAATGATTATTAAGAAACAAAATCAGAAGTAAAAATAGATCATATTTCTCCCCGGTTCTGTCAACATCTTATCTATAAAATTATATATTATATTGTACTGTAATTTTTCACTTTTATACGTTTTTTTCAAAAACGGCTCCTACAATTTTTTTTAAAAATCGCCTCAGTTACTAATTTTTTTATGTTTTACAAGATAGGGTGGGCACCATGTCTGCTGAAATTCTTGGGGAGGTTGTTTTCTCGTAAAAAAGTTGTTTTCTTAAGATTGTGACTTTAACACACATTTTAACGCAAAAATTTATATTATAAAAGTTGTAGAGATTTTAAAATCCTACATTTATTTCAAACAATTTTTTTATAACGCTTAGTTTAGCGGTAATTAACAATTTTCTGTTTTTTTCTCACAAAAACTTGTAAAAAATCAATTTTTTAAAGATTTTAGCCTTAGTATGCATTTTATTACTAATCTTAGGTTATATTGTTCAATATTTATATTGGCAAGAGAAAGTTGTGTGAGTGTTTCACATCAGATTTTTATCATTTAATCTCCCTCAAACCAATCATAGTATATAGGGTGATTCAAAAAGAGCGCCGGTTTTTAAACGGCAGGTAAATTTTTGTTTATCAGTTGGCAACATTGTTTGACCTCATTTCTATTTCGGAGAACATTCCGATTGACGATTCAGTTGTAGTTTCTCTTGTTCGCAGTGTAATACTCTCGCAGTCTCTGTCTAACCATGGAGAAGTTTACTATTGCGCAATGAAAGTTAATCGTCAAAACATTTTACCAGAGTGGAGAGAGTTATGCGGCTACTGCCAGGCGACTTCGCGGTACTCTAGGACGTATGAAGCACCGAATGAATCAACAGTTCGCAGGCTCATGAAAAGTTTTTTGAGACGGGTTCAACAGTCGACCTTAAAAGTTCTGGACGTTGTCGTTCTGGCCGAACTGAGCAGAACGTTGCGTTGGTTCGTGACAGTGTGGCTGTTAGCCCAGCAAAATCAATACGTCGCCGTTCTCAACAATTGGGTTTAAGATGTTCTTCTGTACGGAGAATTCTTCGGTACGATCTCCAATATCATCCGTATAAAATTCAGTTGACGCAACATTTGAAAGTGGCAGACCACCAGAAGAGACGACAGTTTGTTGACTGGGTATTGAGAAAACGGCAGGATGATGACACCTTCGCAAACAAAATCATTTTCAGTGATGAGGCGCACTTCCACTTAAACGGTTTTGTTAATAAACAGAACTGCCGTATGTGGGGTTTAGAAAACCCCACATACGGAAACTTGTCCCACATAGTCGAAACTTGTCGTGCAGTAATATCCAATTTCATGGACAGAGTTGATGCGTGCCAGCGCAGTAGAGGAGGACACATGCATGACATCATTTTTCATACATAAAATCGGAAGGTAAGATGAAGTTGTTGATGTATTTATTTTCAGTTTTTTAATAAAAAAAATCTCTTAATTTGATATATCAAAACCGGCGCTCTTTTTGAATCACCCTATACATTACCACTGTCAGTATGGCAACTTTGGCTGTTAATTGCAAACTCACATTTATGATTTATACAACAATGATTATTAAATTGTAGTTATAGAAAGAGGTAAAAATACAGTGTAACAATATTACAAAATAAAAATTTTTAATTATAAAAAACCACAGTAATCACATTTTTAAGAAAAATAAAATAAAATAATATAAAATAAAATAAAAGCAAACAAACACATTACGGTATCATTATCACATACTTCTAAAAAAGTCATACAAGACAATTGAATTTTTTTAACATTATACACTTTTACTTTTTAATAACATTAAAACATTTTTTTTAAATATATGATAAAATGTACTTATGCATTTTATCATAATTGCACAATAAATTTATAACAACCAGAGTTTGCTTGTGGATAATGTGTGCTTCATTACGATGACCAATATGAATGTGTGTTGCGACTTCACCCTCTGTTCAAAAGACTTTGAACAGTTTTTTTTGAAAAGAACAGTTTTTTGTTCAAGTCAACTGCCAAAAGGCTGGTTTAAATCCCTAAAGGTTTTTTAAGTGAAATAAGGAGTATGTGTTCAGCATTGCCTTTAACAATGGGCTGAAAATTTCACCATAACTACACTTAACAAAAAATGAAGGCTCATTTAAACTATTTGATCTCCATTTTACAATTCTGATGATGTACCTACTGGAAATCATAATTTCAAAAATAATTATTTAAATTGGACACAATAAAAAATAAAATGATCATGCTTTTTTAATTTTATATGTAAAAGTTACAAATTAATTGTTAACGTTACATGAAAAATACGCTCCATTTTACCTATGATGGGTATTTGCTGTCTGATCAAGAATTGTAGGCATAACTGTAATTTTTGTATTTTTTTTCTACATTCGACTGTTTCGCACATTAATACTAATACAGACAACAAAGGGTGACAGATGAAATGCTGAGTGATCGAAAAATTCTAGGCCTGAGTGGGATCCAACCCAGTGTGAATTGATTTTAATAAGACTTGCAACACTGGCAGTTAGTTCTACATGCTACAAATTTTGGATAACTAGAAATGTTGTGAAGAACTACTTGATTTTCGTGAAGGATATTCATTATAATTGAAAACAACATAATATATAAGGGGTTTTTTGTCATTTAGGTCATTTTAAGCCTTGTCAAGTAAATTTTGAGAATTCTAGAAACTTTGACATACTGGTATTTAATTAACCTTAAAACAGTCTTTACAAATAAACACAACTAAAAATCTGATATTTACTGCTATTAAAAATTTGTTTATCCTACAGAATTTATAATCTACCTAAATCTAAACTTAACTTTAATAATAAAACAGGTTGTGAATGAAAACTGTTCTGTAAAAATATATAAATATTAAAACAAACTGATGCATATAATTTCATGCAATACTTGTAGATATATTACATATTACAAGAAAGTACAACACTTATATGTTTTAACTGAAGCTAACATAAAAGATTTTTAACACAAAAGAATAATTATTGAACACATAAAGAAATACAGGTACTTGGAAAGCACACTGTCCAAAGATTACAGAGGTAAAACTAAAATTTGAAAAAACAAGAATAGAAATGGTAAGTGTTCAATAAAAAGAAAACTTTACTAAGAAGCAAGATGGAATTAAACCTAAAATGATGTTTAGTAATACGTCATGTTTGGAATGTATTGCTTTACAGATATTTTTTATCACATACTCCTAAAAAAGACTATTGATTTTTTTTAAATATATGATAAACTGATGCATTTAATTTAATACAATACTTGTAGATATATTACTGCACATATTACAAGAAAGTAAAACACTTACATTTTTTAACTAAAGCCAACATAAAAGAGTTTTACAAAAGTCATACAAGACTATCGATTTTTTTATTTCATTGTTATTGCTAACATGAATAGAAAAAGAACAAAAGCTAGAGGTTTTTGAAATGTTGTGATGAAAATGATTAGTGAGAATTAAATGAACTGACAGATTGACGTATGAAGAAGTAAACATGGAAAAGAGAAATTTGATGGAAACCATTCAACAAAGGAAAGATTTTTATTGGCTAAAAAAAACATAATGAAGGAATATTTAATTAAAAATTTGTCAAAAGTTATAATTAATTTAAAATGAGATATAAACTATCAAGAAATTAAGACACTGGTGAAAATAAGTTGAAGATGAACATGATGCAAGAGACCTGCATAACAGCAGATAATCTCATCATGATGAAGATTTTAATATGTTATAACTAACTCGTGTAATAAAATTTAAACTGCATCTACACTTTAGACAAATGGATCACATATACTCCGATAATAGTTCAAAGTGAAAAATGAAAAAGTATTTAGATTTCTTTAAAACAATGTTTATTTAAACAGTTAAGGAAATTGTAACATTACCTTATCATCATCTAGAGTACAAGGTGTATAATATTAATTTTTATTAACTTACATGATAACAAAACAATATGATGTACAGATTTAAAGTGAATAGAAATAACATTAATACTTAATATAATTAAACAATAAAATTTGTAAACATGAATGAATGCGCGTACAATAAAAATAAAATAAAATTATGACCAACACAATTTTTTAAATATTTCTATAAATAAAAATAATTGGGAAATGGGTATTTTAAAATTAACTACTAATATTAAATACATAAAAAATTACAATAAAAGGTAGTGCAGTTAAAATTTATACTTCAACAACATAAAAATATCCATCCAAGTAATAAATTGATACACATGGCGTTTTATTTCATACATACATTTACTTTATCCCTAAACGCACATATACTGACAAAAACCATACGTACTTAACAAAAAATAATAAAAACCATCACATAATATTTAAAAAACGTTTATTAATTAAAAACAAGAAAAATCATGTGATCGGAAAAAATTATTACAATAAAAATTCAACGCTAATACATAGATAATATTAAAAGATAATTCATCATCATTCAAATATATAACAATAAAAATAATAATCGTGAGAAATTATAAGTAATTAAAAAATAATCAAGCGTATTATCTGTAGGATTCACCAGTCCTGCCCAAGTTGTATTTCATTCGGCATTATTAAAATTATAATTAACTAAGACGCACTGAATTTTGACTGTTTCCTAATTCACTAACGCAACACTATCTTTCACTCTCTTTTCATACAATAAACAAAACTCATACGCACAAAAAAATACACACATCACACATTCATAAAAACCAACACTTTTTCCTAGTTTAAAAACAATTAAAAGAGCAAATTTTTAATTAATTAATTAATAGCTCTATCGTCAGTTTAATATTTCATGAACTAGATGCAACAATCAGTTGACGATGCGGTATTTCAGATGCATTGTGCCACCTGTAAATCAAAAATAATATTGTATTAATAACAAGCACAATGAGTTCAGGTACTCTGTGAGAACGATTTATTCAACAGAACTAAGAAAAATATGAAAATTCAAATGAATTAGCTCCACGATATTCAGAATTATATTATCTACTGTTAAACATACTTTTTTACATCAGAATCCTTCTTCTTCAGGTGCCTTCTCCATTACGAAGGCTGGCTATCATCATGGTCAGTCGTACCTTGTCCACTGCTGCTCTGAAAAGATCATGCGACGAGCAGTTAAACGCTTTTCTCAGGTTTCTTAACCAGGATATTCGTCTACGTCCCACCGAGCGTCGTATTGTTGGGCCTTTATTTTTTGACACATCTGTAGATGGTGTAGTGTACCGCAACTTAATTGAACAATTTATAGCGTTGTTAGAATTACACGATCGAGATTGTTGGTTTCAGCAGGATAACGCAACGTGCCATACTTCTACTGAAACGCTGAATATGTTACGAGAATTTTTTGGCCATCATGTGATATCAAAAGGATTGTGGCCACCAAGATCCCCAGATCTTACTCCTGCGGATTTTTTTCTTTGGGGGAATTTAAAGAGTAAGGTTTTTAAAAACAATTACTCACTCTCAATTAACATTATTAGATACAATTAATTGAAGAATTGAAGGCTAATATTGAAAGTGAGATAACAAACATTAATGAGCAAACACTACGAAAAGTGGCTGCAAATGTTATGAAACGTGTCCGAACTTTCATTACAAGCGAAGGAAGTCACTTTTAACATTTATTGTGAAGTTTTAAAGGTAATCTGAATGTTATAAAGGTAATAATTTCATACCGTATAATTTGTAATTACTTAATGTAATAAATTAGCGTTCTAAAACTTTGAAGTGCGTCCTTTTTAAAACACCCGTTGGTAGACATCACTTTACTTTCTCAATGTAACTCTGTGCCAGCATGATGGTAAAATATGATTCTTGCTTTAGTGCTCAATATGTTAATACAAAAATTATTCAGTTAGCCGACAGGACTGCCACTTTTCTATGATTCTTCTTGGAATCAACAAGTGACGCCAGACATTTACATTTTGATCGTAAATATATGCAACACAGTAAGTTTATAAAGATTAAAAAATTTCAAAATTATTTGCTTACATATTCACAGTACAGTACAAGTCTAAAACAATAAAACCATTGGGCCAGTTATAAATGTGTTTTCTTTAAAACTGCAAATTTATCATAACAATATTTCTGTCATCATATCATAATGGTTTTCTGAGTCAAGCAAGAATGATCTACAGCTCAGATTTCTTTAGCAGTCAGTCAGAACCTTGAGCCAGCCAATGAGCGCTTGACGCTAGGAACAATGGCTCATAATACCTAAATCATTAGCTGGCTTTGTGAGATGGAACAATTACATATGGTTTTAAAGTAGCTGGCATCTCGCTTCATATTTAACATAACGCTGTAAAAGATGAGAATTATTTTACAAACTGATAATACATGACTTACTTATTATCCTTATATTTTTCATAAACAGCTTGTTGTTGTAAGGTTTTAGCTTTCCTATGAGTTTCATTAAAATTACAAATGCATGATGCTAATTCTTCTAAATTATAACCACTAGCACTAGATAATACTTCAGGCCAAACTTCATCGTACTCTAGGCAATGACGTGCTAAAGCAATTGCAGCGCATGCAATTAGAGATGGAAGATACTGCAAGTATGGGTCTCCTTCAAGTAAACTTAATTCGCATAAGTACTGAAACACAAAGTGGACAAGATATCAATATTAATATTGTTGTAGTAAATGTCATTATATAATAATTGTAATTATAAGGTGCTGTGACCTAAAGTGTAAATATTGTGTACGAAACTTTTCATATAAATACAATGTTAAAATTTTTATCCTAAATACATACTACATTATTTAATTATTTTTTTTTGGTTTAACGCCCGACTGTTTTGTAATTACTGCCAACGCAGACTATGATGGATGAAATGATTTTTTGTAATGTATGAAAATATGCCGTGCCTGAGTGGGATTCGAACCCAAGACCACATGATGAGAGGCGAGCACGTTACCAACTACGCCAATGCGGCCAGCTACTACATTATTACATTACAGTACATATTGACATAGTACATTATTACAATATTGTGATATATTGACAATATAATAGTGTTTTAGGGATAATTGTTTTTTTATGAAGCTTTAACTGGTATGGTTTACTGCCATATGAGCACTGACTGGCAACTAATTTTTTATTCCTCTAGTACAAGATAGCGAACAGTTCCATTGCAATCCACTAGATTATTATGAACTTTTTATTGACTTTCTTTTCCTGGGATTTTGTATATTTATTTATCTTGTACATTCTTTATCTCGAATACTTAGGTCAGCTACACAAGCAGCTGTTCTTTAGTCAGGAATAGTTAGTAAGCAGGTCGCAAAGTGAGTCAGTTTACATCTCTGAAAGTATTGCATTTACAGCTCTGGAACCAATTTTATTAAATTTTTCAGATTAAAAAACATAAGAAACAATCGTATTTGTATCTTTGTAACTATCTTTAACATTTTTATACAGCCTTACTTCACCGAGGATACAGAGTTCTAGGTGAAATTTTTCGCTAGCTGTAACTCGCTAAGCATTTTCAAGCATAAGTATGTTTATATGAACTTTTTTCTTATTTTTAGCTATAGAATGAGATCCCAAGAGATTGTCGTATAGTTTTGAATCACCCGGTATATTTATAGCAGGTAAATAAAATTGTTACTAATTATTTTTTTTTTTAAATAATAGCCTGTTCATATTTGATTTAAAAAAATCTATTTAAGCTACATCATACTATATGTAGTCTACTACATTATAAAGCCTCAGAATTTGCTACCCGCTTAAATTTTTTTTCAAAATGGCCTGCTGTCCAGAAAAAGTTGCCGACCCCTGTTGAACAACATTCTAAATTAGGATTCCTAGTTCAATATCTTACCATAGTTTCTTTTTAAGAAGTTGTTTTAACCAGTCTGTAAACAAGCCCAATCAGTTTTATAGAGAGCATGAGACCCACTGGCACTTCCCTGAAGGTTTCTTCTTACAAACCCTAAAAAAACTGAACCAGCAACAGTTCACCCCAACATAATAATAATTATACAAAACATCATGTTAGTTATTTTATCAGACAACCCTTACTTACCATTGCAAGATGTAAATTTTTCTCTGGAAGTTTACATTCCACAGAAAGGTGTGTCAGAAAAGCTAACGGTGTTGGTATTGAGAAGTCAAATTTAAGAACTTTCAAAATAAGATGTTCCATACGCAATACTTGTTTCTTATTATATGTATCATCAGTAATGTAGACAAATTCACTCACTTCAGGAGGATAAATCTCTTCATATTTCCTAAACAAATTACACCATTCATTGACAAATGACAGTATAATAAATCTCATGATAGGCCCTAATTTTACAAACAAATTGATTGAAATCATCAGTTAAAAAATTCTATTTATTCATGATTATATATGAGGTGTGGCTATTAAATAATGAGACTGACGTAAAAAATTTTATTTTTATTTTATACAAAACCACTTATTGTCACCTTCCATATACACTCCTTCTCTATCCCTACAATGCTCCATGCGAAATTTCCATTGTTGGAAACTGGAAGTCATCCTTCTGTCAGCTCCTTCAGGACATGTGCCGCTCAAAAATGTTTGTACTGACACTTTGTACGTGATTTAAAATGACCCAAATTCTTTGGAAACAATAATAACATGTGATGAATTGTGGTTTTTTACTTATGATTCAGAAATGAAGCACCAATCCACGCACTGGAAGAGGCAAACTTCACCGAGAGCCAAAAATGCTCATTCGAGCAAGTCAAAATTTAAAGCAATGATGATTGTTTTTTTTTATATCCATGGGATTGTATACCTTCACTGGGTTCCTGAAGGTCAAACAATTAATCAACATTACTACCTTGAGGTACTTTCTAAACTACGTCAAAGAGTAAAGAAAAAACGCCCTGAAATACGGAAGGACAAATCATGGGTTCTCCACCAAGACAATGCGCCCGCTCATTCCGCGTTATCTGTCATGAGGTTCCTAGCCAAGTACAGCATCTCAGTGTTAGAACATCCACCTTATTCACCAGATCTTGCAACATGTGTTTTCTACCTGTTCCCTAAGGTGAAATCTGCATTAAAAGGGACAAGATTTGAGTCTGTGGAAGCTGTAAAAGAGAAAGCGGCACATGTTCTGAAGGAGCTGACTGAAGATGAGTTCTAGCACTGTTTCCAACAATGGAAAATTTGCATGGAGCGGTGTACCGATAGAGGAGTGTGTATTGAAGGTGACAATCAGTGATTATGTATAAAATTAAAATTAAATTTTTTACAACGTCAGTCTCATTATTTAATAGCCACACCTCATATTTCAAACACAAAGAAAGCATTCCCATGAAGCCTAATCAATATCCAGAATTTATGTAATTTTCAAAACTGTTCTATTAGGCATTTATAAAAAGCTTATGCATTTTGCTAAGGGCCAAGAAACAGACATTGTGAGTCACACGGCCACATTGAGTACAGTATGGCTCATGCTATCTAGACCTCATACGTTACTTGGATTTATTGGTTACGCCTAATTTAGTACTACTTTTATAATTCTTATTCTATATTAGTTACAATTTTGTATTATAGCACCTGAAGTATACCATAATATTGTATTAATTATACACATTTCTAGTGACTAATATATTATTTCGCATATATATAAATAAATAAACAAATACACTATTCGATGAAAATATCACATCCAAAGAAAAATATTACAAATTTTAAACCAATTACAGTTTAAAATTTTGCATTCAGTACACATGCAATATGCTTTAGTAAGCCACCACGGGTCACTGAAATTATAGTTTAAACAACTGACGCTATTACTAAAATGGCATCACAGGTATCAGTCAGTCGACTTTGGAAACAGTCAAGGGGTTTTGTAAATACTGATGTTGTGCATGATTCAGCACAGGATTGTTTACGTATGCCTCGTGACTGTACACAATGGGAAAGACAAGGAACGGAATGTTCAGTTGCTAGTGCGCATGTCTGTTCTGCAGCTCTCAGCAAAAAGCACGAGTTCTACCTCAATTTTTTTATTAAAGTTTTAAAAATTACAGTAACCAAACTAGACAAATTTTTATTTGTAAACCTTTTTTATGATCCAATGGTAGTAAGTTTTCTATAGTATTTGATGAGTGACAACATTATTATAAAAATATTCAAGTTTCTCTGCTGATGACTAGTTTAAATTATATATCGAATTAATGTTGTCTTCTTCAAAAAAAAAAAACAAATCTGTACAATTAAATTCTTTGTATCATTTTGGTTTACTTAACTGAATTTACATTCAATTTCATTTTTCCTTCCTCTTGCCTACATGAATATATAGGAAACAAAGTATTGTTTCCATGTTGATTTTTCAAAATCGAGTTTTCACAGGATCTATAAGTTTCCAGACCCCCTGAACCCAAAAAACATGGTTTTAGCAATTAGTCTGTATGTGTGAGAACAGAATATCTCAAGAACGGAACATCGTACAAATTTGAAACTTAACTTAGATACCACTACCGGACCCAACGCGAACATTTTCATCAAAATCGGTCAACTGGAAGTAGTAGTTTATTCGTGTAATTTTTCACTTTTTTGCGATTTTCTCAAAAACGGGTCCTACGACTTTTTTAAAAATCGCCTCATTTACTACATTTTTAATACTCTACAAGATAGGGTAGGCGCCATGTCTGCTGAAATTCTTCGAGAGGCTGTTTTCACGTAAAAATTTTTTTTTTAAGATTGTAAGTTTAATATGCATTTTAGTGCAAAAATGTACATAACAAAAGTTGTAAAGAATTTAAAAGGTATTACGTATACGCTTTTGTATTATTATATTAATAATCTAAAATCTTTCAAATTATTTTAATATATTGCATTAAAATCCTTCTCCTATAGTGGGAAAATTATTATTCTGTTTACCAGTGGGATAACAAAGAATAAAAATGGACTTAGAAATATGAACACAAAATGCATAACATTTCTATGATTTCCGTCAAAAATTTTAGTTGATGCCTATTAAATTAGGGCTTACTGTATTATTAGACCTACATTTAAACCATTTTGTACTATGTAGATTATTTAATGCAATAAGCAACAATATATTAAAGTCATTTTATATTCTTACACCACAACCCCTATGTATGCCTATATATATTATTATTATTTGCGTATATTCCCCTTAAGGAGAGCGCTAAAAACACAAAAATCTAGCTCTTGGTGGTGGCTCTTTTCCTCCTTTTAGCTTCCCAAAAACCTTTCATCCTCTCACTTTGCGCCTTCTTCTCTTCGTCTGTCCATTTTTGCCCACTTCTTTTGGCTTGTGATCTGAACTGAATTTCCTGGTTTCTGATTTTTTCCCTACAAATTTTGCGATCGTGAATGTCTTCCATTGTGATGCATAAGATGTGCCTTACTTAGATCTAGGGTGTGTCCTCGCTTTAAGATTAGCAATTGTTCTAGTAGAAGGGCAAGAATTATACATGGGTGGACAAAACTTCAAGTCCTACTAGGAGGGGAACAAGAGAGGCAACATGTGCAGTGGTAGACCATTCTAAACTTTTACAAGCTGTGTTTATTGGTAACTACTTTTTCTGCCAAATAAATTGTATTAACGCACAAAATTTCAAAATCTTACGTAAGCAAAAAAGGGGGGTCTAGCATTTCTTTATTCTTTCTTGTAAGGGAGGGGGAGAGGTACTAAATAATTAAAAATATGTTTACGTAACACTTGAACGGCCCTGAAGACCAGAATGAAGGATGTCAAAAGTACAACTTTTTAACACTGAGGATGTCTGTACCGTAATTTTTATTTTTTATACAAGCGAAAGATTCTTGTTACAGACGCAATGAGTTGGAGTTACTCAGGCCCTACTGACTAAACCTCAGCCCTATCATCCATCCCCTCGAGAATACAGCCAGGATGTTTGTACCTAGATTTATTGATCAATAACAGAGCTCGCTATTATCTTAGCAGATGAGCACTATACTATTTTTCAAGGCTGATGAGCTCTGAACGTTTGCATTGCCCCCTACCCACTTTATAGCTAGCCAATGACTTGCCAGCAACGTTACCAATACTTGCTCTCCTAGCTCTGTTACACAGGGCGTTCTGAAAAAGGTTCCAAGAATTCAGGGCATGATTCCCCACAACAAAAGAAGAAATAAAGTTCAAATTAACATAGGTTTGAAAGTCATTAGTTACAGAGTTATACAGAGTGAAAGATTTCGTCAGAATTTCAGTTACACCGTTCAAACTAAGCCCTACAGATATTTGTTGGTCGTTAAATTAGGCATAAATTTTACTGTATTGTATGTAAAATTAACAGAAAAATTGAACAGAACAGGTTTCAGACCTGTAGCTGCAGTAATTTTTAAGATATCTGATGAAATACGCAAAACTTGGTCCTGAAAAACAAGTTTCTTTTAGGTTTGAAGCAGATGAACTTTGTTAAATGGATAATAAACACAAGAAATTCTTATACAAAACTTACCACTACCACTGTGGTTCTTACAGGCATGCACGCCTAATGTTTGTCATGTACAATCTGACAACGCTGGCAAACGTTCTGATTGGTCTAAATGTGTGGATCAGCAGAGCTCATTAACCGTGAAAAGCATTATAGTCAACCACCTTGTGGAAAACACTATTCCAAAGGTTCCCTTAAAGCTACAGTATGAAATAAATCAATGAAAACTTAACTAAAATCACCAAAAAAATTTTTAAATAATAAATAAGATAAGATAAGATCTTGGCTTTCAAATTTCTCTAAATGGAAAACCTAAAAATATGCATAAACTTTAAAAAACAATAATATGAATATAAAAAATTAATGCTTACGAAGCGATGAACATTGCTGCTGTTCCCAAAAGTTGCAGTTTTCCACGAACAACTGACATTATACTAAGGAATCTATCTATGAACGATACAGCTAAATAAAGAGTTTCAGTGTGTAGCCTGTATTCTTCCGCAACTTCAACTAACCAGTCAACAAGGACCGTGCGCATAGAGTATGTTACATCTGGTTGTCTGTGCATGTAACAAGGTTTTGGTCTGTGACGAGTCTGAAAAAATGATTAAATATTCAATCAATTAATACACAAATTCCTTTATGATTCACACGTACAAAACATTCTACATCTATTTAAAAAAAAACCATATCTACTTTCAAAACTATTTAATGTACTTGAAACAGATGATACAAATGTGAACAGTTCAAAATATAAAGAACAGACAAAATTTACTTATTTAATGAAGAACATTTTACAAAAGTGGGTAGAAATTTGTCACAATTTATAAAAAGGAAGAGTTTTCTCAGATAATAATATAACATGGACTATCTACTTGAAGTCAAACTGTCCTCTGTGAACTTCTTTACTGTGTTTTGTCTTTAGCTGCCACTTTTTTGACAGAAAGATCCGCTGGCAAAATGTTTTACTTAAATCTTTTTTTAGTTAATTTTAAGTCATATCAACATCTTTGTTATTAGCAATACATTGGGTCACGGAACAGTGGATTTGAACATGTAATAATTTTCCAGACCCTGGCTGATCAAACCCGAGGCTTCTGCTTTGCAGCATAGCATGCTAACCACTGGACCACAGAGACAGCCACTTAAATCTTGGTTTAAACAAAATTGCTCCTTTATTAAAATTTTTAAAGCAGGTGAATATTTCACCTGCTTATTAATTATCAGGCACCTTATGAGACACAACAATTTTATTGTTAATATTTTTGATGTTAAAATGCCAAATAGGAGAAGAAATGGAAGACCTAGTACCAGTGCTAAGAAAGTTTAATAAGTACATTTACATGAAAATAATGGTTACTGATAAAAACTAATAGACTTTAGAGTAAAAGTAATTATTTAGTCTTTAGCAAATTATTTTGCCAACTCTGATAAAATTTACATCAGATATGAGTTTTTCAGTACATACAAGAAACCCAACAGATAACAAAAACAACTAGAGCGGCAAAATGCTAACACAGATTTAAAAAAAAATTTTGAAATTATGTAAAATTACCTCAGCTTCTCGCAGATACAAAAATATGTCTTTCCTGTATTCTTCCATATCATAAAGACTTTGAGGCAAATCTTTCTGTTTGCCAGTTGATTTAATTTGAGGAGATGCTGGAGAGATTGTCAAAGTTAAAGATTTATCAATAATCATAGGTGACGCATCGCATGTTTCTACAAAACTTCCTTCTGACATTGGTTCTTCCTCATCGATTAATTTTAAATCCTTCAGTGGATGTCGTTGGTCAAGGCCGGCATTGGTTACTGCAACCGTTGGAACTTCCAATTTATCTACATTCAAGCTATCATTTTCTTCAGCACTGATTTTAGTCATGTAACCACTTGTACTAGCAACTGCTTGCTTACTAGTAATAGTGCTAGTAACTTTTTTACGATTTTCTACCTTTTCATCTTGACAAATTGTAAATGCAGAACTTTTATTTTTGTTTTTAATTTCTTCTTTAATTTCTGGCAGCTTATCTTGATGTACGGTAAAAGCATTGCTACTTTTGATTTCTTTTGAAGTGCCATTATTACCTTTTCCATCCTAAAAACAAAAAAGAAATTATAAAAACAATCTGAAGCTTCAACACGTTTTGCCATGTTTACCTGTATAACAAGTAAATTTTGAAAAATAAATAATTTTATACGATGTTTTATAGATATTAACATGTGAGAATGCTTACGACTTAGTGAACCATGACTTAATAAGATCACAAGGAAAACTGTCTACCTTGTCCATTTATACAGGTGTGACACATAAATTATGAGCTTCTCAGATTTATTGTTAATGGTAAGCAAAGACCTGAATGAAAGAAATGCCCATGGTTAACGAAAATTAGATTGAACAAACATAAGTAAGCACATTCTTTTGAAAGTGGTTTGTGACAAAGAGCGATTAACCAGAGTTGAAGGCAATCTTCATTGATGAAGTCGGTACCAAGAAGAAGAAACTGTGTAAAAGAAGTATTGTAAAAAGAACCATACTTAATCAATTTTACGCCTTACATCTCAGATTAAAGGGCAGATATTAGAGCTGTTAGTAACATTACTTATACAAAGGGATTTTAAGTACTAGTTACCTAAATAAAGTAAAAATTATAAAAGGGGTTTTTATTAAACAAGGATACAGGAATCCATCCTTTTGACATATAATAAACGATGATTCGCCACTTGAAAAGTTAATATCCCCAGAATGTTAGTTAGGGCTGTTTTAGTTTTGCTTTCCCCACAGGTCTACTATAAAGGAGTGACCTCCCCTGTTTCTCATAAAAAGAACCCAAGAACAAAAGGAAGGGATACCAAGGCAAGAGAAATACCCTTTCAATTTGCAATCTTTCGTATTATACACGAAGGAACTTTTAACCCTGTCAGTCGTGAACAAGACTGCCAAAAAACATAAAATTTTCACGATATAGAAAATAACAAATAACCACATTATAAATATATATATATATATATATACACATATTTATTCTTTTATATTTATTTATTCACATCAGCAGTTCATTACCGAAATTTAAGGAACGGTGTGTTGGAACGTGTAATAATTTTCCAGGACCTAGCCGGAAATCGAATCCGGGAACTGCCACTTAGCGTGACCTTCATACTTTTCACGGAAAGAAAACAAACATGCTTTTAAAAAAAGAACATGAAAAAAGTTTTAAATGCCTTTTTTAAAATAATTAATTGGAATTTTAGGTATCGGTTATGAACATGAAACATGTATTCGTGATTTGAGTAAAGGGTTGAATTTTAGCAAAATCCGTGTTACAGCATTTATTTTATTTTTATTCTAGACTAGCCATCCGCTCGCTTCGGATTAATATTTCATTTCGACTGCAATTCCACAACACCGTGAATCATTTCTTGTAACGAACCAATAACTTTCAAAATATTACGTGGGTAAACAAAAATTATACTGGGAAATTTATTGAGAATGCTATACCAAAATCTTACATCGGTTCTATCATTTAATCTTAAATTGCGTTTTCCTTATAAATCGATCGATTTTAACGCAGTTTTAAAAGAAAAATACCTACTTTTCTGCACAACTACGCGTCAAATAGAAAATTTTTGAAGAAAAAAAATCGTGAAACTTTTTTTTTATTTATTTATTTTACTTTTGTTTAGTGAATTTTTTACGTTAAAAGCTGTTATTTTGGAAAATCGATTTTGATACATTTTTTGCAGGATATCGTAAATTGCTAACTGAGCTCTGGAGAAAAGAAACTTACAAAAAATATAATTCACTTGATTTCCAATATTTGCTATGCCTTTATGCATCTTTTTTATGTATTTTTATGTAATTTTCATTTTGGCCTAAAATACACATTAAAAGTAATTTTTAAAACCCCGGTTTTCACTAATTTTTCATTTCTTCCTTCAGAATTATTTTTCAAAATCCTTTCTTAGCGAGCAACTACGACCCAAATGTAACTTGTACACCAAGTTTTTAGGCCTTCTGGTACTGGAGATTTCATGACGAGCGAGATTTCGCTTTTGTATTTGGCTTGTTAGTTATACGTTCTATTTCTACTATCCCATCAGCAAATTACAATGACTCATATAGCATATGAACTGTATAAACACAAACCAAATTATAGAAAGTTAACGATACATATCTATTATTATATTTATAATTTTAGATTTAGAAATCCGTATTTCCTTTTACACAGACTATGCCAAAAACTGATTATACTAGAAATTATTCAACAAAAGCTTCACAAATAAATATTACGTTTTATCAATCATTTAATCTTAATTTGCATTTTCCTTATAAAATTTAACTCAGATTTAAACTAAACGGCAAGTCAAACATAATAACGAGAAATAAAATACACTATACAGAAAAAAGCTTGTTTTAACGAATAAATTAATTAAGAATTCAGGAAATCCTTAATACAAGAAATTTTGAACTGGGCCATTACATTCCTAAAACGAAATATTTTTTATTTGTCAACATTAAAACAATAATAAAGATTTTCAAACCTACTGTAATTTACGAAATAAATTTTATTACGGACGACCACGAACTTATCATTACCGTGGCCCGGACACGGCAAGTAGCCCAAAATTGCCATTTTTTTTTTTAAGTGTCTGAAGTTCTTATTCCTGAGGTCAGCAGAATGTTGGTACATGTATAGACCTAGTATCAATTAAAATTTAAAACATTAAGTAATTATTAAATATGTTCATGCATAATATTTTTCAACGCCAAGCCAAAACGTCTTTTTGTAAAAAAAAAACTGTTTGTCTTACTTTACAGACTGGTTTTTACCTTTCATTATCGATTTTTACTCATAAAACAGGTTCAGAGTTGTTTTAGATTGCCGTTTTAAGTTTAATAGGCATTTTCCGGGGAGGACACCCAACCCCAAACCTCTACTGAAACAACAGTCTTTGTACCACCCAAAAAAATAAGTCTGCGCACAATATTTCAAATACCCGGTACCCTACAACACCCAATACCAAAGAAAATTTTACCAATTATTGGTTTTATTCATAAAATTTTTTCAATGACAAGAAACGAATTTTTTATTTTAAAAAAACCCAACACATCTCTAGTGTACGTAATACACAATGCAACATAGAGAACTGAAAAATTATAATACAGTAAAATCTCTCTATTGCGGAACTCTCTATAGCGGAAATCTCTCTTTAGCGGCATTATTTGCCGACCCCGACCATTTCGTATACTACGGTAATGTATTTAGCTCTCGTTATAGCGGCACAAAAATCTCTCTATAGCGGCTGTACAATATCTTCAGGATATGGATTTAGACGCCTATGTAGGGGCAGACAATGAATTAGTCACTTCATCACTTAGCTACTTCACTTTGCAGTAATCGAAAATGTCTTAGGCCAAAACAACGAGGAAGAAAGTGAAGATGACGATGAAATGGAAACAGAAATGGTGCCCCTTCAAGTAAAAAGGCACTACACGCTATTATTGTTGTTTCCACGTACTGTCATTGCCAATATGTAAATGAAAATTTACAAGTTTTCAACATTGAAAATGAGATTGAAGAGATGTTTTATGAATTGAAAACGAAACAAAATTTACAACTTATTTTACGAAATTAAATGTACTTCACAATCATTGTTTCCTTAATAACGAAAAAATATATACTGTACTGTGTATTTTTTTGTGTTTGCGTAGCCTATGTTTTAGGATATTTTAATTGTATGTATCCTATGTTTATTACTGTTCAGTGAAAAACGAGTTTCAGTGCTAATTAATTTTAAGCTATCTATTACGGTATGTACTGTATGAATGATTATTGAAAAAAGTTCAATACGAAAAGTGAAATTCTATTGTTAAACATTAGTAACACAACATCTAATAAAACCAGTTTGTATCCAAATTTCTTGTTAAGTTAATAACCTACACTTTATGTAATTAATTTAAATATCTCACTGTATTGAAGTAATCTACTGTATTAAACATTCGTCATAAAGTTATCTATTCAGTAGTTTTTCAAAAACTTATTCCATGCACCATTTACATACGTATATAAGTTATTTTGTACAGAAAAATTAGTACTCAAACTTCCCTCCCACCGTTAATTACTCGCTCTCTCTATAACGGAACTCTCTTTATAGCGGCGGTACCTCATGGTCCCTTCAATTCCGCTATAGAGAGATTTTACTGTACTAATTACAGAAGCAAATTGCTTCTTTAATTATTTACTTAAATGTAAAAATTAAAAAACAAACTCCAACCTAAGGCATCAGTAAAAATTTTCCTTAGTCTAAGAATCATTAAGCATTACACCGAACACCTGTAGCAATGATCAAAATAGACAAATCTACCCGTCAATTTCAAGTATTCGTAACAATCCTTACAAAATTATACGACCTGTTAAAAATGCATACTTATCGTTGATATTAAGTATGTCCTTTACATCAAACCACACTACGAACAAAGAAAAATCTGGTTCATGCGAGTCCAGTTCGGATGAATGCTTACTCCACTAAAATGTCCATAAACCGAAATTTATTTTCCTAAACTACAGTTAGAACATTCAGATTACGAATCTGATAACCAGACAAGTAATATAACACGTAAAAACCCAGAAATGTGATGGAGAAACGGAAACGCATATACTGTGAACAAAAAAATTCTCTTCATTTTCAATAAAAGATAAGAAGATCATTTACGAACTTTCTCTGGCGAATAAAGCCGAAGATATGAAAAATTAACGCGTCCAGAAACATACGCAAAAAACTAATTTTGGATCATTGAACAGCCGTTATGTTTTTGTCTTCATTTCTACACCAAAAGAATGATCTCTTAACGATCCATCGTTGTCATACTTTTATTATGTCGTAGGGTTTACTTATTGGTCACCGTATTTCAGTTCGATACGTCGTATTCTGCAGGTGGCGTGTCAAATTATTTACTCTCAATCTGTTCGTTGCAGGGCTAAAATAAATAGTTGTTTCTTATCACGTGGTCAGTCAATTAAATGACTGAATCATTTAAGAACAGAAGAGGTAGAGGTGTAAAAGACACTAATCAGAGTTATCTCCTCTGAAAGTAATGAATTTCATTATATACAGCCAGGCCCTGTGGTGAATGAAATGAAGGTGTCATTTGCAGAGTGGAAAATATGTGCTTTTCAGAGGGGCCTGGCATGCTGATAAGTGTACTTTTCCACTCAGTGAGGAAGGCAAGGTAAACCACATCACTCCTCGTATTACTTAATAAAACCTCTACAGGTTCAAACCAGCCTTTCGGCTGATGACATGACAACACGTTGTATTAATCATTAAAATGTACAAGCACATTTGCGTAAACCAAGTAAATTTTCTTTGTGCAATTTTTAAGAGATTAGCAATAATAACAGCACTATCAGATATTCATTGTCTGGTATTCAAATCCATACAAAAGTAAATCTAGACCCCTTTACTAGGATTTGAACCACAGAACGAACCTAAGTCTCTGTATATCACCTGTCAAATAGCTGACTTGCGGCGACAACTTTACAACTACACTAATCCAGTGGGTTCTTTTTGTCAATTTAGTCTAATTTTTGATGACTTTGCACATAGACAAATGACTTAACTCAGTTTCGCCTTAACGACATTTAGCAACAGTCAGGTCAACAGGAAATGGATGCTGACAATTTTATCATGCGTGTACTCGTGTTACTTCCATATATTATTATAGATCAAACTAGAATAATTATCATGTTTATTAAAATTAGGTATGTCCACCTACAGGCACATATCCAGGAACTTTTTCAGTGGGGGGCACGATAAAATATTGAGTACAAAAGCATGTGTACGCGCGCACGAGTAAAAATTGAAAACATCTTATGCAGACAAATTCTACACTGCATGTATTCACAGGAATCGTTGCAAAAATTTACAACAAATTTTGAATACTGGAAAATATATCTAGTTACAATTTTCTAAAACAACCAGCATCTTTAAATCATGGCTCAAATTGAATTGTTGAATATGGCTGTACCATAGTCTGTACTCATCTAGCAAAACAGAACCAGAGTACTTATCACTATAATAAATGGCTTAATTTTATTTCAATATAGTTAATTCAATTTGAAAACGTAATAAATTCAACGAAAAATCTCCAGAAAAAAATGTTGTCATTTTTTTTTGTTTAACCATCAACTGTTTTGCAATTAATGCTAATGCAGACAGTGAGAAGGATGATAGATGAAGATGAGTGTTGAAAAATGCCAGACCTCACTGGGAGTCAAATAGAGGACCCCAGCTAGAAGCCGATTGCCCTAACCACTATGCCAACAGGCTGGCCTAACAAATAATGTTATGATCCTTTAATTTTTTTTCATCGGTAAATACATAAAAGCGTCGATTAGCATATCTTTGGTGTACACCTGTCTTTTTAAAACATACTCTTTTTTTCAATAGCACATGTCTAATGAAAAGTATAATTTATAGAAACAAGTGTACAATTTTTTAATTATAAAAAAATTGTTATTCTTCCTTAAGTATACGTATTTTAGTTGCCCATAACGGGCAGGTGGAGTTTTAAATTATTTGCACTCGATCTGTTGGTTCCAGGGTTACAAAAAATTAGTTAGTAATATGACTGAACTATTTCAGATTTTTTTTTTGTTTAACGTCCGACTGTTCTGCAATTACTGCTAATGCAGACGGTGAAGAATGAAATGATTTTTTTGTAACGTATGAAAATATGCCGTGCCTGAATGGGATTCGAACCCAAGACCGCATGATGAGAGGCGAGCACGTTACCAACTGCGCCAATGCGGCCGGCAATTTGAGAATAGAGGAAGTTGAGGTTAAAAGACACAAGTCAGAATTATCTCCTCTGAGAGTAATGAATTTCACTATACAGCCAGACACTGAGGTGAATGAAGTGAAGGTGTCATTTGAAAGGTGGAAAGTAGATGCTTTTCAGAGGGCCTGGCATGCTGATAAGTATACTCTTTCAACTCAGTGAGGAAGGCAATAGTAAACCTCCTCACTCCTCGTTTTTAATTAGTAAAACCTCTAGAGCAGGGGTCTCCAACCTTTTTTTACTCAAGGGCCACATTGTAAATTTTGGAGGAAAGGCGGGCCAGCAATATTTCAGGGCAGAAAGTCTAGCCCCCCCCCCCATACATCCTAGAAGGTTTTCTAATTAAGAGCTCAGTGGTGGTTTTTGAGATTTTCTTGCTTAGTTTTTTAAGTTGCTATATTTCTTTATAATATCTTTGTTGTTGGCTAACTAAAATTCTTTACGTGATTTTTAAAAAAAAGCTGTGACCAAACAAATAATTATATTTGCTATAAAATAATATTTGTTCAGTAAAAGGAGTTTTCAAGTAGGCTTAATGAAAACACAGAATGATACAAAACCAAATCTTTTCAATTTACTACAAAATGTACTTCATTGAATTTTAAAGAAAACTTGACAATACATGAGTTTACAACAAGTGTAAAGCTTAAAAGGAACAATTATTTTTTAGTGAGAATATTGCATTTGTTTGTCACTTAAAATTTCAGCCCATTTAGGGTCAAACAATGGTTGATCACTACTTGTTTACAGCTAGTTTTACACTTATTGAGAAAAGAAGTGGCAAGTGAGAGACGACTACTGTACTCATATTTAATGGTAAAAATGCTTAAAAGGAAATATATTATCAAATAAAAACTTTTTCTCAGTATGCTAGCTTTCCGCGGGCCGGAAAAAATCTGTTCGCGGGCCGGATGTGGCCCGCGGGCCATAGTTTGGAGACCCCTGCTCTAGAGGTTCAAACCAGCCTTTCGGCTGTTGACCTCAACAAAAATGCTATGTTATTCCTAAAGGAATAACATAGCACCTACAAAAGTTAGTAAAAGTTATCAATTTTAATTAACTACAAAATTTTCACATAAATATGAACAAAAATCAGTTATTTTGTGAAGTGTATAATCAGTAGTGACTTTTACTCAGAACATTAGTGTTCTAGTGTCCTAAATTTCAGCAAGAGATTTTTTTTAAAAAAGGATCTGATCGATCAGTGACACAATCTACCCCATCTTAGTGCAACTGGCTTCTGGCCGGGTCCTGGGTTCGATTCTCGATCAGGTCTGGCATTTTTTTATCACTCATCTTCATTTATCATCATTCTCAGTCTGCAAGTAGAAATTGCAAAACAGCCAGACGTAAAACAAAGAGTATTCAATCTTACAAGTACGAGTCCCTTCAATGAGGAATTTATTAATAAATGCTGAAGCTTGAATAAACAAATACACTGGCAATAAAAGTAATTGTGCTGTAATAAACAATAATTCTGATTCATTCAGGTGCATCAGACAAAAATTCTCCTCCGGTTACAGATTTTTTTTTTTTAATCTTAGGTAAATATTTTTTACTTAGTAAGCCAACTTAAGTGAATCCAGCACTTTTGGTGAAACAAAGTCTTAAAACTACCACAGTATATTAACTAATTTAATATTACATAGCCTACATAATAATTATGTATAGAATAATTATTATTCTAAGGTAGAATAATATGCTAATGTATCAATTAAAAATGCTTGTAAATTATTTCAGTTAATAAGAAATTTATTTTCATAAGTACAACCATGTATATTTTTCCAGTGAAAACATTTCTATTCCAAGAATGTACTTTATTCCCTACAATATGAACTTGTACAATCTTGTTATGAAGTACAATCATGTCAGTCTTTGTAATGAGCAGTCAATAATTCACAGATTTAAGATTTGAAAATTTATCCCTACATAAATTAATGTACATTTAAGTTTTTTGCTTCAAAAATAACATGTTTCTTGAATGGTTTCTAATGGGCAGAAGTGGAGTAAATAGGACGACGTATACTAATACCAGCACTTTTTCACAAATGAAAGCATTAAACAAAATGGACTGTTTACACATGTTACTAACATACGCAGGGTTAGAAAATAACACTTTCGTTAAAGTTTATTTAAAGATAAGAAGGTACGAGTTTATTTAATATAAGAAGATTTACAAGAACACGATCAAGGTACAACTTACAATACCAACGATTTTAAATATTCAACAGCCCATTATAAAACATAAATCTAAGAACCTGTTCTGACTATTCATTAAAAGTAAAATTTTCGCTAAAAATAAAGGTATACCAAAATAAATGCGCAGTTATATAGTTACTCACATTTCTTGTTGGCCGAGAAGGTATTCGTGAATTATTGTTTAAAATCCCTAAAACTGATCTACTATTTGAAATAGTGGCTTTACTACTTCGTAAATTTCGGACGTTTCTATTTTCTTGGTCCTCATGCACCTGAAATGAAGCCATAGTTGCACCTTCTAATATTTTATAGTATTTAAAACGTTTCAAGTAACTGATTAAATTACAGTGATTGTTAAAACAAAATAAAATAAATTCAAATAATAAAACTCATGCAAGCCGGATGAATCTACATTCGTGGTCATATGGTAAACGGTTACAACAAACTGTTATAAACGAGAAAACGTTGAAAGATCATAGAATACAAACTCACCAATGACAGACCAGCGATCAGTCACGTGATTATCATAGAGGTAAACTATTTGATGTCTAGTAAATTAAACTATACAAAGACTCTTTCATTTTATAAAAATTACATAAAAACAAAATAAATAATATCTCCACACAATAAAATAAACAAATGTTATTTTGGAAAGTATATGTATAGCAAGTTGCTTGATATATACTATTTAATAAACGTTGTGAAAAATTGAAAATAATTAGAGTGACTAGTTATATACGTATCAGAGACTAATAGTTCGTTATTTTTTGTATTGCTAGAAGTAAATAATTTTGGTACTAAACTCCCTCTGAAAACAGGATTCATCTAACGCCGATTCTGCGAATCTCATCCAGAATTTGGATCATCCCATTCATTACTCTTTGATTGCATTAGCTTATGGAACATCAATGACGTATGCCGGCTGATAATGTTGTTGTTGAGTACTTCTATATGCAGCTGGCGTTTCAATCTAGTTGTAGCAGTCGTATGTGTTCTGTATATCTACTGGGACATAATTTTTCATAAGTATAAACTTATGAACGATAAGATGAATGATATTGACGGCTCGGTTTTAGAAGGGGTAGGGTTTTATTTACCTCTGTGTTACTTCTAGTTTCACCGATTTATATTTGTATATCTAGGTTATGTTCACAATAACAATAGCGTTAGTCTGGCCTATAAATTCTCTTTAATAATTAAACAAGATGTTAAACATATATTTTATAATCATAATGAATAATATAGGTTGTAGTGATCATACAAATTTACAAATTTTTATGCAATTCGTAAATGGCTAGGTGATTCGCACCTAGCCGCATCGCGGCCCAGACAGATCTCGCCTGGACGACTTCGTAGAAACCAGCATCAATATCAGTGTTATAATATAGTTCCAAATTTTTTCGATTCATTTTATTAATTTAATATCATGGATTTGTGAACAAAATTGGTTTTCTGCGATGTAATTTTAATTGTAATAACGATTTAATATACCATATTCCTTAAAAAGTACTAAGAATATTTTTCGTTTTCTCGTCCAGTATTACCGATTCGTATTATAATTTTTACAGCTTTATATTTCTTGGTAAAATTACAGATACATGACAGTTTACTACCCGCCAACTCCCGAGTGACATTTGTACTCTTACAAAACACTATAATTTTCCTTTATTTTATTGGTTTTACTTTTAACTCTCCTACCAAGATAATAAGACCCTGCACCTATTAATATAGCAGAGTTAACAGAATAATATTGGATCAAATCCATTCCCTAGCTGGGATAACATAGTATCTTTATCAGGCACCAACTTTTGTTAGCTTTCTGGAACCTGGATATTTATGCTAAATTAATACATACTTAATTTTCAGGGTGGGCAAATTTTGCGTATGGCAGTAACTCTTAGTGCTCTTCAGAAAATTCCAATTCATGTACGAAATATAAGAGCTGGAAGAAGTAAACCAGGACTGAGACCTCAACATCTGAAAGGTAATTCCAGAAACATTTGTATAGAAATTTGTGTTGTAATAATACTGATGTTTTTAATTTTTGGTGAATTTTACTAAAAATAGTGAAAATATGGTTATAATTTTCTGTGGTACCTATATGTAGGACTAAATTTAATGGTTTTTATGTTATTAATACTATAATTGAATCAGTCATTTCAGAAAGCTCATAAGTCAAAATTTTATATTTTTTCTTTTGTGTATTTTTGGACTAACTGAATGTTAACACACCATCCCTATCAGTCTGACTTACATAAGTCTGTCTGGCTTACCTTAGACGTAATATAAAACTTAGAAAAGGTGTATCCTAAGTTTTATGAAATGGTTCCTTCTAATTAAGTAATGAAAGTGGATGATTTTTTTTAAGCTTAAGCTCTACTTTCTGGTGGAAGAGGCTACACCAAGTTTCTAGCAAAAATATTTTTAAGGGAGATTACTACTGTTTGTGACAGAAGGCTACTGTTTACGAAGAACGTAAATAGTCCTAAAAACCAACATTTTATTTCTTAAGTTACGAATTTCAACTTCTATTATTGCAAAAAGCTATTTTAAGTCACTAATATAAACTAATGAAATAAATATTAATGAGTACTATTGTACAACACAATTTTCTTCTTGTCTAACAACGCATTTTATAAAAAAAAAAACATAAGTTCTAACAATTAATTTTAGAAACACCTGAAGTAAACAATTTTCAACTTTTTTTTAATGAGTGGCTTGTTTTTAAAAATAAAAAAGTACACATTTTTTATTAAAGGGGACAGCCCTCTGAAGAAATTATATTTTTAATGATTGTTTTTTATTGTAACGTAGTAAATTTACCAGTTTTTTAATTTTTCCAAAAGTTACTTTTTTGATTTATGGGCTTTCTGAAATAACGGATTCAATTCTAAAGTAAATGATTTGTTTTAGGGCTAGAGATTGCAAGAGATATTTGCCAAGGTAAATTGAAAGATGCAGTTGAAAATTCAGTTGAAATCACCTTTCATCCTGGTCAGTTGACACCTGGACATTATGTTGGAGATACAAAGACTGCTGGGTATTAACAAGTTTTTTTTGTACATTAAGTTATTTTGATATAATTTGTTCTCAGAAGTACGAGAATTAAAATGCTAGTTTGCCTGTTAAATTAGTATTCTAAAAAAATTAGCTTTGGAATGCGGTATTATAAGCTTTGTTAGATGCAATTTCAGAAAAACATTAAATTCATGATTGTATATAACTGTATTTTTGTAGAGTTTGTCAAAGCTATGTATGCGTAGCTTTTACGCAGGCTAGAAAAATACACATGCCAGGTGGGAATACTTTAGGGTGGTTTGCTGTGCTTCTGAGAATGGTGGAGGACATACGCACGCACTTCAACTTGCACTACTCATAGTAGAACTACAGCTCCATTGCAGACAAATTGATGCCATCTCGTAGCCAATGTATCTAGCCTTTCTTTAAATGTTATTTTTTTATTGTTAGTTTTATTTTTCATTTTTATTTTTTTCTATAAAATGTATATTTATTTATATTACACAAAACATCAGTTATACAAAAACAAATTAATTTATTCTAAAGGCTCAATACTGTCCATTTCATCTGCATCTTCCTGTTCTTCCTTGCTTGACCCTGAATTTTCATCGCTGTTATCGCTATCATTCGTAATTATGAACCTCTTCAATTGCATATCTATAGCCCTGTCAGCCTCATAATATGTATCTTCCACCTTTCGTTCCATTATCTCCAATTTTTTTTTCTTCGGTTAATATGCTCCTTAAAGTGTGAACTGATTGATATTCCTCAAAGTTTAGCGGTGCGCTCCTGAATTTTTCGTGTAGCATCTCATATTTTCATTTGAAATAATTTTATATACATTCATTAGAATATATTTACTTTGGCTTCTCAGCATCACTCCTTTGCCTATTAAGCGTGTTGATTTTAGTCGAGGCATTACAAAGTGCTATTCTTATTTTAGAATATGCACAACACAGTAAAACTGGTTAAAGTATTATTGATAAATACTGTTTAGAGAAATATTAAAGTATTGACAAAAACTATTTAGTAGAATCGCAATGCTGAGATCTTACCATTGGAAAGTACACAAAGTGACTGCTGTTCAGAAGACTGTTGTCAAACCCCACCCTTTGTCGCATAACAGTTTCATACCCTTCCACTCCTTCCAAAATAACTACCACACTCTCAAAAGCAAGCCAAATGAACAACTGCGGATCAACGGAGTATGCATACATAACTATCTTACTGTACTGATGTAGATCTTGGTAACTTATGACAGTTTGTATTACCCTATTTCTAAATTTGACAAGTAAACTGAACATTTCTGTCTACAGTGAGATCCAGATATAGTGTACTTCTTAATACTGTCACAAAACAATAATTAACGCATTTATTTTACATTTTATCTGGTTTTCTTGTGTTTGCGTATGTTCAAATAAATTAATATATTTTTTAGTCATACTGTAAACTATATTGTTAATCACATTTAATAAAAACTGAAAAACACCTGTACAAGAACAGGTAGAATGTAGCTAAAAGTTTCAGTAACCACAATAAACTCAAAATTTGATACAAACATTAGTGTGGAATTAATTAAACTTAACTTAAGTATTTTTAGGTTAAATGATTTTTGTTCTCTGTTAAATATCCAAAATAATTTCATCGTTACATCATTATAACATGCCTTCTTAAAATTAATTTCAGCGTAAACTTGTAGTTGATTTTATTATGTATCTATATGCTTATGTAACATAGATAAAATCACCAAATGCACAATACATGATGCTTTACTGATTAAAAAATTCATAGCTCCTTTCAGATATCATGTATCCATCATCAGTTGAAATATAAAATGTATTTCAATGCTTTTGTCATTTTATCATGATATCCGAAACGACCTATTGACTTTTTTAATCAGGTGAGAATCATCTATTGTGTATTTGGTGGTTTTATCTATCTATTTAATTAAAATTGTGATTTTGTCTGTACAATTTTTCAAAATGCCCCAAATTTTGTTTCCATGTCAGATCTACCTAGTAAACACTGAAGATAAGTTCAGCTAAATTTTTGTGTGTTTGTATGTTATGGCATCACGCAAGAACCGCTGAACCAAATTTAATGAATTTTCGTATTTAGGTTCTGGACATAATCAAAATGAAAATAGGCTATAATTTTTTTTAAATATCACGAAGGAATGGGGGAGTTAAGAGGGAGGAGTAAACAAAAAACTAGGAACATCTCCGTTAAAATCATAGTATCAAAAAATGTTACATAATCAAAATTACGAAAAGTTGAAAGACAAATAAGTTTGATTATGTAGTTTATCATTTTCATCCATAATAATGAAGATATTACTAAATTTATAAAAATGAACATAGCAATATTTTAGATATAAACAGAGCAATAAACACCGGCCTACAAATGAATGAATACGGGTTTTATCGTACCATACACTACGCTCTTTTCAGTTACCTACTTTACCCATTCCACCAGTGTACCCTTACCACCCGCACACCCATTTTCGATCACGTTGTCAAAAATGAATCGCAGCATCTTACGAGTTAGTTACTGTAGTTAACCATTGTGGAGTTCCTATTGCGATTTACCATTCATTTAATTGTATCAATACAGCAATTTTCATTGCTCTGTAGCGAATAATTAAATTACCTAAGTTATATTACTCACACAGATTTGTATAAGTAAATCTTCAAAACATCAATTTTCATTGCTTTATAGTAAATTTATTTATTTATGTAAAACAATACAAATTAATTTTTGTGAAGATATTTTTGTTGAATCTGTTTGGGTTTCACCACACACATACCCCAGACCACCAATAAACAATACCGGCTGTCCATAGGTTGCAGCCTCGATAAAAATTAAATTACTGTTGTACATATTGTTGTGTTTTGATTCTTTCAATTTTATCTTTTTTTAAACCTTTTATGCCGGCCGCGTTGGCGATGTTGGTAACGTGCTCGCCTCTCATCACGCGGTCTTGGGTTCGAATCCCATTTGGGCATGGCATTTTTTCATACGTTACAAAAAATTCATTTCATCCTTCACCGTCTGCATTAGCAACAATTTGCAAAACAGTCGGACGTTAAACAAAAAAAAAAAAAAATAAACCTTTTATTGTTAATAGATTTTGAAGTTTTTACAAGTTCTGGTTTTCTTATTTAGTTCGTTTTGTTTACTTCTAGATATCTCTTAGTTCTGTACACTATTTTTTTTCTTATTTCGAAGATAATTATTACTTCGCGGAAGTGGTCATGTTTGACCAAAGTTACAAGACATGCCAAAATAAATAAAATTCAACAGGGCTTACGAGAGCCTGGAAGCTTTTACATCGAGGGAGGCTTAGTTATACCCACCAAATTGAACCCGTAGAACAATGGGAACAACAACTGGTGTCTGAATGGTTCGCCAGGCTTCTATTCACACAAGTGAGTGTTTTAAGCTCGTTCCAGTCACCAGGAGGCTGACAAGGAAAGACATAACTTCACGAGGCCAAGTCTGTTGAAAAACATGAGGTAAGACTAGCGTCTCAACAGGTCCGTCAGGCTTCTATTTGCACAAGTGAGTGTTTTGAAGTCCGTTCTAATCACCTTGTGGCTAAGTGAAAGACACTCACAATTTCATGAGGCTGAGTCTGTTGATGAATATGAGCTATGGTTAGCTTATTGACAGGTCATTATTTTAGTATGAATACATTGAGATATATATCATATCTCAATATCAGGCTAATTCTTATTTATTAAAGTAATCATATTTTTGAAAATTAAAAATTAATTTTTTTAAATTAAGATACTGTGTATTTAAAAACATCAAGATCTTTCTTTATTTTACATTTAGTTGTCTTTTTTACTTATAATAGTAATGCTGACATTGAAAGGAGGTACGAGTAGATAACAATGAATGATTAAAGAACATCAGACCTGACAGGGCTCAAACTCTGTGTACCAACAGACCGTCCACAGCACCTAGAAAACCATTCAAAAATCGAGTATTTTCACTAGTATTAAATAATTTTAAACAATACCCAAGAAAGTGTTTAAAACTAAATTATCTGTAATGTTTATGCTTTAGGAGTGTATGTCTGATGATTCAAGTAGCACTACCATGTGCTCTCTTCAGTTCTGGTCAAACTACGTTACAACTGATTGGTGGCACTAATGCTGATATGGCACCTCCCATTGATCATACTACAACAGTAAGTTGATGAATATATTATTATTTTGTTTAAATGTATGACATATTAATTAAGAAATATAGTGCATAGTGCATTAGCTTCTCTATAATGTAATATCAGTATTGGTGTTTGAAAATATTACAATACGTTATTGTTATAATACTGTAGTGTCTTTTCAGTATAATTAAAAGTGTGAGGGGTCACTTTTTATTTTGGTATGTAAGGTTTTTGTTTAGTACATGTGGTTTTTTTTTCATTTTCTCTTGTCCTATATAAATATATAGTAAAGGGAAGTGTTGTTTTTGTATCGAGTTTTCATTGGATATACATGTTTTCAGGCTCTTAAACCCAAAAATATGTTTTTAGTTATTGGTCTGTGAGTGTGTGTGTGTGTTTGTGTGAGAGTGAAAAAAATATCTCAAGAACGGAATATCATACAATACTGATACTTGGAACTTGAGTTCTGGGTACCACAGACGACTCTACTCAAACATGTTCTTAAAAATCAGTCAACCAGAAGTAATAGTTTATTTGTGTGATTTTTCACTTTTTTATGATTTTTTTTTATAAATGGCTCCTACTTTTTTTTTAAAAATTGCCTCTAAACTAAATTTGTTATGCTCTTCAACACTGGTTCCAACCTTTCTAGCACTGTGTCCCCCTTTGAACACTGATGCAAGGTCACGCACCCCCCCCCCACCATCACCACTATAAGTTGTATTCAAAACAAGTAGTAGCCTACAATCGGAATATGAAACAGAAACCTGATCACAGTGTTGCCAGAGTAGGACAATTATCGAGTTATTGCAATAATCAAATGCTAGACTCTGCTAGTGTATAATGTACAGAAAAGTATGATAGTGTTGGTAGTATACATGCGACTACAAAACTGAGTAAATTATAGTTTTACTTTTTTATTTGTTTTTTTTTTTAAATACTCTCACTCGTCCCTTGAACTTCGTCTACGCCCCCCAGTTGAAGAATCCACAAGACAACGGTTTTCTCGGGAAATGGTTATTGAAGTGGCTGGGGTAGAAGTTAGGTTAGAAAAGAGGGGAAAGATGGTTAAGGTGGGTGTCTATAGATCCCCTAATGGTGATTGGGGTCAGTTTTGTTCATCGTTCAGTGAACTACTGGAAGTTTTAACAGAACGATACGTAAAAGTGGTAGTTTTGGGTGATTTTAATGTAAATCTTGCTGTTGAAAATAAAATGGCTGAAGAGTTTAGGGATATTGTGGAGATGAACAATCTTGATATAAAAGTTAAAGGTTATACAAGAATTACTACTCACTCACAAACCATAATAGATAATATTTTAACAAATATGGAGAGTTGTCAGGTTAGGTTAAGGGGTTCAGAGCTCTCTGATCACGGCTACCAAGTATTAGAGATTCAGGATTTAGGTAGTCATGTCCCAAATCAAAAAAATATTAAAGAATTTAGGCAGGAAGACCAAGGGAATGTTAATTGTTTGTTACATAGTTTATCCAAAGAGGATTGGAAGACGGTTTTCAATTCATCTGATATTAATCAAAAATATCATAATTTTATTGAGACATTAAAATTTCATTATAATAATAGTTGTCCAATTAAAAAGAAAGATGTAAAAAATATTGTCAGTGAAACAGATGAGTGGGTCACAGGGGAAATTTTGCAAATGAGGTCTGAAGTTAGAGATGCATACTCAGATTTTCTTTCACATAGGACTACCTTTAATGAACAGAGGTACAAAACTATTAAAAAACATTATGCCAGAGAAGTCCAGAGAGCTAAATGTAAAAAAACTGCCGAAGTTCTTCATAATTCACCAAATCTAAACTCAGCAATATGGGAAATAATTAATAAGAATCGAGGTGTAGTTAGCAACAAAAGTTTTACTGACATACCTAATATTGTTAACAAAAACAATGAACTTATAGAGAATGGTATAGAAATTTGTAATTATTTTAACAAATATTACCAGGAAGTAGCTTTAAAACTTAAACAACAGATTGGGGGAACAGTGGGATGTTATGATCCAAAAGGTAACAAGGTAGTAAATCAATTCTTATTTAGCCTAGTTTCAAGGGAGGAATTAGAATCAGTTATTGATAGTTTGAAAAGTAAGAAAACATGTGGGTTAGATGGGATTTCTAGTATAATTGTTAAAGAATGTAAAAATCTTTTAATTACTCCTCTCCTTCATTTGATTAACTTCTCACTTGAAGCAGGTGTATTTCCAAACAAACTGAAGGAGGCTAAAATATTGCCTATATTTAAGAATGGAGATAGCCAGTTAGTTGAAAATTATAGACCCATAAGTATTTTAAACACAATCAGTAAAATTTTTGAAAAGGTAGTATTTATTAGGTTAATCAGTTTCTTGACTGAAAACCTAATCATCTCAGAGGATCAGCATGGTTTCCAAAAAGGTAGATCAACTAAAACTGCAATTGTTTCACTTGTGGAGCAAGTAGTTGATATATTGGACGCCGGGGAGAAAGCATTGGCAGTGTTTCTGGATCTGAGTAAAGCTTTCGATTGTGTTGATCATGAAATTTTATTGAAAACACTAGAGTCATTAGGCGTTAGGGATGTAGAATTGAAATGGTTTCAATCTTACCTTATTAATAGATTACAGTGTGTGGAGTTAACTAGGGTTATTAGAGGGAAACTTACAAAGGTTGTATCTGGAAAGCTTGAAGTCAAAGCAGGCGTTCCACAAGGGTCAGTTTTAGGTCCAATTCTGTTTCTATTGTATATTAATAGGTTACCAGAAGTCATACCTGATGGCAGAGCTTTGTTGTTTGCTGATGATACTTCAGTAATCAGTAACAGTTTACTGGTAGATGCTCTTGAAGTAAATACACATGTTAACATAGAGTCCGTAGTACAGTTCTTGAATCAAATGTTATTAACAGTTAATGGGAAAAAGTGTCAGTACTTGCAGTTTAAAAATAAACATAACGTTAAAGAAAGTAGAGAAGTGGATGTATTTATTCATAATAATAGTTTAGAGCATGTAGAAACAGTGAAGTTCCTGGGCGTATCTCTAGATAGATCTTTGTCTTGGGACTTCTATACCATTCAAGTTTGTAGTAAAATATCATCTGGGGTATTTGCACTAAAACAAGTTGCCAGATTAAATGATAAAAAATTACTAATGGTAGCTTATCATGGCCTCATTCTGTCTCATATCCGTTATGGTATTTTAGTATGGGGTAATTCTAGCATGGGTAATATAAATAGGGTTTTTAAAATTCAAAAGAAAGCTATTAGGTGTATGGTGGGAGCTAACCAGCTAACCTCATGCAGGCCACTATTTAAGGAGCTTAAATTGCTTACAGTTCCCTGTCTCTACATTTTTGAGGTGATTATGTATGTTAGGCAAAATAATTTTATGCAGAATTTCAATGTTCACAATCATAACACGAGAAACAGGAATGATTATTATGTGGCTAATCACTCCACAAAATTGTTTGAACAAAAACCTACTTATGCAGGGAGAAAATTCTTAAATAAATTACCCCAATCTTTAAAGTGTTGTGAGGATTTGAATTCCTTTAAAAAAAATTTTAAAAATTGATCGGTGAAAATTTTTATAGCATACAAGAATTTCTTTCTTGATAGTAGTGATACATAGTGTGTTTCTTATACGTATTTCAGGTGTTATATCTGACGACATGTCCTATACTCCTCCTGGAGTCTCCAGGGCGGAAAAAAAAAAAAAAAAAAGATACAGTCAGGATAATGTCTGCTGAAATTCTTGGGGTCTGTGCTCTCATTGAAGGCTTTGTATGCATTTTACAACAAAGGTATAATATTTAATCAAAGTTAATCGAAACACATACAACTTACAGTTTAAGAATTTTTTACTAAATTGCTTACTTTAGCATCAATTAGTGGTTTGCCTTTTTTGTCGAACAGACTTTGATTTTCATTTTGCTCAATTTACTCATGATTAAAATTAGGTTATGTTTTTCATTTTACATTGGTGATTTAACGTAGGTTATATGTTTTATTATGTACATTGACAAGAGAAAGTCATGTGAGTGTTTCACGCCAGATTTTTATTGTATATATTTGTAATGTAAGTACATTCTGTTGTTTTCAGGTATTCAAGTCTATTCTGAAACGCTTTGGAGGTTCTTTTGATTATGAATTAAAGAGAAGGTAACTTAATAATTTTTGGTTTTTTTACATTTTTAAGATTTTTAGGGTGTCGACTGCTAAGGCTAAGCTAATTGCAGAATGGAAGATGGTTGCCTATCTTCTATTCTGTTTCTTATAAAATCATTAGGTTTCTTATAAAATCTTACTAAATCTGGCAGAAGAAATATTTGATTTTGTTGCATACTGATCAGTTTTGGCTTTTTGAACAAAATTTGTATAAATAAGTAAAAAAAACTGTTAACAGATTTCTTTTAATAACTGTTGGTTTTTTCATTAGTTTGCTTTAGAAACAAAATTTCAACTTCTTGAATCCCAGTAAGATTAATTCACTGGAAAACATTAGTTTTATAAAGCCAGATAAACTTAACTGAACAATACCTACTGCTGCTATTTTTTTTACGTAGAAGTGACTGTTTCCTGGGATAGTTCCAGAAGTCCCGATTTTGGGAAATGTCTGGTTCATTTTTTACTATTGTATTAATCTGGAATTCAATTTTTTTTTTGGAATTCAGAATATTTGTATATTTGGTAACAAATATTTGATGAGTTAATGTCAACATATGGGGTGTTAAGATCATCACAAATTGCTTTACAAGCAGTTTGTGTAGTATCTTTTTCCCTCAAAGTCTCAACTGTATACTGTTTTAAAACTGTGTTCTAGAAAACAGTCTGGAGTACAATATTATGACCTAATATTATATTGACTTTGTGGAGGAGGGGTACAATGTATATGTATTTTATCTTCGCTTTGAATGTTCTATTGTTTATTTATTTATCTGGGTTGATCTATTATGTTCCTTCTTCAGTACAATTGATTGTAAGGACTCAATGACTGAGAAAGGTATCAATTGCTGAAAAATTTGTAAATTTGTTTTAAGTAATTTTTCTACTAAACTACTAGATGTGTAATTATAGTGTTTGTAATTTATCAAACATTCAAGTACAGATGATAACTTGGACTTGATTTTACTAAAAAGTTTCTCTGTTGAAGTATGTAATTTATTTTCATACTTTGTTCTAGGTTTTTTATTGTTATGCGATTAAAATAGAAAAATGTTGATTTCAAAGTGTGAAGATTGTTGGGAATTCTTGTGTTTTTGACTGTAATTTATTATTTTTTTTATTGCAGAGGTTTTTTTCCGAAAGGTGGTGGTGAAGTAAAACTTACTATAGATCCTATAAAATCATTAAAGGCCGTAAATATGACTGACCCGGGGGCTGTTCAAAGGATATGGGGTTTGTCATATGTCGCAGGGTCTGGAGAATTTCTCATGAAGGTATATATTCTTTGTACTTTTTTTAATTTCAGCATTGAGTAGGTCTATTATAAGTTATCTGCTAGCTGATTGATTCTTTGTAAAATTTGCCAATGTTCATCTTATCTCCCAAAACATTCTTTTTTGATATTATAATTTTAATTTATGTAAGAAAGGCAAAAGTAAAGCACAATTTACATTGTGTAACGTGTGTTTTATAAACTTTTAGACACAGTGATGTCTTGGTATGAAACGCAGCCAGATTGTAGTGAAGTTCAGCTCTTTCTACTTAAGCAAATAAAAGGACTAGGCCAGTAGCAAACGAGTGTCGAAGCTCATGCAACCAAAATTAGCAAGTTTTTTAAGTAAGATTTCTGTGATTTTTTTTAAGGTTTATAGTGAATCTTTGTTTTAACTGTACATACTGTTTTGTTTGTTTTCAGTTTATTATACAGTACATACTCCATTTACTTTACTGTTCATTTACTACTTATAAACCTAGAAATACCATAGTTAACCCTTCTGCAACAGAAGGCAATCGTAGTTGCCCTGGTAGTTACCAGCTTTAAAAGCCTACAGCAAACGTATTTATGAAGCGATTTGTTCGGTTCATATATCAAATTACTTGTCTTGAATGGCTCTTTAATTTTATATAAAACACAATGCAAATGTATTGATAGCAAGGTTGAAACGATGGTTGTAAGTTACTAAGTTAGTTTTAAAGTCGTCCTATCTTCAAGACAATGTAACTTATGGAATATTTCTTTATCTGTAAGGTTCGTAGAACTACGTGCTTATCCAGAATAATGCATAGATGCTATAAAATCAAACCTTTTCGTCCTACGTGCAACTGTTGGCGTAGTATGCGGAAATTCTGAGAGTAAACATTATCTTTCTTCGTCAAAGCTCCCACGACCTGTTTCATGGCCTATTACAAACCCTATTCTTTTACCACTACCACTTAATTTTGTATGTGAATTTGTAACTGTATAAATATGTTCATCAATACTATTCACAAACATATTGTGAACAAGAGGGTGCGGAATAGGAGGAATTTGACAAGACAACACTGCTCAAATATCAGAGATTCTGTTCCCACTTTGCGGGTTGCAAATTTCAAACTGCAATTATTAGGGCTAATGTTACTCTAAATTATATTGTAACACATGGTTTTATTCACAAATTTGTCCTCTAAAGATTATGTTCCGGACAATTTCTTGATAAACTTAAATTTTAGCACTTTTCAGCCAAAAATATAAATTAACCTACAAATTTTTACGCGCGTAAAAGTTTCGCCCACTTTAGCTAGCGAAAAACGCAACCTATTTTTATGTTTTAAAATAAAAATAACCGTACATGTTGTATAAAATGCCTGTAATTTTTTCTTAGTTTTCTATCAGTAATGGCCTTCTGCTAAATGAATTTAATTGGGAGCATGTTTTGACATTTGAACATTCAATATACAACGAAAAACACCCCGTTTCAGAAGGGTTAAGCATTTTAAAAAGGTTGAAATAAAAGAAAACTAACACTTCTCTGTTCTTACCATGTATTTTGTTGCTTTTAATGAACGAATATATATTATATAAATATCTAGTGTGTAGTAATTCAGAGATAGAATAATACAAAGAGTATTGTACTTTACTTTCACCAAAAAATTATGAATTTAATTTTAAATTTTTTCATGAAAGTAAAGTACGAAAAATTATGAATTTAAAATTAAATTCATAATTGTTTGGTGAAAGTAAAGTACTATACTACTCTATCTCTGAATTATTACACACTAGATATTTGTTCATTAAAAGCAACGAAATATATGTAAGAACAGAGAAGTATTTGTTTTTATTTATTTCAACCTTTTTAAAATTCTTACTGTGGCATTTATAGGTTTATAAATAAATTTTTAAAAATCCAATTATGATCTACTACCTATTGTCCCAATAGGTTCAAATTTGCGACTCTACTGTATTTATAGATAGTTTTTTCATCTGGTAGAACATTAGGAAAGGTGTTTATTAAAAGTGTGCAGAAAGCAAGCAGTTTCTTTCAATCTATGAAAAGCTTAGTTTGGGATCTAGAACCCATAAACTGTGAAAAAATGTGTGTAATGCATATTTTGTGCCTATACTAATGCAGTAGAATCAAGGACAGGTGGAAGGAAATCAGAGAGTAGAATGCAAGGAAAAGAAATGAAGTTCAAGAGGAGTAATGCTAAGAAAGACAAATAAAAGATAGAATGAGAGATGATGTAATTAGGAAACAATTGGGGGATGGACAGACAAATCTATGGTGGGTTGGTCATGTCAGTAGAATGGAAGAGGGTAGACTTCCAAAGCGATGCTGAACTCTGAGAAAAAAATTAATTTTTAATTTTTTTGGTCGGCCTGTTGGTGTAGTGGTTATTACGCCGAACTTCTATGCCAGGGTCTCAGGTTCGATTCCCGGTCAGGTCTAGTACTTTTTCATTACTTATCTTCATGTATCATCCTTCTCACTGTCTGCATTAGCAGCAATTACAAAACAGCCAGATGTCAAACCAAAATAAATAAATAAAAGAACTCATATAAATGAAGGGAAAAAGATCAAGGGTACATCAAGAGTGAAAATGATGGGTTCAAATTATGGATGAATGAAGAAAAAAATGCAATGCCAACAGAGCAATGGATGAAGGATGATTCAGTGATAGAGAGATGTGGAGAGGAGTTATGTTGACCCTGACCCTTGGAAACTTGGGAGAGGGATAAAAAGGAAAATTATGAAGAATTGTTGTAGAAATATATTCAAAAAATGTATGGTTCGTATTTAATCAGTTACGATAGGTTGCTTATTAAAGCCTCCTTTTGTGAAATTGCGTTGATGACCTTTATATCAGTTTTTGGCAGTCAATACAGGCGTAACTAGATATATCATATTATTGGAACACATTTTCTGCTGTATGCATAGGATTAGTTACCTAAAACTTTACTTTTAGGACGTCAGAAACCATAGCCAATATACAATACACAAGTGGCTAACCTATTTGTTTAAGTGGGTTCGATTCCTTGTCAGGTCTGATATTTTTCATCTGTCACCCTTTACCATCTGCATTAGCCTTAATGTGCATAACAGTTGGACATAAAATAAAAAAACACAATGTCTATAAGGTAGCCCTGTGTTGCAGGTACCTTAGTGTTCTTGATCTCTTAAATTGTTGAATTTTTCCTTTTACAGATTATGGAGAAAATGGCGAGTTCAGCTGAGCAAAAATTGAAACGCATTGCTCCTTCTATACCTATTAACATAAAACGAGTAAAAGAACGACCAGAGGATGCTGTGGGAATAGGAACTGGAATTTGGTACTTTCCTTTTTTTATTTAACTTAGTTAAGCAATTTTTAAATAAGGGACTACGAAACTTATTACATGTTTTATGTAACTTGTATAGAAAGCATACTATTTAAGAATGTTACATTCAGAATTATCTAAAAGCTTATTGCAGGTTTTTTACTTTGTTTTTCAAGGTTTTAATTTTTTTCTGTACTTGTCTTCCAAAGATCTTTACTGAATTTCCTTTATTCCTTCTGTCTTTCGAGTCTAGATGCTCTTTTTCCTCTTTTCTTTCCCATGAAGACTCTTGAAATCTTGTTTCAGTTCTCCAAATGTTTGTTTGTGTTTTATCACACTTTCTGATTACTATAACTCTTTTTTTATATCCATTGAATCGGGTGCTTGTGTTTCTTTTTCGACTTGGTTAAAATAGTGTTTTATAACTCTTATTATGTGGCCAACAAAAAAAAGATTTTTGTGGTTATATTTAGTATAATTTTTTTTTGGTTTATAAAAGTTTTAATTGCCATAAGGTGTTCACATTCCATTGGTAAGCCAATTGATTTTGTTTGGTTTCTTTTTTATTTCATTGGTCTGATTTCTTTCAGCTAGTTGCTGTTACTGGTTGATTTTTTAAATATTGTATATTTAAAACCAAAAGCTGATTCAATGTATTTTAAATGGAGATTCTATTTTGTAGTATGAACTTTCTCCCCCAAAACAATTTCTTGATTTATATGGCGGAAGAGGGGGAATATTATGAAGTAAAAATTTTGTGCCATCAGTTGTTTTCATAATCCTTACCACAAACGCACACACACATGTATTTTAACTGGTATTTTACAAACCTTTTTTCATTATTACTAATGGAACTCATGCCTTACTTTTGTTTGCAGTGACAAATCGTTAACAGCTGTATTATTAAAATGATAAACAAAAATCCCTCGTCTAATTACAGTGAGAATATCTTAAGTACTTTTATTAATTTTTTGACGCGAAAAATTTTCAATACATACTATCTTTAAACCTATTTTATGGAACAGTAATTATTGGCAAGTTTTTAGTTCACAAATAAATGTATAAAAAGACAGTGTATTCATTTGAAATTGTTGCTTGGAAAACATAAAAAAGTAGCGAATTTTTTCACTGTTTTTAATTAATAATACTACCACGAAAGTAGGTATGGGTTGATGGTTCATAAACCGAAATTTTAATCTGAATGTGCTCTACAAGAAAGCTAATAACATTTTTAATAAATTTTATTTATTTAACATGGTAAATATAATTATATTTTGAAATTACTAGATTTTTGTAAAAATTACAATAATTCATGTCTCGATTCTCCCTATCAACGTTAAAGTAAACACATGATATCACTTTTTAATATCATTCTGTACTGCATTAAGATTTATCATGAATTTTTTCAAATTTTTTTGAGGGGAAATAGCTGAATAAAAATCATTCTATCCTTGTGCCACATATGCGTTGATATAGACTAAATAAGCAAGCCACTTTAGTAGGTTAAGGATAAATGAAGTACATGAATCTAAATTATTTTTTGAACTTATTCACACAGGCTAACTAGTTTTATTTTTAATACTTTTGATAAGAGTCATAGTTCTTCTGCTCCTTTCGTTGTTCTTTTATGGTGTATGTCATGATTGGTCATATTTACTTTCTTTGTCTATGTGAATACATAGGAAGGAAAGTATTGTTTTCATGTTGAGTTTTCACCAGATATACACGTTTTCAGACCCCCTGAACCCAAAAAACATGTTTTTAGCAATCGGTCTGGGTATGTGTGAACAAAATATCCCAAGAACGAAACATCATACCAAGTTGAAACTTGAAACTGAAGTTAGGTACTACTAGAGGACCCGACACGAATGATTTCATCAAAGTCAGTTAACCGGAAGTAGTAGTTTATTTGTGTAATTTTTCACGTCTTTGCAATTTTCTCATAAACTGCTCCTACGATTTTTTTAAAAATTGCTATGTTTACTATATTTTTTATGCTCTACAAGATAGGTAGGGTAGGCGCCATGTCTGCTGAAATTTTTTGGGAGGCTGGGCTCTCGTAGAAGAGCACAGTAGTATGCATTTTACGACAAAAGTGTATTTAATCAAATTTATAGGAAATTAAAAGATCCACAACTTTTAAGCAAAATTTTAAGCATTTTTCTCTAGAGCCTAGTTTAGTATGAAAGAGTAATTTTACTTATTATAAAGCCAAACTAAGGTTGATTTTAATGTTGCATCATTCACTCATGATTAAAATTAGGTTATGTTTTTTGAGGTTAGTTTATTTGTAATGTTTTATTGCTAATGTTAGGTTATATTGTTCATTATTTGCATTGGCAAGAGGAAGTTGTGTGAGTTTCACGCCAGATTTTTTTACTTTCTGTTGCTCTATGTGTATGTACAGTATATAAGGAAGAAAAGTATTGTTTTCGTACAGATTTTTTAAAATTTAGTTTTCACCAGAAATACACATTTTCAGGCCCCCTGAACCCACAAAAAAACATTTTAGCGATTATTCTGTGTATGAACAAATAGCGTACAAAGTTGAAACTTGGAAATTAAGTTAGGTACTAGGGCACCTGACACAAACATTTTCATCAAAATCAGTCAATTGGAAGTAGCAGTTTATTTGTGCGATTTTCTCAAAAACTGCTTTAATTTTTTTTAAATCACCTCATTTACTACATTTTTTGTGCGGTATAAGATAGTGAAGCACCATGTCTGCTGAAATGGAGCGAGGGCCTGTGCTCTCGTGATAAAAAGTTTTTTTTTTCTAGATAGCGACCCTAACATGCATGTTAGGACGAAAGTGTAAGTAATCGACGTTGTAAGACATTAATAAACCTACAACTTATATTTCAAACATTTTTCTCTACAACACTCAATTTAACATCAATTAGAAATTTTTTGTACTTTACTCATCAAAATCAGTAAAAACCATGATTTTTTAATATTGCGGCCTTAGTACCTGTTAATTGACTAAGTTATATTATGTAATTAAAGTTATTGGAAATAAAAGAATCTACAACTTTTATTTCAAGCATTTTCTTCTACTGTGCCTAGTTTAGCGTCAATTAGTGATTTTTTTGTATTTTTAAGTCAAAAGAGATTAATTTCATTTTGCATCATTCACTCATGATTGAAATTAGGTTCTTTTTCATTTTTTATTGTTTACTAATGATTAAATATAAGTTATGTTTTATTATTTCAATAAAATGTATTTTGTATATGTTATTACAAAGTATATATTGTCTTTCTTTAAAATTTTTATAATTTGCTGTTTTTCTTTTATGTTTAACAGTATATTTGCTGAGACCTCTACAGGTTGCGTTCTTGGAGGAACTGCTCTCGGTAAAAGAGGTGTCCCTGCTGAAGAAGTTGGAGCAGCTGCAGCAGATGAATTGATTCAGTCCATTAATGCTAGTTCATGTGTTGATCAACATGCTCAAGATCAAGTAAGAGCTGTATTATTTCTTTTAATTCATTAATCTCAATTTTGATATTATTGTCTGTATAATTTTCACTGCCTGATGGGTAAAGTTTTGTGTTTTTACTGATACTGACATTAAATCTTCCCATAATTAATTCTTCCTTTTCTAATAAAACCATGTGACAAACTATTCCCAGATGCCACAGAAATTTTACGCATACCACAAAATCTCTAGATTGTTTATATTTATTTAAACCTAGTTACCCACACTCTTTGCGCTTAATGGCAAACTAAACTTAAAATGTAACTTCTCACAGAATCTTTCATGTTGAAAGAATCATACTGTACCAGTTAATACTGGAAACAGGAATTTTGTTTGCATGGTAAAATCACCATGGGAAGAGGAGAAATATGACCTGAAAAGAACTGAAATTTTTTATAAGAAAAAGTTGTTTGATCTCTTTGATTTTTTTGAAGGTTTATATAACTTTCTATGCAAAAATTGGATGTGACAATATTTCTGAATATATCTGTCTTATAAATAATTTTCAAAGTAAAGTACTAGTTACTGGTAGCAGGGTGGTACTGAACTGTACCACCTGATACCTGACTGTATTATACCTGCCTAAATAATGCAATAGAATAGAATTTATGATAGAAAAAAAAGAAAACTATACTTTTCTTAGGTCGACCCGTGGTTTAGAGGTCAGCATCACTGGCTTCTAGGCCAGGGTCCCAGATCAATTCCTGGCCAGGTCTGGTATTTTCTCATTTATCATCCTTCCATTGTCTCCATTAACTGTAACTGTAAAACAAATAAAAAAAATCTTTTTCTACCAACCATGCAACAAACAAAATAAGAAATGGATGATTTAATTTCACTAATCAGAATTTTTCAAAAATATTTAAAAATTACATAATACCATATAGCCTGTGTTACTCAGGTAGTCGTAAGCTTCCAAGAATGGAAACTATTTTGAAATTAGTTGGGTAGTTTCTGAGATAACCTCGTACAGACAAGCATTACTTTTTTAATATTAGTATGTCTGTATAATATGCATGTAAATTTATAAATTTTTTCACCCAACACAGGCTGCTTTCTGAAAATCTAATTTCTGAACTGAAGGCACTATGTAAAATCATTGAAATCTGTTGTTTAGATGAAAGGTTCTTAACCTGGAGTTGGGGGCATAGAAGAATTTCAAGGAAGGCGTAATTGTATTCAAAACAATAAATAAAAACTAAAACTATAATTTACTCAGTTTTATAGTCGCATGTATATTTTCACATGATCACACATATATTTGAATGATCACATTCAGGAACAAGTAACTGACCTAAAATGTGATTCTCTAGCAAACACGGACTTTTCAAACATGAATGTGAAGATTTTTGGTTAAGTATTTTCATGTTTACCCACAAGTTGCTTTGGAAGCTGCAAAGTTGTTTGTTCAGTTTTCATCAACATATCTCTATGAATCTATATTTTCTACGTTAGCATACATAAATTAAAAATATCAAGCGAGGCTGGATGTTGAAAGTGACTTAAGGTGTGCTTTGTCACAGTTACAACCAAATATTCAAAAACTTGTTGAGGACAATAGTGCCAGGCCTTCTCATTGACTGATATGACATGCGTAAATACTTCGGATATACTACCTAAAATAAATTTGTATTTAATTCTATAATTCTTTTATCTAGAAAATTAATCAAATTCTATCTTTTTTATTCTTTTTGTCATCAGTCTCTCGACTGGTTTGATGCAGTTCTCCAAGCTGTTCTGTCTGGCGCAAGTCGTTTCATATCTACATACCTGTAACACCCTACATCTTTTGTGATTTGCTTTATATACTCTAACCTTTGCCTCCTCCTACAATTCACTCCCTGAATAATACCCTCCATTATTGATAGACCAATACCTGGATGTCTTAAGATATGGCCCACTAGCCTATCCCTTCTTGTGGTAAGATGCTTCCATATACAGTGAAATATCTCTATTGCGGAAACCTCTCTTTTGCGGCATTATTTGCCGACCCCGACCCTTTCGTATATTACGGTAATGTATTTAACTCTCTTTGTAGCGGCACAAAAATCTCTCTATAGCGGCTAACAATGAGTCAACTTTTAAGCTCCCACTCCCTCGCAATCTCATCGTCGGTGGGGAATACAAACAAAAAAGGTTATAGCACTGTTTTTAACTCCCCACCACGACAATACAAAGTGATTCATTTCCTGTTGTCAATCGAACTTGGTTGTTTACTGCACACGTGTGCCATAAAATCAGTTGAAATTTACGCACTGGGTGAAAACAACGTTCCTTGTTTCATTCTTCTTGTTACTATTAAACGTTTTCAATCATCTAGTGTTTTGTATGTACGTATAGTGTTTTAGTGTGTTTTCATACATTAGTTTTTCTTCTTAATTCTTTAAAGTACTGTAGGCTACTGTAATTTCTTCAAAATGTAAAATTTTATCTTTGGAGGAAAAGATTAAAGTTGTTCGTGAATTAGAGAAAGGTGCGAAACAAGCTGATGTTTGCAAAACCTTCGAATTAGCTAGTTCTTCAGTAGGCACAATATTAAAAAACAAAGAAAAAATTAAAAGTGCCTATAATGAAGGGAGCACTTTTAAAAAGTTTAGAAAACCAGAATTCAAACAAATTGATCAAGCTATTATTCAATGGTTCCGACAAAAACGGAGTTCAAACTTTCCAATATATGGACCTTTATTGAAAACTAAAGCAGAATTTTTTGCTAAAAAATTTGGATTTGAAAATTTTAAAGGCTCTGATGGTTGGCTTGAAAAATTCAAGCAACGACACTCTATTTCGTTCGGTAAATAAGTGGTGAATCGAAGGATGTTGATGTAAGTGTAACGAATGACTGATTGATAAGTGTTTGGCCTAGAATAAGTGATGGTTATAAGGCAGAAGATATATTTAATGCTGGCAAAGCAGGATTGTTTTATCAAGCTCTTCCAGACAAAACTTTGAAGTTTAAAGGAGAAAACTGCGTTGGCGGAAAAATGTCAAAGGAACGAGTAACTGTTTTAGTTTGTGCAAACATGACAGGAAGTGAAAAACGTCCGTTGTTAGTTATCGGAAAATCAAAAAAACCAAGGTGTTTTAAAAACATTAAAAAGTTACCGGTAAAATATCGCAGTAATAAAGCAGCGTGGATGACTTCTCAACTTTTCAAAGAAGAAATCCGTTCATGGGATAATGAATTGAGAGATCGAAAAGTATTGTTGTTAGTAGATAACTGTACGGCGCATACCATCGTTGATGGGTTAAACAACATTAAAATCGCATTTTTACCACCAAATACAACTAGCATCCTTCAACCGATGGACCAAAGTGTTATAAAATGTTTAAAAGGATATTACAGAAAGAAAATGTTATCGAGACTTATTGAAGATGATGACTTGGAAGCACAAGTGAAAAAAAATAATCTTTACGATTCACTTTGTTTGCTACAAAAAGCATGGCTCAACGTTTCTCAATCAACCAATAAAAATTCATTCCAACATGCTGGCTTTCTTTTACATCCTGTGAACATTGAACTGTCACATGATTTAGAAGATAATCTCCCTCTCAATGAGTGGATTAAACAATTTAATGTACCACAGTCTCTTCAGGATATGGATTTAGACGCCTATGTAGGGGCAGACAATGACTTGGCCACTTCAGCAGATGTTGGCGATGATGCAATAATCGAAAATGTCTTAGCCCAAAACAATGAGGAAGAAAGTGAAGATGATGATGAAATGGAAACAGAAATAGTGCCCTCTCAAGTAAACAGGAACTAGACGCTATTCGTATTGTTTCCACGTACTGTCATTGCCACAATATAGATGAAAATTTACAACAACAAGTTTTAAACATTGAAAATAAGATTGAAGACATGTTTTACGAACTGAAAACCAAACAAACAAAAATTACAACTTATTTTACAAAATGAAATGTACTTTACAGTCGTTGTTCCTTAATAACGAAAATATGTATACTGTACTGTTTTTTTTTGTGTTTGTGTAGCCTATGTTTTATGAGATTTTAATTGTATGTATGTATTTTAAGTAAGTAATTTAAATATTTCACTGTATTGAAGTAATCTACTGTATTAAACATTCGTCATAAAGTAATCTATTTAGTAGTTTTTCAAAGTAAACTTATTGCATGCACCATTCACATATGTACATGAGTTTTTAGTACTCCAACTTCCCTCCCTCCATTAATTACTCGCTCTCTCTATAACGGAACTCTCTTTATAGCGGCGGAACCTCATGGTCCCTTCAATTCCGCTATAGAGAGATTTTACTGTACTTCTTTTTTCATCCACTCGCCTAAGAACCTCTAAATTACTTATCTTGTCCACCCACCTAATCTGTAACATTTTTCTTATAATACCACATTTCAAAATGTTCTATCCTCTTCCTTTCTATAGCCCCTATCACCCATGTTTCACTCCAAACATAGTGTTTTAAGAAATTTTTCCTAATCTGTAAATCTATTGCTATACTAATAGTGATAATACATGTTAAAAATAAAGTTATATGTTATATATAAAATTATCTGAAGTTTAATGTGATAACCAGCTGCACCCAACCTAACCAGCTTCTGTTTCATATTTTGATTGTAAGCTACTATTTGTTTTGACCACTTATAGTGGTGATGGTTGTGGAGGGGGGGGTGATCTCACATCAGTGTTCAAAGGGGGGCTCAGTGCCTGAAAGGTTGAGAACCACTGGTTTATGTGATGAGACTGTCTGTATATTTCATCCAGTAAAACATAATAAATTGTGTATTACATTTTATCATAATTTATCATGAAATCTTGTGTGATAACAGATAATTATTCTAATGGCATTGGCTGAAGGAAAGTCGAGAGTTAAATGTGGACCAATAACATTACACACTGAGACTGCTATACATATTGCCCAGCTGTTAACAAAGGTAATTTTTTTATTTTTTACAATTGCATAAGCCTTACCAAATTTATTTGTAAGATCAAAGTTAATACTCCAGTTATTTTGTCCTTAAAAACTTTTAAAATTTATATTTGATACAGTTATGATTAGAAGAGGAATTTCTCTTGTGGAGACTTATTTTGATGTGATTGACAAATTTTTACTTTCTCTTGACTGTAAGAAATAACATATAGGAAGGAAAGTATTGTTTTCATGTCGATTTTTCGAAATCAAGTTTTCACAGGATCTACACGTTTTCGGATCCCCTGAACCTAGAAAATATGTTTTTTGCGATTGGTCTGCGTGTGAACATAATATCTCAAGAACGGAACACCGTACGAACTTGACTTAAGTTGGATACTACTACTGGACCCGACACATTTTCATCAAAAATGGCTCCTACAATTTTTTAAAAAATCACCTCATTTACTAAACTTTTCATGCTTTACAAGATGGGGTAGGCGCCATGTCTGCTGAAATTCTTGAAAAGGCTGTTTTCTCGTAAAAAAAAAAGTTTTTTCTAAGATAGCGGCTTTAATATGTATTTAAGCGCAAAAATGTATATAATAAAAGTAAATCTTTATAATGCATCCTGCAGTTTGAAATATTTCTATTTCATATAATGAATTAATATAATAATTTCACTAACCTTCTTTTTAAACTGCGTCACCTTTATTTTATTCCTACTTACACGTGTTTCGGTGGATCCACCATCATCAGAGTAAATGAAAAATTGAAACTAAAAATTTTTTTCATTTATTTAAAATTTACAGAAGATGATACATCTTCAGTCACTTGTATAAAACTGACTGATTTATACAAGTGACTGAAGATGTATCATCTTCTGTAAATTTTAAATAAATGAAAAAAATTTTTAGTTTCAATTTTTCATTTACTCTGATGATGGTGGATCCACCGAAACACGTGTAAGTAGGAATAAAATAAAGGTGACGCAGTTTAAAAAGAAGGTTAGTGAAATTATTATATTAATTCATTATATGAAATAGGAATAATAAAAGTTGTAGAGAATTTAAAATCCTACAACTTTTTTTGTATAACGCTTCGTTAGTGGTAATTAGCGATTTTCTGTTTTTTTCTGATGAAAATGTGTAAAAAAATCATTTTTTTTTAAAGATTTCCTTGTCTTGCATTTTACGACAAAAGTGTAGCTTGTATAATAAAATTTATAGGAAATTAAAAGATCTACAACTTATATTTAGTTCATTTTTCTCCACAGATCCTAGTTTAGTGTGAAAGAGTGATTTTCCGTATTTTTAAGCCAAACTGAGGGTGTTTTTCATTTTGCGTCTTTCACTCATGATTAAAATAAAGTTATGTTTTTGAGATTAGTTTTTTGTTTATTTCTAATGTTAGGTTGTATTGTTCATTATTTGCATTGGCAAGAGAAACTCGTGTGTGTTTTTTTATCACCAAATTTTTTTTATGGCATGAATGATCTTTTAGTAGATTTCTGATTGGAAATTGGCCTTTAAGATCACAATCATGATGCAGTTTTCCAAAAATTCCTCCAAATGTTCGTCAGTTAACATCACAGTTGCTAAAAATTAGATCTAATAACATTCGTAAAATATATTTATTTGTTGCCACTAGCATTCATAATTTTTATCTGATCCCATTAAAACTCAGTATTTAGGGTTCCTGTAGAAAAGAAAAGTGAGTCTGTAAATGGGCTTAATTGGATTATAGGATAGGGGGTTAGTTGTGTGTAGATCAAAGCATTTAATTGTAAATATTTACATAAATAGTAGTCCTAATGAAAGTTTTTATTTTTTTGTATTAAGTGGCAAATAAATGTTTTAACTCGGTTCGAATGGTTGATCGTATTTTAGGCTATGCACAATTGATGGTGGGGGAGGTGACAAACGTGCTACAGCTAGATCAGTATAAGTCGGAAAACTGTAAATATTGTACTTTTCTAGTAAAGAATTCTTTTTCATCTAATAGTGTTTACAGAAATAGAATATCATAAAAGGGAAAGTTTTTATTCCCTCTGTAGTGTGTAGGTAGCATTGATTGTTTGTTTTGAATGGAAGTTCATCCAGCTCGTGTGAAAGTCAACGTACATGCATGTTCTTTAGTTTTTGTTGAAGCTATGACGATTCTGTTATGATATTTGCCTTTGGTGGTATTGGATGAGTTCATGTTACTGTTCAGGAGGGGTTTACCATCACCCAGTCAAAAAATTTAACACTTTGCAAAGTTGCAAGGAAATTGTAACGACTTCCATCTTACCGCTCATACAGAATTGTTCAAAACACATCTTTGTAGTGAAAAGAATTTCCTACGTACAGTTGCTTACAGCTGTAACCGAGATATAATAATGGCTCTGTGACATCACCTTAAAGAATGTAATACCATCCCTTCCAAAATGGACTCAGTTTGAACATTTTGTATCTTCGTTAAATATTTACGGAAGTTTGAATGAAAAATATACATTTATTCAGTGAACTCTTTTCTACAAAACATTATAAATTTTTTTCCTACACTGAAATTTAAGCCCATTATAGTAAAAAATCTAAAGTAAACACAAAAATTTTCGCGGATTAAAATTTCGCGCTCCTAACGCAAAGAGTTATGACACGATTTTCATGTTATTATACTCAAAAGGGGCGTACGTATTACGTGAATCTGTAATTATTGTTAATTAATGTTAAATAATGTATAATTATTGTTTTTATTATTTTTCTGTGTTTTTTAGGCAAAGTTTACTATAAAGGAAGATGGACCCTCATCAAATATCATTGAATGTGATGGGATCGGGATGGTCAATAAGTTTATTTAAATGTAAAATAATTGGAGTATTTATTGATATTTGTATATTCTATGTATACAAAAATTATATGTTGAGTACATGTATAAATGTGCCAAATTTGATGTCGTGCCTGTATGCTCTTCGGTAAAGGCTGATGTTTTAAGGCTCTGTAATTTACAGAGAAAGATTTTATATGGTAACATCGAGTAAGATCTGTTACATAATTGATGTGATAAAGAAGATCCTGTCTTAGCAAGATCCATTTTTTGCTGTTCAGAGGCCTCTCTCTTAACTGATTAAAACTGACAAGAACATAAGAGAAATTAGTAAATAGAAAAGTAAAAATATATGCACCTGAATATAATACTTAAAAGACAACTTAATGTTGTTACACCTTGAAATTTATGCATGTATATTACAGACAGAAGTGTTGATATAAAACAACCTGTTGGATTTGCATAAGACTGTATTTTTATGCATGCTATTGGTGTTGTGCATAAATATGTGACTCAAAATTGAGTTACTTTATTATAGCAAATTATTATAAATGAATTAGAAAAAGTGAGTCTATTTATGTACCGTTATGCAGAAAGCCAGTTCCGTAAATTAAAATGTGTTGTTTCACTTAAGAAAGCACACCAATAAGAAAAGTCATATTATTTAAGGATGACCATCTTTAGGTATACAGTATAGTGCTGTATCCAGTATGAAGTTCTACCACTTACCACATTTTGTTTTATATAATAAATTTCAGTAATCTTTTTTAATTTGCCTTGATTTTTCTGTTTATTACTTACACCTGTTTCTATGGATCCACCATCATCAGAGAATATAATATCATTTGAAACTAAAGTTTATATTGATAACTGAAGATGTAACATCTTCCATAGATTTTTAAAATATTTTTAGTTTCAAACAATATTCTCTGAAGTAATAAATAAAAAAATATCAAGGCAGCTTAAAAAAGGTAAGCGAAATTTATTCTATGAAATGGAATTAATTTCAAGTTGTAGTAGGCATTATAAGGATTTATTTTTGAACTACATTTTGATTCTATAGATTCAGAGCTTAAACACCCCTCCTGTATATTTTACGCTTAAATGACCAAATCTTTGTCAAACCGGCAAAAATTGAGTTGTATCACAACTTCTTTTTTTGAGTGATTATGTATGCCATGATTTGCATCCATAAAAACACTCTTAGAGGTCTTAGTAAAGTTTATGCTTTGCTATTAGTCAGATCTAGTAGTGCTGACAAGCAAGAAGAAACAAAAATAATTTGCACCCAGTTTGGAGAGGAGCTCTAGAAACCGTCCTCTGCTGTATTGAACTACAGTCAACTTTAATTTTCTTTAATTTTTATTAAACGTAAAAATGTTTGGAGTTCAGCCATATTTAATTTAAACAGTACCTTGTTCATGATTTTTAGGTATAAAGTAAGTAATTAAAGGTTTATACATTCACTCGTATTACAATTTCCATTTAAACTATTAATAAGTATGGGTTTGTTTAAAAGTACAATCAGTTCTTCATTCTCAGAATTCATAAATGGGATTCTGTTTCATTTCAACTATATTTATGAATGTCTAAGTCAGCTAATAGAGGGGCCACTGCATCCAGTTTAAGATTACATTTCATGTACCCTTCCTTCTTAATTATTTATAATATTTTACATATTTTTATATTAAATCGTAAGTACTGTCATTTTCGAATGTGTAAACAGTATTAATTCTGTGCTTTTCATGTACCCCCATGACTTAATTTGCTAAATTATACAATGATTACTTGTTCAATAAACAATATTATAAAAATGGTTTCTGTAACATAAACAAAATATTCGCTTCTAAGCCCAACTTTAAAATTTGTTATGATAATTTTTTATAATGTCTAGAAAAATGTGTCACTTAAAAGATATCTCTAAAAAGAAACAAAGTCTGAATATAATTTTGTTAATATTATTTATTAATAATAATAGTTTGTGTAATTTTTGTATGTACTACTATTTTGTATTCTTAATTACTAGTGTATTGATTAGTTTGTTAAGAGAAGTGAAAGTAAAAGTTCTTTCAGTGTTCTCTCTTGGTAATATTAATGTTTATTTGTATTATTTTTATGATTAAAAACAGTTTGTTTATTTACTGTGTGGCACAAGAAAAGGTATCAAGTTGTGAACATTTGGTATACAATTTGTTGTTATGTAATGATTAAAATCCTTGCTCACAACTCTTCGTAGGTCATCAACCCACAATGCAATATGAAAGTGATGTGACAGCCTGTTCCTGTCGCTTTATAGATAGAGTAGTGGGGCCCACCAACGGGGCAGTATGAAAGCAATCTATTGTCGATCCACTAGACACGTGGAATCCCTGTAACCTGCAGTGCAAACTTGCTTCTACATCGTAATGCTTGTTAATATGGAGGCGTTTTTAATGTTAAATTCATGGTTAATGTGGGAAAACACCTTGTTTGGTACGGTTTTATTACCCCGAAGTATTCCAGAAAAGATGTGACAGACATAGCATGACTGTAGAGATCAGTTTGACAATTACGCAGTGGTATTGTATTGTACTAATTAACATTTAATGTTGCACTTTAAAAATTATTTTTTATATCTGCATTTTACGCTTTGCATCACATAAAGTGTTGCATACACCCATACTTACTACTAAATTTAAACAAATAGAAACAAAAAATATAATTAAAAATACAAAAAATTTTATAAATTACCGTCTAATCTACATATAAACAATAAACAGATAAAAATTACATTAATGAAATTGCTTACCTTTTGTAGAAAATAGTTAAAATTAGGTACTAAAAGTTAATAATGTTAATAATAATTAGCGTTACACTGTAAAAAAAAAATCTAATTTTATTTTTTCGGAATGTCATAAAAATTTATTATTGTTTTTTTCATCCTTTACTGATCTATGTTGGTTATGTTTTGTGTGATATTAGAAACATTGAAATAATTATAAATAGATCATTAATGCATTTCCAGTTTCTGTTTCCATTTTTAAACGAAAATTTATAAGCATTGCTGCTCAAATAGCAATATTGATCGTATATAAAATCATGATAGCTTAACAAAGTACTATAAACTTATTAAATCAATTATAAACAAAAATTAAAAGTACAATACATATCTATGTCCCTGTATGTAATACAGGGTCCATTATGAAAGAAATGCGTATGATTATTGTGACATGACTATCCATCCCAGCCTGGTAAAACCTGTCGGGAAGTATGTGGGGGGTCTGCCCTTCCAACACAGCGAATCACCAATTTGCTCTGAACTGTCTGAGCAGAAAGACTTATCTCTGCGTGAAGTGTGTTTTTCATAAAACGGCGCAATGGAGCGTTCACTTGAACAGCGAGACGCCATCAAGTTTTCCGTGCGGCTTGGAAAGAATGCTACCGAACATTCCAGATGCTTCAAATGCGCTAGATCTGCGCGAAGCTTGTTCCGAAAGTGTTGACGGAAGACCAACTTCCTGGCCCCAAGCAGCACCTCTGTGGTCCCCCAGCCCCCTTACAGTCCCGACATGGCTCCTTGTGACGTTTTTTGTTTCCCTGACTGAAGAAAGAGCCGAAAGGAAAGCATTGGGGAGTCCATGGAAAACATCCAAAAGCATGTTACAAGGTTCCTAACAGACATTCCTGTCGGAAGTTACAGGGTGCCTTCCGGGCGTGGCAGACATGTCTCCACAAGTGTATTGATACAGAGGGAGAGTATTTCGAAGAACTTTTAGTGTTTGTACTGGTACGATCAATAAATCTATTTTTCATAGAAAATACTCTTTACTTAATAATAATGGACCCTGTATAATATAGAATCTATACATATACAGAACATCTGATATTCTGTCCTTTGAACGCATGACTTGACCCAAAATCGCTGTTTCTCAATCACCACCATCACCTTGTGACTTTTATCGCTTTCATAAGTTGACAGGATTAGTGGGCATCTGCTATGTATTCTAATGTTATGGTGAAACAGTACAATAAACAAATCTCTATTAAATTATTTCATTCGTACGACTGAGCTTAGAAGTGTCTGTGGATTGTACTATGTATCTGATTAATTCTGCTTTAGTTATCAATGACAATTAACAGTATTACTTGCATAAATATCCTGTCAATTCCCTTTAATGGTGTTTTAACTTTATACTTATTACTTACTACAGTCAACAGTACTTTTAATGTACACTTGTGACATGATAAAAATAGATGTGGATAACCATCCTGTTACAAGAATTATCCTTTTTCTGTAATTTATCTAAACTAGATAAAATTGTCATCTTCCTTCATATTTTGTTTCGATAAAATACTTATTTTAATAAAAATTTGTTTTTGATGTCTATATTTGTTTTTTAATTAATCCTTTTTAAAGTAATGTGGTTAATAACTCTTTTTTTTAAAAGCTACTACATTTTTAAAAGCACTTCTCACGAACACTATTTCATTGTTGATAGCGATGTGCGTCAGGAATAAAATATTTCTGTATCTACAGAAGAAGTATTATAATTAGGAGCACCAGAATGCAAAGCAGAAACCAGTGGTGGTCCTTGCCTCTGAGGGGTCCAAGATAGCGTCTCTTTAACTTTGGTTTTTTACATCATACATGTTATAGTACACCAAGCTTTTGCCACCCTGGTGATGACTGATTATCTGGTAATGAAAAAATTTGTAATCAAATTTTTGCAAACTCAGATTTTTAAAATAAAATGGTTAACTATATGAAAAGTCATTTCTATAAAGACTTATTGGTTTCTGTACACTCTCCACTATGTGGACTTAGAGGTTGTCGAAGTATCTAATTATCCTGAGCATATGGCATATTGTAAATAGGAAGCATTAAAAACACGATTTTAGTATAAAAAAAATTCACAATTTTAATGAATACAAATGTGCCCTTCAGTACTGTACTTAAGATAACAGAAGGGTTGGGAGAGTGAGGAGAAAGTGGAAAGGGGCTGATCTGCCTGACGAATCATTACTTCACCATATGTCGCCTTGCCAGGAGTCGTGTAAAAGTATACAGAGTTGAAGAATAGAGTGTCAAAGAATTTAAGGTTACTGTACTGTAGCTAAAGTTATAGAAAATTAAAAAACTTATGAATTTTTTCTACAGCCTAGTTTAGTGGCAATTACTGATTTTTCATATCTTTTAAGTCCTACAGAGTCCATATGTCTAGTTGTTCTTCACGTAAGATAGCTGTTGTGGAGCAGCATCACATTTGGTCATGAAATTAGTAAATTCATTATATTGCTTGAAGGCAAGCTCTGGGGTATTTGCACTAAAACAAATTGCCAGATTAAATTATAAAAAATTACTAATGGCAGCTTATTATGGCCTCATTCTGTCTCATATCCGTTATGGTATCTTAGTATGGGGTAATTCTAGCATGGGTAATATGAATAGGGTTTTTAAAATTCAAAAGAAAGCTATTAGGTGTATGGTGGGAGCTAACCAGCTAACCTCATGCAGGCCACTATTTAAGGAGCTTAAATTGCTTACAGTTCCCTCTCTATATTTATGAGGTGATTATGTATGTTAGGCAAAATAATTGTATGCAGAATTTCAATGTTTACAATCATAACACGAGAAACAGAAATGACTATTATGTGGCTAATCACTCCACAAAATTGTTTGAACAAAAACCTACTTATGCAGGGAGAAAATTCATGAATAAATTACCCCAATTTTTAAAATGTTGTGAGTATTTCAATTCCTTTAAAAGGAATCTGAAAAATTACTTGATCAGTGAAACTTTTTATAGTGTACAAGAATTTCTTTCTTGATAGTAGTGATACATTGTGTGTTTCTTATATGTATTTCAGATGTTATAACTGACATGTCCTATACTCCTCCTGGAGTCTCCAGAGCGCAAAAAAAAGAAGAATGTGCTGTTTTCTGAACATTAATGTTATGTTAAATTTTCAGAAGCTGGAGCTGTTTCTGGCAGATTTATTTCTCTGTAGTAAAAAAATAAATAACTACAAATTAGAATAACAATTTGTTGCCGTTTGTTAGTACTTCTTTAATCATAGGTAGCCTATAATAAACAAACAACATACAAGGTCACACTTGCCAAAATCAGCTGACGATTACACATGGAACACTACATCTTTTATTGGCCCAGCTGTTGCTATTTCGGCAGTTATGTGAATAATTCAATAAAAACTGATGGCGGTTGAGTTACTGTCATGTCAACATTAAATAAGATTAATTTACAACTTAACAAGGTGTGTAGCTGTGTATAATTTACGCGAATTGTAAAGAGTAGTACTGAAGTCCTTAAGAAGCTTAAATATTTGTTTAGTTAAGCTGCTTAAGTTGTTTAGTTAAGTCCTTCCTGGTATATCCCAGAATAAAAATGGTGTAATTATGTTCCACTTATGTAAGAATCAGTTAAATGAAAATAAGTTCGTAAATTAATGTGCAATTTTTTTATTGCATGGGAAAATTCCGTACTGTGAAAAAATGCCGAAAAATTCTAACTCTTCACGCAGTAAGCGTTAGTGGTTATGACGTGTTTACCTCTACATATGGGATTCGTAAAAACGGGGTAGGGCAAAATCTATACGTTTGCATTCGTTGACAAGTTATTGGTCGCGGTTGTTGAATTATTTGAACTAGTAAAATTAGTTAAAATATTTGTTGTGTGGTATTTTTTATTTAGCGTTATGTGTGATGACACCTCTGGGAGAAGATTCTCTAAGTAACTTATCACTCATTGATATCGTATACCTGTACATAAATCGATTATTGAGTATTTTTGGTCTAACCTCAAATGTTCCTATCAGTTTATACGATGGTGTTTCAGTGAAGTTGTTAGTTGAGAAATATGATAATCTAATTGATTGGCTCTCATTTGATGAATTTCAGATAAAATTATTGAAAGGTTTTCTTACTTTTTTGTTTATAAACATTGTTCTAATTCTTTGTATGTGGAAAGTATATGGCTGTAGAATTTGTTTGAGATTTATGAAACCAGGTAAACATTTTTTGATTATAACAGTATTAGTGTAAAGTACAGTTTGACGGAAAATTTTCATTTCTTATAAATTGTCGATAATGTCTTGCTGTTTTTAGTATCATAATGTAGGCTTCTTAACTTAACCTAGGTAGTTTCCGTACGATACGCTAAACGAACGGTAATATTGCTGATTTGCTCCTTATTATTGTCTGAAATGAAATTATTTTGATGTACGATGTCTAATGTTAAGTAAATAATTTGTTACTTACAAATTATGTAAATATTTTTTTAATAATGTGTTTACACCAAATGTGAACAGCTGTATTCATGTTTGAAGTTAATTTGAATATTCTGTCACATTGAAACTAAAACTTTTTGGAAATTGTGCTTCAGTTTTTAAAATTATTTAGTAATAATCAATTTGAGCAGTTGATTTAGTTAGCTGTCTTATTTGTAATATATGTTATTTCAATATACATGTGGGCCTATCACTTGGCCAACCTTATTCCATGACTGTAAACCTGATACTGGTAAGTTGGTACTGAATTCTATTGTTTTGAAGTTATGAGTTATATTGTTCTGCATGTGTATCTTTCAAGTAAGTAGTTGAATCAACTTATTAATTCTGGAATTGTACTGTAACTTAGTAAAATTTTGAGAAAATTGAAATAATTCCTCATTGTGTAATTAGACCAGTTGTACATCTTGTATTAATTGATTTATCAATGCTTCCTCAATCACCTTACAAGTACACTTCCTAGCAGATTATGAGTCAGGTGTAATTTATCTTAATTTGTGTTTTATTTTGCCTTGTTATTAGTAATTTGCTATAAAAATGAGTAAGTGATCATGATGAACAATAACTTTTCTTATACAGTCAAATATAATTTGTTTTCATACTTCATAATAATTCTCTACACAATTGGTATAATACTTTTTGAACTCTGTTTAGCGTACTTGCAGACATGTGCCAATTTGTCTTTTTTATGTATGAATGCCCAGGCTAGTTGATAATTTATGCTTAAATACAAGCTGCGTCTTTAGTCTTCCTTTAAATTAAATTTTTGTTTATAGTAAAATTTAAATTAGTGTTTTTTGTATGACATTAAGAATCCGTTGTTAAACAGATCATAAAGGAGACTTAGTTAAGACATTGAATAATCTAATTCCTAACTGATTTGCAAAAACCAAACATAAAAAGTACTAATTTAGAAGCATTTAATTAGATGCTTTCATACTAGGTAGGTAGGCCTGCTTTAAGTTGCTGATTGTATCCATCATTGAATCACATCTTATGGTTTTGGATTAGTTTCCACATCATTGATAGATAGCTTATCTGATTTCATTGGCACGTAACCCATTAAAATTTAGTTGAGCATTTTTTATAGAAGTATAAAAATATAATCATAACCTTTTACTGGTCAAGGCTTATAGTGTGGTTTTTTAATTTCCCAACTTAAGACGGAAGTTGAATTGCTTGTAAATTAAGTTGTGGAAATTTTCATTTTAAACTGCAATAGATTAAGATTTTGTACCCTCATGTGGGAATGTCTTGACCCTAAGTAAAAATTATCAAAACTGGGGGTACAAAATAACATTTCCATTAGGTATGAAATCTTATTCCATTAGAATTTAATTTTTTTTCCAAACTGGAATAAATATTTAATTATCTAATTAATTTTATGTTTTTTTTTCAGCCACTACTAAAGTAATCGAGGAATTAAGAAAAAGTGTTTCTCAGTTAAAATTACCTAAAGAGCATACTCCAAGAATATAATAGGAATTGATGAAGACACTGGTAAAGGTATATAAGGTTTAAAAAGATTAGAAATAAAAGTAATTTATTAAGTAAGTAGTCAACACAACATTAATAATAATTTAAATATTATTTTTCCAAAATGGCTGATAAGATTAAAAAATTCTGGGAAAAGAAGAAAACTGAAGCTAAATTTAAGATGGCTGGACCAGGGCATAAACTGAACGAATCAAAACCTCCACCCGGGAAACAGAAACAGTCATCTACTCATCAGCAACATATGTCACACCACAGAACAGCGCCATCTAATGAGGCCCAACAAGCTGCCGCAGCTGCCATGGCACGTTTGGGAGGAAGCAAACAAGATGCTGGTCCTGCTTTCAACACGTAAGTTCATTTTATGTTATTGTATTTGTCCAATTTAAAAAAAAATCTGGTGTGTAACACACACAATTTTCTCTTGCCCATGCAAATAATGAACATAACCTAACATTAGAAATAAACAAAAAAACTCACCTCATAAACATAACCTAATTTTAATCATGAGTGAAGGATGCAAAATAAAAACTAACCTTAGTTTGGCTTGTAATAATATGGAGAATCACTCCTTGATGCTAAACTAGACTCTGTAGAGAAACATACTTAAAATAAAAGTTTTACATCTTTTAATTTCCTATAAATTTGATTACATACACTTTTGTTGTAAAATTCATACTATGGCCGAAATCTTAAATTTTTAAGTTTTTACAGATTTTTATGGGAAAAACAGAAACTCACTAATTACCGCTAAACTAAGCGTTATACAAAGAAATGTTTTAAATAAAAGTTGTAGGTTTTTAAATTATCTACAACTTAGATTATACAGTTTTACCCTAAAATGCATATTAAAGCCGCAATCTTAAGAGAAAACATATTTTTCATGAGAGCACAGCCTCCCAGAGAATATCAGTAAATATGGCACCTACCCTATCATGGAGAGCATAAAAAATGTAGTACCCGAGTTGATTTTAATAAAAAATCTAAGGAGCCTTTTTTGAGAAAATCGTAAAAAAGTGATGAATGACACAAATAAACTATTACTTCCGGTTGACTGATTTTGATGAAAATGTTCGTGTCAGGTCCTCTAATAGTATACCTAATCTAAATTTCAGGTTTCAATTTTGTATGATGTTCCGTTTTTGAGATATTTTGTTCACACACAGACCAATCGCAAAAAACATATTTTTTAGGTTCAGGGGGTCTGAAAACGTGTCTATCCGGTGAAAACTGGATTTTGAAAAATCAACATGAAAACAATACTTTCTTTCCTATATATTCATATAGGCAAGAGAAAGTAAAAAGCTAGTTAAATTATATGAGTTTTGAATAGGGGATTGCTCTATTGCATACATTTTTGGTGCATTGTTATATTATTATAAAACTAATGGATACTTTTAGGTAATTTATACAAATGTGATAATCTGGCTGGCTGATTATTGTAATAGTCACCGTTACTGGCTTCTATGCCAGGTTCAATTCCTGATCAAGCTGATATGTTTTCATCTGTATATCTCATGTTATTATCTACACACAAGCTAAGGCTTTTGTCAGGCATCATCATTCCTTAAATAAAAACATAAGTAAGCGCGTTCTTTTGAGGATGGTTCATGATAGAGTTAACAGGCCTATAATACATTTTCAGTGATGGATTCAGCATGCTAAGGATATATTCTAATATCAGATCATTATATTATTGAAAGGGGGAGATGGCAAGAAATAGTGGTGGTATCAATTAAACAGATGTGTTGTTTTTGGTTTTGTTTATACTATATTTATATCTCATGTATTTATAAATGTTGTTATTAATTAGTTAGGACTAGAGGATTTTTAAAATGATACATTGAGTGCCATGGCGTTTTCTTGTTCTATTTACATTAGCTGTCAAATGATGCAGAGGTGTCCAATAATACTGCAACTAAAAGCATATCGTCACGATAGTAAAAGAAAAAACTAGTAGTTGCAGTTGTATTGTTAATTATTTATTATACACATTATTATGTGTTTAATTTGGTAGTTTAGTCTTGGGCAGTTATGATGTACAGTTGACCAATTTTGTTTAATGAGTCATTATTTCATAAGTGGTTTAATTCATTTTAAAATAGCATCTAATTTAAATGTTATGTTATTTTAGATCGATGGCAGCAATACAAGCACAAGTAAGAAGGGAAATGGAAGCAGAAAAGGCAGCTGCTACTGCAGCAGTAAAAGCATTGTCACTTGATTCTTCAGATAGAAGTTCTTCTCAGTCAGATGTACAATTGCCACGTGCACTTGCTGTTCAAGGAGTTTATTTTAGATGCCCATTAATAAGTATGTTGTTTTGTATACACTGTGAAATTAAGTTAACCTTTCAAGTTTAAAATTTTACAGGTAGTGTTTTTAAATTTACGTACTGTACATAGATGTTAAACTGTAATATTCTACAGTTTATGATTAAGTTATGTGCATTTTCTATGAAAAATAGATTTATTGATCGTACTGGTACAAACGCTTAAAATTCTTTGAAATACTCTCCCCCTGCATCAATTCACATGCTGAGACATGTCTGCCATGTCTGGAAGACACCCTGAAACTCCTCGGTAGGAATGTCTGTAAGGAACCTTGTAACATGCTTTTGAATGTTTTCCACGGACTCCTAATGCTTTCCTTTCAGCTCTTTGTTCAGTCGGAGAAACAAAAAAAAGTCATACGGAACCAAGTCAGGACTGTAAGGGAGCTGGGGAACCACCGAGTTGTTGCTTCGGTTCAGGAAGTTGGTAACGATAAAGGCTGTGAGCTGGAGGTAGACCTTGCACATTTGCAAATGCTCGGTCACTATCCCATGTACCACAAATATGGACATGTTTAGGGTGTCAGCGATGTCCTTGATGCTCAGTCGACGGTCGGAACACGAAACTTTGCACAGACGATTCATGTTGTCGTTTGTTCTGGTTGTTGTTGGGCGTCCAGAATGGGGTTCGTCGGTGACCTCCTCCTAGCCCTCCATGAACGCCTTGTGCCACATTCCAGACTGTGACTTTGAAATGCAGTTGTCCTTGAAGGCCTCTTGAAGCATCTGGAATATTTTGGTTGCATTCTTTCCAAACCGCACGCAAAACTTGATGGCGTATTGCTGTTTAAGCGAACGCTCCATCGCGCCGTGTTACAAAGTCGAAAAACACACTTCACACGAAGACATGTCTTTACGCTCATACCGTTCAGATCAAATTGGCAACCGGCTGCAATGTAAAGCAAAGCTTTGATCATGTGCATTACTTTCATAAAGGACCCTGTATTGTTGTTTGATTAATACATGTTATAAAAGAAAGAAATTGCAACAAGTAACACATTTAAATTTACTGCCTGGTTTATGAACTTTAAAATTTTAACTGATTTTCAAGCAACTGTAAACAAAAAGGTTAAAATTGCAGGAAACCTCTCGAATGTGGAACTTACGCATTTTTATATTGATTTTACTTATCACTGTAAATAATGTATTTTAACTTAAGTCAAACTATGTATTCAATCATTAGTATCATTAATATTTACACTTGTATGATTCTATTGCAAGTAGAATATTTAATTAATGTTTTTAAACAGTAATCATCAAATAAATTTTGGTAAAAATTGAATTAAATTCAATAATTTTTTTTATTAGTTTTGTAAGATATAATTTTCCGAAAAATAAAACTTTAAAATCATAAAAATTGTTGATCTGAATGCCGTTGTAACATTCTTCAGTTTAATTATAAGCAAATTGTTATGTAGTATTTCGTACTGTGCTCCATATTATAACTGTTTTGTAAAAGAAGTTCAGTTCTCTGTAAATTATTTTAAAGGGTTGACCTTAGAAAGTTATTTCTTTCTAGCAGTTAACATGATTATGTTAAGTGATGTGTAACATCTACTAGTTCATTTTATTTTTGTTTCAGGTGATGAAGTGTTACCAAAAGATGAATGGAAAGCAAAGATAAAAGAATTTTTGTACCAGCAATTAAGTGAAGAACAAGGACTTACTGCATGTTTAATTTTACATTCATGTAACAAGAATCGTGAAAAGGTTAGTGGTTTCTTAACAATTGATTTAATTTGTCTTTTTTTCTTGCAAACAATACCAGGCATATGGCTGTTCCAACTCGCAAACCATGTTTACATTCATCTCTTCTTAGGTCTTCCAACGTATCTCTTCCTCTTCGGAGCTTATCATCGGGCTTTTAGAGATATCTTTTAAGCCGACATCCTTTCCATGCATAGTCTCCAACCTTCATGATTTTCTTTTATTTTCTCATATAAGTTGAAGGTATCCAATACCAACTGTAAATCTTAATTTCTTAGTCTATTCAATCGAGTACACCCTTTCGTCGGTTGCAAAAACTCATCTCTGTTGTCTGGAATTTTTACTCATGGGACTTAGTAGTTGTCCATGCCTTGCTTCCATACATAATAACCTAGGTTGCCGTAACTTTATAAAAAACTTTAGTTTTGTTTCTTTCCTGGCTGTACTTCCAAAAGTTCTGCTTGTGGCTCCACGTTTCCTTTGACTTGTTCAGCTTTTGCTTTACAGCTAAATCAGTCAAATCCATCATCACATCCCAAGTAATGAAAATGAGAAATTTCTGAATGGTATCATTTACTACTATCTTTGACTGAATTGGACACTGAAATGCCATTACTTACGTCTTGCTAATGGAACATTTTTAGTCAAAATCATTTCATCTTTACTATTACTATAAAGACAAAGCGTATTTTTTTTGTGCAGGCTGATTTCCAAAACTACTGAATGGATTTTTATGAAATTTTGACAGCATATTTGTATTTATATTCACAGCAGTATTTTATTTTTAAATTTTCAAAAATGATAACCCCAAGGGTCCTAATGAAGATTTCATAAATATGTGTGTGTGTGTACATGTGAGTACGTAGGCCTATTGCTGTTGAAGTAGATGAATGGGGTTCGATGATGGTGAGAGATGTACGCAGGGGAAATTATCAAAATGTTGTTTTGTGTGTGTGTGTACTATTGTTGAAGACAGTACATACTAAATATGTATATAGCGAATGTATTGTAGTGCCTGCCGGCACCAGGGGAGATGGTTTAGGTAATTAGGTGAATATTGGATGAACGACACAGATCTAAGAGCATAACATATTTAATAAGCGATCAAGTTACATACCAGAAGATCCCATCTTCTGCACAACACCTGGGTTAGTCGTAGTTGAGGCTGGAGCCGGAGGATGGACCTGGGATGACCTAGCTGCAGATGTTCCAAACTATCATCAATTAAATTAGGCCAACACGCGCCTTTTATGAGTGTTACGTCAGAGTGGCCAACATACCCATATAAAAATATGTACAAACATATGTACAGCTACAATTATTTAATACTTTATTATTTAGAGCACTACATTACTCCCCCCTTAAAAAGAAAGGTGAATCGCCTAAGAGAAAGGCGTTCAACTTTCCAAAGCCGTACAAAACAAGAAAACGAAACAATGACAAAACCCAAAGAAAATGTAAAATTGAAGAACCCAAATGCCGTGTAGGTACATCAAATCAGTCGATGGGACTATATACTAACAAAACATAGCATAAACAAAAATACATACATAAAATAAAAAAAACATGATTACATAATATATAAGTATGTTCTCTTACAAGAATGTCGAAGTGTAAAGGTCCTCAACCTAAATCCTAAAAGAAGTAAATACTAAAATAAACCTATTATTTAGCAAATTCAAAAATTGAAATTCAAAAAGTTAAAAAATTAATTGAAGTAGATATGTATATATTGTAAAATTACCCATATTTCAATGGTATATTTTATATTTTTAATATAAAAAAAATAATGGCGGTACTAAGTAGAGGGATACAAGCACGGGTGCTGAAAATCCATGTTGCCCGTGACACCTCATGGCAGGTGTTATCCTTCAAACTCGTTAAAAGCATAAAATAATTAAAGGAATAAAAGATACAAAATAATGTAAAGTATAATATGATTAATACCTATACTATATATAAATGCTACATATAAATGTGAACCTAAATGAAAAAACCTAAATATAAAATTAAATACAAATAAGATAAGCGTATCAGACAATAGTCTCTCCCCTATTTCATCATTTTATCACAACCCTACAGAGCGAATTGCAGGTATGAACCCAATAAGTTACCAATAACTAAACAAGTAAATGAATAATATAAGTACAATAACAGAATAAAAAATACAAAGTGTAAGTTGAAACCTGAAATACATAATTAAATAAAAATACAAATATTATAATATTATTACTAACAATTCTGACCAACAATAAAGTCATATCATGAAGAGACTAGAGTTACTCAATAGTAGTAGAAAATACTACAACAAATGTAAACATTATACGATTAATCACTTAATTAACAAAAAAAATAAAATAAAATACTAAGTACTATGAAAACCACATTTTCATACATGAAAATAAAAAATTTTATAAATACATATTACATATGAAATACTGTTAGAAAGATGATAAACAAAGAGGCCTTTACAGCAACGACTTCAGTACATGTGGATAGTCAAGTATTCAAAAAGGTTACAATTTAGTAGGTGAACAAAATTTAGAATAGGCTAAGTGTTGGTACCCCCCAACAACTAAACAGAGTAGACTCCACCAGAGCCACTCAAAAATTTAAGCCAGAACAAAGAAAAACAATATTGAACTTATCCACATGCACCCATTTACCTTCATACATACTGTGTATATATATGAAGTACACACTCCACAACTCTCCACTAAATACACTTTTACAGGACTAGTTAAGAAAAGGAACAATTTCGTTTCAGAAAAAAAAATGATAAAAACTCACAAAAAAAGAAAAAACAGGCCATGGTCCCTAAGAACACATACACTACACTAAACAGGTGAGGCTGGCTGACGAACACCTCGAGTAACAAACCGTACACTCGGCTCAGGTATAGTAGAAGCAGTACCAAAAAGTACGGAGTCGTTGACGGAAGATCCCAGTACCGGATCCTCGGATGAAGTATCGGCGTGAATCAAATTATTGCGTGAGACGAGATGAGGAAAAAGGTACCCTCCAGGGCAACCCCGAATACAGCAATTGAGACAAGTTTTCAAAACAGCTCTCCGGAAATACCACAAAGTGAGTATAATGACAACAGCAACAACCAGAATGAATAAAAAAGAAATGTGTGAAGAGTGGGCAGCAGACAGGTCCTTCCCCTCGGACTTCAGGATTACATTGTTGACAGTAGGCAATCTTCGTGTAGCCGACAATTTACCCAGTAAAAATTTCAGATTGGATGTATTTGTACGTATTGAAAGGTCTTGTAATTTCAGTTTCATGAGGTGTTAATAACGTATTAAGTTTTGGCATAACAATTGTTGGACGGCCAAAAGAAGCTTCCGATGAACCCTTTAGATGAGGAAGCAATACAAATTTGCTCAAGTAAACATAACAATTGTTCGTATCTGACAATATTCCAGAAGCTCTTATAACTTCATCTTTAGTAGCACTTGGATTCACACAACGCCAAGTAATCCTAAGTGGCGACGATACACTATATATCCATGCATTAGATTGCGGTAGGCGATATAAAAAAGGTTCATAGTCGGCCTCTAACAACACTCGATTGCAAACGTTAGTTGCTTGATCAAATTTCCCAAGATACATGAGTAGAGCACACCTTGAAACATTAGTTGTGAATAAAGGTAGATCAGACGGGCAAAGATTAAAGATTCTGCCATGACATTTTTCAATATAATGAGTAGTCGGAAAACCAAAAAGTTGTCCAGTTGCGGAAACAGCCAGATATTCTTCATCAGCGACGATCATCATACTCTGATTGATCGTTGTGTCAAGGTAAGGTAAGGATTTCACAGAATAGATTTCAAAGTAACGGTCAGAGGATTTCAAAGGAATTTCGATAAAAAGGCGGATACCAGTTTGAATGGATATAGCATAAACAGTGGCAATTTCATAATACGCAAAAACCTCATCCACATCAGTACTAGTGGGCAATGACATACCCGAAGGTAAACGCAAAGTAACCTCTCGTAAAATACGTGATAAATTTTGAGGTGGAATTAACAGTGAACTCAAATGACCGGTAGCTGTAATATCTAACGCTTGCCGTAAATCAGATAACTCTTTTTGAGCTAATGATAAAGTAAGCTCTAATTCACGGAGAAGAGAAGATAAAATAACATTGTTATTAAATCCATATTCCAACATTTTATAGGCATCCCATAAAGTGGTATTCATAGAGCTCATATCTTGCATTAATTTAACTACATTCGATAAAGTAGCGTTCAAGATTTCATGATGTAAGAGAAGATCATCATCTAACTGTTTAATATAAGTCATTTGGTCCTTCGCTAAATGTTGTATATTTGCCTCATTCATTTCTAGCCCAACTAATTTTGAGTTGAGATTAACCAAGTCGCGTTCTGTTATAGTACCAAAAAGAAATTTAAGAATATCCCCACCTAAATTAATTAAACCGCGTTTATCCCGATTAGTGGAACTACGGGTTCTGGGCAACATCATCTCAAAAGCGTTAACTTCATCGTAAATGAGATTAACAACACGATGTAACCGAGTAAATTCACCTTGTTTCAAAATTTCAAGTAAATGTTCCTCTACCCTTTGAGACTGTAAATATTCTATCACATATTCAGCTGAATGCAGAAGCGATCAAAAATCCTGTATTTCGATAGACAAAGCTAAAATCCAACGATCACCAGAGATGACCACATCCCTTTCCTTCATAAATATTAAGCCACTATTTGTATCGAGGTCACAAAGTAAACCCTCACATATTTTATTTTCCCCCGACTTGGATTAGGAAACAACAACGCAAAAGTTAAGACACATATGATCCCTGAAAACAGAAGAAAGAGTAGTGATAGCACGACCCTTAATGATAGGAAACGCAAAGTTAAATTATCAATGATAGTAAACGCAAAAAATTGTATTTATTTATTTATATATTTTTTCTTATTTTTTTTATTTAACGTTATCTTTTGTTTTTAAACCTAATTCAAAACATAATCTTTTAAATGAACAGGGGGTTTAGCTTCTCTTTTAGGTCTTTCACTAGGTTGGATTAGATTTTCAGCTAATTCCCTAGTTACCCCGCTAGGTTCCGGATATGTAATATCTAAGGGATCCGACTCGAATTCAGAAGGAATTGTTTCATTTAATTCTTCTATTCTTATTTCAGAAATATTAGTTTTATTGTTATCATTTTTATTATTGTCGTTGATATTATTAGCATTTAATTCAAGCGGTTGTAAAACAATTTTATCAGTTGCTGGAACGGAAATAGACTTACTGTATAAATTTTGTGATGCATCACAATTTTCATGCGAATTAAAATCACATAATTGTGAACCATCCGCATCCTGTGATTGAGGAAGGCTAGTCTTATCACCATTGTGTGGGTCGCTAGCATTCATATGCGTTTTTCTTTTCATATCAATTAAACTAGGCTTCAGCCTATTTATATGCACTATCAAAGTTTTATTTTTATTAATTTTAATTTCAAAATTTAAATCATTTATTTTCTTTAAAATTAAATATGGGCCTGTCCATAATTTAGCAAATTTTCGTTGGGGACCTGTCCGTAACAGAGGGTTATATAAAAAAACATAATCGCCTTCTTGCAAAGGGAATAACTTTTTACCCTTATCATAATATTGTTTATTTCGAATACGAGCTTGTTCTGTACAATTAACAGCTATTCGATAAGCTTCCTGCAATCTGTCTTTTAACACTTGTACATACACATTAATATCTGGTATCGATTTAGTACTTAAATTTGCATCTAAGTCTTCTGACAACGGTAATCTCATTTCACGACCATACAACATAAAATAAGGACTCATATTAGTAACAGTGTGAGGTGTGTTCCGGTATGCCATCAGTACATAAGGAATATAATCATCCCAATCCTTACCGTTTTTATTCACGTAATGAGATATCATATCTTTCAGTATTTTATGGAAGTTTTCTATTTCTCCATTACATTGAGGGTGATAAGCTGTCGTACGTAATTTCTTTATACCTAATAAAGAACAGGTTTCAGTGAACAACTGCGATTCAAAATTAGCACCTCTATCAGTCAATAAACTAGAAGGGGTACCTACCATACCTAGTAATTATGGTATGTACGAAAGCTTTAGCTACCGACTCTGCACTTTGATCTACTAGTGGTATTACCTCGCAAAACCGAGTTAAATGATCAATAAAAGTTAGCATATATTTATTTCCTCGATTGCTAATCGTGAAAGGTCCAGTCAAATCCATGCTCACTAACTGAAACGGTTCCTGAACAGTATCAAAAAGACCCATAGGGGCCATACTGTGATTACCCTTTTTTCTTTTGATTACAAGACAAACATGTTTTAACATACATTTCAACATCCTTCCGAAGAGTAGGCCAAAAATATCGTGAAAGTAAAACGTTTTGCGTTCGCTTAATGCCCTGATGTGCTGAAAAACAAGCATCATGGTGAAATTTTAAAATGTCTGGGACAATTGATTTGGGTATGACGGGCAAATATGTTTTCAAAGCATTTCGATTTAAAGTCTTATACAAAATACCATCCTCATCAACCATAAAATGTTGAAATCCTTCTTCGCCAACATGGTTTCTAAGATTATCTCTTAACTGTATACAGTAGGAATCTAAATTCTGTTCCTGTAATATTCGTTGACGTGTCAAACAAGGTGTAGCGGTACCCGAAGAGGCTACCATGCAGTAAACGTTACCGGCTACATTATCATGAGTACTAAGACTACCGACAGACCGGCTGAGACCGTCGGCATTTCCATGATTTTTCCCAGGTTTGTGGACAACCTGAAAGGTGAATTCAGAAAGACGCAAAGCCCAACGGGTGAGGCGAGATGAGGGGTCCCGTAGACTCAAAAGCCACCTTAAAGCGGAATGATCGGTAATCACTTTAAAAGGAACGCCCAACAAATAACAACGAAAATGTTTAGTAGCCCAAACTAGCGCCAAAAGTTCCCGTTCAGTTGTAGAATATTTCTGCTCAGCAGAATTCAACTGACGACTGGCGTAAGCTACAGGGTGTTCATCATTCCCATACTCTTGCGACAGGACTGCACCAACGCAATGAGAAGATGCATCGATACTTAAAATGAACATTTTTGAAAAATCGGGAAATTTCAAAACAGGATCCTTACAAAGAACCTCTTTTAGCTCCTGGAAGGCCTTCTCGCGGGTTTCATTCCAATTAAACATAACATCCTTTTTCAATAACTCATGTAAAGGCAGGGCCTTATGAGAAAAATTCCGAATGTGTTTTCTGTAATACCCGACTAATCCTAAGAAGGATTTAAGTTCGGTTATATTAGTAGGAGTTTTAAAATTCTTTACAGCTGCCACCTTGGCAGGATCAGGGTGAACCCCGCTCGAATTTACAACATGACCTAAATAGTTTACTTCAGTTTTAGCAAAATTGCATTTCCAAGGTTGTAAATACAAATTAGACTGTTTAAACCGTTCTAAGACATGACTTAACCGTTCAGCATGTTCTTCTATAGTGCGGCTTACCACAATAATATCATCTAACTAAACAAATGCTTCAACACCTCGTATTCCTACCAGAACATTATTTAACAATCGCTGGAGGGAAGCAGGTGCGTTTTTCAAACCAAATGGCATCATAACAAAATGATAATGTTTCCCTGTAGGTAAGCTAAACCCAGTTTTCTCGGCGTCTTCTTTGGCTAAGAACATTTGCCAAAAGCCGGATGCCATATCAAGGGTGGAAAAATAATTACACTGTCCTAAACTATCTAAAGTCTCGTCCACTCGCAGCAAAGGATAAGCATCCCCTTTCGTGATGGCATTTAGACCTCTAAAATCAACACAAAACCGATATTGTGGGGTACCATCCGCACTCCGTTTTCTAACTAAAACAATTGGTGAACTCCAGGGTGAGCTGGATGGAACTATGACCTTTTTGTCTAACATTTCTTGTACCTGACTACGAACTACAGGTTTTAAAGCTTCAGGTATCCGATAAGGATTTTTCTTGTTAGGTACCGACTCGCCAGTATCTATCGAATGTACCACCTCTAAGGTACAGCCCAATTCAGAAGTGCGATTATAAAATAAACTACTATAATTCCGTAAGACAGCGTCTATACAAGATTTCTCATAAGCATTTAAATGATTTAATTTATCCTTAATAATTTCTTCTAATTCATCAGTGTTTTGTACAGAGTTCAAACCTGGTTCTACCAAAGAATCATCTTTCTCGCGAGGACTACCATTAAATACACAACAACAATAATTACAGATATCTGCTTTAACATCATAATTACACAACACCTCAGGAACTCGTCCTGGTACCTCTAACAACGGGAACGCCGTCCCCACGGCAATATTCTTACTGAGCATCAACGGCTCCTTACTATAATTCATCACTTTCAACAAAACGCTAGGGTTAACCTTAACGTCACTCGGGACACGGGTTAACCCAACCAACACCCTGGCTATTTCAATGCCGGGCTTCCCTAAGGTAGTTGGTTCTACTAGCAATTCATCAGGTAAAACGCCACTGCTTTTACCTGGATAACCCTTGGCAGCATTGCGCAATGTGCCGACACCCTCACTGGTGCCCTCAATATAATCAACAACATGTAATCCCTGGGGTATCCCATACTTCAACACTTTACACTCAATAATCATCTCTGACCTAGGTCCTATTAACACATCACTTGTAACAACGACTTTCCACGCGTGGCTTCTAGTTTGCGGACGGGCAGAGGGGTTACGCAGGATACCAACCCTAGGAGTGGCCAATTCCTGGGACGATCCTGCACCTACCTCAGGTGGAGAGGTTTCTCGAGCTAAACCTTCCACATCCACAAATAGAACTGCTTCTCTACTTCCTCTAGTTGTTATACAACCAAATCTAAAATCGATCACGGCCTGCAGGCTCCACAAAATATCATTACCTAATACACCACTATACGGGGCATTGAACTCTGGTACAATGTAAAAATCCCATTCACAAACACTGGTTCCTATCTTTAAAGTTAATTTCTGCGCCTGACTAACATTAATGTCATCCCCTGTTACGCCCTTAATAACTGAGTCAGTTTCAATAATTGGTTTCCCTGCAATTGCTTCCTTAATTAAAGTTACAGTAGCTCCCGTATCAACTATCATTAAACTACGTTGATCTTCTATTAAAACTTGTACTACAACATCATCACCGGGAAACACACCACACACATTTTTAGAAACTAATTTCTCAGATAGCGCGTATTTAGACGATCCGATGGCAGGGCGCTCGTCACCGGTCGTTTCTGAAAACTCGTGGACCTACAGTCCTTCATTACATGCCCTTTCTTATGACACTTAAAACATTCAATACCAAATTTCGGAACATTTGTCTTAGCAGTACCACCACCCTGACCACTAGTGCCTTCACCTCGATTATTAGCAGTAGAACGTAAATCAGTAACATTGGAATTCTGTCGAAAACGACCATTAGACCCAGTAGGCCTTTGAAAATTACGATTTTGATCACCTGTACAAGACCTAGCCCGACAATCTTTTTGTAAATGTCCAGGTCGATTACAATTAAAACAAACACGATTATTTCGGTGTACCATGAAAACACCACCTCCTGCGGCATGTTGCGCTTGATTTAGTGGTTGCTTTAGAGCATTAGCTACAGTGACTGCAGTTTGAATAGCTTCAGTCATAGTCTTTGGCATTTTAAGTCTAACTTGTCGTCCGACTTCGCCCAACAATCCAGAAATATATGCGGCAATTAACCTACGTTCAGCCTCCTCCTGCAAGATTCTACGTTCAGTAGGATCCTCAGTGGGTTTGATAGTAAATTGACATAATTTACGCAATCTATCAGCAAATTGCTCCACCGACTCATTGCGGTCTTGAACAGCAGATTGCAACTGAGTATAATGAAATTGGTCAGCACCTTTTAAGGTAAAACGGTCTATAATAAGCTGTTTAACACGTTCATACGAAACTCCAGCTGTATTAATTTCAGGGTTACTTGTAAAGAAATTAAGAGCGGAATCTTTCAATTTAAGGCCTAACACTCGCATTATTGTTGACACTCCAACACCCTAATGCAGAAGCATTTTCCAATTTGACGAAAAAGTCTACAGCAGACACTTTGACAGTATCTCCCGACCAGGATTCTACCAAGCTGGCAGTTCCAAAATCTTTTACGGACGTCATGACTACGGTATCAGAACTAGAATTACTACCTGAACCCGTACTACCAAGTGACATTTTATAAAATTTATTCACCTTAATACACTAGTAACAAATATATTTATATATTTAAATATATATATTTTTAATTAATCCGCACTTTACTAGGCAGACAACAGTGGTAAAGGTGATAGCACTACCAATCAACACAACATAATTACCCATAATAAATTCAGTAGACAAAAGAAATAATAAAATTCATCCATCCTGATTCACCATTTTTCAATTAATCTCGAAAACAAATTTCAATCTTAGTTACTTTTATTTTTCTACCAACACTGCTGGCACAACAACGATTAAACCCATTAACATGTTTTTCTACGATCCTTTCCAAAATAGCTCGTAATAAAATCTGGCAACCTTCAATAAGTGCATTAGGATCAGTTATTGGTAAATACAAAGGATCAGCATTTACGGTTGTCCGTGACATGTCGTGTAAGCCCTGATGTCGAAGTAGATGAAACCGAACTCATAGGTACATAATTACCATCATTTGCTGTCTGTTTAGGTACAGTCGGGTTAACTCTAGGAATTTCATAAACTGCTTCCTCAGTCGAACTAAGGATACCCGGTAAGGCTTGTACGTTATTTAAACGACTATCATCTACATATTCGTAATAAACAGTAATTTTTGCATCCCTATTGCCAATACGCATAAAAAGATCAGATTCAAAAGTAGGGGTTTCTACCGGACGACCTAATCGAAAACCACCGCTAGTGGGATTAGTTCCGTACGGTCGATACATACGAATTATCTCAGTATTTAAATTGTCTACAATAGGTAAATTATCCAAATTATCTCTACTTGTCCTCAGATTTTCGGTACTACTTTTAGACTTTCTATTCCCCATCCGATCGTAACTCAACCATAAGTGAACCACTGTCTCGATTTAAAGGCTGTGAACCCGGGTAAACAGCGTAAATTACCTCAAATCCCATATCTCTCAAATACAACTCTAATTCTGTAAAAGTGACCACCCAGTGGTTACCCCTTGTACGAAAATATTCATACTTTAATTCCAAAACACCATTATGAGCTTGTACACCTATGGACCTTACTAAGTTAAGTTCCCGAAAAATTGAAAAATGATAAAACCGACAAAGCGATCCACGTATTGCACTAAATTGACGTGTATAAACTATCTGACCCAAGATTGCTGTTCTTTCCTGAGACATTTCACAAATCCATAATAAAATTAAATAAAACAAAATTAAATACTACACAAAATTAAACACGAAATTACTTATTTTTCTCCCCAAAAAAAAAAACGATCTCGCGCGCTGCCACCAATGTAGTGCCTGCCGGCACCAGGGGAGATGGTTTAGGTAATTAGGTGAATATTGGATGAACGACACAGATCTAAGAGCATAACATATTTAATAAGCGATCAAGTTACATACCAGAAGATCCCATCTTCTGCACGACACCTGGGTTAGTCGTAGTTGAGGCTGGAGCCGGAGGATGGACCTGGGATGACCTAGCTGCAGATGTTCCAAACTATCATCAATTAAATTAGGCCAACACGCGCCTTTTATGAGTGTTACGTCAGAGTGGCCAACATACCCATATAAAAATATGTACAAACATATGTACAGCTACAATTATTTAATACTTTATTATTTAGAGCACTACAGTATAGACTAGCGAGAGAAGTATGAGGGGGAATTTATCAAAATGTTGTCTGTGTGTGTATGTGTATGTCCCCGCGTACGTACGTTAAAGTTTACGTCGACAATAAGCTACACAATTTATTTTACATATTTATTTAAAAAAAAATTGATTATGCCTACACATGTTTCGCAAGCGAAGCCGTGCGGCGTGTGCTAGTATATCATACAACTCATGGACAGCCACCGACTGTCATTTTCTGTAGCTTGTACAATCCATAAACCATCCCCATCTGCAAATTACAGTGTGCTCAAATAATCGTTCTCATTGACTATACACCTGGGTTAACACTCCATTTCCAAATTCTAAAAACAAAGTCCATAGAAATGTTAAATAATGTTGGTGATAAACTACTCTCTTGTCTTACTTTCATTTAATTTGTATGTTCTTCTATGTGTTTTGCCGCTGTAGTAAATGTTATTCTTGTGCTGTGTCTAAAGCTCGCATTCCACTGCGAGCAAAGCGGACTCCATTTAACTTGCAATGGTTTAACGTCATGTAAGTGCTTTCACTATGAAAAGAGTGAGTGGAGCAGACTGTACAAGTTAAAAGAGTTACAAAAGAGGTCGCAGAGTTAAGTGGATTTTAGACAGACTCCGTTCGACTCGCAACACTAACTCTTATAGAAGTGCTTCCACCTATAGATGAATCAGCGGAGTGGACTGAGCGAGCAAAAAGGGGCCGCTGTGTCATGCTCTGCTCTGCAATGCTAGTTTGGAACGGAGTCCACTTCACTTCCCATCAGTTTTCACTTGATAGCAAGTTTTTCTATTGGTGAAATAGCTTTTCTAAAGTTTATATCCTGTTTCTTTATATCTTCTTTTACAAGTGATGGTAATTCTTCAAATTGTTATCTTCTAACTGAAATAATTTTTGAAATAATTATCTTGTAAATCGTAGAATTTTTGTATTAAATCACCTTTGACAGGTCTCTCTCTATAATGTGGTTGTTCATCCAAAATCTAGGTTTGTTACGCTTACTTGTCTTATGATAACTATAGAGTATCAAGCATTTACTTATTGTATTTATATAGTCATCATCACTTGAATTGTCCGGCATTACTAGAAACTAACCATGACTTGCTCGATCCAATGATTGGCTGGCTTGGTAATAAAGATGAACTGGCTGCCTCGCACAGTCTATTGGTAATGGAACCATCAACCCCACCCATCTCATTTCTTGCCTAGCTCATTTCGCTACCCAGTTTCAAATCGCGCTGGCAGTGGAAGGCAAATACCTCTTTTCTGTTAAAATCTTTCTTAGTGAAAAGACGAAACTATTTTACTCTATTTTTCTCAGCTATTCCATGCTCATTAACCTTTTGCAGTGGAAGGCGAGCATAAGAGTGTCATCTTTGGCTGTCCAATCTTGAGCTCTTGTTTTAAAGTTAACGTACCTAAATTTTCAAACTCTTATTCATTGTCATCTCTTCTTAAACATTGCCTAACATTATTTTTTTTCTACATCTATATGATTAATAATTTCTTTTAACACTTGTTTAATTATGGACATTAATTTAACAGAAGATGAATTAAAATGTTTAAAATAATGGGTCATAAGAAATCAATGCTTTGCTATATTTCAGCAGTGTTTTTGAAAAGGCTATATTGTGGAAGAGCACTACATTTATAAAAACCAACCAATTTGTGTGCATTTCAAGATTAAAGATTTTGCTTAAAATTGAGTGTTAAAGTACGTTAGCATTATATTCTTTGAAGTAAATTTTTAAGAAATTATGATATTTTCTTTGTTACAATGAATTTATCCAATACATATTTATAAATTATCAAGTATGTCCTAATTTAAGTTTATTTGTTAAACTTGGCACCTCATTACTGTTTTATCTTTATTGATTGTTAAAAAATTAAATCCAAATAAGTGTTTTGTTTTCTGAGAATTACTGATTCATTGTGTTAAAATATAATTGTTCACATAACAAAAATCTCAAAGTATAAATTATCAGTATTCCTTTATCATTAGCACTTACGGTTCCTGGGACCTCCGCTTAGTAGGCTAGCGCGCTATCTAGTACGTTATGGAGGCGGCCATTTTTCATTTTATATTATTTATTAATGTTAGGCTACATTGGCAAAAAAAGTCGTGTAAGTGGTTCACACCAAATTTTAAAATCCATTTTAAACATTTACATATTTGATAATATTGTATTTAACCTTATAGTATCATTTTTAATTTATCACTTATTTTAGTGTTGCATTTCAGTACAAGTCCATGAACTAAATATAAATACTGCATTTTCTATTAGGTATTCAATACAACACTTTCAATTTTATGCTCTCAAACAAGTGTTTGACTGAGATTTTGTTATGGTTTTTTGCAGAAATGGTAAACTTGTGCAAAGACCTAAACAAAGTCTATTCAAGACCACATTACAAAGTATTAGTGTCCCAATAAATGAAATATATATGTGGAAGCCTATACATTTTAATCATTCTGCAATTTTAAAAATTCAGTCTGGATGTCATTTTGCCATATCACTTAAACAATTAATTATTTTCAGGTAGAACAGTGTGTTGAAACTTTGTGCAAGTATTTAGAAAATATTATTCAAAATCCAGAAGAGGAAAAGTATCGTAAAATTAGAATGTCAAATAGAGTATTTGCAGAGAGAGTAGCTGGTATGGAAGGCACAATGGAATTTTTAAGTGCAGCCGGTTTTAAGGTTGAAATGTTACCATTTCAAGATAACGAAGAACAGTTCCTAGTATTTTCTGAAGAAAAGCTTCAAGATATCGACCAACTTACGGTAAGTAATCAGACAACTCATCTTATCGTGTTTTTTAACATCCATTGAAAAAATAACCTGAAGTTATTTTCGAAATATAAACAAGTAGCGAAAGTAGGCTGTTTCAACTGAAGGTAATGAATATTCTTATTCTTTATTGTCATTACTATCTCTGTCACTTTATTGTACTCAGAAGAAAAGGAGTTCGAAAAATTATTACGTATTGAAAGTAATTTAATAGTTTCATAAATACCAATGTTTTACAGTAATACTTTTCAGTGGTAGTGCTAAGTTATTAATTTTTAGGGTATCATAAGCTTTGCTTTCATTGAAAGTAAAAGTACATAACGACCACGCTAATTTAAAGATTCCAGATAATCTGAACTAATTTCTAATTGGTAGCAATTTTGAAAATTGTCATCTATTATTTTTCTTTGTCCATCCATTACACCCAGATGTCAGAAACTACAAGAGATAGCAACAAACAGTTATTGGATTTGTAATTAACACAAAACGTTATTGGGCCTAAATTGGGTTTGAAGTTCTGGTTTCGACCGGAAGTGGTCTGAAACCAGAAGTCAAGAAATTAAAGTCAGAAACTACAAGAGATAGCAACAAATGATTTTTAGATTCTTAATCTGCACAAAAAGAAAGGCATAATTTTGAAACCAAAAAGTGTAATTCGATTCCTCGTAAAGAGTAGATACAGAAATTATTGGCTTTGAAGTTCTGGTTTTGACCGGAAGTGGCCAAAAACCGAAAGTCAAGATATCAGATTTGGAAACAAAAATAGTGTTGTTCAGTGTTGTTCAATGCTTTTAAATAATAGATACAGAAATCACTAATCACTAATGATTTTTTACCATCAATCGAAGGTAAACCTTTTTAAAAATTTGCTCCAGCAATTAGACGCGTCGTGTCATGAAAGGGATTCTTTACATATAAAATATTTTTTTAAATAAACGCTACGTAATTTTATAATGAAAATAGTGTTTCTTAAAGGCTTCTAATTATAAAAATTGAATTTAAAAAAATGATATACATTGTAGATCAGAATAGAAAATTAACGAAACAAAGTTCTTGTATGATGTACTTCAATTATAAATTTCTTACTGGTAAAACCTTTTTTCCAGTTCATTTGCAGTTACAAGAAATAATAATTATTTTCACTTCTGCCTGGCTGCATAAAATCACTAATTGTTTGCTGTCATAATGCTCAAACCTTGATAATGGTTCAGTATTTTGCCATAATCATGACATCTGTGCATGTAGTATTGTTGTTTTGCTCTATACACCATAGTGCTTTTGAATGTGAAGTAAGTTGCTTCATGTTACAAATTTCATTAGGATTTTCTGAACCTAAGTCAGAGTCTGGCATGATTATGAAAACTATTTTCGTGTCTGTAAACTGAAAACCTTCGTCAGCTGACACCCTCTTGTTCATATTAATTTAATGTTCACAGTTGTGTGTTGTATTCTCACTTGATATGCAGTTGGCCAACACCATTCCAATAATACGTGCGTAATAATTAAATTTAGCTATTTTTATTACTTTTTTTTAGATATTCCTAACATAAAATGTAAACAGGTTGTGGTCCCAGTCCAAAATTTAACCTATTCGAAAATTGTTAATACAGAAATTGTTGCACAATAATTTCTGTACTTTTGGCTTTACAAGTTTTTTTACATTAAATATATCAGGCTGTAATTTAAAAAAAGAACCTAGATTTCCAATGTAGTATTGTACAATTTTATTTTCCTTTTTTTAGTATTATTTTTCCTTATCCTTTTGTAGCAAGCCCCTGTGACCCAAATTTAACCTAAAATTCAAATTTCATGTTTCTAGGTCCTGTAGTTCTGGAGATATGATAATGAGTGAGTCAGTCAGAAAATAGTAGTCATAATTTGTATACACGCAGATTGTTTTGTAGTTTTGTAAAATACTGATTATTGAAAAGTATCTCAATTCTTTAAGAGAAATCGAATTGGGCAAAACCCTCAACTAGTAATTAAAGTTAGAATACAATAAACCTAAGAATTAATTGTGTATTAAGTACTTAACATAGTTTACAATCACTTACAGGATTGGTGTTTATTTTAATTGTAATTATACAGTGGTACAGTTTTCTCTAATAGTCATTTCAGTTAAATTATTTATTTATTGTTTTAGTTGTTGGTTGATGCCCTGCGTACTGCAGAACCAATAGGATTATTATTAGATCGTAATTTACAAGTGTTATTACCATCTCAAGCGGCAAAACGAACCGACTTACCTCGAGAATTTTTCAAGTTGACTCCTGAAGAAATTAAAAGGGAACAACAACTCAAGTAAGTGATATAAACATTATTCCAGTTATTTATTTATTCCTGTTCTCTTAAAAATGTGATTTGTCATCATGTAAATTTGTTGTAGTGTAAATATTCCAGCGTGATGATGCACACCTATGTGTTGCAAAAGCAACAGTCTTGCTTTTGGTATCGTACAAGTGAGAGATCATGACCTATCATCTTGATCTTGTCAGTCTGAACGAAAGATGAATCTGTGTTTATTCTCAAGACTTATTTTGCTCATTAATCTTCAGAATGAGTAAAAGATGAATTTCAGTTATTTCCTGTTTCAACTTTTCCGGAAAGTTGCCAATCTTGCCTTTGTTATAAATTTCATGAGACTGGGAGTACAAAATTGCAAAACCACTGGTCGACCATCAGTGGTAACCAGGGAAGTTCTGGAGGATGTAAAAGAACGTTTGACTCGCCTCCTAGAAAGTTTCTTGAAGTTATCTTCTCAGGCTGGTATTTCATTATCTACTGCTTTCAGGGCTGTTACAAAATTACATTTGTATGCTTACTGCATTGGTGTCATACACAAACTGCAAGAAGTAGACCTTGGAAAACTTTAACGGTTTTGTCATTGATTTTGTTCCCTCATCAATGTTAAAATGGTATTGAGGTGTTGGATCGTTTTTATTTTAGTGACGATATTTGGTTTCACTTGAATGGCTATGTTTACAGTCAAAACTGCCGATTATGGAACACTGAAAATCCTCCTGAATTTGACGAATTACCATTACATGCATGTAAAACTGTTGTAGATGTGTGATCTTTCAGTGTTGTGTTATAGGGCATTTATGTTCTGACAAATATTTGAATGGTGTGGTTTATCACAACTTAATCCATCAGTTTATTGCGATGTTAGATTTACAAAAACGAGGATTTTGTTCCTGCAGGATAATGTAAGTTGCCGTAAAAATGAGTTGTCCTTTTTGAAATGTTCATGCTACCTAAAACTACCTTTACTAGGTTTGTACCATGGAACCTTCATCTCCAAAAAAACAGCTGATTTGCAGCGATGATCTAACTACTAGTTTAACCTAGTGGTTAGTGTTACCTTTAAGTATGTTGTAACGTATGCTATTATGCAGTGGTGTTAAAAAAAAATAATTTTTGTAAATTTAACTGAACTGGTTGTACTCATTGTTGTGGTGTTAGTACAAAGGCAGTGCATAATGATCATTTTAGTTTCTAGAAATGTCAAATTCTGTTATAAGTTGACATAACACAATTTATATTTGTAGTTAATTCACAATAGCAAGAACTACTGGGTCAGCATGTTATTATACAGGGTCCATTATGAAAGTAATGGGCATGATTTTATAGTGTCGCAACTATCCATCCCAGCCCGGTAAAACTGGTTGGGGAATGTGTGTGGTGGGGGGGTCTGCTTTTCCAATGCAGTCGGTCGCCGAATTGCTCTGAACTGTCTGAGCGTCAAGTTTTTCAGTTTTTTTGACTTTGTAACACGGACCGATTGAGCTTTTGCTTCAACAGCGCTACGCCATCAAGTTTTGGGTGCGGCTTAGAAAGAATGCTACTGAAACATTCCAAATGCTTCAAGAGGTTTTCAGTGATGACTGTATTTCAAGGTCACAGTCCAAGAGGTAGCACAAGGGGTTCATGGAGAGTTGAGAGGAGTTCGCCAACGAACCCTGTTCTGGACGCCCAACAACAGCCAGAACCGACGACAGCGTATATGGTGTGCATGAAGTTTTGCGTTCCAACCATCGATTGAGCATCCAGCACATCGTTGACACCCTTATAGTCTCGACTTAGCTCCATGCAATTTTTTCAACTGAAAAGAGAGCTGAAAGAAAAGTATTGGGAGTCGTTGGGAAACATCCAAAAGCATGTTACAAGGTTCCTAACTTAAATTCCTGTTGAGGAGTTTCAGGGTGCCTTCCAGGCATGGCAGACACGTCTCTGCAAGTGAATTGATGAAGGGGGAGAGTATTTTGAAGAATTTTAAGCATTTGTACCAGTATGAGCAATAAATCTATTTTCCATAGAAAATGCGCATTATCTTCATAATGGACCCTGTATAAATGCAAAAGTAAAGATTAATGTTTGTTTGATTTAACCAAAATGTGTTTCGTTTAGAAACAAATTTTACATTTCTATTTTACCCATGTAATGTTAAATAAATCTGTGCTTATCTTTATATATGTTTTTTTAGAACTGAGAAAATGGAAAGCAGTTTGGTGTTGCGAACCAAAGCAATGCGTGAAAGGGAAGAGCAGCGAGAGCTAAAAAAATATAGATTCGCACTTATCAGGATCAGATTTCCAGATGGGGTATTTCTTCAGGTATTGTCCTAATAAATACTATTATTATTCTTAGACTACTTCGGTGGTCCATTCATAATTGCAGCAGCTAATTTTTGTATCAAATCACTTCATGTGAGTCTGGTACTACAATGTTATCTTTAGATAACTGATATTTATCAGTTCTTTTGTGTATTTTATTATTGGTGTATGTATTTTTTCACAATTAATCGGGTAACGTATGTATGGATAGACACATCTAGGCATCTTCTTTCAAGAGATTCAAATTTTGTACATGAACGATTTGTTTTATTACTGGAGGTATTGTTTGAGTTGGCGCAGCATCGGTTTGAAAAACGGCTGCCCATGGGTGCAAGTACCAGGTGGTCAAAAGTGTTTGGTTTAAAGATTTTGTTTTTTATGTTTCAAAATTCATGGTTTTTCTTTGCATGGTGTAGCATTTCCATATTCTAATGTATGAGGGATATCTCTAAAGTAAAGACCATTCCATGTTTTTGTTTTTCAAACCATTACATGAAAAAATGTATTCTGAAAATTTCATAAATATTTCTTATTTCTCTTAAACTATGTACAGTCAATTCCAGATAATTGGGCCTTGTTGGAACCAGAGCATTTTGGCCCAATTAAATGAATTCATAAACTAAAGGGTATACGATACTGTATCAAACTGTTATTCAACATCCCACGCATACATCTTACATGCTATACCAAGTGTTTTAAAACACCTTACTGCGTGCTTCATTTTCGTATTCTATGTACCAAAACCAACAAAATACTTCATATGAAAAAAAATGTCAATTAACCCTTCATTCTCATTCTATCTGTCATTTTGTATTTTTCAGGAAAACTATTATATTATGTGAAAGGATTGAAATTTTTATTGAAAGTATTTGCACCTATGTACTATAAAACATAAAAAATACAATCCATGCATTTCAATGTTTTTCAGAATTGTTATGAACAAAAAGATATTTCATTTTTTTAAATCGGATGGAAACAACCGAGATATAGCAAAAATTTGGTTGTTTAATTTTTTGGTAGGTTTCATCTTCTCCAGTAAACAAAAAGTAAAAATGTTATCCACCCTAATTTTATTTTAAATTTTTTTACTGGAGAAGATGAAACTGGCCACAAAATTAAGCAACCGAATATTTGCTAATCTTGGTTGTTTACCATCCGATTTTCAAAAATGAAATATCTTTTTGTTCATAACATACACCTAAAATTTCAGATAATAAAAAAAGCCTTTTGACTAATAAGGTTTTTGGCGAAAAACTGGTTTGAAAATTTCATTTGGCCGCCATTTTGAAAAAAATGTAAATGCATGGAATGTATATTTTTATGTTATAGAAGTATATAGGTGCAGATATTTGTAGCAAATTTCTATAAAAAAATTTCAATCCTTTCATGTGATATAGTAGTTTTCCTGAAAAATACAAAATGGCGGATAGAATTAGAATGAAGAATTAGTCAACATTTTTGCAAGTGAAATATTTCGTATGTTTTGTTCATCATATTCGTTTGCCGCCAGTTCATTTAGCCATTGATTAACAGCATTTCTAAGTTCATCGTCACTCGTGAATTGCTTACCACCCAAAAATTCTTTCAGTCTGCCAAACAAATGGTAATAAGAAGGAGCTAAGCCCAGACTATTAGATGGGTGATTGTGAATTTCCCATCCAAATGTAAATATGTCTCAGTGAATCACGTGTCGCACCTGCAACATATGGATGAGTATTATTGTGCAGCAGTATGATGCTGTCGGTCAGCCATCCACATTGCTGATTTTGAATGGCTTGCAGAAACTTGCGTAGAATTTTGCAGCAGGCTTGTGCATGAGTAGTTGTTACACGTGGCATGAAATCAACCAACAATATGCTAAATCAATCCCAAAAGACTGTGGTCATTATTTTGGGTCCAAATGGCTGTGGCTTGACCTTTGTTGGTCTCGGTGACTGATTATGACATTATTCACTTGACTGCCATTTTATCCCCTGGAGTGTAATATAAAATCCATGTTTCATAGCTAGTAAATATTGAATTAAGGAACTCATCACCTTTTTTCTGTGTAGTGCAACAGTAAGTTCTAAAGCAGATCTCATTCCAATTATTTTGTGACGTTCCGTTAAGGGCAATATCAGAAATTGTTGACCAACGATCTTTTCTGATTTCATCATCGACGCGTTTCAATAAGTCTGGTGATTATCAAGGGCCGCCCTAAACGTTCATCATGCATATTAATTCTGATATTTCTAAACTTTTCACACAATTTTCAGACTTTTCTCTCATTTGTTACATTATCACCATACACTGCCTATGAGTTTCAGCCGGCTTAACATTTCGACGGTTTAAAGGTATCACTCCACATATTTCCAAGTCAGCGGCAACATCAATTTTTTTAGTTATTTTATGATGTAATAACTCATACATATTACAACACGGCAATGTACAGACATTATAGTATGTATTTTACTAGCGTGGTCTTCACTGACACAGGTTCACCAACATCAAGGAGAGAGAATTTCTTGAAAAAAATTTACTAACCTTTTGCAACTGCATTTATGACTTGTATCCAGCAGCCTATACTCAATCCTAATGTAAAACTATTTAATTTTCATTGACCTGTTACAGTTAATCACTTGTCTTTTTATTTTTTTATATTGTTACATAATCTTCCTTTCTTCTGACATGTTTCGGTGGATCCACCATCAGAGTACACAAAATTAAAACTAAATTTTTTCAAAAATTTATTAAATTTTACAGCAGTACAATTTGCAACTGTTTAACTTTATTCATAAATTATTATTATTCAACATTAACTTCATTCATTTTGTGGGCACGTAGCAACAGTCAAAATTATTTCATCATTTTTAAATCTACCAGTTTTCAATTTCACTTTTGTTTTTACTATGCGAGGTTCGATTATACTGAAAATTCTATTGTGTTTGTAAATTTTATCTGTGCTATCTGCACAGAATATGAATAAAGTTAAATTTGAATAATTAAACATTTTTATACGTATGACTATAAAACTGTCTTAAATTTTCATTCATATATTTATTTGTTGTATTTATTATAATAGATGGCTTCTTTAATTTAATTATCATAAAATTTTAACTGTTCATTAATGTTTTGTCTCTTTAAATTTATATGAATGTATATTTAAAATATTTTATATTTATTGTTATATACATTGTTGCATAATTAGATTCCATTTCATTGTTTTTGATGCTCATGTTACATGTTCTTAAATCTGGTTTAAAAATTACGAGTTGTTATTCCAATGTAGAAGGTATTGCAATCTTTATTACCACATTTTATCTTATATACATCCAATATTTGTTCAAATTTGTAATTTTCACAATCCACTTTATTTATTTATTTTCGTTTCTATAATAGTTTTATTATTCTATTATTAATTAATTTGTAATAATTTATTATTTGTAATTTGTAATTAATTTATTTATTTTCGTTTCTATAATAGTTTTATTATTCTATTATTAATTAATTTGTAATAAGTTATGGTAATGATAGTTCATTTGTTTTTTCATTCAATTGCTAAGTGTTTAACCATATTTATTTGCGAGATTTATTGGATTATTTTTTTAACTTTGCCTATTATTTTATCTATCACACTTTCATTGTGTCTATTATTTATATTTGTATATTTTATTATGTTCATTTTCTTTTTTATGCAAATTTTTCTCTTATATGTATAATTAAATTGCTGTGTACATCAAACTGTGATATGCTTAATAATCCAAATTGTAACAGGAATTTTTTTATCAATACATTATACACCAAATATTTCAAACGCATTCAAAAGAATTATTCGACTGTTTTTGTTTCTACGGGCAAGGTTGATTCAAATTTATTGGAACATTTAAAATTAATTCATTTCTTAGATTGACTGTTTTTGTTTCTACGGGCAAGGTTGATTCAAATTTATTGGAACATTTAAAATTAATTCATTTCTTAGATTGACTAGACAACCAACTAAAGAGAAAAATAATAAAAACACAAAAAGAATAAATTGAAAATGATAACAAGTCTATTCTCACCATTTGACCCCTCAACAATTAAGTTTCAAATAAACTGAATTTCAATAATCTCATTGAATCAACCTTGCCCGTAGATACAAAAACAGTCAATCTAAGAAATGAATTAATTTTAAATGTTCCAATAAATTTGAATCAACCTTGCCCGTAGATACAAAAACAGTCAATCTGTAAGATGCCATTTTATGTTGATACGAATGATTAGATTATTTATTTATTGTAGTGATTGGTTGTATATTTTTTCTTTTCTAAAAACATTAGTTATAAAGTTATTTTTATGTCCAAAAAGTTTATTAATACTATTTTCAATATCTGTAGTACGTTGTATTTTATCATTGAATGTGTTTAATTTCTTTAATATTGTGTTCTTTTTTTATTATATATCACACATTCTATTACAAATTATTTATTGTTCATTATATATCATAAATAATATATCATTGACATATCTACACCATACTTTTTTATTTTCTGTATCTGATATACAATTATATATTTTTCAAAGTGTTGTAGTTATGTTTCGGTTAATATACTGCTTAATAGGTGCTCCCATTGTTAAACTTTCATTCTGCATATTTACTTTTTTATTAAATTCAAAATAGTTTTGTTTAGTGCAAGGGGTTAATAAGTCTATTGTTTGTTTTGTAAGATGGTTTTTTAGATGTTAATTGTGGTAATAACTGGTATGTTTGTGTACATATCTTTAATGTCAAAGTATATCATTTTTTCTTTTTCATTTATTTAATTTTATGTTGTTTTTTAAATATAGGTAAAGAAATTTTGATATTTTGTTAGAAGCTGCATGAATATAATTTATAAGTGGTTAAATTGGAATGTTAATTAATCTTAAAGATTTTGGGTAGTCCTGTCAATTTCGGTGTATGTGAATGATTGTTAATATATGTTTATTTTTTATTCTTTTATCTATTATAATATTGTTTGCTTGATAGTTTTAATCAGTTTAGCATTAAATTGCTTTGTGGGGTCTTTTTCCAAAAATTTTAAAAAGTTACTACTATTGTTCAAAATTGTTCTGTTTTTATATGTATATTATTAATTACATTATGACCGGAGTATTATATGTTTGCTGTTTTAATGCACGATGGTCTAAATTTATGACAATCTGTTATTAATTGTGATGTTTGTATTTCTATTATTATTTGTATTTTATTTATTATTTATGTATTATGCATTTTACGTGTGCATTTTATGCACACGTGCATAAAATTAATGCATTTTTTTCATAATTTATGTATTATTTTTTTATTTGTATTTGTATTCTATTTAATTCTTGCTAAAGATGATAATGATTGTTCAGATCGGTATTATACTTAATTAAATTATACATAAATATACCATAGTTACATAATATGTAACTCATAATATGTACATCATATTATGATGTACATGTGTTATTATATAATTTGATATTTACTCTAGGTTTTATGATACAAATTATATATTGTTTTTTATTCGTATATATTTTTCTTTACTTTTATAACATATTGTGCTTCTTTTTATTTGTGGATCAAAATTGTTTATTGAGCTTCTTTAGATTTTGATTCACAAATAAAAAGAAGCACAATATGCTATAAATAAAGCAAAATATATATGAATAAAAACAATATATAATTTTTATCATAAACCTAGAGTAAACTATCAAATTTTATAATAACACATGTACATCATATATATGTAACTATGGTATATTTATGTATAATTTAATTAAGTATAATACCAATCTGAACAATCATAATCATCTTTAGCAAGAATTAAATAGAATACAAATAATACAAATAAAAAAATAATACATAAATTATGAAAAAAATGCATTAATTTTATGCACACGTAAAATGCATAATACATAAATAATAAATAAAATACAAATAATAATAGAAATACAAACATAAAACATACATGCATAAAACAGCAAACATATAAGATAAAAACAATGAAAGGATTTAATATTCTTTAAATCCTAAATCAATTTTAAATTCTTATTATCAATCTAATAATAAGTATAAATATTTAAAACAGAATATTATTAACATTGAAAATAATTCATATTTCATCATAAAATAAACAAATTTAATACAACATATAAAAAATATGTACGTAAAACAAATAGGAGTCAATCTAATTAATGATAATTAACATTACATAAATTTAATAAACTGAATAAGGAAACCGCTATTATTATAATACTCCGGTCGTATTGAATAATATACGTATAAAACTGAACAATTTTGAACAATAGTAGTGAAAGACCCCACAAAGAAATTTAATGCTAAACTGATTAAAACTATCGATCAAATCAATATTATAATAGATAAAAGGTTAAAAAATAAATAAAATCAACCACATACACCAAATTGACAGGGATACCCAAAATCCATAAGATTAATTAACATTCCGATTTAACCACTTATAAATTATTTTCATGCACCTACTCACAAAATATAAAAATTCCTATACCTATATTTAAAAACAACATAAAATTAAATAAAATTTTGTAAAGTAAAAAATGGAAATAGATAAATGTAACCTAAATAAAATCAACATAGATGAAAAAGATAAAATGATATACTTTGACATAAAAGATATGTACACAAACATACCAGTAATTACCACAATTAACATACTAAAAGACAATCTTACCAACAAACGAACATTTATTATTAACACTTTGTACAAAACAAAACTATTTTGATTTTAAGAAAAATTGTAGATCAGATACATAAAATAAAAAATATAGTGTAGATATGTCGACGATATATTTGTGATATATAATGAACTACAAAAATAATTAGTAATAGAATGTGATGTATAATAAAAATAAACACGATATAATAAAAAAGCAATTAAACACATTTAATGAGAAAATACTACATACTATAGATATTAAAAATGATCGCAGTATTAACTTTTTGGATATAAAATAACAAAAAAAGATACAACAAATCACTATGATTAATGAATTATCTAATCACTCATATCAACATAAAATGGCACCTTATATTAAAGAAATTAAATACATTCAATGATAAAATACATACTACAGATATTGAAAATGATACAGTATTAATAAACTTTTTGGACATAAAAATAACTTGATGACTCAATGTTTTTAGAAAAGAAAAAAAAATTAATCTAATCATTCATATCAACATAAAATGGCATCTTACTATAGTATGATGATATACACAGCAATTTAATTATATATGTAAACGAGGAAAATTTGCCCTAAAAAGAAATAAAATATAAAAGTATAAATAATGGATACAATGAAAGAGTGATAGATAATAGACAAAGTTAAAAAAAGAATAAATCCAATAAACCTTAATAAATAAGGTTAACACTTAAGGAATTGAATGAAAAAACAAATAAACAATCATTACCATAACTTATAACAAACTAATTAATAATAAAATAATAAAACCATTAAAGAAACAAAATATAGAACTGCATATGAAGTGGATTGTGAAAATAGCAAATTTGAAAGTAAAGGTATATCTATGATAAAATATGATTATAAATATTGCGATATGTTCTGCATTGGAATAACAACTCGTAATTTTTAAACTAGATTTAAGGAACATGAGAGAGCATTCAAATACAATCAAATAGAATCTATCTGCGTGAAAAATGTATATATGACAATAAAAATGAAATATTTCAAATATATATATTCACCTTAATTTAAAAAGAGATAAAATAATAAATGAACAGTTTATTATTTTAAAAATAATAAACTGTTATTAGTTTATTATTATTAGTTATTAGTTGAGAATTTAATTAAAGAAGCTGCTGCTATCTACTGTAATAAATTCAAACAAGAAAACATGAAAATGTAAATTTACGACAGTTTAAGTCGATATGACTGAATGCGAAAACGATTTTTTAATTTTAATTTTAGTTAAATATTGCTCTGAAGAAGGTGGTGGTACCACATAAAATTACATTTAAAATGTACTGTTTCTGATTATAGGGTACATTTGGCATTTATGAGCATCTCAGTGAAGTTATGGAATTTGTGAAAGAAAGTCTTATCGATAGTAATTTTAATTTTATATTACAAACAGCAACGGGTCATAAATTAATGGCAGAGGATTATGAACAATCATTAATCGATCTGAAACTTGTACCAGCGACTGTGTTAACATTCGCCTGGAATGGTGAACCACCGGCATCTCAACGCAAACGCAATGATAGTACAACTGTACTAAAACCAGAAATTATGTTACTATTACAACAATTATAACAAGATATGTGTATATTTTTATTCGTAAATTAATAGTATATTTTTTAAAACATATATTTATTTATTTATTGCTATAAAATATTAAATTTAAAAAAAAATATTTTTTTTATTGCAAATTCTTCTTATATGCACTTCCATTCCATTTAATTCTGTAAGATTTGTTTTGACATGATAAAATAAATTCATATTTTATCTCAGAAAAAGATCATTTATCACAGTTTTCTTGCAATTAATTCTTGCAGTTTTTATTCGTAATCATCTAATCACTCTTTTAACACAATTTTTCTAAATCCGTCTTGCTATTTATTGTTATTTTCTTTGTGATAATTTTTTGCATTATCGTTATTTTATCTCGTTTCTCCTGCAGTTTTGTTTTTTAATTTTTGAAAAAATAAGTAAGATAAGCTTTAAATATTATATATAATTCTTTATCAATTGGTTTGGTGTGTTAAATGAGTATATTTTTATTTAGAAAAATTGTTAACAAACTGATTTGTGGCTAAAATAAAGAAAATAAAAACCATATTGTTCCTAATGCGTTAAGTTATTTTTTCTAGTTTCTGTTTCTACGCAAATATTTTGTTTGAAAACAACGTACTCAGAATTAGGGGCTCTAACTCTGGAATTTAATTCTATCACAACATGTGATCCATTGAGATAACAATGAAATCAATTTAAAATCTTTACAACTGGAAGTTAATACCAGTGAATTTTCAATAACAAAAATTTGAATTTATAATTAATTAATCTGTCTGAAACTTAAAAATGGAACAAATAACTATTTTGCAATTGCTGCTAATGCAGATGATGAGAAGGGCAATAAATGAAAATGAGTGATGAAAAATGCACCTGATCAGGAATCGAACCTGAGACCCTGGCATAGAGGGGTTTCTATGCCCACTATACAGGCCGGTTTTGTATACAATTACACCGGCAATGATTCAAAGGTAGCTGATAAATACAGTACATATTTTAATAATTTTATTACATAAACCAAATTGTATAACATATAACAAAAACAATAACATAAAAAACTAAACACCTAATATTCAGTCAACATACTTAATAAAAAAATGAAATACTTAACTTTTATTTACATAAAAATACTACTGAGCATACATTGAAACAGTCCATACTTATACATCAGTCTAAATTAATTAAAGACTCTGATGAATACTTAACAACTAAAAATTTTAATACAAAATACTATAAATTATTAAAAAACATATGACCTGTGTAATGCAGTCCATGTTGTTACATGAGCCCACTTCAGGAAGGAATCTGTGTAAGATTTCATGAGATCTGTTTTTTGTTTAGTCATGTCTTCAATATAATGGCCAGAAACAGCAATATCCAAATAGGAACTGAAGTTACTAGATTCGGATGGTATCTGAAAAATGTAAATTATATAAAATATTGTTATGAAGCAGTGGAAAATGAAATCAGCTGTTCATAAACAGCTGACTGATTAATTATAAAAACGATACATTTGGCGGAACATTAAATCAGCTGCTCATAAACAGCTGACCGATTAAATATAAACACAAAGCATTTGATTGTTGGAGCGCCGCCGCGGTTTAAATGGCTGGTGTGTTAGTGGTCTAAATTGTACGGGATTCTTCATTATGGTGAAGTTTGTTATTTTGTCATAAGACATTGTATTTAATGATTAATTTGGTAAGTAAGGGAAATTGTTTATTTTATTTTATTGTTGATAAATTGTGTTGTTTTAAATGTTTAATAACTTATTTTCATGAACTCATTATTTTCATTTTTGTCATTTTTATTGGTTAGATTATTTTGTCAAATAATTTTGTTGAATAAATGTATGTGAATTAATTAAATTGAAGTTTACAATTTTACTTTACTATAACGAGTTGTAATATTATAAAAATGTTTACAACGCATCGTGAAAATGAAGATTGATAAAACAATTAATTTCATATATATAGATTGCATGGACAGTTGTTATAATAGAAAGAAAATTTATGATCTTAGTAGTCCTCATAAGTTATCAAACATCGGCTCCTAGAGAAATTTCTAAAGTAAGAAAAAGTAAAAGCTGTATTTTGTTAATGTGTGGTCATTGTGGCCTATTCCCAATAATAACAAATTAATAACCATCACTTTTCTTAAACATCAGGTATTGTTATATCAATCTACCCAAATGTTTGATATAAATATTACTACTATCAGTTTCATAATTATGTACACCCGAGTTTGAACCCTGGCATCTCTAAAACGATGAGTCAGATTTCAACATACTTTACATCAAAATTTACCTCATTTTATTTTGTGTTGATCTTAAAGTCCTTCATTTTTAATGTTGTTTGAAAAATGTCATACCGAAGTTGGAAGACAAAAAGACCCAGTTTTTTGTTGCTACCACAACAAAGAACTCATGTGTTTAGAAACAACAAACTCAAAGTGTTTGTTTAGAAACAAAGAACTCATGTATAACTCAACAACTGTTCGACCGACAAGTTTGAAATTTCTAACACAACATAGCGAATTATATTCTTACAGCATACACAAAATTTTGAATACATGCGCTACTTAAATTTTGATGTATTAACAATATTCTGAACCCTTGCTATCTTGGTAACCACTCAATTGTTCGGCACCCGCAAACTATCGTTTTATTCAGCATATAAAAATTAGTACAAATATATTAATAACATAAAATATTGATTGCCCAATGTTGTGGTAGAATTTTTGAATTTTGAAAAATAGACTGGGCCATGCAGGGGGCAAAACTATCAGGTAGACGTTTCGACAGGCCCACCCCCTGAAGGCCCAATCTATTTTTCAAAATTCTACCTCAACATTAATTAATGTTATATCAATCTACCCAAATGTTTGATATAAATTACTAATATCGGTTTCATAATTATATACACCCGAGTTTGAACCCTGGCATCTCTAAAACGATGAATAACAAAGAAATTAATATTTCTTGTTATTAATACATTTTGTACTAATTCTTTTACCGAATAAAACAAATATTTTGCTGAATAAAACGATAGTTTGCTCGTGCCAAACATTTAAGCAGTTACCGAGATGGCAAGGGTTCAGAATATTGTTAATAAATAAAAATTTAACTAACATACAAATTTGAAATTTCATACACACTGTAAGAATATAATTTGCCAAGTCGTATTAAAATTTCAAACTTTTTGGTAAAATAGTTCTCGAGTTATACACCTTTAAACGCATGAAATTCTTTGCGGTAGCGAAAACCCCGGTATTTTTGTCTTCTAACCTCGATATGGCAATTTTCAAATAACATTAAAAATATAGGACTATTATACGTCAACGAAGAATAAAATGAGGTGAATTTTGATGTAAAGTATAATGAAATCCGACTCAACCTTTTGGAAATGCAAAGGTTCAAACAAACCCTGGAGTATATAATAATGAAACCAATAGTAGATAAAATATAAAAGAATACTACATTAATGTGCATCAATATACAATACACAAGAAAACAATTCAAAATTTAATTTGATTCAAATACCATTTAAAAATGAGAACCATAATGTCAATTCATAAAATTTAATTCCATGTTTAGTAGGTAAAAAAAAACCAGAACAATTATTACCTAAATAAACAACCTGGAAAGTTTTAACCAAATCCTTTTAGTAAACAAACACTAAACTGCAAAGTTCAGATACACTGCAGATAACCAAGCTGTGTACTACTTATTCTAGTATAAAATTAGAAGTACCTCTAACTTCAGACACTAAAATTAAAGTTATTTAAGTTTTGCTAAATATCTGTGACAATTGTTTTGGTTTCCCGCCTTATGATCATGTACTTAAAGTTATACAGTAAATTAATTTTTAATTAAACCTACTGTCAATTCATAAAACTTAATTCCATGTTTACTAGGTAAAAAACCCCAGAAAAATTATTACCTAAATAAACAACCTGTAAAGTTTTAACCAAATCCTTTTAGTAAACAAACACTAAACTGCAAAGTTCAGATACACTATCTGCAGATAACCAAGCTGTATACTACTTATTCTAGTATAAAATTAGAAGTACCTCTAACTTCAGACACTGAAATTAAAGTTATTTAAGTTTTGCTAAATATCTGTGACAATTGTTTTGGTTTCCCGCCTTACGAACATGTACTTAAAGTTATACAGTAAATTAATTTTTAATTAAACCTACACTATAATCTGCGTCCCACGAAAATGAGCTTCAAGGTCACTGTAACCAGCTGCAGTACTGCCGAATCACGCACTACACCCACGTACTGGATAACAAGAAAACGCTCGGTATTCCCTCATCCATCACATGACAAGGTGTAAGATATGACAATCTAATAGACAAGGGGTGAGGAGCTGTTATTAGTGAAAGACCTTGAAGATCAGTTTAGTGCGATGCCAGTTATAATAACAAAACATGGACAGAACTCAGTTAAAAAATATAAACATGCTGAGCAAATCCTTTTATTAATGCATTTTGACTTGTCCACATCAAGATCAGTGACATATCTCAGTAGGGATGTAGGTTCATTCTTAAAAATTTCTTTTAAAAACTAACACTTTTCAACCAGCTTAAAAGTGGTGTCAGTGCCAAGGGTTTTGGAGAAATTAATCAACAATTTAGTACACTAACAAATACAAATAAACCATTTGGAAAAATGAAAGTTATTCTGTTTGTCATGTCTATATGAAAACCTGTTAAATGTTATTTATTGACAAATATTGAGAAATTTTGTTTTATTTGCATTGACGTCAAATATGGATGCCTTTTAGTTCTGTTCTAATTTGAGAAAAAGTAAACCATTCACATTTAACAAGATAGCGAAACTAGCATCAATGACAGACCTATGCTTTCAGTAAATTAATCTTAATTTACAGAAATTATTGGTAATGTTTCTTTCTCTTTCACAAGCATGACCGCCCCCACTATTCCCATACAGATTTGGTGTTATTCACAGTGAGCTTGCAGAACATTAACCCCGTGAACAGCAGGGAATTACTGTATTTCAATTTCAGAAGTGAAGTATTACTAACATTATTGCATTATAAGCTTGACATCCACATCTCATGAATCTAGAAATAAATAAAAAACTGAAAATAAACAAAGAGGCTGGATAAAAAAAGCAAGTGGGAAAATACACAGAAGCGGTTGATGGTTTGAACATCAAGCTGATGAGAGAAAGTAAAATAAAGCCTGTTTGAACAAAAAACTTATAGAGAAAGTTAAACAGCAAGCCTAAAGAGCAATGGAGTTTTGGGGGTAAGGAGAAAATGAAAGACTAACACAGATGATGAGAAATGGTGAATACAAATGAAGATTCTTTAACCAAATGAACATGCAAGTACTCTAAAATATTTTTTAAAAATTTAAATTTAAACAAGACTTACCTTGAGATCAACATAAAAATTAAAAGGTGGACTCTCTGGGTATCCACCAGCTGTATAGTGTATCACATATGTAGGCCTTTCACCCCATTTTATATTCCTAATAGGGCTTTCCTTATCAAAACTCCAGTTCAACAACTCAACATCTTCCTTTGGACTTAAAAAAAACATCATTTGATGTGGACCTTTAATTTAACAACAACAAAAACATAAGTAAAAGGTAAGAAGAAATAAAGTTAGCAAGAATAAAAGCTACAAATACAATTAATTAACATTAGGCTTATCTATTTTAATTTATTTATAAAATAATGTAAAATTCACTTTAACAATGGCTTCCCCCCAAAATAAGGCACTTTAATTAGTGATATACAAGAGTGCTAATAACTAAGTAATTCATTGATTCATTGATCAGTCACCTTTCTGATGGCTTAGTCAATGAATTTTCAATGGAACATTTAATATTGTTTTGATTCCACCGTTATAATTCACATACTTTTGTATGAAGGACGTTGTATAATTAACAAGACAAATTAATGTAATGAAGGAACAGTTCATACAATGACAAACTTTCCAAAGGTTAGGCTGGCAACCTTTGGAACACTGTTAATCAAATGTTCAAATAATTAAAACAAACATAACATCTTTTGTTTATTTCAAAATGTCAGCTCCACTTGAAACATGTATGCCCAAAGAGCAATGTTCAGTACAATAAGATTTTTGCTATCCAAAGGTATAAAAAACTGGCAGAAATATACTCAAAAATGTTGAAGCAGTACGGTGAAAAGTGTTTAAAATGCAGTAACAAGTACAAGTTGTTAAAACTGTTCAATTCAGGTAGAACAAATGTCACCAAACTCTTATCACTTTGGAGGACTAGTCGCTGTCTCGACTATCAAAGACCTATGATCCAACAAAAATGTAATGACACTCTCTCAAAAGGTGTGATTCTCTTTCATGACAACACGTGCCCCCACACTATTCAGAGAACAAGAAAAATGCTCACGAAGTTGGGTTGGGAGTTGTTGTCACATCCTCCTTGCAATCTAAACCTCACCCCATCCGATTTTCATTCTTTGGCTTCCTCAAAAACTTTTTATGTGGCAAAAGTTCAACAGCAACAAAGTTGTTTTTATCTCTACATCAATTTGTTACGTTTATTACTAAACGCCCCACATGAATAAGAAACAAAATTCGCATACTTCTATACAAAGCCAAGTACATTTAGCAACCTGCCAGCTTAGCAGCATGCAGGATTATAGAAAACAACCCCGTGAGCTGATAGGTGCAGGTGACAAGCAGGTTCCCCCACCAGCGTTTACTGTCAAATTAATATATAATGGTATATTTCTGCTAGCAGGTTCCCACTTATAAGCGACCTGTGACCAGTGTTCACTGTGCGCTTACCCAGGTGAAGAGAACATGAAAATGAGTGACACAAATGTCAGGCTCTTCTTGATTATAACAACATATACAATAAATTTAATATTAACTTTTGCTGTGCAACTAGATAAGGTAATAATGTATTTACACACAAATTTTCAAGTTTTAAAACTACTGGCTTATTTATCAAAGATATGTTCTATTAAATAATTTTGTTATTAAATTCATTTGTACAGAAAACAGATATGTAAAATTTAGATTTTTTATCAAGACTACTTTTTTAACACTTATTCCATGTCTGCACAAGAAAAATACATTAGATCTCAGCAATTCAAATATATCACACAAAATATAGTAGGACATGATTAAAAATCTGGTATGATACACTCATAAGACTTTCTCTTGCCAATGCAAATAATGACCAATATAACCTAACAATAGTAATAAAACATTAGATATAAACAAAAAAACATAACCTAATTTTAATCATGAGTGAATGATGCAAAATGAAAACCAACCTTAGTTTGGCTTAATAATACGGAAAATCATTTTTTCATGCTAAACTAGGCTCTGTAAGGAAAAATGCTTAAAATAAAAGTTTTAGATCTTTCAATTTCCTATAAATTTGATTACATGCACTTTTGTCGTAAAATGCATACTACAGCCAGAATCTTAAAAATCAATTTTTTTACAGATTTTCATGAAAAAGAAAACAGAAAATCACTAATTACCGCTAAAGTAAGCGTTATGCAAAGAAATGTTTGGAATAAAAGTTGTAGGATTTTAAATTATCTGCCAACTTTTATGTTACTCTTTTGCCCTAAAATGCATATTAAGACCGCAATTTAAAAAAAAAAACATTTCTTTCTAAAAGAGAAGAACCTCCCCAAGAATTTCAGCAGACAGCGCCTTTTGTATCACGTAGAGCATACAAAATGTAAAAATGAGGTGATTTAAAAAAAAGTTGTAGGAGCCTTTTTTGAGAAAATCATAAAAAAGTGAAAAATGACACGAATAAACTACTACTTCTGGTTGACCGATTTTGAAGAAAATGATCATGTCGGGTCCTCTAGTGGTTACCTAACTTAAGTTTCAAGTTTCACCTTCGTACGATGTTCCATTCTTGAGATATTCTGTTCACACACAGACCAATAGCTGATGTTCCATTCTTGAGATATTCTGTTCACACACAGACCAATAGCTAAAAACATGTTTTTTGGGTTCAGGGGGTCTGAAAATGTATATATCCAGTGAAAACTCAATTTCAAAAAATCAACATAAATACAATAGTTTCCTACCTATATAATGAAGGCAAGAGAAAGTAAAAAGTAGCAGATGCATATAAAACTACAGCGTTAACAAAAAAAGCCAACTCAAAATATCAGTCTTACAAACTGTACACTTAAAATCTGGAAACAATTAAATACAAAACTTACCAGATGCAGTGAAATGGAAACGCTTAACTAGAAGTGAAATATTTTCAGTATAAGTCAGATTTAAATTGGTATCAATATCCAATAATGGAGGCGAAGTCGGCACCCAGCTTCCAGGGTTCCTGTAAAAGCATTCAGTATTAATAGAAATATACGAAACGACTGAAAACAATCTAGACAGGTTTCCAAAGAAAAGTATTTTTGAAAACCCAAAAGATTTGATTTTTAAAAAAAAGATCACAGGTTAAACTATTCAAATTACATACACATATAAAAAACAAGAACAGAATAATATAAAATGTGAATTACCTTTCTGTACTGGCAATTCTTGTATAATAAAATGGTAAACCACAGTATATATATTGACTACAATCTGAATCAACATCAATCACATTTTTGAACCATGGAATTTCATGATACGTTTCAGGAGCACGGCGATCTATATGCATTAGCCACATACCACCATCACTTTTAATTATTCCACCTGCTTTATTGTAAAATGTACGACCAGTATGCTGTAATCATAAAATATCAATATTAACAACATAAGAATTAATCATATTCTCTTTACAACCATGTAAAAATAATTTAAATCTGTTGGCATTGTCTTGGGTAAACAATAATCTATTTAAAATACATTGGACAACATTTTGAATTTTTAATATTGCCAGTGAAGTGTTCAACTGCTAACTCCACTTTCTGAAACTTTACAGGAGAGATATAAAATTGAATGAAACTCATATAGTTCCCTTGGAGATGGCAGAAAAGATTGTCACAACAAACTGCTTAATATTAAAGTAACTTAATACTAGATTAATAACTGGAATTAGTAATTTTCTAGTAGATCAACTTAATTTCCTATTCCCAACGATACCAAAATCAGATTTCTGCCAAAAACTGGAGTCAGCAGGTTGGTAAAAGTGTCAACTCTTCACCAACCTCTCGAAAGAGATTTTGAGAAAAAAAAAACAAGAATTTAATAAATGAAAAGACTGAATAAAAACCTTTATCCTTTTAAACATATAGTTCACTTAATGAAGTGGTAAATTGAAAAAAATTAAATGAGCATGGTATAGAGCTCACAACAATTTGAGATATGAGTATATTTTTGTTTTTATTGTTTCAGTTTTATGTGCAACAGTTTTGGATATTAACGCTAATGCAAATGATGAAGGGTAGTAGGTATGATGATAAAAGCCCAAACCTGACTGATCCCAGGTGGAAATTCCTCAGAATATCAAGAATGAGAAAGTTATAAATGTGGCAGATCTTGAGAAATTTAATACAGGATATCTGTTGATATTGTGTTTATCATCAAAATGTAAAAGCTGGAGTAGTTGGGCCACTGTTTATGAAATAATTAATATTATTTCCTTTACGTTAACTGGGAAAGTAAAAGTGCAAGCAGATGTAGTTGAGATTGTAGAAGGGGATCTTGGTATAACAATATATATAAATGCTTCGGTTTGAGGAGAGGAAATTGTTATGCAATGCCATCTCTAAACAAGGATAACAATGACGATCACGAACCTTCATTAGAAGATGGCATAAAAGAAGATAAATACATCCCAACATTTGTACACACAAATGTAGGTCAGAGTTTCTGAAACTGAAAGTTCTCACGCTACCACATAAAGTATGAACAAAATATTTTTGCAAAAATTAATTGTTTTCACTATTATAGTTATTAAGCCAGAACATCTCTACCCTTTAAATGTTCAAATGTTCTATTAAATAATAAAAGTGAGACTAAGAAGATTGTAGAGTGATAATGGAGAATTTTAAGAAAAATCGAGGAAAGTGAAGTTTGACAAACTAACCATAGCAACAAGAATCATCCCAATATCAAAAAAGTATGTGCTACAAAGAAACAATTCAAACTTGTACACTTCAGGCACTATTTAAAATGAGTCGTAACAAATTAAACAAACATATTTTTATCATTTCTGAAAAAAAGTTGAAATCGGTTCAGACATATATATAAAGAATTGAAAGAAAAATTTAGACCACAACTTCAGAATAGGGACGTATTTAGAAATAAATTTTTGAATTTAGTGAGTTTAAGGGGACAACTTATTAATCAAAATTTAAAAAAATAATTCAACAAGAAAATGAGAAAGTATGATATCAAACAACAGAATAGTACCTGAAAACAATTCTGATACGTACCAAAACCAGTAATCTTTCTGGAGTATTTTCTGCAAATGGAAACCCTCTTGATGTAAATATTACAGCAAATATTGTAAGTAGGTTTACAATGAGAAGACCATAAACTATCCTCCAAGGTTTCCTTACCATGAGTATAAGTGGACTCTATAAAAACAAAAATAAAAGTAAATTAATATAATCTATCAGTGAGATACCCTCAAAAAATTATTATAAAACAAAACATCTTAAGAAAAACATTAACTACACATGTGGTACAGATGTCTTTAATTTTTATTGTGTATCATTTTTCTTTAGAGTAAACCTCAATTAAAATCTAGGAATCAATTTCATGATCACAATACTTTTTTACAGTTTATTATTGCATCACAAAAAGTAAAAGCTAACTCAACAAAAAAGACAAAACATATATGCCGTATTTAATTTCTGTATAATATTTTGAAGTTTATTATTTAGTGGCGCCAATTTTTAAAATTGTCATGTATAATTTTTCTTTATCTGTTCGTCACACCCAGATATCAGAAACTACAAGAGATAGCAACAAACAGTTTTCAGATTTATAATCTTCACCTGGATTGGGTTTGAAGTTCCAGTTTTGACCGGAAGTCAAGAAATCAAAGTCGGAATTTGGAAACAAGAATAGCGTAATTCAATACTTCTTTAAGAGTAGATACAGAAATCACTAATGGTTTTTGCCATAAGTCAAAGGTAAGCCTTTTTAAAAATTGCCACCAGCCATGAGACATCATCTCATGGCTGGAAATTTTTTTCCTAAAAATTTGAAAACATTCACGACAAATGCTATGCAGAAAGTTACAAAGAAAAACATGATAACATTGCATTTATTTTAACGACAATAGTGAGAATTGAAACATAAAGTTATTGTTTTTTTTTTACAAAAAGTCTAGTCATTTAAAAATACAATTGTATTTAACTTGTTAGAATTAATTTTTTTTTTGAAAATGTGTTATTTTTTTGTAGAGCACATCTCAAAATCCTTCGATATGGTCACATTTTGAATGCCACCAATCTGTCGGTAATGTTAATTACCAACAAAAAAGTAAATTACAGAATAGGTAATAAATCATAATTACAGGACAATAATTAGATGCTTACACTACCTACTTTGACCAATTATGTTAAAGGTATTAAATAAAGTTTACTTACTATGTAAGAGAAGATTAGAGAGCACAGTAATGCAGCAATAACACCAATGACTAGTTCAGGATTGATATTCGGCCCAGAACGCCCAGCAATTGGTACAAACAATTTTGTTGCAAGTAAGTAAATGTATACAAAATATAAGCTGGATGGAATAGAGCTGATGCAAAAAAAGACGAGCCATGCTTTAACTAAAATCAAAAGAGACAAATTAAACATTATATTACAACACAAGAAATTAACATTATACTATAGAATATGTACAAAGAACTGCAAGAAATAAACGCATAATTTTCAACTTAATACAGTAGTTATATGACAGAGTGACTTCCAAGGGACCGGATAGTTCCAGCCACTGTAACTGATAGCCTTTTCTTGTAGCAAAGTTTCGGTTACTGTCATATTGTTTAGTCGTTCCAAGTAAACCACTTTAAAAGAGCTTCTTCTACGTCTTTATTTTTTGACAAAGTTGAACTCTCTGTGATTTCTCTTTACCTTCATTAAAACTATTCTAAATTTTTTCACTGGTTTTCCAAATTGCGGATATTGTGGTGAGTCCAACTTTGAACTCCTTTGCGATCCCCGTTCGTTTTACCATTTTCCAAAAAACAAATGTGTGCTTTTTTCATCACTGTAAAATGTCTACACGATGACGCCGTATTTACTGTTTGTATAAAACACAAAAATAATGGATCTACTACAAATAACGGACAGGTTTACACAAAAGATATAAACTAAACTTGAATTAACAGGACAAGAAAACTATAGATCAGTGCTGTATTTAAGACACAAAGAAAGAATAGGCTTATTAGTAATCAAATTTCTGACATAAACTCTACTGTAAATGCACATTGAGACTAACGCTATTAAGAAAAAACACATTAAAGCTAGACAAAACGATGAGTAATTCGCTGACCCATACTTTTGAGAGATAACCAGCATAATTGAAAACTCATACAGTTGTCACTAAAACCGATATGTAATTTTAACCGATGTCACTGTAAACGATACTATTTTATATTGCACGTAATAGCAGACCAACCTTTCCACTGTTCCAACGTCACTGTATGCGATAACTACTATAGTTATTACAGCAGAACAGTAGTTACGATACATTTAAAAATTAGTTTATTGTATTAAAAAGAATTACTACATCTCTAACAGGTTAAAAGATAAAACTAGGGTAGTACACAGCACACAACAATACAATAAATGGAACACAAGGGCAGATGTGGATGAGTTAGGCATTTTGGAAATGGAAAATACGTTAAAAAAAAAACATTTGGAAAGAGGGATGGCTCTTGGAGATTATAAAGTTACTAATGAAATGTTGGTAGCCAATAAAGATGCTCAAGTGAGGATATTAAAGAAAATCATAATTCTTTTAAAACTGAGATTTATAATTATTACAAATAAAGAAGAACAAACAACATACCTAACAGATTTAGGTCAGGATTTCAAACGATGAAAAAATTCCAAAGATGAAGAACATACAACAGACCAAACAGATTAAGGCCAGGATTTCCAATAACTGACCAGCTACAAGCACCAAATTAGATCATAGAAAAGTTATATGAGTACTCAAACAACCCTGTGTATTTAGGATACATTTATTTTCATGAGACCTTCAATAAAGCGGAAAAAACATCAAAAAGCATTTGCACAACATGAGACTGGACCCAAGAAGATATATGCTATAGTCCATTTTTTGTTAGTTGAGTCCTGTTGTAAACAAACTGCATATGTGTTAGTAAACACAAACATGCGTGGCCTTGGGTGAACTCTCTGCAAGCTAACCGGTGATCTAAAACAACACCCACTCATTACATTTTGTCAATTCAAACGTCAGTGGTATAATTTAATAGGTCTAATAATACAATTATAATGGTTTTGTCACTTTTATACACAAATTATTTTTATTTTACATGATATTATCAGTTATTTACAAATTGGTGTAATGTAATAAAATAAATTTTGTAGTATGACAGTCACATTTTGGAATACGTGGTGTGATGTCTTCATGATTTAGTGAGCGATTTGATGTAAAATTCTATTTATTCGCATCAAGTTTTGTAGTTTTGCTCAGTTTTTGGGTGTTAGTGCGTGGTTGTGTACGTGATTGTGCGACAACACATGTATTGATGATGGCAGACGAACCTTCTTCTTCCGGAAGTAATATTAAACATAGAAATGGGAAACTTTTATGAAGTGGAGAAAAGACAATTGCAATTAATGTTTTCAATAAGTTTGCTAACAAATATCCTAACCTAGAAATTAAAGAGATATAATTACTTACTCCTGAATTTACCAGTGTATCTTGTTCAAGTGTTTACAGAGTACAAAAAGAATTTAAACAGAGTGATGTTTTAAAAACCTCAGTTAAAAAAAGAAAATGTAAAACGCCTGCTTTAGACAAATTTGATGATATCAAAAAAACTGCTTTAAGACTTATTATTTATCAATTTTCTTTTAGAAATGATTACCTACTTTAAATAAGATTCTGTCGGTTGTTACTAATGGTCCTGATTTACCCAACATTAGTCGGTCCACTCTTCATAAACTAATGCTATTTAAGGGGTCTAAATTCAATAGTAGGTTTAATAGTTTTTCATGTAAAAGTACACAACAGCATGAAAGGTACGAGCAGGCGTAGTGTAAGCAAAATTTTTTGAACACTTTGTTCCGTTCCACTCACTTGGTGGCTTGTTTACGCTACGACTCAACTAAGAAAAAACGTACTATAAGTAAATATCAAGTACATATTAAGAAAATACAGTACATACTAAACTTGAAAGCGGAGTCAAACAGGGGTTTTACTGCTCCATTAGTTTTTAATTATGTAGCTTTTATTTTTTAAAAAGTAAGATTGGAACAATTGAGAACTGAGGGTACACAACTTTCGGTTAACAAGTATTAAATTTGAGGATGTTGTTTCAAATAGTAACAAAAAAGGGTAAAGAATTGAAGGAGATTCTAATATACAAATACACCGCTTTGGCTAAATACAGAGAAAACTAAAGTGATGTTAACTCAAATAATGTCTCTATGGAGATATGGTACAGTGATATTGAATACGCAGGTAAATTTCAGTATCTTAGTAAAGTTTCTAACTTTCAATAATCGTTCTTTAATAGAAGTACAACATAGAGTAGTGATAGACTGAAATAAGTATGTAGAGAATTCAGAAAGGAACAATCATGTTAAATATCTGTTCATTGTAAATATTTTTAAAAATACATTTATTTATCATGTTTTAGAAATGCTTAAAAGTAATTTAACCAATTTTATTTTATTTTTTCCCAGTTAGTGTTATAATAATGTTGTTGTAAGTTTGGTTAATTATAGTGTTATAAAATTTGTTTAATTAGAAAATGTATTATCTGTGGATACGTAATTAACTTATTTTATTGTTTCAAAAACCAATGTAAAATGTGTAACTTGGAAATTATGTGTATGAATAAAAAAAAGTAATACAATTTTTTTGGATAACTTAAAAAATTATTCAAATTTTAAAAGTTCTATTTCACATATTTGCTTAAAGTTTATTACATTTATAAAAAAACTGATTGTAAAAGAATTATACTGTTAAAAAAAGTTCAAATTATTAAAAATATAAAAAAGAAATGTTTAAGCATGTTTTTTAAAAGAGCATTATTAAAACTATTAGTGGTGCTGGAATGTTGAGAAGTATGATGCTGTAGCAACTGCTCAATAAAATAATTTAAAATTTTTTCATGTGTATACACGCACATGCATATATTAAACTAGTAACCTCCGCGCTCGCTTCGCTTCACAGCAGCTAATGTAGGCCTCATTAAATTATTTTAAAACTTCTCTAGATACAATATTTGTGGTCTTGTTGCCCAGTGGCAGCAAAATAAATTGTTTTTCTGAAATAAACAAACAAACAAACAGACGTTTCTTCTTTATTATATTAGTATAGATTACATAACATTGGATAAGGTTGGCTTTATATGTAATGAACAAACACATTGAATTTAATTACAATTAAAAGAATAGAAAGAAGACTATTATTATTTAATTTTGAGAAAAAGAAAATAAAAAAAATGAATTTTGATAACTTTATAAAAACAAAGTTAAGTATTCTCTGAAAAAACTGAATGAAGATTTATTAAAAGAAAACTGAATGCTTTTTACTAATACAAAGTCATATCAATTGAAAAGAAACAAAAATAAGTTTAAGAAGAAAGAATATATATCCTGGCAGAATCTACACCTACTAATCACTGAGGAAGATTTTTAAAAGGAGCTTCTGATGAGATTAACACTAACACTCATTCATACACAAAACAGTAACGTATTCACACAAAAAATCAAATTAAAATGATTACCTTTGTAACGTAAGCACAGCAACCACAAAATTAAATTTGTTACAGCGGTAAATAAAACAGCAATAAGTAATAAATATGCAGATCTTATTCCAGTTAAAGTTGCAATAAGTAATCCTATTGTCCACATTAGCTGAACTCCATTGCAGTATAACTGTGCTTTGACTTCATCACTTAAAATGCTCTAAAATCAGAAACATTATTTATCAATTAGGTTTACAGAAGAATCACAGCACCAGATATAATAAACATCATTTTTTAAATACAATAAAAAAACTGGACTTTCACTTGCCAATTCAAATAATGAACAATATACCCTAACATAAGTAATAAAATATTAGAATTATTTTTTAGTAATCCCTAATGTGTGTAAGTTGCAATCTGTTCAACAGAACAATGAGCAACCCCATGACCCAATGAGATGACGATGATATGTATGACGCGTAAATGAGGTGTAGTCTTGTACAGACTCAGGTTGACCATTCCTGAAAGAGTATGGTTAATTGAAACCCAACCATCAAAATACACTGGTAACCACTGTCTAGCATTCAAATTTATATAAAACTAACTACCTTTACTAGGATTTGAACCAGGAACCTTCGTCTCCGAAAATCAGCTGTTAAACACCTAATTTTGCCGACAACTTTACCTCTAGACCAAGACTGTGGGTAATATTAGAAATAAACAAAAAAGTAACCTCAAAAAATATAACTTAATTTTAATCATGAGTGAATGATGCAAAATGAAAACCAACCTTAATTTGGCTTAATAATATGGAAAATCACTCTTTGACATAAACTAAGCACTGTAGAGAAAAATGGTTAAATAAAAGTTGTATATCTTTTTAATTTCCTATAAATTTGATTATATACTCTTTTGTCATAAAATTCATACAAAGACCGAAATCTTTAAAAATCTATGTTTTTACAGATTTTCATGAAAAAAAAACAGAAAATCACTAATTTTATCGCTAAACAAACCGTTATACAAAGAAATGTTTGAAATAAAAGTTGTAGGTTTATAAATCGTATACAACTTTTATTATATACACTTTTGCCCTAAAATGCATATTAAGGCTATAATCTTTAAGAAAAAAAACTATTTTTTTCTAGAAGAGCCTCTCCAAGAATTTCAGCAGACATGTTGCCTTTTGTATTACGTAGAGCACACAAAATGTACTAAATGAGATGATTTTCTAAAAAAATTGTAGAAGCCGGTTTTGAGAAAATCGTGAAAAATAATACGAATAAACTACTACTTCTGGTTGACAGATTTTGATGAAAATGTTTGTGTAGAGTCCTCTAGTGGAACTTAACTTAAGTTTCAACTTTGTATGATGTTCCGTTCTTGAGATATACTGTTCACACATACACACACACGCACGCACGCACGCACACACAGACCAATTGCTAAAAACATGTTTTTTTGGGTTCAGGGGTCTGAAAACATGTATATCCAGTGAAAATTGATTTTGAAAAATCAACATGAAAACAATACTTTCCTTCCTACATATTCATATAGGCAAGAGAAAGTAATAATTCAATAAGATTAAAAAAACAAATAAGGCCAAAAGCAATCCTGACCAATGTACCAAAAGTAAATATTGCATTCAAACAAAATTAAATGCAATACACAATTCCATTTTTTCTAACCGTTACGAGGTCTGTTTAAAAAGTCACCAAACTTTTTTTATAGCGCTCCAATAGTTAGTTCCACAGAGATCTCTGGGTTCATAGAAACATCACGAATAACCTAAATTTTGTAGTTTGTTGATATCTTGCTTAGCTGTTCAGAAACAGCTGTTTTAGTGAAGGTGCATTCTACACATTTGTCACAGTTAAAAATGAGTGACTAGCGTGAACAGTGTTGTGCCGTGAAATTTTGTGTGAAACTCGGAAAATCTTTCACATAAAGTCATGAATTGCTTTTTTTTATCTCTGACTGTTTTGTAATTGCTGCTAATGCGGACCAAGAGAAGGATGACAGATCAAGACAAGTGCTGAAAAAATGCCAGACCTGACCAGGAATTGAAACCAGGATCCCGGCAAAGAAACCAGTTGCACTAAGCACTCACGAATTGCTTGTTAAGGCTTATGATGATGATCCCAATGGGTGGGTGAAAATTCTCCCAGACCCAAAAGAGCTCAACCAGTTCACTCCAATGTGAAAGGCATGCTGTTTTTTTAAATGCCAGAGGGGTTGTCCATTATGAGTACCTTCCTCCAGGCACTACAGTTAACCAGTCTTACTACGTTGAGGATCTGAAACGCCTATGACAAAAAATCAGATGGAAACAGATGCAACACAGCAGCTGAAGGCCATTCTAGAACAAACGTTCCAGGATTGCTTCAGAAAGTGGAAACACTGATAGGACAAGTGTGTATGTTGAGGAGGAAATAACTCTGAAGGGGATCCACACCCCTAAGCTGTAAGTAAAGTATTTTTTTTTATAAAAAAGTTTGGGAATTTTTGAACAGACCTCGTAGTAAGTCGAATTTTTTTTTCTTTTTTTTTGGTTTTACATCTGACTGTTCTGTAATTTCTGCTAATTCAGAGGGTGGATAATGATGATAATGAAAATGAATGATAAAAAAATGCCAGACCTGACCGGGAATCAAACCTGGGACTCCAGCGTAGAAGCCAGTTGCGCTAACCACTACGCCAACATGTCGAACTGTATGAGTTTATTGAAGAATTTGAACAAAACCAAATTGTTTTTAAAGCACTTCCATTGTAATCCATCTAATTCATAAAAAACACTATAAACCTTTGAACGCATGCAATGATAGAACATTTATGTCCAGAGCAAATTATAATATGTTTTCATGACATTATCCAGTACAAATTACCATGCAAAAAAAGATGAACATAAACACAAATTAATTAAACACATTTTCAAAATATTAATGAAATGAATAAGAATACATATTATACTAACTGATTCAACTGCATTCAGACGTAATGGAGGTAAAGCAAAGGCAATAAGAGTTGGTAAAAAATACAGAAGTGTTATATAATATGGTTCACTGTACCAACTAAGTACTGAGCCAGTATAATCCAAAATAACAGCAATAGTAATCACAAACATAAGTGACAAAATCAGCCCAATAAATGGTATGAGAACACACATTATAATTTGTTCCAAAACTTTGTGAATTTTGTAAAAATCTAGAAACAGAAAATTATACCATTAATTCATTAAATTTAATAAAATCATCCTATTAGTTATATTTTAAATTGTGAATTAAAGTAGAACCTCTTCTTCACAAAAATGGCTTAGTACAAATCCAATTTAAAAAAAAAATCTGGTGTTCAACACTCACTTGACTTACTTTTGCCAATTTTGAAAATTTATCAAGAAACAAACTTTACCTGCCTATATTTTATGTAATAATCAAAAACATAGCCGAATCCAGAAGTATCACAGCACCAGATTTAATAAACATAATTTTTTTGATGCCCATAACAGGCAGGTGGTGTGTTAAATTATTTGCTCTTGATCTGCTACTTCCAGGGCTACAAAAATAGTTCTGTTTCTTATCACATGGTCACCCAGTTATATGACTGAAGCATAGAAGAGGTAGCAATGCATAAGACACTAGTCAGAGTTATCTCCTCTGAGATTAATGAATTCCATCATTATACAGCTGGACCCTGTGGTGAATGAAGTGAAGGCGTTACTTGCAGGGTGGAAAGTACATGCTTTTCAGAGGGCCTGACATGGTGATAAGCATACTTTTCCAGTCAGTGAGGAAGGTGATGGTAAACCAACTCACTTCTTGTTTTACTTAGTAAAGCATCTAGAGGTTCAAACTAGCCTTTCGGCTGATGACCAAAACAGCAACAATGAAAAATTAAACATTTGACATGGAACAAGCTAATTGGCCAGTGCCATAACCATAAAGAGAAGAATAATAACTTACTTATGTGTAATGATCATTTGTCAGGAACCTTACTTTGAAAATCCTTTAATGTAATCCTGCCTAAAAACATAATATTAACACGTTCAGCACGGATGCTGCCTTAAAGCGGCAAATCGAGGTTCATTCCAGAGACTGACGTCACCTTAAGGTGGCATATACAATACCCCATTTCTATAGCTTTTGTTAAATCGCCGGTGTACTGGCAGTGTTAAAGGTTGTCCCGGAGTTCAGATATATTCTACGAGCGCCACTGTGAAGATCGTCTTTTGTTACAAACTGCCAGGAATTTTTGAACGAATTTTAAAAATGTAGTCTATTCATCCTAGTCCCGTGTAATTTTATTGTTTTATTCAATTATATCATTTATTCTACGAATTTCTTTGTTCCCAGTGACTTCTTTTTACAAATAAAAGGTAAGAATAATACATTTTTACGTAAAAATAGTTTAATTATTACTCAAAAGAAATTTCTGTTACTTTCTGAACTTGTGATTTCTATGCATTGTGTTTCCTTTGCAGGCCTACTGTACATTATATAATACTCTGAACTATTATAATTACGGTCATAAAATAATTTTGTACGAATAAAAGTACTTTCATTACTAATTTTTCCATATTACCATGGTCTCACTAAAAATTATTAATTAATTTATTGTAAACATGTAAATATATTAGTTTTTTTATTTTTTAATTCATTTATTTAACGTTGCATCAACTACAATGGTCATTAGCGATGACGTTGGGGTGTAACTTTTTGTACGATGGCGGATGAAATGATTTTTTGTAATGTATGAAAATATGCCGTGCCTGAGTGGGATTCGAACCCAGGACCGCATGATGAGAGGCGAGCACATTACCAACTGCGCCAATGCAGCCGGTGCATTAGTTTTTATTCTGGGATATTTAAAAAATTTCACGGCCAGCACATTAGTTTTTATTCTGGGATATTAAACAATTTCATGGCCGGCGCATATTAGTTTTTATTCTGGGATATTTAAAAAATTTCACATAAATTTTAATATTTACATTTTAAAAATTTTAATTTTAATTATTTTACATATTACATTTTGTGAATTAAATATACATTTTTTTAATAATTTAAAAGTTAATATCAAATTAAATTTTGTAGGAACAACAAATGCGTATAATACCGTACTATATTGAGCCGGTGAGTAGATGAGCAAATAAGGAAGATCGTTTCTGTGGCCTGATGCCGCATGGTATATTTTCACTGTAATGGTGGGTCGGCGTAGCGAAGCACCCGTGATTCTAGCCGCCGTGCTGAACGTGTTAAAAACATTTATTAAAATTAATTTAAAATATAATTTTACTAACCTTGTGTACAATACAAAACATTTTTTACAATAGTAAATACTGATATTACGACAACTGCTAAATTAATAATATATGCAAATCTCTCAGAATATGTCACTAAATATAAGCCCCCCAAATCAAAATAAATAGTTCTTCCATTTTTATATTTGTCTGTATTGTCTAAAATCTCGGATGAAGATATGCGTTGAACCAATGCTAATAAATTGTCACCAGTGTGTTGATACACTCCGTCTTCAATTTTGTCAATATCATCAAATTTTGTATGATAAACATAACCGTTATCACAGTGAGCAAAGTCCAAACCTAAAATGACGGAAGAAACAAAGAAACCAAATAAATTACAAAACCCAATAGAGATTGTTAAATTTTTATTTATTACCTTAATATGTTTTACATATGCTGTCAAAGAAAATGTAAAAAAAATCTGGTGTGAAACACTCACATGACTTTATTTTGCCAATGTAAATAATGAAAACAACCTAATTTTACTCGTAGGCGCATGATAAAATGAAAATCAACCTCTGTAGAACTTAAAAATACATAAAATCACTAGTTGACGTTTATTTAACACGTCTCTGTCGAAAAATTCTTAAAATAAAAATTGTAATTTTTTTTATTTTCTACAACTTTCATTATAAACACTTTTGCTGCAAAATGCACACTAAAACTGCAATCTTATAAACTCCCATTTTTTTATTGATTCTGGTAAACAGAATACAGAAAATCACTAATTGACACTAAGCTAAGCATTGTAGTAAAAATTGCTTGAAAAAGTTTTAGGTTTTTTCAATTTCCTACAACTTTAATAATTACACTTTAGGTCTAAAATGCATATTATGGCTGCAACCTTTAAAAAACCATTTTTTACCACGAGAGCATAGCCTTCCCAAGAATTTCAGCAGACATGGTGTTTAACGTAACTTGTAGAACATAAAAATGTAGTAAATAAGGTAACTTTTATAAAATATCATGGGAACAGTTTTTAAGAAAATCACTTAAGTGAAAAATTGCACAAATAAACTACTACTTTTGGTTGACCAATTTTGATAAAAATATTTGTGTCAGGTCCCTTAGTGGTACCTATTAATTTTCAAGTTTCAACTTCATATTTTGTTCTTAAGGTATTTTGTTCACATACACAAACCAATCATTACATACATGTTTTTTGGGTTTAGAGGGCCTGAAAACAAGTATTTCCAGCGAAAAATCGACATGAAAACAATACTTTCCTACCCTATATATTCATACAGAGCAAGTACGCAGTAATTTTGCTATCATTCATATAAATTACATCTACAGATAGGTCTTCAATATTTCAGCCAGGTATGTGCAATAGTTTTTGAGAAAAAGCATCACAAGTAAGTGCTAATTCCAGCTACTGATCACCTTAATTCAACCCACAAAATAAATAGTCTGGTATTTATCCATTATTTATTAAAAACGTTATCATTTTAATAATAATTTTACAAAAAAAAGTAAGTTTGTTTATTTAATTTAGTCATCAACAGTACCGAAAATAGCTAGAGAGCTAATAATATCACTACATTATACCAGAAGGTTTTGGAACAGTATTGGTGAATCTAATATACCATAATTTATTAGATCAGAGTGGAAACAAAAACTAGCCCCTCTACCTGGCAGTTCATTGTAATTATTAACCATTAATTCTAATTGTAATAATAATCATAAATCATAATTTATTACCAAGTGCATTTTCACAATATACATGTAGAAAGAAACTAATAATTTAGGTATTTAACAAATACCTATCAATTTTAAATAGACCTTCTCTCCAGACAGACCATTTCTCCTGAGAAAAACTGAATCATGCTTATAAGAATTCACTTGAAAAATCCACTAACATAAATCACAGCTTAATTTTAATTAGAAAGAATTATCTCAAGTAACTAATTCTACATAAAAGCTTAAACATTTATTCCTCCACCAAATGAGATTTACATTAGAAAAGGAAAAATAAGTGTAAAATGATATATCACAATTAAATTACCAGGGATATGTCCGAAATCTCTGAATATTCTAAAGTCAGTGTCAGATGGCACAAGTCCTCCTTGAAATAAATCTTCAGCTAATACCAAACCAAAAGGGTGCTGTGCAGCTTCTTTATACATCTGTAAAATATTTTTTTAAATAAAAACTTTACTCTAATTTGCAATTTGGTCAAAGCTTTATAACGAGATAAAAAAGCATGAGTGGTTAGGTGGAAAGGTGAAACAGCAGAATTATAATCTAATACATACAGTTAAGGAACAAAAACTGGTTCTTCATGGTTGTAAGATATACTGTAAATAACTAAATAAATAAACAAACTTAATTATCATGTAAACTAATGTACAATAACAAATGATAAGTAAAAAATATTTGGAATAGGAACTGAAAAGGATTGTACTACTGCACATAACGCAAAAAGAAATGCAAAAATTGTTTTTTAACATATTTTAAACCAAAAATATTTGACTAATTTTAGCACCAAAAGCTATAAGACATCACAGGACTCGTAAAGATAAGCAATATACATTCGATTTAGCAACTTGTATACAACAGAATCCTATCCTTAACGGAATTTTTTCCTGGTTTGTAGACATTCCGTTGAGGGCAGATTAGACTGTACTACACTATTCTTTTTTAAAATTGTTATTTATGGAAGACAAACTGAGCATAATAAGCAGAATTCAGTAAGAGGGTGTATCTACAAATTTTTTTCATGCTTATTTTTAAGGCCTTAATAAAAAAAAAGCGAATCAAGCAGAAATCGTATCAACTGTGAGCATATTAGATGGATTTTAGTATAATATATAAAATATCATACACTCAGTATAAGTTTTAAATTATAATAATTATCTGTTAAGTTATGCAATTGATATCCCACATATAAAAGAGCACAAAATTTCTGACACAGAGGCAACTGAATGTCTCATAAGACAGCAGCGAACATACTACAGGTATAAAGGGTTTTTTAACCCAGTTCTACTTTAATAACTGGGTTAACAAAGTTCAGGACAGTAAAAATATTGGAAAATTTTTATTCCCACAATAATCTATAACTGCTGGTTAGATTATCACAAAAATTTCACATACCTGTACCAACCAAGGATGCTGAGGACCAGTTTGAAAAAGTGCTTCTTTTCCACCAGCACCACAGCTCTCCAAATTTATAAATGCCTTAACTGTACTTGCCCATTTATGTTGAATGATGAAAGCATGGGATGCCTAAAACAAAAAAGTTTACAAAGTTTTTTCAAAAATCAGCTCAGATACAACATTACGGTTTGGTATGTGTAAGATATGGAGTAACAAAACAATCTAGGCACATCTGAATAGCTTGGCTTAAAACACCTCTAGTAGGGTTAGTGATTAGATTAATCACCTGTCACTTGCTTCAAAGTCCGCTTTCAAACAGGGATCTAAGTACAGAAATCCGGGTACTAATACATTAAGCCGACCACCTTCTTCCAGAGAAATTTTCTACAAAAAATATAACGAAACAAACTACATTGAACAAAAGTTTAATAACATAATTTACAACATGAGTTTATACATTATTTACATTTCTGTTACTCCCAGAATGTAGCAAAGTCACCAAGGCGTGTTAAGTAGCAATTTCGGTCTTTAGCTGCCGCTGCCGACCACCACATGTATTCTCCAAGGTAAGAATCCAAAAGATGGCAAGCTGTAACTCTGTATTTCTTATTTTGCCATTTTGCAGATTCTCACACGCATTCTACTCGCTATGTATTCGCTCCAGTTTTAGAGAAAACAAATTATATTTATGGTCACCATGATGTGTTGAAAACCTGTGTCTTCTAACTCATCCATTTTGTATCCCCTCCAGTTAGTGACAGGGGAAGTGGTTTCACAATGCAAGATATGACAAGTCAGTCGACTAAAGAGAGCTTTAAATTAATCTGGTAACCTGAGGTGGTGGTCAGTTTAATGCATAAGTACCAAAATTTGACTATGATTTGTTAGATGTGAAATTTTTTCAGTTCCTTTGTATTAAACAGAGGCTTGGACTCTTAAGAAAATAGAAATAAACAGGATTCAAGCCTTCAAATTATGGACATAAACGTTCGTTAAGGATTTCATGAACAGAGATGAGGACAAATCAAAAGCCAACCTTCAGTAGCAGAAAACACCTCAAGAAGAAGAAGAAGAATCTTATGTGTTTTAACAAGACAGAACACACAGAAAGGATTTTTCATAAATATCATCAAGATAAATGCATTATTTAAGTAAATGAGTGAACCCGTGTTTACATCTGGTGAAAACTCAATTTCAAAAAATTGACATGAAAACAACACTTTCCTTCTTATACAGGGTGATTCACGAAGATATGCAGAAACTTTGGGAGCTCATTGTACATGTAAAAGTAATGAAAAAAGCTTACATAAAAATGGGTCCGGAAATGCATCATCAGCGAGTTACGGCTAGCGAAAGATTTCGCCCGGATTTCAGCTCACCAGGTGAAATGAGGTCTTCCTGAAATTCTGGTAAGGTAGATTAAGGGGTGAATTCAATCATTTCTTATGGTTTTTGACCTGATAAATTTAATTAACAGATCCCAGAACCGTAAGTTCATTAGTTTTTCAGAAAACCAGTGTCAAATCTAAAAAATGGAGTGAAAAACACATTTTTTCATCTTTGGGCAACAATAACTTTGTTATTTCAACAAGAAACAGACAAAAATTTTGAATAAACCTTGTAGAAAATTTTATTCTCAACAAAACGGTGTAAATAAAGTACACAGAAAGCAAATATATGTTTGATTAAATGAATTTTTATTCATAACAGTACAAAGTAAAATTGACCGGAAAAACATTAATCTAAACCAGTGGTTCCCAAACTTCTATCTTTTACGCCCCCTTTCGCCAGAAAGAAAACTCACGCCCCCTTACACAATTTTACTGGGCAATGAAAAATCACGTATTACATTGAATAACCATACATTTATTTTTTTATTTTTTGTAGCATTAGAAGTTGCAATTTAATTTTAACAAGAGCCAAAATAAATCAGTGGATGGATGACCTCGCATTTTTTTTTTACAAAAAAGAAGGTTGATTATTAGAAAGTGCACAACGTAAATCATTGATAAAACCAACATTGCACCGATGCTTTGTTTTTATTGTAACAAGTACTGGAAACACTTTTTCGCACAGATAAGTGCTCGATAAAGATAATTACAATTACTCCCGCTTGCTGTTATATACTGGGGTAAGTAAACTTGGTAATACTTAACCCAAAGTGATGTTTTGTCAATTTTATCGAAATTGTTTTTCACAGCAGAAACATTTTTTATTTCTAAAACTTTTTTTTTTAAGTATTCGGGCAGGAAGTCTATGTTGACACTGAAAGGATCCGTTATGGAGGGTAAAGCTATCTCGAAGTCCCGCGCCCCCCTTGACGTGTCTTCACGCCTCCCTTGGGGGGCGCGCCCCCCACTTTGACAACCGTTGATCTAAACCTATTCAACCAAATTACAGTAAATTTTCAGATTTGTCTCCGCCGACTTAAATGCATTTTTCTGCTCATTTAAGGACAGCTCTTGTTGCTTTCCGTAGTTCAACAGGGCTTTCCGTTAATGGTGTAAAAGCTTCATTAATACGTCTAAGTATTAATGTTATTTTAATAAATGATTTTTCACTCCATTTTTTGGATTTGACACTGGTTTTCTCAAAAACTAGTTAACTTACAGTTCTGGGACCTGTTTTATTCAATTTATCAGGTCAAAAACCACAAGAAACGATTGAATTCGCCCCTTAATCTACCTTACCAGAATTTCAGGAAGACCTCATTTCACCTGGTGAGCTGAAATCCGGGCGAAATCTTTCGCCAGCCGTTACTCGGTAATGAAACATCCAGACCCATGTTTATATAAACATTTTTCATTATTTTTACACGTACAATGAGCTTCAAAGTTTCTGCATATCTCCGTGAATCACCCTGTAAATATATTCTTATAGGCAAGAGAAAGTAAAAATATATTATTATTCTTGTTATTATTTACCTGTAAAGGCGTTTCTTCAGCACCATTAAACAGAAAAATAATGTTGTGATTAAGTTTATACTTCTGTTGAGACAGTACTCTCAAAACTTCCAACATTACAGCACAATTGAGACCATCATCGCTCGCACCTAACATGAAAATTAATAAAAAAATAAGAATACAACAGGTAGCGGCCATAACAGACAGGTGGAGTGTTAAATTATTTACACTCGATTCAGGGCTACAAAAAATAGTTCTGTTTCTAATCATATGGTCAGCCAATATATAACTGAAGCATTTAAGAACAAAAGAGGTAAAGGTGTAAAAGACACTAGTCAGAGTTATCTACGCCGAGAGAAATGAATTTCATTACACAGCCAGACCCTGTGGGAATGAAGCAAAGGTTTAAGCTGCAGGGTGAAAAGTAGATGCTTTTCAGAGGCCCTGGCATGCTGATAAGCATATACTTTTCCTTTCAGTGAGAAACAGGTAAACCACCACTCTGATAGAATGACAACACAAAAGATAATACAATAAGAATTCATTGTTCTCAATGCGAGTTCGATTTAATTTAATTCCTAGAATTTTTATTTAGTACTGAAATTATGTCCATAACAAGCAGAAGGAGTGTTAATTTATTTGCTCTCAGTCTGTAAATTCCAGGTCTACAAAAAATATTTCTGTTTCTGATAAGAAACCATGCGATAACATGGTCAGCCAATTATATGACTGAAGCATTTACGAAGAGAAAAGGTAAAAGTGTAAAAGACACTACTCAGAGTTATCTCCTCTGAGAAAAATGAATTTCATTATACAGCCAGACCCTATGGTGAATGAAGTAAAGGTGTAATTTGCAGGGTGAAAAGTAGTTGCAGTCACTAGGGTTAAAATAGTGTTAAGTATAGTTAGTAATAATAGTATAATATAGTAGTTAAAATAGTGCGATTTTACTTTTACATTATATAATAAAAACAATAACCTTAAAATTGTCTGTAAATACGAGGTGTGGCTATTAAATAATGTGACTGACATAAAAAAATTTATTTTTATTTTATACATAATCACTTATTGTCACCTTCAATATACACTCCTTTTCTATCCCTACAACGCTCCATGCGAATTTTCCATTGTTGGAAACAGTGCTGGAAGTTATCTTCTGTCAGCTCCTTCAGGACATGTGCAGCTTTCTCTTTTACAGCTCCCACAAACTCAGATCTTGTCCCTTTTAATGCAAATTTCACCTTAGGGAACAGGTAGAAGTCACATGGTGCATAAGGTGGATGTTCTAACACTGAGATTCTGTACTTGGCTAGGAACCTCGACAGATAACACAGAATGAGCTTGCGCATTGTCTTGGTGGAGAACCCATGGTTTGTCCTTCCACATTTCGGGGCGTCTTTTCCTTACTCTTTGACATAGTTTAGAAAGTACCTCAAGGTAGTAATATTGATTAATTGTTTAACCTTCAGGAACCCAGTGAAGGTACACAATCCCATGGATATAAAAAAAAAAAACAATCATCATTGCTTTAAATTTTGACTTGCTCATTCAAACATTTTTTGCTCTCGGTGAAGTTCGGCTCTTCCAGTGCATGGATTGGTGCTTCGTTTCCAAATCATAAGTAAATAACCACGTTTCATGTTATGTTATTAGATTCTCCCTGTTCCCCAAGGTGAAATCTGCATTAAAAGGGACAAGATTTGAGTCTGTGGAAGCTGTAAAAGAGAAAGCGGCATGTGTCCTGAAGGAGCTGACAGAAGATAACTTCCAGCACTGTTTCAAACAATGGAAAATTCGCATGGAGCGTTGTAGGGATACAGAAGGAGTGAAGGTGACAATAAGTGATTATGTATAAAATTAAAATGAAATTTTTTACAATGTCAGTCTCGTTATTAATAGCCGCACCTCGTATACTATAAATCAACTAGTAAACACTGTAGGTATTTCTCCCTCATAACTGGGATGCTTTTTAATATATTTTTAACAATGCCATTCTCAAGAAAAACTTTTAGAACAAACAATCCTGCATATTATTCAAATACACAACAACCTGCTAATCTGAATTAATGGGGATTGGAACCTGTTCAGATTATTCGAAAAAAATTTGCAAAATAACAAAAAAAAAAATAGTCCAAAAATAGCTAAATCTAGTAGCTAATATTATGCACCTATTATCAGAATGGAGTTGGCCAACTGTGTATAACTAAACACTCCAGGACGTATACTAACACAACATTACTTTGCACACAGGCATCATGTTTATGAGATGCTGGCAAAATATTCCATGATCATCAAGGTATTACACAAGCAAACAATTAAGAGATTTTATGGAGCCAGAGAATAGTGAAAATATACATATTTTTTTTATTATGTTTTTTTTTGTAATTGCTAACGAACGAAAAGAAACTTTTAGCTTACTGGTAAACATTTCACCACTACTTGTAAAAGTTAGAAACTTGGTTATGTTCATTTTTTATTCTCAACTACACTGTTTATAAAAATTTTCAAATTTAATTTTTAAGTTCAGAAGTCTATTAAAATATTTTTTTCATTATAAAATTATTTTTTATCTTATTTTAGAATGTTCTATAAAGAAAAAGTATATTAAAAAAATTAGAAATCAATTCAGATTAGCAGGGTTGTTGTACCATCACTTTTCGTTACATAATTTACCTGGACTAGATGGAGCAGAATCATAATGACAATTCACAAGTAAACTTGAAGTTTCATACGCACCATTTTCCTCTGAAGGACCAATTTTCACTACAAGGTTAGTTATGTTATTGTACACGGACATAAAATTAAATGGCTTAGCCAAATGAAAAGATCCAATTGCTTTTTGTTGACTATATGTTACTTCATTAAATGTATTTTTATTATTTATGATTTTGGTAATTTCTTCTTCCAACAAATTGACAGCATCGATTTCAACTGCTTTACTTCCAGGTACTTTCACACCAAGTTTAGCTAATTTTTCTAAAAAAACTTTTGCATTTTCCCCAACAAACCTAAAATATATGTACATTTATGTTTCAACTGTAAACATAAGTTTTTAATTATGTACAAGCTACAAAGATAGAATTAATTTTTTTTAAATCTAAAGCTGTATCAAAGAGGTAAAAAGTGTTAACTGCAATTTTTTCAAAATTGAGTTAAAACTGCCTTCAAAATCAGAAAGAAATGCTCTGATGCTTCAATTTTGTAGTTGATGTACAAAATATTTGTTAAATTGTTATTGAATGTGTTTTACTGATAGTCAAGTAAATTTTGCTTGAATTTTTGTTAAATTTGCTGTTTTATTCGTCTGTTACTAAACAGTAGGCTACTGGTAAATTTTTATTTTTTTTCAAACATTGAGTATAAAATGCTCCTTTATAAAAGTAGTGTTAGCACTAGTTATTTCACTTAGGTTTTTTTATAAAATCAACTTATTGTACATTGGAGTTAACACTATTGTAGAACGTAAAAAAGTGACAAAACACAGAAAGTCGTTAAGGTTTTAAGTCCCGTTCAGGTGGGAAGGAGTATAGAAGTTGACAAAGTTATGAAAAAAATAAATTTGTAGATAAGAAGCATTTTCTGTAGAAAATTGGTGTTAATTTCATGTTTCTAATACCTACTGAAATTTTGTTACAATAAGGAAAAGATATTACTGCTACTTATCGGCTCTTCTGAAAATCACCAAAATGTAGTTAACACCTTTTACTTCTCAGGCACAGAAATGAATTAAATAATTTATTTAGTAAATAAAAAATACTTAGTAAATCTAGAGCAATAATCAGATCAATTTAAGTCAGTTAACAAATATTCACTCATCCAGTTAAATTGGAAGTCAGCTTATGTCCTCAAAAAGAAGTTATTTGGGGTTTGATGAAAACATTTTTTTCATTCAAAAATCCGTTGATTTTATCTTTTCCTTGAGACTTGATAGTAATACCTTTTCCTCTAAAGATGCTACCAACGCCTTGTAGAGTAAGTCCACTGGTGGGGCTGCCTACTCAGAGCCTCTACACAGGCCATACAGACCAAGAGAAAGACGATGTATGGGGAAGGCAAGGAAAAGACAGCGATGAATTTCCTTGGGAATGGAACAGATGGTATGCCTAAAATGTGTTGAGAGATGACAATGAAAAGTTAAGTATCAAGTTTTTAATACTTTTCAGTCAAAGAAAACTGTGAATCGAGGATAGCTTTTAAAGAAAAAGTAACAGATGAGCAATATGCTAATGCAATATGGTGCTTTACTTCTAATCTCCTAACTTTCTCCCCACACAAACCACATTTAGCCACATTAAGAAAGTTTTAGGATTTTTTAAAAAGGTTTCATCCCCACCGCTACTAAGTTGAAGTTCCTAGAGAACTATAAATGGCTGAATCATTTACAACATATTATCAAGAACATTTGTAATAGAAATGTGCCAGCCAAAGAACACACTTCGATTTTTCTTAAGGTATATCAGAGTGTACTAACAATTAGTTCAAACAAACTTGCCGTAGATTATTACAATGCATTTAAATTTGAATAAAAAGATATACAATGTGAAAAAGACAGTTAAAAAAATACTTGTGGAAATACAATAGCTAAATTATCCTGTATTGAGCATAGAAAGGGTGCATGCAAGAAAACAACTAAAGCATTATTTCAGTAGCAATATATTTCTCAACTGCAAAGCAAAATGTCCAAATATCATGTGAAAGATTTTTACAGCAAACCACAATTATGTAAAGTCCTACCAACTGCAGTTGCTAACAGTAAACTGGTTACAGCAACTTTCATTACACCAAAAGATAATACATCAATCAAAACTAAATTACCTGTCTTCAGAATGGCCATCATGTATTTCCACCATTGGTGGTAATCTATTTTTTAAATTTAAGGCAACACTATGTAAAATATACCAGACACCTAAAACAGTAATTGCCGCAACTAATGTTGACATTTTACGTTCTCGACAAACGCAACTGTCATCAGGTAGAAATTCATCAGGATTATATTCAGGCAACCAAAATTCTCCTCTCCTCCTTTGTCTTAACATTTCAAAATCCCGTAAATACAGATCCTGTAAAATAATTGGTACACTTTATTCCACTTAACTTTGAAACTGATGTAAACAAATCATATTAGCCTACAGCTAATGTCTGCTTCTGGCACAGTAATAGACTACTTTGGTGCTTATTGTGTGTAGTTTACGCTTTATCTAGTTAAGACACAAGGGCCACTCATTAAGTCTTAAAAAAAATCTGGTGTGAAACACTCACACAACTTTCTCTTGCTAAGCCGGCCGCGTTGGCGATGTTGGTAACATGCTCGCCTCTCATCACGCGGTCTTGAGTTCGAATCCCAATCGGGCATGACATTTTTTCATACGTTACAAAAAATTCATTTCATCCTTCACCGTCTGCATTAGCAGCAATTTGCAAAACAGTCGGACGTTAAACCAAAAAAAAAAAAAAAAAATTCTCTTGCTAATGCAAATAATTAACAATATAATCTAACATTCGTAATAAAACATTAGAAATAAACAAAAAACTAACCTCAATAAACATAACCTTATTTTAATCATGAGTGAAAGACGCAAAATGAAAATCAACCTCAGTTTGGTTTAAAAATACGGAAAATCACTCTTCCACACTAAACTAGGCTCTGTAGAGAAAAATGCTCTAAATAAAAGTCGTAGATCTTTTAATTTCCTATAAATTTTATTCAATATATTTTTGTCGTAAAATGCATACTACGGCTGAAATCTTCAAAAATCGATTTTTCACACGTTTTCGTGAGAAAAAAACAGAAAATTGCTAAACTAAGCGTTATACAAAAACAGTTTGAGATAAAAGTTGTAGGATTTTAAATTCTCTACAAATATTATTATATACCTACATTTAAAATGCATATTAAAGTCGCAATCTTAAAAAACAATTTTTTTACAAAAAAACAGCCTCACCTAGAATTTCAGCAGAGATGGCGCCTACCGTATCTTAAAAAGCATAAAAATTTTAGTAAACCACGCGATTTTAAAAAAAATCGTAGGGCCCGTTTTTGAGAAAATTGCAAAAAAGTGAAAAATTACACGAATAAAGTACTACTTCCAGTTGACCGATTTTGATGAAAATGTTTGTGTCAGGTCCGGTAGTGAAATATAACTTAAGTTTCAAGTTTCAAGTTTGTACAATGTTCCGTCCTTCAGATATTCTGTTCACACACAAAGACAAAACGCTAAAAACATGTTTTTGTGGTTCAGGGGTCTGAAAACGTGTAGATCCGGTGAAAACTCGATTTCGAAAAATCGACATGAAAACAATACTTTCCTTCCTATACATTCATATAGGCAAGAGAAAGTAAAAAAGATACAAAAAACAAATTATTTTGGGTAAATTTTTTATATTTACAACATAACCTCCTTTTAGCTCTGTACACTTTTCTACACGTTTCTCCAGCTTTTTTAAGCCGTCCAAAAAGTAGGATTTCAGAAGGTCCTCAAAATAGGCATCTGTTTCAGCAATGACCTCCTTGTTTGGCTTGTTGTTGGCCAAGCCATTTTTTAAGTTTTTAAATTAAAAAAAAGTCACGACGGGCTAAATCTGGTGAATGATTGGATGTTGTAACAAGGCAAATTTTAGTTCCATAATGTTGGCCATCAAAACTGCACAGGTGTGCATCTGTACTTTGTCTTGATGGAAGAGGATTTTTTCAAATGAGGAGTTTTTTTTTATTTCTTTGCTTAACTGGTACAATCTTAACTGGTACAAGGTGAGAACCCAGATATGGTGGTATTTACAGAACACGGGTTAAAATGCAATGAGATGTCACTAATAAACTTTTCAGGGTTTTCTATTATTGTTTCATATTGTAGGAAAATACACAAAAGTGGGAGGGTTTGTATATTAGCTAATGCAAGTAAGAAACTTGACACTCGTAACTTACCTTATTTAGAACGGTTTTCTCGGGAAATGGATATTGAAGTGGCTGGGGTAGAAGTTAGGTTAGAAAAGAGGGGAAAGATGGCTGTGGTGGGTGTCTATAGATCCCCTAATGGTGACTGGGGTTAGTTCTGTTCATCGTTCAGTGAACTACTGGAAGTTTTAACAGAACGATATGAAAAAGTGGTAGTTTTGGGTGATTTTAATGTAAATCTTGCTGTTCAAAATAAAATGGCTGAACAGTTTAGGGATATTGTGGAGATGAACAATCTTGATATAAAAGTTAAAGGTTATACAAGAATTACTAGTCGCTCACAAACCATAATAGATAATATTTTAACAAATATGGTGAGTTGTCAGGTTAGGTTAAGGGGTTCAGAGCTCTCTGATCACGGGTACCAAGTATTAGAGATTCAGGATTTAGGTAGTCATGTCCCTAATCAAAAAATTTAGGCAGGAAGACCAAGGGAATATTAATTGTTTGTTACACAGTTTATCCAAAGAGGACTGTTTTCAATTCTTCTGATATTAATCAGAAATATCATAATTTTATTGAAACATTAAAATTTCATTATAATAATAGTTGTTCAATTAAAAAGAAAGATGTAAAAAATATTGTCAGGGAAACAGATGAGTGGGTCACAGGGGAAATTATGAAAATGAGGTCTGAAGTTAGAGATGTATACTCAGATTTTCTTTCACATAGGACTACCTTTAACGAACAAAGGTACAAAACTATTAAAAAACATTATGCCAGAGAAGTCCAGAGAGCTAAATGCAAAAAAACTGCTGAAGTCCTTCATAAATCACCAAATCTAAACTCAGCTATATGGGAAATAATAAATACGAATCCAGGTGTAGTTAGCAATAAAGGTTTTACTGACATACCTATTATTGTTAACAAAAACAATGAACCTATACAGAATGGTGTAGAAATTTGTAATTATTTTAACAAATATTACCAGGAAGTAGTTTTAAAACTTAAACAACAGATTGGGGAAACAGTGGGATGTTATGATCCAAAAGGTAACAAGGTAGTAAATCAATTCTTATTTAGCCAAGTTTCAAGGGAGGAATTAGAATCAGTTATTGATAGTTTGAAAAGTAAGAAAACATGCGGGTTAGATGGGATTTCTAGTATAATTGTTAAAGAATGTAAACATCTTTTAATTACTCCTCTCCTTCATTTGATTAACTTCTCACTCGAAGCAGGTGTATTTCCAAACAAACTGAAGGAGGCTAAAATATTGCCTATATTTAAGAATGGAGATAGCCAGTTAGTTGAAAATTATAGGCCCATAAGTATTTTAAACACAATCAGTAAAATTTTTGAAAAGGTAGTATTTATTAGGTTAATCAGTTTCTTGACTGAAAACCTAATCATCTCAGAAGATCAGCATGGTTTCCAAAAAGGTAGATCAACTAAAACTGCAATTGTTTCACTTGTGGAGCAAGTAGTTGATATATTGGATGCTGGGGAGAAAGCATTGGCAGTGTTTCTGGATCCGAGTAAAGCTTTCGATTGTGTTGATCATGAAATTTTATTGAAAACACTAGAGTCATTAGGCGTTAGGGATGTAGAATTGAAATGGTTTCAATCTTACCTTATTAATAGATTACAGTGTGTGGAGTTAACTAGGGTTATTAGAGGGAAACTTACAAAGGTTGTATCTGGAAAGCTTGAAGTCAAAGCAGGCATTCCACAAGGGTCAGTTTTAGGTCCAATTCTGTTTCTATTGTATATTAATAGGTTACCAGAAGTCATACCTGATGGCAGAGCTTTGTTGTTTGCTGATGATACTTCAGTAATCAGTAACAGTTTACTGGTAGATGCTCTTGAAGTAAATACACATGTTAACATAGAGTCCGTAGTACAGTTCTTGAATCAAATGTTATTAACAGTTAATGGGAAAAAGTGTCAGTACTTGCAGTTTAAAAATAAACATAACGTTAAAGAAAGTAGAGAAGTGGATGTATTTATTCATAATAATAGTTTAGAGCATGTAGAAACAGTGAAGTTCCTGGGCGTATCTCTAGATAGATCTTTGTCTTGGGACTTCTATATCAATCAAGTTTGTAGTAAAATATCATCTGGGGTATTTGCACTAAAACAAATCGCCAGATTAAATGATAAAAAATTACTAATGGCAGCTTATCATGGCCTCATTCTGTCTCATATCCGTTATGGTATTTTAGTATGGGGTAATTCTAGCATGGGTAATATAAATAGGGTTTTTAAAATTCAAAAGAAAGCTATTAGGTGTATGGTGGGAGCTAACCAGCTAACCTCATGCAGGCCACTATTTAAGGAGCTTAAATTGCTTACAGTTCCCTGTCTCTACATTTTTGAGGTGATTATGTATGTTAGGCAAAATAATTTTATGCAGAATTTCAATGTTCACAATCATAACACGAGAAACAGGAATAATTATTATGTGGCTAATCACTCCACAAAATTGTTTGAACAAAAACCTACTTATGCAGGGAGAAAATTCATGAATAAATTACCCCAATCTTTAAAGTGTTGTGAGGATTTGAAGTCCTTTAAAAAAAATCTGAAAAATTACTTGATCAGTGAAACTTTTTATAGCGTACAAGAATTTCTTTCTTGATAGTAGTGATACATTGTGTGATTCTTATATGTATTTCAGGTGTTATATCTGACGACATGTCCTATACTCCTCCTGGAGTCTCCAGAGCGCAAAAAAAAAAAAAAAAAAAAACAATAATGACGCATAATAGTCTCCAGTTATTGTTTTTCCTTTTTCCAAGTAATCAGTAAAGATGGTTCTGCATCCATCCCAAAAAACCGTGGCCATAATCTTGTCAACCGATTTCACCATCTTCGGAGCCCGTTTGCTATCAAAAACCCACTCTGTTTTGATTGTTCCATTGTTTCTAGAGAGCAGTGGTATATCTATGTTTTGTCTACTGTTATGGATCAATGCAAAAACTCATCAGGATTGTGAAAGAAAAGTGCAAAAATAGCCTCAGAGTTGACCACACGATTGCGTTTATTCTCTACCAAGAGCAAACACAGTACCCATTTGCTGAGATTTTTTTCACTCATAATGTTTCGGGAAAAATTGAAAACACTCTACCTGGCATACATATGCCTATGGCCTCAACTATTTCATGCACTTTGATTCGTCAATCACTCAAAACCATATCGTCAGTTCTATCAATCATTTTGAAGGTAGTGACTTTCACAGGATGTCCAAAACGATGTTCATCTTTTGTGGATGTACAGATATATTTAAACTCTTTACCCAATTTCAAATAGTTGCAAATACAGGAGCAGATGTGCCATGAACTTCATCCAACTCAGCTTTCATCTCTTTCAGGGTTAAGCCTTTTAAATACAAATGTATTTTATCACCGCTCAAAACTCACTTTTTTGTATTTTGATGAAATCCTACTTTTTGGACAGCTTAAAAAAGATGGAGAAATGTTTAGAAAAATGAACTGAGCTAAAAGGAGATTATGTTGAAAAATAAAAATAAATTTACCCAAAATAATTGGTTTTTATATCTTTTTCTAAGGACTTATTGAACGACCCTCCTACGATTTTAATACGATGCGATTTTTTCTCACCATTGGGATGACCCACACCAAGCATTTTCTGTAACTTAAATGATACACCCAGGCAAAAGCAGAGCAGAGCAATTGTTTACAACAGTTCCAAAGATACATGGAATGAACATAAACTTATCAAAAATAAAATGTAGATAAGATGAGAAAGATAGACACAAAATACTATACAAATAGCTGAGAACTGTTTTACAGTAAATTTAATATAATATTCGTTGTTAAAAAATGCTGATGATAATCAGCATTTATAATAAGCATAATAACATTAGCATTTATAACAAAATATAATCAGCATAATAGGATAACAGTAAATATCCTAATTTTTGCAGTTAGTCATTACAACAGTTTTAACGAGAAACAAGCAATTTTTGTAGTACAATAAGAACTTAATAGAGGACAGATGACATATAGGATAGACCATGATGAAACTGTAACTAGATTCTTCACAATATAAATTTTTACGTGTTAATTTATGTTATATCCAACTAACTGAGAAACAAAACTATTTTAGGCCAGTTGTTAATCTGCATGCATTACATGTTATGAAAATCAACACACAATTAATTTGGTATAGATACTGAAGTCACAAGATTGCCTTTTACGAATGGATAAGCTGTAAGGAAGGGGAAGTGAAAATTAGACAGTGCTGCCAACCTCAACAGTCAGACACTACTCGTACATTTCACTAACGTGCAGTTTTTACAAACATTTTGTAAGCTGTGGTTTATTCCAATAAAATGTTTTCTTCATAAACCTTATAAGAAATAAATGCGACAGCTATAATTTTGCCGATAGCTTAATTACATGACTAGAAATGTTTGATTTACTGTAATTACCAGCTAACTTATTCCAATGGACCAAAATTTTCTACAAATGAATCGCCTTCTTTACTATCACTGTCACCAGCGTCTTCACTATCAGTCTTACTAGTACCTACCTAACCATTTCCTTTTTTTACCAGGTGTCAACAAAACTGTTGAAGAATAACTCTTTAATTTCCTTCTTTATTTTTTGAGTTGTGGAAAAAGAAACATCACAGTAGTTAGCCACTCACTTACAGCTTTTGTTAAGAGGCAGAGAAATGCATTTTTGTTTAGCTTCAACTTCACAGCATTTATTACACTTATACACAATTGCAAGTTTGCAAGCAGCAGCTATCATTGCTATACTAACAATAGCATTGTGTACAACTATTGCTCTGTAGCAGATTAATCAATAAAAAAATATCTCATTTATGTTTTTCTCCTTTATTTTATAGCATTATGAATTATTGTGTATCAATTTAGTTGTTTCCTACCTATAACTGATAAACAATGCAAGTTATGGGTGATTTTTAATAACATGGTATGTAAACATTCAGTTTCTTTTAATTTGTTTTATTTTTCATATTGATTACTTTGAGAAGCTGTTATTTTATTATTATAAATTTTAGTTAATAACATACTAAGTTAGTTTCAACAAGAACGGAAGTTGCACTTTTGCAAACAACTATTCCAGTATATTACCTCAAATTCAAATTCGTTTGGGATAGCACTCATTGAAAACTTGAGAAACTGAACTTGGTAATAACCTATAAAACAAATAAATTAAAATAAACAAAAACTAAGGAAATTTACAAAATAAAACAAAGTATCCATAATACTACTGAAAACTTCACATTTAACAAAAATCGACTAAAAACTAGTATTATTATCTAAGCACTTCTTTCAAAAGACTGAACACAACATAAAGGAAAAGTAACCGAAAGTGCTAACTGCAGTTAATGCAGTACTCATTACGTAATTTGAAGACTTTATTAATATTTAATAACAAAGTCTAAAATAAATGAACATACTTAAATTACTCGTCCACCAACCACTTCAAAATAAAACAGCGACTGATGTTAATCAACGTCAATTACTCTCAATAAACACTACTAAAATAACAGACCTTCGTCGGTACAAAACAGGTGACACCTGATTGGTAGGTTATAAACATAGTACACACATGTTCAGTCACGAACAGGTCACGCGCTTACTAGTGAACGATTCAAAAGATACATTAGCATTCCAAGAAGCCAATCTTATAGCTTAGTAAACTAGAGACTGCAGATGAAGGCGGAGTATAGTGACTTAGTTCACAGCACAGCGCCAATTGACTTTCGTTAATCGTATCCTCTGTTGTCACGTTGTAGTCCCGCTGTGAATGACAGCCTAACAAAAGTCAGCTGGAGTTCGGTGGAACAGAGAGTGACTTAGCGAAGTGGCAACCTCACACTCAACCTTGGCTATTATTGGCTAGATCTCATCTGCAGTCTTTAGTTCGTTGGAGTATAGTAAATATTTTTTTCTGGATTTATACATGCAACCAAAAAACTGGATGCTTCATAAAAGGTACTTACCTTTTCAATTACTATGGAAAAATGATAATGAAATAATATGTAAGCTATCTGATTGCTTGGATCACATTGACAGGTCAATATTCTTTCCGACTTCTTTAACATTAACCGATACCTTAGGTCTGTTGTCTAGTGTATTGAAAAGGTGTTTTGTCAGCTTGTTGTCATCCATTCTCTACAGGTGTCCGTAAAATGTTAGCCTTCTTTTTCTAATCATATCCATTAATTTTCCTTGTACAATCCTTCTCGACTCGTAACGTATTTAGTCCGTCCACTATTGTAAGGTAAAGAAACAGCTGCGAACCGGCTGCTTTTACCAAATTTATGTACGGGAAACAAACGTCTCCGGACATAAAAATAAAGAAAAATTAACTAAAATAGCTGTACCAGTTAAGACGTATCACACCAGCCAGCTGAAATGAAATATCTCAAAACTGATACATTCGGGGGCTGTAGCACTAGGTGCAAACAAAAACTCCACCACCATGGTCAGAAGAACCAGGTATTGAAACGACCATGAGAAGCCATACCCCAAAACTAGAATTTACGGTAGAGCGACACAAATAAAATGGGAAGGCGAGATAATAAAATCTATGCCGGGTCAGATAAATAATTCATTACACAACACAAATAAAATTAGAGCGACTTAAATATATTTATTAATAAAAATAACAAAGAAAAAAATTATTATTTTTTTATTTATTATTATTATTAATAATATAAAAACTTAAAAAAATAACTTTTAGGTAATGAACATTAGATATTACCTTTTGTTTAAACAAAATTTACTTTACAGGTTTAAAAAGTCAAATGGAAAAAAATATGTTTATTCATGTACATTGGTAAAGCATCCAAAAAATCAAAACAAATCAAAACAGACCAGTAGTCCAAACAAAAGAATTAGGAAGGGGAACCACGAAGTTACAGAATTAACAAAAAAATTTCATAGTTAAACAAATGAATTAAAAAAAAGAATAAAAACTGAATAAAATAGATCTAAGATTAAGTATAACAAAAATATATTAGTCAAAAAAAATTAAGATTTGGAAAAAAAGGACTTCAATAAAGAAGTTCATTATGGAAAAATTCTAGGTGAAATTCAACAGCCGTCAAAGATTTCCAAGTCGAAAGTGAAATCACACGCACAAAAAAACATAAAACGTGAACATACTCCCCTCTCTAACTGCAGAAGGCCAATACCCCAAGTCAGCGGAAAAAGGGAATAGAACGTAAATCGCGGGTCAAATAAAACTAATGTGATTTATTGAGACATAATACAGAAAAAAATTCAATAAAATACGCAGTCACATTTAAAACGAACTTTGAGACCGGAAATGCATAAATAAAAATCATATGATGAAATTTTTTAAAGAGAAAAATTAAATTTTAAATAAAGGTTTTTATAATAATATTAATGAAAAATAATAAAATCACTACAGTATATTCTAAAAGTAAGGTGAACGTACAACTAGAAAATAATAGTAGATTTTTTCATTTAAAAGATATGCAAAATTTATTTAAATCGAAATTCTAAGGGGTTTCAAAGATTTTGAAACTCCTTACACTATTTCCGGACCCATTATCTTGCGGAGGACTTTCTCTCAAATTTCTGTTAGACCAGCCTTCCCGGCCATGCTAAGGTACTCACTCGCGTAAATACACAAGTTTCACACGGTATTATGTCTAATCTTGGCTTGTCTTGAAAGTGCTTTCTTCTTATACTACAAGTGGCGACTTCCTCGGAGTGCACAGACCATAATAACTTCCATCCATAATAACTTAACAGCCGGCCGCATTGGCGTAGTTGGTAACGTGCTCGCCTCTCATCATGCGGTCTTGGGTTCGAATCCCATTCAGGCGTGGCATATTTTCAAACGTTACAAAAAATCATTTCATCCTTCACCATCTGCATTAGCAGTAATTGCAGAACAGTCGGACGTTAAACCAAAATGAAAATAACAAAAATTAACATAAATTAATACATACATACGTGTTTCAGTTTAACAGAAAACACACAAATTTCGTAGATTAAACGATTAAACTACACTTGTTTACATATATAGTAGTAGCCTACACGCAATGATGGGAACAACACTGTATGAGTTGTATTATGGAAAAATTAGTTTTGTCACATCATGACGTCATGCGCAAAGGGAAACAGTTTAGGTTATTTAAGTACTATTTTATAGGCTCAGTATCAATAATCCGTATGTTATCTGTTATTAAGCTGTAACTACTAAATCGATTAGCCTGAAATTTGCAAACAAAGGTTTATTACCAACCAATCCCATAGTTTCTGGAATGAGCTAAGAAAAAGTACTAAGCTTAAGAAAAAGTACTAGTTACTTCAGTGAAATGTACAAATGCTCAATTTTCTCAAAGATGGTTCTAATAACTTAGTTTGATTAAACCTCTCCCATTTACTACGTTCTCTGGGGTCATAAAGACTGTAAAAGTGGTGTCCAAGGAAAGATTAATACGGCTGCTCCTTTGAGTATACTACATGGAGACAGCATTGCCTATAGTTGCCGTGTATTACAAATTGCGCATGTTATTACGCTATCTGTCTCTAACAAATCTTCTCTCGCTCGCTCTCTGTCACCCCACCAAGCGCATGCTCAGACCATCGCCCCGCCACACTATGTCGAAATCTTACGATTTTTTTTTCAGGAGACTCCAAAAGGGAGTACAGGACAACCATGTCAAGATAAAACTGATAAACAAAAGTTTATCACAATTCACCACTTACCACCATAAATTTGCTTCTGCTACAGCTTACTTCAGTAGGCTTGTCATGAACCCCATTATATCAAATAGGTATCACACAAAATTAAAAAGTCAAACACATTGATAAATTCATCACTTACCAATAATTTTTTTCCACTATATTTCATCAATCAATATTGCGTTAGCTTTTTTAAAATGACTTAAATTGTCACAACTTTTTAAACCTTGTGGCAATTTATTGATGTATTTTCTACCTGCATAAGTTAGTTTTTGTTCAAACAATTTAGTGTCGTGATTAGCAACATAATAATCAATTCTGTTTCTTGTGTAGTGGTTGTGAATATCTAAATTCTGTAAAAAGGTATTTTACTTTACGTACATTATCACTTCAAAAATGCACAAAGAAGGAACTGTGAGAAAATTGCAGCTCTTTAAATAGTGATCTGCATGAGGTAAGGTGGTTGACTCCCATCATACACAACAAAAACAAAATGGGACCTAAAATTCAACCCTGTGGAACACCAGCTTTGACATCACGCTTTTCAAACAAAATTTTTGTAATTTTCCCCCTAACTATTCTAGTTATTTCTACGCACTGTACTCTACCTACCAGATACGACTGAAACCATTTAAGTTCTACGTCCCTAATGCCTAATTGAGAGCGCTCAATATTACGCGGTCTGTCTCTCCTTGCACAATTTTACCATTTTCGGCCGCGCATGTTGCCTCCATGTAGAATACTCAAAGGGTAATATGTAATAATTATAATTATTATTACTAGTCGTTCATCGAATCGATTTAAATCGTGTTGTTTTTTTTCTATAGACATCTAGGCAACGGTTACAGCTGTGCTGTAATGTTTGGCGGGTTGCATACATCATACTGCAGTATGATGAGCGGTTGCCATAGTAACTACAAACTTTTTTAAGTTTCTCCATCTTTGTTAAAAGTTTATTTTTCTTCTTCTGCCTTTCAAGGCATCTCTGCCTGTTCTGAACCTCTCAAATCTGCCCTTTTTCTCGGCCGTCCTCGTTCCCTTTTTCCCTTCGGTGTTTGCTGAGTTTTCCCTCCGGCCAAGTGTTTGCTGAGATTTCCTATCCTCCCTCATTTTGTTCATGTGCTCCAACCACTGCATTCTGTTCTGAGACAGAGCGGATGCCAGATAAGCTTGCCGGTGTAGCTGCCTATTAAATATATTATTTATATTCATGCAAGCATTTACAGCCCCAGCTGTTTCTCGCTTCCTAAGCACCACCTTTATCTGTCTCGCTAGTTCCCATCGAAGGGCCACTGCAAAGACTTTTCTTCCTGCACCCCATCCAACCATGTCACTTCCGGCCTACCCCTCCTTCTTCTAGCGACTGGCGTCCACTCCCATACCCTCTTTGGCCACCTACCATCCTCTATCCTCTGCAAATGGCCAAACCATTTTAACTGCCTCTGAGATATCGGATCCATGATATTTCCTTAAACGCCAATTCTTCTCCTAATTTCAGAATTCGATCATCCGCAACACACCACAGCTCTGCCTCCAGAAATCAATCTCCACCACTTTTAGATGATCCTTCTGTCTCTTTGTCAATACCCACCTATTAAATCACGATGTAAATTATCATCTATTAGCGATGTTAAAAATATAATATTGTAAACATTGTAGCTATACAACAATTTTAATGCCTACCACATACAACACATTACAGACTAATGTTTTGAGGTTAGTTGATATATAACGTTGCAAGAGCGATGTGACTCTGATCACAGCTAGTACAGCACTGAACACCAGCACTCGCTGCAGCAACCGAGCGAGAAATTAAAATAATCCTTCTGCGCACTCAAGAAAACCGGCAAGCTTATTTGGCATCCACTCTACCCTGTTTTTATAGAGAAGATATTGAGTACCTTCTGTATCTCAGTATTCCTGTAATGATCTTCTGTACTACACCTATACGTATGTCGAAGAACTTGGCCTGTAAAGTTTATAATTACTACATTAAAACCTGATTGCAAAGAATTACATTTTGTTTAAATTGTTAACTAATAGCTAAATACAAAAATAATTATTAAACTACGTGAGTAATACTTCAGATTAGATGGAAAAACCGATCACATATGCTTGGTACAATTATGCACACAGGTTAGTGATGTTTGACCACACCCTACCCCTTCCTACTCCCATCCTTCAGCACAATGTTTCATACATGTAAGAGGATGTCCGTAGCGCATCCTACCGGTAGCTACCTTAAGTTCATCAACATTCCTCGCTAGAAAATGCTATGCTTTTACTTTTTTGTTAATTAATAAAATACTAATTAACAAATAAAATTTTAATTGTAATGAAAACCTTATTTTTATCTTAAAGATGCTATACGCAAAATTTGGTGGCTCTAGGTGCAGGCATATGGATTTGTATAAACTACAAACACTTTTAATGACTTGGTTTTATTTATATAGATAAACATCAAAATGAATTTGATGAATCCACTTTGAAGCTACTACTGAATAAACTGCCCATAACAGACAGGTGGAGTGTCAAATTATTTACACTCAATCTGTTCGTCGCAGGGCTAAAATAAATAGTTCTGTTTTTTTATCACATGGTCAGCCAATTAAATGACTGAATCATTTAAGAGCCAGACCCTGTGGTGAATGAAGTGAAGGTGTCGTTTGCAGAGTGGAAAATATGTGCTTTTTAGAGGGCCCGGCATGCTGATAAGCATACTCTTTCAACTCAGTGAGGAAGGCAATGGTAAACCACCTCACTCCTCATTTTACTTAGTAAAACCTCTACAGGTTCAAACCAGCCTTTTGGCTGATGACCTCAACAACAACAACTGAATAAAATACGCAGTAACAAAAAAAATAAAAGTTTATTACTCAAAACATTATTCAATAAAAATTAATACTGATATATACAAAATATCTTACAAAATTTTATTAACTAAATTACATATTATTAAAACAGTAAAAATTGAGCTTATAGAGTTACATAGTTAGACAAAAAGAATACAATATTAAAATATTAATTTACAGCACCAAAGTAGTAGGCATACAAAAAATGAACCCACATTAAAATTTCTAAAAGACGTATGATCTATAAGACACAGTCCAAGTTGTAATATGGGCCCATTTTACAAAACTAGTAAAATTTCTCATCAATTCTGTTTTATGTGTTGTAAAATCTTCAATGTAATGACCACTAACTGCAATATCCAGATAGGCACTTAAGTTTGATTTTGAAGTAATCTGGAAATCAAATCATTACAGATTTTAAAACACACCATTCTTTACATAAAAATGTTTGTAATCAACTAATAAGAGGGTTTTGGAGAGATCATGAGGACAGAATGGATCCAAAACGACTGGTAGGTAGGGCTACATCAGAAATACCAGAAACAGAAGACCTTGATAAGATGGAAAGGTCATCAGTGCCAAAGAGAACATAATCTGACAGACTGAACAGGTCATATTCCTATTTTAACCCTTCGTGGAAATTTATGTAATATAAATCATGGACTATATATATTTTTATATGGTTTTGAATGGTTACAATTGTTTAGAGGTACATCTGCACATTTACAAATTAAATCAAAAAAAGATTTTGACTAAAATTTGTCTTCATATTGATCAAAATTCTGTCAAAATATCTAAATATTCTAGGAAATTTGTACCTACAGAAGTAGGGTTGACAGCAATGCCCGCCAGTGTATCCTAGCTGCCATGACAAAATTTGACAATATTTTTGTTTGTAGGTGTTCCACATTAGTTGCACTTCCTCTGTTCGTTATTAACTTACAAGTGTTAGGTTTGTCCAATTTAAACATAATATTTCTTCAAACAATCTTTATTTTTGTAATTTATTTTCTCCATTTATTCTGCAATCCAATGTCCAAACAATTTTTTTTATTCAGTTCTACATATGGATACATCTGCAATTGTGATGTCACTCAGGACTAAAGACGGATAAAATCTGAATCCATTATTATTGAGTAAAAGTTGTTTAGCCTGATTTTCGTTAGGAGAGCGCTGGGCAAAATGTGTGTCTGCATTAGTATAGTCTTGTATGTACTGCAATAGTGCAGCGTATGTAATCAACAACGGAATAGCATGCCTACAAAATACAATGGGTGTTGTCAATTTTCAACAACACTCTGACTGTACATCTAACTGTAGGTCGGAAGGGTATGCAGGGTCCAAGTCAAGTATGCACATGCGTAGCCCAGCACTCACAGCAACTGGCTCGGCCTTTAGCAGTCAGTTTTACCAGCTGACATAAAATAAAACAGATTCAAATCGGATGTTAATGTAAAAGTAAATGAATTTCAAAATTTACAGTTTAAATAATTTTTTATATCTTTCTAAATTTTCAACTTTTATAAAACAAAAATGATTCATATTTAAAGTAAAAATTTGTAATTAACCCAAATTTGTAATTTGTTAGATAATATAATTTTTTTTTGTTAATTAAAAAAAATAATTTTTCATTTTAATTTATTGTGGTGAATATGAATTTAATACAGAAGGTCATGAGTACCATTATTTAACAATGGAAATGAAAAATTTAAAGCTGTAGGTATTTGTATACCGAACCTATGTGCGAACCGCATGTGTTGAACGTAATCTGTTAAATGTTTTAAACAATTAAAAAAATAAAAATACGTGATGAAATTTGCATGAATTCTTAGCCTTAAAAACAGTTTTCTATTCAGGTAAACTAATTTTTCTAAAAAAAATTTTACCCCAACCCTTAATTAAATATGTTTGTGACATGAAATTAATTTCATTCACAAATGGTTAAAGAGAAGAAAATAAGAGTACATAATAGATATAAGTAAAAAGATTTCATATTTATAAAAAATGCTACCATGGGACAATGAAATCTGAAGGAATACAAATGGGAAAGTGTAAAACCTAAATTAAATGAGGCTGATCTAGAAGAAACAGGAAAAATCACGTGGATGAGACAGTGCAGAAAGTAAAATGAAACAAGACAATAAATTCAGAATACAAATAAATGAACTTTTAACATATAGTGACAATAGAATTTTTGTATGAGTTTTGCCAGGTGCACGTTAATGTCAGACAGGTGCAGAATGGCGGCTTATTGGTGTCTTCCTACAATAGGTAGAAGTCTATTGAATTGCATTAGGCTATTATTGCTACTGAAATTATTTTCTAGTTTTTTACTTGTATATGTTTTGTAAATCCTTTATGGTTTTTCTATGATTCTTTAGATTTTTCTATCATTCATCTGAAATAATCTTTTTCTTTAATATAAAAGCAGACCTTTTAATGAGTTAGTGTTTGGACAGTATGAAGTAAAGTTAATATTATTAGTGTGTGTTTACTTTTAAGTTAAGTAATAGTAATTTACCAATAATTTATTGTAATTTATTAATAAATACTTGTCATAAGTTTAAAAAGGAAATTTTGTTATTTATTATCATTTGTTATTCTCCCTGCCTAGTCACGATATTTTTTTTTGTAGATAAGGTAATATTTTTTGTTATAATAAAATGACTTTTACATTTTTATTTTATTTTATTCATGTATAAGATTTATTTCAGTTATTATAAACGAATATTATGTTAGTTACAAACATGTGTCGTTATATGAAATATACTAAGTATGTACATTGTATTTCATTATTAAACAAAAATAAATCCCAAACAGGCATGGCATATTTTAATATGGCACAAAAAAATCATTTCATCCTTCACAGTTACAACTCAACATCGTCGCTAATGACCAATGTATTTGATGCGACGTTCAATAAAAAAACGAAAAAATAAATACATTATTATTATTATTATTATTAACCTGATTCCAAAAGAACCTAGAATAAGCATCACATTACATACCTCCAGATCAACATAAAAATTTAATTTTTGAACATCTGAATATCCACCAGCAGTGTAGCGTATTACATAAACAGGTCTTTCAATCCACATCTTATTTTTAACTGGGCGTGCCTTTTCAAAACTCCAATTCAACAAAAGTACATCTTTTTTTGGACATAAATAAAATACCATTTGGTGGGGACCTTATAAAAAATAAAAGAAAAACAAGAATAAATGCCACAATCAAGAAGACTAAGAGCAAATTAAACAGTAATTATGTAAAGGTTATTTATACTGATTAGAATTAACTCAATAGGTATGTCCACACTCATGCACTTTCATTTTCAACATGCAATAAGGCATGTGTTGATGCGCGCCTTATTGCATGCGCTTAAAGGCATGCCATTCACCTGTCCACACTCATGCCTCACTTCTGTTGTGTTTTCAAGATGGATGAAGATGATATTATTCTGTTAGGAGGAATCAGTGCGGCATATTTAGTGATTGGACAAGTAAATGTAGGAAATGAAGGTTTACTTACTGTTGTAAAAATGCATGGTTCAGTTCAGAAATCATTTCCCTATCTTTACGTGGAGACAAAATAGGACTTTAAAAAAAAATGATCAGAGTATTAAAACGGAACATCAGATTTCACTTTTAAAATATTCATATTATAGAGAAAAGTCTGATCTTCAACATACTTAAACATCAATTTTTTATATAAAGCCTGGACAAAGTAACAGACGTTTAGAAAATACATTAACAGACAACCAGCTAAAAACTATGTACTTTTTATGCGTAAATTGCTGTATCTCCAACTAATTTCGAAATAAAACAATCTAAGTCAAACTAATCAATCCAGAAAAGAACAGGCTTTATTTTGGTGTAGGGTACAAAATTTTCCATTTGGTTGTTTTTGAGATAGAGCTCTTCAAACAGAACGGACTTCTTTTATGGCACGCACCATAAAATACTACAAATTGAACGTTGAAATGCGCAAAAATCCAAGGCTTGTGGAACTTCTTGTACTACACCATGCCGTGTGCTATGAAAATCTGTTACTTCTGACTCATATCGGGTATGCCTTGACGCATGCGTCCCTTGCATCGAGGCATGAACTGTGGTATGAGAAGAGGCAAGCGAAAGCACACGAGTGTGGATATAGGTATTGAAATATGCTATTTTCATCCAAGACCATGGCTGAAATGTATCAGATGATATATTTAATATATTTCAAGCACAATATGGTTATCCATAAATCAAATGTGTTGATACACATAATTAATTTAATTTTTAATTAAAAGCACATAATTTTCATGAACTGGAACAGTTAAAAGTATTTTTCTGCTGAAAGATTAAACTTTTGTTTTAAATTAATCTCTTTGCTGTTATTTTCAGCCATGTTAGAGCACCATTTTGTAAGATTAGTTCACATGTAAGTGCATTTATTTAATTTAACATGTGACTATATAAAAGTTTTAGTGTAAACTTCAATGTTTATAATAAATAAATAATAAGTAAAAAAATTACATTAATAAAAATATTATAAAGTAATTAACAAAAGTATGGAACACCCAACTGAAGCTGAATTTGAGAATATTTATAAAAAAAAGACTGGATTTTTTATGTTTTAATGTTCACAAACATTGTGCTGTAATTTTTTTTTAAATGTATTAGTACATAGTACTTATGTATCATTTAAATGAATAATTTTTTTTTTTTAATTCCTAATATGCATACGTTGCAATCTGTTCAATTCAGAACAATAAGCAATCCCATGACCCAATGAGATGAGGATGATATGTATGCCGTGTAAATGAGGTGTAGTCTTGTACAGACTCAGGCCAACCATTCCTGAGAGAGTATGGTTAATTGAACCCCAACCATCAAAGTACACCGCTAACCACTGCCTAGCATTCAAATCCATATAAAAGTAACTACCTTTACTAGAATTTGAACCAGGAACCTTTGTCTCCGAAAATCAGCTGTTAAACAACTGATTTTACTGATCACAGCTGAAACAGCTGATTTTTTATCTGAATAACCAGAGTAATACATAATGGTTTATTAGGTTAACCCACTAAGTTGGTATAGTGGTAAGTCGCCATGCAATTCTGCTGGTTAACAGCTGATTTCTGGTGACTAAGGTTCCGGGATTCAAATCACAGATAGTCACTTTTACATGGATTAGCTTTTATATGGATTTAACAGCTGTTAAACAGCTGATTTTGGCGACGACTTTACCTCTAGACCAACCCAGTGTGTCAATGAATAAATTGTGAAGAAAAATGTCACGTATTAAACATTTTTATACTATTAATATGAGTCAGATAGTCAGAATGTGATTTTTTTAAATGGGGTACATCTGAATAACCAGAGTAATACATAATGGTTTATTAGGTTAACCCACTAAGTTGGTATAGTGGTAAGTCGCCATGCAATTCTGCTGGTTAACAGCTGATTTCTTGTGACTAAGGTTCCGGGATTCAAATTACAGATAGTCACTTTTACATGGATTAGAATACTAGACAAGGTTATCGGTGTAAAGGCCAAGCCAATTGCTGAGAGCGCTGGACTACACATGCGCATACATAACTTCCTCCCTGCATACTTCTCTGACCTACAGTTAGATGTACAGTCAGAGTGTTGTTGAAAATTGACAACACCCATTTTATTTTGTAGGCATACTGTTCCACTGTTGATAAATAGGCTGCACTATTACAATACATACAAGACTATACTAATGCAGACGCATGTTTTGCCCAGCACTCTCCTTACAAATATTAGGCTATATCAGGCTTTGATGGTTGGGGTTCAATTAACCATACTCAGGATTGGTTGCCATGAGAATGTACAAGACCACATTTCATTTACTTATCTTACGTATCATTCTCATCCCAATGGGTAATGGGGTTACTTATTGCTCTAAAATTGAACAGATTGCAATGTACATACATATAACAAAAAGAAAGGTTCGCTAGGAAAGTGTTAACAGTATTGTTCATTTGATTAGACTTTTAAGCAAATTTAATTAACTTAAAACTATATGAATTTTGCACATTTGATTAGCAAGACTTTGGACTTAATTTTTGTCAACTCACAAAAACTGACATCAAATTTTCCGATTTATGACTGTAGTATGAGATTAAGTAGAGATGGATGATTTTATCTGATAAATGTGATACCTAATGGACTAGTAATCAAACATGACAGTGCGGGATTGTAAGTGAATAACAACTAAGAGTATATTGTCTAAGTCTTGAAAACTGAATACTCAAAATATCTGTCATAAAGTACCAGATGCAGATATTTCGTGGATTGTGCAAAAGAGTGAGGATGAGCTTAAGAGATCAATGTATTTTTTAAATGAATTATACAAAAAATATAATTTCAATGTTTTCATAAAAAAGTCAAAGATAATGGCATTTATGGGTAAATATCCTACCAGGCCTAAAATTGTGGTAGATGATGTAGTGCTCGAGCAAGTATCACAATGCAATTATTTAGGTTGTGACATCAAGTTTGATCAAGATTTTGACATAGAGAAGAAAGTTGGCAAATTCCACGCAGATTGCGGCAATATTAGCAGAACCCTAGGCAGGAAAACAAGAAAAGAAACCCAGATAAAGTTATACAAGGTGATAACTGCCCCAGTCCTACCCTATGGAAGTGAGTCGTGGATAAGTACCAGACCACAGGAGAGTAGAGTACAGGTGGCACAGATGCGATTCCTGCAAATAACAAAAGGTTGCAGTCTTAGGGACCAACTAAGAATTGAAGACATAAGAACGGAACTGCATGTTTACAACCTGAATGGGAAGACTGCAGAATATCAAAATTAATGGAAGGAGCATGTAGAAAGAAAGCCTGACGGAAGGATCCCCTCAGTGTTTTGTAATTCAGACTGGAGGGGAGGAGAGATGTTGGAGGCCACGCAAAAGATGGCAATAATTCAATAGTTTGTCACTGTTGTGAGTCGGAACAGGTGGAAGCCTGAGCCTTTGATTGTGAGAAGAAGAAGAAGAAGAAGAAGAAGTACCATATTTACCAGAAGAAGTGAAATGGAAACGTTTTGTATTTGGATCACTGGCAAGATGTTCTACAGAAGTCAGCCTTAAATTGGTATCAACATCTACTTCAACTAATGGAGGAGGAGCAGGCACCCAGCTGCCAAGAATCCTGCAACAAATATAGAAAACCAAGTAAAAAAATTAACAAATGCTTAACTAATCATTTACAGTCTACACATTACTCTTCAGTTATATATCTAAAAAAATCTGGTGTGAAACACACATACACACACGACTTTTTCCCGCTGTTGTAAACAATGAAAAACATTAAAAATGTTTAATTATGAATAAACAATGTAAAATAAAAAACATAACCTAATTTTAATCGAGTGAAAATCACTACTTAATGTTCTACAGAAAAATGCTTGAAATAAAAGTTGTAAGTTTTTTAATTTTCGATACCATTTTAATTACATATAATTTTCCTTAAAATATATATTAAGGCCACAATCCTAAAAAACCCCATTTTTAACGATTTCAATGAGCAAAATATGGAAAATCACTAATCTTTGCACTAAGCACTGTAGATAAAAACGATGTATATAAAAGTTGTAGGGTTTTTAATTCTCTAAAACTGTAATTACATCCACCTTTACCCTAATACGCATATTAAACTGCAGAAAAAAAATAATTTTTTACCACAAGAGAACAGACCCCTCCCACAAATTTCAACAGACATGTCGCTTAGCCTACATTATCCAGCACGAAAATGTAGTAAATGAGGCAATTTTAATCACAATTATAGGAGCAGTTTTTTGACCGATTTTGACGAAAACAACTGTGTTGGAGTCCTCGATGGTACTTATCTAAATTCCAAGTATGAACGTTGTACACTTATCTGTTATTAAATTATTTCGTTCACACATACATATATATATATATATATATATATATATATATATATATATTTTTATATATAATAGAAACTGATATATATAGGAAACCACATGTTACAAATAACACAATAAACAGATTTTCAAATCACCCATGGATACATAAAATAAACACGTACAACAACATGATACACAGAGCATATATATAAATACACACATATAACAATAAAGAAAGATTTAATAAAGAAATAAATTATATTAAAGAAATAGCACGAAATAATGATAACAATAATATTTTCATAACAGATTAATAAATAAATATTTACATAAAATTAATCAGAAAAAACACATCTATTACCATTAAACAATAAAGAAGAAATAAACAAAAATAGTAATAAATACATTACATATAATTACATAAATCATAGAATACATAAAATTACCAGTATATACGATAAAAATATATACAAAATAGCATATAAACCCCAGTTTCCTATAAAATTTATTTTACAAAAACATATTATTAAGGCAAATGTAATTGATAAAGAAAAAGAAAATAATCAATTTAATTCATGTGGAATTTATAAAATTAAATGTAATGAATGTAATGAAATATATATAGGTAAAACCACCAGATTTTTTAAAAAACGGTTTTACAGAACACTATTCTAACTATAAAAAAGGAAATCGAAAATTCTCCAATGTAACTGAACACATGATTAAAAATAAAGATAATATGTCGAATATAAAAAATAATCTAGAAATATTGGAAATAAATAACAGACAAAATGAAATTGAAATTTTGGAAAAATATTATATTTATAAATACAATAGCAGGGAAAAATTAATGAACACACAGATTGAATACGACAATCAACTGATTAAGTTGGCAAGACTGTTTTAAATATAAGAATCGACTATTAATTATCTACCATGGTAGGAGCAGGAAGTTTTAAATTTTTACATGTAATAAATTTTAATTTACTGAAGATGTGTACAAGATACACGAAAGCGCTATAAACATTGGTAAGTGTTTTATGTTACCGTATTCTGGTGGTTAGAAAATATATATTTCAATTTTAAATAATACGGCTGTTTAAAAATCCTAAATAGGATGTTTAATAAAATAATTACATATATATATATATATATATATATACACACACACAAATTCATGTGCACGCGTGCGCGCACACACACATATCAACCAGCAGAAACCACAGAAGATAGAAGAGAATAAAACTGCTGTACAAATAACAGTAGCACAAACGTACAGGTGACCAGTTCTCCCCGCTCCTACAAGCCCAAAATTTCTTATACTTACTACTAAATTGACCAGCACACATCCAAAACCAATGTATTTTAGTTATTTAAACTCAGTAATGTTGTAGGTGAGGGCATGTTGCTCATACTACCCCTTTTTTCACTCTCATCTTCCCTACGGGTGTTATTATAAGGTAATTCTGAGGCTCAAAAAGTTTTAAAATGGTAAAAGGGCTGTGCATGGTTTGGCACCTGTTGAGGGTACTTTAAAGAATTAAATATTATTACTCTCCCAGTCTCTAAATCTTAAATAGTTTAGTAAATTTAAAGTACCCACCTGCAATTCTATAAGCATTCCACTCTTAGTATTTTATAATTACCTATTTGTTTTGAAATTCTTGTAAGAAGAAGGTAAACCACAAAATATAAATGTTTTGCAATCCGAATCGATATCTTTTACATTCTTAAACCAAGGCATCACATCAAATGTTTTAGCTTCATAACGATCTGCATAGGGTAACCACATACCACTGTCAGTTTTTATTTCATCACCAGTTTCATTGAAAAATTTACGATCGACGTACTGTTTTCGAAAAAATATAAAATATAATTTTAACAATATAAATACTACAATAAAATAAATAAAATATACAGACAAAATGTTTTATTTGACATTTGAATGTTATTCATACTAAGGTTAATGTAGATGGTAAAAGGTGGTAGATGAAAATGAGTAATGAAAAATGCAAAAACTTATTGGAATCAAATCTAGGACCTCTAGCATAGAAGCCAGTTGCTAATTACAACACCCGAGGCTGGCCATTAGGTTAGATGAGCTACGTCAGTTACCAATCTCCACTGATAGTTTTTTTTTAGCTTTTATTTGTTATCGGGAACTGTACATTGTTGACAACTACCCAATTTGATCGCTCGCTGCTTTTGCTGTATTTTTTGAAGTGGATTAGACATGAGTTTGAACAGGGACCCCCAGTAGAGTTTGTTCATGGATGACTGTCAACTGGTCACCATACAAAGTCGCTTGCCCGACCGGTGTTACTTAACAAATAATAGTGACTTTCTACCAGCTGACTGACTGGGCTGGGCCGAAGGCCACCACTGATGATTTGGCACTAAAAAAAGAAAAAAAATCACTTCCATGGATTACTAGGATTGTATATTTGGAATATAAGAATGAAAGAAATTTATAAAATAATAAGAAACTGCAAAAGTTGAAAAACTCAAAGAACAAAAGTAACTGCAGAATGAATGCAATATTAAATTAATAGAAAAATGTAGGTTTAAAAGGAAGATAAAAAAACACCTGAATAATGAGAACTGACTAATGTTCAATTGGCTTGATCGTACAAAAACTAGTCGTTTCTATTTACCACGATCTTTGTCTTCAGAGATAATATTTTACTAAGCCATATATTATGCACTTTGCAACACGGCATTTCTGTTTACCTCAAAATCACTGTTAGGTTTATGAATAGTAAATTCATAAACCTAACAGTGATTTTCTCAAAACATTATGGAGTATATCTATTAAGTACAACACACTAATAGAACTTACCAGGGTTGTTATTCTTTGTGGAGCATCTTCCGTAAACGGAAATCCAAATGGTGTAAAAATTACTGCAAATAATGCAACTATATGTATAATTAGAAGACCATAAATAATTCTCCAAGGTTTAGAAACAAGGAGTATTAGTGGTGCCTACAAATAAAAAAATGAAAAATAAATTCAGTTATATATTGTAATTTTCATAGTTTTATACAAGCATATAAACAAAAGGAAATACTCAAAAATCTCACCAACGTTAAATTTATCCTTATATTCCACATTACAATACAGTAAGACCTCAACTTACGCAAATTTACGTTAGCACAATTTTGTTGAACATAATGTATTATATTGTGTAATGTAGTTATTCTTATTTACGGAAGTTTACATACATGACCACTATTTTGCTAATTGCTCTCGAAACCGTTATTATAGTTGCCCTCCCCATTTTAACACTGGAATTTTATCGTGATTTGCTTCTGATCTAAATAAACATCAGTACTGTATAGTGTGTTAAAAAAATTGGTCATGTAAGGTTGCATAGTTTTAATTGATACAATTCGCAGGTCTTCTATTTTCTTGTTTTTGTAGTTACTTTGCATATAATATGAGTTCTAATAAAGGTTAAAAAACAGAAAATGATTACTTAAAAGGAAAAGTTAGATGTCGTTAAGAGATACGAAAGGGGTCAAAAAACAAAGAACATAAAAGGAATGACCGGGTTTAGCAACACTAAGGGCAATTAGTGGATTTGAATGGTACGGACACTTTAGCAAATGTTTTAAGGTTAAACCAAACAATCCAAGTTATGCGAATTTCACGTTACATAATGATTTTGCAAAATGCATCCCTCGCGCAAGTCGAGGTCTTACTGTATTTTTATACTACTTCAGAAGCAGAAATCAACCAAAAAGTCACCAAAATTTCTACAGTAATTATTTCAACAAATTTGTCATTCCATACAATACTTTCACAGATGTTAATTCAATTATTACAATTCCTACTACAAGAAATATAAACTTAACCTAAATTGTATCTAACTTTACCATTTACAATTGAAATTCCACATGGTTAAACATTATTTGACATTTAATTGGTGTAGATAAAAAAAATGGATCAGAATTTAAGTACTTTGTACAGTATATAATACTTATGACAGAATAAGACAATTATCATTCAGTTTAAGTTACCAAACCTGCAACAATAGGATTTTTACTTACTGATGCTAGCAATAACAATGACACCATTCTCAGCAATAGAGTTTATTTGAACTGATAAGTTGTGGGAAGAAGCATTTAGAGAGAATAAGTTTTAATAAAGGAATGTAGTTGTGCTATAACCTGGTTGCTTTTTTTTTAAAGATGCGCAGGGAGCCAAGCACATTTGAAGCTGGATTCTACATAATAGTAAAACAGTGAAAGAAACTAATATGTAATGTAAAGCGATGGAAGTAATTTAGAATTCTTTTAGAAAACTCTCAGTTCAAGAACACCTATCAGACATCTTGATGAACTTTTTAAATTGGTTATGTGTAGTATTACAAAAACGTACAATGTTAGTGGAAAAGTGTTTAGCGATTTAATAAATTGTTAGGACAGCTTTGTAAGTACCTAATTATACACAGAAAATTGTTCAATGATATTAGATCTAGGGCACTTATATTGTAGAAAAAATTAAATATTCATTGTTCAAAAAATTCCAGTGCACAACTCAAACTAATTACATAACCCACTCACACCTGCTACATCCCACAACATATAGGTCAAGAGACCTTCAGCACTACGGATGGAGCCAGTAGCAAAACAGGTTTCTACAAGTAAATGTATTTTACATGTTGTAACAAACCACTACATAAATATGAAATATTTTGTTTTTGTTTAAACTAAATTATATTAAAGAAAGGTTACGTACAACATACGAGAAGATTAGAGAGTATATAAAACAAGTTAGAAAACCAATCACTATTTCTGGATTGCCACCTGGACCAGAACGGCCAGCAATTGGTACAAAAACCTTTGTTGTAATTACAAACAAATACATAAAATATAAGCTAGGTAAACCACTGGCAGAAAGAAAAGCATAAAGCCATGTTCTTCCTGGAATCAGAAGAAAAAACATAACTGAACGGTAAGTACATACACAAAAACATGAAAATAAATTTTATACATTATGAGTAAGTTTCAAAGTACAAGAAAGCATTGGTTGGATGTGTGAACATATCTAGCAAACAAACCAGAGGGAAATCGTGATTAATAAGTGTGCAGCAATAGGGAGTTTTTTTTTGTCTCAGCGAGTTAAGCGAAAGAACTGTATCCATACATGAACCAACTTCAAGCATCAAAATGCTTACATTTTTTACCATCAATCATTCTATATCATTAGGTACATTTTTTGAAACGATGATTTGTTTATATTCCCTTAAAAACTTTTTTTAAAACACAGAAAAGGTAAAAAAAATCAACACATTAAACAAATAAGGAACAGCTACAAGATGCAAGCACTCTGTTCGAAAAGCAAAGTACATGATAAACACTGTAACATCTTAAGAAAAGAAAAATAGAGAAACTTAAAAGGTTAAAGTACCTCCATGAGATAATACTACAAAAAAAATCAGGAAAAATGAAGTAAAGTGCAGCAGCGGAAGACAGATGGCCACTTAATTCTGCAAAATAAACAACTTTAAACAAAGCAAACTCAGAAATTGCAATAGAATAATAGAAACTGAGCACCTGTAAACAAATAAATGCTTAATGTCTGAAAAGTACTTTCCAGTTACCTGAAGAACTCATTAATTACAGGTACACTGAAGCTTCTTTTTGACTGATTTTTGAATCAGGAACATAGAAATTTATATCTTAATTCCTCTGTTCCGTAGAGTATTTATCAAAAAATTCTTTTAGACAAGTAGTTTTTTATAACAATGAAAAGTCCACATTAACTGCTTTCTTAATACTGTAATTGTTGAGGTTTTCCAGAATATAATGCAAGCAAGAAGGAAACTCACTTGAAAAGTAATTCTAATACAAAATGGTGGATCAGTATTCAGCTGTCTTGGCAAATTTACTGAAACGCACATATAACTTGCTATACTATTATTTTAAAAGAGTCGTAGGCTATTTAAGTGTATGCATTGTAAAGGGACTCGTTGCAACGCAACAACAGTTTAGATAGTGATGCTAGATTTATGATAAGACACCTCATAACCTTCACTCAGTGTTCGACTGTCGTATCGATTTCATCGTTCCCTGAATTCTCTTCTTCTTTTTTATTTTACATACAATAAAACTGTATTTTTCAATACAATTCTTTTTAATTTTTCGTATTCTAAAGAGCATTTACTGAATTAATTAAAGTGTAATACAAAAATGTTGTAAAAACACTTTACATGAAGATGTGGTAAGGAAGAACAGGCCTATTGGTGATGCACACCAATCGTAAAATGTGACAACTCAGCACTGACTGATCCCCTTCTTCCAGGACTCTTCTTTCAAAAATCATATAGTCCATTGTACAAAACCACTACTGCAATTTTAAGATACAATGAAAAATTATAATTACCATTACATTGTAAATTCATCAACATCAAAACAAAGTTAGTTGTTCCAGTAAAAATTACTGCTATTAGTAATATATATGCAGATCTTACTCTCATCGATGTTGTAATTAACAATCCTATAGTCCACATTAACTGCACACCATTGCAGTACAGTTTTGATTTCATAACATCATTAAACTGTCTCTGAAATCAAATAGGAATCAATTAATCAGTAAAGAATACTGGAATTCCTATAGTTAATAAAAATATTCTTACAGTTCATTTAATATTTGTTAAAGGTATTAAATAAATGACTCATTAGAAAAACATTCAGATTACTTGGTAGGTGTAGGCAAAAAAAAAATCATCTCTGATTTAGCTGTTTCACGAAGGGGACCCAAAAAAAAAACCAGACAGAGTGCACTGCCATTCGTAGATCTTCGTAGTTCATCCGCTAGATGAAGCTAGGAGAGACCTTCAACAAACAACTGCCCAGATGGTGTCAGTTTGTAGATTAACATTTGATCATAGTAGTATGTTTCTCTTACTATTGCCATGTTCTATCTGCAACGTTGTTAAAACAGATTTAAAAGAACAAAGAATGTGTTTGTTTCCTGCTTGAAAAATTGACAATTGAGTTTACCAAATGCTTCAACAGGCTTTCAATGAGGCCACACAAAAGTTTTCGAGTGGTTTGATTACTTTAATCGTGGTGAGATGAGTGTTGAAGGCCATGTTCATTACGGGCGCCCTTTAACAACTCAAAATGATGAAAACTTGAAAGCCAAAAAATCAACGAATCATCGATCATGAAAAGACAATCCTCGTTGATTTTCAATAAAACCCATACCAGGTGGAGCTAATGAGCGGATTTTCACTGCGGAATTGTAAATGAGACGTGTCGGTACTAAATTTGTTCCCTGCTTTCTCAAAAAGTATCAACAAAGCATTCAATTGAGTTTGAGTCAGGACTTGAAAAACGAGACTGTGATCCAAACTTACCAGGGTCATTCCAGGTCATGAGAGTTGGTGTTATGGGTATGACCTAGAAACTAAGCAAGCGTCAAGCTAGCAGAAAATTGGCTTGCTGCGTAATGACAACACAGGCAGAACATGACAACGGTAAGAGAAACACAACACTGAAGGTCTCTACTAACCCCATGTAGGGGGAGAACTCTCCACTACCTCTATGAATGACAGCGCGCTCTCAGTTCGGTTATTTTTAGGTCCCTGCTTGTATCAGAAATGTAAAATGTTCCATTAAAAATTATATTATAATTTATTACATTTACACTATATTTGGAACTGATGTACACAAATTCTCTGCTCTGTTATTGGCTGTATGCACAATTAAGATAACAAAAAAGTATTATGGCTAGTCATCCCAACTGATAGAGCCGATTCGCATCTAATTGAAATTGTACTTAACTACAAAACAAAACATTGTCCAAGGCAGAATAAAACAGTGAACTGCTTACAAGAAGCACTGAAGTATTACAGTATTAGAAACAGACATAATATATTGATAGTTAATCAACATTACTCACTACTGGTGCCTGGCCATGTGATACAGCATCAGTCTCATGCCTTCTGTATGCTCATATGACCCGTTTACACCAAATCCAAAGTTACATGGAATAGACTATAATATTCCAATACTAAAAAGGGTTCATGGATCCCTATACTTCACAATGTTAACATTTATACCTTTTTCTCAGGAACTACATATAGTAAACACTTAATAAGCACTTCATGAGGTAGACACTTGTGTTTTAGGTCATTCTTTCGTTTAAATTTTGAGCAAATAAGAAATGATTAAATAGATGAAACGAAAATTTTTAACTATTTTTTTCCAAAATGACCTTTTCGTGATACTGTTAAAATTTATTAAAAAAATTAATTTTAAACATAATATTTAAATTTTAAATGCTCATAATAAGCAGAAAGAATGGATCTTTAAAATAAAATAAAAAAAAGAATCACTCAAATATCTTTGATAGGTCCTGAGAATAAGGTACAAAATGTGGTAAAAACCCCTATTTTTAAAAAAAGCCATTTAAAATATATAATACAGTACCTCCTTATAATTTTAGTAGTATTTGCACCAGCTGTAAAAGTTAATGAAAAAAAATACTTAAAAAAAATTATAACTATCATAAAAATACAATATTTACACCACGTTTTAGAGGAAATTCTTAACTACTTATGCAACAAAAAAAAAATCAAAATTATTCAATCCGTGACCCCCTTAATGACTTAACGTCTACACAGCTAACTGCCAAATGTAAGTAAAAAAATAAATAATTTTAAATCTTAAGATTTAATTTAGAAGTTTATACAAGTTTTAATGGGCAGATGACATTATAAGGTACATATTTAACCCAAAAATGAGATGAAAATCAATTTTTCTTTTTACTTTCTAGGATAATTAGTAAATAATCCAAATGTTACACTCTAAGATTGTTCTGTAATAATACAACAACAATTATAACCACATATTTACAGAAAAAAACATAAAGATTGTCAAGTACACCAGCTCCACATTGTTAGACAAAATTCAGTTATTTTATGTAGTAATGATTTTAATATTTAATACTAACATGCTTTGTTCTGTTTAGAAGTACTATTGGTAGAATGAAGGCAATAGCTGTTGGTACAGCATAAATGGGTATTATCAGGTATGTTTTAGAGTACCAACTAAGCGTTGATCCAGAAAAATCCAAAATAATAGCGATACATAGTACAAAAACAAGTGATAATATCAAACCAAGTAATGGTATCCAATTGCACACCAAAATTTGTTTTCCAACTTCTAATCTTTTCAGTCCTTGAAAAAAAAAATTAAAAATCCTTATCATTCTTATCATTAGTTCATTAATACTTAAAACAATAACAAAAAAGATTACACTAAGAAAATCTTATTCATTTACTTAAACAATTGAAAAGTACTTACATAAATATTAATATCCAGGCCACACAATGTTAGCAATGAACACGATAACGAATAAATCTTAAAAACATTCTGCAACTTGTAATTAATCCAAATGAAAAAATACTATTAACATTTTTCCTAACCTGTACTCTTTCTTTTTAATGCTACCTACTTTAAGTTTTTCATAATATGTATTCATTTACGTGTTTATACGATTGAAGGCATGACATCTTCTAGAAGTATCTTAATAGTTCAATTAATATCAAAAATTATTTTATTAAAAGTTAAACATTCAATTTACAAAAAAAAATTAATGGGGGAGAGGTTCTTAATGCATTTCCAGTAAAAACTTTTTTTTTATGGTATAGATACCGTGATCTACTAGCTTTAAATTCCAATATAATTTACTCAGCACTAAATTTTTTTTAATGATTATTTAATATTATTCCTTGTCATGGTGATAAAGAGTTTGTTACATTCACTGGGCTCCTTTACAATTTTTTTCTTTATGGTTTTTAGGCCTACTTTTATTTTTTTTAAATGAAGGTGAATTAATTTTTAATGTAAAATTTGTACACTTACTTCACTACAGATATTCTGAGATGAAAGACCCATTTATCTCGAAAACTATTGAAGCTATAGACTTGAAATTTTTAGGAGGTTTTTAAAATACTAAAGTAGGAGTTTTTTACTGAATTATTCTGAACCCCAGTTATGGGAGTCTTGTTGATACTTTGGGTGACTTCATGTCGGTTATGATGAAAAAAATTTCCCAATTAAAAGTAATTATTTTACAAAATCCTACCATATAATGTTGTATTAGACAACACTGAATGAGAGACAAAATTTGAAGCCATATATTTCTGGCTGCTGAGAAAAGTGGTCAAATGTAATTTTACCCTGTTTGGAGGCAATGAAATAGCAGCCCTACCAACTAACTAATTTAAACAATGTTCATAGTATGGCCAAGGAATTTATTTTCTTACTGACAAACTTTAAATTAGTCTCGAATTGCAAAATAATGTGCTATAAATAATTATTTAAATGTCGTTTTTAAAAATCAACCAACCTTTTGTATATTTAGAATTATTACACACAACAGTGTATAGTGACATAATTATTACTGCTGAATTAAGAATAAAAGCAAATGTTTCAGAATAGGTTACAAAGTATAACCCAAACAGATCAAAATAAATCTTCCTCCCATTTTTATGTTCTTCTATACTGTCTAAAATTGAAGAAGTACTGATATGTTGCACCAATGCTAATATATTGTCTCCTGTGTTCTGGTACACTCCATCTTTAATTTTGCCAACATCATCCAAACTTGTGTGGTAAACATAACCATTATCGTAGTGAGCAAAATCCAAACCTAAAAAGGATAACAAACGAATCTATAATTGATAATAATAGAAAGGAAATTAAATACTACAAAGATAAAAATTAATCAAATAACCTATGTAAGGCTTCTGAGAAATTGTAAAAACTACTGCATACAATTCAAGGTTGGAGTAGGAAATGGCCCAACAAGATTAATTATACCGAAGATTTTATCACAGAAAGTTATACCATATGACTTTTGCATTACATAAACACTTCTACCTGAGAATAACTTTCAATAACCCTAAACCTCAGTCTGAAGTGTTAAAGTACCAAGGAATGACCTTGCAGAGGCAATTGAATAGTTGTAAACACATGTCAATATCCCAAAGAAAGGAAACAACTTGGTCTAAAACTCAGAATGATGTACCTGAAACCATCCATACCTTGTTACTTTATTACTGTTCTTCTTTCTAACAAACAGTTCCTGATGATAAAACCATTTCATTCGCAAAACTGCAGTAACACTTACTCTTCTCTATTTCTTCCCCCAAACTAATGGGGGCGTAGGATATCCTCTACTAAATTTCATTCTCTCCCAACTTGAGCAATCATGTCTCCTATTATCAATGTCTCCTTATCCTCTATAATCCTTTCAACTCACTCTAAGAATTCCTCAAATCCCTCATTTTCTTTTTCTTTCACAATCTTACGCTTATAGTTCTGTCATCTACTGCACGAACCCTTTCTACACATTCATCCAACTCTCTGTTCACAACAAAACCAACTTCATTTTTGCTTTCTTCCCTCCACTCCAGTACAATACAAATCCATTCCTGAGCACCTTTCTTGCTACACCATTCCATTTTGTTTCACTCACACCCAGTACTGTCACTCCTTTCTCCATCATACACTCCAGAAGCTTCTCCATATGTCCAGTTAGTAACATTACATTCACTGTAACAAATCACACATCATTCTCAATTCTTTTCTTTTATTTTTGGCCAGTCGCTCACTTAACATGTCTTCGCTGGCCTCCGCAAAGTCACGCGTCACATTCAGCAGGGTACGCCCTAACCCTTTCCAGACTTTCATTATAGGAAAATATTATTCAGGTTACTACGCTCAAAGGCATTTTATACTTTCTACCCAGTCTTCTCCTAAACACTGCCATTGGGAACGTTGTCTTCTTCCACCACAACAAACGAGGGACTTATTAGCTTATTTTCTAGTGGCCAAAATCGCCAAAGCACAAACCCCTTATCAGCATTGTGGCATTGGTAGGTGCGCTGTCTGTCCCCCTAGAGAGTAACCCACCACACCTCAGGTTTTGCCGCTGTCTGTCCATGGCTTCAGGGTACCCTTTATTCACAGTAAGCTATTAATAGCCCTTCCTCTATCTGCAACCTAGGGATGCACCCTGTTGCCACAGCTAAGACTCCTAATCCTTGTTATCATATTATATCAGTAAAAAGGAATTAAATAATTATTTGAATGTAAATAACCATATATTTTTTTAGTTAAGTTTAGTTTGGGTCTTGGTTAAGTGTTTTAACATTTATTAATAAATTCAATCTGTTATTAAGTTATGTAGTTTACTGTAATTTTCAAGCTATTATAACTAATAATGTAATTAATAAATACTTATTATAGATTAAAAGGAAGTTTTGTTATAAACAACCAGATCCTGAAAGAACCTATAATAAATGTTACAATATATTATTTTTTTATATCTAAAGTGATAGGTAACACACAATAGATAACGTAAATTCAGAGGAAAAGAAAATATACTAAGATTATTTCATGAAAATACCTATTACACATTCAAGAGATTACAGCCCCAAGAAATTAGAACAAGGTCACTTATATTAATTACTGTACAACACGGTAAATTACATTACCAGGTATGTGTCCGAAATCCCTGAAAATTTGAAAATCAGTAGCAGATGGCACAAGTCCAGACTGAAATATTTCTTCCCCTAATACAAAACCAAATGGGTGAACAGCAGCTTCTTTGTACATCTATAAAGCACGTTTTGATACTTTAAAAATTTAAAAATGTTTCTTTTCATTGTATAATAAGAAAACTCCTCAGTTATAGTTCATTTTTAACCATCTGATCCACTCTTATAAATTGTTTTTACAAAACAGTTTTAAAATTTGTAATACATTTTTTTGTAAACAATCTACAAAATATTTGTGAACATATTACTTTATATATTACTAGCAGGTTAGATTTCTGACCCTCGGCTCCTCCCCCACCCCTATGGTCATCATACCCTATGACTCTGCAAAGAAAATAATTCCATGTACTGTCAAAATTTGAAGATGATTGGTTTACTGATCCTTGAGATATTTATGAGTACATAAACATTTCCAATCTTACGATTACATAAAGAAGAAATATTAATAATTTCTTCTGAATTTACAATAGTTACTTTTATTCAGATTTGAATAACACCCAGTACGGACAGTGGTTATCGGAGTACTTTAATGATTGGGGCTCATTTCACCACACTTCCTCAGGAATGGTTGGCCTGAGTCTATGCAAAACTACATCTTATTTACACATCATCTTCATCTCACTGAGTCATAGGGTTGCTTATTGTTAAGTTGAACAAATTGCAATGTACAAATATTAGGGATAACAAAACAACAGTGAGATTAGAATAGATTGTAAAATTTGTTGCCATGGTGATAAGTAAATACAGTAAACCCTCCCTAATCCAGCCCTCTGATATCTGAAACCTCCAAAATCAGAACAGGTTTTTAAAAAAATTGTAATCTTGAATGTCAATTTGGAAGGATAAAAGTGTACAATGGCTAAATCAATTCATTTCAAAATTTTAGCTTACAATTTTTTTAGGAATTTCTAAAGTTATCCAAACAAATTTATGTCTAAAGCAATCCTTAAGACTTGAGGAATAATTTGGTATGCCCTTATTACGATTGTTTCATTGCTTTTCAAGTTCATAACAGGCAGATGGAGTGTTAAATTATTTGCACTCTATCTGCTAGTCTTAGGGCTAAAAAAATTGTTCTGTTTCTTAACACATGGTCAGTCAATTATATGACTAAAGCATTTAAGAAAAGAAAAGGTAGAGGTGTAAAAGACACTGGTTAAGAGTTATCTTCTTCGAGAGTAATGAATTTCATTACTCAGCCAGACCCTATGGTGAATGAAATGAAGGTGTCATTTGCAAGGTGGAAAGTAGATGCTTTTCAGAGGGCCCTGCATACTGATAAGCATACTTTTCCTCTGAGTGAGAAAGGCAATTGTAAACCACCTCATTTCTCGTTTTACTTAGTAAAGCTTCTAAAGGTTCAAACCAGCCTTTCAGTTGATGACCTAAACAACAGACATACATAAATAACAAACTATAACATTATACACATATACAAAAATAAGACAGGTTTTTGGTGAACCATTTCAGTAACACAATTTTGATGATTATGAACTATAATTGAATTCAAAAATAAATCTTTATAATGCATCCTGCAGTTTGAAATATTTCTATTTCATATAATGAATTAATATAATAATTTCACTAACCTTCTTTTTAAACTGCGTCACCTTTATTTTATTCCTACTTACACGTGTTTCGGTGGATCCACCATCATCAGAGTAAATAAAAAATTGAAACTAAAAATTTTTTTCATTTATTTAAAATTTACAGAAGATGATACATCTTCAGTCACATAAAACGTGACTGAAGATGTATCATCTTCTGTGAATTTTAAATAAATGAAAAAAATTTTTAGTTTCAATTTTTTATTTACTCTGATGATGGTGGATCCACCGAAACACGTGTAAGTAGGAATAAAATAAAGGTGACGCAGTTTAAAAAGAAGGTTAGTGAAATTATTATATTAATTCATTATATGAAATAGAAATATAATTGAATTCAACGTGCAAATGAAGGTCACACACTCTTTTTTTCTTCAATGTATAAGCTTTTTACTCAATCCCCCAACGTTTATAATTTTGAAATTTCTATGGGCAAACTTGACTTAGTTGGATAAAAAAATTAAAATTTTAAAAAGTTACACAGAAATGGATATAAATTATGTCATCTTCTGATAAGTCTCTGAAATTATAATTGAAAATGAAAATATATTAGGATTTGTATGATGTAATTTATGAATATTGTTATTATTAACTAATTATTTGTCACCGGATGGCGACATTAAGTGGCTAACCTTATTTGTTTGGTGGCCCTGAAAAGGGCCGTTTAAGCGGTGGTCGTCTTGGAGAGGCGTCGGTCGTAGTCGTCGTGGCGGTCGAGGAGCTGGGCGACACGGTGTGTCATCGTCCAGCGGAGACGTCATCTTCTTCCCTTGCAGTAGTGCGTCGATGGCTGCTTTGTCAGGTCCGGTGGGCGTAAGGCTCGATCGAGGGACTGCTGTGGGCATCGCTCACGTCAGCGGGCAATGACGGTCTGGTCAACGGCTTACGGTGACGGGTCGGCAAGCAGAAGCATCACCTTCTCTCTTGTGGGGTCGTTGATTAGTCTTCGCTGGAGTCCGGCAGCCGTGTGCCGTGGTGGACGTCTTGTCCACCACCAGATCAGAAGCGGCGAGCCGGCGTGGTGGCAGCGGAGCCCGAAGAGTGACAGCTCGTCTACCGGGTTCAAGCCTAGCTTTCCCTCAGTGGCAGTTGGGTACCCACTGCAGCGTGACAGTGGTGGCCCCCAGAGCCCCGCAGTGTCAGGTCGATGTAGGCCATCTCCCGATCGCGCAGCCAATGCGGCTCTCTCCAGGCTGGCGAAGGCTGACCGATGCGTGAATGTAGCGTCCGCCACCAACATACCAACATAATGTGTAAGGAAAATAAATTGGCAGAAAACAATTGCAGCAGCAATAAAAGGTTGGTGGAAATTTGAAGTGTTTTATATTAGGATTAGCTTGATACTTAGTGTCCATTAGGATATGTTGAAAAACTTACGGGGCAACTGGCAACTACGTTGGAGGTGCTGGGCTAAATTCCTGGTCAGGCTAGTTATTTTTCATCATTCACATTCACCCGTCACCATTCACCATCTGCATCCATATTAATGTGCAAAACAGTCAAGACACAAAAAAAGAGTAGTGATACCAATTTCATAAAAGATACTCAAACTAAAATACCTATTCTTACTTTTAGTTAAGAGACAGAAATAGTAATAAAATCATAAAAATTTGGTTCATTGCAAAATAATTTCATACCTGTACTAACCATGGATGCTGAGGGCCAGTTTGAAAAAGTAGTTCTTTACCACCAGCTCCACAACTTTCTAAATTAATAAATACTTTAACTGACTTAGCCCATTTATGCTGAGTAATAAAGGCATGTGACGCCTGAAAAATTAAAAAAAAGAATTTCACAAAAAAATATTATTACTACTTTACAACGCCTTAATTTTAAACCAGTTACATAAATGCCATAGAAATTTATAACAAGTGTTTTATAAGTTATCACTGGTGTAAATTATTTAATATTTATTTCCACTTACTTGTAATATGGTTTCTTCAGCTCCATTAAAGAGAAAAATAATAGAATGATTAAGTATACAATTCTTCTTGGATAATACTCTCAACACTTCCAACATTACAGCACAATTTAAGCCATCGTCACTAGCACCTAATAATCATAAAAATCAAAAATGATAAAATATCAAATTATTCATTACAAGAGTAATGTTAGATTACAAGATACACGTTTTCGTGTATCTTGTACACATCTTCAGTAATGCCTTTTAAAATTTATACAATCAAAATCTAAATCTTCCTATTCCTACTATGGCAGATAAGGAATCCTTATCTGCCATGGCAGGCAGTGGTAACCCTCCGATGGGAGTCAGAGGGATAGAGGACTAGATGTGGTGGTATAAGGCAGTTTGGAGGATGGGATGCAGAAAATGGCCGTTATGGCTGTAAAATAGCTTAATATATTGAAATATATATTTCTAAACCACCAGAATACGGCAACAGTGAACACTTACTAATGTTTAAAGCGCTTTCGTGTATCTTGTGCACATCTCCAGTAATGCCTTTTAAAATTTATACAATAAAAATCTAACTTCCTACTCCTCCCATGGCAGATGAGGAATCCTTATCAGCTATGGTAGGAGTAGGAAGTTATAAATTTTAAGATTGGTCATCGTTACTGCTTTTCTAATTTATCAACTATGTGTAAAAGAAGTCTAATTTTATCACCATTTATGTAACAACAATGAATGCTGCTATGTGCAAGCTTGCAGTTCTGTGACAGTAAAGACAGTTTCGTTACAGTAATTTGTCATACCAAATGAATGCTAATCTGTTATATACGGCTATATCTGTACATATACACGAAATATAATTTCGTGAACAGCTGATATTCAGGACAACATATATTTCTTTTGTAAATCCTGCTATAAATGCTAAATATAGGCTAACTTTCAACATTCATGAAATGACAGTCTCTATAATTACAAGGAATAATCCTTGTAATTATTGTAATCAAGGAATAGTCTAATTCGGTTTGCTTCTACTTAAAATCGTGTTTATTTATAAACTATTTATAACTACTGCAAAATTTAAATTTATATAAATTATTTAGCTAGCAAGTGCGCACAATCAGCTGACAATTTGCGCTATTATTATTATTTCAATATGAAACAGATGCCATGTATTTAAATAATTAAAATTAAAGAAAAAAATCTGATCAGTAGAAAATTATATACAATTTATATTTAAATTTCTCCAACGGTCTTGTTAAAGTTTTGATTTGGTTTGATTAAAATACTGGTTCATAAACATACACTAAAATGACAATATGATATTACTACTTGATACATTTAATTATAACATAAATTTCAAAATAATCTGTCAAAATGGAATACATTGAATTATGAATTACATAAAATAAAAATTGTGTTCACATTTACTATATTATTTACTATAAGTTCCCATGGGCACTTCATTGCAAGTGCGGAAATGAAGTTAAACCAAAAAGGAAATGACCAACCAAAAGGATTAATGGACTTAACAAAATTAAGAATGATTTGTTAATAAATTTTAAAAAAAGAAACGCAGAGATTAAAAATGTTTAAAGTAACTATTTTTTTAATATGGTATAAAAAACAAATAGGATAATGAAATGAAGAATAACTTTGATTATTATTTTGTTTATATATTTTTATCTTTTCCAAAGATGAAGTTCTTGAAAGAACTGATTGTTATTTGTATAACAATGAATGCTTACAAACCGTTCAATAACCTGTATCCATCACGTGACCAGCGCGCTATGTGTGAGTGGGGGAAATTGGCTTACCAGACAAACAAATAATGTGTAGTGTTCTGGGTCGTAAAATCAATTAAAAAAGGTCTGACCTCAATATCTTCAGTCCTTGAGGAGTTACAACATATTTTCAAATTTTTGAAACCCCGAGGGCGGGAGTCTTACATCAGATTTTAGATTTTTCCTGGTGGTTTCAGAGGGTGAGGAACAAAAAAGGTCTTCGGTATTTTTTCACTCCAAGGCCTCCTTCTGAGTTAGAATTTCCGTACATAGCCCATTACATTCAGCTTTAATAAAAATAAATTTTTACACACTCAGTTTCTGCTTTGGAAAATTGGCGCACAGGTGCACTGTTTGAATGGACAGTACTGGAGTGTGAGAACTTAAATGTATGCTCTTTTGTGTATGAGTATTGTAAAATTACCCATCCCATATATTTTTTATTAGTAATAAATACTGTAAAATGATTCAAAAAACGACACGGGTTAATTTTAACAAAGTAGAGGAAATGGAAAAGAAAATATTATTATAACAAGCCACAGCCACTTTAATGGAAGCAAAATGTCTTGTAATATACCTGTGTATTTTAGAGGAAGTGTTTGTGTATGTGTTTAGCCCTAATAAACAAAAATTATGAATAGAGGCCGACAATTTCAAAAAAGCCGATCCCATAAATTTTGATTTCGAACTATTCCGATTCACTATTAAAAATCAGGGTTATAATTTTTTGTACTATTAGGACAAAAGTTATGAGTCATTGTACTTAATCCTTACGCTGCCAGACTGCGTGTACCTATTAAACCAAAGAATGCCAATCTAAAATCCCGGTATTTTATCAGGTAATTTTGAAAAATTGTTAAAAATTTCAGAATTGATACTGAAGAAAGCTTTCAGTATCATTTTTTACCATAAATTGTGCTCTTTCTGCTCATATAAGTAGTGATGAAAAGAAAGTTTAAATAGTTTCAATAAATTTGAAGTTTGTTCACATAGATACAAATACCAAACGTTTTTGGGGTTCAGAGGGCCTGAAAAGGTTTATTTCCAGTGAAAACTCGATTTCAAAAAATTGACAAGAAAACAATATTTTCCTTCTCTATTTATATACTTACAGGACGAGAAAGTAATCAGTATTAGCGTCACAGGATATGCATACAAGGGTTTTTTGTTATGGTCAATGGACATCGAGTTCTCAGATATTTTTAACATTTATTAATTTTTATATTTAGTTCATCATTTATGAATTGATATTGTTTGTGCTGAAGTTTCTATACCTTTTACCAATTACAGGTGGGTTGAGATTGCTAATATTCCGGTTAGGGATTCCAATGAAAACTGCACTATGATCAGAAATGTCCAAATGATGAACTAATGTCAACATATTGTAATAGAGTTTATTTGTAATAATATTGTCTGGGCATGTTTTGGTCTGGTAACTTTATTTATATTCAATTTAAAACCATTACTTTCCACAATATTTAAGAAGTTAGTCACCTGATAACAATCCAAAAATGGATCTTTGTCCAAATCATTAGTTCGAGGCACCATGCCCTTGCTGTACGGATGAGGTTTTTTAAATATATTTATATAGCAGTCTGTTGCTATACAAATGGGTATATTTTTAATTTTATTACACTTTTTAAGAAGTAAATTCAGCTTATTAAAGAAACCAGCCATAGTATCTCTATATGGAACCCAGTACACAGATATAAATAATGTTTGAACATTTTTCATTTCTATTGCCGATAATTCAAACGTTTTACTTTCATAATAAATTTTTAAGTCATCCCGAATCGCAACTGAAGACATCATATTATTGTATAGTCCAGTTAATAACTTAATATAGTTTTCTAATGATTCTGTCATCTGAATTTTTTGCTAGCCAAGATACCTTTAGCCCTAGTCACCTCAAACAAACAAGTTTATACAGAAAGTTCAATAAATTACAGCACCAAGATTGGGGTACATAAACCATAAAGTCTATGTATGGTATGGTCTAATAAATGCAGAAAGCGCAATTTAGGAAAGATACATTATTTTATTAAATGAATGGCTCCGCCGAACAACGTTGCAAGCGACATTTTTTGTGAAACTAAGTTTTTAACAGAACAACGTTGCAAGCTGCTTTCCCCACTACGTGGGATATTTCGTTTCTAGTATTTTTAAGTTTAACAGCCTTAAACAGCTGGTTGAATGAGCGGGAAACAGGCCGACTCGCTCAGAACAAGGTTGCAACCGACAGGATGGCGTCTACGTCTTGTGTTGTTCTCTCGCCTGGTGACCAAAAACGTCTAAACAACGGTAAAAGGAGGAACGTGAATGTGGCGGAGTGGAAAGAAAAGTACCGTAAACGGTCAAGAGATGCTGGAAATCCATATATTTCAAAAAGAAATCGGCCTGTGCCTGGAAAACTTCCACCTGAAGAGGTAAGTGGAACAACGTTGCAACTGATGTGTATTTGCATGCACTATTAATACTTATACTCATATTAATCCTAAATAAATAAAAATATTAATAATTTATATTTATATTTATTTTTTTCAATAAAACTCGTATTTAAAACTGTTGTACGTTGATATTCTACCCCGATTCCAATCAGTGTTAAATACACCTGTCGAAAAAAAACGTTGCAAGCGACGGCGCTTGCAACGTTGTACGTAAACGAAATGCATTAATGATCTCATTTTCTCAGGTTAAAATGGCATCAACATAATATTTCCACTTCTAGTTAATATTATTCGATAACAATGCATAGTTTTAAAATGAAACCGCCAATTTAAACCACGTCTACATTAAATAAACAGGTTTTTTCGATTTTTGAAAAATTACTTTTTTGTCACTTGCAACGTTGTTCGGCGGAGCCATTCAAATGACTTACCTGGACTAGATGGAGCAGTATCAAAATGACAATTTACAAGTAAACTTGATGTTCCATTTGCATCACTTCTTTCAGACGGACCGATTCTAACCAGAAGATTATTAATCTTATTATAGACAGACATATGATTAAATGGCTTAGCCAAAAAGAAAGATCCGTCTGCTACTTGATGATCAAATGAAATTTGGTTGATACTTCTCTTAGAAACATCTACAATGTTTGATATTTCTTCTCTTAAAAGATCTATAGCATTAGTTTCAAGTGCTCTACTTCCAGGTACTTTTACACCAAGGAGAGCGAGTTTACCCAAGAATGTTTTTGATTTTTCACCAATGAACCTAAAAAAAATATTCAGACTTCAGTAATTTCAGCGTTAATCTACACTAATGTACACCAACATAACCAATTAGGTACCTACGAGGGTAGGCTGATAAGTAATGCACACATGCTTGTAGAAGACGAACAAAAAGAAATAGCAAGATGGGGTAAATAACAAATTAAAGTACAAATCTTAACCTACCAAATTATCTATTTATTTTTCAATATAGTCACCGTTAAGCATTACACATTTCTCCCAACGTTTAACAAGTTTTTTCATTCCGTCACTGAAAAATTCTTCCGACTTTCCTCGAACCCAGGACGCAATAGCTGCCTTCACCTCATTGTCCGAGCTGTAATGATTACCCTTAAGGTCTCTCTTCAGTAGAGGAAAAAAATAAAAATCGCAAGGCGCAAGGTCGGGAGAATACGGAGGGTGTAAAATTGGTTGAAACTTCAGGTTTCTCAGAGCCTCTCCAGTTGCACGCGAAGTGTGTGGACGAGCATTGTCGTGTTGCAAAATTATTGGCGCCAGGTTGCCTCTAACACGACAAACTCGACGTCGGAGGTGTTTCAGAGTCTGTATATACTGAGCAGAATTTACCGTTGCCCCTCGTTCCAGATAATCAGTCACATAAACTCGGCGAGCATCCCAAAACACAGTCAAAAGAATTTTTTTTGCGGACGGTTGTGTTTTGAACTTTTTCACAACAGGAGAATGTGGATGACGATATTCAGCGCTCTGCCTTTTTTCTTCGGGATCGTAATGATGAACCCATGACTCGTCCCCCGTCACAATATTCAAAAGAAAGTCGTCTCCTTCGTCACGGTAGCGCTTCAAAAGTTGTTCACAGCATTCCAATCGACGCTGTTTATTCTCGTCTGTCAGACGGCGTGGTACCCATCGTGCACAGATTTTACGGTATCCCAATTGTTCAATAATGAAGCCAACACGTTCCTTAGATATTCCAATTTGGTTTGCGATACGCTGTTGAGTGATTCGCCGGTCATTTTGAATCAAATCATCGATGAGTTTGCGACGATTATCGTCTGAGGCAGTGATTGGTCGTCCACTGCGTGTTTTGTCAACAATTAAGGCTTTTCCAGGTTGGCAATCACGAAATTTTATTACCCAACGATTCACAGTAGACCTATCAACAGTATCGTCACAATAAACAGCCTTTAAACGACGATAAATCTCACTAGGATTCACTTTCTCAGCAGTTAAAAATTCGATAACAGCGCGTTGTTTAATTCTCGTTGACATAGCACCAGAACACGACGCCATACTTCCACTACTCAAAACAAACTGAATGAAAGCAACGCCTTCAAACTGCGCAGGCTTGTAGAGGAGAAATAGTACTTCCACATGCCACCAGGCGCGCTACTGAAGTTTATTTAGTTGTCTTCTACAAGCATGTGTGCATTACTTATCAGCCTACCCTCGTAATTATAAAAAAATCTGGTGTGAAACACTCACACAACTTTCTCTTGCCAGTGCACATAATTAACAATAAACCTAACATTAGTAATAAAACATAAGAAATAAACAAAAAACTAACCTCAATAAACATAACCTAATTTTAATCATGAATGAAAGACGCAAAATGAAAATCAACCTTTTATTATATTTATTATTAACCTTTTAAATTCTCTACAATTTTTATTATATAAAGTTTTGCGCTAAAATGCATATTAAAGCCGTAATCTTAAAAAAACAACGTTTTTACGAGAAAAAACCCTTACCAAGAATTTCAGCACACATGACGCCTACCCTATCTTGTAGAGAATAAAAAATTTAGTAAACCAGGCGATTTTAAAACAAATCGTAGGACCAGTTTTTGAGAAAATCACAAAAAAGTGAAAAATTACAGGAATAAACTACTACTTCCGGTTGACCGATTTTGATGAAAATGTTCATGTCGGGTCCGGTAGTGGTATGTAACTTAAGTTTCAAGTTTCAAGTTCGTTTAATGTTCCGTTCTTGAGATATTCTGTTCACACACACACACACAGACCAATCGCTAAAAACATGTTTTTTGGGGTTCGGGGGGTCTGAAAACGTGTAGATCCGGTGAAAACTCGATTTCAAAAAATCGACATGAAAACAATACTTTCCTTCCTATATATTCATATAGGCAAGAGACAGTAAAAATAAAATATCAATAGCAAGTCAAAAGGGTATCCAAACAGATTTACTAACTCATGGTACTGAGTTTCTTTAACAGTAGCATTTGCAGCAAACAAGGATTTTCAATTTATTGTATAAACGTGAATACCTACACACAAAAATAACATTTTTTTTTTGTTTTTACGCCTGACATACTCTATAGTAAACCATACTCCAGTAATATTGAGACAGGCTGAAACATTACTCCAATAAAAAGAAAAAATGAGAAATTACCTGTCTTCATTATTGTGGTCATTTATTGCCAATAATGGTGGTAAACGCTCAGTCAGGTATAAGGCTACAGTGTAAAATGTAAACCACGTTACTATAACACCAATAGCAACAAATAATACTGGAATTTTAAACTCTCCCGGAGCACAAATACCTTGACCATGTGTTTCAATATGATGATGTTGTGGTGACTTATCATCTTTCTTCCTTTTTCTTAACATCTCTTCCTGCAGAAAAATTAACAAATATAAAATAAATATCTCATTAGTATGACATATATCTGAACACACCATACAGTTAACAAACTGTAACTCAGTCAGAATCCGTTATTTCACCCCATTTGTTATAATAATTAGAAGTACAGAATGATCTTTTACAGACAAGCTGTATTTTCATGTCCAGAGACAATTGCAGAAAATTGAAGACAATTGAGATGAGCGAATGTTTTCTTTTTTCAGTGGAAACTACGACTGTGGAAAACTTGTTACCGATTATTGAGGAAAACATTGCTCCAGGAATGCACATAAAACTTGACCAATGGCTTTCATATAATGGTATTTCAAACCTGAACAACAATTACCAACACAACACTGTAAACCACAGAAGACATTTTGTTGATCCTAAGTCGAGTGCTTATATAAACACCTTAGAACGGATGTGGGAAGTTGCCAAATCATCATTTTAACGTAAATAAGCATCACATTCTAAGCTTTTAGATAGTTACTTATGTGAATTCATGTGGAGAAAACGTTTAGGTGATGACGCCATCCATTTCAAGAAATCCTCCATGACACTGCTGCATATTGGCCTCCACAATAAGGCAAGGGGATACAAATAAGAGTACTACACTAATCATACATTAAAATGTTACAAAAATACGAAATCATATGGTAAATAGGTAGTTTAGGAAATGGGGTAAAATAACGGACGGATACTGACTCAGCATTTCCCTAAATTGTATTGTACTACAAGACATTAAAAAGGATTAGTTAGTATGGGTATTACACACAAAATTTTATAACTCACTCTGATTAGTCTTTGAGCTTGTAACATAATCTGGCATGATCTTTAAGCATCTGTCTAACACAATTACCAACTTTAAGGATACATAAAAAGTGTTAAGTTTGTTTACATAAAGCCTGAATTATATATTTCACCACAAAAGAAAGTTTTTATGTATAGGTTACTAGAAAACAGAACTTGGCAAACACACTATAATGGAGAGATGACTTGAATGCTAGTGCGAGATGAAGTGGGGAACAGGAAAGCTTGTCCTATCTATGGACAAGCTTTCCAGTTCACCACTTTGTCTCACAGTAGCATTCAAGTCATCTCTCCACTATACACTCATCAAAATAATCATTATTTAAGATACCGTTTTTGAAGCTAAAAAAAAATATATTTGTACCAAATTTATCAAACCATAATAAATGCGCACCTACTTAAAACACAAACTGTCAGGTTGGGTGTACGTTACCAAACAGTTGCATATTACAACTTTAAATCTTACAACTAATTTTAAATCACGATATGCATTTCATGATAAAAGTTATTTAAAAATTCATAACCTGTTATGAAAATACAATATTACCTCAGGTTCATTCATGGTTTCCAACAATAACAATAACGAAAAAGGTAAACACAACCACGGTAAAGGAATGCTGATTTACACAAAAAGTAACCTATAAGTTGCTATTCTTGTAAATAAAACAAGGAAATTGAATTATTTCCTATTAATTATTTTGAAAGCTTTTTATAAATAAATTCGTAGGCTATTTTAAACACACAGTTTAAAATTTGTAGGTCTAAGATTAAACACACAGTTATTTAACCAGCACTAAATTGAAAAATTAAAGAAACTAATTCACCGCGGTCAAAAAATTTATCTATATCAACAAAAAGCGAGATGGAACTGCACCAATCAAGGTTACTATTAATTTACAGTAATAGCGTCCGCGCCAATCACCGTTCGTATATTCTCATGTGTACGTACCAAGGCTACTATAAATACAAAAATAAATTTTGAATCTGCTAAACTGGAGAAGGTTCTACCGGGAAGATGAACCTTCCTGCCGCGCGGCTGCCATGGCAACTGTATATTATTATTTACTTTCAAATTCGCTAGTTGTGATTGATGGTTCATAGTACCAAATAAAAATTAATAAATGTTAAAAATATCTGAGAATTCGATGTCCATTGACCATAACAAAAAACCTTTGTATGCATATCCTGTGACACTAATACTGATTACTTTCTCGTCCTGTAAGTATATAAATAGGGAAGGAAATATTGTTTTCTTGTCAATTTTTTGAAATCGAGTTTTCACTGGAAATAAACCTTTTCAGGCCCTCTGAACCCCAAAAAACACGTTTGGTATTTGTATCTATGTGAACAAAATATCTCAAGAACGGATTACCGTACAAAGTTGAAACTTGGAAAGTTACAACTTACACCTGTTGGATACCACAGAGGACCCGAGACGAACATTTTTATCAAAACCGGCCAACCGAAAAATTCATTTAGGAGTCTCTTAATAAACTATTAAGTTTATTCAGAATGAGATTTTTCACTTTTACCATTTTCTCAAAAATGTCTCCTACGATATTTTTTTTAAAACCGCCTCATTTTTCATGTTTTACAAGATAAGCGCTGTGTATGCTGAAATTCCTGAGGAGGCTCTGCTCTCGAGGTAAAACAAGTACTTTTTTAGGACTGCGGCCTTCATTATGCATTTTAGGGCAAACCCGTATATAATTAAAGTTGTAGAAATTTTTAAAAAAATTAGCCTACCGCTTTTATTTCAAACATTTTCCTATAATGATTAGTTTGGCGGCAATTAGTGATCTTCTGTATTTTGCTCATTGAAATCGGTAAAAATGGGATTTTTTAAAGACTTCGGCAGACAGAATCCGTTCCGTCACCTGCAATACTTTATTTGCGTTTTTACCGACTTGCGTCTTATCCGACATACCGGCATAGCCACGTAGAATACGTGTGCGTTTCTTTTTTTCAGTTCATACCACGGCGACCAAGAAACGACTATGTCGTAAGATATTTTTCAAGGAAAGTATGGAACTTAAGTTAAATGTTTGTGGTGAAAGACTATGGGAAAAAAACAAGGAAAGGAAGGGTTCGGAAAATTCCGTACGTTGTTTCCTAACTGTTACGTCACGATGATAATCTTTTTCAACGTACCGCACGTCATCTGTTCCCAATTCTCTCCCCAAAGCCTCTGTATAACGTTTCTATCTACGTGGTCTTTGTTAGATGGATCCCAAAGAGAAAGATGTTTAAATACAAAAGAAATAATGATTTCTTCAGAGACTTCCATGCTCGTTAATATGTACACTCGTGTCTCCTCCGTTATGCGTCTTGAAACAAACTTGTTTTCAATGAAGACGCGGACGTACACGACGAATGTGACATATTAGACGCATCCTCATCGTGAGTGGCCACACCCTCTCTATTTCGAAGAATAAAATTTGTTATAGTCGCAAATAACGTAGGCCTATGCGACGGTCTGCACTGATTGCCGAATATGACGAATTATGTCTGCCCGAATCATTAGCGTGCATTTTACAACAAAAGAATTATAAAACTGAAGTTATAGAACATTAAAAAACCTACAAATTTTATTTGTAACATTTTTTTCTATTGAGCTTAGCTCGTAGCGTCAATTAAAGTGATTTTCCGCATTTTTAAGAGGTAGATTTTCGTTAAGCGTCATCCTTTCACAAGTATAAACAGGTTGTATTTTCATTATTTACAACGGGACGAGAAATTCTTTTCCTTTTTACTTTCTCTTGCCTATATGAATATATAGGAAGGAAAGTTTTGTTTTTATGTCGATTTTTCGAAATCGAGTTTTCACCGGATCTACACGTTTTCAGACCCCCTGAATCCAAAAAAACATGTTTTTAGCGATTGGTCTTTATTCACAGATTTGGAAGATATAGCTATATATATATATATAATATCTAAGGATATCGTTTGAAAAAACAGAAATATTACTAACTCATACTCCACTTGCAGATAAAATAAGGTTGGACAACCACAATATAAAAATTGTGCAGAGATTTAAGTACTTGGGGGAAGTAATCACCTGCAACTTGAACGAAAAACCATCTTGGCAGAATAGAATAGACAAACTAACTAGGATTAAACATGCTACTAAGAACACATATAATAAAAGATGTCTTTCAATAAATACAAAACTAAGACACTACAAAACATATAAGATGAGTCTTTTTTCAGATCTATATTTCACTGTTGTCCAGCAACGAAATAGCTAGGTGGTTTGGGTGCTGAAGAAGACAGGCTTGATATCGATGACTGAACCTATATTTCTTTCAAAAGAGTTGAAATTCCAAGAGCTCTTCGGATTGTAACATTATCAACATACCAGGGAGTGTTTCATAACAACTTGGACTGGAACCTCTCAATAAGTTTGATGTTTGAGGTACAGGCTTGCTTCCAAAGTTGAATTCCGTTTAGCCGTAATGGCTTCAAAATTGCTTTGAATAAAAGTACTTTATTTTCTAAAAGCAGTGGTGATGTTGGAAAGAGAAAGTTGTGTGCGTTTCATACCAGATTTTTCCTCTTTTGAGGGATTTTTTAAACTTTAATTTGGGATATGCTTACTTTAAGTTTAAATTAAATATTACGTCAGTGTTATTAATTACATCAAAAGAAATACAAAGCGGTAAGAATCCAAATTTTACATTTTATTTAGATAAAGCAATGCAAAGTATTTCACTTTTTATACAAAATACTGATTAAATCAGGTACGAACGTGTTACATTAAATAAATTTTCTTTTTGTGTAACAATGGTGGGGAGAAAAAACTTGTAAACTTTGGTTAGTTTAATATCTAATAACATCACAACCTAACATGTTTTTTTATTAGTTATGACCTACTAAGGACAAAAAAACTTTACTTTTTATATTTATCTTTTCTAGCACATATCCTTTGATTTATGTTTGACTTAGTGATCTTATGCGCTCATCGTTCCATTTAGCTGTCAGGCATCCAATTTTATTAGCATAAAAAACTTTTGACAACTTAATTTTCATCGTCAATACATCTATATTTCTTACATTTTCTGTTGTTAACTCAATTTTTTGAAATTCTTTCATCTCGATTTTAATCCAAACATTGATTGTTTTAGGTCTGTTATGGAAATAATAAAAAACTTAATAATTATTAGAGCCCATAGATGCTACTCGCTTTTTTCTAATTGAGTCCGACATCTTCTCAAGGTTCTTGTAGACTTTTTTTCTACTTCCCGATCTCTTCAATATATTGTTTTAGTAATTTAAAAATAAAACATTCAGCTGCATATGAGCACTCCAGTAATTGTTTCATAACAATTAATTGTGAAATGTCTGAGTTGCGTGTTATGTGAAAGTGACTGCATTGATACAATATATTACAACACTTTATACATATTAAATAGAAAGCTGTTTATAATTTATCCTAAAACAAAAATAATTATTTAATGATTCATTGTTTATTTGAATAATAAATAATGTGTGCCTGAATGGTTTGAATTCCATTCAGGCACGGCATATTTTCAAACGTTACAAAAAATCATTTCATCCTTCACCGTTTGGATTAGCAGTAATTGCAGAACAGTCGAATGTTAAACCAAAAAAAAAAAAAATTATTTATTTGAAGAATACTACATAGTGATATTTTCAGAATATGTGTGTGCCAGCGGAGGGTAATCATTCAGAAACAACTTGTAAAGAGTGGATATATGTAAGTATAGCAAAACGTCTTTAAAGAAATGGCACTTACTTTTCTGCTAAACATTTAGTTTTCCGTAAAGGGCGGCAAGTGGTGGTGAGGGTGCTAGTAAATAAATACAGACAATATTTAAAAATGGAGGGTTTTGTTACATGTATTTTATTACCACAAAATACATAAATAATTAATTATTAATAATTAATAAATCATAATTAAAATGCTATTATAAACAATAAATATATAAAAGATTATAACTATACATCAATAACAAATTTTTAATTATTATAATAATAATCATTATTATTATTTAAATATGCCACAATTTATTTTATAATTTATTAAATATTATTTATTTGTTATACTATTATATACAAACAGAGAAATATATACTTTTATTTAATTTTGTTAAATATATAACCTCTATTTACTAAAAATTATAATTTTTTATTATAATTACGAAATAATCTAAATTGTAAAAGGAGTATTTTACACATTATTCAGGCCCTAAGATGTACCATTATATAAAATACATTCACTTACTTTATGTAATGTACGTATATATTATAAATATGTAAAATAATAATAATAATAACAATATAAATAAAATATAATACAGTTTATCAATAGTTATACATTTATCATAAAATTATTACATTCAATGATAAGTAATTTTTCCATGTAAATTAACACATTATAATTATAAAATAAAACAAATAATAAAAAGCTAACATATCACAGAATTAGTTAAACATTATTAACAATAACAAAATTAGTAAATTCATTTTAAAAGTAGAATTATAATTTTTTAATAATTTCATTGATTTATTATTTTAAATTAAGCACAATATTTAAGCAACAAATATTTCAAGAATTATAATAATTATGGTAAAAACCAAGAAATATTCCAACATGTATTTTGTATTTATGAAACGGTTTCAAAATATACTTTTATCGTAGTTTTCATAACTGATATCATACAGTATACGCGTACTATCTTTCAACCCCATTCACTTTTGCTGCAGGGGTCCTGGGTTTGATTCCCAGTTGGAATCTACCATTTTTCATTACTTTTAAATTTTCATCTATTACCTTTCATCGTCAACATTAATGTGCAGAACTGTCAGACGGAAAACAAAATAACCATTTTTTTACCTAATTCACTTTTTTAATTTAACCCTTTCAGTGCCAACGTCCAGAAAACAGGACGCTGATATCTTTTACGTAGTTATAACATCCGGTTTACCGGATGTCCGTAATTTAGGCATAAAGTGCTAATGTCCGGATAACCGAACATTTAAAAAAAAATTAATGGAATACTGCATTTTGAAACCGCCTCCGAGGCGTAGTGACTAGCACACTAGCCCACACAGCGAAAGGTCCAGGGTTCAGTTCCTGGCTAGGGTCTGGAAATTTCAACATGTTAAAACCAACGTTAAGGTACCAAAACCTAAACTAATTGCTAATAACTAAGCTGTCGATGGAACTTTTAATAAACTAAAAAAAAACTATTTTGAATATTTTTAGTGTTAGAACAATTTATTTTTTGTATGAATAGAATAAAAATTAATTTTTAACAAGACATTTAATTTTTCTATAACGTTAAAATTTTGGTCGGAAATGGCAGGCTTAAGCCTGCACGTTTTCGAAATAAGGGCTGGCACTTTTTGTACATCCTTATTCAAATTAAATTGCACTTTAGATCAAACTTTTAACTATTGTTTCAGCACTGAAAGGGTTAAATGACTTAAGAGACTTCTTCTACAAAATTTTAACAAATTTATTTTTTTTTGTCATCAGTCACTCGACTGGTTTGATGGAGATCTCCAAGCTGTTCTATCTTGCGCAAGTCATTCCATATCTACATACCTGTAACCTCCTACATCTTTTGTAATTTGCTTTATATATTCTAACCTTTTCCTCCCCCTTTAACAAATTGACACGGGTGAATCAAATATAAACAAGACTAAATCTTTAAAAAATGTTTATTTAGTTTGATAAAATAATCAAGCAGACATCATTTTTCCACATTATCTTCTGCTTTTATATATTAAGGGGGCAGCTGTTGTAATTGTAATCAATTTTATACCAATTATTAGGTATGATAAATTGTCACAAGCTTTATGGACAGTAAACATAACACAAGGTGAATCCCAGACAATAAAAATTGCCAGATTTTGCAGGAAAGAGGACGACAATGTTTGAGGATACTTTCTATCCATTACAATGGATAAACATGAGTATTAAATCCAAAAGCAGGGAGCCATCTATTTAACCAATTGTCTCTCTATTGTAACCAACTGGTTGCCTAAGTACACTATGGCAGGAGTTTTCAGCAGTGTTGTAGACTGGCAAGGATATGTAACAATGAATAAAAAACAACAAATAGAATAAAGCAAATAGTATAACCACCAGGAGCTTAACCAAATATCTTCGAGGGACCAGCCACAAAAACAGAGGATGTGGAAGTTGAGAAAGATACTAATTCGTAAAGTACACAAATTCATTAGTTTGGTATTACTTTTAAATAGCATTTTGTAAAGCTTATAATTTTGGATCACTTTCTTAAATTTCATACTTTGGAAAATTTCTGCATGCATTACTGTAATTTGTATTCTACCATTGCTTCTTACCATCTTAGTCACCAAATAATGTAAAAAATTTTGTCTTCAAAAATTTTATGAACTAAATTTTATTCACTTTTAACCACCAGTTTATTCAAACATTTAAAAAAATTATTATCCATAAAAATATAAATATAAGATAAATAAGTCATTTCAGAAGTAGTTATTTTTTTAAATAAAACTAAATTTTTAAATTTTCAGACTCTGCTATTAAATCCTAAAAATTTAACAAAGGCTATGTGGTGCAAATTTTAAAGGTATAATCTATTGTGGATATTACTGCTATTATTTAACTGTTTATCAATACACATTACATAGTAAATTTTTCCAATCAAGAATTTTTTATTGTAGAAATTAAATTAAATTTGGAATAAAATAATTATGATCTACCTGGTGCAACATTTTTTAAAACATTTAATGACTACATTTTGTGAGCATTTCATTAAAATATTTAATTCTTCCACTACATTAAATAAAAATAAAACTACAATTTCCATCTGTCTTTTCAAAATGTGGAATGAAAGTATTTAAAAATACAAATAATTCTATTAATTGGTGAACCTAATTACAATGTATTTTCCTCAATATACAATACACAACTAAATATTATATTTTAAATAATATTTTCTAGTTAGTAACTAAAAATTTACATTTACATAATTATGCAAATAAACTTAAAATTAAATATAAATATAGAAAAATTATGTTTTTAAATAACATTACATTTTATAGACAGATCTATGACATACGTGGGTTCAGTGATAAACACTAATATGGTGGAGTATGGAGTTGTGCAATAAACATTAATACGTAAATTTAAATTAAAAAAATAAAATTACAGATCAAGAGTACTGCATACATCATATGTTAATTTTTAACTCACAACTAAACTTGTGACCATCAATCCAATCATCTTTAACAAATAGATTGTTGAATTCCAAGAGAAACTTTTCTGTTCTTAATAACCCTTTAAGTGGTGACATCGCAAATACACAATGGTACTCACATTCTGCCTACAACCTACTGTTCCATAAATTCGTTTTCACATTTTACAGAAGTACGCCATCACATTAACATTACCAATTTTATTTATTTTTACCATCATGTGGAGCATTCTTAATGTGGGCACATTGAAGAATTTTGAGGTTGTAGGAACCATACACAATGTGAATATTGCAATACTTGGTTCATGTGATGAGAGAGAAGTACAGTTTACTCCACGTTATACTTCAGTGGTATGCTGTATGGAGTGGAAACGTGGGGGATGAATGAGAGGAATTAGAGTAGGTTACAGGCAGGGGAGATAAAGTTCTTAAGAGCAATAACGGGTAGGGCAAGGAGAGATAGAATAAAGAATACTGAGACTAGAGAGAAGCTAAATGTGGAATGTAAAAGGGAGAGGGTGGAGAAAATGAGGATAAGATGGAATGGCCCTGTGAAGAGAATGGGGGAGGAAAGGTTACCTAGAAGGATGGAAGAAGGAACGAAATCAAGAGGACGACCACGAAAAAGATGGAAGGATGAAGTTGAGAGGAGTGTGGAGGGATGGGGATACAACTGGGAACGAATAGAGGAGGAGGATGATGGTGGACGCACAGAAGAAGATGGAAAGGCTTGGTGAACACCCAGACCCTGCAATATCTGGAACAGGCACGGGATATGTATGTATACTTCAGGATGGAGAAGAATATAAATATGTACTACATGGTTGAGGAATATCCTGGCTAAAGAACTTACAGAACATAATTCTGGTGCAGCTCCATTGACTTTTAGAGCTGCAGCATTTAAAGTCATTATCGCCAAAATGATTGCCAACCTTCTTGGACTAGACAGCACGTAAAGAAGAAGAAGGTGCATTATACTGGCTTTAAAATTAGCTCAAGCTATATCAATACATTGAATCTGGACCAATTGAAATTGGAAAAACCAACAGCTGAATATTTTGTTACCAAACAATTAGCAACGAGGTGTTATGCTAGCCCTACAAAAAGAGTTGTGAAAGGTGCTTCTTTTTATATTTGGTTGGAGTATATTTCTAAAATGTAGATAGGGAAAAATACAATAAGTGAATATCTGGTGAATGCAGAATCAGGCGATGTAAAGACCAATAATGATAATAAAGTACTTTTGCAAAAACTGGCATTAACTATTAAACACAAATTCTGTCACTGTCAACAACCTTCAGAACCATCTTCATAATTGCTGTTACATTATTGTAAACAGATTTTAAATTACGACTTTTTAGTTACAAACGCACAAAAAATACCTGAAAAACCTAATCTTTATGAGCACTCTCTCTGGTAACAACTCAGTAGTTAAAGGGTCGAAGACCCAAAAAACATCTGTACAGAAACAAGATAACAATGAACTAATAAACAGCTAATACAAATAAAATTTACCAAAGTAATAAAAAATACTCACAAACTCTTCAATTTGCTGAACAAGTAAAATTTAAAGCAACATATATATGATACACACAAAATATCATTTGAATATGAATAATAAAACACTGAACAGAAATTTTATGATACTTTCAGCTGTTATTTAATATGTGTTTAAGACAAAACACTTATGTTTCTAGTACAACATTCATTTTCTTTTAAAATGTGATACAGTTTTAATTATTGCTGATACTTATATTTTTTTTATAATTTACAGTATAATATTATTAACAATAATCCAGACTAATAACGAATAAAATAACATGTGGGTTTTTCTACAAAAAAATGTACCTTCAGAAAATGATGAAAAGCAATGAAAGAAATAACACTGTGTTAGTAGCAGACCCAACAATGTACTAAACTGCTGCAGGTCCTGAACCTGCAGGACTACAGTCACAAAATCTTAACATAGTTCCATAATACATCCATATCCTAAAGTTAATTTAACATGTAAATCTACATCTAGGTAATGACCTAAATAGGTACTAATGTAATTTCAAAAAAAATAGAAACAGATCCATATTTTACCCACTACTTGACAGCTGGGAAGTTCATTGTTATAATACGGTAGGCTTGCAATAATAGAATGCTTGCGAGAACATGACCCAGCAGATTCTGAAATGTCTAGATTACCAGAGGTACATACTGTTTAATATTATTATCATAAAACAGATTATCTGCATTCCCAAATTAGATAATTAAAATTTTTCTTAATATATTAAACATAAAAAAGTGGAATAAAAGAAAAACCAGAGAACAAACAAATAGTATACTCTCATAAAGGTATGTTGGTGTAATGGTCAGTGGAACTGGGTTCTATGCCAGGAGTCTTGACTTTGAATGACAAATTTCATTACAAAGCCTAACCCTTGAGAAGACAAAGTGAACAGGTGAAGGTAAGAACTAAGAGGCATACAATTCATTGCACCAGCCAAAATTACTTCTATCAATCTATAAAAAAATCAAAAAATGTAAAATAAATTATAAAATTATGAAACTCAAATTGAGGTATATAAATATTACATTCATAGATTTCATGGGAAGATTTATAAAGATGAACTGGTTCCAAAGTTTGTCCACGGTCTACAGCGTGGAGTACATGCGAAATGAAGACATAAGACAACAGGCTGGTTCTAACAATACTATAGTAGACAGAACAGAGGCGAGACGGTTGAAATGGTATGGGACTATCGAAAGAATGACATTGGATAGATGGCCTTGGAAAACGTGAATAAAGGGAATTCCTTGCTGTAGCAAAAAGAGATCTTAGGGAGGGAACTGGTAAGATGAAAGGCAACCTGTATTAGAATGCGGGAAGTGAAATTAAGTAAGCTAAAAACAATTTACCCTGATATAAGTGAACACTGATTTTAAACTTAATATCGGTCAAAGTTCACATTAAATTTAAAAAAAACTTACACATACGTACAAGGAAGAATGGAAAAAGGCAAAGAGCTTACAGAGCATGAAAGCTGAGAATTAAAGGATACAAAAATGTTTATTTAACCCAATTTTTAATGGTATTAAGTGGCACAGACACACAAACCCTAGGAACTTCTGACACAAATTAAAATTTTTCGATACTCCAGTTCATTTTAAAAAGGTGTACTTAATTATATTCATTAACTTTTGCAAACTCATATAAAAAAATTATGAAAAAGTTCACTTAATGAATTTTATAATAAGTATCATATGAATCAATATTTAAAAAAAAAAAAAATTAGAGGATAAAGTTTAACAGTTCTACAAATCTAATTTTAGAATAAAAACAAAATGTAAATACTCGCTACAAAAAAGTAATAAGTTTCATTCTATACTAACATACAAACTCTGAAATTATTATATAACTCATATTACATACATCCTTAAAGATACTGAAGAACAATAATTAAAACTTCGATACCAACATTTATTTGTAATAATAATGAATAATTTTTTTATATTCTTACCCGTATTGCTCCAGTATTATTAAACATTTTCCGTAATTTACAAGTTGTAAATCCCTTTACATAAAAATTAAATAAAATTTAACAGTTTCTTTAATTATTCTTTTTTAATTTAGCAAGCCATCACATTTAAATTGAATTTAACACAGTGTACAAGGTTTTGTCATTAATGACTAGGTTTTACAATGCACATTAATTACGTTTAATTAAACTCAAAAAGCATATAACATAGAAATTTTATTTGCATAAAATAATTAAATATTTGTACAGTACTTGTAGAAAACTACTTTTTTTTAATTATGTCAATTAATACATTAAATGGTTTTAAATATTTTAACTCACTATTTCACTAGATATTAATAAATAAAGTAATATACTAAAAATAAATGACAAGTTATGAATGAATAACATTCATCACATGAATGACAAGTTACGAAGCAAGAATAACAAAAATATTCATTTAATTTTTTTTTTTTTTAATTCCTAATCTGCATACGTTGCAATCTATTCAATTTAGAACAATAAGCAACCCAATGACCCAATGAGATGAGGATGATGTGTATGACGTGCAAATGAGATGTAGTCTTGTACAGACCCAGGCCGACCATTCCTGAGAGAGTATGGTTAATTAAATCCCAACCATCAAAATACACCGGTAACCACTGTCTAGTATTCAAATCCGTATAAAAGTAACTACCTTTAGTAGGATTTGAACCAGGAACCTTCGTCTCCGAAAGTCAGCTGTTAAACAGCTGATTCTGGCGACGACTTTACCTCTAGACCAACCCGGTAAGTTTCATTTTAAATAACCACCCAATTTGATCCAGCTGCCTTCTGGTGGATTTTTGTAGGGTATATGATCAAGTAAGAACACTCAGCTGTAAGTGTCTAGCTTTTGTTTATAATAATAAATTTTCCCAACCAGTGTGACTTAACAAAGCTGTCTACCAACTAACTGACAAGGCTCAAGTTAAAATTACATAAAAATTATACTTTCCATGAAAAAGACTATTGTATAATTATTAATTAATTGATAATTATGTTACTGATTGCACTCTAAAACAATAATTTTAACTATTTTTTTCTTTAAAACTTAGATTAGCTGTGTTAGGTTAATTGCTGTAAAAACAAATTATAAATAAAATCGTCAGGTATTTTTATAACAGGTAAATTTATTTTAACATGTGATTAGAAGGTAACAAACGACAAAGAATAACAAACGTGTACTGGTTTTAAGAGGTTGATATATTTCTGAATTTTTAAGGGGATTTTAATTATTATAGAGTGCTGAATTTTTAATTAACAGGAAATATACGATATGTTTATTTATACATTTAAAAACTTTATTTAATGCTGAACATAGAACAAGGTTTCTTGTTGTTGAATTGATATTTCATTGGGACAATTGCAACATTTAGAGGCAATTTTTCTAGGAACAAGTTTTTGATTTAACTAATCATATTAACTTTTCATTCTAAAACTTTTATTGACATTTAATTAGCTATTTTATAATTTCAGAGTTTGCATTTTGTGTTAACAAATTTTATCTATGTTTATTTATTGCTTAGTTCTTGGTTCTTATTTCATTTATTTCTTATTTCTTTGTTTCAATCTTCTTGGTTTAATAATTTTAACCTTTTAAATGTTTTTTAAAAATATTTAAAAAAAACATAGTTTCAAAATTTTAGTAAAGTTCTTAATTGATATCACAAGACGGATAACTCTTCATGGTTTTGATTATAACTATAAAAAATAAATAAATAAATATATATAGATATATATATCGAAACCAGTTATTTCACAATTTATTATACGCCATTCAAATTTTACACTTTCTCACACATTTTGAGATCTTTGTGGAGAATATCACCAAAAATCTTGGCATTATCATTTGTGGTGCAGGGACAAACCCCCGCAATGGTTAATCATTTAAAAACATAATAAGATACAAATAAACAATTTTAATTATGCCTCTAAGCCTTCAGTCCAGATCAATCAATCATCTACTGAAAGTTGCTTTATATTAAATAATACTAGTCAGACAAGAGACATTATATGATAACTATTTGATATCTATACAAGAACTAACATCCCTGGTATCCCTATTTAAATTCATTTCAATTCAAACCAAAATTGAACATTCAGCAATCAGCGAATACAGGTTGTACAAAATCAAACAACAATTTCTCATACTACAACTCCCAATACAAAAATTAAAGATAAAAAAGATCTTGTAAATTACGGATAAAATGACATTAAGAAGCATAATTTCCAGTCATAAAAACAACAGGCTATAAGAATACTTATTGACAATAGATTATTGCTTTCTCTCAGTTACATCAGACAGATAGATACAAATACAACAAGTGTACAAGTACAGTTAACAAACACATAACTGCAATAAAACTGTAAAAACTTATCAACAATAAAAAAAATCCATCAAATAGTAATTGTATTACCTGAGAAAATTTTACAGATGAAAAAATTCATAGTCTAGTAAAATAAAACATTGAGAGTATTTTTAATTTATATTGGCATGAGAAAGTCAAATTTGCAAATGACAATTGAGGAAATACAAAAAGAGTTTTTGAAGTAAATTAAAAATGAGTTCGGCTACCACTGTAGCGTAGTGGTAGCACGCTGGCCTATCACACAGATGTCCCGGGTTCGATTTCCGGCTAAGGTCTGGAAATTATAACAAGTCACAACTCAACGTTCCATGACCCACTGTAGTCGCTTATGACTTAGCTGTTGATGCAACTTAAAATAAACTATAAAAAAAATTGAGTTTAAATGGAAAATTAGCAGCAATAGAAGTAATAAAGCAGATCACAGATTATAAAAGATCAATATTAACCAAACTTAACTCTTTAAACAAAAATAGGAACAAGCACCTTTTCTACTGCTTCAGTAATCATTTCAACTTTAATCATATGATAACCACAACACAGATATTCCACCCTAAATTTAAAAAAATCTGAAGGGAAAACCAAAAAATCCCATACACCTTTTTTCAATTTAAATATAATGAAACAAAATAAATTATGCAGATTCAAATGTTGCTGACTGAACATGAAAAACTCATTGCATCATTGTACAAAAACCACAGAGACTACTTTGGGGTTGAGGCGAAATAAATGAATATTTTTTGGAATTTACAAACAATATACATATTCAAAACACATAAAACCAGAAACTGATTTTTTCTTTTTAAGCCAAGTGACTAAATGTTCACCTCAGTCCTCCCTAACACTACCCTATAATTTAATAATGGCACATAACAGTTTGAGTATTTCAATGACAAAAAAATTAAATATTAACTAAAATTTCACGTAAGTATTTTGCAAAATATGACTTCCCCATACACTCACTCACAAGATAAAATTTTAAAATTCAAATTATACCTAAACACAATAATAAAAAAGATATTAACAATTAAAGAGATTTCTGAGTAATTATTACTCAGAAATTTCTTTTATAAAAAAAAATATTGGTTCATTAACTTTGAGATAATTTGTCCTTCCTGCAATCTTTAAAACATCATTAATAATAGTAACACAGTATGATTACACAATGAATTAGCACATAACAATTTTATGAACAAAAACTTTTACGTAATTTATACGTAACATTTAAAAAAACACATACTGTACACCAATTTGTACCATTACAAAACAAAACAAAGCAAAAATTTAAAACAATATTTCCAATTACATAATAAACTTAGTTACATTTTAAATAATTGTACAATAGGGTAAAGTAATCAACTAGAAACTGTAATTCAAAATAGAAAGTTTATAAATTACAAAATATTTATTTTATGGTGGCTGCAGGCTTCCTTTATATTTCTGTGTAGCATACATAAAAACCTACAATAAAGTACAGAGATTCAAATTATTAATCAAACTGAATTATGTAAAATGACAGTATATAAACTTCTCTATACACCCACCCATTCAGAACGACTATCAATAAAAAATTAATCATAATATGTAACAAGTTAATTCCTTTTCCTAAACAGGAAAATGACTAATCAGAAACATTAAAAATTTATTTATACATCCATTCTGTCTACTTGAGCTTGATACAGTCAAATAATATAGATTACATACATAAAAAACCAGTTTTTATAAGGAAATGAGGAGTAAAAAATAAGAGTAAATTGAAAACATACATATCCGTGTTGATTCGATTTATCGTATCTTTGAGAAAAAACTGTGAAAAAAATAATTCAACCACTAAAAATTTAAAAAAATTTTTATATTAATTTTTAGGGTATTGACTGCTAAGGTCATCTTAAACTAAATTAAATTACAACATAAAACATTAACATTTAACATCGAATCGAAAACAAATTTAACTGTAATAATTTAATTTTGTCAACTAACTGTTAAAATTTTAAAACGATATCAACAAAAGAACATGTAGTTTAAAAAATCAACATCAAAATTAGTACTAAGCTTATGAACAATTTTTGTAACATAAAACATCAAAATTTTTAAATTAACATTAACATTCAAATATTTATCTTGAAAACCCAAATACATTTAATTCAATAAATAAAAACAAACTACATCAATATAATCATATCTTAAATACTTTGATAATGTTAATTTAAAAAATACACAGTCCTTTAAAAAAAAGTATACAATTTTTGAATTACAGGATAATGAGCATTAGATACTCAAAATTAATGATTAAAAATTTACGTAGACATACAATATCTTGCACATATAAAAGTGTATAATACATTCAAAGGAAAAATTAATTAAAAATATTTAATTTTAAATATCATTGCAATGATATTTAATCAAACAAACAAAATTTATTACATAAGTCAGATACATCAAAACTATATATTTATTATAAACATTTAAAGAGATATATTAAACCAACAAAATGTAAGCAGACATTTAATAAATATGGCACTAATAATTTTATTATGCTTTTATTGTAATCAGATCACAAGAAATATACCACATTAGTACTTTGTAACATAACAAACATACAATTTTAAATAAATTAACTATAAAATAATCAAAAATTTGGCAGTGTATTTTTGTCATTCTTTAATTGAAACTAACTAGATGTGAAAATGAAATCTGATAATTTCATAACAAAAAACGTTAGTGAAGAATGTTTAGTATATAATTAATACGACCAAATAAATTTAGGTAACTTTTCCACAAGGAAACCAGTACTAATTTTTTCTTTTTATTTGTTTTATTATTGTCAGACAACTCATATAAATGACTTCAGAAAAACAAACACATTATTTTTGTTTTAATCTGTGAAATTTATGACACAGATATACTATAAATTTATGCAGTATTAACTATAAATAATTTTAGACCATGTTAAACTTTTCTTTAATCTATCAGCCCACGTATAAAATGTAAATTAATATATTTACAGTGAATATAGGTGCTCTTTGTTTTAACATAGTTGATACATATACACTCTAATAAATCTGATACCCTTAACAGGTTTAATTTTCACCTCTAACTAGAGTAATTGAAGATTTTGATCCAACTACTGGTCATCTCTATTTTTCAGTTATGTTACATTCTTATAGGTAGTAAAAAATCGCTCTATCGTTTGGTGCAACGAACAGTAAATCCAATTAAATGTTTAGTGGGTATAAAGAGAAAGGCGTTGGTTGCGCATGTTAACATTCTCTAAACTTTCTGAATTGGATTTTTTGGCGAAGATTTTTGTATCTTCTGAAAAATTTCCATTTCTGGAGACAGCCGGTTGTTTCACCAAGGTCTTAAATTGCACTTCAAAAATTTATAATAATGTACCTATACTTAAAAAAACATTACATTTACCCTGCCTATTTTAAGCATATAAAACTTTTCTGAACGCCATGACAATCTCTCAGGAGCTGATTCTACAACTAGAAGTTTAAAAAAAAATTATATGTCAAGAAATACTTAGTTATTCAGTTTTTCTGGCAAAAGGTTTCACAGTGATTTCTGCTCCTGTAGTAAAATAAAGCTGTACTGAAATTCCGGGGGCTTTAATTATGAGCATAATTTTGTGGTTTTACATACATGGCTTTTGAGCTAAATAATACAAAAAAGATCCTGGAACTTAATTTCGACAATCCCCTATATAGGAGATATGATTGTTAAGTGAATGTGAGGGGGGTTTTTGCAGTTGATAACCCAACAATAAATCGGTTCTCCTCTTTCTCCCCTTTACAATCTTCTGTAGACTCTGTCTACAGAAAACATTTTTTATAACCAACGGATTCCAGGGAATCCATGTAATTGTAAGAACATTCCTTTTAGTTATAAATTTAAAATCGATCCTCCTCAATGATGATTTAAATATTTCCAGTAATTTAACTGTGCAATGGTAGCATAATAATTAGTCTTTTGTTGCTAATCAATTTCCGAATTATCCAATTATAATGGGAATTACTATGAAGTAACTTATAATGAATGTATGTGACATTACAAAATTGTACCGTAGATTTAATTATTTTTGATTATTGATCCTGGTTGTACTTCCTTCCTGTAGTTTTTGAGAAAATTGGGCTAAACCCCATTATTGTCACGTACTCTGGCCGGCCTTTGGATGTAGTGGTCAGCACAATTTTCTTCTATGCCAGGAGTCCCGGGTTTGATTCCAAATCAGGTATGGCATTTTTTCATCCACATTTTGAATTATAACCTTTCATCATCTGCATTAGCCTAAATGTCTATAACAGCCGGACATAAGAGAAAAAAATCCACTTACTGCTTTGTTAATAACTCTCCACTGTTAAGTGCACATGTAATTAATTGGTAACAAGTATTACATACAAAATGTAACAGGTAGTCTTTGCCGTGTTTTCGGCATCTGTTCCAAGTCAACACTAGTATAGCCTGATTTTCGTAAGGAGTGCTGGGCAAAATGTGTGTCTGCATTAGTATAGTCTTGTATGTGCTACAATAGTGCAGCATATGTAATCAACTATGGAACTGCATGCTTACAATATACAATGGTTGTTGTCAATTTTCAACAATACTCTGACTGTACATCTAACAGCAGGTCAGAAGGGTATGCAGGGTCGAAGTCAAGTAAGCACATGCATAGCCCAACGCTCACAGTAATTGGCTTGGTCTTTACCTGGTTCACAGTATCAATTTCCTATGACTCACCCAATAACTAATTTTATCCCAACTTTCTAAAAAATAAATACGATTCCGATTCCGGCAACCATTTTAAAAATAGCTTAAAAAACAAACAAAACTATACAATTTTTCCTTTCAGAAATTCAGTAAGCTTTTTTTTACTCGATGAGAAGAAATTACAGAAAAATATTTCACCAGACATCAGACTCACTAAAGAAGTATTTCTAGACGTAAATTTTAACGAAATTTCATATTTTTACCTAGAATCATTTCCTGAGAAATTGTCCCCCAACATAATAAAAAGGTTAGGCTGGTACATTAATATTCATTTCATCAATACATGTTTCATGTAAAAGTCATAAGTGTTTGATCATGTTCATTTTTAAGCAACAATAAAAATGCTCTATTGTTTTCTCAATTAGTAGGGCTACTCTATGTATTGTAAAAAATAATAGATTACCTAATACCTCTATGTAGAAACAACCGGTTTATTTTATAGTTCATATAAAAAAAATTATTAATGTTTGTTTTTCTTTAGGAAGATTGATATGAATATGTAATGTAATATAATTCATATTAATGTAATAGCAAGATAAAAAAAAAATTAAGTTACCCAAAATTACCTTGTCTGAATAGTTATTAAACTATTAAATAATTTTCTTCGTTGTTCATAAAATTGCACATATCCTACCTAATTAAAAACTACAGAATAAAATGAAATAGTTTAAATACAAATAATTTTCATGTACATGTAAATAATTTAATTTTATATAAATATATGAACAATAGTTTAATTATGCAACAGATTTATGATATTCTCTCTATTAATCAACACGTATAATTTACAATGAGTAAAAATTACATTATACTTGGCAACTAAATGAAAAAAACAAATAAAAACATTCGTAATGAAAACCTTTCATTCATGACAAAGTAAAATATAAAATTTAATTTTAATAAAATATATAAACTAAATTTTAAAAGACTAATTCTAAATATTTTAATACCTAGTCAATCGGTGAAAAAGGTAATGTACTTCAATTATTCATTCACGATAATGTTCTTTTATAGATTTGTGATCAACTGAGATTCTTATCACCGTTTTAAAAATCATACTTCATTAAATAAACAGATATCTAAATAAAATTTTTGATCGAAATAATTAAAGCAGTCAACATAATTATATAGGTACCTATTTTGAATATGCTTAGATAAAATTAAATTAAAATAAATAACGTAGATTTAAAAAAAATCTTACTGAGTGATATGCTATCAGTACTGTACTTCTAGAGGTGAGTATTATAAAAAAACCTGTTTAAAAACAGAATTAAATTTCTTGACTACAATGTGAAGTGATGTGCAAACTCAGGATATGTTATAAACTATCTCTGTTTTTATTATTCATTATTCAGGCTGAAAACAAAACAGAAATTCACAGATTAATATTATTAAACAACTAAAAATGTTTTTATAACCAAAAGGCAAAAGTTGATAGAAAAAGTTGGTTGGGTAGTGGAGCTTTATGGAGATTGAATTGTACTCCAAGAAACAATATTTACACAACTCACACAAACCAAGGTGTTTGATTCATGTATATTCCCAGTACTAATGTACGGTATGCAGACGAAGGTGCTTACTATGCAGAATATTAGCAAATTACTAAACAGGTACAAATTGGAAAGATCTATGACAGGAGAAACACTGCAACATCAAAAGCCAAACAAATATTTATGAAGAATAACCAGAGTGTAGGACATCAGGCAAAAAATGGCTCAACAAAAATGGTAATCGGGCATAATAACACACTATAAATAAAAAGTTATTATAAAATGGAGACTACTAATGGAAAGGAACAAGGGGATGCTGATGACTAAGATGCAATGGGGGTGATGACATTAAGAGAGTGGCGGGATTAAACTGGACACAGCAAACAAGAAACAAGGGAATGTGGAGAAATTCACTCGATGCTTAAGTTCAAAAATGGACAAAAGGGTTATAAAAATGTTTGCACAGTTCACAAAAGATTTTTCTTGCTCTTAATTGATGATTTCTAAACCTCAGAGTCAGTAAGGGTTAGGTCTTCATTACTAAAATACGTCATTTAATAATCTGTATCTTCTTCTTCTTCATCAGCCTGTCATCATTCAATATTGAATACAGGCCTTCCACCCAGGCGATGGATACGATATGGAAATGCCTCTTAAGTATGGGTAGCATTGGGGAAATTAAATACCTGGGGCAAACCAAAACTAGCAACAGGAACAGCTTTCTACGAATGAGAGAGCTGCAAACACCGTCTGATCCTCATGTTAGGGTGTCTGAAAATTAGACCTTCCAACCTTAATTTAACTCTTCAGTTGTATTACTCCATATTTATCATCATTCATATCATTAAAAATGATATGGACCATCATTCCTGTATTTTTAAATAGTTAATATCACCTCTAATATATTAAGTTCTCCCAAATATCTCCATTTCTTTTATAGTCCTACGATTGTTATCCTGCTACAGGTCTTAACAAGCTCTCCTCAGCATCTTCTATTCCTGACATCTGGTGAGCAGTCAGGATCTAACACTCTGAACTACACATTAAAACTGGCAGAACCATGGTGTGAAAAAACTTTAAAACTGTCTCCTTCAGTACTTTACCACCCAGCGTTACCCTGCAAGTGCATATAAGCCTCTGAAACTTTTTTAATTTAATTTTTGCAACTTCTGATTACACACAACAGATATTACATCAAGTAAAATATGTACCTGTTCTAAGGTTTTATTAATCAAAAGTACTTTGCTTCTGAGATTATCAGTACCTCTGTTATTTATTAACAATGAATTAACTATCTAACTCCATTTATATACTCTTAAATCAACCTTTATGACTGTCTACAATGAAAAACCATCAACAAGCAAAGGGAGATAACCAGATAATCTGAGAAGTTAATACAATTTCATTTTTCAGATAAGCTGGTTATGAAAACAGTACGTAACATAACAAAACCTACTTTGCTTCTTTCTGTAAACAATTTTTTTTCAGCGAAGGTGATTACTAGAGATAAACTACCTAATATTTCAAATAATAAAATAATATTATGTATTTCAGTAATGTAGTCGGTTAAACTTTAGTTTTGGTATGTGTTTTTCAATTAACAACATTCATCGGTCAAAAAGGCACAAAAATTAATAATAAAACCAATCCTAAATCTTGGTACAATTTAAATGTGATTGCACATTGTACTAAGAGTTATGTTACAATATTATTCCCAAGCCCAAACTCAAAAATTATCTTGAACTGTTTTTCACCACTAGAGAGTCTAAGAATTTCAATTGGTATGTGATACGTAACACTGAGAAACAACAAGGCACCTGGAAGAGATGAGATAACGGCATATCTGCTGGAGAAAGGAGGAGAAGTTGTTATAGAAAAACTGTGGGAACTGATACTAGAAGTTTGGGAGAAAGAAGAAATACCATCTGAATGGCAAGAAGCTGTTATAGTGCCCTTACTTAAAAAAGGCGAAAAAGAAGAATGTGGTAATTACAGAGGTATCTCGCTTCTTAGTGTGCCCTACAAAGTCATCTCCAAAATTATCCTTAACCGTTTAGAACGTTATGCTGGTGAGATAATTGAAGAACACCAAGCTGGTTTTGTAAAAGGCAGGTCAACAACAAACCAAGTGTTCATCCTGAAAGAAATAATAGCAGAATATTGGGAATACAACAAAGAATTTTATGCAGTCTTCATAGACTTCCGAAAAGCGTATGATAGTATTAATAGAGATAGACTATGGACACAACTAGAGAAATTTGGTATCCCAAAAAAACTCATTAACTTGTCAAAAATGAGTGTGACAGGGTCAAGATGCTCTGTTAAAATAGATGGTCACTACTGTGAACCCTTCTCGGTCAACTCAGGAGTCAGACAGGGAGATGGACTCTCTCCAATTTTTTTCAATATGGCCATAGAAGAGGCGCTCCAAAAAGTAGCACATCAAGATGTAGGTGTAGAGGTCGGACCAAAGATTAATGTGCTGGCTTTTACAGATGATGTGGCAATTATTGCAGAAAACTTGGAGGACATGAAAACCCTTACCAAACTGTTAATGGAAGAAACAGAGAAAATTGGTTTAGTTACAAATGATTCCAAAACCAAATTTATACACTTTACAAGGGACCAAGGGGGAAGGCTGGGCAGTCTAAAAATAAATGAGCATGAATTTGAACAAGTCCATGAATTCAAATACCTTGGAGTAACCATTTCAAATAAAAATTCTGATATTGTGGAGATACAAAACAGGGTAAACTCAGCAAACAAATGTATGTATGCCTGCAACAAATTACTATCTTCAAAGTCCCTGTCCCACAAAAAAAAGATTAGACTATATAAAACAATCATATGTCCAGTTCTATTATATGGCTCTGAAACGTGGAGAATGACCAAGAAGGAAGAAAAAAAGCTGATAGTGTTTGAAAATAAAGTCCTGCGCAAGGTATATGGGCCCACATATGAACAAGGAGAATGGAGAAGAAAACACAACAAGAAAATTAGGGACCCCTACAGTAACCCAGACATTGTAAGCAAAGTAAAATGTAGGAGATTGCGATGGGCTGGGCACGTGCTAAGAAGAGGAGAAGAGTCCAACCTGAAGAAAATATTAGACCCCAACCCCACAGGAAGGCGCTCCCAGGGAAGACCTAGACAAAGATGGTGGAAGCAGGTTAAGACCGACATGGAGAGACTTGGAGTTACAGAAAGAGATGCTGAAGATCGAGCGACATGGAGGCTTTTTGTTGGTGCGGCTAAATATCAACTCCGATATAGATGGCCATGGGAGTAGTAGTAGTGTATGTGATACGTCAAACTATTCAGCATAAACACAAAATAGTACGTACAAAATTTTTAGATAATTACAACTCTTTGTAAGAAAACAGATTTATACAGGTATAAATTCTTCCTGTTCCCTTTTTTAGATAACTCTACCCTTTTATTTAAAATTTTTGGTTTACTTGATGTTACTGAACCTGAAAAGTGAGTAACTTTTTGTAGAGATTTTGACATTGTTTATTAAGAGAAAGGTTTGTAGTTTTTTTTAAACACAAATAAACAATATTCAATTTTTCTGTAGTGACTTACCTTAGTTTTATTCAGTTAGATTTTCAAGCACCAAATTATCAGTTTCTTTCCTCTTCAAAGAAAACTGAAGTATTTTCAAAGTTAAAGGCATTAAAAGCTTCAGCCCATTTAAATGGGTCCTGATTACCAGACTTCGGTTTATCATCTTTGGTAGTGCGAGGCAAAGTAGATGACTCTGAACAGAAAAAGTCATCATCATCAAATGGATCACTATTGCGTGCAAATATATTAACAGATTCAGATTTCCTAAGACTTGATGACGAGTCTGTACGTCTTAAGTTAGAGACACGGAACTTTAATTCACCAGCTTGTCGTCTTTTGATAGAATCACTAGATGGTGATTCTACTTCGCTTCCTTGACGTCTTTTTAACATCTCACAGGTTGGTGAATCTGATTCACTGAATTTATTTTCACTAATTTGCCGTTTTTCAATACTTCGCCTAGCAACCGGTTCACTTGATGGAGAAGCATTTTCAGTCCCTTTAACATCAATACTACTTTCTCTAAGTCTCCTATCACTAATTCTCCTAGTTAAACCCTCACTTACTGGTGATTCAATTGACTGGCTTGCATCACCGTTTAAGTTTCTAGCTTTCCTAGTCGTGAAACTAAAGTCACACACATGTTTATCACTTTTCTGCCTAGCGTTTTCAGGAACAAAAACATCATCATTCGATTTCAAATCGTCTCTACTACCTCTTTTATCACTAACATCACTTGAAACACTTCTACCACTGTAACGTCTAGTTTCTGGAGGCGTAAAATCATCCTCAAATGGTGACTGCCGATGGCTACCTTTTGGCGTAGCTGGTTTTCCTTCTTGTGGGGTTCTAGGTGACAATTCGTGACTCTTGTGTGATGAACCACTTTCAGGAAATTGACTACAATCTTTTCTTTTAAAAAAATAATCAGGAGAAGACTGAGGTTTATTCTGTACAGGTGAATGTTTCGCATAGTGTTCAGATGCATCAGAGCCTGGACTTTTAGAATCATTTGGAAATGAGAAACTATGTGCTGAAAAGTCATCTTCAAAAGGTGATGTTTGGCCTTGCTTTCTGTAACGTGAAGATGTTCTTAACGTTTGTGTTTTTCTTGAATCATTACGAGAATACCTATAGCCTTCTTCTTCACTGTCATGTCTACCTGAATGGCGAGCCCAAGCTTGTTTTCTTGTTTGACATCTAGGAGAATCTTCTTCTCCTTGTTCACTATCTTCCCATGGAGATTCATGAGATCTATCACGGTAATATTGATAGTTACGCCTCCCCTGATCTCTGTAGTCTCTGCTTCGAGAATAACCTTGGTCTTCCCACCTTCTATCTCTATGTCTCCTATCCCTGTAATTTCTTCTTGAATATTTTTCTTCATCGTCCCAAGTAAGAGATTCTCGACTACTTCTCCTATCACCTTCATTATTCCATGGAGAAGGCCTTCTTTTTCTTCTTTCATCATCCCATGATGATCCCCTGTGCTTTGGTCGAGTTGGATATTCTTCAACCCACCTAGAATCTTCCCACTGGCTATCCCTGTCTTCATCTTCCCATGGGGAAGGATCTCTCGAAGACTTTCTCCATGGTGAGACACGTCTTCTCCTTCCTCTTCTTTGACTATGATATGAAACAGGTGGGGCATCATCATAAAGTGAATCTCCATCGCTCCAACCATTTTCTCTCCATGGAGGTTCATCCCAAGAGCTATGTTGACTTCTCCAACCTTCTTCAGATTCTTCATCTTCTTCCCAGTCATCCTGAGGAACTTTATGCTTTCTACCTCTTCTCATTTTCCGTTCTGGTCTAGGTTGATCTCGCCAGTACATTTCTTTGCTAAGATCTTTACTATCAACTGACCAGGGAGAAACATTTCCCTCACTCATCTTTTCAATACCATTGTCAAATTTTGCCCAACCTTCAACAAGACTACTTATTGCCATAGATTGTTTGTTACCTTTTTCGTTTTCATCTTCAACCAAATCTTCTTTTAAAGATGGTACAGAACCCATTTCAACATGATGAACTGGTGAATCTGATACATCAATACTTTCATTAGATTCAGCAACAGTTGGTAAAGTTAATTCCATTTCTCCCATTACTTCTTCAGGTACTTCATCCTCATCAACTTCAAGTGCACTTACATCTTCTTCCATTATAGTAGTCTCCATTATTGACTGTGGCTCTTTCATAGTTGCAGTAGGTGATTCTGTACTCTCACTATGTTGTCTTGATGGAGAACCTTCAACTTCAGGATCCTCATCATCATCATCATCATCATCTGCCGGTTTGGATGTCTCAATATTACTGTCTTCTTCAGGAATTAAATCATCTAAACTAATTTCTCGTAGAGCAGCATACCTATCTTCAGATACCGATTTTATTGGTTTATTATCATTTATTATTTCTAAACTAGTCTTCTGAAAATCTTCATCATTTAATATACTACTGCCTGCTACCTCTTCTTCTTTGGGTTCTTCAGTTTCTTCTTCCTCCTCTTCTTCTTCTTCTTCTTCGCAAACTTGTTCTAACTGTTGTACTTCCTTAACCTCTTCCTCATGATCCTCTTCTAAATCTTTATTTTTACTATCGACTTCACTTTTTTCTTGTTCTAATAATTCTCGAAAAACTGCATATTTATCAAACAGTGATTCCTCTTGAGTGTTTACAGTCTCATCTCTCATTGTATTAAAATGAGTATCAAATTCCGCTTTGAAAGGAGCCATGTCTTCTTCTATAGATTCTCTCAAAGCCGAATACTGCTCACTTTTAAATATATTTGTTCTTAATTTGGCCCCATCTTCATTTGTTTTTGTTTCACTTTCAGTAGAAATGGTCTGTAAGCACCTAGTTAATTCTTGAAGCGTCATTTTAGATAATGAAGTAGGTGACATACCTAATGTTGCTGCTAAATCGCTAAAACCAGTCTTTGAGAGTTGACTTAGAGTAATGTCAAGAGAACATGTAGTGTTTGTTAATTTGTTACTAGAACTACTATTATTACTATTATTATTAATATTGTTATTGCTGTTATCAGAAATTTCCCTAGAATCAAACGGTCTAAATTGTTCAGCTTTTGGTGAGCTATTCTTTTTAACTGGTGGGGGAAGTAGTGGAAAAGGCGTTAAATAATACTCTGGTTCTGAAGAAGTAGGTGCATGTTTAATTGGTCTTTGTGGAGCTGACGAATCACCATCTCCTCCAAGACGTGGTCTTCTAGCTGGAACAGGCAGCGGTGGACTTTTTAAATCTAACACACCAGAACTTGATGTTTCGTAATTCTCAATGTAATCATAATCATAATGAGGAGGCTTGAAAGGTGGTTTCATGTTTGTCATCATCGCTACTTGGCGTTTAGGTGGTAATGGAGGAGGTTTTATTGCAGGAGTGCTTGAGCTGGGACGAGGAGGCGGATCTGGAGCAGATTCCAAAAAACCAACTGTAGGAGGTGATGTAGTTGCACCACAGTTTCTTAAAGTAACACCTTCCATTACAGGAGAATTACTTCTATCAAAAGCAGAATCGACTGTAGCTTGCTTTGAGATTCTTGAACGAGATTTCTGTTTTGGACTAGGTAATTTTACTAATGAACCTGCTCTACTATATCGATTTCTACTTCTAGGACTTGTAGAATTCTGTTTTTCAGGTGGTAAAGAAACCCTTAATGGGCCATGCAATGATGAACTGTCACTTGATTCTAACGATGAAGGTAGAGTAAATTTCTTGTTTTTAGATTCCACGGAAACATTATCGGATGAACCTAAATCATTTTGTTGACTAAATGTTGTAAAATCAGCAAAGCATGTATCAAATGGATCTTGATTTTCAGATATATTTGGAAAAAATGTTCTTGGGAAACTTGATTCTGCAAATGGATCTGTTTTATCGAAGGGATCATCACCAAATGGATCAGATGATATTGTCACTGGAAATAATGGATCCTGTTTAGGAGGTGTCTCAGCAATTCCATTTACATTCGATGAATCACCATCAAAATTTGCCTGAAATAGTGGACTGTTAATTTCCTTAGGAGTTTCACTGACTAAGTCTTTTAATACTTTCTTTGGAGGATTCTTTAATTCTTGGAAAAAATCTTTCTTATCAACGTAAGGTTTACTTCGGCCAGTTCCCAATGGATCAAGCTCAGTGAAAACATCAAATTGGTCCTTCAACGATGTTGGCTCTTTAAACTGTTCACCTTCAATCTGCAATTCAATCAAAAGTGAAACAATGATATTAATTGCAGTTGAATAACTTTTATAAATATTACAAACAACACTTAAAAAATAAAATAATATTTATGGTAAGAGTTTCAGCAATTGGATAAACTCACTGAAAATAGCCAATGTTAATATTCAAAACACTGTTACACAATGTTTTTTTAAAACAAAAATAACTTAAAAATTTATTGATGACACTCAAGGCAAGATCACCAAAATGTTAATGATAGTATGCGGATAACACTGCACAACATTATTTTTTGACTTCAGGTTTAAAAACAACTGAGGCCTCAATTCTCAAACAGTTACTATGTAAATTTTTAAAAGCTAAGTAATAGCGTTACTTGTGCACATGAAAACTAAACTGTTAATTGAAAATGAGAGCTAGACAAATATTACTGGTTGTTTGTATTCGATTTCATCTCACCACTAGCCTTAAAGCATTTAATTACACTGGTTGCTTAAGTAAAATCAACGTAAAACAGTTAATTGAGTTCATTAACATGAGGAGAAAAAAGGAATAAAATTAGTTGATCAATTAAAAGACATTTGGTTTCTTTTGAAATGTTTTAGAGAACATAGCCAACTTGAAAAAATAAAAAATAAAAATTTCAGGTTAAGCTTCTTGGCTTTGATACGTTCTACCTTTAATTATAACTATGCACTTGTTTAGATTATAATTGTTTAGAATTATAACTACTTGTTTAGATTATTTGTAAACAAAAACATATTTTCAAAAAAAAATCTTTCCTCACCTTAGGAGGTGGTGTAGACGGAGCTGGAGCTGGTGGAGATATCAATGAACCAGATGCAACACCAGACTGTAGACTTGGTTCATCAAATAAAGCATCTGCTTCTTGGTTGAACCAATTTTTATTTGATGCTGAACTAGTACTAGGGGCTGCAGTTAAAGCAGATGACACAAGAGATGGCGTACTGGTCACTGAAGATACTGTGGCAGTAGAAGAAGTGGTAGTTGTTGAAGTGGATGTAGCAGCAGCTGTGGATGAGGTGGAAGACTTTGTTGGCGGTGGTGGTAATTTAGCAGTTACCACGGGTGCAGGTGGAGGTGCAGGTGGCGCAAAAGAATCACCAAATGGATCAGAAGGTGTAATACGTTCCATCTGTGATATACCTTGTTGAATACTGTTTAATTCAAGTTCCAGATCTAATAGGTCAGCGATTGCTTCTGAGGCTCCTTCTGTACGATCACGGTCACTCGTCTTCCTAGCGCCTCCATCTTTAACACTACTTGAATCTTCTGATATAGTTCGCATTTTACTTGAGTCAGTAGGTACCTTAAAATCAAAATTAAATTTTTTACCAATGAGCAAACTTTAAAATAATTTTTGGTAAATAACAGACTATTTTGTAAAATATTATTGTTAACTGAAATGAACTTTTGATATTAGTTAAATATTTTTCCTAAATACAATACATTAAAGATACTCAAAGATACAACAAATACATGTTTCACATAACAGACAAAATTATCACATCAAATAAAATTAAGATAACATAATTCAATTGATTCAGCAAGATCTAGAGAAAACATTTGTCTTAGTGCAGAATAAGTTACTAATCTCAGCCTATCCATGTCTAACAGAAATCAATGTAAGTAAACAACAACAAATAAAAAAATGATTAACTTAAATGGAACAAAAATACATACAGTTTGAAAAATAACCAAAATTATGGCAAAAACACCCAATAAATTTGTCGAGTTTAGTTTAATTTATCTAAAATACAATTTCACTACCCAAACATGACGTATTTCCACACTAGTAGACTGTCTTTTTGCCAAAAACCTTTATCAGCAATTCCTCTTTAACACAATCAGCGCTACGCTTTCGCCTAGCGAGTAATGGGTAGGTGTTACTGCCAGGCTGCCATCTCACCTATACTCGGTTCATTGTAAGAAAGATAGTTCAAGTAAACACATAATGACGTCACTGAGCATGCGCATTATTTAAAAATGTGTATACGCTGATTAAAAAGTAACAACAAAATAATTTCAAAATTATTTAAATACAAAATACTTTTAAAAGTATTTTTATAAATGAAATTGTTAGACCTACATGATAGGCCTATCATGTCTGACGTTTTAAATACTGATCAATAAATTTATAAAAGCATTAGGCCTATACCGTCCTTTATTTTCATTCTTCTTCGTAAATAAATGTGGTTACAAGTTATATGTATTAATACTTCTGATCTGTACGATGAAACAAGAGAACTTTAAAAGTAAACATTTTTATTCTAATGATTACGTCATCTAATATTAGTTTAGTCACTCATTATTTTACAATTTAATTTGACGACTAATCCAAACCCACAAATCTCTTTCCACATTTTTGACAAAGAACATGTCATCGTTATATGCTACCAGTTCACAGACGTTTTAGTTTATAACAGCAGTAAGCAGGGCTACAGCCCCGCCCAAACTGGTGATGATAATCAACGACAAAATTCGTGAAAATCGTCATTTCACGATTACAGAACTTTCGCAACATTTTCCCCAAATTTCATGGAGTTTGGTGCATGAAATTGTAGCGGAGAAGCTTGGTTACCACAAATTTTGTGCTCAATCAGTGGTTGAATCGCAGGGGACAAATTTCTACAGAGATGGTATTGAAAACCTTCTGCCACAGTATGATAAGTGTCTCATTTTGAATGGCGATTAAGTAGAAAAACAGCTTAAGAGTGTACCTTCAAAATGTATACAATAAAATTTGGATTTTCCATGTTGTTAATTTTTTATTTCAAAATGTCTTTTACTTTATGGATAGTCCTCGTACAAATTAATAACATATCATAGTGAAAACTACAAAAGCATACTGAAAATACATTTTCTATTGAAAACCTTAAAACTGAATCACTTGATACTCTAATACACAGGAAACTGAACTATGTCAGAAACAAAATCTTGAATTTCTTGATATCCTCAGTAAAGTATATGATAAAGTAAAACCATGCTAAAAATAATTCAAAAAGGTAAAATTTAACATAATTTTCATATCACTTTGTTGCACTTAAAAGTCTTAAATTCATAATAAAATTACACATTTAATAAGTTAACAAAATATCACGTTAAAATGCACGCATACCTTTTGAGGTGTTTCAGGTAATATACCCATTCCATATTTTATTTGATGTTGTTCTATGTGTTGTTTTGCCATCTCTATTTCTTTCTTTTTCAGTTCAAATACAACTTGAAACAAATCTCGCATTGATATTACAACCTGAAGTCAAAACAATCGAAAAATTCAACAGAAGTTTATTTACACTTCATATAATATTCTTTTTAACTGAAAAAATTCATTTTATTTAAAATTGCATAATCTACTTGGTAATTAGTAACTACAGATGGTTATGGAGTATTGGTGAATTCTAGCAACGTTTAAATCTCTAGCTGGGAATCAAACCTGGGTACTTCCGTTTCGTTGTCACCGTAATCTAGTACTCTAAACCACAGGTTCCAGCATTAGGTTATAACGCAGGTCTCAAAATTTTTACAAGCCAAAACCTAATGTTGTAGTTCCATAACCCACCGTAGTCGCTAATGACAACACTGTTTTTACAATATTAAATAAACTAAAAAAAAATTACTTGGAATTTCACAGAGTTTAAAGTATGATATAAAAACATACTGTTCATACCTAATATAATTACTGTAAAAAAGTTTCATAATATTATTTCATGTATATTTTAATGTATCTTTCAATTTTCATTGACATTTATCAACACTCATGTAAGACAATCACTAAGACAAAAATGTTGATGCAACCTTAAAAAACTTAAAACCTTAAAAATAAATATGAATATCACTTAGTTCATTCATTGTAGAATCACTTTGCTCATTTGTAGGTTACAAAGAATAATTTGCAATGAGCCATTTTTAGGTTTTGTGAGGTAGGCCATCAGTTTAATTTAAAAATATCAAGTACTAAAACAAAAATGATGGTCTTTAAAGGAAAATATCCAATCAGGACAAAGATAATGGTGGATGGAGTGATTGTGAAACTGGTCAGCCACTTTGCCTATTTGGGATGTGATGTGTCGTATGAAGAGAACAATGAAGCACTATGAAAAGTTCAGAGATTTAATAGGATTTGTGATACAATGCATAGAAATTTGAAGGGAAGGGCCCAAACTAGGACATTAATGAAGTTTTATAAGACAATGGCAGTGCCAACACTGAAATATGGCAATGAGGCCTGGGTATGGAAGAAGAAACATGAAAATTCCATTCAGTCAGCAGAGATGCGCTTCTTGAGATGCATTAGGGGTTGTAGTAGACTGGATTGGTTCAGACATGAGGATATATGGCAAGAGTTAGATGTGTGTCCTCTTAAGGAGACAATTATGGAATACTGCCAGAAATTGACCGATCATCTTGAAAGAATGTCTCCACAAAGGATTCCTAGACTGGTCACAAGTTACAGGCCGATTGGACGGCACGATCCAGGGCGACCGGTGGCTAGATGGATGCCAAACTGGTCTTGGAACCTAATCTTTGATTGGAAGAAAAAAAGAACACTTTGCTCATTGCATGAAATAGATCCGATTAAATATTTGGCAAGCAAAGCCAAAAAAACCACTTCAAGACCTTAAGTAATAGACAGATAGATTAAATTAGTTTATAATTTACATAAGAAAATGAGTATTGCTAATGAATTAAATTGAAAATTCATTTTTCAAATACAAATTAAATACATTCATAAATTTTCAACGAAGTTAATAACTATGAGTAAAGTATTTATGGTTACTCATTTATGTACAATACCAAAAATTACACAACATTAGTTAATATTGTGAATTTTGGAAATAAATTCCTATTACTTATTAAAACACACCAAACTTGTTAAGCTACTAATAAACTCTTAAACATGAACCACTTACATTTAAAACTAATCTAATTCAATAAGCATTAAAGAAATAATTATATACAATAATTTTCAAAATAAGTATTGTATAATATTGTTATTTACTCAATACACACAATTCTTAAATATTAGAGATAGTAATTCTTTTGTAACCATATCAGTGGGAAATATGATGAATTTAATAAGAACAAAATAATTTAAGAAATGCTAAAAAAATAAGCGGTTAAGACAGGCCTGCAGTTAATTATAAATTAAATGTATATTTAAACACATAATAATGATTAAATTGTATACTTAACTAACAAACAGCTAGACAAAGGTCAAGGAAATAACACAGAATAGGTTTCAGTATTTTAAAATTACATAATATTCATTTATGAAATAAAATGTACTGTGAATTAATCACAAATAACAAAACAAACATAAGAAAAGTTTTGTTTTTTGTATATTTCATTAAATCTCAAGTACAAAGTGGTAAATTTTATTATTTTATAGCCTTATTGTTCAGACAGTTTTTCTTCACATCTTCTAAATGATTTAAGTAAGATAAACCCCCTAAATGTTAATGCATGTGTTAGTCTAAATTAGGGCTGTACTAGTAAGATTTAAATGGATTTAAATTGATATACAAATTATTGGATTAAATTATTGGAAATTATTGGATTTAAATTGATATTGTTTGATTGAATTGATTGATTCAAAGAGCCTAAAATTCTACGTAAAGTGTAATTCAAACAAATTCTTTCATTCTGTAAGGAAGCTTGCCCAACTTGCATCTTTTATCGAATAAAAATATTAATTCTAAACTTTCAAAAAAGTTTAAAATTAAAAGTTTAGTAAGTTTTCCTTTTTTCAGTGCTTTTCTTTTCTTTATTCTTTAATTTCTAACGAGTACTTTCGCGGTGCGCACCGCTTCACGAGGTAATGTCATAAAGCTTCTAGAAATATAGTAAAGAATGCATCTTCTTTTGTCAAAGTTTAAATTCTACAGAACAAACTTTATAGAGTCTGAATTCAAACTCTGACAAAACTTTGAAAGACAAAGGAAAAGGAAACAGTGAAAAAAGTCAAAAAATTTTTAAAATTCATTACATTTATATGGATTCTGCTGCTGTGATGTCAAATAATCACTAAAATAATTTTAAAGTTTAGAATATGTGACAGAAGTATTTAAAGTTATTTATATTTACAATGACCCCAAATTTATGAAACTTGCATAATAATTGGTTTTGTTCACGATAAAGTGATTAGAATAATGTTTTTATAACCAAACAAAAATATTCTTAAAATTATAAATATTGTTTTTAAATTCTACTAATTTGTACATATGTAGATTACCAAAATTGTTAAAAACATAACATACACAATATTTTTTTTACAAATCATATTATGTAAAACCGACAGGTTGGTCTAGAAGTAAAGTTGTCGCTGCAAGTCAGCTGTTCAACAGCTGATTTTCGGAGACAAAGGTTCCTGGTGCAAATCCTAGTAAAGGTAGTTACTTTTATACGGATTTGAATACCAGACAGCGGTTATCGGTGTACTTTGATGGTTGGGATTCAATTAACCATACTCTCTCAGGAATGATCGGCCTGGATCTGTACAAGACTACACCTCATTTGCACATCACACATCGTCCTCATCTCATTCGGTCATGGGGTTGCTAATTGTTCTGAATTGAATAGATTGCAATGTACAAAAATTAGGAAAAAAATATGTAAAACCTGTATTTAAAACTAGTAAATCATAAATGCACTATTATAATGCATATTTTTTGTCAAAACAGACCTGAAACATGGACAAGTAGGCAGAGAGTAGAGTGTAGGCAGTAGAGAGATGAAGATCAATAGGAGTATGTTAGGAAAGGCAAGAAGAGATAGTCAGAAATTATATACTAAAGAAACAATTGGGGCAGGACAGCCTGATAAAAAGAGTTGAACTGACAAAGCTATAATGGTTTGAACACATCAGTAGTGGAGGAGAGTAAGCTACCAAAAAGGATGTTGTAATTAGAGGCAGAAGAAAAAAGACCAAGAAATGATATGGATGGGTTCTAATATAGATGAATTGGAAAAATAATGCCACTCCCATAAGAATAAAGAAAGATGACAAGGAGTTTTGTAGGGCCCGATTCGAGGAAACTTGGAAGGATAAAATGTATAATGATGATATAAAACCTGTGATTTAAGTACATTCTGAATCTAAATTTAATTTGTTTAATAATGTGCAATGGTTTTTTTAGACAAGATAAATTAATGATTTCTTCCAGGATTTAGAACCTATAAACAAGATTGGTACAACTCAATCACTAGTCAATTGTGTTCCCAAAGCAATGTAACCATATGGACCATTTTTAATCGATTTCTCGACCCAGAAAACTAAAGACATATACTAACATAATACTGAATACATTAACTTTGTCGCAGACGTTTCTTAAAAGAAAATTTTTGTGCTATTGCGGAATCGTACTCACTAACGCATTATTTGTTTGTACTGGTAAGCCAATTTCCCCCACCCTCACATAGCACGTTGATCATATGTTGGTTACAGATTACTTAACAGTGCATAAGTATTGTATGTTGTTGTCGTGATTTTAAATCTTTACATTAGAGTACTATTCAAAATAACAATCAGTTCTTTGAAGAACTTCATCTTGTGAAAAGATAAGAAAACATAAAAAATAATAATCAAAGTTATTCTGTTCTATTATCTTATTCATTTTTGCACCATATAAAAAAATAGTAACTTTAAAATAATTTGTTTTTTTTAATAATTAGTTAACAAATTTATTCTTAATTTTGCTAAGTCTATTATTCCAGCGTTTCCTTTTTGGTTTATACTTGCGGTCGCACACAGAAACTACTAATTTTTCATAAAAAAAAAAAAAAACAATAGAAAATTTTTAACTAATAGTCTCCACGTTGTAAAAGAAAAGAATATTTTTTAATTATGAATTTCATAATACTACAGTATTTACTTACTTGGCTTGCAGCTTTATCAGTTTTAATTCCAAAAAATCTATGACCCGTGTCTGGTGAACCAAATATGTAACCAAACGCACGTGAATCAGTCATATCTTGTGCTATAAATGATATTTTGTGTACTGGATGGTGATACAGACAATCCTATAAATAAAAATAAAATAATTATTACACGTTACGATGATCAATGTCACTAAACTCAACAATTAATGTTTAAAATTTTAAATTTTGAAGCAGTTATAAAAACCTACATAAACTTAGTACAAAGGCTATGCAGTGGTATCATCATGAAATCTGTTTTGTTTTTGCCTTTGGAATTCTAAAAATTGAATACAAAGGAAGTCGTGGACCTAGGATTTCTTTTTGGGAGGTAAAAGAAAATTTCTCTCACCTTCCCACCTTTGACTTGTTTTTCTTCTTCTTAACATGCCCTCTCTGTTCGGAGGTTGGTAATCATGGTAGCTATTCAGACTTTGGACACTGAAGCTCTGAACAGCTCCGCTGAGGTACAACAAAACCAGCCACAAAGATTCTTCAACCTTGAAATTCTTCTTCCTGAGAATCTTGCCTTGTATTATCAAGGGAAGCATTTCATATTTCGTCCACGCATAATATGACCCAGATATTCCATTTTTCTTTTTTGGATGGAGTAAACAAGCTCCTTTTCTGTTCCCATTCTCCGCCAGACTGTCTCATTGGGTAATTTATCTTATTTCACTTATTACTTACAGTTAATTTACAAGTTTACAATTCTATAAAACCTGGGGTGGTTGTATCAAATTTCTTTCAAATCCCAGTCTTTACTCATACACATATTTATTTATATTATCTATCGACTAATTAGAACACAGAACCTTGGCCAAGTCTTGAGATGAACAGGAATTTTGTTGGTATTAATAAAGTTTTTTATTATTATTCATTTATATTACCAAAGTCAATTTTCATCCCCACAGATGAGAAGTCAAGGTATTTGCTCCCTTTCGCCCTTTTCTCTAGATGCAGCCTTGTACACAGGTAAATTACTGCAGTCACTGGATTTGACTTTTTTTAAATTTATTTATTTAACGTTGCATCAACTGCAACGGTCATTAGCGACGACATTGGGGTGTAACTTTGTACAATGGAGGATGAAATTATGTTTTTGTAACGTATGAAAATATGCCGTGCCTGTTTGATTTAATTTATGGCAAAAAGCTGTTAAGATTATAATCAACTATACCTCCATGTCAGGGTGTCAACGGCCCAGAATTGGAGGTATTTAGAAATATAGTACAAAATATAATACTACTATTCGAGATATAACATGCAACCTATATTTATACAAGAGTTATATCACAGACTAAAGTTAACAGAAAAAAAAACAATTAATACTAATATCCCATAATTCTAAAAATATTACACAAAGTTCTTGGCTGTAAAGAGACTCACTGTAGGATGAGCACATGTTAAAATCATAAGTAAAATTTAGGAACTAGTACCACAGTTTGGAAAGCATTAACATAAAACAGAATAAAAGACACAAACAAGTACACAAAAAGAAAAATTTAACACAAAATATAGTTGGAGACTTACAAAATAATTATCACAATTATTTAATAAAAGATAGTTAACATATTTAAAACCATGAAGGATATGACAAACAACTCTATTATGTCAAATTTCACCATACAGCCCATAGAAATGAAAGAGTCTTATCCAAAATGAACTTTTTACCAACTGTGTTGTGTATAAGCTTGGGTATTTTAAATCAGCGATGCAGAGATGCATAACAAACACAATCCACAAAAACGTGTAATTGTCATAACACAATTGCATCTGCCCGTCACTAGATGTCATAAGATATACATCGAGTCAATTTGGTATTCCCAAAAACACATCACATCATCACTACTATCGGTTTCGTAATCATATACACCTGAGTTTGAAGCCTTGGATATCCGAAACGATGAGTCAGATTTCAACATACTTTACATAAAATTGTAACTCATTTTATTCTGCATTGACCTATAATTGTCCTCTATTTTTAATGTTGTTTGAAAATTGTCATATCAAGGTTGGAAGACAAAAAGACCTGGTTTTTTGCTACAGCAAAGAATTTCATGCGTTTACAGATGTGTAACTCGAGAATCATTTAACCGACAAGTTTAAAATTTCAAAACAACATTCTTAAAGGGTGTACAAAATTTCAAATTTGTATGTTACTTAAATTTTGATTTATTAACAATATTCTGAACCCTTGCTATCTCAGTAACTGCTCAATCGTTCGGCACAAGCGAGCTATCATTTTGTTTAGTTTAAAAAAATTAGTACAAATATATTAATTACATGAAATATTGATTGGCCAATGTTGTGGTAGAATTTTTTGAATTTTGAAAAATAGACTGGGGAAAGCTTGGAGGGGCTACTATCCATGTTCCCACCCAGGTTGTGTACATGATATCCTGTAGGAAGTATACCTGATAGTAGCGCCCAACCCTTGCTTGGCCCAGTCTATTTTTCAAAATTCAAAAAATTCTACTACAACATTGGCCAATCAATATTACATGTAATTAATATATTTGTAATAATTTTTTACACTGAATAAAATGATAGTTTGCTCATGCCGAACGATTGAGCGGTTACCGAGATAACAAGGGTTCAGAATATTGGTAATAAATCAAAATTTAAGTTACGTACGAATTTGAAATTTTGTACTCGCTGTAAACACATGAACTTCTATGCAGTAGCAAAAAAACCAGGTCTTTTTTATCTTCCAACCTCGATATGACAATTTTCAAAAAACATTAAAAATATGAGTATTATAGGTTGTATTATATTGGTCAACGCAGAATAAAATAAGCTAAATTTTTATGTTAAGTATGTTGAAATTCAACTCATCGTCTTGGAGATCCAAGGGTTCAAACTCAAGTGTATATGATTATGAAAACAATAGTAGTTAGTTCCTTACTCCAGTCATCCCCAAATTATGTTGGCCATGCATTAACAATATGCTTAACTCTTTCAGCTTGTTGAAACGGGGTCAGTCCATTCCAACTGCCAGGAATCAGTGATTACCCACTTCACCATACTGATTAAATTGGACTGTTATGCATCTGATTATCCCATTTTTACGTCCTACGAAAAATCTTTGCAATATCAACAAATTCTGATATAAAATTTCACTTAATTCAGAGGTTTTTCCAAGATGATTTTATTAGCAATATTAATGATTTTATACAACTCTTCCTTTCAAAAACACATTAATTAAAAATTTAACAAGTTATTTTGGAATCTCTCAACATAATGAAGAAAACAGATTCTAATCTATCTGCGGATTATCATTAACTCATATTCCTCGCTGAATAAGTGATATAATTCTTCACCAAAATTTAATAATTTAGAACAATAAAGTTAATTCCTGTATTATGTATAAAAATTATGTATAATTACAAATGTTTGAGAAAAGAAATGAATATTACTGTATAACATAAAACTGTTATATTACCTACCCCGGTTTTATCATCTCTTAAACGGAGACCATCAATAGCAATGTTAATCGTGATGCGTTGTTTATGTTCACCAGCTGCTCTTATCGCCATTTTTAAATCAGCCAAAGCTTCTTGACACATTCTGTCACCACGAGCCTCCGAAACCTCCAATATACCAATTAACTTGGCCCTGTAGCTCACCCCTTCTCCCAAGAATCTTGATGGTTCATTTTTATCTGCAAACACAACTAAAATCTAATAATAAATTTTATTTATCATAAAATTATGAAAGAATATTACACTATTACTATTACTTTATTTTTCAACAAACTATTATTTTTTTGAAATGTTACCACAATCTTCAAAAAGTATTCTCCATTGTGTATTAATCATTAGTTAAACTATATTTTATTTAACTTTTTCTTATTCTCAACAAATTAATGCAAAATAATTCATACATTTTTGTTAAGAAATTCAACTAGCTTTAAATGATTAACAAAAGTAAAAAAATTTAAATAACATTGATGAATAGCCAAAGAAAAATACAATTTTATCTTTACTAACGCCAACGTATTATATAAATTGGAATAACCTGCATATTAGTACAAATTGGAATATGTGAAAAGTAAGTATTTGCATTTTTTAAAATAATTAATAAACATTAAAATACACAAGAGCTGTAAAAATAGAATTTGCTTGTTTTTGTAAAATTATTATATCATTTTGTTAATAAGAATTAGAGAGTTACGAATACCTAACTAAAAAAATACTTGTCAAATAAAAAAATTTTTTTTTTGTTTTCATAAAATACAATCTAGAATTGAAGAATTTTAAGATAATTTATGTTTAGAATACAACATTATTAATGCAATAAGTTTTATAAAAACCTTTTAATATTTACCTTTCATCTATAATACTGATTATGATATTAATTTGAATATCCATTTTTATAAAAAGTAGGTAAAATCTGTTCCTTAAAAAAAATTGTACAATCTCTTTTATTTTTGAAAGGTTTATCCTACAGTGATATAATTACAGTGATCTGTCCCAAAAATAATTTTTATGCCCATAACAGGCAGGTGGAGTGTTAAATTATTTGCACTGGATCTGCTAGTTCCAGGGCTAAAAAAATAGTTCTGTTTCTTATAACATGGGGTCAGCTAATTATATGACAGAAGTATTTAAAAACAGAAAAGGTGAAGGTGTAAAAGAAACTAGTCAGTTATCATCTCTGGGAGTAATGAATTTGATAATTATACACCCAGACACTGTGGTGAATGAAGTGAAGGTGTCATTTGCAGGGTGGAAGGTAGATACTTTTCCACTCAGTGAGAAAGGCAATTGTAAACCATCTCACTCCTCATTTTATTAATAAAGCCTCTAGAGGTTCAAACCAGCCTTTCGGCAGAAGACCTAAATATCAACAAATAATTTTAAAAAATATGGTGTATAGGACGATCATCATACTTTACGGCGATATCATACCGTACCTGAACCTGCTGATAGCCAGAAGTAAATACTTACTTTTCACATATTCCAATTTGTACTAATATGCAGGTTATTCCAATTTATATAATACGTTGGTGTTAGTAAAGATAAAATTGTATTTTTTATTTTTAAAATAAAAAATGACTTCATTTTACCCATCATAATTTTTTTTTAAATTTACAAAGTAGGTAATATCTTAGGACCCTATGTAACACACAAAGTTCTAAGCTTCCAATAGTGAAAGAATTTTTAAAATTGGTTGAGTAGTTTCTGAGATTACCTCGTGTAAATTACTTCTTTGTAACATTGGTATAGATCATTACTATTTAAATCCTCAGAAAGGACAAGTCGTATAGATGTAACATCTTACCCTCTGCGCTTATTACCAAGCAAACAAAAATTAGATCCTAGAATATCTAAAAAAATTCAGAAGTAAACTCTACATTTGGACACAACTACTGTGATTAATAACATGTTCATGCGCTGTAGCTAAATCATTTAAAATATAAAAACTAACTTTTAATAATAAATATTCATGAGAATGAAAAATTAATTTCACAAACATAAAAGTCACATAAAAATTTGTAGACAAAACTAATACTGATGTAATGAAGCTAATTTGCAATAAAAGTAATAAAATATAATAATATATTTTGTAAACATCAATATAAATTAACATGCAAACGACAAGAATTTTTTTAAATTTTTTATTAACAAAAACATAATATTATCTTAAGAAATGAAATCACTTAAATTTAAAATCAGAATAATAAGAAAAAGAACTATATGTTACTCCCTGTTTAAATCAATATATTGATTAGAAAGAATTAGACTCTGCTAACCACAAACAACAGTAACTGCAACACTTGCCAGAAAGAAGCAATAAAAACTAATTGATTACTTCCCAAGAAAAATTAAGTAAACACTGATTATTTCACAAATGCAAATAAGCATAAACAAGTACCATTAATTACGAAGAATACATCCTGTTATGTAACATAAAAACTACTTAAGACTCTTAAATACAAGCAACCAATTTTAGAACTGATAATAAAACTGATGTTTTGTGGTATTTATTTGTTTTCTAAGAGAATAAAACATCTTACAGAAATTATTAATACAAAGAACACCACAAATAGTAATAAAAAAATAACTAGATATGTAAAATTATTATTAAGCAATTATTTTTCCATGTTACATTATAAAAAAATATAATCATTATTCAAAACATGTGTTAAAAAGTACTTTTAAATTCATATTAATTCAGACAAGGAAAGATATGAGTAAACCTAAAAATAATATTAAAAAATCCCTAGCTTTCAATTAAATTCCAAACTTAAAAAGTGGTAAAAATCTATTGTTAGTACCATTAGTAAAATAACCTAACAATCTAACATATTTTTTCCATCACCAGTTGAGTTATGTGTTGTTTGATTTTACAATTTCAACTCAAAAATACATTCATAATATTAGAATATTATAAACATCACATTTTAAAAAATGCAAAAATATTAGGACAAGGTTATTTGTTTAATAAATTTAAAAATATATTATACCATCACTTTGAATATATAGTTTTAACTTGTACAAATAAACGTTGCTACATATCTTAACAGACTATATTCTTTGAAGGACTAAAATTTTCATGACTTTTTAATTTTTAGGGTATCAACTGGTAAGGTCATTAGCCAATAGCTATTGTTTTAATAGTCATTTACTGTCCTTCAAAATGAAATTTCACAGAAATAACTTAAAAAAAGATTTTTTTATAAAAGAAAAACTTAAGGAGAATTAGGAAAATGGAATAATTTTCATGTCCCTTCAAAAATTGTTGCATAAGAATTATAAGATAAACAATAACTGAGTAATATGAACAACGGTAACAGTGAACGAAGTGTACTGCAAAGTGTTTCACAGGGTTACCTTCTGTAATCAATTTTGTTTGATTTATATATTATTTAAAGGAATAATTGTACGCAACAAAAGAGTTTTGTACGTTTCACTCCTTTAAAACTTTTTGCTTTTGTTTTGAAAAATAAACCAAAGACCTTTAAAAAAAATTAAGACTTTGTAAGTTCTTCTTTTGTTCTTCAAGGATTAGGCATCCCTGCCTATTCCGAACCTCTGTAATCTGCCGATATCTTCCTTGGACGTCCTCAGACTCTCCTTCCCTCCGGTTTGTACCCTGCGCCTGCTTACTAGGTATCCTATTCTCGTTCATCCTGTCCACATGTTCTATCCACAGTAATTTATTTTGCAGTACTCTACCATTTATGGAGAAGATATTAAGCTCTTTCCTTATCTCTGGATTCCTATAACGGTCTTCTCTACTACAGCTATATGTTTGCCATAAAAATTTCATTTCACATGCCTGCAATCTCTTCTGTCTTTGCTAGCACCCAAGTTTCACTGACAAAAAATATGGTTGGCACTGCTATTGTTTTATAAAATCTCATGTCCTCGTAACCTTGTATCCCTACTTGTGTTAATTTTGAAAGTTCCGTGGATAGTCTTGCATATACGTTGGAATCAGTGCATCTTATTGAAGGTATTTTTATCTTTGCAAAATACAATCATAAAATATAAAGCAAGATACATAAACTGTTAAAACAACAGGACTTCCAATATTTACAGCGACAAAACCAAAACAATTTTAACTACAAACGACAACTGGAGAAGCTGGAAAGAAATGATAGCTTTAAGAAAATGCAAGAAAGTCCAGATCAGAAAAAATGAAACAACTGTGGAAAAAAAGAAGGTTAAAAGAAGGAAAAACACCAAAGAAAAGACAGGGTTTTCGGAAGATTACAAAAAAGTAATTTGATAAAATGAAGGCTTATTGGAATTTTTTTGTTTTACGTCTGACTGTTTTGCATTTTCTGTTAATGCAGACAGTGCTTATTGGAAAGAAAAGAAAACCAAAGACAGTAAAGATCCAGATGGGAAAAGTCAATGTTGTTATCAAGAAATCCAATGCAACTAAATTCTTATAAAAAAGAAAAGAAAACTGTAGTTGATAAAACCTACTGAAATAAGTTAAAATTTCCATTTCTATTCTCTTTCTTATTAACCCCTAGTAACCTAATGAGTACACTGCTCAAATAGTAAATTTTCAGGCAACGTTGATCAGCTATTGGAAGTATACATTCCATTGAATATTTGAATCTATTATGAATCCTCAACAAAGTACACCAGTACTCATCCAGAACTGAAGGAGAAAAATTAAAGAATTTTACAATGTACAAAAAAAATTAAGCGTTTCCCTTGAAAAACATAAACATAAATGTCTACCTTCAAAACTAATATATTGCAATCTAGCAATTCCTGTCAAAACTAAGATAATAACAATGCTTTAATTTTAACATTATGCAAAGCACATACAAAACTGGTCAGAGTGAACAAAGCAGAAAGCTTATATGTTCAATGGGATCTGATTGGTAAACTTAGAACAAGTTTATTACAACAAACAATTAAAAATTGAAATGTTCAGAAAATAACTGATGTATTTAAAAGAATATTATTGACCCAGCTTCATATAATTGATCACAAATTTACATAATAATGAATAAACAACACTCAAATTAGTGAAAAAATTACAATTTTCTTTTAATTCGTTGTTAATTATTCTAGGTAATAATTCACACAAAAAAATTAAAAATCATATTATGCAAGGTTATCAAACTAATGAAATTTGTTTTTGTAATTAAACTCTAAACTCAAATTAGGTATTGACAGTGTAATTATTCATATTATTTCACTACTACAACGGTCATAAATACTGAAATACGTAAAACAATAAAAGTACACTAACAAAGTTCTTTTTCTTTAAATACCTACTTACTACGTACAACATTGTCAAGTCATTTTTCACCAATTAAAAAAAAAACAATAGTTTTAAAAATGTTGATGACATTTACATACCACGCAGTTTTTTTTTTATAGTGACAGGTAAAATTTTTCTTTCTTCTAAGAATACTGCATAAATATTTCACTTCAAAAATGTTTGTTTTCAAAACAAAATAAACAGATATTACAAAAAATTGTATGCAATTTAACTTAAAGAGCAAACTAAGAAATTTGTTGAAAATTTCTTAGTTTTGAATAAATAATTTATTTGTTTAATGATTTTACATAGAATCTATAAAAAGCTGATTCTATCTAGAAAGCTATAGCTTTTGCATTACTATAGCAAAGGATACCCATAGAATGACAGATAAGTTACTGCTGTGTACAGTACAGTAAATTCCAGTAAAATACAGTACATCAAGATTCAGAAACACAGAATAATGTACTTAATAACTGCAAAATACATTTGTGTGAATCTACAAAAATATAAATTGGGATGACAGAATCATTTAAGAATGAATTTTTAATAACTTGTTCCAAAATGGTGGAAAACAAAAAAGTACCCCTAATATTTAAACGCATTTCAATGACTGATAAAATTTTTTTAATTCAACCTATTTTCCTTTTATTTATTTTTTATATATTCAATTGTTATCCACATTAAGGCTAATGTTGACAGCAAAGAAAGATAAAAATAAATGACAAAAGAATGCCAGACCTGACCGGAAATCAAACCCAGGAACCTTGGCAAAGAAGCCAATTACACTGACCACTACACCAATGTGAGCTGAGTGCAATAATACTTCCAAGGTACAATGACCAAATCAATATAAAAAAAAAATAATGAAGCAAGAGGAAAAATCTTTATACGAAAGTTTCAACAAACAAACAAAATTTATCAAAACAAAATATATTCATCTGTGACAAGGTCATAATTGTCCTTAAGAGGTCGAGAAGAACTGTACAAGAAAATGAACGATTAATGGAAATTATTACAAAAATAGAACTAAAATTTTACGGACAACTACATAGAACGGATGACAGTCGGTTAACAAAAAACTTAAGACTCTAAACAATAGACCTTAAATGTTAAATAAATGGTTTAAAGAATTCTGAAAGGCTATTGAGAAAACCAGAATAAACCAAGAAAACTTAATGAACCGAACCAAATTCAGACAACTAATTACAAACTTTTAAGGCTTTCAGAAAAGCAAAACAGAACACCGGGGGGACAGAAGAAAGGAGAAAAGCCAACAGTGAACACATGCTGAGAATGTGAGCTGTAAAAAGAGCTTCCAGAAACATCTAAAGTCATCTCACGAGGTCTAAAATTGGTCTCATAATTGAGAAGATGCGGATGTCATGGAGAACCCGCAGGAAGAACCGTAGAAGCTTCACGTGATCCATAAGGGTCTACAACGTGTATAATAATAATTATAATAATAATACCAATACACTGAATGTAATATGTGCACAATAAACTAAATATTTGCAAGAAATTAATAATAATAATTATTATTACAGTAAACTTCTAATAAAATAACAAGATCAGCTTATCATCAATAACAAATATAAAACATTAAATTAGTACTTACAAAAATTTCTGCCAAACAAAGTGTTAGCCTACCATGAAAAATTTATTCAAGTTAACATAAATTTTTGAAAAGAAACATATTTTTATTGTGACTTCAAACAAATTTATTATTAATTTAAATATTAAAAAAAATAATAAATAATTCAAGAAAAGAAAGTGACAAATCAAAGTGGAGAATGTTTGATTTAAAGTAATAAAGTATGTGATACAAGAATTTTAAATAATATTTTTAAAAAATCAGTAAAATTTAATATAAAAATCAATGTACCGTAGTGATAATAATAGTAATAAAATTAGAATTAAATGTCAAATACTACACAACCATTTAGTACTTAATAGATAAATGTATTAAGTAAATTATATTTTTTTTATAATCGGAATTATTTACATAAAATAAATTCTGTATAATCTCTATAAGTACAAATAGTTCAATTGTAATTAATATTAATTGAAAGTGGTACGTTTAATATATAGAAAGTAAAATCATTATTTATCGAGGAAGGTAATGAAATGATAATACAATTACCTTTTTAATCCAAAAAGTGTTTCTTTATGTTGTATTGAATTAAAAATAATAATAAAGATAGTAAGTGCATATAATATTACTACAATAAACAGCTAAGTGAAGTAAAATGGTAGTGCAAAGAGTAGCAAAAAAGTAGATATAATTTGAAACAGATTAAAGTACTCACATTTACAAGGGCTAGTTTTCTTACGAAGTGTTTGCATTAGTAATAAAATATTAAGATATTAAAAATCTAATTGTGATACGTAAATTGGCTAATACACGTTAAAATAAATACAGCGATCATGATAAAAGACTACACACAATCAAATCTACACACTGTATACGAGAAATTCAAAAATAATTCGCTATCTAAAATTTATTATTTTATTAATAGATTTAATAAAAATGTTAAAACTGGTTATATACATTTCAGTAGATCTGTTAGGATATTAAAAAATATAACACACACAAACACACGTATCTGAAGTGACATAAGGCATCCTCCATTGATCCAAAAAGTGGGGGGGAGGAAGGGGTATAAAGGCTTCATAGTGGGGGGTGATATGCTCTTAGAGGGTGTGCACTGGCCCCCAATCAATAACAAAACCTGTAAGCAACAGAGACAGAGATACTGATAAAGTGAAAGGGTGATATAAATATAATACAGTGAGTGGTGGTGTATGGGAATTGATAATAAAAATAACACTGAACAAGAATTTCTAAACTATTATCTCTTTACTTAAAAATAACATAACCTTTTCGGTTATTTCTGCAGATACATCACAGATATAGGTTCACCAAAACAGGTAAAAAAACTTAACAGATTTATACTTCATTATAGCCTTATCATACATAATAACATACCTATACCTTACCAAGAAAGTTATCTTACAATAAAAGTATCATAAGCTTTAATTAATCAATTCCAAACATAAATGAACAACACACTTTAATTTAAGAAAATTATAAGAAAAATAACAATTTACAAACATACAAATAACAAAAAATTTTACAAGATGAAATTTTAAAATATATACATAATGAAAAATTATCTAAATAACTATGATGTTATTAATGATTATAATAAAATGTAACTAGGTGAAGAAAACATTGTTGACTCATCTTAAGAGATGACAGGTAAAATTTAAGTCATTTAAGCTGATGTTGTTGTTTAGGTCATCAGCTGAAAGGCTGGTTTGAACCTCTAGAGGCGTTATTAAGTAAAATGAGAAGTGGTTTATTGCCTTCCTCACTGAGTTAAAAGAGTTCGCTTATCAGCATGCCAGGCTCTCTAAAAAGCATTTACTTTCACTGTAAATGATACTTTCACTTCATTCACCACAGGGTCTGGCTGAACAATGAAATTCATTACTTTATGAGGATAACTCTGATTAGTGTCTTTTACACCTCTACCTCTTCTGTTTTAAATGCTTCAGTCATATGCTTGACAGATCATGGATAAGAAACAGAATTTAAGCTAAAAAAGAATAGATTTTTGGTTTTATGTATTTTACATAAGTATATTACTTGTAGATTTCAAAACTAAATATATTAATCAATTCCCTTACAACCGAAATAGGCACTGAATTTTTATATATGCACTGAATTTTTCATATTCAAAGTAAGCACATTCGAATCTTCATAAACAACTTTGTTTCATTAGTTTATAATTTTATATATTTAAATTTCTAATACTTTACGATGCATCACTTCTACAAAAATTGTTCTATCAGCCTGAAATATTTACTGCACATTCATCAGAGAGTGGTTACCATAACTTGATATGAAATTTACTACAAAACAAATAGTTTTTTAAAGAATAAATTTTACTCTGAGGTATGGCAGAAAATGAAAAATCTGAAGACATTTTTTTCATTTGTTTGTTTAGTTCGATTTCCATACCATACATACTATGTTCATTGATATATGAAAACCAATAAGATTTTGCAATTTTAAAAAATTGATGGTTGAACGAGAAAATGCATTTTAATCAAAATGATTTAATAAATTTATTGATTACAGCACAAATAATTGATATAAAATATTGAATTTTCATGAACTGCAAAGTCTCATCAAGTTGCTACAGTACACAAAAAATTTTAGTTATAAGACCAAATGAAAGTTAAAATATTTTCACCTCAGTTCCTCCTTAAAAACTATAGGTCAAACAGTTTTTATGAAACAACTTTTAAATTCTTTTTATATTGCCATAAGATATGCGAGGTGTGGCTATTAAATAACGAGACTGACGTAAAAAATATTATTTATTTTATACATAATCACTTGTCACCTTCAATAAACACTCCTTCTCTATCCCTACAATGCTCCATGCGAATGTTCTATTGTTGGAAATGGTACTGGAAGTCATCTTCTGTCAGCTCCTTCAGGACACGTGCCACTCAAAAATTGAAATGAAGCTCGCAAAAATGTTTGTACTGACACTTAGTACGCGATTAAAAATGACCCAAATTTTTTAGAAACAATAATAACATGCGATGAAACATGGCTTTTTACTTATGATCCGGAAACGAAGCGCCAATCCATGCACTGGAAGAGCCGAACTTTACCGAGAGTCAAAAAAGCTTGAATGAGCAAGTCAAAATTTAAACCATGATGATTGTTTTTTTTATATCCGTGGGATTGTGTACCTTCACTGGGTTCCTGAAGGTTAAACAATTAATCAATATTACTACCTTGAGGTACTTTCTAAATAATCTCAAAGAGTAAGGAAAAAACACCCCGAAATGTGGAAGGACAAATCATGGGTTCTCCACCAAGACAATGCGCCAGCTCATTCCGCGTTTTCTGTCAAGAGGTTTCTAGCCAAGTACAGCATCTCAGTGTTAGAACATCCACTTTATCCACCAGATCTTGCACCATGTGACTTCTAACTGTTCCCTAAGGTGAAATCTGCATTAAAAGGGACAATATTTGAGTCTGTGGAAGCTGTAAAAGAGAAAGCAGCACATGTCCTGAAGGAGCTGACAGAAGATGACTTCCAGCACTGTTTCTAACAATGGAATATTTGCATAGAGCCTTGTAGGGATAGAGAAGGAGTGTATATTGAAGGTGACAATATGTGATTACGTATAAAATTAAAAAATTTACAACATCAGTCTTGTTATTTAATAGCCACACTTCGTATACTAAAAATAGTTGAATGGCATGAAAATTATCGACATGCTTGCCAAACCTGGACAACTGGTTTAGTAGAAAAGTATATTTCCAACTTAGCCAACTATAACAGATTTGACTAAAAAATATAATATTTTTCTCCACGTTGACCATTTTCACGTTACAATTTAAATGCTCAAGGCATTTCTTAATCCTTTGTTAGTTAGTTCTTTTTCAGAGTAAGCCTTCTTTCTTTCTTTAGATCGAGGTATGCTACATGTTTTGGATATTTTGGGTTATCTGGAATACCTGTATTCCCACTATCATATTTCTAAATTTATTTCTCTCCTCAGTTCATTTCCCTCATCGACTTCTCTCCCAAGTCTTTTTGTATGTTTTTCAACCACATACTTTTCTTTTTCAAAAAGTTGAAGACTCTTTTGGTGAGTCTACTGTCATTCATTCTAGATATGTACCCATAAAACCAGTCTACTTTTCATAATAGAGGTTAATAGAGCCTCCTGATATGTATACAGTTACTTGATTGTTTTCAATCACGGAAGTAAAATTTACACGCAATGAAAAATTCAAGAAAAACATTCCATCTCAGAAAATATATAAGTATTTTTTACTCACGACTGTCGTACTTTCAAAATATTACCACTATTTTAACGAGTGAATCTCAAACTGTAAATTAGAGCTAAAACCTAAAAATTTATATTTTTTCATCCACCACTATCCTTAACAAAGATAAATCTGTTCTGACTGATAAGTATTAATTTTATAATAACAATATAAGGTTCAATACTGTCATACACTAAAAGATTGTACAAACAAATATATTTTATCATACTTAAAGGAAAATCCAAATACAAAGGTTATCTCTAACCTTAACAATATTACAAACTTTTAAATGATAGTGATAAAAATCTGAAACGCTAAAAAAATATTTTCCGTAAGACAAAGCTGAATGGCTAATAAAAAACCTGACCTTAATTGACCTACTCTAAACGTTAATAACTAATTAATGAATCGATAATAAATAAATAAATATACACATAATTTGATATCAAATATTCGAACAGTTACACAAAAATTATTTCGTATTTCGAGAAATTTTATGTCAGGCAAATCAATATTAATTAAATAAGAAAAAGAACCCATAAATAAAAGAACCAATAAATAAATAAATGCAATAAATTGCATTTATTACATAAAAGATTGTATAAGAATAATAAATAAATAAATGCAATAAATTGTATTTATTTATTTATTTTGTGGAAATGAAATCAGTTGACTAGGTAATCGAATATTTATTGGGAATGTCATGACGGTCATTATTTGCCATAGTGATAGCTATTTATGTTAAAAGATTGAAAGCAGGAAGCTTGTTCTCTCCCACATGTTATTAAATGGTACATGTGCATGGACACATAGAGACACACAGAAGGGGAAAGAATAACAGATGATAGAGACAGATAATACTGTTGTTGATGTTGAATATATGTATATATATTATAATGGGTAACAACCCACACAGTAAAAATGCTCTTAATGTACTGCTGCTGACACAGTATTCTAAAATGAATCCGTTTACATCTTCCCTCTCCTTCATGAACCACCCTACTCTGATTGTGTGAATATTAATATCATTATACATCCATATTTCCCTTTTTCTTTTTGATATCGATAAACTGTCACTTGCTTAATATTCAATATTAGATAAATAATAGGCTACTCTTACAACAGATAAAACTAAACATTTTTCACAGGATGCTGGATACTATTAATTTTTTTTATATACTTTTATAAATTAATAGTTTCAAATATATAAATTTCCAGTTAAAGTTTATAATTTAAAAAATTAATAATGGATTCATGTGATGAAACCAAGTAAACTGAAAGTTAACAAAAAAAAAACAATCATTCAACAGTTTGGATGAATGTTATCTACATTTAAGTTGACATAAGTAGTTTTCATGCCCATAACAGGCAGGTGGAGTGTTAAATTATTTGCACTCAATCAGCTAGTTCCAGGGCTACAAAAAAAAATCTGTTTCTTATCACGTGGTCAGCCAATTATATAACTAAACTATTTAAGAACGGAAGAAGTAGAGGTGTACAAAACACTAGTCAGAGTTATCTCCTCTGAAAGAAATGAATTTCATTATACAGCCAGACTCTGTGGTGAATGAAGTGAAGGTGTCATTAGCAGGGTGCAGAGTAGATGCTTTTCGGAGGACTTGGCATGCTGATAAACATAGGTACTTTCGTACTCAGTGAGGAAGACAATGGTAAACCATTTCACTCCTCGTTTTACTTAGAGGTTCAAACCAGCCTTTCGGCTGTTGACCTAAACAACAAGCAGTTTTTATCAGAACGAATTACTGAAATCCCTTTCAATAAATAACAAATAAAATATGACTGCCTCCGTAGCGTAGTGGTTAGCCCATTGGCCTGCCACGCTGAGGTCCCGGGTTCAATTCCCAACTAGGGTCTGGAAATTTTCACATGTCAATCCCACAGTTCATGTTACATAAACCACCGTAGTCACTAATGACCGAGCAGTTGATGCAACTTTAAATAAATAAATTTAAAAAAATATATTTATGTTTAAAATATATATGCTAGAGATTTTGTTAGAGGAGTAGGTAAAACCATTGTAGTTATTTTAAATATTAAACAAAAGTCAATATTGGAACCAATAATCATATGCAATCATATTAAAAGAAAAATTGTAATATAGAAAATCAAAGCCAGTAATAAATCTGACATTAAGATGGACAGAAACAAAAATAACACAAATAACATGTAAATACATGTTCCAACCATAACATAGAAATTGACAAAGGATAAAAGTAAAAAATGAAAGTCACTAATTTTTTATGTTGATTTTGAAATAAGGTTACCAAATGGATTAAGAGTACTCCTGAAGAAAGTTGTTGACTTGAAATTTTTACACTTTATTTTTTATAGTAAGGACCATGAAACATGGGGTCGGCAGGGATATTTTCATTTGCCTAAAAATCCTGAATATCCTAAAAATCTGAATGATTCAGCGAAGAGCTGAAGATTTCCAGATTTTTCAAAATTGAAAATTTCATCTGAAGCAAAGAAAATTTCCTCAAACAGTACCAATTACAAGGGCTATTCACGGTTGTTCAAGGGCAATATTCATGGAGGTCACAAATTGATTAAGCACAGTATCAGTAGGTTAAGACTTCAAAACTCCAGATTATAAAAAACCATTAATTTTATATTTTCTGTGTTAATCAAACATTTTTCAATAATTATTATGGGCGATGGAAAATCTGCAATTGGCGAGCTTCACTTAAAAAAAACCGATCGTCTTAACCGCCATGCAACATAAACCATAATTTTGTACATGCAAATACGATAAAAGAGGATTGAATTTAACAAAAGTAAAAGTAGATTCCAAACACTGAAAATTTTTTTATTTCACTAAAAAATATAATGATACATGATTCATTTTTTGATTACTTGATTATAAGGGTTAACGTAACATTGTTAAGCCTACTTGTCATGTTATACATAATTTTTGCTAATTTATGGTTTAAAAAATAATCTGTAAGTTAATTATAGAAGTTATCATTTAAAATTCATGATAACATGTAAATATTAGTTCATGACCTCAGATACCAACAAGTAACATGCACTCAAAAACACTAAAATATTTAAAAACTGAAACATAACCATAATTTACCTGGTGGCTTAGCTGGAGGTGGATCATGAGATTTTCTTGTTAATGTAGAAAAGTTTTTTAAATTAGCTTTCAAATTAGCCAATGAAACGGAAGAATCTTTATGAGTTAAATTAGGTTTATCATTTTCAGTTTTATCTTCTTTAACATCCACTTCTCCATTGTTGCTCATGTTGTCACCTGCACAATAAAATACAAAATCGTATTTATCAATGCTCAATGATTATTCATTAACTACTTTTATTGTTCTTAGGGCTTTATTAAAGTCAGGTCAAAATATGTAAAGCGACGTACAATCTGAACCAAGTTTAAGAATACCTTCAAAAATGGAAAGAAGTTTTTGGACCAGCATCAATCTAAAAAATATAGGGGTCTTTTCTGTTATCCCCCCCCCCCACCAGCATAATCTGACACATTTTGTGGATATTTCGTAAGTAATCTTACAGTATTTTTAATGATAAAAACGGGAATAATATTTTAAAAATCCTACAGCAATATTCTTTAAGATTAAATATAGATAGGGTAAATGCACTGATTTTTCTCAATATTAATAACTGTAATAATGAAATATAAACTCATTGAGTACATGGCATCATTAAATTAGTTTAACATAATTAAATTAAATTAATATCATTAAATTACAAATAATTTAATAACTTTCAATAAATAGTTTAACGTTAATTTGAAAAATATATAAATATGATTTTTTTTTAATATTTTCCGGTTTTTATCGTTAAAAATGCTGCAACAATAACTACATACGAAATATCCACACAATTTATGCTTGGGGGGTTGGGAAACAGAAAATACGCAAGTTTGGACCAATGATTTTTGTAAAAGTATCTGAAAAGTAAATTTTACAGATCTATTTAATAGTCTAACAATTGAAACAAAAATTAATGAGACAAAATCAACAATAGAAACGGGACCAAACAAATGAGTGACTCGGGGACAGCCTTTGCGAACGACCTAGCACTGCTGTAGGAATCAAAGGATTGAGCGACAAACAGATAACAACATGTGTGTACGTTGCAATCTATTCAATTCAGAACAATAAGCAATACCATGACCCAATGAGATGAGGATAATGTGTATGACGTATAAATAATGTGTAGTCTTGTACAGACCGAGGCCGACCATTCCTGAGAGGTATGATTAATTTAACCCCAACAATAAAAGCACAGCTTGTAACCACTGTCTAGTAATCAAATACTAGTAAAAATATCTTACTAAGATTTGATTAGGAAAATACGTTCATTAAAGCAGATTTTGTAAATGTGGCAAGATTAAGGGCTAATCGTCGAAAACATAACCAAACTATCATAAATTATGTACTCAAAAGTGCGCATTTCAGTAACCCAGACGGGTCGACAAAATTAATAAAGTATGGAAAATCAAATACCTATAACATTCCGAATAAAAAATGGGACAGAAATAAAAATCATAAAAACCATGTTAATAAAAAGGTTCAAACCACGACTTTCTTGAGTTATTCTCTTGAGGTTCTTGAGATATTTTGTTCACACACGCACGCACGCACCCACCCACCAATTTCGAAAAATCGACAAGAAAACAATACTTTCCTTCCTATATGTTCATACAGGTAAGAGAAAGTAAAAATACAAAATTAACAAAACTTTCGAGTGATTATGAGATTATATCAAGTTAGTACAATAACATGTAATGACCAGGTAAATTAATTTTTTTATGTAGGGCATAATAAAGAATTATTTGTGTTTGAAGGACTTTTGACTTTTTGTCAAAAAATACGTAACAACACCACCACAAAACACGATAAATAAAATAAGCAAAATCATCACGTGACGGGCATAACTACCTAGTTAGATAGGACAACCGCGGTCATAGCACAATTTATTCGTTTGTTAAAACTCAACATTTCACAACTCTGCACTCTAAATAGCTTCGTATTATTTAATCTTTTAAAAATAAAATATGACATAACCGCTACTAAGACAATTATTATTAATATACAAATTTATGTAAATGCAATTATAATGAAGCCTTGAATAAGTGCATAGTCGATTGCAAATTGTAAGTAGGCTCGCAGATAAATTAACCTCGATAAACCAGCGAAAATACAACTGCGTGTGTATATTCATTCTTTTAAATTTATTAACATTATTGTTTTATTGGACGTAGGCCTGCAATGACGTTAACTTACAGCATTATAATAACCAACTTCGTATCCAACCGCATCAAACGAATACGTAAATATAAATAAAATTATTTAAGTCACTTGACTTCTTCGCAAATTTTTATTAAAGTAAACTATATATTTAAAAGGATACTGTTTTTTTTTTTTGCAGAGTTTGATCTCAGCTTCCACTGGTGATTTCAGTCAACTTTTTTAAATGCTTATCACGGGCATATTTCTATCGCCCGTAGTTATCTTTTCTAATTCCCGATTAATTCGGAAAATTAAAAATTAACGGTTCTTTTGTAACTCGGTACTTTGAAGATTACCGCACCGATATTGTGCTCAACCAATTGGTGCAGTTTCATGAAAGTTTTCTTTGTCTCAGATGAAATTATTATAACGGTTTGAAAAATCTAGAAATCGTCAGCTGTTAGCTAACCGATTCGGAGATTTGAAGTTTTCAAAGATTTTTAAGCTTGAAAAAACAAAAATTTCGTGGCCCATTATGTGTTTCTAGTCCTTACGGAAAAAAGTTGGTCTAAAAATTTCAAATCGCTGTATTAATTAGAGGGTGTACGCTGAATCAGTTCGGTGACTTCATTTTCAGAATCTACATCAAAACTGAATTGAGTAAAGTGACACTTATTTTTTCATTTTCAAGCGTTTATTTGTCTAATTAGGTTTTTTGTAAAGTCATAGTTGGAACCTTTTAATTAACATGGTTTATTTGATTTTTATTTCTGTCCATTGTTTTGTCGGAATGTTATAAGTACGCGTATTTGATTTTCCATACTTTATTAATTTTGGCGACCCGCCTTTTGGGTTACTGACAAGCGTACTTTTGAGTACATAATTTTTTCGACGATCAGCCCTTAATCTTGCCACATTTACAAAATCTGCTTTAATAAACGCAATTTCCTAATCAAATCTTAGTAAGGTATTTTTACTAGGATTTGATCACTAGACAGTGGTCACAAGCTGTACTTTAATCGTTGGGGTTCAACTAATAATACTCGCTCAGGAATGGTCGGCCTGTGTCTGTACAAGGCTACATGTCATTTTCGACATCATTTCACGTCACATCATTTTTCATCATACACATCATCCTAATTCACATCACTCTAATTCTCACTCAATTAGAGTGAGAATCATCAATTCTCACTCTAATTGATGAGAATGGATCCTCATCAATTAGATGAGGATCCAATTAGATCCTCATCTAATTGGATCATGGGATTGCTTATTGTTCTGAATTGAATAGATTGCAACACACACACACATTAGCGATAAAAAAATAACCACAATGATCTAACCAACCCCTCCGAAGCTAGAAATACGACCAACATCAAAACGTTCTGGAGGTTTAAATAGCTCTAATTTACTCTCATTAAAACTCCCCAGATCTATCTCGAACTCTTCTAAAAAATTCAAAATTGTCCCTCCCTTCAAAATTAAACTTCAGATGTTTCAAAAGCCTCGCAATAAAAATTGCCCGACTAAGAAGATTATGAAATCAATCTTAAAGCTCACTTCTTACATACATTTAATTATTTTTGTTAACAATATCATTCATTGTTAGTTACGTAAACGACCCACAAGGAATCAACGATATTAAAGCTATACGGAACAATGCAATAACATTGGAGTGGTCTTTATTTTGAACATGATAAAATTTGACATAGTTTTCTGTTACCGTGAATACAAAGCTTCTGATGGTGAAGATTCACTTCCCAGGACCCCTCAAAGGCTAGTGTCGCCAATGCATCTGTCACCAAACTAAGTTGTATGTCCAACTGATGTTACCTAACAATTTAAAAGAAACTTTCTACAGGCTGACTGATTGAACTGGTTGCCACTAACAGAGAAAGTAAATTTTATCAATACTAAAATCTTGATAAGGGGAATCACATTGAGAGGGTCAAACCATGGGCTGAACAAGATTTGATTTGCATTCTTAAACTAATTTTTCTTCCCTCTATCAGAGATATATCAATCAATCTGCATTTATTCACAAAAGCTCCAAATAATCGGCTGCCTGAAGTTTAGGCAAACATCTCTCAAGTTCCTAAGCCAAAATATTTTTGTGCCCACCTATATTGGCTACATTAAGGTCGTACATTTTTGTTCTTTCCCCTGCGTTTTTCTTTCAATAAACAACCTGTATTTGAACCCCTCATCACAATAAAATATTCTTTCTGCTCTGAATAGTTGCTATGATCATCCCCCTCATCCTTTGCATTAGGTACTTCAATTTATTATGTGACTCAGTCAGGGCAGGAGATACAAAACACCTTTCTCATGTACCATTGTTTAAACATCTCTTACTTTTCAGCACAAATGATTTAACTCCTTAAAACAACATATTTTAAAATAACTAAATTAACTCTAATACTGAAGTATAATAAACAAAAAAAATCTTTAATGCACTTTTAAAGCCCTGAAATTTTGCAGTAAGTACTTGTTAGGATATCTGTCTCGATTCCAGAATGTAGTGATAGTTCAAAAAATTAAAAATAATTCAAAAATAAATTCATGAATATGATTTCATCTATTGAACCCAGTTGTTTCTTTACTCTTTTCTGAGAATTCTAAAGGTATGTTTACATGAAGAAAAAACTCTTTAATATTTACAACAATACAATTTAGCTAGAAGCAAAAATGTAATATACGTATAACATGTAATCTTCACAATTATACCAATAAAATTCCACGAAACTACTGAGCAAATAGGAATGACATTTACTTAATAACATTTATGATACATACAAATTACTAAGTATTAGTGTAATAAAAATTCTTCTAAATAAATAAGGTCGTAAAATGAAACAAGGAACAGAATCTTACATATGTAAAAAAAAACTTGGCCAGTACATAAAACAGAAGTATGGAAACCTTACTAGTTTTACAGTCTATAAAACTTATCACACGTAACAAAAAAAATAATATGATCATAATAGTTATAAAATTCTTGGTAAAATCAGAGTCTGATAAAGTCATACCGATTAGTCATGAAAATCAACTATGAAATCTTGCAATCAAAAAGATGGGAGGGGAGTTGGTGCCAAGATGACAACTTATTACCAACAAAAGAAAATTATGTTATGATCAAGCCCAGATATGTTGTTTAAAAGGAAACTGTACTGTCCTCTATTATTAAAATTATTGCCTTTAATTAATTATACAAATGGATTCAAAGAGAGTAGATGAACAGTACAGGTTATGAGGAAGAGAACAGATGTACAAGAAAAATGAGAGATTCATGGAAATGATGAGAAAGCAAAGACTTAAACTCTATAAATACTTGTACAGAACTACAAATAGTAGATAAAGTAAATTTTTAAATGCTGAACAATAGACTTGAGGTGCCAAATCGGTGGTCAAAAGTCAGAAAGAATATTAAGAGGCTGGATAAAATCAAGAAAACATAATGGATCGAACTAAATTCATATAACTGCTTACTGACTTTAAGGGCTTCCATGATAGCAAAAGCACAACACCGGATAGTCGGAAAAAGCCTACACAGGGAACAAATGCTAAAAATATGGGCTACAAGAAGAGCTTCCAAAGATATATAAAGTTATACATAAAAATATTAAGTATAAAATAAATTTAATATATCATAATTCTAACAAATGGGGCTTGTTCTCCTGCACCGAAAAGAGTTTGGAGCGATTAAAACCAACAAATTCTTCTGCCAAGCATGGTCAGTAAGTCCACATTTTGAGGTGTGACCTCCACAAGGTGGCCTTGGATATAAGAGAGCCTATGGCATACAACTGTAGTGCCAAATCGGTTAAAGCGATCAAAATTCCATTATTTTTTCTTCAGATGACTTAGACCACATGATGGAAAGACTCTTAACTGTACTACTAATCGGGTGGAATGAGATTATACTCCATTCCATCATTTTTATTTTTTAGCCCACTGTAGAAAAAAGAATGATGGAGTGTCTCTTAAATAGAACTACCTCAGGTGGTAACCACCCTGACAGGAGGGAATCCACCATCGCTTGAAGTGGCGCACACAGACCTTCAGATTCTGGGAAGCCTGAACCAACATGCACGAAGCAGTTGGGGCTTTCTGGAATACCTATGAATGAGATCACAAGACTTAAGAAAAACAACTTGTGAACCAAAGAGCGGTATTATTTTGGAACAATTAACATACAGACACTTCTGCAGGATACATAAATTAAAGCGAACACAGGATGAGATAAAGAAACAAAATATTTTAATAATCGCTTTACAATAATTGTGTTTTACTGACACAAACACTTCTGATTCTGGGAATTACAGGATATCTAAAAGGCAACCTGGATCAAGAATAGGAGCTAACCTACAGCAACTCAAAACAGCATTCTGTGTAAATAAATGGATCGTAGATTCCATAAGAGTTCCCCTCACCTTCTAAAAGGATCTGTACTTTAACAATGAAATATGGAAATATGAGATACACAATTTTCAATGCACATGCCCCAATCAATCCGGACAACCAGATAAATCCAGAAAATGTGGATGCATTCTGGGACCATCTAGAGAATGAAATAAAGAAAGCCCCAGATAAGAACATTCAAAAGGTACTCGATGATTTCAATGCACAAATCAGAAAATAAAAACAGTTCCGGAAGATTGACAGCGACTATCCAACAAACTAATTATAGACTTTAAGGTCTTCCATGAAGAGCAAAAACAGAATATCGGGTGGACAGAAGAAAGGAGAAAAGTTCCAGAGAGAGAGCAAATGCTGAGAATGTGAGCTACAAAAAGCTTCCAGAAACACCTAAAGTTACCTCACGTGGTCTAAAATTGGCCCTATATGAGGAAAGAATTTCTAACAAATGTAGATAATTGAAACCATTAACTGAACAGAATATTTATTCAGTTAAACGACACAAGAATGTTAATTGAGAAGAGAGTGCAGTGTACACTTGTAATAAAGAGAGGGTAAAAAGATATTAATATAACCTATATATTACCATTACACCAAAGAGATCAATCCATAAATTCTTTCATAAAATTTGTAATTTTAAACAGCCTTCAGGTCAAATTGTATTCAATAAGGCCTTCAATAATCTACACTACTATTTAGAGGCAATAGTCTACTAAGCAGGGCCCTTTTATTTTAGCCCACAAATCTAATTGTCTTTCTTTTAAAGAACTTAACAATTTTCAAAAACATGTAAATTTCTGACCCAACATTGGAACATCACACAAAAATATTAACTTTTCTAAGGTTAAGAGTGAGCTCTGATTCCAAACAAGATATAAAATACAAGCAAGGTCCATAAAACAACTTTTAAATGAGTCAAATTTTTTTTGGTTTTTAATATTAGAACTTAATACATCCTTCATTTTCAGCTATAAATAGCTAAAAATTGTATTTAAGAATTAAAAATCATAAAACTTTCTTGATATTTATATATAAAATGCAAATACATAAAAAACACTGCAAGAAATACTTTAAAAGCAGTAAGTTTCAATTTTGTGTATCTTTAGAATTACAGTTAACCATGTTAAGTTGCTAAAAAAGTAACATAAATGAGAATGAATCTAAATATTGAGGGTTGTCAAAAACAAACAGCCAAATTTTATGATTAACAGAATAAATAAAATATTTTATGTTATTGGGGTAGTTGGTAATGTGCTCGCCTCTCATCCTGCAGTCTTGGGTTCGAATCCCATTAAGGCACGGCATATTTTCATACGTTACAAAAAAATCGTCTGCAATAGCAGTAATTGCAGAACAGTCGGACGTCAAACCAAAAAAAAAAAATTGTTTGAGTGTTTAAATAATAAACTAAAAAGCTTCACTAACTAATCTCATGTTAATAGAGGACTTTCCCTAATGGACGATGGCCATTGTCTATTACCAAAAGAAATTACCTGGCCACTACAACAGGTTCAGACCCACATGTGGATCCTACACTAGTGTAGAAGGGGCTCTTTGCCTATCAAATCAGTATCCACAAAGTCTTCTCATAATGCAGTGTTAACCACCAAAAGCCTTTCTTGGAAATCTTTATCATGCATCTTATGACCAAAGATGCACACAACTCAAAAGCAGTAATAAACACAAACCGATCTATTTGCTAAGATTGGGTAGTTCAACTCGCCTAAAGGTCTCCCAGCCAAAGAGTCCAAATAGAGTTTCCTAAGCCACTGATTTACAATTTTTAAAAAACTTGGAAGATGTACCCCGCTCAACTTGTACTGTTTTTGCCTCTCCCTCTCCTGTGCATCACTAATATTCTCCTACTTTCGTTCCTGCTGATAATCATTGCTAACACTTCCCCAACTATCACAAAAATGCAGTTAGAAGGGGATCTCTTCCCCAGTCTTCAGTTGGCATGCTTTATAGGAAATTTTTACGATGTTCTGTTATAACAATTAGGGGGCTACCATTCCTCCAAGGCACGTACCAACTCCTCATCTCCCCCAGTTTGTCAGGAGTCAGTTTCCATAGCCAACTGAACTGATCCACTATACATCCTACACAAAGGAAACCTTTTCTTCCCCGGTTGTTGGAGCCACACCCACTCCCCAGAATTGAATACAGGCAGACCCGAGGCAAGTTCAATGGTTTGAAAATTTACATTCTTCTAATACTGATAAAAGAATAATTTCAAAAAAATTAACTTTAAATTTCAATCTGCCTTTAGGGTGTTTTATTAATAATTTAAAATAAATAATGCATTCTTTTTTAAAATTTAATCAATTATTTACACTTAGTAAGAAGAATGTATTAATACTAATAAATCACTTTCTGCTATTCAAACAAAAATGAAATTAATTATGTGTGTTAATCACACTTCTGCAGCCCAAGAGTGTAGAGATTGGTACAACTGGCTTCCAAGCTGGAGGGCCTGGGTTTAATCCCTGGTCACTTACTGCCGTTTTTCATTTTTCACCTTTGTTTATCTGCATTAGCAGAAAAGCAAAAAGAGGCAGAAAAAATGCACAGTTCGTATTTTGTTTAAAAAAAATTAATGAAATGTACCGAGCATAAAACTGGATAAAAACTGCCAGTACAACAGGAAATAAACCATCATTTTTTTGTCATTTTGGATTACAAAATGACAGCTAACATAGGAACATATTTATTTTAAATTATATTACCTGAAACTTTTAAGATTTATGACTGATTTATTCTGTGAGGTAGTTTACAATAACAGTTTAAAATCATTAAGCGGGTCTTTTCCATTTTCTGAATGCCACTATCAAATCCGAACTCCCTGAAGGGTTCCACACTTGTTCATTTCTCCCGATCCCTGCCTAACTGAATACTCATACTGAGACAGACACATTCATGCACGCGTGCACACTTCCTTCCCAGTTCCAGTATTATGTATTATGTTACATGTTCTGTTGTTTTATTTCTTATTTTGATTGTTTTATTTTGTTATTACTACATTACTATTACGTTATATTTTTTATTTTTTACATTGGGAAGAGAAAGTCGTGTGAGTGTTTCACACATACTTTTTCAGTTGTCACATCGTCTGGGACTGTGCAATAACCCCTTTTCCTGAAGGAACTCTGCAGCATCTTCCTCCGTCCGAATATTATTAAGTAACTCTACAAAATTCATAGAAGACTGTGTAGTAATTAACTGTGAAATCGGAGTGGAGTTGACATTACCCAGGAATATTGCTAGTCAGATTGGCGCGCTAGACGCAGGAGTGGGAAAATTGTGTAACCCTTAAGACAATTTTGATTTGATAGTGGCATACAGAAAACGGAAAAGACCCCATTAAGCTACGACACATACATGAATTTCTTAACAAACCAAAACATGAATCAAATATCAAATATAAGAGAGTGTCTGGCCCAGACTAGCCCCAAAATGAACTTTTTTATAATTATCCTAATTTAGAATAACTATAGAACACTATAGCAGTATTTATAGCAATATTTAGAACACTATAGCAGTTTGATAATTCTGCTTGCTTGGGCTAGAGTTGCCTATTAGGATACAAAAACAAATTCAATTACTGAGTGAACTTATACTCCGACAGTTAAGTTATATAAAGTTAACACATTACCTATAGCACAATAAATCTTGATGCACCACGGCTTGAACAAAAAAGTCACTTTAGAATATTTTATATATCTGTTTTTACTTACTGGAAGAGGTTCAGGGTCCACTAAACGTAACTCTTGAATAAGTTACAAACTTAAACATATAAAGTGATAAAGAAATTTGAGCTAATATAGAAATAGAGATGACAGTAATTCTGCTGGAGTTGTACCAAGATTGATCAAGCAATGCAATTCTACCCATACCTACAAGTTAATGCATTTACCAACAATTATTCAATGTAATAGCTGTATTGTGATATAATTTTTAGCAAAACTTGATAGTAGGTATGCAGTGAGACCCGATTTATAAAATAGTAACGTTTACTTTCAACAAGTCTAAAAATCTACAAAATGTTCTTGCTCTTCAAGCACTGAAAATGTAAAGTTGACATAAGACTTTATAAACGTGTAGACCAGCATCCTGCACAGTTTTAAATTAAATACCTAAACCAAAAAATGTACTTTGCACCTAGTTACCAGACGATCTTTTCAATATAAATAATGTTATCTAATTCGCAAATACATAAAATAAATCGTATAACTAACTACGGATACTATACTAAATTCAAAAATATACAATAATTAAAAACTCTTACCTTTCTACAAAAGAACTCTTGAAATAAAATCCAGTTGTTGTTGTTATTCATTAGTAAAACAAAAGTTGCCACTGAAACAATGAAACTCACTGTTTATAAGTAACTAAAAACATTACAAGCGTTATTTTTGGTTAGCCTACCACACAAATTGGTGCGGTACAAAAATAAACTAGATAAAAGAAATCGGTATTATGAATTAAACACAGTGTAAAATCACTCAATAAAACATTTTAGACTATTTTTAATTGTCCACAAACGCTACATTTCAAAGTAATGTAAAATGTAGTCTAAACAACGCAACCACACAAACGAAGAGCTACAGAACTAACTGAAAACAACAGACAGAACTACTACTAAAACGAACTGATCGTGTTTGATTCAGTTGATCACTCAATCGGTGAAATCAGCTGCTTTAACTGCAATACGCACGCAGCCATTCGTTGCCGTTAGAAACTGAACTGGAGGCCAGTCAAACTTGATACAAATAGTAAACACTAATAGCGCTCTCTAAACAAAATAAGGATGATGCTACTTTTCTATTTTTACAACTTAAAATTGTTGTATTAATTTCCTGGAACATCGTAATTAAATTAAGATCGACTAAATTATCAGGACCTGGCTACATCAATATACATTTCTAAAATCCATGGCTGTCTTAGCAACAAATTATTAAATTTTTAGTACCTACTACTTTTAGATACAACTACACATAAAAATTCATATTTTTTCTCGATGTCTCAATCTAGAGCAAAATTTCCATTGAACTTCAGTTATGATCAAGGTCGTCTCATGACCTTGGAAGTGACCTCACTGGCTAATGAGATAAGACTGATGGGTTTGTAAGTACATTGTACACACAAGCTTTACTATCTCCCAAAATTGAAGATGAATACCAATGAACAAAAACTTCTTAATTTAGACCACGAACGTATAAAATTAATAATAGTTCAAAACTGTCAGTTGTTTTTTTACAAGAAGTGTTTATACCACTGTAAATGTTCTGAAAGCCATTAACTTGCTAAGAAAGAAGATGAAATATTTTTTATAATTTAATATACTTTATAACACAATCCACAAAGGTACATAAAGGAGGCTTGAGGGGCTTCAGCCGCTAATATACTGCTGGACCCTTTAGATGTTTTCAGGTCCCATGGGTTCAATTCTTCAGACTCAACCCCCCCAAGCCAAAATCCTAGCTACTTGCCTGAATTCACAGAAAGTTTCTCCTATAAAGAAATATGTTCAAGTCAAAATACCAAGGAAGTGTTGAACTTACCCTTCCACTTGTAGTTTTCATTTTTATTATGAAAGTTACTTCGATAATCCAAATTATTGCAACTAAATAATTTATAACACTTTCTACATTGAGGCATAGGTGGCTCTAGACAAAACTATTCTGGTGAGGGAACTATATAAATGTATATTATGTATGATAAATCTATATTATTATGCCGTAATATTAATTAGGGGTCCGATTCAACCGGGTGTCAGATGAGCAGGGCACAAAGTATCAAGTTTTAATTGATTGTCATACATAAATCCAAGTAAAAGAGATAAACAACTGTAGGTAATATTAATTGAACAATTATCTTGTTCCTACCAATCAATGTGTTCATTGACAAAAACATAGAGAAAAGTAAAATATTTTGGGGCAACTACCCTCCATTTAAATATTTAAGCCGTGAGGAAGCACAGCTAAGGATGTTACTAATGGAAGCTGGAGTGTTCACTGTCTACTACAGACTTTTACATCAGCCAATAGTCATTGTTTTACTTGCTTGAACTGTAATGGAAAATATCTTACTAATTATTTCTATTAATTTTTATGCAACATTTAGGAATTTCTGGTTTTATGAATTTCTTGGAGATGGACACCTATCACTTTTGCCTTTTTATCCTGTAATGTCCAATTTGGCTTTCAACAACTGAACTGACTGCATCTGGTTAAATTTGTCGACCTGAGAACCCAAAAGTTGAATGAACTGATTAAAATATTTTAGTAAAAAAAACTGATGGAAGCAGAGTAATAAGTAAAACATATGATCTTTAATTGTCGTGGTGAAAAAAATGTTAATATAAACTCATTAATTTGAAAATTAACATCTCTATCAAAAAAAGGTAGGCATTATAATGAAATTGTTGATACTGAAAATTAAGGCCAATAAAGTTGGTTAATAATATTATACTGATTAAAAATATGTGAATCTTTTACTTAAAACTGTCTGCTTGTATTGTCATTAGAACTTAGATATTTCATAAAACGAGTAAAGGATATGAATTGTTATGGGAAACTTTATTATTCGTAAGTACCGTAAAAACTTATTTATTTTTGTTCTTTTGTTTAGGTTGTAAAAACTTCCTGCAGAAATAAAATCCTCATCATATTCTTCAATCTATCAAATGGTCTGGCAGAGTACTCAAGGCATGTATACAACCACATTTAACTTCACTTTAATTGTTGTGTGAATAAGCATCATTTCAAAAGCAAGGCATGCAAAATGTTATGCCTCTCCACAAGTTTAGGATTTTTGCTGAGTGTACAACCTATTCAAAATCACACTGGTAAGATCAGTAGATTTGCGTGCACTTTTTGAAAACTGAGTACACATTTTGTAGTTAGTTGCACACCTTCAAGTATTTTAGAGGGAGTATTTGTGGAATAAACAAGTGGTACATTTTGTTTTTTGTGGTATTACCTATTTTGGTAATGATACATTCATTAATATTGTGGTTAATACATATCTCTGTTTTAACTGCTTTCATTTTAGAAATTTTCTTTTTTCTGTACTTTAAAAAAAGATAATCGTGGGAGTTTTAATAATATTTTTGTCATTTTACAGAAGTTTATAAAAAAAATGTAACTGGCTGTAAACAAATAGTCTCATTGAGTCTATTCTTTTATATTCATTACATCAGTATATTTCATAATGAAAACAACAAGAACAATATTTTTCAAACCATAAATTCCAATTGTGATATATGTTCTTGTTTATTTTTTTGAAGTAATAACTTCCTTAGGTGCACCTTGCACTCTTTCTGAACAGTGAACGAAACTGTCACGCATCACTCATCACACATTACGCATTATGCTTCACTCATTGCACATGGGAATGAAAGGTTATTTTTATTCAACTCCTTAATGGGGAGACCCAAATTTCTTTATCTGAGATTAGTCTAATATAATACACGTATGTTATTGCATATAGGCCTAATCAGAGTAATACTTAAAGTATGTAATGTAATGTTTAATATGGAACAATGCTTGACAGCTTTTTTAGATATTTAAATAAACTCAAATCTAAAGCATTTAGAACGTATTTCAGTTTCCATAAACCTATTGTTTCATTCTTATTTAGGTAGTATTTAAATAAATTTGAATCTAAAGTACTAGTTACAAACATATTTAAGTTTCCATAAACCTATTGTTTCATTCTTAGAATATAATAACAAAAAGAAGTCCAATCAGAGCAAAATTCCACTAAATGATTAATTCACAAATATAATTATATATTTTGCACCTAACATTACTTTATAAAAATCGAAATAAAAATAAATAATTTTATTTCATATAAGTTTTCACTTCTATCATGTGGTTATGAGCACACAAACTACGTTTTTTTTTGTTGTTTCCTACGTGAGTTGCACTAACATTTAATAATAATAATAATAATAATAATAATAATAATAATAATAATAATAATAATAATAATAATAATAATAATAATAATAATAATAATAATAATAATAATAATAATAATAATAATAATAATAATATTAATAATAATAATAATAATAATAATAATAATAGAAATAGAATAGAAATAGAAATAACTTTATTGAAAATTAGTAGTTTTGGGTCCTGATAAGTTCAAGGAACTTAACATCAGGTGCCCATGATACAATCAAATACAGTTAAAATTATATACAAGACAAATATAACAAAAAATAAGTATACATATTTGCAACTATTATGAATATTTAATATACTGTAAAATAATTTTCACTTTAATACTAATAACTTGTTAACAATGTAAAAAAGCATAGGCGCACAAGCAGCCTTTGTGAAGAACAGATGAAACAAAAAATAGTACAAAAACATCTAATAAAAACCAATTTAATAAATTCACATATTTTGTAACCACAATTTAATTTTTCTTTTAAATTTTTGCGTATCTGTTGACAAACTGATACTTTCAGGCACACTATTTAACAATAATGGAATAATACATTTTAGCGATCTTTCACCATAATTATTAAAAAATCTAGGTATAATATAAAGTTGCCGTCTAACAGAGTATGGAATCTCTACTTTTTGCTTGTAATTATCATTATTATAGATTTACAAATATTTAAGAATTTATAATATTTATCTGGTGGTAGTGTATCAAATATCTCAAACAATTCATTATCATTTACATGTCTAGTACCTAATCCCAATTTTAAAATCCTTAATTGCATAGATTTTAATCTATTTATATGAACCATACTCGTACCACCCCATATTTGAACTCCGTAGCGTAAAATAGACTCGACCAAGGATTTGTATACAATCTTAAAAATGTTTTCATCAATTAAAGGTCTTAAGTAATAAAAACAACCAACTAACTTTTTCATCTTATCAACTAAGAAAGCAGTATGAATATGAAATTTTAAATGAACATCGAAGTATACCCCTAAGTACTTAAAGTCATTTACATATAACAATTTAGAGCAGTTATCACAATTTGATTTAATATTAAAGCACTTGGAACTATGCAACTCAAATTGTCGCAATCTAATGTCTATTTTTACAAAAGGTGACCGAAAACACATAGATTTCGTTTTTTCACTATTAAGCAATAAATTATTACTGTATGACCACTTTACAATTCTATCAAATTCCTCCTGCATCGTTGCAATACAAGTATTTATATCTCGATGAGAGTACAAAAGAACAGCATCATCAGCGTACATGAATAATTTACATAGTTTAACCATATTGAATAACTTGTTGACATAAATTATAAACAAAATCGGCCCTAAACAGCTTCCTTGAGGTACGCCATATTTTAGAAAACTAATATCACTAAAAGTTTCTGCTATCTTAACGTAAAATGTCCTATCAATTAAATAATTTTTAAACAATCTTAAAAACCTATCACCTACACCTATTTCTTGCAATCGTGTAAGTAGAATATTTACATTAACAGTATCAAAAGCACGAGAATAGTCAATAAATATGGCAATAACAAATTTACCCTTATCTAAATTATTATTAATATAGTCATTAATTTCAACCATAAGATTCTCAGTGCCTTTACCTTTCTGAAACCCGTATTGATTATCATTTATAATATTATTTTCTTTTATATATTTATTTAGGTGTAATACAATATATTTCTCAAAAATCTTTTCTATTACTGACAATATAGATATAGGCCGGTAATTGGAAACATTACTAGAGTCTCCTTTTTTATATAACGGCCGAATAATAGAAATCTTTAGAATATTAGGAAAATATCCATTTCGTATACAGTTATTTATCAACGTTGATAATAAATGGCTAAAAATATTTTTATTATTTATTATATCAATAGCTCTTACTTTATCTATACCTGGTGATTTATTGATAGAAATATCCTGTCTTATTATTTTATCAATCGTGTTTGCTTTTGTAAAAGGTAAATAAAAGTTAACTTGTGTAATGCAATCTGCAGCAAAAGATCCTTCTCCATTCAAACATTTATTGTCATTGACCAGGTCATCTATTTGCTTAACAAAATTATACGAAAATTCATGTACAATGTCTGCATAATTGTTACCAAATGAACTAATAATTTTCTTATCAGTATTTTTGTCAGTTTTCCTATTCAATACTGTATTTACTTCAACCCATAATTTCTTTGTATTAAATTTATTTAGTTCAAACTTATTTCTAAAATATTGATTCTTAACTTTTTTAATTTCATTAGTAATTTTGTTTCTACAGCTAATATAATTTAGTCTATAATTTATATTATTTGGATTAGATTTCCACTTTCTAAACAAACGATCCTTTTCCTTAATTTTTATATACAATTCATTCGTCATCCATGCTTTACATCTTTCCCTAGGAACTAAATTATTATTTTCTTTATTCACAATTATACTACTTGAATTATAGATCGAGTTGAATGTACTAACAACATTATTCATAAATGTATCAGCGTTGTCGTCAACGCAAGAGTTCCAATCAAAATTTTTAATGAGAAAATCCACTTTCTTATTGCTAATTTTTTCAACATAATTATCAGTAATTCGGATACTAGATGGACTAACAGTTGGTCTTGTTCTGCTAATAGAAACAACAATAGGATAATGATCTGCAAATTTATGGTGAACAACTGAAGAAATAATTTGATTACTTTTTGATCTAACAAATATGTGATCAATTAAAGAAGATTTTAATTCACCTTCTTTTACTTCCTCTCTAGTTGCTGTCTCTATCACATTAATTAGTCCAATAATAATAATAATAATAATAATAATAATAATAATAATAATGATGATGTAAGTTATTATTAGTTATTTTGTATCACAAGTGAGGATGCAGGCCAATTAGTAGCATTCTTGAGTACTACTATCATGGAAGAGTAAATCCTATTAGTAGAGTGCATGTTACTCCCAACCAAATTGTACTACCTAAAATCAGTGTAAAAAATGATAGTTACAGTTTTAAATTTACACTTGAAACTGTAATCTTACACACTCATCTATTTAAAGTATTTAATGACAGTTTAGCACAAATAAGAAGTGTTGTTAAGAAAAATACTGGTTACACCATCCTTTCTCAAAAGTTTGAGGAAGGAAAACAAACTGCAAAAATTTGACAAGTAAGAGTAAAGTATTTTTTATTATATACATATAACCTACAATAACTGTACCTAATTCATTAGTTGTCAATCCTGGAATCAATAGGCAGCAGCTTACCATGCTCTTTTTTCTTAGCATCATTCTGTAGTAAATTTTATTACTTTTTTATATTGCAAGTCAGCGATATAACAATTTAAATGATGACCACTGTCCTTCACTAACCTGTATTCTCCTTAATGTTGTTTTAATATAACCAATATTTATTTTATTTTATTATTGAGTACATGTTTCAGTAGATCTATAATCATCAGAGTATATGTATATATACAGTATTTAAATTTGAACTACTTAATCCTTACAACAATTCTTTTATAAAACAGTGTCTCTCCAGTCATTTGTATAAAACAGTTCTAACAGAATTGTGACAGTGCAATTTAATTTTAACATGTTAGAATATTGTAGAACCTAGCTAGGATTCAATTCAGGTTAGCATTTATTTAACTACTTACTTAACTAAGCTTTACAGACATTCTGAAATAGATGTGATAAAAAATTGAATTTTTGCACTGAGGAATTAAAAATTATCATATACTATTACGAATCTAATTTAATTATTAATGTAGTAATTTATTATAACACTAGTTCTTTACTCAATTTTTCTTTATGCTAAATTATTTTTGTTTATGTTTGCCATTACAAGTCAATTAATTAGGCAAGTTCATTTAATTCGGTCTTATCTGAGAAGATTGGAGTAATTTCTTAGATGGAAATGAATGTAACTTGTACTTAATGATGCGCACCATAAAGTTCCAAGATTGATAATCTTAGAAACGCCAGTATAAGAATATTATAATAATAGTAATAATAATAATAATAATAATAATAATAATATATTAAGAATAATGATTACAAAAAAATGTTTTCATACATCGAATCGATTAAAGCGTATTTTATTTCAAGCAATCATGCTGAAAAGTATACTAGATGTTAAGCCCGGCTTGCCAATAAGTTGGTTAATTATTTTACTTTAAAATTTGCTGGTTGTGATAAATGTTCATTGTTGCAAATAAAGATTATTAAATTAAAAGAAATATCTAAATGAGGCCAGCTGGTATAGAGTTGCTGTTAACTGTTAAGTACCACAGTTTTGGCTAGCGACTTTGAATGGTGACCAACCGAATGCCAATCATGAGCAAACTCCACTAAGAATCCCTGTTCAAATTCATACCTAATCCACGTCAAAAAAATGAAATTGAGTGGTTGTCATTAACGTACAGTACCGATAACGAGTTTTAAAAAAAATTAAGCTCTATTAGTCTTTAGGTATTTTGAAAGTTAAAATAAGTTTAGAGGTTGAAAATGTAAGATGACAGTAATCTGAGTTTTGAAAAGCCCGCGATTACGGTTTGTGTTTTGTTGAAAGTGGGTGAACTGAAGTATCAAGGTGGCATAAAGATAAAATATTGTAGTGGTGGGAAAATATTAACGAGGTATTTTGTAACTTTCGCGAATTCTTATTCGGTATTCTCAAATTTAATCTAATTATTAATAGTAACGGGCCCGTTATTCTTTTCTGTTCCAAATAATTTATTATTATACATTGTTGTTAATAACAAATGGTTGATGTAACGAACTTTAGTGTCTGAAGTGAGGTTATTTTGTATTAACAGATTTTCTACTACACAATTCGTGTTCAGATTTTACATTTCTATACGTAAGTAAATAAATATACTCTCTTTTTGGGTAATTTTTGTTGAATATGTTTTAAATTGTAGGTTTACTGAAATGCCTGTATTAAATTAGCAATCGTAATAGCAGCAAGGGTAGAAAATTATTTAACACGGAAACACTTTCATTTGAATGACATGCAAGGTTTTTATTAGCGTTTGATTAAGAACAACTTTGGGTACCCAACTTTGTTTAGCTGAATAAGTAAGTTAATGTTATAATTTCGTTAGTATATTTGTGTAATGTATTTGTGTTGTTTACTATAGATTGTTTATTATTTTGTGTAAAATGTGTTGTTTTGTTTTAAGGAAATCGATAACGTAACGTTTTTAATTTAAAATGATTAACAGTTCACGGAAGAGAATACGTTCTGTCTTTTCTTGTTAAACCAATTTAACGTTTTAATAGGCCTACTTCGACAGTAGATAATTTTGTTTGTTGATTTGTTGCAATAGATTTTAAATGTAGCCCTAAAATACAAATTAATAAAAGTATATATTGAGTTTCATTTCATTATTATTGCCAATTAAAAGCTATATCAGGAATGATTTGTATTATTGACTTGGCTCCATATCAATTGAGGTAGGAATTGACATAGTAATTTTATTTTTATGCATTTATCCTTAGATGATTTTTATTTTGACCTGTTAAAATGAACAGATGTTAAGATTAAGGCCTCCGATGAAATAGTTGTCATGTTATAGTAGAATAGTGTAGGTATGTGTTTGTCAAAAATATTTTTAATTGTAGTTACACCAGTGTAGCATCTTTTAAATACTTAAGTGTATATTTTGTAAGGCCGTGGCTGAATTGCAGTGTTTTATGTTGTAGGTCTAGGTATCTAACATATGTTATGTTTTAGTATATAGTGTCTACACAGAGGTTTATTTGTTGTTACAATTGTCGTGTTGGGGTAAACATCATTTTGTTTCATATCTTTTGTGATTTGATTAGACTTAATTTATTTTTATCAAACATAGATAGTGATAGGTCTGCAAAACATGGTACTCAGGTTTTGTGGGTTAGTACTGAGGATGTAATGATACACATTATTTTGAATAAAATTGCACCTTGTTATTTGTGTATGTTTTAGTATAGTTATTGGCTTCTATAATGAAACTCATTAGTAAGGATATTCTATCTAATCTAATCCACTTTGCAACTTTTTGTTATTATAGTGGCTGTTCTACAGGACTAGGCCATATACTGAAACCCAAAATTAAAAAAACGCCATTAATTTCTATTGAGCGCATCTTCATCCGTTAGACCTGTGGTTCTCAAAGTGTGCGCCGTGACCAAACATTGCCTGGGGTGCCATGCCTTGGCACATGTAGTTATTTCCTTTTTAAACATTTTACCTTCTTATCTTCTCTGGGAATGGAATTACCCACGTAACGTACGTGATGACAATGTACAATTTGTTCTGTACAATGATTATTGTAATATAATTACAATTTGTTTTGTTCAACGCTTGGTTCATATAAAGGGTGTCACCGGATCTGTAGATAAACGGAGCCGTGGGTCTACAAAGTTTGAGAACCATTGCCTTAGACTCTTCTTTCCACAACTCTAATAAAACCACCATCTACTCATTTCTTAGTTGACCTCGCTTCCTCTGCTTAACTGGAACCCATAGCCACATCTTCTGGGGCAACTTGTCCTCCATTCTTCGCAGATGTCCATACCAGATAAGTTGTATTTCTTCAATTTTGTCAATTAATAGAACCTTCTTTAAATTCTCTTCTTACCTAACTCGATCAGTTCAGTCAACTGACAACTTTTCTATATACTCATTCCAATAGTTGTTCTTCTGCTTTTAAATCTTAGTTGGAGAGTTCAAATATTGAGTCATAAATTGATGAGCGTTCAACAAAAGAACAGAAGATTCTATTTTTAGTGCCACAAGATACACTCTACAGAACAGAATGACAACATTTTGATGATGGCCCTATCTCTGCCAATGTTTTGTGTTTTTTGCTTTTTGTTAACAATTTTTGATTTGCGAAAAACAATTATGCTGTGGAAATTTTGAGCATAACTTTCTGTACAATGAGTACAAATGGTTTTGACTAAAAGTTATGTATTGCTAATCTGATTTTTGGTTTTTTTTCTAGATTTAGTTGACAGTGAAACGGTTCTTGCCATGGCAGATCAAGTTGAATCCGTACAAACTGAAACTCAGGATACCGCTGCTTCTGAACAACAGCCAGACAGTGAATTTGCCAAACCAAGAAACGAGGTATGTTTAGATTTTAAATTATTTTGTCTGAATTTTTAAGCATGTGTTAAGATAGCCTTTTATTATTGTGATAAACAATTCAAATATTAAAACTTGTCCAGATTGTATTAGAATAAATCTAAGGATGAGTAACTGTCAGTTAAAAACTACCTTGACATTGAATTACACATATACGAGGTTAACTATACTACTTATGTTGATTAAGTTTCATTGTAATCTGTCTACCTGTTGAGTACTGTAGGAGTTTAAATAAATTAGTTGTTTTAATTTTTCTAGGTTGTCATCTTGTTGAAAAATTGTTGTGCAAAAAATTATTTTTGTTTTCTATTTTCTCAGTAAGTTACTCTTGATGATGTCTGAAAAATTCTTGTATTGAGGTTTATATACTGTGGAATGGTCTTTTTCTGATTTACATATGTGGGCTTTACAAAATTACTTTTACTTAACTTTCTCTTTTGTACATTCATAATGATATCATTGACTTAACAATGTTGGAGGTAATCTAAACTCCCTTTCTTAACTTTATTGTAGTGTAATTTGTGTTTTCCCGTAATACATCTACAGGTTAACTATAGACTACAAAAAATGTAGAAGCTAATGAACTATAACACAACTAAATACAATGTTCACCTTCTGCACCACTGTTAACTGTTGTATCAACTTATGAGAGCTGTTAATGAACTACTGGCACAAAATAACAAGCTATAGTACTATTTGAACTATTATCATCCTATTTATCCATCTTTTAAGTTTCCTCGACTGAGGCCCAATATATTCCTCTTCCTCCTCTCTCTTATTGCTGAACCAGCTTTCCTCTATTGCTCTCTTGGCATCACATCGTTTTGCTGATTCATCTATAACTAAACATATCTACTTCACTCTTGGTCTTTTACCGTTCATTTCCAAGCACAGCATCCTTTGATGTGATCAAACCATCGTAACTTTGCCCAAAACTCCTTATCAGACTGTCCATCCCCAGTTGTTCCTTAATTATGTCATTTTTCACTCTATCGCTTCTTTTCTTTCCTAGCATTTTGCTTGTGAACTTCATTTTGACCACCTGCATTGTACTTTCCACCTTCTTTCCTTCTGTCTATGTTTCTGACATAAGTCAGTTTTGCCATAAATTATGCATTATATACAATCTTCTTACAATGCATAGGAACTTCTTGGCCTCAAACTAAGCTCTCATACTGTAAAAGAAAAGCACTTGCTTTCTGTACCCTTTTAATTAACTTCTTTTTTAAATTTTTGATGTGAAAACTTCACAATATGTGAATTTTCGAACTTCCTTGAAAATTCCTACTTATCATTTAGTCTGTTTCCAAGTCTCTGTCGTCCCTCCTCATATCTTTTCTGTACCGTCACTTTAATTTTTCTTTACTGAATTCCAAACCACTTTTAACAATTTCATCATTTCATTACTACAACGCCCTTTAGAAAAAAAACTAAGGTTATTAAAGTGCAAGTAAGGGATTACGTGAATGTTCCCCCTCCTCTTTGCTTCGTTACATCAATGGTGCTAACTTGGCTATGCATCTAACATGAATAGCTTTTTTTTATCTGTGTTGTTTAAAACTGGCTTTTTGTATTTTTATTTGCATTCGAACCTTGCTCGCATTAAAACTTTCTTATTCCACATTTTTAAATGAGCATTTTGATTTGTAATTATTATTTATTAAATTATAAATTGTACTACATAATGATTCCATTCTGTAAGTCGCGTTTCGAACAACAGTTAGATTAAACTTTGTAATGTCTCATTAACAGTAGTTTCTGATAAAAATGTGAAATATTTTCAAGGCTATACAACCTCTTTATTGTATTTGTTACATCTACAGTATATTCAATTCCTTAAAAATAGCCAATTTACCATTTTTCTCAGGAAAATTCCCAGAAAAGCTTTACAACTTCTAGTAACACTTATTAACATTGCAACTGTTTAAGATTAACAAATTACATTTAAAAATAAATCTCTGGATTTCTACAACTTAAAAATATGTAATGTTTTTACAATAACTTTAAATAATCTCCTAGAAAATAAGAAAATTTAAAACGCTGGAAAACTCAGTAATTTACCTTTTTAACTGTTCAAGGTAGCGAATTGGGACCATTCTTAATCGACTTGCCAATTAAAAAAGTACTACAGATGCTTCACAATTGTCAATAAAAAAATTGATACCAATGAAAAAACCAAAAAACCATTTACGTTATCATTTTCCCCATTTTTTATAATCACTTTGCCCTGATAATTTTTTAAGAGACAATTTTACACTGTCAGCATTTCAGAAATTGCAAAGGTCTTCAGAAGAACTTAAGAGTTTGGTATATAATAATCTTTTATATAATGAGTAGTTCTTGAGATAATAATTCTACTTGAAATGATAGTATCAAAGTCATTCAGTAAGTTAATGCTTACCCAACCAGTCCGGTCAGCAGACTGCTGCAGCCGTGATTATTATATATAATTGCCGAAAGTAGTTGTCTAGTGGTCATTATATTTTTTTTTACAACAAGCTGTGATGTTACTTGCTATTAGATTTTAAAACAATGTTGTAGCATACTTATAAACCTACAGTACAAATGCATTAAATTGTTGAGATTGGCAAATTACATTTAAAAATAAATCATTTCTAATTGTAATGCAGAGCGTTTTATAATGTTCTTCGGGATTACAAAAATTCAGTACAAAAAAACTATTTCACTTACCTAAATGAAACTCGTTTGGGCCGATACAGGTACTCAAACAGTTATTTTTAAACATCTATAAATTTTCAATGTGTGCTCCTTTGGTGACACAGCACACATTCAACATGAAAGTCTAGCTCTTGCCAAACACGTTCTAACCCTTTTGATAGAGTTGATTGCATTGATTATGCGATCCTTCAGCTCAGTGATATCATTTGGCATTGGTGAAACACCTTGTCTTTCACATAACCCCAGAGAAAGAAGTCACATGGTGTGAGATCTGGAGATCTTGGTGGCCACAGCATAATGTGTTTGTCTTCATCAGATGCTTGTCCTATCCAGCACCGACGTGTTTTATCTCCATCAGATAGATGCTGCATTAATTGAAGATGGAACAGTTTGAATAATAAATGTTTACGGAGAATTCTCCACACCGTTGTTTTCAGAATTATTAACTCTCTGCCTGCAGACACAGTCAATTATGAGCTGCAAATAAAACTTGCACGCACATGTTTGACATTGGCATTTGAGGTTGATGGACGATCAGTTGATTTCCGCTTGCATAAGCAACTAGTTTCATTGAATTGTTTATACCATACACAAATTGAATTGTCACGTGGTGGATCCTTATTAAATTTCAACCGAAACACACGTTGCACAGTAATTACTGACTTCACGTAAAATTCTAACACACAAAACGACTTCTCACTTCCCATGGCAGCCATTCTCTCTACTGTCTTCGTCTAGCAGGCAAACTGTTAATTAACTCCCCAGAATAGGTGTAAAACTGTTTGAAGTACTCTTTCGTACAGTACTTGTTCATTTTTATAAGTGAAATACCTTTTTTGTTCTGAATTTTTGTAACCTCGAAGTACATTATGAAACGCCCTTTATAAAGGTTATGAGATAAACTTCTACTGTATACACTGTAGTTTCAGTTCTATAATGTTAATTAAAATTAGATCCTGCTTTTTAATCCTGGCTACTCTTTGTACGTTTAGTTGTATTGAATCTATGAACCGCTGCAGATTTAAATTTCCATTTGGTTTTGGATTTAGCGTTTTACTTTGAAGACATATTCAAAATCATTATCTTAGAAGTACATGGAACATACCCTACCATAAGCTAGAAAGTAATTATCTGTACGTTTACAGGCACACATCATGCCTTTGTCAATTCATCTTCAAAATTTGATGAAACATAATTTTCTATTTGTTTACTGCTTTTTTTATAATAATTTAGCATGTAAATTGTAGGTACAGTTTTTGAGTTGTAATGGTAGCTCTGACCTAGAGAACACAGCAATGGAGTGGGTAGCAGTGCAGGGTCATTATCATACATTAGTGTACAAACATCATACAACACATTAGTCACAACAAAAATAAAACGCCGGCCGCGTTGGCGATGTTGGTAAAGTGCTCGCCTCTCATCACGCGGTCTAGGGTTCGAATCCCACTCGGGCATGGCATTTTTTCATACGTTACAAAAAATTCATTTCATCCTTCACCGCCTGCATTAGCAGCAATTTGCAAAACAGTCGGACGTTAAACCAAAAAAAAAAAAAAAAAAAAAAAAAAAACGACAAAAATAAATCATTCTGATGAGAAGTCGTTGTTTGAGATTCCTCATTACATTGAAATGGTAGTTTCATATATTATAGCCTATAGCTATCTTTCATGAAATTTTATTTTCAATTTACTTAGTAAGTGTATATTCACCAACGTGGACGATGGTTTTAGTTAGACTAGTAGCAGCTAGGCTCTGTCGGGTGAGAAACACCGTTTAACCTCGTGGATTGTAATATTTAAATTTAAACATTAGTGCTAATTGAGATGGTTAGCAACCAATGATGTCACGTAATTGGTTATCTATTGTGCATCTTCCTTGTGATCACTACCTTGTATTATAGTAACCTTGGAAAAAACTACTAATTGAATCAAAGTTTTTGTTTGTTGCTTTTTGTTAGAATCTAATCCTTAAAAGTTAATTACGGTTGTAATTATAAAATGAAGCATATCTGGTTTTTATTGATAACTATTATGTGACAAACTAGATCTATGTGACACATGAGAAACAATGTTCAATATTTATGCTGCACTGCTTCCCAGTCCAATGCTGTTGTTTTGAAGAGCCACCATTCTGACATGTATACTGTACTGTAAATTATTTGTCCACTTAAGTTCCAGAAAATATTTTCATTAAATTACATATTTATTCAATAGCTATTTATTAAATAGCTATAAAAAAGAAAATTAATGGAAAATAGCTATAAATAACAGGCGTGCGATAAAATAATTGAAATTGGTTCTATGTGGGCCAGAACGATAGGAGAGATATTATTAATATTTTAATTGTAGTAGTTTTCATTATTTTTTCTTTTAAGTTAGTATTTTTTACCAATTTTTATTAAGTTACTTTGTTAACTTTTTAAGTTTCTGAATTTTTGAGAATGCTTTTTTATTATAATTTTGTTTTAGATGACAACGAATGAGGTAGAGAAATTGGAGGAGGCCAAGTTGAAAGCCAAGTATCCGATGGCTTGTGGATTTCCTTTAAGTGGACATTCTGCATTTCTCCAAAAGAAATTGGCCAAAGGGGTAAGAATAATTTATTTTATCTTCTATGTACTGTTTCACATCATTCTTAATTTTATGTGATTCTGTATTTTTTTAAATTCATCTTCTTCTGAGAAAACATCACCGTTGATCTTTAAGCTTAGATATCCTTGCTCGAGAATCAAGTTGAATATGAGTTAGATAATTTACATTCTCTATTACGCAATTTTGTTATGTAAATTAAGAAAGCAATGTTATCATGAAAAAATCAGTTTGTATTCCAGCTGTACTAATTTTTCATTAAACCCAAAAGAGTCTAAAGAATTGTTTTTGAAAGTGTTTGTTTGTATACATATATATGTTTTCAGTTTAAACTCGCTTCTGAGGTAACTGCACCAACGTGACCTTGGATAGCAAAAACCTTTAATAACTCAAAATCATTAAACATTTTACTATTTGTTATTAGCTAGACTATAAATGTTTATGCTAATTGTATAATTTAATATCGTTCTTTTAGTTAGGCTTTTGGTTAAAACATATTTACTTATTTTTTGTCTTGTGTCGTCATTTCTTTTGCTTGCCCCGCTGTGTTATGCCAGTGGTTTTGCTCTAACAAAACTTTTTGATTTAAACAAAAGGCCTATTTCATGTAATCTTTAAGAAAGGCTAAATGTATCAGGTGCATTAGGAAACAATGATTTAATTGTTAATATTCTTGATTTTAAAATGCTGGGGAAGGGAGAAAATAGAGGGCTAAGGAACCAGAAATTAGGAGTTTTAATGAAAGGTATGAACTTCAATAAGTATTAGACATGAAGCAGCAGTAAGGGCTTGGAGTCCTTGCTTTATGATAAAACGATCGTGGTCCGATTGGAGTAGCCTGAAGTGTCTGGTACTTGGGTCATGTAGAACAACGGTGTGGTGTGGCTGTTAATTTGTTACACCAATTCAATGCCCTTATGGGCTGTGCCCAGTTAGTACCTAAGGTTCTCTTGGAGAACCAGTTCAGACAGTTGGTGAGGGCTGTGGAGCATCGCAGGGTGTGGCACTCTCATGGGTTACTTCATGAGTGTGTTATTCTGGACCCTTCGGAGAGCTTTTTATAGTGATTTGTGGTGTACACAGTGAGCGATCCTGTGCTGTCGAGACATTGTTTAATGGGGCTATTTCGGGAGACTTGCTAAATGCCTCCTGTGATCAATAAGAACCTTCAGGTGATAACTGGCTACTTATGGGCATGATCCTCCAGGGTTTTGTCAGCTGCCGGGTGGTGCGATTCTGATGGGGTTTTCTTGCGAAAGCACCGTGCGGTGCTGGGTGGAGGGATTGGGGATCGTTTCTGCATTCTTACAGGTCTGATTGCCTTCTTTTTTATTTTTCTTCCTTTTGGGTCTTCTGTTCTTGAGGGTCCTGTCTGCATCATCAGATACCTAAAAGATTTTCGGGGAAATATTTCTGAGCAGTCCCGTGTAATCTTGGTGGGAGGTGACTATAGTCTTACCGACAGGTTGGCAGTGATAAGATTTATGTTTATTTTCATGTGTTTGTTGAGGGCAGGTGACTTATAATTTTTGTGTATGTATGATGAGAATCATTTTGAAATCAAAGAAGGTTTAATTAAATCGTTAAATGTTATTTTTTATGTTGCAGCAAAAATATTTTGATTCAGGTGATTATCAAATGGCCAAACAAACAACTGGTGCATGCAAAGAAAGGCAGGCTCCTCAAGCAATCTTGGCATTTGGTACTGGAGAAGCTATTCCTACACCTGAAAGTGTTCCAGTAAGGAAAACTTCCATAATACAAACAAAATTTACACCGAGCTCAGCTACCTAGCTTATTAAAATTTTTGACTGATTCATGTTATTTTGTTAATAATAATTACTTATAGTGATATTGCATCATAATTATTATTATCAAGCTTGGACTATTTATTAAAACATCCAATGATTATTTTTAGTTTATTTCTATTTTTATTTTTTAATTTTCAAAATGCAGTTGATAAAAAATAGGCTGTTATTATGATTATGTTTACTAGTTTTATAAATGTAACTATTATTATTATTGTTTTAATAAACATTATTTAATTGGACTCTCATGATATATTTTACTCCTGTTTTTGTATTATAATAATTAATTAATAATAAATCAAAAGTTGAATTAATATTTATTAAGTAGATAAAAATATGATTTTTTTGTTATACATATTAAAGTTGTTGATAAATTTCTTTATATAGATATAAAAAAATAATAATTGAAATAAATCTTTTGAGTGCTTTTAGCCTGTTCTTTATAGGCATTTTGTCAATTCAAATATACAAAAATTAAAAAATTGTAGTTCTGTTTGATCCAGTAGTTAAATGAGAAATATAGAAGAGTAGTTTAAAAAAAGCTTGTCATTTTCATTTGTATAAAATCATGCCTGTAGAGTTGGGAGTTTATTTAGTTAACTATTATATAGGTGTGTTATTTTTTTTATTACATTAAAGTATTAATTTCTCAAGGATCAATCTTATCCAAGGTAGAAACCAAGATTTATAAAAACTAATAAGGTAATGCCGTAGTAAATGAATAGATTTTGACTTTGAAGTCAATTTGTTACATGTTCCTATTTTTACGTGCCATGCTAGTTTACAGATATTCCCAATTTATTCACCTTCTAATTCGTTAATAAAATAATAGCCCATGGTGTTTAAGTTGGAGAAATTTACTTTAAATAAATAATCTTAGCTTATTGCTGAGTGTCCAAAATTTTATTATGAAATTACAAATATATTTGTAGTTTTACATTAAGGCTTTCAATTTTTTACTGTCATTTTAGTTTCTTGATTTTATATTATTTTAACTGAGCCAAAAATTCAATTTGATTTATCATGTTTGGTTACACCTTAATTCTTAAAGTTAGATATTGAGCACTAATAAAATGAAAAAGGTAGTCATTAGTTTTGAAGCGCTTCAAAACTGTCTGAACTTAAATGAAATTTTTGATTTGTTATATTTTGTGTGGTGGTTTTGTTATATTTTATTCAAAACCGACTACCTTGGATAATTGAGTCTGATGTTGAAGCATTGCTATAGAATACAGTTGTCCAATCTGTGTAGCAACCTCTGTTGTTAGATCGGGGTTTGTTAAATGTTAATGAAGGGTTGATGTATCTTTTTTCTGCATTAGTTTTGATTCTGTGTTATTAAAATACTGTCCATAAAAATTAAGTATTAACATTATTAGCTTGTTAAAATTAAGTAATGATTTTATTTCAGATTTTTTAAGTTTGTTTACCATTAACAAACTACTAGAATTTCACGTACATTCATTTTCAGCCACTCTTGAAAAATTATACCGCTGATTAAACGTGTTCAGTTATTTTGAAAATATAAATTGGGCTGACTGTGAGATAATGATCCATCAGTTTAGTTTGACATTCACATACTTGAGTGAACACGTATGTAAGTGTTCTGTATTTTAGGAGTTTGTGGAATTTTTTAGTTTACAAATGAAATTTTAAATTGCATCCTGCCAACCATTTAATATACATAGCAGTATGAATAAAATTTATCTTTACCTTACCTTTGGTTGTCTTTTTAGTTTAAAAAACTTACACGCGTTTTGGTGGTATTACTTTCAGATTTTTAACAAAAAAATTTAGTCATTTGTCTTCTTTAACAGGTCGGTAGTTCCACCTTACAAATTGTTTTTTAATGATACATGGATTAAGTTAATTTTGAGCAGTTTAACATCATTAAAAAGAATTTTTATTGACCTTGGATCATCATTGAAATTCATTCTTACGCTTTTATATTACTGTAGTAATTTTAATGAAACTTCCTTAGATAACTATAATGTTACTAAGGGTTTTTAAAATTAATGTATTGATGTTTTAAGATTTTATTACATTATTTGGGACTACTTTTGTAATTTAAGCACAAATATTTGAACACGTTTATTTACAGGTATATCAAATCTGGTTGAAAGTGATGGTTTTTTTACAATCAATGATATTAATTTTTGTTCAATTAGTTAATTGAAAATTGCTTCAAATTTACGAGAATACCTACTTAATTTTTTTAAGTTGTAAATAACCCTAAAAGGATAATTAATTGGCCATGTTATATATGTTTGTGTTAATTAAGAGTTTAAATGTAACAGAAGTTACACTTATCTATTATTCGTACAATTTATTTTAATATAATTTGTAAATTAAAAATATATTATTAAGTGTAGTTATATAAGTATCATCATTATTTTTTTAAAATTACTATTACATTTGAGAAAAGCTAAAATTGTTTAAAAAATATTATATTTGTTAATATGAATCTTTAAAAAAGCATGAATTTTGTGATTAAATTAAATTGATTATGAAATTATTAACGTATGGTTCTTATTTCTTTATTCATAATATTTTATCTTTTACAAAATACAGTATTTATGATGTAAGTTGTTAAAATTACAGTTTTTGAACTATACAGTATTTTAAGAAATTTATTAATAAAATTTAATGTTCTTTATACTGATGTTTCTCTTGTGCTTTTTAAAAAGTTTACTTAATATGTACCCAGTTCCTGTTAGTGTATCGAGATTTAAACCAAATTAATCCTACCGATTGTCATTGGATCAATTTGTTCTTGCTTCATCTGGTAGTTTTGATTATTACTGACAAAAATTAATTGTATTTATTTACAGGTAAGGCATGTTATACCTGGTAAATTTGATCATAAGAACTGCCACGGATAATGAATTCGCACAAAATTAAGATGTTTATTGCTCAATAAATCTCCATACTTTTGATAGTATATTTCAAGTAAAAGTTGAAAAGGTATTTGTAAACATTTAGGTAGTAATAAAAGTGAAAGAACCGTAACTTAATAGTATAATCCATAACTAAACAGTAAAATCAGTCTCATTAATGTTTGTACTACAGAATATTTACTAGAAAGTTAATCAGCATAGCAAAATAAAATCAGAGTATATGCCAAAACACAGATATCAAAAGCATATACAAGTATAACATGTAAGTCATGGACTTAACAGTAATAAAACACTCTACAAGGTACCAAATCTGAAAGTTTATACACGTAGGTCCAAAGAGTAAACAGAAGAATAAAGATAGCTCGATCTGCATTTGTTGAAATGAAAAACCTTTTAATAGGTAAATCCTTGAGCCTTGACCTGAGGTTGAGGATGGTTTAATGTTACATATTCTTGACAGTGTTATATGGCACGAAAGCTTGGACACTGAATAAAACCATCAGGAGAATAAATTCATTTGAGCTTATGCTGTAGAGGCACATGCTAAAAATACCCTGGGCAGATAAAGTAACCAACAAGACAGTCTTGAGGAGAATGGGAACAGAAAAGGAACTTGTTTACATAATCCAAAAAAGGAAATTGGAATATCTGGGTTACATTACATGTGGACCAAGATGTGAAATACTTAGTTTAATAATACAAGGCAAGATTCAGGGGAAGAGAGATGTGGAAAGGAGAAGAATCTTCGCAACTGTTTTCATTGTACATCAGCAGAGCTGAGGTGTCCAAGGTCCGAAGAGCTGTCATGATTTCCAACATCCTGTCGGAGAGGGCTCAATGAGAAGAAGGTCCAAAGAAAGAACAATTGCTTTTTGTGACATTTACATGTTGGAGACTGCTGACGCCTTTTGAGCATCAAATGGAACTCTACTGTGCAACAGTTGATGCCTCTCTGCCAACATTGTTTTTCATATTTCTATAAATGTGTTATTTCCTTGCCGGCAGCTTGGCAGTTTCTTTTTTGCATTCAGTACTACAGAAATGTTTATTCTGTTGAGTGAAAAAGTGGTTGCACAAAATCATCAAAAAAGTACTGCATCTAAGTTGTTGAAACATAGTGGTATGAAGAGGAATGGTGCACAGGAAAAATTATACACACCCGTTTTTATCATGTAGCACCTTCTGCAGTAATAAACACATTGGTGCCAGTTAATGCTTTTAAAGCGTCAAAAAATAAGTGTCTTGCAGGATAAATCCTTCAAGTGAAAAAGTACCTACATATTTTCTAAAGATTTAAACTGTCCTGTTTACAATGTTTCATCTTCACTTAGCTGTTGCCAGGAATTTATAACCAAATTTTTTAAGGGTCCGTTTGGATATTGTAGTGTAAATTATTAATAGAATGTTATAGGATCTAAACTTTTGTAGATAACTAGATAACAAACTTAAACACATATTTAGTTGATAAATTATTGGTAAATAAATAAGATAGTTCCTATATATGAATTATGCTGATTGGCACCACCCTAAATTTTTCATCGCACTTCCATGTCAGTATGGTGATGCAACTGGGATTTTCCTCTGGGCTCAACAAGTTAATAATAGGCTACTCTGTTCATCCTGCAATTCCAGCCATCTTGTTGCGAGGTGACCATTAAAATAGTACACTCAACCCTCGATGTTCGTGGACTCCTATGTTCGAGGTTTCGACCGTTCGAGATTTTGTATTTGTACCCAAAAAATTCAATTTTCGATAATAACACTCGGTGTTCATGATTTGTACTGGGATCTTGAACGAGAAATATCTCTCTCAGCCCCAGCCTTCTCGTGTACTCCCCCTGCGTAGTGCATTGACCTGTTGGCTTATTGCAGTTTGTTATTGTGAGTAGTTAACAAGTCAATTTTGTCCTCTGCAGTTATTATCTTCGATCAGTCAGTAAGTGATTTTTTAAAATTTAATATTATAATTGTTTATACACAGGCATGGGGCCTAAAAACAGATTGGTTCAATAAATAATCCAAATAAAAGATCGAAAAATATTATAGATTTATTTAGAAACTAAAGTAAAAATTATTTAAGAAAGTGACAGTGGTGTACGTACAGCCGATATTTTTAAACAATTTAATTTGCCTTAGACTACTGTAAATAGTTTCATAAAGAATAAAGAAAAATATAAAACGGCAGCTAAATAAACCTCCGCTGAAGTTAGGTTATTAAAAGTTCGTGAAGATATTTTTGTGAAAATGGAGAACCTTATGTATGTTTTATATCATAACCTTATGTATGAACCTTGTATAATAGGGCAATATTTTTCGATTGCAAAACACATTTTACATTTTAATCAAGTTAGTTAATAATATTTTGTATTCTTTAATTAAAAACTAAATTTTTCTATAACACACAGTATTTTTATTTGAAATAAGCCAAAACGCCTTGTTTATCTCTTTAAAAAATAGGCACTTATCACTCACATGGAACCGATTAGAAATTTTACATTGAAAATGGATCTCGATGTTCATGATTTCGATTTTCAAGATGGTTTTCATGGGCCCAATTAATCTCGAATATTGAGGGTGCAGTTTATATTTTTTATCATTTCGAACCTTAGAATTTAACAGAATCTAAACTACGCTAGATACAGCAGTGTATATACAGTTGCTCCTCGTTTTATTGGAATAATTGGGGGTTGGCGATGTCCATTATATTATTGGATTTATTTTTGAATAAGTAATAACAGTCCCAAAATCATCCTCTCTCTCTCTCTTGATCATTAAAAATATACCAAGTCTTCATATCATGTCCATTGACATGAAGTCAATTGAAGCCGCAGAAAAAATATTTTAAGAAAATGACGAATCTTGTTTCGATGATGAACCAATAAATGAAAATACTGTATAGGTAGTTGCATGGTCTATAGACAGTTTTGTTTTTTTTTTAGTTTCATCTTCAGCGATACCAATAATGTTGATGTTGGCTACAGAATGGGTAATGGTGGACTTAACATTTATGTCCTTAAAATGATGAGGGAAACACAAGAGATAGATTAAACAAGATATAGTCTAACGTTAAAAAGATAGAAGACAACCTTTTAAAATTCACTCTTTTGACTTCAGGGAGGTAATAAACCAAGAAGTTCAGTTGTACTTCAATATTCTCTCACTCTAAGCCAAAAATAGAGCTTCAGACAATAATAAAGTTAAATATCAGAATCTCCTTTCTGTTTAGTACAAAACAATTAATATTTGAGTAAAATTAAAGATTGCCAAAAGAAATAGTATATAATTTTTAAGTACAGAATTTGTTCACTGTATTAGTATACTATAAATAGCATTAGTATATGAAATGTATCACAGTGTTGTATATGTTTTTAAAGTTTTGAAGGTTAATGATAAGATAAACTAATACAATAATTAAGTCAGAAAAAAGGGAAAATGAGAAATAAGACAATAACTTAGGAAGGAAAGTTAAGTAATTTAAGCAACATCAGTCCATAGTACTTGTGATTATAAGGTGTTAATAATTTATGGCTGCTGAAAAAAAAATGTTAACTTACCTTTGCTTTTAGAAAAAAAACACCAAAATGCTTTTTGTAAACTCAAAGTTCAAAGGTGATTGCTTTACAAAACCCCTAAAATCATAAATGTGAGCTTTTTTCAACCTCTGATCAAGCCGCTAAAAAGCCAGACAAGTGGTAGGAGGTGGAATGCACTGTGTATCCTCTTATAATAACAACCGCTATTAATGATGTCAGAATGTCATTTTAAATTGAGCTGTAGGCACATAAACATGGCTGGTACAATAATTGATGAACTCGCTAATTGTAAATTATTTAGTTTCTTAATGCTTAAAATTTACTGAAGAATGAGCTCGGTAATGAGTGTAAGGAATTTCCTGAAGTATCAAAACCATTATAGAATATTAACTGCGCTACAAAAACCTGTGTGCCCAATGGGTTCCAAAAATGTTGACGATCATAAAGCTCACCGAATGACATCAGCAGTGACTTCCTCACCAACTATGAAGCTGAAAGTTTCTTGAAATCAATTGTTACTGGAGATGAGACCTGTATTCAGTATGTCCCCGCAGTATGCACTCAAATTCACCAAAAAAACTGAAAAAATTTAAACATGTCTTTAACCCTTGCTAACCTGGAAGCCAGAAATCACGCATGTGTCATCACCTTTTTTTAAACTCAATTTTCTCTGCAACTATTCATTATTTTCCAACGGGTTTAGTTCTATTAGATAGAGAATTTTCTCCTCTTTCATTTGATGTATCTTGCATATTTGTACGATGAAAATTGACGTGATGTTATGCAAAAGAAAGATTTTTTAGACAAGCCAGTACTAAAATTTGAGCGTGTTCGTCCATAACTTTTCAATAAAAAAAGGTATTTGTTTGAAAATGACATCATCAGTTAGCTTTAAATGTTATGGTCAAAATCAATAAATTAGAAGTACCAGCGACAAATTTAATGACTCTAAAACCGGACAAAGAAGGTTAACACTACCTGTCTCGCCTAGCCCTTGGTTAAACCTAACAATTAGCGTCAAAATAAACGATAACATATTTTGATTTATGCTAACATGTTTAGAAAAGGAAAATACACAAAACAATGTGCGGAAAAGATAGAAACTTTCATACAAGAGGAGTAAATAAAAATTTAAAAGAGATGACATTATTTTGAGGCGATTTTTTTCATCCAGCACATTACTTTGTTGAACAAAAAGTGTGATTCTTTTGAACGCGTCTATCAATTTGCAATATTTAAAGGCTATTTTTACAATGAATTGCTATATTTATGGACGTATTTTTTCTGTGATTTAATGACACTTTTTTGTACGTAAATTGATATTTCTAAAAGAAAATATTTTTTTAGTTTTCAATTTTTAGTCTGGTCGTAAATGAAAACGGAAAAATTTGGTTCAAACGTGGTTCTAATAAAAAATTTGTTATAAATAAATGGTAATTTTTGAAATTTTTAGGAATGAAACTGAATGAAATAAGAGTTTTTATTAGGCGTAAGATGACAGTCTGCGTGATCGTTATAATCACTGTTCTCGTCGGGTTAAGGAGAGGAAAGTTATGGCTACTGTTTTCTGGGATCAAACAGTTGTGTTTATGGAACGTAGGATTACAATAAATGCAGCTGTTTACTGTCATGACTATAAATCCACTATGGCAAGCCTTTCGAAAAAATATACAAACGCGGACTTCTGGAGTTCTCCCATTATAATAACATGACAATGCTACTGTAACCAAATAGCTTAGAGCAGTTTAAACAGGACACATTTGATCACCAGTCATATAGCCTCGAGTGATAATAATTATAATTATTATTACAATTATTGAGTGATTATAGTTTATTTCTCGATTTGAAGAACTGACCAGGAGGCCAAAGCTTCCAAAACAATAAAGAGCTTCAAAACAACATACAGGTCCATCTCACATCACTGGTAGTAATGTTCTTTGAAGAGGGGATCAGAAAGCTCATCCTCTGATAGGACAAATGTTTGAATCTTCACAATGATTATGTTGAAGAATGTACATAAATTTTATTATTAAATTAATTATGTTCTTTACTTATCTTTTCGTTGGTTTATGGGAGGGTGAGAGAAGCTCTTTGCATTTCATATATTCAACAAGGTAAGTTAATGCACAATATTTACCCTTCAATTTGCACAGACTTGTGGAAAACTATTCGTAGCATTGTGATAACATACAATGATTTTCAGTTGTGTAATCATACTCAAGTCTCTAAGGCCTAATTCTTCACTAATAAACTACTTTATTGATGTAGAATTAAATAATTGTAGAAGTTAACAATAAAAAAACCTAAAACTAGTTTTTTTCAAAACAGTGGAAACAATTAAGAATCTATATGACGAATCTCTATGGTTAATACACTAGCCTACCAAGTGGGAAGGTCCAGGGTTTGATTCCCACCAGCTAGGGTTTAGAAATTATTTTAAGTGAAAACCCATAGTAGTTGCTAATGACCAAGATGTAAATGCGACTTTAAAATATAAACTAACAAAAAATTATACATTTTCAAAATTAACATAATTAAATTTATTTATTTTTTTCATTAATTTTATACAAAAATCCTTAATACATAGTACAGACGTTACTTTTTTAGTACCTGTTACAAAACTTTTTGTACAAAAAAACAATAATATAAATTTTTTATAACTCATTGTACAATAATAATGCTAAAAAGGATTAAGCAGAAATATAGTTTAACATGAAAAATAAAAAGTATAGTTGTTTAAATAGAAAATATATATTTTATCCTTCCTGTAAATGGCTTAGTTTTTGAACAATTAGCATAAATCTTTTATTTCAGTCTAAAAGATCAGATTAATCTAAAATAAAAGAAAAATGGTAGACCTGAGAAAATTAGAGGTTCAACGACGCCTTCCTAGCAGACTTGAAGAGTGTCATTGCATATCATAATTTTAGGCCCAATTGAAAATCACTTATTCTTTATCTGCCTACATAAGATACAGTTGGTACGATGAAATTCATAAGTCAAAAATATACCACTGATTATCTTGAAGTAAACTTCTCCCTATTTCATCAGCCAACAGTTTAACAGTATCCACATCACAATAAAGAGAACAGAAATTTTATGCAAATAAATAATTTTACAGTAAAATTGTAATATTCAAAGAGTTCATCTGTGAAGTGGAGTAACTATTTTCTCCATCAACATTATAAGAATCTTCTAACATTTGTAATTAGCGAGCATAAACATTTAATAAAATACAAAAAATTACATCCAGCCTTGATATAATTATAAGTTCCAAGTATTTTATTGAACATATTAAAATCTCATCCAGTTACAAAACCTAATAAAATGGTAAGAAATTTTTATATCCAACTGTCAAAGTTTTCAGCCATAAACCTGTTGTTGAAAACATTTAAGTAAATATTATCAATATACAATTTTAAAACAGATTGTACAAAAAAACCTCATCTGGGTTAAAAAAAATCAATTGGTAAATATCTGTAGTTTTTTGATACAAAGAAAATTAAAATTTACCCAAAACAGTATTTGAGTATTTAATTTAGATTTTTATAGAAAAATTTAAGCCACTTAAAATTAATTTTTTATGCTGCACTAACTAGGATGTAAATCTGAGTTACTTATATTTCCACAACTTAAAATGACTTAAATTAATAAAATACAGATATTTATCTGTTGCTTTAAATAATAAATAAATAACTTAAAACTTTGCTAAATAAATTTTTGTTAAAATTTTAAAAATCTTAAATGAAGCATATTCTTCTAAAATAGATTATCACACATTTAAAAATATAAATAAAACAATTATTATTACAATATTAAAAGAGTAAATAAAATTCCATACAATAAGATTTTGAAATTGTACATAAATAAAAAATTATAACATTGTACAAAATATAATTATAACTTATTTTTTTTAATAGCTATAATGAACATAATAATGTGCAATAAAATGTGCGTAGAAAAATATTTGGAGTAATACACAATAAAAAAATTATACATTAGCACAGCTTTGTCATTGTACAAATAATTAATACATATTAAATTGCTACTAAATGGATGGTTACTAAAATTTGTGAACACAAATTAAAAAATATCTGTTCATAAAATCATTTTATAATTAAAATACATGCAACTAAAGCAAAATTATATTGCTTCTAGAACTACTGTTCAATACAATTATTCTAACACTTAGGATTCAAAGTCCAGGTCAATATTTATCTGACTTAGACCATTTGGTCATTTTATTTCTTAACATGATCAGTGTGGAGGATGTAATACAGTCGAACTTCTGTAATTTGAATTCAATTTCAGTTCCCTTTAACCTTCCATGCATTTACCATGTAAAAATCCATCTATAACTAAAATTCCACCATTTTTCTAAGTCAAACTATATATTTTGAATCTTTTGCCAAAAATATGCACATAGTTCTCAAAATAGCATTTTTGATCTTTGGATAAATGTAGGTAAAGTGTTGCTTCTTTCATTATAAGAGTAAATGTTCGACCATTAAAAGGAAACAGTCCCTCACACCTACAAGTCATCTGGCTACCTTTATATAGGCCTAACACAGGCATAAACCAAAACAATGATTTCTTTGAATCAACGAATCTTTGGTCAACCACAGAACAATAGAACCATAGACTGTCGGTACAATGTACCATATTCAGCATGTACTGTAATTAAAATAGCATAATTTTGGAATACTGTACACACTAAGTACAATACTGTATTACAAAATTACACTTGTGTAGTAGGCACAAATTTAACATATTGTAAGCTACTGTACTAGCCAATGTGGAATGTTCTGTTTGTTATTTTTGAAAAGCTGCTTTGTTGTTATTTTTCCATAACTCAAAATTTCTGTAACTCAAATTTTTTCCCCATCCCTGGAGGATTCGAGTTATAGAAGTTTGACTGTACTACCCCATGCCATCTTCCACATCGTTCAAAATATTCATGGATCATACAAGTCGATTCTAGTGTTCCGTAGATTTTTTTGTACAAAGCTGTTCAAACGCTGAAAAACAAGAGTTCACTATTTTCACCATCAGCCACGAAAGATGACATGAAGCAAAATATTAACATCCTCTGCACTGAACATGTTAAAGCAACTCTGAAAATTAGATATACATATGAATTCAGATAAACTTAAACTGAAATAATAAACAATATCTGAGATCCTATAAAAATTTAATGTCTAAATTTTGTAATACAAATTTTGTTTTTTTAAAACAGAAAATTAAACCACATCAATATAAATATAGTACAATAGTATTCTAACATATCCAAACAATTATACAAGAATCAAAGAAATTGTAGGAATCAGATGTTTTTCTAAACTTAGTAAAGAGGTCAAATTATATTAAATTTTCAACAAAATTAACAAAAATATGAAGAAAATCACAATTCTATAAAATCCTAGACAGAAGAAAAGACTGATCAGAAACAAAATCATTATCATTTTGTAATAAATGTCTTAAAACGGATAACAAAACTAAAAAATACAAACAATTTGTGATCAACACTATTTTATATCTGATACACTTTTTATACATGTTACCGATAGAAAAATGAGAAAAATTATATAAATAGGCATTAAAAAATAAATTTGTAATTTTACAATAAGATGAACACATAAAATTAAAAAAATTAAATTTCAGAAATGATCTTTCTAGTTAAATTTATTTCAAATGGTCAAATTGTAAGAACGTTACATCTAGACTCATTATCTGATTATTTTTAATTATAAATTCTGGTCCATCTTTATGATAACAATATTATCACTAATTATAAAAATAAATTCAAATAGATAAAACATAAATTTATTTTTCAATAATAATACCAGGAAATTAAAATTTTTTCTCAAAATAATATTACTAATAAATATTTTATTGCAATAAAAGTTACATGCATAATTTTTTTAAAATCACACCTAAATAAAAGTGATAAGTTTTCAAAAAACAAATTAATACAAATTTACATTTCTAAAATTTCCTTTATATTATAAGGAATGGGGGAGCAAATGTGCTTAATATGTTTAAATATTAGATTAATTTCAAAATCACAGTAAACAAAAGGAAATGGCGTGAGCACTCTTTAGTTACAATCCATCCAACAAAATAACATGAAAGTACTTTTTTGAGCAGAAGAAATTTTAACCTACTTATTTTTTTGTGTGCCTCAGTGCTTCAGTTTCACAGCAGTTATGGCACTGTACAAATTGAAAAATATCTGGTGTGAAACACTCACACAGCTTTCTCTTGCCAATATAAATAATGAATAATAATAACCTATGTTTTAATTATTTTAGTAAACAATATAAAATGAAAAACATAACCTAATTTTAATCGTGAGTGAATGACGCAAAATGAAAATCAACCTCTGTTCGACTTAAAATACGGAAAAATACTAATTGGGGCTAAACTAGACTCTGCAGAAGGAAAATCCTTGAAATAAGTTTTAATTTTTAAATTTTCTATAATGGTAATTCTGTACACATTTATCGTAAAGTGCATACTAAGGCCGCAATATTGAAAAATCTCATTTTTTATACAATTTTGATAGGCAAAATACAGAAAATTACTAATTTTATTGATGTTAAACTAAGTGTTGTACAAAAAAAGTTTGAAAATATATAAGTTGTACGTTTTTAAATGTTCTACAACTTCGATTATACACTTTTTCCATAGAATGTATATTAAGGCCACAATCTTAAAAATTTTTTTTTGAGAGCACAGCCCTCTCAAGAATTTCAGCAGACCTGGCACTTACTTGATCATGTAGAGCACAACAAATGTAGTAAATGAAGTGATTTAAAAAAAATCATAGGAGCCATTTTTTGATAAAATTGCACAAATAAACAAATAAATTTCCGGTTGACCCATTTTGATGAAAATGTTCATGTCTGGTCTTGCAGTGGTATCTATTTTAAGTTTCAAGTTTCAACTTGTTTTTGAGATATTTTGTTCACACACAGATAAATCGCTAAAAACATGTTTTTTTTGGATTCATAGGGTCTGAAAACATGCATATTATCCACAGGTATATCCGGTGAAAACTCAATTTCTAAAAATCAACTTGAAAACAATACCTACTTTTCTTTCCTATATATCCATATAGAGCAAGAGAAAGTAAAAAATAATTACAAATAATATATACAAGCAATAATAAATTAGTGTTTCAATATCGTTAAGTGATACACTTAATGGCAATCAATGTGTTTGTAGTTCACCCAACAACCACAAAGCCGTATTTAAATATGCATTATTAAACATAGGAGTGCTTGCACTATTTTCTTCTACTTGTTATAATAAAATATTTATAAAACTAACCTTAAACAATTGAAAAATTTTGCTGGATCTTTAAAAAAAAACAACAAAATTTTATTTCCAGGGTAAATTTTTATCAAAAAACTTTCAAGACATTACAGGAATTATTTTCAGCCTATTATTTCTGCTGATATCGAATTCACATAATAAAACTACTGGTATTTAAAGCACCTTAATAACCACCATAAAATAAAGTTTATAATAAAAATAATAATCTTGGATAATATTAACCTATGATAATTATTAGCAACATAATAAGCACATTTTATAGTATACTGATGCTTAATATTATGAGAATAATATTTGTTAAAACTTAAATAAAATGATAAGCTGCACAAAATACCATTCTTTTCCATATTTACAATATCTCATATAAAATTATTTTAAAAACGATGAACATCATTTACACTTAGTGAGGTTCGTTAAAAAAATTTGTTATTTTAATGACTGAAGAGAAAACTATGAATTCAATCTTGCTTTCACTGTCAAACAGAAAAAAATTCATGAAACTTTTAATTATATCAAACATCCTATGTTTGATTATCAACAGCCGTATTATTTAAAATTTGAAAAACGTATTTCTAAACCACCAGAATACGGTAACAGTAAACACTTACCAATGTGCTTTCGTGTATCATGTACACATCTTCAGTAAATTAATATTTTAAATTTTAATTTACTAAAGATGTTTACAAGATATACAAAAGCATTTAAACATAGGTACGTGTGTACTGTTATTGCATTCTGGTGGTTAAGAAATATATATTTCAAAACTTTTAATATCTGTGAAAGAACACTTAAAGAAAACATAGTTTTGCGCCAGACCAGTCAGTAATGTACATAAAATGATTAATAAGTAGGCCTGATACATTGTAGGTTTTATTAACAATTAAAATAAAAACATGTTTAAACAGTTGAAAATAGAAAATAAACTCAACCATTTTTATTCGTATTGTGCGATCAATATTAGACAACAATCTTAAAATATTCAACTTTAGTAATAACCAACTTGACGAACCTGCGCCAAATCTTCATACCAAGTCATTTAACTACAAAATTCTATGATATGGGAGAAACTATCACAAAACTTAACTAGTAATGTTAAAAAATTAAATTGTTTAACCTATCATACACACTTACTGGAAATACACAGATTTATTTAAAAATTTTCATTTTGAACATCAACACTTAGATTCTTACATCAGAATATTTCCTCTTGTATTTACAATTGATTTTTATATCTTTTTAAAAATTTTAAAATTTACACCTGTCAAGGAATTAGTTAAACCACCTACGCAGGGAATAAAAGAAAAACTTTTAAATATCTAATAATATTCCACATTAAATTTATACTTAAGTAAACTACGTTACTTATAAAATATGATTTACAATAAAAACATATTGAAAAATATAAAATATATCAGATATGTTAAAATTAATTTTCCAAAGAAAAAAATAGGTAGGTACTGTTTTTTAATTCACAAAACCGCACCCTTTTTTATAATAAAATTACAAATTAAATAATTATACAAGAACAAAAATATATTATATATTTTAACAATTAATTAATCTTTGTTTTTAGGTGCAGGCAAATTTGGAATTCCATTTATAAAAATAACTGGATCTTCTTAAATATATAAATATAACATTGAATAAGTTAATAAAAACTGAAATATTTAACTTTATTTGAATTTTGAAACTGATTTATTCTAGTTAACAATTTTTATATTTATTTTAATAATACTACTAATTTCAAACAAATATGAAACTAAACAGAATAATGCAAACAATTTATAAATACATCAAATTTTATCAAAATATAGACATTTCTACAGTCAAACTTCTGTGAACGGCCTCCTTTCTTTACGGCCATTTCATTTTGCCGATGCCATGTATTTTTTACTTTTCTTAAGCAATCATCTCTCTTCCATACCAACAAATGCCGAGTGGTTGCTATTTAATTTTTGTTGTGACCATGAAATTTTAATTTATTGATCAACCAGAATTTTAATACTTGGGTAACATTAAGTAATAATAAACGTTATTTGTGGCACTTCATGTATTTTAAAGGGAATTCCAAAACATGTTTTTCTGTAACAAAAGGGTTTCTTGAGTCATTCAGAGGAATTGCATGTTTTTGAAACGCACAGTACACTATGAGTAGAAGAGTGGAGGAGGGGAAAGCAGCACGGTGTTATTCAACTCAGCTGACTACATTATTTTAGTAACTATGTCCCAGTGGAATGTGCAACATCAAGTGTTCATTACAATAATTTATGTTAAGAGTGGTAAATCTGCTATCCAAACACATCTCTTTCGTTGACATTTCAATATAGGTCGTCACGGAAACATACCAGATTGCAACAGCAAACTAGATGGGTCATGAATTTCAGAAAAACGGAACTGTAACTCGATGCAAACCACCAAGTGCTGTTCGTACTGTGTGGACCCCAGACAACATTGACAGAGTGAGCACAGCAATATTGAGAAGCCCGCGTAATTCTGTTACCAACTGCTACTTTGAAAATGAGCAGCAGTTCAATAAGGCATATTTTACGACTAGATTTAAATTTACATTTGTATCAGAAAGCAATTGTGCAAAAGTTGGGAGAATGTGACCATCAACAACAATCACAATTTGCAGAAATTATGCTCAATATTTTGAGAGGTAATGTCAATGTCGTAGTCATGATGAGTAATGAAGCTCACTTCCACTTAAATGGCTCAGTTAATAAACAAAACTGCTGATATTGGATCATAGAGAATCTACAACAGTTACCTGAGTGACCCTTGCATAGCCCTTGAGTGCAATTGCTAAATGTGGCATAATTGGCCCTTACGTTTTTGAAGAACATGGTGCCACTGTTACCATCACATCAGATTACTACATTAAAATGATCAGCAACTTTCTGGTGGCATAACTACTGAGGTGGGGTATAGACATTGGGAGTGTATGGTTTCAGCAGAATAGGGCCATAGCCCATACAGCAAGGGCCTCAATGAGAATTCTTCAGGAGATTTTTCATGAACGAATCATTTCACGTTTTGGTGATGACTCCATACACACCTCAGTCGCCATATCTAAGTGTTTGTGATTTTCTCTTGTGAGGTTTTCTCAAGTCCCATGTCTATGAAGCCCTAAACATTGGAAGAATTGAAGTATGCCATTCGCTGTGAATTGATCAGGAAATGTTGGAAGATGTGATGACCAACTTCGAATGTAGGCTTGAAATTTTCATTGTAGAAAGAAGTCATCATTTAAGTAATGTCATTTTCCGTACATAGTAAACTGAAATTGCATTCTGTGACAAATATTTTTATGTTTATAAATAAGCAATTCATGAAAATCAACGGAGTACTCATTATTTCAAAACCAGTGATTCCTCTGAATGATCCTGTTTATAAGAAAGAATTCAATTAACAAATCAGTTCCTACCTGTCAATAAAATATTTTGCAAAGAAGTGTTCTTTGAGCAGTCCTACTTTCTCTCTAGTTTTCTCTCCTCCCTTTCTTTCTACTACAAACCTGGAAAAAGTTATTGCTTCTAACTCAAATGATGCTAATAAATGTAAAAAAATCTTAAGGTTGGAGTAGCAAAATGGCCATAAATTTTTAAAGAGGAAGCATAGAAAGAAATAAAAAATGATGGTCAAGCAACGAGTTTATTCTTTTCTGGGCCATTTAATATAGATTGATCCTAAAGCAAATTCCATGATTATTTTAGTTAAATAATGTAAATTTATCAATTATACATTATAATAATAAGACAATGGAATAATAATAACAACAAATATTGCTTTAAAAATAAAGTTAGTGATAAATATTTTTAAAATTTGCAGTATTGTTAAACACAAACGTGTGCTGCACAGTTACATACAAACGAATTTACTACTCTATAACAGCAAACATAATTTTCATTTCATAATACACTCACAGAAGCCCATAAAAAAATTGTCATACATGACAATTTTTCAATTCTTCAATTTGGGTGAAGCTACAGCTTCACCCAAATTGAAAGATCACCCCTCTCAACGACCATTATCACCTTAAATTATGGTGGTCCCTTTTTAAAAGTTTGACTGTATTAAAATTTATAATAAGACTTTTTGTATTAAAAATTATGATAAAAAAATAATGACAAATATAATAAATTATTAAATGATTTACGTCAGGCAAGATTGCTCTCTACAGAGTTTCTAAGTTAAAATCAGAAAACTTTCATAAACATTAATAGCAAAAAAAATTGTGATGGAACGTGCAATAAATTAAAAAAAGTAGATAATTTCAATACACACATCGTTGTAAGGGTAATATATATGAAAGACGGCAAGGCGCTGTTCGACTGAAAATGGAATGGAACATCATTTTTGAGACATTAACATTTGCAATGTACTTACACTAATAATAAATAATTATAATAATTATTTTGGAGTTGGTTTGTCCCATTAGCCACATCATTAACCAATTCGTTTTATATAGACCAAATATATTATACTACACTGACAGCTGATGAAAATTATAATAATATAAATTATAATTAATTAACCGATTGATAACGCTTCAATTAATATAAATATTACTTTACAAATTATATTGTTATATAATTATAATATTTTTATGTTATGTAATTATAATAATTATCATTGTTAGGTATAAGTTTGCAAAATTGTAAAATTTTTGCATAGCACAGCACATAACATAGCACACACACGTTAGAACAGATGACAATGCTTTCTTCTTTTCCCCGGCTTTTTGCGTTTCTCTTTCCCTCTCTGTTCTTTCTGTAAACAGAAAATTGGCAATTAAATAGTAACACGCAAACTACGATCAATTAAAATAAATTTTTAGACAACATCCTATCAAACAGAGATTGAATGCATAATTTTTCTTTAGAATGGCTCTATGGCTGATAAATACAGCCCTATTTATTTTTCTGTTCTCAGTCCAACAAAAAATTTGGATAGATATTTCAAACTGATCAGAATTAACTCTGAAGGTAATGTATTTAATCATGCAATAGGACCCTAAGGTAAAGTGAAATTGTCAAATGGAATACAAAAAAAGGAAATGTTTTTGAAAAGGTGGATTAGCACATTGATTATGACGTTTAGAACATGAAATTTCACGAGTATAACAATTACATAAGTTTTAAACGAGAATTTCATGATATACTAATATATTTACTCAAAAATAAATCTTTCTAATGCATCCTGCAGTTTGAAATTATTTCTATTTTATACAATGAATTTATATAATAAATTTAGTTTCAATTATGTTATTTACTCTGATGATGGTGGATCCACCGAAACACGTGCAAGTGAAGATTTTGACTTAAGAAAATTTCCAGACCCTGGCCGGGAATCGAACCTGGGACCTACACGTAGTAGGCTAGTGCACTAACCACCATGCTACGAAGGCGACCTTGTGTTCTTTGATTTCATGTTTAGAAATTTTACAAAAAAACTCTTTAAAATGTTTGAATGAAAAGGATCTTCAACGTGTTGAGGTCGATTGATGCCTTAAGGCAGCAAATCAAGTTTGTTCCCATGGCAGACTGACGCCTTAAGGAGTCTTGTACCCTACTACATTTTTATAGCTTTTTTTTAATCGCCGGCACACGGGCAGTGTTAGAAATGTTGTTCAGGGATTCAGACTGATCCTACAAGCAGTACAGTGAAGATTGACTTTTGTTACCTACTACCAGGAATTTTTTAATGAATTTTAAAAGTGTAGTAAATACAGACCTCCCAGTGTGGTGCAATTATATCATTATAATAAATAAATAATATCTTTTATTTCACAAATTTCCCTATTCCTAGTAACTTCTTTTTACCAAGTAAAGGTAAGAATAATTTTTACATAAAAATAGTTTAATCATTACTCAAAAGTAATTTCTGTTACTGCGAGAACTCACTAACTCTAAGCACCAAATTTCTTACTTACTGTACGTTATACAAAAAAAAAAAAAAAAAAAAAAAACAATAATAAATGTATGTACTTTTATAATCACGCAACAAACGAAAAAACCGCGAATAATATCGCACTATATTTAGCTGATGAATTTATGAACAAATAAGTAAGATTGTTTACATGGTTGACGGACGCCTTGGGGCATCATGGCATTCCCTCACTGCAATGGTGGCACATGTGTGATTCCAGCCTTCCAGCTCAACGTGTTAAGAGGACATTTGAACAGTACATAGCAATATATATTTAAATTGTGTACATATATTTATAAAATTTGTACACATTTAATAATTCTCGTGTATTACCTACCATAAGAAGTGAAAACTTTTGTAAACACAGTAAGTACAATTACTGTAAAAGCATCATATTCATAATTTTGTGCATTTTTGTACATGAATACAAGTTTGTACATTTAATTTTAACTTTGATATGTTTGTGGTTGAAAAATTCTGTATTCACAGTCTATACTGTTTTTACTAATTCTATACACCCCAAAACAGTAAAGTATTGGAGAAATTACAATATTGTAAATTATATTGAACAGAGTAAGGAATCAATAAGCGATTTAAAACCAGCCTCTCTTAGGTCTTACTGAAATTTTTTTTGGATATGCCTTTGTTGGGTACCACCCAATAAACGCAACCAATTCTACAATAATGAAATACAAACTGATACCAAAACATCAACTGCAGAAGAGATGCATAGATGGCTTTCCTAAAGGCATTCAGTAGCAAAACGAAAAAATTGATAAAAATTTTAAAAGAGACATGTCAACACCAGCTTTTTTAACACGTGAAATTTAAAGAATTCCAGAAATCCATTCCTGGATTTCTGGAGGCAGAGCTGTGGTGTGTTGTGGATCGATCAAATTCTGAATCCCAAAATTAAGAGAAGAATCAGCATTCAAGGAAATATCATGGATACCATATCCCAGAAGCAGTTAAAATGGTTTGGCCATTTGGAGAGGATGGAGGAGGATAGTAGATTACCAAAGAGGGTATGGATGGTGAAGAGGGTAAGGGTGGACGCCAGCCAGTAGAAGGAGGGGTAGGCCAGAAGTGACATGATTGGATAGGATGCACTAGGCAATGTCTTTGCAGCGGCTCTCTGATGGGCACTGGGGAGACAGAGAGAGGTGGTGCTTAAGAAGCAAGATACAGCTGGCGCTGTAAATCCTCGCATGATTAAAAAAAAATTTAACGACTGTTAGTACAGTGTAATAAATAGATAGAATACTGGCAAGGTTTATAACATACACAATCGCCATATGTGTCTAGTTTATGTAGGAATAATTTTAAATAATAAATTAAAGGAAACGCATGATTGAGTAAATAAATAGTTTAGAAACCATAAAGAAGCCGCCTTCAAAAAGAGATTTGTTTATAAAACGATGAGGTTATGTTGTGATCAAGTACAATACGCATATTAGGCTAACAAATGTAGGCCTAATCGTAGGGATATGCTTATAACAAGAAGCAACTATACAACTGTATTTGTATCCCCACTCTCAGTGCTCAATTTATCTTGCCAGTATTATATAAATGTTTGATATTCAATAAACCAATAAAGAATACACAACATACATAAATCGCATCTTTATTCACCGCTTATAATCTGTTTGTCTGCCCATAACAGACAGGTGGAGAGTCAAATTATTTACTCTCAATCTATTCATTGCTGGGCTAAAATAAATAGTTCTGTTCTTATCACATGGTCAGCCAATTAAATGACTGAATCATTTAAGAACAGAAGAGGTAGAGGTGTAAAAGACACTAATCAGAGTTATCTGCTCTGAAAGTAATGGATTTCATTATACAGCCAGACCCTGTGGTGAATGAAGTGAAGGTGTCATTTGCAGAGTGGAAAATATGTGCTTTTCAGAGGGCTTGGCATGCTGATAGCATACTTTTCTATTCAGTGAGGAAGGCAACGGTAAACCACCTCACTCCTCATTTTACTTAGTAAAACCTCTACAGGTTCACACCAGCTTTTCGGCTGATGACCTAAACAGCAATCTGTTGATACCTTGGATATTTTGGATTGGCACAAGCAGCCTTGGTGTTTATCTACTCCACTCTTCGCCACTCGCCATGCAACGATGGTACAGTCACAAAAGTATACAATCGCTACTGTAATGTGCGACTCACACACGGTCACTACGCTTTGTTTTCACTGTTGTTATTAATTATCTATCAGACATAATGATGTGACTAATTTGTTTTCATATCTGATTTTCTGTTCATTATATATTCAGACAAATTTGTTTAATTTGTTGCTAGTGTCTGTAGAGTATAGTTTAGTAAAATTTTGCAGGTTAGTTCTTGTAATTTATAGTTTAAATTTTTACTGGGACAAATTAAATACATATTTTAAAATGAAATAATTATTTTTATGTTTGTACATTGAAATAAGGTTGTAGGTATTTGCATACATTAAAATTGTAGACCTTGTTGAAAGAATAGGTTACGGATATACTTTATGCGGAACTGTGTGTACACGTAGAGGAAGAGTTGTGCCAGTTCGAATTGTCCACAGTATACCTAGTAATTACATTTTTATGCAATTCTTAATTACAGAATATAAATATTCCCATTCCATATTTATGGATCCAGTATTTATGATAATTTTACACATCCAAACTCTAACAAATAGAGAGCTTTCACTGAACTCAAAACTTAATGAAATAAAAAAAATCAAAGATTAATCTAAATACAAATTTATCACTAAGACTCACATCTTTCCTTATTTCTCGGACTAATGTGTAGAAAGCATCATCTACCCCTAGTCTAGTCTTTGCTGAAGTTTCAACGAATGGCACGCCGTATTGTTTGGCAACATCATGCGCTATATTCATTTCCACCGCTCTTGCTGGTAAATCACATTTGTTACCAACCACTATAACAAAACAAAAATAAATTATGCCATTTTTTATGGGCAAGGTGTGCTTACAATTCTTTTGGGTTTGTAGTAAACATGAAGTAATAATAGCTCTCAAAAAAAAAAAAAATTACGCTCCTAGGAAAGATTGAAAAATAAGACATGAAAACCTAATAGCATATTTTTTTCAGAGGTCATTTCTCTACCTTGAGGGGCAATTCATTAATGTTCTTCCATCCTTTATACATAGTATTATGTCACCACATCAATTGAAACATTAACTGAAAAATCATATTCTATTGATCTACGAGGAAGAACTTCAGAAATGTTTCCAAGTTTTTAAACTGTTCTTTGGTTTATGCAATTGTTTTTATGTTTATGTGCGCATTTTTTCAATTAATCCCAATAAAACAAAAATATTCAAGTTTTATTTGTTAAAAATATATTCTAACATAGTTTTAGTTAAAAAGAAAAAGTGTTCAGTTTTCTCTAAATTACAAATATACATCTTAATGTAATTTTTTAAATCTGTATTATTACTGTTATTAAATAAAAAATTTAATTGTGCAAATTTAATTATATTTATTGCCACAAATAGCAACAAATGGTTTTCGGAATGGGTTTGAAGTTCTGGTTTTCACCAGAGGATGCCACGAATCAAAGTCAGAAATTACGTAAGATAGCAACACATAGTTTTCAGATTTGTAATCTACAAAAAAAAGATAAAGGGCCTAAATTGGGTTTGAAGTTCCGGTTTCGACCAGAAGAAGTCAAGAAATCAAAATCAGATTCTACATAAGATAGCAACACCTGGTTTTCGGATTCATAATCTACACAAAAAGTTAGTGGGCCTAAATTAGGTTTGAACTTCTGGTTTCAACCTTAAGTGGCTCAAAACTGGTAGTCAAGAAATCAAAGCTGGAATTTGGAAACAAAAGTAGTATCATTTGATTCCTTTAAAGAGTAGATACTGAAATCATTGGGTTCGGAACTTTTTTTTTGTTTGTTTAACGTCCGACTGTTCTGCAATTACTGCAAATGCAGATGGTGAAGGATGAAATGATTTATTGTAATGTATGAAAATATGCCATGTCTGAGTGGGATTCGAACCCAAGACCGCATGAGAGGCAAGCACATTACCAACCACGCCAATGCGGCCGGCGTTTGAAGTTCTAGTTTTGGCTGGAAGACAAGAAATCAAAGTCGGAATTTGGAAATAAAAATAGTGTTATTTGATTCCTCTTACAGAGTAGATACAGAAATCACTAATGGCTTTTGCCATAGATCAACGATAAGCTTTTTTAAAAATTGCACCAGTCATAAGACATCTCATGTAAGGGATTATTTAATTAAAACAAAAGATCGTTAAATAAAAATATTATTCGGGTACAAACCAAAAAAAAACGACGAATATATGATTTGTAAACAATTTTGGGTATACTTACAGACCATAGGTACTTCTTCCGCATCTTTTACTCTTTTTATTTGTTCTCTGTAATTACTGATATCTTCAAAAGATTTGGCATTGTTTACAGCAAAAACCAAAAGGAAACCCTCTCCCGTTCTCATATACTGATCTCTCATGGCACTACAAATCAAACAAAAATGTTTTACTTTAACAAATTTTACATAAATGTATTACAAAACTATAAACTCAAAAAATAATATTTACAAATTTATAAAATGTTTTGCCTGTTGTTTTTTCAAACTTTTTCAGATTAGACTCACATGATGCACAAATTTTCTCATGACAGATTGTAAGAAACTGGATAAAACCAGGAAATTCCTAAGGGCAGCTTTCCTCATAAAATAAAGAGTTACATCTACATTACTCAGACATCCCATAACTCTTTCGACTCATAAGGTTTAAAGTTCATAACCACTTTAATTTACTATAACCTATCAAAAATTAACATTAGCACCTACTTTGAAGAATCTACTATTATGCATACACGATTCATCACAAGAATTGTTCATGTGACAAGATACCTTACATTTCACTTGGAAGCTGGTAAAGTAATTCCTCTGACTAATGAAGATCTCGTCTAATTTCAAGCAAACATTAGATCTGGACATAAATTAAGGTGTTTCTTTTCTCAAAACTTCATTGATAGGTAGACCTATATTTTGCAAATACCGTTATTTCACATCGTAATTTTTATATCAAAAAGATTGTACATAGTAAACCTATTTTATACTTTCTCCAAATAATAAAATAAAGAAAAAACTCGCTTTGTTAGTCCACAGTATAATCAAGCGTTGTCATAGTTTTCTCTGCATTTCTTGCTTAGTGAAGTACAAGCAGTTAAAACCTATTTTATTACAGTAATAGTCGCAGTTAACCACCTCACTTCATTATTGAAATTGCAAATTTCCCTTTCATTTGCAAATTTTGGCCAGGTATGCCAATTGTTAGATACTTTGTATAACCAAAATTTATGGTCAGACCCCATTTCTTGTATGTCTCAATCAGTTTCTTCATTATAATAATCCATTCATATTTGTCAGGCGTAACAACAACCTGATCGTCTGCAAAAAAACAGGCAATGCGAAAATTCACCAACATCCATTCCAATGACGATGCATTTAAAAGAACTTAAACAGGCCAAAAGTAGCCACCAGATTACAAAAATCAAGAATTGCATAGTTTTGTTTCATACCAAGACAATATTTTGAATGGTTTTACGCTTATTTTGTTGGGAAATTTTCGGTTACAAAACAAGCAACGATTATGCAGCACAATACAACAACAACAACGTTCCATAGTTTAAGAGTACTACTGATTACTATACCTGTACTCCTCTTGACCTGCAGTATCTAATATATCCAACAGACATGTTTCTCCATCTATCACTACCTGCTTCCTGTATGAGTCCTCTGAAATCACATAAAATCCGCTTTTAAATACCCTATCACTAGTAAAATAATTATTTTACTAAAAAAAAAAACTATCATGCTGAGAGTAATTAATTAATGATGAACGTAATATACAAAAAAAAGGAAAAGAGGTATAATTCTGATAAACAATGTTTTTTTATATGGATATTATAACTAATTTGCTACTACTCTAGAAACACCCATAAAAGGCTTGCACTGTACATTAATAAAGACAAGCAAATTTGAAAACAATGGGTTTTTTTTAAAATATAATAAGATGTTTATTCAAAGATAATGTTATGATACGGCAGAAATGGCAGATAATATACGACAAAAAATAGAAGGCACCAATATTGTTTCATTAACATAATAATAGATACGCATCAATTTCCAATTTAACTAAATGGAATTAACTATATAAAACTTAATATTTCAAAACTTTCTGCCCAGAATGATTAAAAACTATCTCAGGAATGTAGTCTTAGCAACTCAAGGCTTTCTTAAATATGACGATGAGTAAAGGATTGCACACAATTAATACCGATAATACAAAGTAGTTGAACCTATCATTAGCTTAATATTTTAAACCCAGTTAACAGAACTTTATGTAATTACCGTAAATTCTCAGTATTTAATTAAAGCCAATAAAGGCCAAGAGCAGATTTAAAATTATGAATTTATCAATAATCATTACAAATATTACTAAAACCAATTCTCTCATAGCCTACAAATAGAAAGTAATGAGTCAATAATATATTTTTCATTCTTGATAAAAGTACTGCGTAATACCATTAATTACCAGAAATTAAAACACATGTAATAATACACCTCAATTAGTACCTACATTTACTTTCTTAACAAACAGAAATGCTACACCTTGCCTACGTAAATTAAAAAATTGTAATTTTATACAGAATTTAGCGCTATTGATATAAAGTACAAGCAGCATAAAATTTAATTTATTAAATTTTGTGATGATTTATTATGAATGCATCATTTGTTCATGGATGTGTTTCTTTATAAAAATGGTATGAATGTTTAGTTTTTGATAATATATAAAAAATAAATCAAATAGCACAAAAAACATCTATTTTACAAAATACTACTTAAGAAAATTACAATAACAATTTACAAATAAACATTCATAAACTATAACATAAAACAAATAATTATGTAACTTAATTATTTTTTGTTTTGTTTTATGTCCTACTGTTTTGCAAATTATTGCTAACGCAGGTGATGAAGAATGATAGATAACAGAATGACAGATCTGATCAGGAATAGAACTCTGATCCCTGGTGCAGAAGCTAGTTGCAACACTGTTCATCTGGGTACACTGTGACCTGTACACCATAAGCTGCTACTTTAAAAGCATAAAAATCTGTGAGACCTAACATTATTCCACTTCATATTCTTTAATTTATTGCTTTCAATTTTCCTCAAAAAAATTCTGTCATATTAAAATACAACCCTACTAAAAAAAATGTGTAATACAATGAGGCTGAGTTTCTCAGAGATGTAGACCTTGAGTAAAGGTCAGCAGAATTTACTTGATAATTAACCAGCTCTTTTATAGGTTTACGTCTAGTCAAATACATTTTGCAATGTATTTTTAATATAATTTAGATTCAATATTAGCGTTTTTTTGTTTTAGTACTTGTTTAGCCACAATGGACTACTTTAGTCAAGGAAGTTTTCAGTCTCTTTTTTGGCGTGATATTCCCTAATCTTCTGAGCACGCTTCTGTTTGGCTGCTTCTGAAAATTTCCTCTTCTTACATTCTCTTTTCTGTGTTGTAAGCCGATGGTTGTGGTCAATGATGATCTGTTTGTATTTGGGTGATTTTTCCGTCAGATCTTTGTGAGTTAGTCCAAGTTCTTGTTAAGCCCTTTTGATTTCTTGTGCCGCATGTATGCCTTACCAGCGTCCGTTTTTTTTCTCATTGCATGGGCAATTATTCTGCGTAAAAGTCTGGTGTTTGGTGTTCTTAGCCCTATATGTCCAAAGTATGACAGTCGTTTCTTGCGCATAACCACTTTTACTGATTCTATGTCTCTCTAGACTTGATTGTTAGGCAAAAGTCTGTAATGATTGTCTACCTTGTCCTTCTTGTTTATGCAAGTTCTGAGTAATCTGGGTTCTACTTTTCTGTAGGTTTCGTTGATTCCTCCCCCATCTATCCATGCTAGGGTTTCAATGCCGTATAAGATTTGGTTCCTTAAGTCGTTTTATAGTGTTTAATTTTTGTATTTACTGATAGTGATTTTTTATTGTATGTATTCCATGTTAACACTTGTCCACTTCTACGTTTAGCAATCTGGTCATCCCAGCATATCTTTTCATTAAGTCTGTGATGAATGTATTCACCTAGGTATTTAAATTATCTCTGTGATCTCCGTGAAAGTTTGTGTACCCAATAAAACGTTAAAAGTTTGTTTTAATTTTTATAATAATATAAAATATTTTAAAATTAAATAGATATTGTTAAGAATGGCCAGTAAAATTGGAACATTAGGTAAAAACAAGACCTCTCCACCTGTTACACGGTCGAAAATAAACATAAAATCCCCCATTAGCCTTGAAAGTAAAGTAGCTAAATTAATTGAAGAACAAAAAAACATTAGGGAATCCATAATAAATAGCAATAAACTAAACGAGGATATAAGAAATAAACTGGAACAAGAGATAGCTTCACTTAAAGAGATAATTAAAATAAATGAAAATGATCATAAAGTCGAAATTAATAAACTTATGGAAGCAAATAAAATTTTAGAAAATGAGATAAAATTAGTTAATTTAAAATTAAAAAATGTGGTACGGTTAAATAATAATAATAATAACAACAGCAAAATAAATAATACCCCTAAAACCAAATCTAATTCAATGGTAAAAAATGATCCAAAGAAACTTTTGTACAGTGAAGCATTAGGATCTAAAAAAGCTACTAAAATAAACAATAAGAATAAAAACAAGGTCTTGGTGCTTGCGGACAGCCACGGACGTGGGTGCTGTGATCTGTTAAGTAAAAAATTAAATGATTTTGACGTTAGTGTAGTTTTTAAACCTAATGCCCCTTTAAAAGAAGTAGTAAAATCAGCTAAAGATGATTTAAAAACCCTTACTAAGAATGATCATTTGATAATTATCGGAGGAACCAATGATATCAGTTCTAAAAATTTCCAAAATACTCCTCAAATCTTAAAGACAATTGAAGAACTGGTTCCAATGAGCAATAAAACAAATTTAATCATAAATACAATTCCCGTTCGACATGACAAGCCAGAACTAAACAAAGTAATAAATAAACTAAACCGTGATATTCATTTTATATTATTTAAACATTATATTATACATAAAAAAATTAATAGCCTAGAAAATAAAACAGTACACAGGATTAAAATTAATTTCATCAATGAAAGGGTTAATCGTACTAATTACACTAATCATGGGTTACATTTGAATCAGTCTGGTAAAAACGTGTTGTGTGATAGGATAGCATCCCTCGTCACTTGTAAACTCCCTGACAAATTAAAAGCTAAAGAGTCTTTTTTAATGAGTTGGCTGAAACAAGGGGTAAAGAGATAGGAAATATAAGGTTAGGTTTTATTGGTGAAACACAACTGAAGAAGAGATCACACGTTTTTAATTACAGTAACGGTAGGTTAGGTTTACATGATGTCAAGTTAGTAAATAGGCTGCGACCAGCTTCCATAATTGGAGTCAACACAGTTGTAGATAACCAAAATAATCAGGAAAATAATGCATCCCACTTCTCTATTTTACATCAAAATATTCAATATTTAGGGAATAAAATGGATAGGTTAGATATATTTTTAAGTTCTGAGAACCCAGATATGGTGGTATTTACAGAACACAGGTTAAAATGTAATGAGATGTCACTAATAAACTTTTCAGGGTTTTCTATTATTGCTTCATATTGTAGGAAAATGCACAAAAGTGGAGGGGTTTGTATATTAGCTAATGCAAGTAAGAAACTTGACACTCGTAACTTACCTTATTTAGAACGATTTTCTCGGGAAATGGATATAGAAGTGGCTGGGGTAGAAGTTAGGTTAGAAAAGAGGGGAAAGATGGCTGTGGTGGGTGTCTATAGATCCCCTAATGGTGACTGGGGTCAGTTCTGTTCATAGTTCAGTGAACTACTGGAAGTTTTAACAGAACGGAAAAGTGGTAGTTTTGGGTGATTTTAATGTAAATCTTGCTGTTCAAAATAAAATGGCTGAACAGTTTAGGGATATTGTGGAGATGAACAATCTTGATATAAAAGTTAAAGGTTATACAAGAATTACTAGTCGCTCACAAACCATAATAGATAATATTTTAACAAATATGGTGAGTTGTCAGGTTAGGTTAAGGGGTTCAGAGCTCTCTGATCACGGGTACCAAGTATTAGAGATTCAGGATTTAGGTAGTCATGTCCCTAATCAAAAAATTTAGGCAGGAAGACCAAGGGAATATTAATTGTTTGTTACACAGTTTATCCAAAGAGGATTGGAAGACTGTTTTCAATTCTTCTGACATTAATCAGAAATATCATAATTTTATTGAAACATTAAAATTTCATTATAATAATAGTTGTCCAATTAAAAAGAAAGATGTAAAAAATATTGTCAGGGAAACAGATGAGTGGGTCACAGGGGAAATTTTGAAAATGAGGTCTGAAGTTAGAGATGTATATTCAGATTTTCTTTCACATAGGACTACCTAACGAACAAAGGTACAAAATTATTAAAAAACATTATGCCAGAGAAGTCCAGAGAGCTAAATGCAAAAAAACTGCTGAAGTCCTTCATAAATCACCAAATCTAAACTCAGCTATATGGGAAATAATAAATAAGAATCGAGGTGTAGCTAGCAACAAAGGTTTTACTGACATACCTATTATTGTTAACAAAAACAATGAACCTATACAGAATGGTGTAGAAATTTGTAATTATTTTAACAAATATTACCAGGAAGTAGCTTTAAAACTTAAACAACAGATTGGGGAAACAGTGGGATGTTATGATCCAAAAGGTAACAAGGTAGTAAATCAATTCTTATTCAGCCTAGTTTCAAGCGAGGAATTAGAATCAGTTATTGATAGTTTGAAAAGTAAGAAAACATGTGGGTTAGATGGGATTTCTAGTATAATTGTTAAAGAATGTAAACATCTTTTAATTACTCCTCTCCTTCATTTAATTAACTTCTCACTCGAAGCAGGTGCATTTCCAAACAAACTGAAGGAGGCTAAAATATTGCCTATATTTAAGAATGGAGATAGCCAGTTAGTTGAAAATTATAGGCCCATAAGTATTTTAAACACAATCAGTAAAATTTTTGAAAAGGTAGTATTTATTAGGTTAATCAGTTTCTTGACTGAAAACCTAATCATCTCAGAGGATCAGCATGGTTTCCAAAAAGGTAGATCAACTAAAACTGCAATTGTTTCACTTGTGGAGCAAGTAGTTGATATATTGGATGCCGGGGAGAAAGCATTGGCAGTGTTTCTGGATCTGAGTAAAGCTTTCGATTGTGTTGATCATGAAATTTTATTGAAAACACTAGAGTCATTAGGCGTTAGGGATGTAGAATTGAAATGGTTTCAATCTTACCTTATTAATAGATTACAGTGTGTAGAGTTAACTAGGGTTGTTAGAGGGAAACTTACAAAGGTTGTATCTGGAAAGCTTGAAGTCAAAGCAGGCGTTCCACAAGGGTCAGTTTTAGGTCCAATTCTGTTTCTATTGTACATTAATAGGTTACCAGAAGTTATACCTAATGGCAGAGCTTTGTTGTTTGCTGATGATACTTCAGTAATCAGTAACAGTTTACTGGTAGATGCTCTTGAAGTAAATACACATGTTAACATAGAGTCCGTAGTACAGTTCTTGAATCAAATGTTATTAACAGTTAATGGGAAAAAGTATCAGTACTTGCAGTTTAAAAATAAACATAACGTTAAAGAAAGTAGAGAAGTGGATGTATTTATTCATAATAATAGTTTAGAGCATGTAGAAACAGTGAAGTTCCTGGGCGTATCTCTAGATAGATCTTTGTCTTGGGACTTCTATATCAATCAAGTTTGTAGTAAAATATTATCTGGGGTATTTGCACTAAAACAAATTGCCAGATTAAATGATAAAAAATTACTAATGGCAGCTTATCATGGCCTCATTCTGTCTCAATCCGTTATGGTATTTTAGTATGGGGTAATTCTAGCATGGGTAATATAAATAGGGTTTTTAAAATTCAAAAGAAAGCTATTAGGTGTATGGTGGGAGCTAACCAGCTAACCTCATGCAGGCCACTATTTAAGGAGCTTAAATTGCTTACAGTTCCCTCCCTCTACATTTTTGAGGTGATTATGTATGTTAGGCAAAATAATTTTATGCAGAATTTCAATGTTCACAATCAAACACGAGAAACAGGAATAATTATTATGTGGCTAATCACTCCACAAAATTGTTTGAACAAAAACCTACTTATGCAGGGAGAAAATTCAAGAATAAATTACCCCAATCTTTAAAGTGTTGTGAGGATTTGAATTCCTTTAAAAAAAAATCTGAAAAATTACTTGATCAGTGAAACTTTTTATAGCGTACAAGAATTTATTTCTTGATAGTAGTGATACATTGTGTGATTCTTATATGTATTTCAGGTGTTATATCTGACGACATGTCCTATACTCCTCCTGGAGTCTCCAGGGCGCAAAAAAAAAAAAAAAAAAAATGTTTAACTATTCCTACAGTGTTTTCTTTAATGTATATCTAAATTTTATTATAAGTTAGGCAATGAAGAGAAGTTTAAAGTTTCATCATTTTAAAGTTAGTTTTGGCGTAATCTTATGCAGACAGTTAATTTCATTTTTAACAGAAAATAAATAAATTTTTACGTTCAGAATTTTAAACACGTAATGCAGATATCAACAGTAAAACAGATATAACAGTAATACGGATATCAAGTTTGGTATGCAACCTGTCGGAAATTTTTTAATAATTAATATTTTGTTTTTTGTCCTAAATAATGATGTAGTAATCAATATTTTTAAAAAATATTAATTTTGGTGAGTTTCTGGACTGGAGGTCCAATTACCTCCTCCGTACGCAGGATTGGAATTGGGTATGCAACTACGCAATACACGTCTGAATCCATTCTAACTTATTGAGGAGAAGACATTACTTCTCGTAAAAAAATGCATTGAAGTTATTATTTAGTACTAAAAGATCAATTATTCTTAAATTTTTTTCGAAATTTATAAAATAATAAGTGTCAGAATTTTGACATAATTTATTCGACTCCTTTCAAGTATTAATGTACCTGTGTATTTTTGTCAGTATTTGTTTATAGAACAAGACATAAATACGAAACTGATAAAGTCTTTTAAGTACACGTGTAATATATTTGTATTTATAAAATAATACAATAATTGTATTAATTATTAATAAATTCTATTTTAATAGCCTAATATTGTAAAGTAATATGCCAATAGTATAAACTTAAAATCCATGTAAAAATGTAGTGAAAATACCATTATACTACATTACTACTATTTACGTTAAAAATAGTTACGTCCACAGAACAGCACAAAAATCGTGAGGAAACTGTTGAATAAGACTAACTGAATGAACTAAATTCAGTAAATATCACGACTTGTTGGCAGCCATAAAATTATCTTAACCAATATTAATAATGGGAGAAATTCCTAAATGATTTTGTTACTTTGGTTTTTACAAAAAGAGGGATGGAAGACTTCGAGGTGTAAGGCAAACTTTGGAGCTTTGGGTTTGACCTTCAATAACCCGCATTTACAAATGGAAAAATATATTCAACAATTCGAACCTTTTTTGTGTCATAAGAAATATATGAATGATAGGAATAGTTTTGCAATATAAACGGACTGGTTGAACGCAAGCTACTGAAGAGAATGCATGAGGTAATATTACCTTTTCTGTCGCTCGTATTTGCTAAAATGTAATATTACCCCCTCCGCACGAACGTGATAATGACTGTAAAATTGGTTTATGCCAATTATGTTGTATTATACAGTATTTGTTATTAGAAACAATACATCATTATCTGCTTCGCATTAGTTTAGAGTTGGAGCTGTATAAGGAAACATTAATTTGGAGATTTAAAATTGATCAGGGATATGCAATGGCATGCGCTTATGGATGTTTACCAGGTCAATCAACTGACTGGTGTAACTAAACTTTATTAAAATGACTTTAAACTAACTCACTGAGTTGCCCAAATAACTTAAAAATTAATTTAGAATTTAAAAAATACAAAAATAATAAAAAATGAAGTACACTCACCAATTGTAGGGTCGTATTCATCAACAAAACTGAAAAATACAAACAAACAACTTAATACATTATTTTTCATCGCAATTTTTTATTTTTGTCATTATTTTTTAATCAGGATGCAAAAAATGTAATTTCTTCAATATAACATTCCTTAATAACTTGTTGCATGTCACAATAAGTCATCTAATTTCAAGCAAAACTTAAGACATATTTTTATTGATACTTGAAATTTTTTGATATTAGGTAAAAAAATTAAATTATTAGTGAAACCAGCTGATAAAAACCAGTAAATGGTGTTGAGAAGTAACATTACATCTTGTTTCTGAACTTATAATTCTTTAAATTTAAACTAACCATTTCACAGATAATTAGAAAATGTAGGGTTTAAGATGAATACAAAAAAATTTAACATTTTAAAAACAACAATTTACAGAGTCAGTCTCAGATTAGCTTTATATGTTTTGTTCATACACGAAACTGGACTTGGATATTATATTTTATTAATAGATCAACTTACTGATTTTGAATTAACTGAATTGTTAAGGCACTCTTTCCAACACCTCCAGCTGCAACAAATTAAAAACAAAATATGTTAACTATTGTACTATCATATAAAATGTTGATACAACATACAGGTAGTATAATTCATTCCACAAGAATGACTATTTTTTTCCAAATCTCATTATCAGCAACATATTACTAGTAATGGTGATTCAGAATGCAGGTGGCTTCGACAGGTAGAAATGTGACTATAGTCACAAAAATCACAACTCATTGCTGTAGAAAGCACAGTCCTATGGGTTATTCTCTTTTAATTATTTTAATTGGGAAAAATACACTTTAAAATCACAATAAACTTTTAACATTAAAACTACTGATCTACTTCAAAAACTGGTAAAGGGAACTAATGGTTAAAACATTTTATTTGAACAAAATCTGCAGACACACTTCAGCAGAAAGAATGATTTATCAGAAATAAATTATATTTATATATTATAACTTGCCACTCCAACGATGCTTTGTGCCAGTTCTGTGCCTTGCTCAGTAAGGGTTAAATGGATCAGAACCTAGAAGTCTGGGTATACGCTACACAGCATGCACTTTGCCAAATGGTGAAATTTGGACGTCTGAGGCATTGGGTGGGACAGGATACCATTGGGTATCGTGCCTTGTTGCAAAGCAGATTTCCCAGGTTATTTTCCTGACTATGGTATAAATAATTATTAATCGTTCACACCCATGATTCTTTAACCCAAAGCAAAAGCCAACAAATGAAGAAGTAGATAAAAATTTAAATAAAGTAAAAAAAGGTGAATACAGTTTTTAGCAAATATAATGTTCAAATACAACTGCAGAAGATATTCATCGGAAAGGTAAAAAACATACTGAAACGAGGAAAGAGTAACAAATTGAACATGAAAACAGGAAAAATGCATTTGTCGAAAAGCGATCAAAGCAAGCTGTAAATCTCAAAATAACACACCAATATATCTAAATAATAAATACATACAGTTGACTTATGCACTTGAAATATTAAAAAATTACGCTGTAGACATATAACATTATCAATCCTGTGAACAACATTACTGAAAATGAAAGAAAATTCTTTCATGCCCAATATGGACCATAAAACAATTATAGATTATTCACTCCAAATAACTAAAACAATTCATAAAAAAGTTCTAGAATATAATTCATCATTGTTAACTAATTCCACATTATAATGGATAGGTTACAAAATTTAATTAAGTTCTAACGTTAGTTATTTAAAACATAACGAAACAGTCAAACTCAAATACAAGGTAACTCATAATCAAAAGTGAGATTCAATGTCGATACTGTATATCAATATTTTTAAAATTAATAATACAATGGTAAATGCAGTATTATAAGACCTTATACCACTATTCATAAACAACGTTAATGTCACAAATTTTCTAACAAGCTTATTTTAATAAAGTTAGGTTCACTAGCTAAGTTTGATAGTATTCAAATGCCTTTAAAAAAGTTAGGTTCACTAGCTAAGTTTGATAGTATTCAAATGCCTTTAAAAAAGTTAAAGGTCCTAGTTTTGATTTTCAGCATTATACCTTCTGAAAATAACCCAATATTATACTTTTGAAATATTTCAAACCCCAAAAACTGCTAATAATTTAAGGAACAATGAAACAATTATTCAATATGCATGTAGGCTCAGTAAAAATTAAAAGAATGAAATACAGTAGCTGATAATAAACAACAGTACAAATAAGATTTTATTCAATTAAAGATCCCAATGACAAAGAGAGGATTTATTTAGAAATAATTAAACTGATAATATTATAAATGAATACACTGCTGCATTAAAAAAAATGTCAGCCACAGGTATACCACCATCAAACAATAACAAAATAATACAGCTGTTTATGAACAATGAATGGTTAAGCATATTTTTATAAATATTTACCAAATTTCAGCAGACAGTTTTATTTTCCTAAAACGGACTTAGTTCCACTGTATTAATAACAGTTTAATTCTACAACCCTTTACTAATAATACAGTTGTTGGTCTTGCAATATAAAAATAGAAAAAACTAAAATGTAAGGAATTTTATGAGCATGTGCAATACTGCACCAAGAATAAACTTTTACAAGAACAGCACTTGCACTTGAAAATTTTAGTCTGAGAAAACAGTACATTTACAGGTATGTTTTTATACCATGAATAATACATAAACACGTATTTTTTGGCATGTATATAGAAAACTACAGTTATAATCTTGCATAACATCAAATTATATAAAATATCTGTAGTCCTAATAAAAGTAAAAGATAAATTCAGATTATAGTGTATGAATGTCTGAGTAATTGTATCATACAGGAAGAGAGTTAATATATCCAAAAAAACTACAGCCAAAGAATGGATTAAATTAAGAATTCAATCTTAAATTTTGTTTGAACTCATAGGTTAAAAAAAACTAAAACAACTATTAAAAAACTAACTGGAATGTTAAAGAGTTATGATTTTAACTAGGTGAAAAAAAGACAATGTGCCCAAATGCATTGTTTCAGAATAAAAATGTAAACTAAACAAGTAACTTGTTAGAGGATTAAAACATCCTGTGTAGTTTATGTAATATTATAGATACACAGCAATAAAGGACAAAAAATTTAATTAGTGATAAACCTGTAGGATGTAAATAAGGAGTAGGCCTAATCAACAAGGAACACTTGGCTTTGAAAAGTTATGTCAATTAAGTTAATTAACTACAATGCTAAGTCTAATGAGAAAAATTTAAATGACCTGGTTATAAACTAAGTTACTCATTCAAAACTACCGGACAATAACAATTTTACTTAAAGGATAAAAGTAAACAAAATAGGTAATGGTTTTGCATTTAAAAAATTTAAATGAGTAACAAACACATCTACCACAAACCTACAAAACATTAAAATAATAATGGAGTAGTTTATATCGACTGCATCAGTAAAAACCACTTGTTCATAGTCTTGTTTGCCACAAGTATCAAAAATACTATTACACATAAAGGACTTCGCTAAGTAACATTTCTAACCTATTAACATAGTCGTTAACCCATCAATTTGTCTCATTATACAATGAAACAAGGTTTAAAATAAATACCAAAAGTAATAATTCATGTTAGGTAGGTTGCAGCTGCATTGGTTTTACTGTTTCATTACATAAAACAACAAATTGAAATATGATTAAGATAAAACAAAGAGTCTATTTGCCTGATTACCCGTACCAGTATTGCATTATACTTCTTTCTTACCTCCTACTACAACAAGTTTGTACTCGGTCATGCTTCAGGTACTGTGCGGAAGTTGATGGCCGTCTGTTGTATAAATTTTATTTAATCCATTTTAATCAAATAAATGCAATTCCAAATACAAATTCGTCCACTGACCCCAGTTCACTTTGCAATCACGCCCAACTGTTTACTAAGAGCTATGAGGCAAAGATAGGCATTGCTCACTTTCTCATTTTGTTCTCTTCTTCTTATTACTCACGTCTCCACCACCTCCTCGTCATTTCTCCTTCTTAATACAAATTTTTCTCCTACAGCGAAAGACAAACAGATTAATGATTCCGAACGCAGAATCTATTATGATTAGTTTAGTTACTACAATTGGTCAGTGCCAATTACCGGAAAATAAGTAGGCCTATATATTTATTGAAGTCGACTGTCACTTTTTACGTCCAGATTTTATCATAAATGTAAACTGCGTAAAATTTGTAAATGTTTGCTCTCCTTCAATTTCGTAATTCGTTTTGAGAATACAGAACTGATGATTACCACATAACTGATAAGATAAAGTTTTATTTATCGAATACATGTATGCCAAAAGTAGAATGATTGGGTAAATCAAAACAAGATAAATTGACGAAAAGAAGCACACGATACAAACAAATAAAACATTTTATACATAAATGCGAGGACAAATTATTACTGAATAATTACTTTATTACTCAGCCACTGACAGCTAGGTGCGTTTAGCTACAAATTTGAAGCACTCTTTGTTTTTCATTAACGAAGGTACAGCCGGGCGCCAAAACTACAAAAACTACGAATAACATAAAATTATTATTATATAACTACCATTCTATTTTAAACCTAATTATACCAAAACTCTGTTTACTTTTCTAAAAAAAAAAAAAAAAAAAAAAAAAAAAAAAAAAATACGAAGTGTTATTTTAAGTATAAAGACAATAAAATCAAATAGTACATGTATTGTATATACTAGAATGCATATTGCGTTCTGAATTGAAGGTTTTTACTAAGGCATCCGCCCAGCTTTTCTAGTTATTAAACAATGTAAATACTAAATATATTTACTGATTTAGTAGTAAATAGTATTGAGTAAAGAAGTCTGTTATTAGTAACATGAGGATCTGACAGAACAAAAACCATAAAACATATCCGATATTTAGGTCAAAGCATTTACAACAAAATAGTTCGGTATTTTCGTACTAAACCTATATTTATATTTTTTAAAATACAGTAATTTTGAATAAAAAATGACTGTCAAACCACAGATATTTATTATTTTAATATCAACCTAAGTAATTTGAATTAAATAGTTGCCAATCATGTATGAAAATTGACTAGTGATTATAAAATATCACTATCTTGTATCATTTAAAATAATTAATAAAGGTTATTAAAAGATTTTAGTTTTATAAAACATGAGCAAATGCATTATGATTGAGCTTATTATAAGAGTCAGGTATTAATTTCACCTTGTCTAATGAAATTAAAATGAGATACTAGTTCTATCTAATGGAGACGATTTCTCTATGATTGCTTCACGTTATTACGCTACCGCTGTGTACATCTATGCAGAGAGTAGTCGTTGCCCGATGGCAAAGCAACATGGCTGCTCAGAATTCGATGGACCAAAACACATTAGAAATAAAGACCAAAAGCATTGAACAGACTCTTCTCCCGTTAGTGAAACAGGTAAATTAAGAAATATAAATATTCCGTTAAAAATATCTGGTCATGAGTTAATGTGTACAAATTTTATGCAGTGATTTTCCTATTAAACAAACCCTATGTGTTGTCAAACTGTAAGGACACACCTATCAAATTTTCTAAAAATAATTCTGTTGTAAGAAATCACCTTTTTAATCGTAATTATCATTATTGTAGGGCAGCTTTTACCGGCTTTTTTAACTCTGTTATTGTAATGTTTGTAGTGTATTTGACATTGGCGAGCGGCGTAAAGGTGAATTTGTGATTACTCGTAGTTGTCATTCTATCGGGTATGTCTCGGATGATAGCAGTGATAACAATTTTATTGATGCTAATTATTAACTTTACTTAATCAAGTAAAATTTTGTGCGCTTATCCAAAAAATTATTCCTGACGTCTGGAGTTCGCGGGAACCATTTTGTATTCTCCATTAACTTACACATCCGGTCATGGAGATGGAATATAGTTCAAGAGAATAACGCTAGTCGTCGCTCTTGTCTCCATATTTTATTTATTTCCCCCCCTGAATTTTATTCCATTCAATACGATAAACCGGCGATGTCCGTAATCTGCGTTTTGAAGATTGTTGCTTTTTCGTCTTCTTTTGATTATTTTTAACAATTAATAAGAAACGTAAAATTTATTTTTAAATTACGTAGTTATATTTATTATATTTATTTATGATTGGAAATACCACATGATTTTTCAAAATCTGTTAAGTTAATTTTAATTAATTTCACTTAATATACTTTGGCGTTTACGAGTAAATATGTGTTTATTATGCTGATCTGAAAATAATAACAGTAACATGCGACTTTACGTATACTTTATGTAAATGCGCTTCGAACTTATGCACTCTTTGAAAGTTGTAGAATTTGGCGGTGTTTGCAAGAGTGGGGGTAAAGCGACGATTGTGTTGTAGTGACGGATAAGTGAACAGGGGGTGCTATTGATTACGCCTGGAATGATAGGCGGGTGGTCAGGGAGTAGTACGAGCGCATGAGTCGTTAAATCCAGCCACCTCTCGTCTTTCTTCGCCAGCCGGGCTCGAGTCGGCGATACGTGAACTTTACCAGTCTTCTTTCGAATTAAACTCATTATTAAAATATTATGCAATCTAATTTTATAATTAAATTACGTTACAAATTTGTCTGATTTTGCTGTACTGTTGTTATTTCGTTCCCGGAAAGAGTTCGCTAACGAGATATTTGTACAACAAAGTAGGAAATAATGGCAACTTTATCAGAAAGACAGGTAAAATCAGACCAGGTGGTTATATTATTAATGCTCCTAATTGTCCTAAGATTTAAAAATATTAAATGTAAATAATTTTATACAGTTTTTGGCAGGGTTTTCTGAAAATTTATGTATTATTAAATTTTTGTTTAGATTTGACGTTCTTATTTCTGATGTTTTTATTTCACTAGAAAAAAACCAATTTTATGGTATTACTTTTTTAGTTTATCTACGTACTTTTTTCAAATTTTTGTACCCGGGAAATCGTTTGAGAGATGCATTTTAAAATTTGTTTTGTTCTGTTAGTTTCTTAGTCTGTCTGTACAGGTTGTCATTTCAGGCTGTCAGCTATTTTAAAATTTAATGAGGTAATCTGAAACTTGAGATTTCCCATGACTGTATGTAACTTGTATAAACAATGTGATTGTGCATTGTGGCGATGTCTGCATAGTATGTTTCTCCCCTTGACTGGTTCATTATCAACAAACTTGAACCTTCTTGGATAAAATACCCAGACTCCACACTGTTGTTAACTATTTTAACAGTTGCTCACTTAGTTATGTTAAGTGTTCCCAAACAGTCTCAATGTTGTTATAATAGATTGGCTTGTCCAGAGATTGTTCTCTTTATGCTTGTAAAAATGTTAAAGGATACCTTAACTCCTAAAATTTAATGATATAATCTATAAATTGTAATTTTTGACTGCTGCTATTAAGATTGAATAAGGTGTTCCTCTAAGATGCTGCTGTAATTTGTTCAAATGAAATTCTTTATTGTTAGTAAAGAAATTCAAGGAAAATAATATTTAATAGGGAGTAATTAGGAGAATATTAATTTTTCTTTTCAGTCAAATTGAAAAATAAATATTTTGTAACTAGGCTTATTGCAAGGTTACTCTGTGAACTTTTGGTAAATATTTGATCAATAAACTCATTAATTTGAAATTTGATGTTTAACGTGCATCTATTTCAGTGAAATTTAATTATTGTATTATTATTTATTATGATTTCACCAGAATAAATACATGTGAGTCAGCAAATCATATTAATAAGTTTATGTTATAATCTCTTTGGTGGATGGAAATTGTATTTGGCAGATTACTGACTGTCAGCAGTGTCAACAATGTGATACAAATAGCTGGGGTATCAACATTAGTAATGAGCTCATACTTTTCCTGTATTTATGTCACTCCATTGTTCATAACCATTAAATTTGAAACAGTGTGGGAGCAAATCTTTACATAAGCAAGTATCCTTAACTAAATTATGGATTCATTCATAATTTAGTTCATGTAGATTCACTTCTTCATGTATTAAAATTCGGGATCTAGAGGAATTATGTAATTGCTTGGAAGTTCAGAGAACAGAAGAGAGAAATTCAGTGAAAAATGACATGTTATCAGGGTATTAGACGGGATTGAAAAGAAATATTTAGGATATTGTGGGTATCTGATAAGAATTGATGAATCTTGGATGATAAACCAGGATATAGAGGTAAAATTAGAAAAATTGACAGCAAAAATCACAGTTAATGTGGCGGCAGGTGTATTTTAGGAAGTTGTGAGGAGTAAAGAAAGTGGAAGAAAAAGGTTTAGGAGGTTAGAGACGCAAGTTGGTTATATCCATCTCTCTAGAACTGAAAAATCTATTAATGAAGGAGAGTCAAGCAGAAATTATTTAATAACCAAGATAAACTGAAATAGGCATATAAGTGTTTTCTGGTGTTAAGTTTTGAAGGTGTTTTTTTATTAAAAACTTTGAGTATACACATAAAGAAAAAACTAAAAAACATTTAGCAATAAAAATATAATATAAGTATACAAAATTAAAAACCATTCAGATCTTCCACCTGTGATTAGGCTGTTAACGTTTAGAAAAATATACATGTATGTAAAATTTTATGTAAATAATTTTTAAATTATTTTAGATATGCATTTTTTATATTGCAAGAAGATTTGGTCATTAAGGAAATCTTCAAAATGCTGATTAATTTTTTTTCCAATAAAATTAAGTAAATGTTTTCAAAAGAAGCTATTTCCTAAAAAACTGAAGAGAAAATTAATCATAAATATGTTAATTATTTTGATGAATGTGTACAAATCCGCCTTAAATATATAATGTATTCGACCATTGAATACTTTGAAGTCATCATATATTATAAGACTTCTATGTTTAGGATATGTATCTTGAAAACAGACTCCTGACTGAAAGCAGCATTTGATATGTGTAAAAAATCAGAATTTTTTAAATGACTTCTTTATAATTTTTTAATAAATAATATTTTTTGTGAATTAAATGTGATTTTAATATATTGTTAAAATATTTTTTTGTTGGTTTTTCATCCAACTGTTTTGCACTTTAATACTTATGCAAAAAATAAAGAAAGGGTGATTGATAAAAATAAGAGAAGGTCAGACCTGACCGGGAATTGAACCTGGGACCCCCTGACATTGACTTTTCATTGGGGTAATAAATTTCTTTTGTATTAGAGACTGTGCTAAGCCAATTAGACACAACTATTTTTGGGTTTAGTTGGATATGAATGAACATTTTTATTTCTTATAAAAATGTTCTCATTTTTTACAAATTTTACATTTGTTTGTTAATTCCCATACAGTCAAGTTTTATCTCAGTTAAAAAATCTATTATTTTGAATGATTAAGAAACCAAACATTGGTGTTATGAGAATACTGTGTGAAGTTTTGCAAGTAAATTGAACAGACATCGTTTGTAAGTTAAAACAGATTGTATGAAATTAAATGCATACTGATCCAGTAGTAAATAATGCAATAGTTCTGTATCATACTATAGTGGCAGTTATGTAAACAATGAAGAACGGAGTTTAGTCACAATTAGGGCTGTCCATGAAATCTTTCAAGTTAAACTGTGCGACACCCTTGCATAAGATTTTTAATGACATTCTAGTTTATCCAAAAATGATTCCATCCCATCAAGTTGGGTATACGCATATATCGAGTGCACTACCAAAATGATATTAAAAAAAGCGTTTCTAGTCGATCAAATAAAGGCTGTGCAGACGCCTACCATTTATTAAATTTTTTTAATGTAAGTTGAGAAGGTTACAGTTTCTGTTTGCATTAGAGCTGCTACTGGATTTTTGGTAGCATTGTTTTGATAAATTAATTTCCATGTCAAATAAACAAAATTCTAAGCAACGTTGGATTTTAGTTTCTTTTGCTTTGGTGTGAAGTTGAGGGACTTAAGTAATTCTTATTGTGCTTATAAATTTGAATTTTTCTAATTTTTTTAAATTTTTGTCTTCACATGACAAAAGTCATACTTCTAGATTCTTAGTACTTTATACAATCCACATTTTACTTGAATTTTGAGTGCACAGTATGCAGGAATTGTACTTATTTTTTTTTTTGGTTTTAAAGCCAAGTGTTTTACACTAATGCAGATGATGTAGGGTGATAGATGAAAATGAGTGATGAAAAAATATCATACCTGACCGGGAATAAATCTGAGACCCCTGGTATAGAAAAGACAGTTGTGCTGACCACTACACCAAAGGGGCAGCAGTTAATTTGTTCTTGAAACTGAGATGCAAAAATTCTAATGAAATGTTTTATAGGATTATAGATTTGTGTTTTTTTCAGTAGATTTATGTGATACTATGTGTTTGTTCTAACACATCCATTTTTGGTACAAGACATTTATTAAATTCATATTAAAGTCGTTGTCGCAAGTCAGCTGTTTGACTGCTTATGTACAGAGGCAAAGGTTCCATGGTTCAAATCCTTATAAAGGTAGTTACTCTTTTACAGATTTGAATACTAGACAGTGGTTACTGGTGTACTTTGATGGTAGGGATTACATTACTCTTTTAGGAATGGTTGGCCTGAATCTGTACAAGACTACCTTATTTACATGTCATATATATTATTGTCCTCATCTTATTGGGTCATAAAGTTGCTTATTGTTCTAAATTGAACAATTGTAATGAAGGTAAAAAGAAATTATTTGAAGTAAAGACAAAACAAAAATTGATTTCTTGAGGTTATTTGATGGTTATCTATTTTTCTTTTATTAGTAAGTATTGGCTATAATTTTTTGGGGTAGTTTATCATTGCATCAGCTACTAATGCCATTATTCTTTTTCTCAAGTCAGCTCGATACATTTCACAAAAAATTGTAGTCACTACTCAAAGTCTTGATTCTTTTGACTACGTAATAATATTGGTTATTTCTAGACCCTTATGGCTTATTCCCCTGACCCTAGTTTACTTGCTGCTAGTACTAGCAGTACCTACTAGTGTGTGACGGTTTCCACAGAGCTAGTTAATTACTGCCAGTGCTCTCTGAAAACATATGTGAGTTGTGTTGTGTAACGCTGTACTTTGTACAGCTTGCTAGCAACTAGGAGTGTTTCCAAACATTCACACCGAGCTAGTTTACTAGTGCTAGTCAATCACGTGACTTTTCTCCCCTACTAGCGCTAGTAAATCAAACATGTTCAAAGTCACAAGTGCACTAGTGAATACTAGTGCTTTAACTAAACTAGCTGCTAGTTGTTTGTTCCCTCGGTAGCAGCTAGTAAACTAGCATCGTGGGAATAGGCCTTCACTGGGAATTAAACCTGGAATCTTTTGCTTTGTAGCCATTTGAGAGCAGCATTATTAGTATTTATTTTGAGCTTGGTTTTTATCTTTCAAAATAATATGTCTTACTATTGATAACCAGTCTGGCATCAACACACATTACTCTTATTTATGTTATGTTTTGCTTCTGTATTCAGGTCAGAAATAGGTCATTTACATATTGTATTGGCCGGTGTGTTGGTGTAGTGGTTAGGGTAACTTGCATTTATGCCTGGTGTCCTGGGTTTATTCCTCATCAGGTCAACCATTTTTTCATCCATATGTCACCTTTTATTATTTTCTATATAAAAGTCAAAACTTGTATGTAGGGATTATCACCCTATAATAAATAAAAAATGAATACTATATAAATTTTTTCTTAAATTATTGAAATTAAATATGATAATGGCCTCCTCTTTAGCATAGTGGTAGCACGCTTGCCTACCACGCAAAGATCCCAGGTTTGATTCCCAGCCAGGGTCTGGAAATTTTCACAAGTTTAAATAAACCTACTGTTACATATTCTACCGTAGTCGCTAATGACCAAGCTGTTGATGTGACTTAATAAATAAACTACAAAAAAAAACTAATAAACCAGAATGGTAAATGTTGTTAACATTATATGAAGTGACCCACCGGGTTGGTCTAGTGGTAAAGTCGTCGCCGCGAGTCAGCTGTTTAACATCTGATAATCGGAGACGAAGGTTCCTGGTTCAAATCCTAGACAGTGGTTACCGGTGTACTTTGATGGTTGGGATTTAATTACCCATACTCTCCCAAGAATGGTCAGCCTGGGTCTGTACAAGACTACACCTCATTAACAAGTCATACACATCATCCTTATTTCATTGGGTCATGGGGTTGCTAATTGTTCTGAATTGAACAGATTGTAACGTGCACACACTAGGGGATTATTATGAAGTAAATTATTTAATACTTTAATAATATCTTTGCATTAAAATCTAAACACCTTTTTACACTGTACCTCCACCAGAGAACAAAAGTTCTCCATAGGGGTAGTAGCTTTTAGGTCAGGAATTAATAAGTTAAAAAAACAATTCACACTGTTATACATTCCTTAATGGTCTGTTGATCTGGCACAAAGATAACTTACGTAAAAAACCATTCCTATCCTGAAAAGTCCCTGAAAAAAATAATAAATAAAAGATTCCTAGCTAAATTAATTTAATTATATCATTTTTACAATACATTTTTATATTATCTACTTTTTTTTGTATCTCATAAGGATATGATTATAACAGTAGACTGTGCCAGTTCTTTTGAAATAAAGCTTTGTGTTTTTTTCTCTTTGTCTAGTTTTATTTTCCTCTTGCTCTCCTTTTTTACTATATATTTGTTTTGTGTTTTTATCATGGATATTCTTTTAGATATTAAACATCCTAGTTTTATCTGACAAGCCGTTGTTAGTTGTGTTTGGCTCGTATCCAATTGTCTGTGTTTTATTGTCATTTGTGTCCCATATTATAGAATTTCCAAGTTTATTAAACAAATACGCTTACATAGATCTACCAGGCTACTTTTATTTACCCATCTTGTTATGACTTCTGTATGATAATATTGTTATAGTCTTTTTCAATATTTATTTTATTAAATCAATATTGTATTTTAACACAATTTTGATGCCAAATTTAATTTGATACTCGAATTAACACTTTATTTGGCAAGCTACACTATCTCTGTTTGATTTTTTTATACATACAAGTATATGATATAATAAAATATTATAATGAGGTATTTTAAATCTTTTGACAAAAGTAATTATTGTTTATTAATTATTATTTATTATGTGTGACCTACACAATTATTAATTAAATTAATTAGAGATTATATTATTGATTTTCTTATCAATTATCTTATTGAAGCTTGAAAGATTTCTAAAAAAACAATTAATTTCTTAAGTACTTCATTTTGTTAATTTGCTAGGGTTAACAATAAAATAAAAAAAATTAAATTTAATTAATAATTGTATACTCATGTTCAGTTTTGTTATTGTTGTGTAAAATAGGGCTCATATCTGGGGTGGTTTTTATTAGGAATTTTACAAATTTATACTTATATTTGAAAAAATTACCTTAAAATCATTTTTTTAGATCCAGGAACCAGAAACATTTGGTACAAATCTTGATATTGCGGTTTTTATTAAAATTAGCTGTTCGAATGTATTAATTCACTTGATAATACTGATCAAAATATATATTATTTTTTTAAACCACCAGTAACACAGTAAACACTTGTCAATTATAGCGCCTTCGTGCATAAAATACATATCTTCAGCAATTTTTTTTGTATTATTAAAATTTAAAACACCCTATTTCCATCATGGTAGATAAGGAAGATAATTTTACTATTGTATTAACTTTTATACTCTTATTTCTTGATGTATGATATGAGTGTTATATATATATGAATTAAAATATTCACGTAGATAAACAATTCCCATTACCACAATGATTCTTCTAAACAAACTGAACTTCACAACGCTGCTGCCAGAATAGTAGCACCATCAAAACTTTTATTCACTTTTTTTTTGTTTTTTACTTGGCAATATCTCATTAAAACTTTTACCAATTTTCATTTTAAATTGTTTGCAGAATCCTGAAAGTTTCCTCGTTACACCCATGTAAAACTTAAAAAAATATACATTTGTTAAAACTGTTCGTAAGGACAAACAGAACTTCCATTTAAAATATATTAAACCAGATTTTTGTTTAAAAATTTGTATTATTTGATTTTGGTTTTTGTATTTTTTAATATTTTTCTGATAGTGTTAACCTATATTTGCAGGAGTATATAAGTTAATATTAGAAGTAACTATTGGAGGCAGTTCTAATATTATTTAGAAAGCTTTTTTTGTTAAAAAACAATTGATTTTTTGATTGTTTTTTCAAAATAAAATGTATAGAAATCAAGAGTTTTTAAGAAGCTTTTTATGGATTAGAGTTCAGTATCAGTTATGAAAAATTTATCCCGAAAATTATGAGTTTTTTTGTGTTAAAATTTGTTAGATAAATAGAAATTGTTCCAAATTTAATAAAAATAAAAAAAATAAATTAAAATATTTATATATTTTACTGTCCTTACTTATTAGAAAAGTGTGTATTATGAATTCCACCACAAAACATTAATAATATTATGGAAATTTAAATTGAAAAATTTACTAAGTATAGTTAGTTTTTAAGTAGCAGTCTAGTAATTTTTGTGTTGTTTTCTTTTACATGGATTAAAATATAGAACATTATGTACTTACTCTCTCCTCTCTTCTGTAAAGGAGAAAGAAAAGGTTAATATAAGTTAATGGTGGAAAATAAAACTCTAATTGAAACTTAATACTACCATTATTATTTCTTCTACGAACTTACTTTTATTACTCCATTATCAAGCTACTTGGTTTTGTTGACTTATCTTATATTCCTTTATGGATTCTTCAGGATGCAATTTAGAAAATAAAAGAAATAGCGCATTAAATTTATTTCTACTCTGAAATTAGATCTCTGCATTCTCCTAATGACATCATTAAGTGTTTATTTCTTATATGAATCATTTTAAAACTGCTTTAAAAATAATGGTTCTGTTTCTAAATTATACATTTTTATTTTACAAAATGGAAAAAATATTAGTCTGGTGAAACTATGTTTTAGTGATTAAATAATTGAGAGAAAAACATTCTAGAAAATATATCTGGAGTCTTTGTTCACCAGTTATTTTAACGATTGTCCCACTTAAGTATATTGTTCAATATTTATTGAGATTAAATGACAGCATATGTTCTGTGAAAATTCATTACTTACTTTCTACTTTCGTTTCTTCTTACAATTCTTTCTACTGTAAGACTTTAAATATATTTGTGATCCTCCTTGTTACTTCAACTTTATTATTTCATGTTGTATATTTCTTCACTTTTCTGCGGCCACTAGAGATAAATGTAAGCCAAATGTTTTATCATTTGGTGTTCTCTTTCATTATTTTAAAATAAGTTTGTTTTGTCATTGGTCTAACATATAGTTCTGTTACTTTTCAAAACTGTACTAGAAAATCAGGTAGAGAATTTCTTATTTTTGTTTTTGTTTATTAGTTATGAATTTAATACAGAATGTCATTTTTAACTGGTGTTTAAAACATTGATTACTGTCGACATGTTCAGAATAAATGAAGTTTAGTTTTAATGAAGTTTAGAAGTAATTGTATAAGGTGGGTTGGAACTCCCGTTTTTCGTTTACAATAACAGTAGAATATCCGCTATAACTGCATTTACTATATCTGTAGTTAATGGTAAATTTATAATCTGTATTAATATGAGGCTTCTGGAAGACATCTTACTGTCTTTCATTTCATCATTTCGTTCTTAAATTTTACTTCACTTATCTATGCACTTCAAAATACACGATTTATTATTCATACCTCGTATTTCACAGGTTATTCATTCTTGATTAATATTTGATTGACAGCTTAGAAAGTTTGGCTTGCGTATCTTTTACAATTTAATAATAGTACTGTAATATAACAGCTATCGGTTTTTGGACTAATCTTATGCTTTTACTAGTGTTTCTTATTAATTTGGGTTTTTTTTACTAAGTTATTGAACTTGTATTTTTTTTTTATTGCTTTTTGTTTCAGATATCTACCCTAGTTAGCCACCGTGAACGTGCTCTATGTTCTGATAGATCAGTTAGAGCAGTTGCCCGAGTAGGGCAAGCTGTTAATCTAGCTGTTGAACGTTTTGTCACTGTTGGTGAGACAATCGCTGATGATAACCCTGAGATTAAGACTGAAATGTACCTCGCATGTAAAGAGGCAAGAGCTGCAGGTAAGCTTTTCAAAAAGAAAAATTACATATGTTATAATATAATTATAGCATACATAAGAGTAGCAAAATAAAGATTAATTTTATTCTAACAATTTGTAGACTTAATTTTCCTTACAATTTAAATAAAGTAGCTTGGCAAAAAAAACATGGGCTTTTGCCTTTAAAACGTCTTATGAACACAATAGAAATAGTTTTAATTTTTTTTTTTTTGGAAAAATCTAATGACTAAATTCATGTTTACAGTTTGAATTGACAATTTTTTTAACATTAGTTGTTGAGTTAAGTATAACAGGCAAAATACAACATTATCTTTTTGTTAATCAAATCTGCGTGGATGTCATAAAATAATATAACATGTTTGTTAAAGTTACACTACTCTTTTCATATATCTATTATAAACCAGCTTCTTCTTCTTCCAACAAGGATTAGGCCGCAGCCTGTACCGAACTCACACACTATATCATCTATCTCAATCTCTTCCTAGGTCTACCGATATTCCTTTTCCTTCTGGAGCATACCAGTGTGCCTGCTTAGTTATCCTATGACCTGACATCCTTTCCATGTGCTGTCTCCAACTTAAGTGATAATGCTTTATCTTTTTGATCAAATTGTAAATACCTAATGCTAACTTTATTTCCTCATTCTTTATTCTGTGTAAGCAGTAACCCTTAGCCTTTTACAGAAATCTCATCTCTGCCATCTGGATTCTCCGCTCTGGGATTTTTGTAGTTGTCAAATAATAAACGTGCTCAAAGTATTAATAAAAATATTTTTATTACAAAGACCAGTTTAATCTATGATAAGGGTTAGTGCATTTAAAAAGTTTTGTCATCTGTTTATAATACAATATTGTGCTTTAGTTTTTTGTTTGTGGACTTACCTTAATATATTGTTTTGTTAATTATGTTCAGGTGCAGCAATTGAGAAGTTGTGTGAAGCTGCACTAGAAGATTCATTGACTGACCGCAGTGCTGTTGTTAGAGCTGCCAGATGTTTGCTTAGCTCTGTTACCAGAGTACTCCTATTAGCTGATATTGTTGTAGTTAAGCAACTTCTTTTAGCAAAAGATAAGGTACATCTATTTCTATTAAATTATTTAATGAAAGATAATTTAAGAAAAAACATTCAAGTATTTTCAGAAATACTGGCTTTTGTAATCAATTGGCTAATAGTGTACCAGATTTTACATATTGCTAGCTCTTAATTAAATAACAGTCTTTAATTAATCAATTTTCCATTTGTAGAGTTCTTAGTCCTGTACAGCCATGGAAGGAATCGAGTTTAATAAATTGTTTTATACCACTTCATAAGAGAGGATTAATTAAAAAGATTAAGAAAGATATTGGGATTAATGAAGAGTGCAAATTGTTTTCCAATAAAGAACTGTACGTTTAACAAGAAAGACACACCAAGGCCATAGAAGACTATGCTTCTATGGGCCACATTAAAAGAATGACAACTAGATTTGCTAAGCAGATCTTAGATTACATGGAAGGCCCATTAAAGAGACAATGAGGAAAGGATGTTTGTCTGTTAGTAGAAAAGAACAACAGTTCACTCTTAAGAAAATCTGAAGAAGGTTTGGGCATTAAAATTGAAAAAGAAAAGAAGAAATATTATTGCGGTTCACAGTTGACCTATCAGAAAAACAATTTTACAGTGAATATAAGCATTTTGGTGCTCGAAAAAGTTACAGAGACACTATATCATAAAAAGAAGAAGCAGTGTATTTTAATCACATATAATAAATTATTATTACTTTTGTTTAACATTCTTCATAAAATAGCCTGATTAATTAGTGCAAAATCTTTGCTTGAAGTTAAAACTTATTTCCATATTGTGCTAATATTTTACTACATGGTGTAATTGGAAATTTTATTTGTATTACTTTGTTGCTTTTTTAGTTTTGACTCTTCTTTTGTTTTGAGTAATTTATAGCTTTTATAGACTATTGTAATTTACAGCTTTCTTAGTTTCACTATAGAGTTAGGTTCAGTTTAACTGAAATCTTAAGAAAAAGCTGTTGACTAATACCTATTTTATATTTTATTTTACAGGTAGCTCGTAGTTTAGGAAGACTTGAAAGTGTAACAAATTTCACAGAATTCGTAAAAGCATTCAGTCAGTTTGGTGCAGAGATGGTTGAATTAGCGCATCTAACAGGTGATAGACAGAACGATATGAAGGACGAGAGGCGGCGCGCTCAAATGGCAGCTGCGAGGCAGGTTCTTGAAAGATCGACTATGCTTCTGTTAACATCTTCCAAGGTTTGTTACTTTTTTAATAATTTTACACCAAGCCGTTAAAATGATTTTTTCTCAAAGTGGGGGCGCGTGATAAAGGGTTTGGGGGGGCTACAAAGCCTAGTTTTTAAAAAAATAATTGAAGTTTTGTGTAGACCAAATAAATAAAGTGAGATGTTCTTTATTTTTCTAACATTGGAACAAGTGTTTAATTTGGAATTGGTTGTTATAGACAAAGTTAGAAAATTGCATTAGTAGTATTAATTTTTGTTTTGAGTTATATTTAACAATGTGTACCTACTAAAAATACATGTCCTGATCTGATTTGCAATTATGTTTTTAATAATATCAACATTGAACCCCTTGTCCCAATAGGAATAGACTTTAAACATGTAACTTAAATAAGAATTACTAGTAAAAGTGTTATAAGAAAATAGCAACCATATACATATAAGGAGAGCGTGGTTTACAGTTAAACCATTGAGCGGGCTTGAAATAAAACGTTTGAGAACCAAGGGTTTAAACCAAACCCTTGAACCAAGGGTTTAAGGGGGAATCATAAAAAGTATAGGTTGGAGGAAATTTGTTAAGTTTTGTTTGAAACGCACAAAAATTCAGACAATTATATCAGAATACAATTTTGTTAATTTAAGGTCTCAAAAATTTTGGAGATCTTGAATTCAAATTTATTTTTAATTCATTGCATGACCCATAAGAATATACACCTTAGGTGATACAGTAGTTATTGGATACAGTGACCTCCAAAAGACTGGCTTTTTCCGCCCACTGTAAGCGATATTCACTGTAACTGATGACCTTTTCTTGTAGCAAAGGTCCAGTTATGGTCATCTTGTTTGCCCGTTGTGAAGTAAACTGCAAAAAGAGCTTCTTCTATATATTTTTTTGATTAAGACGAAGTCTCTTTGATTTATCTCTTCATCAAAACTATTCAGAATTTTTCTCCTGTCTTTCCAAATTGCGGTTATTATGGAGTGTCCAGCGTTGAACTCCCTTGCAATAACCCATTCATTTCACTGTTTTTCAAACACCAAATAATGTGCACTTTTTCCATCACTGTAAAATATCTACACGATGACGCCATACTTAAGTTTGTATAAAAGACAAAAAATCTGGTGTGAAACACTCACACAACTTTCTCTTGCCAATGCAAATAATTAATAATAAACCTAACATTATTAATAAAATATTAGAAATAAACAAAAACTAACCTCAAAAACATAACCTTATTTTAATCATGAGTGAATGACGCAAAATGACAATCGAACTCAGTTTGGCTTAAAAATACGGAAAATCACGCTTTCACGCTAAACTAGGCTCTGTAGAGAAAAATGCTCTAAACAAAAGTTGTAGATCTTTTAATTTTCTATAAATTTAATTATATACACTTTTGTCGTAAAATGCATACTAAGACCGAAATGTTAAAAAAATCGATTTTTCTCACGTTTTCGTGAGAAAAAAAAACAGAAAATCGCAAATTACCGCTAAACTAAGCGTTATAAAAAAATGTTTGAAATAAAAGTTGTAGAATTTTACATTCTCTACAACTTTTATTATATAACGTTTTGCGCTAAAATGCATATTAAAGCCGCAATCTTAAAAAGAAAATGTTTTTACGTAAAAACAGCCTCAAGCAGAATTTCAGCAAACATGGCGCCTACCCTATATTGTAGAGCATAAAAAATGTAGTAAACCAGTTGATTTTAAAAAAAATCGTAGGTCTAGTTTTTGAGAAAATCGCAAAAAAGTGAAAAATTATACGAATAAACTACTACTTCCGGTTGACCGATTTTGATGAAAATGTTCGTGTCGGGTCCGGTAGTGATATGTAACTTAAGTTTCAAGTTTCAAGTTCGTACGATGTTCCGTTCTTGAGATATTCTGTTCACATACACACACACACACACACACAGACACACACACAGACCAATCGCTAAAAACAAGTTTTTTGGGTTCAGGGGATCTGAAAACGTATAGATCCGGTGAAAACTCGATTTCGAAAAATCGACATGAAAACAATACTTTCCTTCCTATATATTCATATAGGCAAGAGAAAGTAAAAAATGGACTATGAATAACTATGTATAATACTATGACTACTATAACTAATGTATGAATACTATGAATAACGGACGGCTTTACTCAAAAGATATGAACTAAACTTGATCAAACAGGACAATAAAACTGTAGATCAGTACTGTATTTAAGACACAAAAAGAAAGATAGGCCTATTAGTAATCAAACTTCTGTAAATGCATGTTGAGACTTAACGCCATTAAGAAAAACAGGTTAAAACTAAACAAAACTATGAGTAACATGCTGACTCTACTGTTGACAGATAACTGGCTAGTTGAAAATTCATACAGCTGTCATTAAAACCGATATGTGATTTTAACCAATGTCACTGTAAACGATATATTTTACAAGGGGCGTAATAGGGGACCAACCTCCATTGAATAATGGTCACACTAATCGATAGGTCATTGTATCCAATGTCACTGTGTGCGATAACTACTGTATCTATATTTTATTTTTAAAATCCTTGTTTACAACATTTTAAAAATGTTTTTGATGAAATAAGCATCTTAATTTGGTGGGCAGGAATCAACTTTAATAGGGAGGTTATTTGTCTAAATAAACATTCATTTGTAAATATTCAAAAAATATAAGGAAAAAGTGAAATGCCATTTTTAGTCTTGGGTCATTACAGAATTTTTCGATTCCTATTATAAGTCTGTATGATTGCTGAATGGTACTGATACAAAGTACGCAGATATTTGAATTAGACTGCTATTGCTAACGATGAGATAAATACAGATTGTTTATATTTTTAATTTTGTTTTAAATAGTATTGTGTTTTCTTTCTCAGGCTTGCTTAAGGCATCCGGACAGTTCTTCATCGAGGGAAAATCGTGATACTGTGTTCTGTCAAATGCGACGTGCTATGGACCTAATACATTATGTAGTTAAAGATGGTGTGTGCGATGGTGGTGGTGGTGGGACGGGAAGTGAAAGTGTTGAAGATTGGGACGTTGGACGGACTGTGGGTGCTGCGTTAAGGCATTTTGAAAATATCGTGGAAATGACCAGAATGACTTTGTTAACACCTACTACTAAGGATAGTCTTACCACTGCGATAGATACAATTGTGGAACGAACTCAGGATTTTACAGATTCAGCCTACACTAGTCATGAACACCGGGAGAATATACTTTTACTGTGTGATAGAGTCAAACTCGAATTGAACCAGCTACTAAGAGTAGGAGTGAGTTTGGTGAGTGTAATATTTCATTATTATATATGCTGTATAGGATATTTTTACAGTAAATATAATTATAGGATTTTACATTGATATCGTCATAAGGTTTTCTGCTTTTAGGCAGATCCCTTGCACCTTGTTTGTGCAAGGAAACAAAAAAAATTATCTCTGGATTATTCTGTTTTCTGTCAGTATCTTAATTTTTTGGTAGCTCAACCCACTTTTATTATTATTTAATTTAAATTAATGGCCTCCACTGGACCACTTTAGCCAATATTATATAAAACGTTCTTGTGTTTCTAGTTAGCCTATTATTTCTTCATTCTCTTGGATCTTAACTTTCTTTCTTCATCTGAAATCACCCTTCCTGACTGGTGATCTTGGTTTATAGTAGGGTTTGTTTCTCCTTGAGTATTTTAATTTTGTATTTCTTGTTTTTCAAATCTTCTAATGCAATTTGTAGTTCCCGCATGTCGTCCTTAATTTCTGTAATCCATTTAATGTTGCATTTACTCTTCCATAATTTTTCTGATGTTTTTGTTTACTGGTGTTCTGATTAGATATCCGAAAAATGAGATCTGTTTCTTTTTAGTGGTGCTTGTTACTGAATTTTTTCCCTCCAGACTGTTTCATTGGAAGCTAGTCTCCAATGTGCATTTTCATGGAATTTTTTATTTAATGCACGTTCTGACTATTATTCTTTACATCTTGAGTATTCTGTTTATTGCTCCAGTGTTAGTTGTTTTGAAGAGGTTTCACTTGCGTGTGTAAATTACTTGATTTGTAATATCAACCATTTCTTAATCCCATTTAAATTTTTATTATTTTATATTCTTTGATCATTTTTTTTCGCCTTTTGACATAGTTTTAATTATACCTAATCCTCTCATTTGGTGTCCTTGCACACATTTGCTTTCTTCCACACAATAGTTGCCATGAATTGCTCTTTTTTCCACTCATTGTAATATGTTCCTTACTCTGTTGTATAAATTTCTCCAACTTTTTCAGCTGCCTTAATCTTTATGATCTATTTATACGTGTTTCGATGGTTCCATTATCATCAGAGTATATAAAATATCATATAAAACTTTAAAACCTACAGAAGATGTAGCATCGTCAGTCATCTATATTAAACTGTTTAGTTTTTCTAATCTATCTTTTTTCTTATTTATTGTAGATGACAGCAGCAGTCAATATAACCTTATCTTTCTTAAATTTGATTTACATATTCAAAATGTTCCACCTTTCTTTTTTCAAATGCCTTTATAAATGTGAAACATCTCATTATTTTCAATTTTATTATTTTCTGTACTATACTGTTTTCTATATATTTGAATATTTTTCTATCTTATCAAAATTATATGTTATTCCTCTTTTATTTATGATTAGTTTAATTTGATGTAATATATTCACATTAAAGTGTTTTTTGGTGCTGATTACGTCTTAGTTGAAAATTACGACTAGTCATCTTCTGTAGACTACTATCGGTTTCATAATAATAAACACCCGAGTTTGAACCCTTGCATCTCCAAAACTATGAGTCGGATTTCAACATATTTTAAATCAAAATTTAGCTCATTTTATTCTGTGTTGATCTATAATAATCTTATATTTTTAATGTTGTTAAAAATTACCGTATCAAGGTTGGAAGACAAAAATACCTGGTTTTTTGCTACCGGAACAAATTTCATGTGTTTAGAGGTGTGTAACTCGATAATTATTTGACCGAAAAATTTGAAATTTTAACACAACATAGACAATTATATTCTTACAGCGTGTACGAAATTTCGTATTCATACGTTATTTAAATTTTGATTTATTAACAATATTCTGAATCCTTGCTATCTCATTCAATCATTCGGCACTGGCAAACTATCGTTTTATTCAGCGTAAAAAACTTAGTACAGATATGTTAATAACATGAGATATTTATTGGCCAATGTTGTGGTGAAATTTTTAAAATTTTGAAAAATAGACAGGGTAATGCGGGGGGCTACTATCCATGTTGCCAGTTTGTGTACGTGACATCCTGTCAGACTGTTTACCTGAACTGACAGACTGCATTGTCAAACCAGGTAGACAGTCAGATTCAGGCAACATGGATAGTAGCGCCCAACCCGCATTACTTAGTCTATTTTTCAAAACTTTAAAAATTCTACAGCAACATTGGCCAATCAATATTTAATTTTATTAACATATCTGTACTAAGTTTTTTACGCTGAATAAAACGATAGTTTGCCCGTGCCGAACGTTTGAGCGGTTACCGAAATAGCAAGGATTCAGAATATTGATAATAAATCAAAATTTAAGAAATGCACAAATTTGAAATTTTGTACACGCTGTAAGAATATAATTGTCTATGTTGTGTTAAAATTTCAAATTTTTTGGTCTAATAATTATCGAGTTACACTCCTCTAAACGCATGAAATTTGTTCCGGTGGCAAAAAACCGGGTCTTTTTGTCTTCTAACCTCGATATCGTAATTTTTAAACAACACTAAAAATATTGGACTATTATAGATCAATGCAGAATAAAATGAGATAAATTTTGATGTAAAGTATGTTAAAATCCGAGTGATAGTTTTGGAGATACAAGGGTTCAAACTTGGGTATCTATGATTATGAAACCGATAGTAGATCTTCTGTATCTTTCATATTATATTTTATATATTCTGATGATGATGGATCCACCAAAACACGTGTTATTAGATCATAAGGGTCAAGATAACACAAAACATGAGTGAAATTTTATAATATTTATAGAATAGAATTAATTTCAAGCTGCAGGGTGTGTTATAAAAATTTATTCCTCACTCTTTTTATAATTATTTCTCTAATCATCTTTACACCCACTTTTCAAAAGCCTCTACCTTTCATATCTTTCTTTTCACTTAACACCCATGTTTTGCATCTGTACACTCTAAACATAATATTTTATGAAACATTTCCTCAGGTTAATTCAGTGTTTCTACATAATAAATTTTTCTTTCTATTAAATAATTCTTTTGCCATTCCTATCCTAGTTTCTATTTTAGTTTAACTTACTGCAATCTGCAGTCAGCATGTTTCCCAAGTACATTATATTGCTTTACATGATCAACCTAATGATAATAAACTCTTGAATATGTCACAACATAAAATATTAAATGAATTTATATTACTTGCAATGTTTATACAATATTTGTTATCACTCCAGTGATATTATAAATCGCCAAATTAATAGTTTTAAATGTTATTATCTCTGTAAGCTGATAATAATAGTTATGTAGAAAATAATCATGTTTGCTGTTTGTTTTCAATTGGGTTAAAATTTAACTCAAAACAAATAATTAATGTTTTCCATTAAAATAAGAAATTTGTTTGATTATTTGTAAGATACATTTATAAAATATGTAACAATTATTACAACAATTATAACAATTATTATTAATGTAACAATTATAAAAGATACCTGTGGTACAAAAGAGTTTTAATTATGTAGTTTTAGTGATAGCAGTTTGGTTTTGAGATTTTTACCAGCTTACCATTTAATTTTTTTTTTTTAATACTTTATTTAAAGTCACATCAACAACCAGGTTTTTAGTGACTTCTAGAATGTTATTCTACAACAGATTATTAATAATATGCTTATAAAAACTTAAAAACTAACAATGTGGCATTTTTGTAATATCTTTCTCAACACAGTTATCTGTAATGTAATATAAAATAAATACCTTTTTTATTAAAATTCCTTTTATTAATTTAACAGTTCAATTAAATTGATGTTAAGGTTTCTTTGTGTTTAAGTAGTACTTTATACTTTGAAAGAATTATCAAAAACCGCTTAGTACACCCTTAGTTACTGCCATCATAAATTTAGAAACAGAAGTACAAAATTTTACCTTACTTTTGTTAGTAGTTTCACAATAATTGTGAAACTTATTTCAAACTAAAAATTGTTTATTATTGGTAATTCCATATTTCACTGTATTTGGGGAAGCCCCTTGGATCTCCAAAAGACACATCTTCAAAGGTGTTTCAGTGGTACTTTATTTGTTAATTTCTTACCATTCGATTAAATTTTATATCAGTTTGTATATACAGTTTTTTCAGTAAAATGTATTTAGACTTTTCTTACATATTTTATGATTTGCAAGTAGACTCATTCAATAGTTATGAGATTGGTACATATATATATTAACAAATATTTTTAACGTTATGAAATGTGTGTCAATTCATCATTTGTTCTAGCGATGAAGTAAGTTAATCCTTTTTGAACTGTAACGTGAGCTGGTTAATGCTTTTTTTCATATATAATTATAAGAAACCTTATAAGAGTCAAGTTGTGTTAAGTTTTCTTATGTTGAGGGTATTACTTGTATGTTGGTATGAGTTTATGTAATGCAGTCATAATAACTTAAACTTTTGACCTTTAAACCATTTCTCCCACTCTTTTTATTATTTATTTTTCTTTCTCTACATACAGCTTAACAAATTTAATTGTTTATGTCTAGCCTTCTGTAAGTGTTGGTCAAACTACTAGTAATTCTACTGGGCTGGTTAATCTCTATTTTCTTGTTAGTTTATTTCAGTTAAGCTTAAAATTCCTTTGTCTAGACGTTCAATATCTTCCACAATTTCATCTTGCAGTGTTATTCATTTACTTCATTATGTTAAATATAAAACTGATTATACTGCAATTTTTGCAAAAGTTCTGAAGTACTGTTCAAAAAGTAAAAGTGGAGGAGTGCACAAATAAAACTGGATTATGAATCTTGTAAAATCTGTGTAAAATCAAATTTGTTCTTGAACAGCAAACATTATAAAATACTAAGTAGGCCTAATACAAATTTCAGAAAATAAAGAAATACTGCCACCTTCATGGCATAGTGGTTAGCATGCTAGCCTACTAAGTAGAAGGTCCCGGGTTTGATAATCGGTCAGGGCCTAGAAATATTAACAATTAAAAAACCGACAGTTACATTATAAAATCAACAGTAGTTGCTAATGACCAATTTGTTGATACAAATCTAAATAAATAAAAAATATATAAAAATGAAAACATTCAAAAGAAGTAATAACACTAAATATATATAAAAATTCATCATGATAAACATAATGAAAATCATAACATCATAAAACATGAGCAAGCATCTATTTGCTCTATCATAATAGAGCAAATAGAAATTGCGTACAGTCTTTCTTCCATATAACAATAATAATAATCTGTTGTTTGTTTAGGTCATCAGCTGAAAGGCTGGTTTGAACCTGTAGAGGTTTTACTAAGTATAACGAGGAGTGAGGTGGTTTACCATTGCCTTCCTCACTGAATGGAAAAGTACGCTTATCAGCATGCCAGGCCCTCTGAAAAGCACATATTTTCCACTCTGCAAATGACACCTTCACTTCATTCACCACAGGGTCTGGCTGTATAATGAAATTCATTACTTTCAGAGGAGATAACTCTGATTAGTGTCTTTTACACCTCTACCTCTTTCTGTTTTTAAATGATTCAGGCATTTAATTGGCTGACCATGTAATAAGAAACAGAACTATTTATTTTAGCCATGCAACTAACAAATTGAGTGTAAATTATTTGACGCTCCACCTGTCTGTTATGGGCAGAATAAAAATCTATAACTAAAAATTCAATGTTAAGATGTTTTAAAACTAGTTCTTCCCTTAAGCTCTTAGTGGTGTAGAATATTTACAGACATTTTCAGAGGAAGGTGTAAATAAAAAGAAACAGAAATTTAAAAATATTCATGAACCCCAAAGTATGAAAATGGAGTGTCTAATTTAAGAAAATGAGAAAACTGATAATGATTGTGAAAAAATAGGAAATAACATAATATCAGTTAAAGAAGATTAAAATTTTACTGACAGAATAAATGAAAACATAATATTATTATAGAAAATATTTAATTTTTATGAAAGTAGAATCAATAAAATGTATTGATTTGAGAACTAACCAAAAATGATTTGGTCACTTTAATTAAAGCTTGACATATACAGCAGCAGATCTGTGTTTTAACATAACAATATATTTGTTTGTAGATTACTTTGTTAGAAAATTAATTAAAATTGTCTTGCTAATTGATTTATTTTAGGAACAGACTGAAGAATATTCACCTACAAGAGAGATGGAAACGGCTGTTGTTAATTGTTTAAAAGCTACAAGAGATCTTCGCACTCAATTAAATGCAACTGCCAAAGAACAAACTAATGAATTGCCTGTATTAACGAGAAATGGTTCAGATCTAGTGTCACAGTTACGAAATACTGCACTTGCTTCTGATCAAGATAGACTGGAAGAAACTGGTGATAAATTTCATGAATTTGTTGAACATATATTAGAGGTAATTTATTTTGAAATAATTTTTATAAATTTTCTATCGATAAATTACATTATTTCCTGTAAAACTATATTTATAACACTAAAAACATGATGTTTCTCAAAATTTTCTATTTTATTTGTAATAATATTAAAAAAACAAAATCTGGTGTGAAACACACAACTTTTTCTTGCAAATGCAAATAATTAACAATATAACATATCATTTTGTAATAAAACATTAGAAATAAACAAAAAAACTAACCCCAATGAACATAACCTTATTTTAATCATGAGTGAAAGACGCAAAATGAAAATCAACCTCAGTTTGGCTTATAAATACGGAAAATCACTCTTTCACACTAAACTAGGCTCTGTAGTGAAAAATACTACAAAAAAAAACAGAAAATCGCTAATTACCGCTAAACTAAGCGTTATACAAAAAATGTTTGAAATAAAAGTTGTAGGATTTTAAATTCTCTACAACTTTTATTAAATACATTTTTGTGCTAAAATGCATATTAAAGCTGCAATCTTAAAAAATAAATTTATTTTACGTGAAAGAGCCGTACCAAGAATTTCAGCTAACATGGCACCTACCCTATCTTGTAGAGCATAAAAAATTTAATAATCCAGGCGATTTTTAAAAATCGTAGGACCCTTTTTTTGAAAAAATCGCAAAAAGTGAAAAATTACACAAATAAAGTACTACTTCTGGTTGACCGATTTTGATGAAAATGTTCGTGTCGGGTCTGGTAATGGTGTCTAACTTAAGTTTCAAGTTCGTACGATGTTCTGTTCTTGAGATATTTCGTTCACACACACAGACCCACAGACCAATCACTAAAAACATGTTTTTCGGATTCAGGGGTCTGAAAACATGTAGATCAGGTGAAAACTCGATTTCGAAAAATCAACATGAAAACAATACTTTCCTTCGTATATATTCATATAAGCAAGAGAAAGTAAAAATAGAATGAGTGTATCACGTCAAAGTAATCCTGCAGTGGATATGATATGTTTAATTTCAGTGGTTGGGAGGAAGTTCTTTCAAAAGTTATTTACCTGAGCATTTTCTGATAAAAGGCTCATAAAGAAAAAAATATAAATCTTAAATATAGTATAAACTTGCTTAACTGGGGTCGAGAATACTTCGGATAGCAAAACATTTATGATAATGTTGGAACCATTTGCCAATTTTGTATGTATATTACTGAGCTATTGCTAGATTCACAGAATTACAAGCTTGCATGTAGCAACTGGCATTGCCTTACTTACAGTAGCAGTGTTTACTGTTATTACTCTGCAAGGTATTAAGTAAATAAAAATATTATTTTATCGATATTGTTTCTTTCATTTATTTCACGGCATTCTTGCATATCGATTCGGTTGTTTTCCTAACTGTAACTGATAAATGGTGCAAGTTATATGTGATTGGAATGGTTATTGTGGTGTGTAAACATTCACATTCTTTCTAAATGATTTATTTTTCTTCTATCTTGAGAAGCTGTGATTTTATTACTAATATAATTTAATACTTTTCAAATCGATGATTAAACAAAATTTATCTTGTTATATTCTAATGTTTGTGAAGTTGGAGCATCTTTATTTATTTACTTTTGCTAAGTAAAATTAAAATTTATAAGAACAGTAACAAACAAAAAGTAGTTGTACTGATACAGAAAAAGTATCAATGAAAGGGAATTAATAAAAATGACTTCATGTACACATGATTGGTAAATTACTGAGATGGCAAAATGATTGTGCAGAATTTTAATTGTCGGTGTGTGTAAACGACCGTGACTTTGTAATGAATTTGGTAAAGCGATAAATCTGACAGCCCGAAATTGCAGGGAAGCTCACAATTCTGTGACACCCGAATATAACTATAAACCTTTTGTATAATCATGACTTTGTGTAGATTATTTATTATTATGGGTTAGTAATAGTAATATAAAAAATTGCAAATATCTTTTCTGAAAAATTTAACTGAAGTGAACGTTTTTACAGAACGGTTGTAATTTAATACATGGTGTCAATTTTTGACAAAGAAATCATTCATTGTTTTTCGTTTTAAGCTTTAATTTCTTTTGTTTGCTGCCATATTGCAACCTTGGTTTAACCAAAAATCATACGCCGTAGACTGAACAGAAATGGCGGAAGTAAATGTGAATTTTTGTGAGTGGTTTCAACTGTACAGATGCAAAATTTTGGATTTCGTCTAATGATATCACTATAAATGGTCCTCCATTTAAACAAATAGAGCGATAATTTAAATTGTAGCAGGTGAAGGCAACACTGCTACTTTTCTAGATGCCTTAGTTAACGTGTAACTTCAGATAAGCCAGTTTACCCTGTGGTATGATTTTACGGATGTAGGAGTTTTTCTCAGACTTGATTGTAAATGTTTTTCCAAGTAGTTCTATCTAAACTGGTTGTTTTCAAAGATATTTATTTTCGATACGGATGGTAAGATACTGCTTGCTGATAATACTAGTTGAAAGTAATTATGCGATTACTTTAATGGTACTTTCAAAATAGCCAACAATCATTTTGAGGGTTTATTTAAACACAATCTAAAAAAAATATATATATACTTGGGATTGATAAAAACAGGTGAATTTAATTTCTCAGTTATGTAATTTGGTATTTGTTATAGATCTGTAAAATGATGAGACATATGGCAAGTTCGGAGATGTTACAAGTATCTGCGAGGTATGCTGAAATAAATTTAAGGATATATGGACCTCAGGTAGTTACCGCTGCACACACTGTTAACCAACATCCTACTTCTAAAATAGCTAAAGAAAATCTTGAAGGTATAAATTCTATATACTTCTAAGGTTAAAAATGTTCAAAAGTTATTTGTTGTGAGATACCTTTTATATAGATTAATAAATGTGTTCCCATTTTAATTTGACATTTTTTATTCAATTACTAGTAATTTTACTTCAATATTATCTATGCCTATGTGATATTGAATATTTCAATATGAGAGCATGAAAGGTTTTGTTTAAAATCCCGTTTAATTAGATGGCTTAACTGTTTCCGTTGCATCACAATCGTTTTTTTGAGTGGGGATATGCACTGCTTGTAGTTCACTTCTGCTAGCAGAGCGAGCCGTTAATAAGATAAAAGAATGTAATTTCTGAAAACATTGTCTTAAAACTTGTGTACACTAAGCCTAACGTAGAACTGCATAATTCATAAACAGGCTATTTATTTATGTTTAGGATGACTCATTTCTTGTTTGGCTGTATTTTAAAAGGGTTATTTACAGTAAAACAATTAATCATTTCCAAATATAAAATAAGTGACCCGTAACTAAAGTTATATGCACTGAGTTACTGCGTGTGTTATAAAATTAGATTTGTTGTATAGAATCGACTTTGAAATCATTATATATGATGATAAAATCATTGTTTATAATTATTACGTATTTATTTAATTGTAGGATTACACAGTACATGTTACTTTGTATTTAATAATGTAGTAACAACTTTTAGGCCGGGTATATACTACAGCTCAGGTGGCACAGCGTGTTCAAGACAGACACATGCAGGGCAGGGCAGGCAGAGCAGACATTTCTCCCAGCGTATACTGGAGACGCAGGACAGGCAATTATGTTTTTCAGGTTCATAAATTTGTTCATGTTTGGCCATTTAGCGCAATGGATCATTTTAGTGAGAGTGATAGGTTAGTATCAGATTTGTCTGATTCCGGTATAGATGAATTAATTTTACTGTGTTGTATTTCAAAGCCAAGGGAGAAAGGTTTGTGGTGAAGTGATTTTATGAGAAAACATTCGAGTGCAAGTTAAAGTTAACACAAGAGTTAAATGATAATACATTCAAGAATTGACTAGGTTTACATTGGAACAGTTTTTCATGTAATCAGGATGATTGTTATCATACAATATGGTTTTGATATGCACAAGTTCAATTAACTTCTCTTGAATCAACATGTTTCCTGCTCAACGCGTCCATTAAAACTGTGCCTCGACTACAAACTGTGGTTGCACAACACAAACACAAACATATACGGTAGGTATGCTACACGCAACAATGGGTGCACGGTTTTTGCTCCTGCCCTGCCTGTCGTGAACTGCGCCATCTGTGCTCCAGTATACGCTCAACCTAAGATTTTTAGTTTGATCAAAACACACTAAACACACATTTTTCTTAATGACCGTAGCAAAAGCAAATAACTTGGGAAAATCACTTGTCCACAACACAGCTGATCCCCCTAGCCAAACACAAATATTCTCTCTTAAACTTCAAATGAAATCTCATGTACCCAATCTTCTTTAGTGACTATTTTTAGAAAATTATATTTTCTCACTAATAAATTCTCAGATAGGTTATTAACAGCTTTCTCTTTTGGAATTTGTTTAGTAACAATAAAATAGAAAGCATTGTTTATCAATAATTAATAAACAATTATTATTAATATTAATTGGCTAGCCCATAAGCCAGTGGAACTGGCTTATTTGCCGGTGGTCGCGGGTTTGATCCCCAGTCAGGTTTGATATTGTTCATCTTTGTATCACCCCATATCATTACCTACTTTCAAGCCTAGGCTGTCATAGGCATATACCCAATAAAAGAATTACATAATTTTTAGATGTTCATTTGTTTATGCACCTGTGCATGGACACTAACAAATTCTTTGTAAATACATTTTGTGGGGATGGTGAAACAATCAACATGTCAGTTGGAGAGAAATAATCTGTGATTTTTAGAATGAGTGTAATTTTTTCAGTTGTTACTTGTAGTACAGATTTTCTACAAATTCTATTTAATGTGTTAACTCTTAACACTTTTGTTTTTATGTTTTAGTATTTGCAGATATGTGGCAAGCATTAATGACTGATGTTAGTACAATATGTAAAGAGGTTATGGAAGCAGAAAGGCAACCTGAAAAACAGACATACATGTCGCTACCTAGACCGGGTGTAAGTGTTTGTTAAGTCCAGTTTATAACTTTAATAAATTATACTAGTTAGTTTTTTCAATATTTTTTTACAAAAATTAAAGTCTATCAAAATTTTGCTTTATAGGAATACCTTGGTTAGTGCTATACCTGTATAGCACTAATTCGATTTTGTTCTGTCCTTGTTTTACTACCGATTTCACGCGGTATAAAAATAACGCGGTATAAAAATTTGTTTAGCACTGTTACTGGAAATGATGAATCACTCACTAATATTATGTACATACGTATCGTGATGAATGATGTAATGTAATGTCAGGTTAGTTGTAAACATTTCAGAGCGATAAATAATAATAATTAGTTTTCACAAGTTTCTGTGTGAACTAGTACATAATCACACAGAAGTAAATTTCACCCTCTAATTGCAAAAGATGATATCATTGACAATGAAGAATCTCTTCCTTCCCTTACTGTTAAAGGACTACAAACAGCATTTGGAAATTTTGAAAAAATGTGCAACTATTTCTGGGAAAATTATCCAGACAATGTTCGCAGTTCTAAAGTTATACGCAACGGAAGATGAACTAATTTATTACAAAGCGATGTTGAATGAAATTACAAAACCAAAACAACAAATAATAATAAAATTCACTCTTTTTTTAATCAAAAAAAACCAAAGGTTGACAAAGCAGAACTATCACAATAGGAAAAGTATCAGTGTGTTTACGTAGATGTTTAGTATGTATGTATAGTAGTGTGCGTGTGCTTTTGTGTAAAAACAATATTGTGTACAAACAACATTATTATGAATGGCAGTTAATTATAAATTTTGTAAGTAACTTATGTACAAATTACTATTTTTTATTTATTTTTTTATTCTTTATTAACAGTTATTTGTTAGTTAAAACAGCTATTAATAAAATGTGTTCGTACAGTATAGTGAAACCCCCAGTTAATATTTTGTTTGCGTTCTTATAGGTTACCTAACCTCACTTTGCGCTCAGTTTTGCGGAACCAATTAACTGCCTTAAGCAAGGGGTTCCTGTATTTCTATTTAACTGTATTATAAAAGATACTTTTTTTTTGTTAAAATATTGTAGTTTATTTATAATTAAATTATGTTTCAGTATAAATTTAGTAAATTTACTGTTGTTATTCTTATTTTACAGAAACATGGTACAACTAGTAAACCTTTGAAGGCAGTTAGACTGGATGTTGAGGTCAGTGGCTAAATAATTTTACTTTGATATAAATTAATTAGGCAATCAATAATTAGTTAACTTGGAATTATAATTTAATGATGAAAACATTATTTTGTATTTCAAACGTAATGTTTTTTAAGGAATTAAAAAGTCAGTTGAAATAAAATGAAGGGAAACATTATTGGGTTTCTACAGGAAAACTAATTAAGCTTGTCTTGTGTCCAGGACATTTTTTTTTTGAAAAATTTAAGTATATTAATTTATGCTTATAATTTTTGTTTATAGCTTGAAACAGAAGCAATATTTATGTAAACAATCTTCTTTGTTGCATACCTATTTGCTTCTGATCTTGGTGATCATTATAGATAATCTAACCATATTGGCCAGTATAAGGAACAACTCTGCGAAGCTCATGCCAAACCAAGACCTCAAATCAGCAAGCCAGGAGGTCTCTTTCCTTCTATCCATTCCTGCAGAATATGCACTGCAGTATTTCATACATTTCGTGATTTCTCATATTGTTTCTGAGTTACTGAAGCTTAAGACACTTGACAATGTTAATCACCTCAATGCCCTTACTCATCCTCTGTAGGTCTTCCACGTTGGCAACCATCTGCGCCTACTAATTCCCAAAATCTATCTGTTTAGCCAGAGCTCAAAAACTCTTGAGTCTGCGGGTAAATAGTTAAGAATCTTTACAAATTGACAAAGTACAACATTAGATCCTTTGTTGTGAATCTCATCTATGTAAATGTAAATGCAACCACTTTCAAACATGGTTTAATTTTTACAAAAATAATTTTGTTAGCAAAGGAACAAATTTTTCTTTTAGGAAAATTAGTCAAATGTTTTATTACATTAAAAATTATTTAGGTCCTATGTGTTAAATGTTATAGTATGACAGTGTAGAGGCTTGAATGATGAAGCAGAATGAGATAAAAAGGTCCAGGCCTTTGATATATGGTTTTATAGGAGATTAGTGCTGATATCAAAGAGAGGTAGATTAAATAACACGGAAGTCTTGGTGAAGTTATATCAGGAAATGAAACCTATGGAAACTGTGAATTGTAGAAAACTAGAGTATTTTGGTTAAGTGATGATTGGCGAGAATTCCAGAATTCCGCAGAATATCATGCAGGGAATGATAAAGGATTAGTTTGATCAATATTGATGTAGAACATCATGGTTGTAGAACATTTTTTGTACTGGTATGATGTGAGTTCAGTTACTTTTATTCAACAGGCAGTTTTTTTTTATCCGAGGTGGTGAGAAAAACTCATTTTCACTCCCTCACGATGGGGGGTAAGTAGTGCTGGACTCAGTTGAGGCGTCTTCGCCCAGCTCCAAGGAGGCCGCATAGCCTACCAACCAAAAACCTGCCATCTGGCCACTTGATCCGACATCAGCAAAACACCCTTCACCTCCCTCGGAACTGTTAATATAATACTACAAGGGAAATGTTGAGTTAAAAAATTTACACACTGTCAGCGGGGCGTGGAAGGAAACCGTAGCCTAATTCCCCTCTTGCTGTCACCGATCAACAATCACTCTCTCACTTTCGTTCATCTCTTTCATCACCAGTTCAGGAAATTAGTGTGCCTACTTTATGAGATTGGGACAGGATTGATTTAAGGTGGGAGAGGGTGATCCCGCTGATCTCCTTCCTCAGTCAACAGGCAGTTGACTAAACTCAAGTGGCCTTAATAAAGGCCAACATTCTCAGAGGACAGGAAATTTGAAGAAGGGAGCAAAATGTACAGAAATCTTAATTGAAAATTTTTGTTTGTAAAGTCTTCTTCTGTATTAAGACAAATACTGTATAGCTGTGCTATTTGCTGTATGACCTTTAATTAGATCTTTGGTGTTTAAAACTAGAGGAAAAATTTAGATGGTTAAGTATGCATTGACTTTTTGAAGTTTCATCAGAAATTATCAGTCCCCATTGAATTTATTTGGAAACTAATACATTTTTTTAGTTTTTCTGTTCATTGACCAAAGATAATAATGGCTCATATGGAAATCCGAGAGAAGACTATTCTGTAGAGTAATCAAAGAATGTCCATGGAGGCAGTTATTCTACCGTGTGGGGCATAAGTCGCTACCCATCACTAGAAAGATTACTTGTTCACACGCAGAGGTAGTGGGGGTGACCCCACTAACTTAGCGAACACGCCAGCACGTTAACAGATCTGCCGTTTTAGCTCTCAGTTTTAGTTGCTATCCTTGATACTCACCCCTATTCGTTAGTCACAGTCAACGACGTCTTTCATTATTAGTAGAAAACTGTCAGTTTCAATAGAGAGTATTTACGCGTTGGTGTGATAGGTCTTTATTTCTTTGAAGGTACTGTAACCTCAGAAAATACACAGATATGCTGAAGGAAATTATGATTAAACTAAAAAATATTTCTATTTTTGAGGGTATTTGGAATTATTTTATCTGGTAACAAGATGGTGCTTCTTCTCATTACGGTTTTATCGTTTGAAAATTCCTGAATGAACATTTCAATGAGTGGGAAGGCAGACGCGGTACTTTTGAATGGCCCGCGCGATCACCAGATCTTACGCCGTGTGATGTTTCTGTAAGGGATATTTTAAAAGACAAGATTTTTGCGACCAAACCAAAAAATACAGAACATTTTAAAGGGTTATTTGAAGAAGAGTTCAAAACGTTTTGGGGACAACTCACAGCTGAGTGAAATGATATGTTTATAATTCAATAGCCAAACTTGCTTTAAAATGTATCGAGAATAATGGTGGACACTTTGAGCAGTTCACTTAATCAGACACGTATCAGTTACTTTATTATCACTACTGTTATTAAGGATTCATGAAATACCAGTAGTTAATTAGTTGTGATGCTCATAACCTTACAATCCAAACTTTTGGGGTAGCTACTTATGCCGCACCTGGTATATTGAACAGTGGTTTTGAAAACTTTGGTGGAATGTGTGTGTTTAACTAGTTTTTAGTTAGTTTTAGTTAGTTGTTAGTTTTAACTAGTTGTTGTTTAGGTCAACAGCCGAAAGGCTGGTTTGAACCTCTTGAGGTTTTTCTAAGTAAAAACGAGGAGTGAGGTGGTTTACCATTGCCTTCCTCACTGAGTTGAAAGAGTATGCTTATCAGCATGCCAGGCCCTCCAAAAAGCACCCACTTTCCACCCTCCAAATAACACCTTCACTTCATTCACCACAAGGGCCTGGCTGCATAGTGAAATTCATTACTCTCAGAGGAGATTACTCTGGCTAGTGTCTTTTACACCTCTACCTCTTCTGTTCTTAAATAGTTCAGTCATAACTGGCTGACAATATGATAAGAAACAACTATTTTTTGTAGCTGGAACCAGCAGATTGAGTGCAATCAATTTAACACTCCACCTGCCTGTTACAGGCAGAAGTTTTTAGAGTATAATTATAATTTGTGAAATTTTGTATGTGATTAAATCAACCTTTTTCAACTATTTTCAACTATTTTGTAAGGTTTTTTGAAAATAATATTATTTCTTGATGTATGCAGGAACAAGAGAAAATAGCCAAAGCCGGTCTGGAAATGAAGCTTGCCACATCAGAGATGGATGCCGAAACAGAGAGATGGCAAGAAGGAATGGGTGTTGGAGGTCCTAATGTCGTAGACGAAAACAACGATATTGTCAAACGAGCGAGAAACATGTCAAGAATGGCGTTCAGCATGTACCAGTTCACTAGAGGGGACGGCCCTCTAAAAACAACACAGGATTTATTTACACAAGCTGAATATTTTGCTGAAGAAGCGAACAGATTGTATAAAGTTGTACGACAATTCTCATATCAGGTAATTTATTAAGTAAAATATTATTTTGAGTGAAGTATTTTTATTTACTATATAAATTCGCTTATATTAAAAAAAAAATCGGCAAACTCATTGTACAGAAATGATGCTCTGAATTTTGGAGGTATGAACAGATGGAGTATTTTTTTTTTCTATAAATTAACGCCCTTAACGGTCAGACCTGTTTTTCACAGTTGTATTGCAACCATTATCGTTTTTATTAACTATGTAACTCTCGTGAATCTCTGCTTCTTATTTTTAAATTATATTTTTTGTATTAGTATTTAAGTGAACAAAATATTAGTAATTGAAGAATTATGAGATTCCTTATTACTAAAAGAACTTTATTGGTTATAAATTAATTTATATCTCTTTTCAAATCTAAATACTTGACTAATGAACGTTTCGACAATCATTTGGATGTATTCTATCTCTAGGATGAACTGGTTGAAAGAATTAAAATGATTCTTAAAAGAAAATATACATAGTAAAATTTATTATTTTTTTAACATTTACCCATTTTCTTGTGGGGATTACAAAACTGTATACCAAAGTGATGAAGTTATAAAATGTATCTGTCTATTCTGAACTAAGTCACAAAAATTTAAATTGAAAACTATGCTAACCAGTGAAAAAACGTTTTACGTATTTTTATTAAAAACTGTTATTGTCAAATTCTCTATGGTAAGTTCATCAGTGCAAATAAAACTAAGGACAGAGATTTCTTTATTTGATGTTCTGAATTACTGGAGGACCAAAAAAAAACAAATTTAAATATTTGTTAAAATAATATGTTTACAGTTTTTTTTTTATATCAACATGATTCATTTTTATCTTCTTATTGATCGTAGCTGTTGAATCTGTTGTGTCTTTATCACTATTATTATAGTCATGTACTTTTGTGTCTTTAATCTCTTTGCATCTGAATGATAACGTGAATGGAACCTCTCAGTGCAACTGTATCTGTGAGACATATTGAGGAAGTAAGAACTGACAATAAAATTTGGTATTGTCTTGCTTATTTAGAGAACATTTGTTTTAAGAAAATTCGGTAAATTGTAGGGGATCTTCAGTTTGCTGTGTAGGCTTACTAATAGAATGTTTTTTTTAATCCTTTGGCTCCCAGCCTATTGACCGGTAGACAAAAACTTTGTATCTCAAAAACTATACTAGATACATGAATGAAATTTTTAGCTTTTTTTACAGACATTGAAAAGCTAACAGAAATGTGAAAATAAATAATATACCTTTAGCTATGAAATTTATTACATTTTTTTTGTATTTCTACTTTTATCTAGTTCCTTGGTAGTACAAGTTACAAAAATGTATAAGGAAGTTAAGGATGTATAAGAAATAATGGTTTTTTAAACAAAATTTTGTGGATAATACACTAGTTTTTATCCAAAACTTTTTGTAAAAAAATTTTTCCAATGTTTTTGTATTGCTTACTTGAAAATGTGTTATTTAATTTTCTTCACACTGTTTGGTAGATCTTTTCGGTAAAACATTTTTTTATCACACTAACAATAGTTTTTAATGTAAACACAAGTATTTTTGTTTTTTTCACTAAAACAAAATAAAATTTTTAATTTTCTTAATTTTTTCATAAAGAATTACCGGAATGATACAATAGTACTTAGGGGATGTGAAAATGTAGCCTATCTATACAAACATGCACACAAAAACATTCAATTACTATTATACAAAAATGCGAATGCTGAATTAAAAATAAGTCATATAAATCACTGGCAAAATTTGACAACATGTATATATGATTCTAAAAAAACAAAAAAAAGAAGTAACTTGTACATGGATATGCAGATGACAACATAAACATTTGTGGCACTTCATGTGCCGTTACAATAAATTTCCACTAGCAATGACAATGATATTTAGTAGGAGTTTGTTGTTGTTTAGGTCATCAGCCAAAAGGCTGGTTTGAACCTGTAGAGGTTTTACTAAGTAAAACGAGGAGCGAGGTGGTTTACCATTGCCTTCCTCACTGAGTGGAAAAGTACGCTTATCAGTATGCCAGGCCCTCTGAAAAACACATATTTTCCTCTCTGCAAATGCTCTCTTCACTTCTTTCACCACAGGGTCTGGCTGTATAATGAAATTCATTACTTTCAGAGGAGATAACTCTGATTGGTGTCTTTTACACCTCTACCTCTTTCTGTTCTTAAATGATTCAGTCATTTAATTGGCTGACCATGTGATAAGAAACAGAACTATTTATTTTAGCCCTGCAATGAACATATTGAGTGTAAATAATTTAACACTCCACCTGTCTGTTATGGGCAGAGTAGGAGTTTATGGATTATTAAAGGAAAAATTTGAGCTATCAAACAAATATGCATAACCTTATGGGAGAGCTGATGCGATAGTATAAATACATTTTTCAAAGAGCCCGTTGATTGGCTCTTTGGAGTCTTTGAACAAAATTCTCTAAGCCAATCATCTTGTGGGAGCCAATGGGTTAACTTTTTTTAATCAAAACAAACAATAATGATGTACTGTATCTGTAAATTGTCTTAATTTAATTTCTCATTTCTTTAAATCAGCAGTTAAAATTTTGATATCAACCCCTCTAGGTTTTTTATTATTATTTTATTCAACAGATCAAAAAGTATGCCAGAACTAATGAAAAAAACATTAAATTTTCACTTCGTTTACAAATTTGGTCCAGCTGTAAATTGAAATCCCTTTCTTTTAGATAAAACGGATTAGTTTCACTTCAAATATTCTGTTCTTAAATGCTTCAGTTATTTTGTTTTATTCAGCAGAAGTAGAGATGGAACTATTTCTTATAACTTTGGAATCTTCAGAAGCTCAACGGTAATTCATTTAACACTTCATCTGCTTGTGATTTCGTATTAGTGACAGTATTTATGAAAAAATTAATCTTAGGGTAATAAAGGACAGATGTCGCTCAAAATTTTGGTTGATTCCATATCTTTTTTTAAATTCTGTATAAATAAGAAAGTAAAGAGTTTGTAATTAATGACATAATGTGGTGTTTAAATAATCTTTAATATACTCAGTTCTTACTTTCTAGACTTGCCTAGTATTGTAAACATTTTGTAAAAAATTAATCATAATGATATGTGTAGTTATTCTTCTACAGTATTTTTATTTTATAGTTTAATTATTTAATATTTTTATATTATTAAATGTATTCAGTGAAACTTTTTAGCATTTTAAGGTGAAAAGTGAAATAATTATTTATTAAAAGATCAACTTAATTTTTTATATTGTTTGTCATTATAAAAAGAGTTTTCTGACTGCAGTTTCACTGAATATTAAGTAGACCTCCTTGTAATCTATATTGTTAAAAATCATGTTGTAAATTTGTATTGTTGGTTTTTTGTTTGATTTCATATAACTTTTGTCTTTATCTTTCTTTCTCTTTCTCTATTTGTTTCTGTCTGTCTATGCTATCTACTAAACATCTATTATTTATTTACATTGTTTACAATACAACAAAATTTATAACCAGTTATTTAAATACTCATTAAAGCTGTTTTATTATATTGTCATTTTTAATTTAGCTTTCCAAATTGTATGAGATTGGTTCCTGTCAAGTAATCTTTTAAAAAAATTAATTTTTTTATCCCTAATGTGTGTACGTTGCAATCTGTTTAATCAGAACAATAAGCAACCCTATGACAGTGAGATGAGTCTAATGTATATGACGTGTAAATGAGGTGTAGTCTTGTACATATCCAGGTTGACCATTCTGAGAGAGTATGGTTAATTGAACCCCAACCATCAAAGTACTCTGGTAACCACTATCTATTATTAAAATCCGTATAAAAATAACTACCTTTACTAGGATTTGAACCAGGAACCCTAGTAATGGTAGTTTCTTTTATATGGATTTGAGTACTAGACAGTGGTTACCGGTGTACTTTGATGGTTGGGGTTCAATTAACCATACTCTCTCAGGAATGGTTGGTCTTGGCCTGGGTTTGTACAAGACTACACCTCATTTACACGTTACACACATCATCCTCATCTCATTATGTCATAGGGTTGCTTATTGTTCTAAATTGAAGAGATTGCAATGTATGCACACATTAGGAATTTTTAAAAAAAGATTGTTTTTAGAACATTGTTTTTAAGTTAATTTTTTCCGTGAATTTGATTCTAGTTGAATATAATTTGAATTGAACATTACATACATTTGTAGAAATGTTTCCTGAATTTAATTATAGTCATTTTATTATATCTGTGTAGTGAACCCTCCATAATTTGAACTCGTCTAATGTTAAATTCTCGTTAGTTCAAAGTAACAATTTCTCCTTGTAACTCATGTATATTCTGCGTATTTTGTCCTCACAAGCTGGTGCATGTATATGTATACACCAAAAAAATCTAACCCAAAAAAGAATAAAAAAGATTATAAAAAATTTGATTTAGCGTTTTAAATATGCAAGTCTGTGCACTAAACAATATGCAAAAGTACAATTTGGAAATCTATATTAGAAAAAACATTAACAATATGATAAGATGGTCTTTATATGAAACTTATCTTTAAATGACACCATTTATAAAAATTAAAACTACTAAACTGTAATCATTTTAAAACACAATTTTAAAATGTATTTTTATAATACAGTTTCAGTCAGACATATTAGGAAATCCCGTTTCAAATATTTTTCATTTTTTTTTTTTTTAGTTTAGTACAAATGAATGATGAAAGTGATAAAGGTTTTAGTATAGTATTATATAAAATGACTTCGTAGAAATTTGTTACATTGTTACTACTTGTAGAATTAATAAATTTAGAAATGGTTTTTCATCACTGGGCACATTATGTATTGTTCAAACATTTGGTAGAACTCTTGTACCAGCGAAGCAGTAAAATTAGAAACAATACTAGAGTGTTATTGTGTTGTGTAAATATTTTAATGGGGTTGCCAAAAATATTAACAGATTAGCTTTTGATATTGTTTACCTCACAATTTTACTAGGGATTCGATGATTTTATAGAACATTACAAATAGAAAATTATAAAATAATTACAATAACATCTCACAAACTTTTCTTAATGTGGTCTGAGAGGGTGTCAAATTTCTAAAATGTTGAGTTTTATGGAAGTGAAGTGGAAATCATTAACTATTTTTCTTAATGATATAAACACGTTTATTTGCAAATAAAAATGTACATTATCATGATTATTTGTTACACATTTTGTAATAAAACTAATACTGATAAAAAAATTATAAAATACTAGACAAATATGTTGTAAAAAACTTAATAATTCTTAATTTTTTAATTTTGTTTTCTACTTAGTTGCTTGATGATATCCCTGATAGATGATAATGCTCATTGCTAATGCACCATATTCAAAGTAACGCAGCGCTCCCTTAGTAGCTTTTAAACCTTCACTATGACTTATCTTGTCACATTTTTCCCTCTTCTAGACAACCTAGTTAAAATCCAGTCATCCTTAGAGTGCTCCTGTCAACAAATAATGACGTCTCTGAGCATGCGCATTATTTACAAATGTGTACATGCTGATTAAAACGTAACTACAAAATAATTTTTAAAATATTTCAATACAAAATACTTTTAAGTATTTTAGTATTTTTATAAATAAAACTGTTGTAATATCATATCATGACTGATGTTAAAGTACTGAACAATAAATTTATAAAAACGGTATACTTTATTCCATTCTTTTTCATAAATAACTGTGGTTACATGTTATGTATTATCTGTGACCTCTTAACCCGGGACCTCGGCATAGAAGCCAGTTACGCTAACCACTACACCGAGCCGGCAGGATCAACCAGTATGTAATTAGTGTGATGAGTTCTTAAAAACGGCCATTAACCTTTCGGCGGGCGCGCTGTTGTAAAAAGTACAACAGTGATGTTTTTTTGAATGCCAGTCACTACCCGAAAAAGTGGGAATACCGACTGCCATTTGTATGCCTTCATACCCTTTTCCCCCACCATTTACCCAGAGGTCAATGTCTCCTGTGTCATGGTTTAGTTTTCAGAAGTTATTTAGTCAGAGCTGTTCGACCTTGTTGTACTTTTTACAACGCGCGCCTGCTCGTGTTACTCTTTGTCAAGTGACATATTTGTTGATATTTTTTATATTTATAATTTTTGAAGCGTTTTAGCCAACATGTCTTGGATAATTGATATTCCTCGTGTTCTTCAAAAGTTGTCAGATGAAGATGACGATGGTGACTTTTCTGATAATAACGATTTTATTGAAAGTGACGATAACGTAAGTGATGAAAACATCGAACAAGATGATCATTCGGATGACAGTGAAATTGAAGGTGGATAATGTGATCAAGATAGTGATTTTATAACTGGTGATGAATAGTTTATAATTGGGAAGGACCAGATATTATCATTGACTACAACATGACCAAGGGTGGGTTGGATACGTGTGTGCATCTTATTCTGTGTCTCGTGTTACCAGACGTTAGCCTCTAGCAATTTTTTGTTGTACTAATGAATCTAACTACCATAAATGCTAAAGTTATCCTTTCGTTCAATTATCCTAAATATACTTCAAGAAGAAGGATTTTCCAGAAAAATGTTGCCATGGATCTAATGAAACCACATCTAACAGCTAGAGCTCTTATAAAGATTCTGCCTAAGGATATTTATTTGTACTTGGAGCGCTACCGCCAAGGATGTGAAGAAGAAGCGACGATTTCCCCTGAACCTCCTGCTAAGAAAAGAGGAACATGCTAGCTTTGTGGAAGACAAAAGAATTCTTCAAGTGATATGTTCCCGTTTTATATGCAAGCAGCATGGAAAGAAGCAAGAAGTTTGTTTGAAGTGTAGTGAGGAAAATGGTGAACAGTAAGAACAAAAATGAATAGTAACAATGTAAAAACAATTTATGTTATATAATTTAAAGATAAGGCTTTGTATATAGCAGTTATTTTTATGCGTAATCATTAATTATTTTTAATCATCCGCTGAAAAATTGTAGTTTAGTTTTCCGTGTGGTTTATTTCTTTTCTAAAGTAAAATTAAACATTAAGTTTTAAAAACATACAAAATCAAATATAAAATTAAGTTTAAATGGTTTTAAGCTGATATATATTAGTTTTATAAATAAAATATATAAAATTACACTTAATAAAAACATTATAATTAATAATTACTACCGTAGAACTTAATTTAAGAGATGTTGTAAAAAGTACAACGCGCGCCCGCTCGTGTAACTGAAGTAGACGCGCCCGCCGAAAGGTTAAGCTAAAAGTACACAATTTTTTTCAAAATAATGAGCCTCCAACATTATCAAAAATTCTGTGTGCGGTAAATGATGGCCCAGATTTGCTAAATTTCAAAAGAAGAACTTTTCAAAGAGTTTTAAAATCTTAAGGTTTTTAATATTAAAAGATATGTAAAAACTATCGTTACTGAAAAACGAGATATATACTTAATTAAAGTTATCCAACCGAAAATATTAAAAAATGTAAGTACCTCTTTGTAGTTTAATAAATAAACTATATTATATACATTACATTTTTAAAATTTAGGTCAATAAAATTAATCCAATTAAAAACATACTAAACTTTATAGAAATACATCCATAAAGTCGTGGATCCTAGCATACACCCTGTAGTAGCTGGCTTTGGTTTGTTGATAGAAGGAGCAAAGTAAGGATGGCTGAACTTTAAATTAATTTTTCTCATTATCCTCTTATGCTTTCACAGTTGCTACAATTTCCCAAAGCTGCATTAGCTGCAACTTAATTACTCCATTTCCTTTCATCACCTGTAGCTTCTTCACATTCTGGAATTCATTTGACAGGTCAACAAGTTCTTTAGAATTGTCTAAGTCTTTTTTTTATTTTTTGTAAACTCGTTTTTGAGTGATTGAGTAGCTTTCTTCCACCAAACTAATTTTGACTAGACTGTCAAAAAATACAGATTTCAAATTTCCAAAGGATGAGTTTGTGAGATTATACTGCACATGCTGGTTCCAAAGTGGTGGTCTATAAGTATCCAAGTACTTAACAAAATTAAATTTTCATAAATGTTGCTCAGTTATTTTGTTCGAGTTAGTTTTAGTTTGTTCTACTATTTGATTGATTTTACTGAATGAACTATTAAACATAATTATGTTCAAAATATGAAATATGTTTTTGTGTGAGGTTTAGTGTATTAATGGTTAGTTTATGTGAATTTTTTGTCATAGAATTTTTTTTAGGATTAGAATGCATAATACATTACACAAAGTTTTAGTTTGCTTTTGTTATTGACTCACAAAGATTACTAAGTAGTGTTTAGCATACGTTCCCACAAATAATACATCTTTACATATTACAGTTTATACAATACAATTTTGTAGATTCAAATCCAGTTTTATCTGAGAATTAAATTATCCATTTAATAATTAAGTACAATCTTCATTTTTATTTTCTAAATTATTAACAGAATCGCTGCTAATGGACGTTCTATGGCATTCAGATGGCTTCGTGAATATGCTAGGATGTCGTGGAATATTAAAAATGTATTATTAAAATTATTAATGAGGGATAAATGAGATTTTTCTCTTTTTAGTTTTAAGTTATTTTGCACATTAATAAATACAGTTAATAGTGATACTTGAAAATAGTGATGAAAGGATTCAAAATTTAATAGAATTAAATAGGTATTGAAAATTAAATCTGTTAGTCAGTCTACAAGTTGATCAAATTCTGGGGTTTGATCAGTGTGGTCTGAAAAGTGTTTGCAGGGTTATTTTTTCTTTTGGTATTTTTGAAAGTGGAGGTTATTTTCAAAATCTTTATTTTTGATAATAGATGGCTTATGTTCACATTTTGCTCTACTAGTACTAGAATATCTTGAGAAGGTTGTATTATAATTAGTGGACTTCTAAATATTTTTATTTGTTATAAAATTTCTACATTATTTTTCTACCATTTATTGTGGCCTGTTTTATATTTAGATTGGTTTAGGTATCTCTCTCAGCCAGCTATCATGGAACGTCTTATAACATAATATCTCTTTTAACTAATTTTTAACTAACATGTCTTTCTACATATTTACAGTGTTTCCGCTAGTAGTTTTGGGTCAGAACATGATTTTTCTGTTCATGGTACAACTCAGTATAAGTACTGAAAAAGAATAAGTAACGGTACTGATTAAGTAAAGAAAATTTAAAAAAAATTCATAATCTTTGCAATTATTATAAATCAACTAATATTATAAAACATTTCTCTTGCCTTTCTGTAAATTATTAATTTCTGATTCCCTTGTTTAATCTCAATTACCTTTTAATAATGAATGTGAAAATATGTAATTTCTGACTATGAAATTAAAACTAATTTAAACATTCTCTAATACACTTAACTTACAAAACGGATTGTTTGAATGTACGTTTGATTTTTTAATAAAAGTGTTTGTTATTTTGTACATTTTTGTCACCAATACAGTTTTCGTTTTAATCCTAATTTTAAGCCAAGAAAACATTTTTTTCAATTTATAAAACAGAAAAAATATTTATTTATCTTTTTAAATTATATTTTCATTAATATAGTTTGTAATGTAAAATAATTTCTACTTCATCATATTTTCATTAATAATGTTGGTATTACTGTAAATATTTTAAAAATGTTTCAGGTGCGACAACTTTAAATTCAACTGACAGGGTCAGATTTAATAATGATTAATTCATAAAATAAATTATTCAAACGCTTAGTTTTTTTAAAAAATGATAAACTTGAAAATAAAGTTAATTTTGAGATTTAAATCTTGGTATAAAAATTTAAAAGTAAAATATTTAAAATATGGTTTTACTTAATGTTTATTTCTCCTTGTTATCTGTGAATTAATTTAAATAACAAAATGAATAATAAATTATAATAATGAAAAATAGTAGGTAAACAATGCACGATTTCAATTAATTTATAGTTAGTAGATCACATCCAGTAGATTAAATAAAAATGAATTCTTTTTCTTAATTTATCAGTGTTTTCTGTTATATCTCAAAATGTTCCTAAAGTTGGTACCTCAGAATGTAATTTTTTGAGCTTGGACATACTGTAAGGAGATTATAATGAAAGCTCCAGTTCTTTTCGTTTTTGTTAGTCTTGGTAAAAGTGATAAATTTTTTTTTTTGTTGAAAATGGTCTTTTTTAGATTTTAGCCATTAGATTTGCAAAGAAAACCTTGAAATTTATATTTTAAAATAGTTTATAGATCAATTGAAATTTAATTTTATTAATGTTATTTAAAGAACTACCTATTTAAAGAAATTTGAGTCAAAAATTATTAATGATTTTAATGGAAATTTATTTTTTAGTGTTAAAAATAATATTTGTGAATTTGAGATTTGAGTATTTAGCATAAAATAATTGCATACTTAATAGCACTCTTGTTCAGGATATATAACAATATAAAATTATAGGATTGAGTAACAATTTTTCAATAGAACTGTTCAACCAGCATATTAGAAATTTTGTTCCTTTTGACCAAAAGTTACAAGTGGCCACCTCCATGATGTAGTGGTTAGCATGTTTGCCTATAAAGCAGAAGGGTCCTGGGTTCAATTCCCAGCTAGGGTTTGCTGACTATTATGATTAAAAACTCAACTGTAGTCACTAATGATGAAGCTGGAAATGTAACTTTAAAAAAACTAAAAAAAAAGTCAGAAGTAAGATACAGACATTTTAGCTGAATTTTCTGTTTGCAAATGGTCAGCAGAAATTTGTGTATTTTTTCAACAAATTGGTAATATTATATGTTATTTTCTGGATTGTTTGAATAACTTACCTAGGAACATGACACAGTAGTTAGATATTGTTGATTAAACATACTTAAGTTGAAAGGCGTATAAATTACCAAGTCTTACTACCAATTCCGTACTAATGGAATGTATTAGTGCTATTGAGTATTCTAAAAATGTTGGAAAAAGTAACATTTTAATGTTAAGTAATGGAGTAATACTTACATCTAAATGATGATCATTTAAATTGAACCTGTTTTTGATTCGCTTTTGCAAATACACAAAGACTAACGAATCTAAATAATCAACTTTTGGAATATTTTGGGAGTAACTTTTCAGATTTCTTTTTCTGTTTTCTTCCACTTTTATTCTTACTTTACGAATGCAATTGATTATTCTCCAATTGCACTCATTCATGTTGTTTGTTTCTTGGCCAAAAATCTTGTTTGGAGAAAAATTTCTTCTTATGAAGCATGTGCTACAATTAATATTGTGCTACTTTACGGTAATTACATTGTTTTCATTCTAAATTGCTCAGTCACCTTTAATGAAAACACCATCTTTAATCTCATTTAATTGCTTAATGTTGTTTTTATTCACGCCTATATATTTTTAGTTCTTTACTATTTTTTTATTTGTTAATTTGTTTGTAGTTTGTGTTGTCTGCAAATTATTTATGCAAACCATCAAGCCAATTTACTATTAATTAAATCAGACTTGTGAAGTGTGTAATTATTTAACACGAATAACATTATTTTTATTAAGAAATTTGTTCTTTTGAGATTAAAATTGATAACTTGAAAAACAATTCCTTCTGTTTGGTTAAGGATAAATAATTTACAAAATCTAATACAAAGAGATTTTCTCGATACTTCAAGAAAAGTCAGGTTCTTTAATTCTACTATTTCATAGTACAATCTGTAGTAGAATTTTATATACTAATTAATCCAAAAGAGAACATTTTACTGATAGATCAATTTTTTTTTTTTTTTTTTGGTTTAACGTCCGACTTTTCTGCAATTACTGCTAATGCAGATGGTGAAGGATGAAATGATTTTTTGTAACATATGAAAATATGCCATGCCTGAATGGGAATCGAACCCAAGACCGCATGATGAGAGGCGAGCACGTTACCAACTATGCCAATGCGGCCGCTACTGATTGATCAAGATTGAAAGTCAGCTCTAGAGTGGTTGTTTTAAAAGTTAAGCTGTGAAATGAGTTATAATAAGCAAGTTTAATTAAATTTCACTTTACTGCTAGTTATAAATTAGGTCATGGATCAGCTCTAGCTCGTGTTTTTAATGAACTAAATTTTCCTGTACTTCAGTGAAAAATCAATAATACACATTTCTTAAAATGTATAGAAATATTAATTTTTAAGAGGTTTAAAAATATGTAAAATTCCTCTAATTTAGTTGATACAACTACATAAGTCTCCTTCTGTGGTATAGTGGTTAGGGCACTACCCTACAAAGGAGAGGTCCGGGGTTCAATTCCTGGCTGAGATCAGGAATTTGTTGTAAAGACCGTTTCAGTTACATTTTATTCAGTTACACACATTATAATTGCTAATGACCTAGCTGTTGGTACGGTTTAAATTAAATTCACCAAGTTTTTGTGTCTTTAATGTCAATTTTTAATTAGAAAAATGAAAAATATATTATTTAGTAGTAAATTTGGCTTGTTGGCTTAATACAATATCAGTGAAACAGTAAGAAATTTTAGAATTAATTCAATATTTAGATTAGATGTATATTTTAAAATAATATTTTTTTAAATTATCTTGTGTTAAATGACACTTCAGTATGTATTTTTTTGTATGTATTTGAGATTTGTTTATAATATTGCATGTTATTATTAGTTTAGTTATTATATTTTTGCATTTATATATTTTTTTAATTTAGTGTTTTATTTACAGCAGAAAAGTGATAATAAAATACCCAATAATTTGGGTAGTTGATAAGTGCATAGGTTTTTTTTAACTTTGCAGGAATAAATTTTTTAATTGAAAATTAGTTTTTATGGTATTTTATTGGATTTATGATGAACCATTTCATCATTAAATTTCAGGAAATGATTTAATTTGCCACCTTTAGTATCATATTAAGTCATTCTAGTTATAATTTCTTGTAAGTCATGGGGTATATTGGTTGGTTGATAATTACATTGTGAACTTTTTAAAAATGCAAAATTAAAAATTCCAATTTTTACTCATCTATATATTATTTAGCGTTTCTGCCCTTTTATGGAATGTACCATAAGGTGCTATGAAATTTATTTAAAAAAATTAATGTTTTATATATTATGTATCAAACACATAATAAATATGTAATTTGTTTTGAATTGTTCGTTACGAATTACTTTTATATTTAATATAAATTTAAAAACATCTAAAACAATTAACCTTAAAAGTTTTAAGTTTATTTACTAACATTTCAAGGATGTTTTAAATTAAGAATGTGGAAAATTAAACATATTTAAATTTTTTCAAATTTGCTGTGATGACTTAATTTTACCCACTGGGTTGGTCTAGAGGTAAAGTCGTCGCCAAAATCAGCTGTTTAACAGCTGATTTTCAGAGACGAAGTTTCCTGGTTCAAATCCTAGTAAAGGTAGTTACTTTGATACGGATTTGAATACTAGACAGTGGTTACTGGTGTACTTTGATGGTTGGGGTTTAGTTAACCATACTCACTCAGGAATGGTCGGCCTGGGTCTGTACAAGACTACACCTCATTTACATGTCATACACATCATCCTCATCTCATTGGGTCATGGGGTTGCTTATTGTTCTAAATTGAACAGATTGCAACGTACACAAATTAGGAATACAAAAAAATACTTAATTTTTTCACAAAACTTAAGAACTAAAATTCAAAACTCTGATTAAATGGCTTTTATAACATCATGAACGTCTTTTTAGTACATTAGGATTTTAATCATTTTAAATGCTTCTGATTTTTTTTTCAATTGTGGATGTGTGATGTGTCACTGATAACAAATGGATTATTTGTTTCTCTTTAAATGCAGGTTCCTATCGGTTCACACAAGAAGGAGTTACTTGAACAGCTAGATAGAGTTCCAACGTATGTACAACAGTTGCAGTTCACTGTGAAAAACCCAACAGTTGGTAAAGCAGCAACGTTCACCAAAGTTGATAGCGTTATACATGAGACTAAAAACTTAATGAATGTTATATCTAAAGTAGTTACTACATGCTTTGTTTGTGCCACCAAAGTGAGTATGCTTTTGAATGTTGTTATTTTTATTTTTAAGTTTTTGTGTTTTATCAAATAGACTCGATAAAATTTTTTTTATATGATTTCAGCTACATGTTAGAATAAATTTGGAACATATTATTAGTGGGTTTCACTACCTTTTGGCGATTATCACATTTTATAAAACTAATTATACAAAATGCCTTATATGAATATAGGGCCTATTGTTTTCATGTCGATTTTTCAAACTGAGTTTTCACTGTAAATAGACTTCTTCAGGCCCCTGAACCCAAAAAACATGTTTTTAGTGATTGGTTTGTGTGTGTGTGTGTGCGTGCGTGCGTGCGTGTGTGTGTGGGTGTGCGTTTGCGTGCGTGAGTGAACAAAATATCTCAAGAATGGAATATCATACAAAGTTGAAACTTGGAACTTTGTTAAGTACCACTAAGTATGATGCGTAAATGAGGTACATAGTCTTGTTCAGACACAGGCTGACCATTCCTGAGAGAGTATCATCAGTCACACCCCAACATCAAAGTACACCAGTAACAACTGTCTATTATTCAAATCCATTTAAAAGTAGTTATACCTATCGTAGGATTTGAACCACAGAAAATTTGTCTTTGAAAATCAGCTGTTAAACAGCTGACTTGCGGTGATGACTTCATCATTAGTCCATTCCCCGGTGGTCTCAATTCTAATGGGGCCAGGTTCTTAATGTAATATTGTGGTGAATTTTATTTGTTTAGATCACTGTTAACAAACTGTATTGACTTTTACTTAATGTATTTTATATGTAGAGTCAATATAAAAGAAACCAAAGAATAGTCTCTCTATCTGGTTATGCCTAAGAAAATATTGAATTATTATTCCTGACAGTTTTTGTTGTGTTAACCAAGTTAAGTTAGATATTACAGCGGTTGTCTTAGCCTGCCAGTAGTATGGTTTTGGTACTATTTAGCCTGATCAAAATGAAAACAAGAACTAATCAGATTGTCGTGAGTTTTTTAGGGTATATTGCAGCTGTTTTCTAGGGAAACCATAAATCAATGATATGGCAAAACTGTGTAAACTATTGTTTGAAAGTTTTTGTGATTCTATTGCATTATTTACAATATTGATCAAAACTTTTATAAATCTTTTCTGTTGATTTTTTTTAAATTTTAAAATGTTTCTTAAAAAAAGGTTATAATTTGTTTTATTTGTTTATTAAAATGTAGGAAATATATTTTTGTTTTTATAATCTGTTGTTTTATATTTTGGTTTGCTATATTTGTTGTTTTCTTTTGTGATTATTGTTATTACTGCCAGTTCCACTTGTTGATGCCAGCAAGAGTCGCATATCGTTTGGATTATGCTTTTTGCCAGTTACCGATTCCTTTACCAGTTACGGTATACAGTGCTATACCAGTCGCCAATTCTTTCACTAGGGCTCAGACACTTCCAAGATAGTGTTCAATTGGTAGGCGTAAATTATAAATATGCAAACAGAATAACAAAATTGATTGTTGAGTGGATTTTTAACTATTAAAAACTAATCTATAGAAGTTTGACATGTTTAAACATTAGTTAAAAAAACATATTCCATTTCTAACTAATTGAAATTAATAAATTCGCTCGCATGTGTATTTAAACTTTTTTTGAAGACCTAGAATTTAACAAGAGAAAAATGATAAATAAAATGAGCATTATTTACTTCAGCATGTTTTGTATACCGTTCTTATGAAGTTAAACAAATATTTATAAAAGTTTTCTTTCAATAACTAACTGTTAATGTTTGTTGGTATAAAATTTGTCTACAAAATTTTCCTCTAATGCATTTAATTTAATAAAAAAAATTTCTTCAGAATGAAATAGGTATTTCCAAAACTTTAACTTACTAACAGAATTATATAATCACTAATTATATTTTATTGTGTGCATGTATTTGATTAATAGCAACTTAAACTAAAACAAATTGAATTGCAATAAAATAGTTGTATTCCAGGTATTTATTTACACAAATAAAATTTTTGCGAAATATTGCAATGTAAAACTGTTTCAAAGATAAAAATTTTATTATTGTTTGTTAATGCTTTAGACTCAAAATATTCTCATATTTAAAGAGCTTTGAGAATCCTATTTTTCTTTTTTTGTCTTTGATACAGTGAATGTAAATTTTAACTGGAGGAGTTACCTTATTTTTGGAACAGTAACACTGTTGAAAATAACGTAAAAGTTCTTCGTTTTAATTTCTTCACTTTTTTCTCGTACCTATTTGAAATTATTTAGTTCTAGAAAGATTGGTTTACATTATTTTTGCTTAAACTCAAAAGTAATTTACTTTTAGCAATTTTATTATTTTATGTGATATTTTATTATTTTTTGTGATAATTTTGATGTGTTAACACCACTAAAATAGTAAGTTGTTATATTATTTTTTGGTTCATTGGGTTGAAGGGCAGTTTGAACTGCTAAGAGGTCTTTCTAAGTTAAATAATGAGTTAAGTGATTATGCTCCCTGAGCTGAAAGTATGATGACATTAAAATGCCTGTCCTCCTGAAATGCTCTTTACTCTTATTATGAATTTGATTTTTTCATTTCATTCTATACAGTGGCTAGCTGTTCAGCAAAACCTTTTCTTTTCGAAGTCAATAACTTGTTTACTGTCATAACTTTACCCTTTTTAGTTCACTAAGATGTCAGGTTTTTTCTTTTTTCATTTTTGGCAGAACACATGAACGGACTCTATTTTTCTGTAGCCTTGAAACTAGTAGTTTCATTTTCAACTTGACTCACCTGCATGTCATGTGTAAGAAGATAACCTACCTAAGTGTGTGACAATTGGTTATTTATGGTCTTGATAATTTGTTGTAAATACAGTAATCGTGTGCCCATAACAGGCAGGTGGAGTGTTAAGTTAATTGCACTCGATCTGTTGGTTCCAGGGCTACAAAAAATTGTTTTGTTTCTTATCACATGGTTAGCCAATTATATGAGTGAACTACTTAAGAACAGAAGAGGTAGTGGTGTAAAAGACACTAGTCAGAGTTATCTCCTGTGAAAGTAATGAATTTCACTTTACAGCCAGACCCTGTGGTGAATGAAGTGAAGGTGTCATTTGCAGGGTGGAAAGTGGATGCTTTTTGGAGGGCCTGGTATGCTGATAAGCAAACTCTCAACTCAGTGAGGAAGGCATAGTAAACCACCTCACTCCTCGTTTTTACTTAGTAAAACCTCTAGAGGTTTAAAACAGCCTTTCGGCTGTTGACCTAAACAACAACAGTAATCGTACTCTTATGCTATTACAGTGTGTGTAAATCTTCTCAGTTCTTGAACTTTACAATATAAATGCATTTATGGTCGGACTTAATTTTTTCATAAAGGTCCAGAATAAGAAATCTTTCAACACTTGAGTCAGTTTCATATAATTTTTTTCTTTAACCCTTTCACAGGCAACGATGAGGCATCTCTCTCCCACATACTGCACTAGTAGGGCGATGACGAGATATATCAAGAAATGCAGTTGAAACTTTGTTGCCCTATTTATCGATAACTGTTGCATTGGACAGTGTAATATAATACATCAATTTCATGAGAATGAAATAGCGAATTTTATTCTTGTGTTTTTCCTGTTTGTATATGTTCTGTTATCGTAAGATGTTAACAGACAAAAACAATATTTTCAACTCGGCTAATCAGTTTTTGGTGCACGTATTGTAATTTGTTTTCATCAATTTTTTACTGAATTTTCCTAATCCAATAGCAGTTTACTAATTCACAATTATCTAATATAATATGTTTTTTAATAAACAATTCATATCCAATCAATTTTTCCTTCTTGGAGCTGTTTCTTGTTTTTTACATAAGCAAGTGATTTGTGGCTCTGGTAGATATCACTAAAGTTTATTATTGAGTCTTGAAAGGGTTAATATCTTGTGTTGCCTATAAAATATTATTCAGAAACAAAGATTTCTTGTTTGAAGCAAAATTAATTGTTAATATTTGTTTTACAGTACAATTTGGACTTTCGAGGCCTGTCATCCCGTGGCTCTTCCGGGGGTGGTCTCCGAGAGGATGAGGGGTCAGGGTCAGGCGCCGGCGGAGAAGGAGGTAAGATGGGTGGAGGCGCTGGCTCGGACCCGTCCATATGACAGTTCGGGATGGCTCGGAGAGCCAAGGGAGATGCACGCCGCACCCGCGTCTCTTTCCTGCTCTTCTGAGTCATCTGCCGAAGGAGACACTGGAGCGGCCTCTACATCATTATTACCATCATCGTCAGTATACTCATTCATTGGTCACCATATCACCTTTGCACGTATACGTACGTGTACGCTAAACGCATACCTATTTATTTATTTGTTAGTTAGTTTATAATATTAGAGTTTAGTATTTTAACAATAACTGCCCTTCAATTATTTTAAAAATACAATACATTGTTACATATTTTTAAAATTTTTATACTTTATTATTAGTTTATAGTGTAGTAGTTGATTACTATGTTGTTAGTGGCTTACATTCCATTATTTTTTCAGTATTTCAATATTTTTGTACACATTATGTACTTGTAGACATTTAGTTAATACGGCTACATATATTTTTTACAACAATTACGCTTCATTTTATCTAGTTTTATTTATTTAGTTGTATAATAATGTATAAACTATAATATAAAGACAGTATGTTACATAAATACATAATTAGAATATGTATGGAAAACATTAATTATCATAACATTTGGATAGATGGGTCATGGTCTCTTTAATTTTCATTTCTTTTGACTTTATAAATACATAACGTTTTAGAAAACTGAAAAGTTGTATGTCTGATGTGTGCTTTTTAAATCTGAAAATACTTACTGAACTGTTTAATGAAATAAATTATGAAAGTTGTGTGCTGATTCTACAGCTTGGATAGGAATTGTCTTCCTCAGCAAAACATCTAAACTTTATTTTCACTTGTATGAAAAAAGGACCATTTATTTTTATTAAAAATTTCATCAGTTGAACCCAATAGGTTAATATGTACTTGAATTTTTGTGGGGTCATAAAATTTTTTTTTCCTGCATTTGACAGCCAATATTAACTCCTGTTTCCGCAGATGACCTCCCTGAGGTTCCTGTTACTATACCATCTTGGTTTCCATGTACCCACAATTTATTCACATGATATCTTGTCTTTCAATTAACTGGGTGGAAAAGAACATCGTGAAAGCTCTCTATCTATCTGCTGCCATTCTTCAAAGATTCCTATACCATTATAGTAAAAGTAGATCCAGCATCGGGCATACACTCCTTCTTGAAGCATGATATAATTATAAAAAAATATATCTATCCACAATAAAATTATTGTACCAGCTTAAAATTACAATAATTGTTTTCTGAAACAAATTTTTGTATTTTGAAATGACCTCAAAATGCAGTTTAATAACATGAATTTTAAAAAAATTTCCAGATCCCCAGTGGTTTTACCTTTCAGACTCATGCTTTGCTCTATTACTGTATTCTGTCTACTATTATAATTAACCATTATTATTGGTTCAAACCAACTATTTGTTTTGAATCTCCCTTTTCATTAATATATTTTGAAAAAAATTCTTGGTCTTAACTCTTGTAATTTAGAAAATAATTTGAATTCACATCTCAAGAATAAATATTTTATTGACTAGATCAATCAATATTTTTTTCATGATATGAGAGATTGGTTCACGTTAATTTTCTATTCCTGTACTCTGATTGAATATTTCTATTCCTGAGCCGTCTCATTAAGAGTCTTTTCTATTGCTGAGGGTGAAGACCGGTTCTGTGGAAGATCCTCAAAGTTCCATATGTTTTTTATTACTCATTGAATGTGTTTATTTATTAGATTTTTGATGCACATGTACTTTTTTCCCTATGGTAATATGATTAGAAAACTGGTTTGTGGTTTCTATTCTCTGTAGTATTCTTTTGTATCTAGAATGCTCTTTTTGATTCAGATATGTAGGTAGATTCCGTGTGATAACTGATGACTTAAGTCTTCCATTGCATGGTTATGCATTAGTAAAATGTTGGAATCATTAAATAGTATATATTTAGTGAACGTAGGATTGAATTTGGCCAGATGAATGTTGTATAAATTATGCTATTGTTCTCGGTATATGATGAGTTGTCATGAGTAACATATCTTGATTTGAATTGAAGTTCCTATTACAAGAAGTTTTTATACACTACTTAAACTTCATATAATTTTGAATTAAATTCTGATTTCAATGAACATCAGTTCTGTTGTGTACTAACATTTAAATTTCTGTAGCTTTTTATTTTTTTCTTATATTGGATAGTTTGAAAATTACCAAGAATTTTTTTAATAATGAGATTTTTGTAAAAATTGTGTCTTAAATTCGCTAAAACATCGTTTATCCAAAGTTGACCAAACCAGATTTGTTCCAGATAAACTAAATTATAGACAAATGAAATTTTCATATGTGAGTATCAGTAATAGCCTCGTTCGCTTCCTACATTGCACTATTTTATTGAATTTCATTTTTCAAGGCATTCTCAAGCATCAATTTATTGGCAAAGATGATGAATTTAAAGGAAATTAAACAATGAATATTACAAAATTATTTATTCAAAAATATTTTTTGATTATAGAATTTTAATAATGTATTTAACAAAATGTACTTGAGAAGAAAGCCATTAAAATAAATTACAGGTCAATTTCAAATAAATAAACGATCTTTTCAAAAATAATAATTTTTTCAAATAATAATTCAATAATTTTTTAAAAAGTGATAATACGCTCGTTTCTTAGGTGCATAATCACTGAGTCACTTAACCTATAGAACTTCCCAAGGATTTGTTTTGAATTAGGATATCAAATAATTCGATAACTTGACAATTATTAAAGTAGTTATAGTTTCTAAATTGTTGTAGATAAACTGGAGTTCTGAATAAAGTAATTTTGAATGGACTATGTTTTAGTATAGTTTCATTGTTTAGTTTTTATATTGTTCAGATAAAATGCCATCTAGTTTTGAACAGAAACATGAATTTATTTCATTTAAATGCATGAATAATAATGTTCTGTGAGCTTCTCTTGTAGACAATAATTTATGATTGCAAAAAGTTAATTTACTGAAGTATATAAAATGTTGCTTAACATACAAGCATGTTTTGTTTCAATTATACTTAGGTTTGCCTCTTGTTGTGAATGTTTTAAAACTATAGATCATTTTTTTAGCAATAATTGTGATAATAACATCATATCAACTGTTAAATAACAAAGGATAGTTCATATAAACACAAATACAAATTCTGTGGATCATATTGTCATACAGGAGTTGTACATAAGTAAAATTTAGTTGTAGCGTATTATTTTAGCTTTTAAACATATTCTATTCTACTGTATCTTTTGTTGTTTTGATCTAGTTACAACAACATTGGTCCTATACTTTTGAATGGAACATCAATTGCTTATTTATCCAAATGTTCTTCTGGTAATTACTGTTAACATACATTAATGAATTTTATTATTGTTATTATTGCGACGAATAATTTTATTTTTTATTATTTTAAAATAGTAATATTATTTAGTGTGCCTTTTTCATTCTAAATAAATAATCATTATAATTAATTATATTTATAATGTCATCATACTTATGTTTATCATAAGTGCTAATTCTATTAAAATAAAAACAATAATTATAATGATAATTAATTATAATTTAAAATAAAATGTAATTTTATTATTACAAATACTTGTATTTCAAAATCATTAAAAAGTGGTTTTTTATTATTGTGTCTGACAAACATATCTAAAAAATTATTTTTAAATAATTAATATAATTTTATTTTTGTTCATGTTTGTCATTGAATCCTAATGCAGTTCCTCTTATATAATGAATACAATGTTCCTCTTAATGCAGCTTTGTTTTGTATTTCTCAGATAGGGTGTATCATAATTTCAACAGATAGGGTATATAATTTCAACTTTTTTGAAGTGTCAGTTTATTTCTTCAGCAGTAATTGGGCTAATTGTTAGTCTCAGAGCCTTGCATTAAATTTTAGGTACTGGTTTGTTACTTTGCACTGTTTCACTACATCCTTTAAATTTTCGAGGTATAATTTTAAGAAAACAAATATAAATTTTAAGAATTTTAAAGGAGCTCTATATTAAATATTTAAAACAAAAAATGAACAGTTAGATAAGGATTTAATTTTTCATTTATAAATGACAAGTTTTTACCTGATTTCAAATAAACCTTAATAGATACACACACTGTCTCAGACTAATTAAAAAAAAAAATGAACGGTTAGATAAGGATTTAATTTTTCATTTATAAATGACAAGTTTTTACCTGATTTCAAATGAACCTTAATAGATAGACACACACTGTCTCAGACTAATGTAGAACTATTTAAAGTAAACAATCTTCCTGTACATTGTGTTCATTTGTCACTAATGGTTTACACAGTGTACACCAAAAAGCTTCTCTTATAGCTGTTTTTTTGCATATTCATCGCTCGAGATTCATTTATTATTTACACAAAAACCTTTTTTGTAAACCTTTCTTGAGACTCAACCTATTCATTGGTAAAAATTATAATTTTTCAGTAGTTGAAATAGGTGCGGGCAGATGCACTAGAGGACGTAGTTTTGTAATATGTATTTGATTAGTGACTTGCGTTAAGGAGCAGTATAACTTCTTGTAATGCGGAACATGTAAAAACATTTCAAACTTTACTTTTGAATTCCACCCAGTATCTTCCATTTTCCAGTCTAGGGTTTCCACCACTAATTTTTTTAACATATTATGTAAACTGACCAATTTAAAGTTTGACAAAATTTATTTTTGTGTTTGGTTAAGAATTACTGTCACGTTAGAGTCATTAAATTGGTATCAAACATGTAATTATGTTTGTTACAGACACAATAATATTAATTTTGTTTATGTATATAATTGGGTTTACAGTGAAATTTCAAAATAATTGGTTCATTCATTAAAATGTTTTACTCCATGATTCTGAAGCACATTGGGAGAGTTTAGTGGATGTTGTAATTTGAAGAGGAATTATTTTCTAGGTGTATGATGTTCTTGTTGATAATGGAAACTTCAGTAAATCATTTTCCATGCTTTAATATTTCTTGAGAAGTTTTGTTGTAATGGGTTATTATTATTTGTTTAATTTATTCATAAATTTTCTTAATTTACTCAGTACTATATTTTTTTTTTGTTTTTAGCCCATTCAGATTGTATATACTGGTATAAATTTTACTTCACTTGTTTAACATTTGGGGCAACAAAATATTAACATAACCATATATTTTCATAATATTGGATTCTCAAATACAAATGAATTTACCATATAAATGTTAATACATGGTAACTTTTGGAGAATTTTAATTCTGAAAATATTTTCATTAATTTTAATAACTGAGAAAAAATAACCTAGAAAGTTGTTTTAGCATAAATCTGTTAAAGAAATATAATTATGACTGTATAAAATACAAAGTTCCTAATCTTTGATTAATCTGAAAAATATATATTATTTCTCCAAACGCTTTAATACAATAATAGCCTGTTCAATTTGTTTCAAAATCATGGAGTGAAACAATTTTTCAATTTTAAAATTGTTTGTAATGAAACTTTATTAAAAATTTTCAATTATATAATTTTATTTAATTATATCATTCCACTACTGAATTTTCACAATAAGAATTATTTATGTTTACGTCTTTTCATAATATTGCCAGTGCATTATATACTACAGTAATTAAAACTTCAAATAGTAAACAAAGTGAGGAATATTTCATTAGAGGTGTAGTGGATTTTATTTCATTGTAAGGTATGCGATTATTTTTTTTTAAATTTTAAACATTTATAAAAAAGTGACTTAAGGTTAATAAACTTACAGATATATTAATATATGGTTAGGCCTCGAAAGACCAAATTTTATTAAAAAAATTACCTTAAATTTGGTGAGCACAACAAAATTCTATTTATTTGTATTAAATTATGTATTCAGTTAAGTGTATCATCTGTTTAATTTAAAATTACAAAATTAAGACATTTGTAGGTTAAATATTTGCTGATTAGTGTTCTGTAATCTTGTTGTAATGTCTTAGAAATTGTTATGTATAGATATAGTAAGTAAGCATGTATGTATATATTAGTATGTGTCATAAAAATAACATTTTAGTCAAAAGTGTTTAGTCTTTTATGTGTTCCCATGCTTGTGAGTATTACTTTGATTGTAGATACATAATATGTGCAGGTTTTAAGTAATTACAAGAAGTACTTTTTTTTAAAAAATGTTTACTTTAAATCATGATTTTTTTTCTATATTGTGGTTGGAAATGAATTATAAAGTATAGAAAATTCTTTTCACTTTTGTGTCATCAATCATATCTGGTATAAATAATATCACAACCACTGTGTACATTTTCTTGTCAAATTCACATACATGTTTTTTTTTGTTCTGTTGAATCTTATAACTTCAATCTGTTTTTTGATTGTCTAAAATAATGTGCCAATTTGTACCACACAGATAATAATGCATTTTAGTAAAGAGAAAATAACGTTAATAAAATATTATAATTATGTTTCTTATATCATAATAGCATCGATATTGTTTTTTTTTTGTTAATCTCTTTGTTCTGTGAAAATTCTAAAATGACCATCAATAGTTTCTCTTATTTAAAGCTATATCAATACACAGTAGTCCTTGATTGTATGACCCCAGTTTAACTAACCCCCGGGTTATTTGAATTGCTGCCTCATGGGGAAAATGAAAAAACATTGGGTAAACAGTTGATTTCGAACTTTTTAAGCTGTTTTGTTTTTTAATCCCTTATGTGTTTACGTTGCAATCTGTTCAATTATGAACAATAAGCAACCACATGACCCAATGAGACGAAGATGATTTATGCATGATGTGTAAATGTGGTGCAGTCTTATACAAACTCAGGTCGATCATTTCTGAGAGAGTATGGTTATTTTAACGTAACCAAAAAAGTACAATGGTAATCACTTTATATTATTCGAATCCATGTGTAAGTAATTACTTACATGTTTAGTAATTTTTAGTAAAGTAATTCCTTTACTAGGATTTGAACCATGAAACTTTTGTCTCTGAAAATCGGCTGTTAAATATCTGACTTGTGGCAATGACTTTACTGCTAGACCAACCGAGTGCATTAAAGCTGTTTTAAGCTAAATTTGATGTTTGCATATTTTTCTTTGATCAAAATAGATGTTAATACAGAATCTGACAAAAAGTGAGTTTTAAAGCTAATACAGTGATGGTATCAACCAGAATCTTAACTCAATTTTTATTTTGCGCAGTTACTTTCTTCTCACTACAGATTCAGATATAATCAGATGATCAGTGAATTGCTGCCATCGCAAGATTTCAGCCATTAGGTATTTCTAATTTCATCTATATATACAAACACTGTTAAAAATGACAGTACAAATTTTGTGTATTTATTATTAATATTCATTCTGTTATTGTAATTTAATGTTTTGTTGAGTAAATTACAGCATAAATTTCTTTATGTAGGCCTACAACTGTTTAAGCTAAATCTTTTATTACTATCTTTAAAAAATGAGTTAATTTAAAGTCACATCAACAGCTAGGTTATTAACTATTACTATGGGTTTTAATATGAAATAATTTTCAGACCTTAGCTGGAAGTCAAACCTTTCTTTTTGTAAATTTGTACAAGGTCACTAAACTATGAAGTCAGCTAAAACACCTATTCCCAATTTTATGAAGTTCACTTTACTACAGTAGTTTTTTGGAATTATAAACATATTTTGTACTTAAATAAAAAATTTGTTCAAAAACTATGTTATGTTATAAAAATCTCTGAAATATCTGAACCCCTGGGTTACCCAACTGGCCATCTGATCCTACTAGTTCATATAATCAAGGTACTACTGTAATAGTTATTAGGAACATATTAATGTTGAATCTATATTTTTGGGGTTTTATATGTGTATTTCTTGATGCTATTTATATTTAAACCCAAACCATCTATCTATTTTTTCAGGATTTAATTTTACAAAGCCCTAATACCGTTTTTGAAAACACAATTTAATTATAAACTGTAATAATAAACTATAGTAAAGTCTTGTTGCTTTTTTTATCGGTTTTTTCTAATATTGAAAATTAGTCGATATAGATTATAATCTACTGCCTACAGCCTTAACTCCTTACCAATTTTGTATATTTGCCAAAATTGATGTTATTTTGATTCATTCGTTTTAAATACATATTCAAAAGCGGTAAAAAGTTATTATTATAGATGGAAAACAAATTCTATTATGTCTAAGAAAAATAGAAACCTAAAACTACAATACCAGTGAAGTTTTCATGTTTGTAATGTATTGTGATTGATAGTAAAATTAAATAGTAAACTAAATAGAGGTAATAAGTATTGACAGTTTATACTTATTTCTCTTTTTTATATTTGAAACAAGCTTATTAAATCTCTGGCAAGACAAACAATTTTTAATTAGTATTCATAATAATTCATACTTGCATACATACATGCTTGCATACTTTCAGTTTTACTCATTTTTAATTTTGAAATTGTTATAAAATAGTGTTTTTTTTTAATATTTGAGTGAACAATATAAACTAAAATAAATTTTTAACATGTATTAAAATATAGGCCTACAATAATACATTATTTTAGTAAAATTATAAATAAATTACAAGTGTTTAGTTTTTGTAATAAATCAACGGAAATAAGAATGATTAATTAAGATATTTATTATTAATAATACGATCAGGGATATTTATTACTAAATATACCATATTGTGTAGCTTACAAATTAGCTGTTTTTATTTAATTTTTTATAAATATATAGCTCTTTTATTGTTGTTATTATCATTATTACTAGTAATACTAAACTACCACAATTAAAATGGTGTAAACGCGATTAAAAATCAATAATTCGTAAATTTTCGTGTAGTTAAGTTTAGATAACATAATGATGAATTTATTACCTGTGTAATTAAATAATGTTTTATAAAAAGTATATTTAATGCCTTTTCTATTATACAATTTAATCTTCCATTAATAAAACAAAAATTCAAAGTAGATTGCTTACACTAAAAAAAAGAAAAAAAAATACAATTGAATTCTGACTTATGTAAGTAATAATTTCACATAAAACAAATTGTTGTAATAATGGCTGTGAATTTTTTTTAAGTTTTTGCTGTATGTGGTTCGATTTTGGAGCCGTACTCTCAGAAAATATTAATAATTTAGTGCTTCCGTTGCGGCTAGTGCTTTCTCATTATAGTTTAATAGTATGCTTAGAATACAAACATAGTTTCTTCGAATTATGGACATAAAATTTAAATAAATAAATTATGTAGGTAGATTTCATGTGTTTTTAGATGTGTGTTAGATAAATATTGCATGATAAAAAAAATAATACAAAAATAATCAAATATGTGAATGTGTGTGTAATATACTCTTAAAATTAAGATAATGTCAGTAATTAATTTAAAAAAAAATTTATCTGTAACACCACCAGTAATGTTACAGAAACCTATAACATTTAAAAATTATTCTTGTAATTCATATTAGTAAGTAAAATGTTCGTTAAGTTAACCTGAAAATTTATTATTAAAGTTTTTTTTTGTTACATTCAACTGTTATGTACATTAAGGACAATGCAGGTGGTGAAGGGTGGTAAATGAATATGAGTGTTGTAAAAATTGGATTCAAACCTGGAAACCTAGGCTTAGAAGCCAGTTGCACTGACCATTTCATGGCCATATTTTTGAAATATTATATAGTAAATAAATTGAATTGAAAATATTAGTCATTAAATAACTATTTTAAAAACAATAAAAGTAACTTAAATTAAACCAATTTTTGGACATTACCTGTAAATTCTAGGGCTGTAAAGGATATCTCTTTCTCTTCTTATGTGATCAGTCTGTTGAATGACTGAAGTATTCAAGAAGAAAAGAGGTAAGTGACCTTAAATGAGAATTCAGAGTAGTAACTGTATGCATTTTGGGTAAATGGCCCTTGGACAAGCTGATGAACTAAGATTTCTATCGTTTTCAGAGGTAAGGCAAACAATTTTTTTTGTAAAATGAAAATAAATTCACTATCAACTTTTATTTACTTTTTTAAGCAAAATTTTTTAAGGATTTGACATCATAATTTAAGCAGGGTGAGAGAGGATGAACATTTAGATAATAAAAGAAAACAAAGCCATTAAATTAATTGTTTACTTTAAGTCCAGCAGCAGGGGGTCTCACCAGGAATTCCTGAGATGGGGAGCAAAAGAAACAGTTACGCCCCTAAAAGTAATGAATTTTATAATACAACCAAATCCTGTAGTGAAAGTTTCCATGTTGGAAAGTAACTGCTTTTCAGGAGGTTTGGCTTACCGATAAATAAATAAATAAACTTTTATAGTCATGTAAAATAATATACATAATATAAAATCAAATTCTGGGGTAGGGACAGGAAAGTTTATGCTACTGCATAGAACACAAAATGGGAGCCTGACCAGCCATTTACTTGGAATTGCCAAGGGAACTGTGCATAAAACTTTTCTAGGAAAATCTTATGTATTATTTAGTAAATACAACTAAAGTATTTCTTAATTTTTTTATCACTGGTTTGTTCAAAATAGAGTTTTTTAAGAAAGTGATTAATAGTTATATTTCAACCCAGTAAAAATGGTAATGGTAAACCTCCTCACTGTTAATTTTACTTGGTAGAACGTTTGAGCGTTCAAACAAGCCTTTTCTCAGTTAACTTAAAATAAAAAACCTGATATAAAATGTAAGGTTTTTTGAAAGAGAAAATTTTTAATTATGAAAAACTCATTTTGTCTTATATCTTGAATTATGTTATAATATAGGTCATTAAAAACAATGTGTCTTTTATTAATTTTCTACATCATATAATTTTTTAAACTTTGTCCAGGATGAAAACCTATAATTATGTGCTAATTGTTGAAACTGTATTTCTGAATGTTTTTGGTAGATTAGTATTTCTGTACATCTTACATAAGTCAGAATTAAAATGTGTATTTCTTGTAATCATTATGAAAATGAAGATGTAGTATGTTCAGAATGGTGTCTTTTGTTCTGTGTACATATTAATTGTACATTTAGTGTGCTGATTGTATAGTTTAATAATTGAGTGTTACAAAAATTGTATTGTAAATGTAGTACTCTGATTGTTACAGCTAATTGTTATTTATTCATAATTTATATATGTATATGTTTATTCGTGTTTGTAATTATGTAAATGTTGTGTACAGTTGTACGTAAAGTAATAAATGTGTGTTTGTGTGTATTCTTTGTATTTGTGTTACCAAACCTCATTGTACTGTATTTATGTGTCTTCTTTAATGTTTGTAAACAAAGTAATAATAATGTTATATACAATTAAAAAAAATTAATAAATTGAGGAAGTTTGTTATTGGATTTTTTTAAATTTGTGTTTTGTCATGTTAGAGAATAGTTTAGTTTTTTATTGTTAGTTAGTGTTTATTGTGATAATTTTGTTTGGTTTTTGTTTTCAGTAAATATGGAAACAATATTGTTGTTATTTTTATCAGGTGCTATGTTTAATTATATTTAAATAAGTTGAGAAATTTGTTGTCAATAAAATAAAAAATAAATAAAAAACCAGCACAAGTTATGATTATGCACATGGATTTTTTGTATTGTTATTTTTTATATTGACTTCAATTAGATGGTTTACTTTGTATTTTTTCTTTTCATCAAACGTCAGTAAGTCTTCCAAGACATAAAATTAATAATCTATTTTAAATGACTTGTTATTTGATGAAAAGAAAAATGTTCATTAGGTATTTCAATTTTTACTTTTAAAATTAAATTACTTTATTTTTTTTTTGTCTCAATTTATAAAAGTTAAATTGTTCATGTGTCGTTATTAAATGTTCGTTCTGTATTGTGTAAATCACTCTTACATTGAAGGATTATTTTTATTTCCCATTGGTGCTGAATTAGTATAATTCCATAATTTAAGTTACTACCTATATTTAATTTTCCTGATAAGTTGTACAACTTAGAGAAGTTCAGAAAATATAATAGGTATGGGTATTAATGTAAACTTCTAATATCTATTCCTTTTAAAAAATATCTTTTTTATTATTTAATTTCTTTTCTAGAACTATATTTTATGATATATGTTAATTTGTTGATTGTTAAAACCAATATTATTTAAAATTTCATCCAGTTGATTTGTTTAAATTTAAACAATATAAATTTCTGAATATGCTTTAATACTTCAACGCTTTTGTTAATTTTTCAGTTGTTGTTTAGGTCAACAGGCTGGTTTGAACCTCTAAGAGGTTTTACCAAGTAAAACGAGGAGTAAGGTGGTTTACAATTGCCTTTCTCACTGAGTTGAAAGAGTATGCTTATCAGCGTACCAGGCCCACCAAAACGCCCCCACTTGTTCAACCTGCAAATGACACCTTCACTTCATACGCCACAGGGTCTGGCTGTATAATGAAATTCATTACTCTCAGTGGAGATAACTCTGACTAGTGTCTTTTATACTTCTACCTCTTCTGTTCTTAAATAGTTCAGTCATACAATTGGCTGACTATGTGATAAGAAACAAAACAATTTTTTGTAGCCCTGGAACCAACAGATCGAGTGCAATTAATTTAACACTCCACCTGCCTTACAGGCATAATTTTTCAGTTATCACGTAAAAAATATTACCGCCTGTATTGTAACTGAAAAATCTACATTTAAACTTTGCTATGCATTGGTTTTTGTGAAGCAGTTACACAATTTTTATTTTTATTACATGCATCAAGGAGAATCCAAAAGAGTATATAGAACTCGTAAAGTTAAAAACTGATAAGTAAAAGTATTACCACTGGGTTGAAGTCATTATTTATCAATTTATTTATAACATCTATTATATTGGCTAAGCCCCCTCCCATTTCCATTGACAGATTCTCTTCATGAGCTCATCATCATTATCATCATCTGTCAAGGATTAGGCCTAATGGCCTGTTTCAGTATCAATCTTTTTTTAGGTCATCCCAAGCTTCGCTTTCCTCTGGGTTTATATTTCCATTCTCATAGAGGAAGTCTATGTGCTGGCATGTGAAGTAAATGGTTGGACCAGTTTCTCTTATGTATTCTGAACACTTCACACAGTTAACTCGGTGCGTTTAGCTTGGTTACATATCTAACCGGGTACAACCTTTGACTCCCCGCAAAAATCCCATTTCAGCAGCCTGGATACGAGATTCATTCCTCTGTAATGACACCCATGTTTCACTCCCATATGTTAAGAGTGGTACAGCCATTGCTTTATAAAATTTCATTTCATTCTCTTCATGAGCTACCAGTTTTTATGGGAGGCCTCTAAAACACTATTTTTCACCTTTTAATAAAAAATCCTAGATAAATCTACCAGAACTACAGAGATCACTTTAAGCCCAATCAATCTTCTGTATTCTATGTCTGTAGGAAAATTATGAAATAAATTCACAACTTTTCACATGCTGGCCACTTACAGTATTACAGCCCAAAGTTCAAAAAAAGCTCTGATAAACTTTAGCATTTTCTGGAAAAGAGGAATCTTGAAAATCTGTAAAGTACTTTATGTAACTTTTTAATGCAATATTGAACCGTTTGATCTGTTATTATGTATCACCTGATTTCTATTAATATCGTCCTTCACATTACTTCCAACAGAAACAAACAAAGGTCTGAGAAATATTTTTCTTAAAAACTCATTGTTTTTATACAGGGTGTCCACAAATTTCAGCGAACCCCTGTGATTCACCCATCCCCTTAATAGTGAGTAGCTTCATAAAAATATATTGTTTCTAGGTTTTTTTATTATATTTTTGTTTATATAAGTGATTAATTCAGTAAACCAATTTAATTAAAAAAAGCAATTATTTATTGTTAATCTAATTGAAGTCAAAATTTATGAATTAATATTGTTAATTAATGTTAAAATTGTTGTTACATGACTGTTGTTAATAAATTTTATTGATTCATGTAGATTTATATTTGTAGTACAACACTGTAAATGGATGATAATAAAAAAAACAATTATTTATTATTGTTGTTAACATTTTATGAAATACAGTAATTATATCAGATTAGTAATTAATAATTATATTCTTAGTTTTAATATATGCTCCAGTTATTGCATTAATCTATGTGCCAAATAAATTAAAATGATTTTTTTTGTTTTCTGTAGAAATTGCATATAAGTACAATAATAAATACAAATTCCAAAATACATTCTCCTTTTTTAACGTTTTTATTGTATTTTATTAAATGTGTAATAGGAACTCTGGTTAGTTGCTCTTCTTATTATGAGAAATCATTACAATTTATTTCTAAAATGTCTAAAGCAGAATATCAGGTCATTCAAGTAACAATATTTCATAATACAAATTTGTAAGGTTTTAGTCATTTTTCTAATTTGTTAAACTTATTTTCAAATATACAAACATCTTTGTATATTTGTTTACATTTTAAGTTTTTAATTAAATTTAACCATGCATTACCATAAATTTACAAAAAAAGATAAATTTGTAAAATTAAGTAGGCATATAGTACTATAAATAGCATTGAAACCATGTGAACGGGATAATTTAGTTAATAAAATAAAAAAGCTACTTGCGTAAATATTGTTATCGAATTGAAGATTTGGCATTTATGAGACAAGTTAATTATTTATCTTATGAGACTAGTTAATATGTCATAGACCAACGTTATTTAACAATTAAAAAATTGATTCGGAAAGGGGTTATTTAAAATGCCAAATATTTTGTAATACTAATTTGTACTTTAAAAATCATATAAACTGGAATAAATCTTGAAATGCAATTAGGTTAACGTAAATTAATACAAGGATATGGTGAAGAGGAATTTATAAAAACATATTTTATTTGTAAACCTTTAAAAAATATTTTTAATTATTTATAATAAGATGGTACATATCTTGTAACAATTTTTTTTTGTAATATTATTATGTTTGGATCGGTATATATAATTTGTAATAATTTACCTATAGCTTTTTTAATGTAATATTTGTGTTTATTTATCTATATATTTTTATGGATATTGAGATTTTTAAAAAAAACCTGTTAATCACACCAACATTTATAACAAAAAAAAAATTAGTTCTTTAAAGAACAATCATTATTGTACAATCAAATAAAAAAAAAATTGTATTGATATTATTGATTTTGCGCAAGTTTTTATTAAATGCAATTGCTCATGTTAAACTTATATTTTTGGCAACATTTACAATTATTGTAAAACAGTACAATCTCCGTTTTTGTAAAACTGACTGCTTATTAACAGAATAGTAATTCAGGTCACCTATTATTTTCACTTTAAGTAAAAAAGAATTTTAATATAGCATTTGTGTTAAATTAGTATATATGTTGTGATCTTAATCAACCTTTCAATCTTACTGTACTGTGTTATTCAACAAACTATATTTTATACTTTTATCCATTACCATGATTTTTTAGTTCTACAGCATTGGTGGGCTTTGGCTTTTTATGCAATCCTCTGCTAGTTAGTTGCTAGTGCTCTCCAGTCTCTTACACCCATCAAAATCTAATCATTTGTAACATCCACCTTTTCTTAAGATAGCTCTTTCTTCTTCCCTAGACTTTCATTCTTTATCCACTTAACCATCCTTGTTGATTATTTTCTCAATATACCCCAACTATCTCAATTGTTAGGCCTTTATGAATTAAACTATGTCTCTTCCTTCTCTGACATTATTCAGTTACTCATTTTCTTACATTCTGCTTCCCTTACCTGTATCAAAACTGCTTAAAATGTTTTAAACTTCTTTCTGAAAAATTCAATGTTTCGACTTTCTCCGTAGCGTACTAGTCTATCACACAAAGGTCCCAGGTTCGATTCCCGGCCAGGGTCGGAAATTTTTACAAGTCAAAACCCACTAATCTCGATCCATTACCCACTTAAGTCGTTAATAACCAAGCAGTTGATGTGACATAAAATAAATAAGTAAAAAAATTAAAAAGTCAACCATACACAGCTGTAGTGACAACTGGACAAACCAAACACATGTTTATTTGCAATTTTGTGATCCTATTTTAAAATTTATTCTTATACTAGATAATTTTATATTTGTAGAGTTATATAATACTCTAGTTTTCAATTGAATTTGTTCTCGTAAAGTGTCATTTTTTACGTTTTTTTTGTTTAGGGTATTCCCAAAATACTGAAATAAACTTCATGAAATTTTTTCTCTCCAACAATAAACATACAAGAAACTTATTTATTATCACCAATCAAAATCTTCATCTCTGTGCTGTTATTATGAATTTTTAAATTTTATTGGAAGAAAAAATTTACTATGCTCACAATGCAACTGACACATATTAACACATCTATGCAAAACTACGCTCACAATGTAAGGACGAATTATTTGCAAATTAACCTTCCAGATTATAGTTGTATTCATTAATGTTTGCCTATAACAGGCAGGTGGAATGTTAAATTATTTGCGCTCGATCTGCTAGTTTTAAAGCTACAAAAAATAGTTCTGTTTCTTATCACAAGGCCAATTATATGACTGAAGCATTTGAGAACAGAAGAGGTACAGTTGTAAAAGACATTATTCAGAGTTATTTCCTGTAAAAGTAATGAATTTCATCATTATACAGCCAGACCCTGTGATGAATGAAGTGAAGGTGTAATTTACAGGGTGGGAAGTAGATGCTTTTCAGGGGGCCTGGCATGCTGATAACTGATAACCATCCTTCTGCATTCAGTGAGGAAGGTTAATCGCCTCAATCCTTGTTTTATTTAGTTAAGCGTCTAGAGGTTCAAACCAGCCTTTTGGCTGATGACCTAAACTGCAACATTAATGTATCTATACTTGACACCTAACCAATTGTGGATTTTGTTTTCTATTGTAACCTCGACCCTATGACTGCTCTAAACAACTATTTTAGTGCATGAGTTTGGTAGTTTATAATTTGTGTTTCTCTCAGTAGTTTGGAAAAACAAATATTTCGTACAAGGGTTAAAGGTTGTTTAATTGAATATTTAATAAAATTAATAATTTAGTAATGTCTTTAAAATTTGCTTGTGTATCATCATTAAAGTCAAAAAATATTTTAGCTCCTCCAAAATTTTGTATATTATAAGATAAACAATTGAGTTACTATTATGAAAGTATAATTTTTTATTCATTTAAAATTTATTAAGTTGATAGATACTTGTACAAATTGCAATGCTTCCAGGAGATTGTATATAGTTAAAATTTATTTATACAGCGTAAAGTAGATAAAAATTAAATGAGTAATAACAACAAAATTCTAGTCAGATGTTAAAATTAATATGATATACCTCTTAAAAACGTGTTATATGTTATGTGTATTAAGTATAAAATGTTATAATTAAATTCATTAAAAAAATTGTAAATTTTTATTACCTTTATTCTATTAAATTTTTTATATTAAAAATAATAATCATTATTATTTAATAGTAATTGTCGTTAGTAAAAAGAAATTAGTAGTACATGACTGCGTTTTTTATTAATTAAATAACAATTTTTCCTCTTATTACATAATTATAATGTATGAATAAAAAATAAAATTTAGATATCTTTTCAAATAAACATCAATCGTACATTTTGTTTTGTATATTTGTGATTTCTGAAGCAGGGTGTATAGTTAGCTATAGATTAAATCAATTATATTTATAATATAAATAAATAAATGTGTTTATAAAATTTATAATACATAATATTACAAAATATATCTTCCCTTTTTAATATTATGTAATCTTACCTTCCCAATTTTTTGTATTGATATAAACTCGTTGCCTAAGAACATATTGTCAATCTACTACAATGCATTATCATTATCATTATTATTATATAGTGTTTAAATGTATAGAATCATATTAAATTTTTTGTAATAAATTTGCGTAATATAAATTTATTGTTAGTAATTAATTTTTATTGACATTAATTAATTAATAATAATAATTGTTTATTAATGTATGAAATTAATAAAATTGTAGTTTATGTTTATATAAATACATACATCGCTTAGTCTGTGCGACACCAAAAAATTATTTAAAATCCTAGGCGCTGATATTTTTTATGTGCCATTGCAGATTAATTAAAAAGAATAAAACAAATCATTGAATGTGCCACTGATTAATTAACCACAGATTTTTTATGTAATCTGTTTTATTACAAAAGTATTTACGTTTTTATTTAAAAAAATATATCAGCATCATCTTTGAGGTTATGTTCTAATAATTTTCGGTTTCTATGTATTTTAATTAAAAGGCCTGTTTGTGGTTAATCATTTATAATATAATATTTATTGATGTATTTTATTATATTCTATCTTGTAATTAATTATATAATAACATAATACAATAATTTATTACATGTTTAATAAAGATGATGTAATTTAAAAGAACATATCATTTTATTATTTTTAAGTTTCATTATTATTGTGAATGATAATGGCAATAAAAGGGATATTTTTATTATTAAATTGTTTTGATTATTTTAACCTTCTGTGTTTTTATTTATTTAATAAGCCTTTTCTGTAGGCCTAAAATATTTTTTTAGCAAAAAAGAGGACATAACATCAGATAACCCACCGGGTTGGTCTAGAGGTAAAGTCGTCGCCAAAATCAGCTGTTTAACAGCCAATTTTCGGAGACAGTGGTTCCTGGTTCAAATCCTAGTAAAGGTAGTTACTTTTATACGGATTTGAATGCTAGACTGTGGTTACCGGTGTACTTTGATGGTTGGGGTTCAGTTAATCATACTCTCTCAGGAATGGTCGACGTGAATCTGTACAAGACTACACCTCATTTACACGTCATACACATCATCCTCATCTCATTGGGTCATGGGGTTGCTTATTGTTCTAAATTGAACAGATTGCAACGTACACAAATTAGGGATTACAAAAAAAAACATCAGATAAGAGGACATGCTATAGATAGTGAGTCGTAAGAATGCCTTTTGCGTATGGATGGGCTGTAAGGAAGGGAAGAGAAATCTGACAACACTGCCAACCTCAATAGTAAAACACTATATTTTACTATCATGCAATTGTACTGTTTGTTAACCACATGTTGCTTTCCAATTAATATATTTTGTTGTGTCTTACATTTTTCCACTTAAACCCCCTTTCCTCTAACATTTTTCTTAATGTACAAAGTTTCCAACTAAAATTTAGCCTTTCTTTTAAAACCGGTAATAACTTTTCACATGTCAGCATCACTTTCTTATTGATATAAAAATCCTCCATAATTTCAGCAACCACACGTTTGTCAAAGCTGTCCAATGAGGCATTTCTATAATCTGGCTGTTTCCTTTTTTTACCAGGTGTCGAAAAAACTGTTGATGAAGAATCTTCGCTGTCTTTAACTTCCTTCTTTATATTTCGAATTGTGGAAACAGAAACATCACAGTAGTTAGCCGCTCACTCATGGCTTTTGTTAAGAGGTATGGAAAGGTAATTTTGTTTAGCTTCAATTTTACATTTTATTGCATTGCATATTAGATTTCGTTCAGTAATGTGAATAGTTTGATCACATTTTCAAGAAACCAAAATTTGTGTTTACAGTAAGGACCAGTTATATTCGTACAGTTAATCGACTAAAGGTTCCGCAATATATTGTATGTCCTCTGGGTATACTTTATGTTGTTGTGTTGTCGAACTGATACCAAAGCAGTCGTGAATGCTCAACTGATGCTTTACCCCCTTTACCTGGTGTTAAAACCAAAGGCAGACTCGTGACTGAAGTACTTTACTTTTCGGTAACTATTTTATACCAAACTGCAAATTTCATTTATTGTATACTACTATTTTTATTCAAAAATATAAAATAAATAGCAATTAAATTGTGTAAAGTATGTGTAAAACAAAATGAAGCTTCACTCAACTGCTCAAAATCAGATTTACATCTGGTTACTGGGAACTGGTTAACATCTGTTAACCAGTTTGTTTGGTGAAGGGGGTAGGACTGACTCACTCTAAACTAAACTAAAATTTTTAATGATTTAACCAATGCTGTTTTTAAAAAACTATACAGTTTTGACAATGGTTATTTTAAATGGCAAAACAACCAACAACTATGGCCAGCTTTTGGTGGTGTAGTGTTCAGCACAACTGGCTTCTACACTAGGGATCCTAGGTTTGATTGCACTGTTGAAACCAGTTCCAAAGAACTTTTTCACCATTTTTCACGTATCACGCTTCATGGTCTGTAACAGTTTCAATGTACAAAAAAAAGAATGCCGTCTGTTATTATTATAACTATAAAATTTATTAAAATTACAACCCTATTATCACCTAGCAACAATAAATTTACTATTTAATAGTGAAGAACATAATTCAAAATTTATCTTACAACTTATAAGTTTGTGTTGTTAAGGTCGTCAGCCGAAAGGCTGGTTTGAATCTCAAGAGGTTTTACTAAGTAAAACAAGGAGTGAGGTGGTTTACAATTGCCTTTCTAACATAAGTTTGACATAAGTTTAATATGTCCAATAGCTAAATATGAGGGATTGAACGTCTCTGCACGATTGCTACAACATAAGATTGCAACAGCATATCAAGCCGGTTGCCGTAATTAATTTACACTCTGTATATACATATACATTAATATTACATGTCTGTTCTTGTATATATGTCTGTTTTAGAGATTAATTGCAGGTATTAATCTCTAAAATAGACATATAAGAGAGATATAAACAGATATACAGGGTGATTTAGGAGGAAGAGGCAATACTTTGACAACTGATTTTAGAGCCAAAAATAAGAAAAAACTTATAAACATAGGTCTGGAAACGCTTTATTTTCAAGTTATGGCTAGTGGAAGATTTCGCCCTGATTTCTTCTACAATGGTAAAGTAATGCAATACTGAAATTACAGGGACCCAAATGAAAGGGATAAATTTGATAGATTTCAATGGTTTTTGAACTGAGAAATTGAATAAAAAGGGTCCCAGAACTGTAATTTTAGTAGTTTTTGAGAAAATTGGCATAAAACAGAAATATTGGAGTCAAAAACTCATTTTTTTAGGTTAGGCATAAATTTACTTTGCTGAATTGTTAAAAAGTTTTTGACAAAATTAGTAATGTATTATATACTAAATAAAATAGAATCTTTTGTACTTATTTTTGTTTTATACTTATTTCACTTTTCTCAGAATTACATTCTATACAAAATTTATGTTTAAAGATTTCATGTATTTATTACCCATTTAACAAAGTTATTGTACATCAAATGTAAAAAAACAGTGTTTCAAGCCCCAATTTCTTGCATTTAACCCCAAATTTCTCAAAAACTACTGAAACCTATTTTATTAGCTTTTCCTAGTCAAAATACTTAAGAAACCACAATTATTTTGCCAGTTAATTAACCTTTCCAGAAGTTCAGTATGCCTTTATTTCACTCTTTGCCCAGGAATCATGCTGAAATACTTCGGTAGCTGTAACTTGCTAACGAAATGTTTGTTAACGAAATATTATGTTTTCATAACATTTTTTTCATTATTTTTACTAGTAGATTGCAGTGTAGAAGTGGGGGCAGAACCTCATGAATCACCCTGTGTATGTACAAGGTGTAAATTAATAATGGCAACGGGCTAGGTATCTTATGTTGTAGCAATCGTAGAGAGGTGATCGACCCCTCATATTAAAGCTATTGACAAAAGCTATCTTCAGAATGTTCAAAAAACTATTGCTGTGTACTGGTGTTCTGAAAAGTAATAAAGTATAATTTTCTCAGTTATTTTAAATTAAACTGTATTACTATTTTAAATAGGTAGTTTAATAGCACTGTTGAAACTGGTTATAAAGAATACTCATTTGTTTGTGTTGTAAGTTTAACAGTAGCCAAATTATGAAATTTCAAAAATTGATAATTTACCTGAATAGATATTAAGGTTTTTTTTTAAAAATCAGTAATAACAATTAATTATTTATAAATTAGGGCTGACATGGAAATGGTGCAGCTCTTGATCATAATGGCAAATTTTAATTTTTTTTCCCTAATGTGTGTATGTTGTAATCTATTCAAATCAGAACAATAAGCAACCCCGTGGCCCAATAAGATGATGGTGATGTGTATGACGTGTAAGTGAGGTTTAGTCTTGTACAGACCCAGGCCGATCATTCCTGAGAGAGTATGATTAATACTCTCCGCAACCATCAACATACACCGGTAACCACTATCTAGTACTATTCAAATCCATACATAATGGCAAATGAAAAATTTTATTTAAAAAAATTGCCAGATCAACTCGGTTAACAGGACTATGGTTCATGCATAAAAACATTTCTTACATTTTTTATGTTTGTGTTTATTTTCTGTACTGCAATATTATCTTCAATTTTGTAACATTAGAGACCATCTCTATAACATTTTGAATGATTTGAGTGGTAACATTTTTGTGACATGAAAGCTGCGGCAATGAAAACTGTGGTGATGTTGAAGGTGGTAGTAGCAAAGGTGTCTGGTTGTCCACACTCTCATTTCTGTTCTGAATAGCAAATAATATGTTAATCAATTAGAGAAGTGTTGTTCTCTGTTTGGTTGAAGTATGCCATGGTGTAGTACATGCAAGCTCTGGTTCTCTTGGCTGGGATCTGTTGCTCTTTCTCTTGCTTGATGGTATCCCAGAACCTGTTTTGGAATTTTACTTCCCTTCATTCTTTTAAGGTGCTCCATACATTTATTATGATAACTGATTCTCTGCCGCACACCAGGTGTGACATTTGCTTCAGTTTGCTTGAAGCAGTTTCCGACTTCGATCATGTCTTATCAGCTATACGCATGCGCCGAAACACATGCGATTGCCATCCAGCTACTAGTAAGCTCAGAATTCAAATGTAATATTACATAGTTTTGCGACTCACTTAGATGAAATTGTGTAGTTTAATTAAATTTATTGTTTAGTTAATTGTTTGAATTATAAACTCAAATTATTTCCCCCCAAATTACCCTGTAGGATAATATATAAGAAAATTTGGATTAAGCTTTTTAGTTAAATAAATTGCCGCGTAAAATTACATGTATTATAATGACATTCAAAAATTTCATACAATGAATATTATATTCTTAATTTGTGTAGTGTCCATATTCACAAACCAACTTAATATTATCCATTAAAGTTAATATATTGACAAAAAATAGCAGATAAAAAATAATATTATTATAAGATATAATAATATATTTTATATTATTAATATTATTATTATATAAGCCTACACAGGAGAATTAAAAAAAAATTATATGACAGAATAATTTGATACACAATTTTATTCATATATTTGAATAAGTTGGAACATAAACTGGTACTAAATTAAATTAAAAAAAAGTAGGAATAATGAAAGTTGAATTATAAAATTGCAATTGTACAAAGAAAGTTGTTTTTGTTTTATATTTATTTATCTATTTAAGATTGCATCCACAATAGTAATGGTGTTTCTGTCTCGGACAATTTGTCTCGTCGCCTCCAGTGTGTGGCAGGCAAACAAATATTCGTCTCTGACGTTTTGTCTCAGACAGTTTCGTTTCGTCCTGTGTGCGGCCGGCCTAAAGGATAAAAAAAGATTTTACGGGACACGATTGACAGTTTTACCCGATAGCTGGTGCTGTAGTCTGTGGGTGAACATTTTCATTTTCCATCCGTGTTAGTACTACTGGTACGGACACTTGTGTCCGAAAATATTTGCATCAGTAGAATAGTACAAGTTCTCGTATGTAATGATATGAAAAATTATAATTTAATATCAGAACGAAACTAAATTGAGAGTTCGATTTTTATGTAGAACATCTTATCCAACCATACGGTGTGGCTAAGGCTCCAGAAAATTTAATACTTTAAACTACGAAATAACTCCCGATCTTATACTTAAAAAATTATGAAACTGGTAAATTATTTTGTAATTGTACGAAGAAACTAACGTACAATTTATGAGGAGTAAAAAATCCAAATATACTCTGTAATATGGCTAGTCGAAGAAAAGTAAGGTATAATTTACTGTATAAAATTAGAGGAAATGCTATTTGTAAATTCCATTTATTTATTATAAATATTAAAATCAAATTTACATTAATAATTTATAATACAGTAATTTATGATACAATTGAATGAGTATTGATTTATTCAATATTACATTTTAGGCTTATGCTCTGACCTATTTAGTAAATTAAATCGTAACTTATATTTTACATTTACCTATTCCGGTATTCATGGTAATTAAATATTTCATTATTATAATTATTTACATTTCTAAGTAAAATATAGATAAATCATAATTATCCAGGAAAGTTTTTGTAGGCCTTTTATAATAGTTTTAGAGTTTGCAAAACTTATATTTACATTTTTTACCTTAATAAAGTTTATTGATTTGTAATAATTTTATGTAATTCTTCACATTTGACTTACTTTTGTTTTTTTTAATTTGTTTTCTTGAGCTAGATTTTTGTTTATTTATTACTATATAGAATATTTACTTACACAAAAGTCACGATGTACTTTTTATTTTAAAATAAGAAACTAACATATTCGTTTCAAATGAGTACTAATTGCACAAGGTAGTGTTTTTAATAGTTTCAAAAATTAACATTAAAAAAAATGCAACAGTAGTGATAATTTAAACAATCGATTTCATATTTCTAAAGCTCTCTTATATACAGGTGTCCCACGAAGAGGTTACTATTTTTGAATTAATATGCCGGACGTTCGCACACTCTACAGACTGGAACCTTTACAGTTATAGTAATAAATAGAAATGTAAAAAAGTACTCTCGAAAGTTTAATTTACTTATGATTAATCAAAAAAAAATGGTGGAATAAGAAAATAATATTAAAAATGAACAATAATCTTGTGAAAAACCCACTTATATTTACAATAGGATTAAGATAGAAAAAAAAACAGCTGTTTTTGCCATTCAAAATCGATCAGTGCATAGCTATTGCTGGACATCAGTTCGAATAAAGATTAATTTTTTTAAAATTCCTAATATGTGTACGTTGTAATCTGTTCAATTCAGAACAATAAGCAACCCCATGACCCAATGAGATGAGGATGAAGTGTATGACATGTAAATGAGGTGTAGTCTTGTACAGAGTCAGGCCGACCATTCCTGAGACCTGGTTAATTGAACCCCAACCATCAAAGTACACCGGTAACCACTTTTTAGCATTCAAATCCATATAAAAGTAACTACCTTTACTAGGATTTGAACCAGGAACCTTCGTCTCCGAATAAAGGTTAATGAAACAAATTGTGTTCATTAATAATTGATAACTTTCTTATTTCTTTCATTTTATTACTTAAGTAACATTGTAACAAATCACCAATTTGAAATTGTTATGCAAATAAAATTACTTTCCGCCATTTTGTTTTGATTAATCATAAGCAAATTTAACTCGAGGGTACTTTTTTACATATCTATTTATTATAACTGTAAAGTTTCCAGTCTGTAGAGTGTGCAATACGTCCGGCAGATTAATTCAAAAATAGCAAGTAACCTCTTCGTGGGACACCGATATATTAACACAAGGCATCGTAGATTCCAGAAAGTTAATTAAATTGTTTAAAACATAGTATAACTAATAAATTTCACAAAAAAATACAGTAAAAATAATTTAGTTAACAATTATTAATTTCATTAAATTAACTAATTTAAATACAGTAAAATTCGAGTTATTTAAATCCTGTTTAACTGTTTAACTTAGTCTATCCTAAACGTCGGAATGATAAAATCTAAATAAATTCTAAATAACTTAATACAAGCATAAAATAAACAATGGTTTTGATTTGGGCAGACAGTCGCGATTTGATTACCTATTTCGTGTTCAAATTTATTATGTAAGTATTCACATTTCAGGTTCCAGAAAGTCGTACACAAAGGTAAAATTCAAATGTTTTCACAGTTTACCTCTAATACAAAAGAACGGTTTTTCATTATAAATGTTAAGAAATATCCGGGTGTCGAAAATGGTGAGCCACTGCGCTCTTATCGGTCCCGTCAGCCGTTCTTTCATTTTTCTTTCACGGCCTGCTTGAACTTTCTGTGTATCATCGGTCTGCTGATGATACCTGGAAGATTTTGGGGGAATTTTTTCTGAGTATGCTGTCATTTTAAGAGACGCCACCACTTTGTCCCTTGGTAGGTTGCTCGCTGGATAACGGCTAAAGTCTTGATGACGGACTGGCAGCGCGTCTCCTTAGTCGGAGCTTTCACTAGATAGACCCTACCGTTAATTCTATCTATAGTTAAGAACCTTATCACTTTTGGTCTGGGGGTTGGGTTAAGGAAGGCCTAATCAAATTAAAAAAATGGTGTTATAGATTTGCGCTCTTGTAACAAACAATACTATAACTCAATTTCCACCGTCCATTAAAGTAAACTTAAAAAAAACATACATTTTGCTTATTACATTTTCTGAATACAGTAGTGTAGATAATAGATTTTGAAAATCTTTGCACGTTATGAACACCTGTAATATCTGTAAATTAGTGCTACTGTATATTTTACGGTAGCAATAAGAAAGCACGAAGAATATTTTGCATCACTTTTAATTATTGGTCGCAAGTAATGTTTATTTAAATTGTGTGAAAATTTATAATTTTTTAAAACGGTAACTAAGATAATGGATAATAGTCTTTAGTTTTTGTACATATCGCACAGTACTTTTTCCATTGGCGTATTTCCAATTGTCCTTTGAAAAAATATTAATTCTATTCTTGTAGTGGGCACATGCCTTAAGAGAGGAAGCATTAGTAAAAGTCTTCCAAACCGTGCTGACTGGGCTGGATGTTGACCTCTTGTATGTTGACCTAACATGACCTGCGCTTGATCTTGTAGATTTTCCACTTGCAATGGATCTTTTAGGCCTCTGGTTTCTGAAAAAATATCAAAATAGTTAGAGTTGTTGTGTGTATCGGTAAAGTTTTGTTGAACTAATCGAGACATTGAAAACAGGAGTTGTACACTGAGTTTTCGAATTTTCTTGAAAACGGAGGCTAAGCTTTAAGAACTTATAAAAAACCCTTAATTTATTTTTCGTTAAATCTATGATAGACATCTAACATACCTATTATCAAAGTTATTTGTATGCTAGAGTATCTTTACCTTTGTACAAAAATTCAGCAAACTGTAAAATATTCCAACTGAACTAACAAGTTTTTTGACATTTGTTTTCTTAGAGCATTTATTTGCTATCGTAAAAGCTTCTGTATTAAAATATTAGTTTGATTATTAAAATCAATCGGTGGATAATGAATTACAGAAAACTATATCAAACAATGGAAACAATGGAACAAAATATTAACGATAAAAATGTATTTAAAATCTTATTCCACACACTTTGCCAAAATAGTTAGAATACTGTATTAATAAAATAATAACTGGTTTTAACTGCATGCTGCGGTAACCCTATGAGTAGGCCTAGTTATATATTTTTTTCTGTAATATTACACTAAATGTAATTCTTTTTATTCCAAATTTTTTATTTAAAATCAAAGGAATATTAATTTATGCTCAACTTGTTGAAATTTGTATAAAAAAATGTGTTCTAATAATGTTTAAAATATTTTGGTGGGTTGTTTATGAATGTAGTCATTTATGTATTGTTATGGAAAGTAAAAATATGTCTAATTTTTGTACTTCTTGCTATTGCATGTGAAATGTTTAATGGAAAATTAATGAGATGATTTGCGGACATGGATACAATAATATTAAGAATTAATTTGTAATTAATTATCCCAAATTTTTGTCTTTTAATTTACAATGTGTATTATTACTCGTGACAATAAAATTTACTAATTAATGCAGTATGAACATCGCCACTTATGTATGATATAGACCTTCTTAGTGTTAGAATATACCTATATTATATATATATATATATATATACATAAATATGTTTAGTGTTTAGGTCATCAGCCGAAAGGCTGGTTTGAACCTCTAGAGGCTTTAATAAGTATAACAAGGAGTGTGGTGGTTTAACATGCCTTCCTCACTGAGTGGAAAAGTATACTTATCAGAATGCCAGGACCTCCGAAAAGCATCTACTTTACACCCTGCAAATACATCTTTACTTCATTCACCACAGGTTCTGGCTGTATAATGAAATTCATTACTCTTAAAGGAGATCTGTCTAGTGTTTTTCCACCTCTACCTCTTCTTTTCTTAAATGCTTCAGTCATATAATTGGCTGACCATGTGATAAGAAATAGAACTATTTTTTGTTGCCCTGGAGCTACCAGATAGTGCAAAAAAATGTAACACTCCATCTGCCTGTTATGGGCACACATTATACTATATAAAATATATATCAAAGTGGTACCTATATTATAGCTATAATAAAGCATGGCTTTTAGCATGACTGGACCCAAAATTGAACGTAGTTGCCCTTAAAACTTCTGATTGTACTGAAATATGAACCTTTTGTTATACTATAATTATTAAATATTTTTACAATTACCTGCCCTGAATAATACGATAGCTTTTAAACAAGCAAATTCTGCTGGATCTACACCAACAGATCTATATCTTAATAAGGTGTCATTAAGTATTCGGACGTCAGCTGCCAGTTGTCCTGCTTTGCAATTTCCTCCTCCGTTTGGTACAGAAGCTGCTAAATGCTCTGACACATTGAACAGAGGACTCGAATCCAGAGGTAAACACCATTGAATGGCATTCAGTAAAAACAGCTCTGACCAACACTCTTCTAACAATATCACCTGTAAGAATACATTACTATGAACAGTTTAAATATAAAAATAGATTCGTTAGGGAAAAGGTGGATACGAGGACTTGATTCGTTAATAATAATGATTTGAACACGGAATTGATATTGTACAACTAAAAATGCTTTAGAATGCAGCAGGTGCAAATTGGTTGAGCTTGTCTAGAGTATCGAAAATTATCGTTGATCGTAATAAGATTTCAATCATCGGCGACGTATTCCGTCAAGAGTAACATCTTTGCAATGGCGGTTCGTGCCTTCAAAAATAGGTGAAGAGTTGCAAAAAACCGAGAAAAACTGGTATACTAATAGTTATCCGCGAGACTCCCGAGAGTAAAAAAAATGTAAAATACACATATACGAGGTGTGGCTATTAAATAACGAGACTGACGTTGTAAAAAATGTTATTTTAATTTTATACATAATCACTTATTGTCACCTTCAATATATACTCCTCTATCCCTACAACGCTCCATGTGAATTTCCCATTGTTGGAAACAGTGCTGGAAGTCATCTTCTTTCAGCTCCTTTAGGACACGTGCCGTTCAAAAATGTTTGAAATGAACCTCGCAAAAATGTTTTTACTTACACTTTGTACGCGATTGAAAATGACCCAAATTTTTTGGAAACGATAATTATATGTGATGAAACGTGGTTTTTTACTTATGATCCGGAAACGAAGCGCCAATCCATGCACTGGAAGAGCCGAACTTCATCGAGAGCCAAAAAAGCTCGAATGAGCAAGTCAAAATTTAAAGCAATGATGATTGTTTTTTTTTATATCCATGGGATTGTGTACCTTCACTGGGTTCCTGAAGGTCAAACAATTAATCAGTATTACTACCTTGAGGTACGTTCTAAACTACGTCAAAGAGTAAGGAAAACTCCCCGAAATGTGGAAGGACAAATCATGGGTTCTTCACCGAGACAATGCGCCAGCTCATCCCGCGTTATCTGTCAAGAGGTTCCTAGCCAAGTACAGCATCTCAGTGTTAGAACATCCACCTTATTCACCAGATTTTGCACCATGTGACTTCTGCCTGTTCCCTAAGGTGAAATCTGCATTAAAAGGGTCAAGATTTGAGTCTGTGGAAGCTGTAAAAGAGAAAGCGGCACTTGTCCTGAAGAAGCTGACAGAAGATGACTTCCAGCACTGTCTCCAACCATGGAAAATTCGCATGGTGTGTTGTAGGGATAGAGAAGGAGTGTATATTGAAGGTGACAATAAGTGATTATGTATAAAATTAAAATAAATTTTTTTACAATGTCAGTCTCGTTATTAATAGCCACACCTCGTACATACGGTGTATATGTGTACTTGTATTTTACGTACTGTGTGACACACAGTATGTAAATCACACATACAAAACAACTGTGAGACACCGCAAATACAAAACAACTAACGTACACGTACATAGAATATGCTGGTGCTATTCGGGGACGGTTGGGGAGAGCTAGGCGTGCATATTTGCCGACATCTCCGTTGTCATGGCAACCTGCTCGCGCTAGAAGAGCAGCGGCGGCCACACATCTAACGCTTCACTTCGGCATTTATTACGTATATTAAGGCCATTAAGAGGGATATTTAAACATTAGAAAGCGCTCTAAAACAGATACAATAATTTTATGTCTCTTCTTACACGACACTTCTTCATTTATTGTTCTTGTTGTTTAGGTCATCAGCCGAAAGGCTGGTTTGAACTTGTAGAAGTTTTACTAAGTAAAACTAGGAATTTGGTGGTTTACCATTGCCTTCTTCACTGAATGGAAAAGTACGCTTATCAGCATGCCGGACCCTCTGAAAAGCACATATTTTCCACTCTGCAAATGACACCTTCACTTCATTCAACACAGGGTCTGGCTGTACAATGAAATTCAGAGGACTTTCAGAAGAGATAACTATGATTAGTAGTGTCTTTGACACCTCTACCTCTTCTGTTTTTAAATGATCCAGGCATTTAATTGGCTGACCATGTGATAAGAAACAGAAATATTTATTTTAGCCCGGCAACGAACAGATTGAGTGTAAATAATTTGACAATCCACCTGTCTGTTATGGGCAGCTTCATTTATTGTAAAGCAAAAAATATTTATAACAGAAATTATACTTATTTTGTGTGAGAAATAAATATCGATACTATCCAGAAAATAGGTGAAGAGGCTCTTCCCCTACTTTACCTGAATAGCCGCCATTGAGTCTTATGACATCACAGTAGTAAATATTATTAGAAAGACTTTATATTGCGCACCTCACCGTGCCGTCACGATAACTTTCTTAAAAAACTATTTTCTGAGACGCTGTTTGCTGTATACCAGTAGTATTACGGGTGGTTACCAAATTAATACTGGGAAAAACACTCGGTAGATCAATATTATATAGCAAAATTAAAGGAAACGAACGTAAAAAAATAATTTAACTCTTGTGAACTGGTACTTTTATAAACTTTGATATTCGCTAGTAACTAAATAGTAAATTGGATATTCAAAAGGATCTATAAAATCTGAAATGAATCATAATTATCTCAACCTAAAAATGTAACATGATAAATGCAAACAACGGAACATAATTGTTAACATAATTATATGTACCATTTAACGATATAGCAAAATTGCGTTTTTAATTTTTTACTCGCGTAGAATCTCATTAGGTAGGATGTACTCGTTTACAGATGCGGTTCACCTCTGACTGGACGTGAAACGCTCCAGTTCAAAAGGTGATGTGTGCATGCATAAAGTGGTACAAAGCTAACACTGTACCCAGCCGTTAAGTTAGAAGCATGGTTTTGTGCATGACTGCTCCCGAAGACCATCTCTAAAATCGTAGATCCAAGACCAAGCCGGAAGCCAGTGTACTTTGAACTGTGTTGTGTATTGCGTGTTATTTTTTTTGAAAGTGTTTTGGCGTGTTGATTTTCAGTATTCTTTTCATTCATTTTCTAACTTTTCTCGAGGGAAAATCCAGTTTATTTGCAGTAAACTATTTTTGCTTAGTACGTAATTACAATAATAATACAATAATAATTAAAGTAGTAAATGTTATTAGAAAGGCTTAATATTACAATAATAATTTAGTATTTTTATGTTTCACATTTGTAAATAGCGAACAGGGATTATGGCTCATGATTTAAGTTCGTTCGAAGGATGTGGGGGTTCTATTTTATGAGACATTTCTCATTAAGTGGAACTGTTCTCGATCGCTAATTAGTAATAAATCGGTATTGGAATATTATTTGACTGGAAATTTCACCTGGATGTTTATTTTTGTCTGTAAATACTGTCCATTTATAATCCTCGTCAACCAAGAAGATATCATTAGGCGCTGTCAAAAGACTGTTTTACGCTTACTGGATTAAGTATAGTTCAGTTAAAAGAAATCTAAGATGTCCTCCATTACCCACTGTGGGTTTTATCTTGATATCTTTCATTGTTTTTGTATCTCTTGAAATGTAATTCTTGGGTTAAAGAGCGTCTTTCTTTTACTTTTTCCAAACTTTCATGTTCTTTTTTTCTAAATAGATACAGTAGTTACTATCTAATTAGACAAAATAACATGAAAGTTTGGCATAAGTAATAGAAAGAAGCTCTTTAACCCAAGAATTACATTTCAAGAGATTCGAAAACCATGAAATCACATTAGATGTAGAAGTACAAAGACTGACGAAAATAAGATAATAGTATGTAGAATTCACGTGCCGTTTATTAGTCTTACCTGATCTCTAAATGGTAGTGAAGCAAACGAGGGCAAATTTTTAGCCCACTTCACTGCCATAAACAACAGTCTGGCTGAAGTCTCGTACACTGTTTCGTGTACGGGTGGGTAAAGTTGAGGGGTTGTCGGAGTAGTTGTATGGTGCTCAGGAGGCATTGCGCCGCCCCCTCCTGCTCCGTGCGGCCCACCTGTTACAGCCACAGAACATGGCGTCACAACCGGTACGGGTTCTTCATTGGTCACGTCTATACTGTCCTCTGCAATTTAATAAACGCAGAATAAATATTTTAGTTAGTGAATATTTAAAAAAAAAACATTTTAAATCAGCAGAAAAGTAAAAAAACCTTAGTGTGCTGAAATGATAAAATAATTAATATTTAAATCTAATTAAATAATAATTAAATCTAGTCTAATAATAATTAATGTTATTAGACTAATATGAAAACATATGACAGATTAGGAAAATAATATTAATAATAATTTATGATAGATAATAGTAGATTATTATACTATTGTGTTGTTGTTTAGGTGGTCAGCCGAAAGGCTGGTTTGAACTTGTAGAAGTTTTACTAAGTAAAACGAGGAATTTGGTGGTTTACCATGCCTTCCTCACTGAATGGAAAAGTACTCTTATCAGCGTGCCGGGCCCTCTGAAAAGCATATATTTTCCACTCTGCAAATGACACCTTCACTTCATTCAACACAGGGTCTGGCAGTACAATTAACTTCAGAAGACTTTCAGAGGAGATAACTCTGATTAGTGTCTTTTACACCTCTACCTCTACTGTTTTAAATGATCCAGGCATTTAATTGGCTGACCATGTGATAAGAAACAGAAATATTGATTTTAGCCCGGCAACGAACAGATAGAGTGTAAATAATTTGACACTCCACCCGTATGTTATGGGGACTATACTATTAGCCTATATAATAGACAATATTAATATGATGGATTAATAATATGATTTACAGATTAGGAAAAATTTCTTAAAACACTATGTTTTATAATGCTAAGTGTAGCATTATATGCGAGTGAAACGTGAGTGATTGAGGCTGCAGAAAGGAATAGGATAGAAGCTTTTGATATGTGGTGTTATAGGAAAATGTTAAATATTAGGTGGGTGGACAAAATAAGTAATTTAGAGGTTCTTAGGCGAGTGGATGAGAAAAGAAGTATATGGAAGCATCTTACCAGAAGAAGGGATAGGCTAGTGGGGCCTATCAATAAAATAAACAAAAAACAGTTATATTAATTTAAGTTTTGTCTACATGTTAAGAAGACGAAGATTTCTGTTTCATATGTTAAAGTTACTTTTTGGTAGCTAAGTTTTAGCCTATATATTATTATTAGCGTAACACGGTAAAAATGTTTAGCAGTTTCTCCAACGGCTACTTACCATCATCGGGTTCTTCTTTATTATTGTTATTGTTATTATTGTTATTATTAAGGTGTTGGTTGTGGTTGTGGTGATTATCGTGATGTGGTGAATGCGGTGACACATTCGTTGTAGTCAGGGAAACAGCGGCTGCTGCGGCTGCGGCAGCCGCCGACTGGTGATGGTGATGGTACCTGACGCTGACCGGAGACAAGCCGAGAGCCACAGAGACAGGAGGTCTGGAAAAGAAAAATGCTGCACAATTAAAGTGACTGTAAGACGAGATTTGTTCCAATATTGATGTTCTCTCTCTCATTAAATTTGTAGCAGTTAACTACAATATGCATTATTTTAAAAATAGTACAACAACTGATTTATAATTTCCTAAGTAAAGTACGCAGCAAATGTATTTCAAATAATTATGTATTACATATTTTACTTTTCAAAATGTTCAATTCTTCTAAAAAATTAATCCAATTTAAATTAAATTTAAACTAAATCCAATTTAAACTAAATTTATATAAATAACAATTTATGTAGATGAAATTTAAAATTAACGAATAATCTTAAACTGATTTAGAAGGTACTATAAATAATATTTATAATCTCAAAACCCTAAGTATTAATTTAATTTCAAGATCTAAGCTAATTCAAAAGAGTATTACAAAGTTATAATATTTTATTCATTTTTTTTAAATAGTTCTCAAAAACATTGTAATTTAAAATTTTGAAATAATTAATTTAAAATTGACTGTACCAACAATGTAATACATATTCTGTCCGTGTCGTACCAGCGAACGTAATGTTGATCAAGATGTATTAGAACGATAATAATCTTTGGCTAAGCGGGTTCTGCAATTTTTATGTATTATTTATACCGGGTGTCCCATGAAGAGGTTTCTATTTTTGAATTAATGTGCCGGACGTATCGCACACTCTACAGACTGGAAACTTTACAGTTATAATAAATAGATACGTAAAAATGTACCCTCGAGTTTCATTTGCTTATGATTAATCAAAACAAAATGGCGGAAAGTAATTTTATTTTCATAACCATTTCAAATTGGTGATTTGTTACAATGTTACTTAAGTAATAAAATGAAAGAAATATGAAAGTGATAAATTATTAATGAACATAATTTGTTTCATTAACCTTTATTCGAACTGATGTCCATCATTAGCTATGCACTGATAGCAACGAAACAAATATGAGTCAAGCTTTTTTGAAAAATTCCTCTTCAATCAGCCTCATTAATTCATCGGCTGTTGCAATGGTGTGAGAAGAAAACTTTTTCCTTAAAATGCCCTGCAGGAAAAAATCTCAAATGAAACTCGAGGGTACTTTTTTACATAGGTATCTATTTATTATAACTGTAAAGTTTCCAGTCTGTAGAGTGTGATACGTCCGGCATATTAATTGAAAAATAGCAACCTCTTCGTGGGTCACCCGGTATATAGTAAATAATGTTGCAGTGTGTACTACTGCTTGATATTCATTTAATACCAATATTGTCTTTAAACTACATCAGTGCTATGGTCAGGTACTTGAATTATGGAAGGTAGAAAGAATAGGGCGTATAATCAATCCATAGTTGTAACAAAATAAATAACTTAATTGTCACATAAAAATTCAAAACTTTGAGTGTGAAATGGGAAGGTTACACGCTACTAGTGCATAAAACGAAAAAGGAGACAGATCACGCACTCGCTTGAAGTGTCCAAGGAAAACTGTGTGATAAACTTCACCAGATCAGCTTATCAGTATACTGAAACTGACTGCAAATCGATTGTTAACAATGTTCAGTGTTCATACTCTAAGAACTTACTAATTATTTATTATCATCTATATATTAATAGTGAACAGGTTTTCTTCAACATGATTTTAACCACCTAAACCATCACCGATTTTTCCCGAAGTGGGTTAAAATGAATCGCCTGTTTGAGTATATTTGCAGAAAATTAACCAAAATCATATATTTTGATTTATGACTGTAAAATAGAAGGTTTGCAATTAAGATTAAAGGTAATAATACGTGAAGTTAATGAGAACGAGAATACGGTAAGCGATGCGTCTGTGTACCGAATGCAGTACTACTTTACGCATATATCTTCTCTTTCTCTATCTATCCTCCCACAGCTATTTCAGGTTGAAAGAGAGCAAGTTTAACGAACTAAAGTATACCAACACATTGGCAGTGACATCGCTTTGGACTTACCAACGTGGTTGTTGTTACTGTGAGTAGAGTACACAGAGTTGTGCTACATTTTGCTTTTTCAAATAATGCCACACGATTAAACAAAAATGTTGTTTACAAAGAAATTCTAAAAAATCAAATTTACATTTCTGTTCGGGTTTACCCGCATGTGTTCACCTAGTTATTCATTATTCATTTTACACACTTTACATTTTCATTAACAAAATAAAGAAAAATATTTATATAACACCACAGTGCAAAGTATTTATGCACCCAACCCATTAAAAAAATATTTAGAAAATATAAATTGATGGAGTTTGACATTAAATTTATACTGAAAAATAAGAATAAGAAAAAAGCTAATATGTGATATCGGACTTTTTTAAGTAAGAAAACAGCAAGTCCAGTCAATTACATTATTAAAAACTTTTTGACGATCTAGATGAAATAATTATTTGTATTAAAGTTATGTTGCATTTTTTAGTTTTCTTTAAGCCATATCAACATTCTTGGTTATTAGTGACAACTTTGGATTAGAACTTGTAACTGTAAATTTACAGTGTAGCGCGCTAACAACTGGGCCACGGAGGCGGCCTATGTTGTAATTTATTTATATGTTTTTTAAATTATTAAAAAAATATGATGGTTGTTTGCAAAATTATAGGCTACTATCGAATCCTGACATTTTCACTACTATGATATTTCATTTTGTTTTCGTTTAAGGTTTTCAACAAAATACTGAATTTGCTGAACTACATCAAATTTTTTCTATTCAACAATTAACTTGCGAAGAGCTCGATTAATATAATCGTCAGTCAAAACCCATGTATTTTTTTGCGCTCATTTACATTTTATTTGTCTTTTTTCATATTTGGTAAGGAGTAACGCAAAAATCTGTTATAAAATGCAAGTATATTTATTTTTTAGCCAATGGTTGACTGGGTCGGTATTCATAAATTTCATCGCAGCTTTGATATAAGTGATTATTTCACTTAGGTTATGATCTCTGAACGATTGTTAATTGTAGGCCTATATTACCTCATTATTATATTGTGTATATTATTGGAAGTATATGTATTGCATGAATGACACTATGAAAAGACATGCTAGAATGTATTAAATCTGTAAACATTTTCTCACAATGATCATTTTCATTACAGCTGAGTAAGTTAATTAACAAGAACCATCTCTATAAACTTCAGTAACGGTTTATTTATAAGCCTTTAAGAGTAAATATCGATTTAGTGCTGTTATAAAGTTACCGCATCAAAGGACAAAACACGAAATCGATAATATATGTTTTTTCTGTCACTATAAAGCGAATGGAAGCAACGAAGTGTAATATAAAATGAAAGAGTATCCTGGCTAAAGGCAAGAAGCAAAGCGACTGAATGACGCCAAAGCATTGACGTTTCGTTTTATTCTGATTATCGGCGTGTAAAATGTAAAGCAGTAAAGACCAATAGGTAAGATCACAAAGTGTTTTCCAATTATTACTCGTATGTTTCATAACACCCATTGATCAAAGCGATCTGATAGACAAGCCTGTACCACTTTAAGACAGTCTCTTGCTTTCATCAAAACCAAGAATGGATATAGAGATTTACTACGTTTTGTTCAATCAGTTCCTTACAGTGTAATGATTTATAGACCTAAAAGTAATTGACTACCGTGATATTAAAGTATATTTTAAATACCTGTAACAACTATTTATCCAAACACGAATAACAGGCCTTTATTTTTACTTTTGTTGTCAACATTCGTTTTTTAGGATTTTCCTACAATTAGCACCGCCACCTCTCTTTCAACTTCTCCCTCCATTTATTACGATCCATCCAATCCCCCTTAAGTCTTCTCCTAGGTCCTCTTCCACCTTGTCTACCTCTCTTGCACCTTCTTAATAGACTCCAATCTGTTACCCTTGCTATTCATTTTTCTTTCTCACATGCCCATACCATATCAGCCGATTTTCCTCAAAGTAACTCAAAACATTATCTCCACCTCCATTCTCCTTCCTATTTCTTTTGGTACATTCTTGTCAGTTCACAGCTTTGCCTCCAGAACTCCACTTCGGTCGCATTAGTTTTACCTCTATTTCTTTTGTTAACCACCCAGCTCTTAGCCCTTTAAGTCATTATACTGCGTACTATTGTGTTAAACATTCTCACTTTTGTGTTTTATGATGTGTTTATACCACAGGTCTAAGTAAACATAAGCCAACATTAGTACTTTCTCTATAAAAATATCTGCAGGAATCCTTCTAACACCGCTTCCCTACCATTGGCGAAAGGAGGATCTACATAATGAGTAATTTGTCATAAAATAACCTTCCCCTATTCCTTTAAAAATTTAAATCATGATCCATAACCCCTTTTTGTTACCTGTAAGTGTGTAATGTTAAATACAAAATTAATATTCTTCTTCTTCTTAAGGTGCCTATCCGTTACGAACGTTGGGATCATCATGGAAATTCTCACTGTGTTAAAACCAATACGACCGAGTTGTGAGGAAGGTTTGTTGTACCAGGTCCAAGATTTTTTAACCACGATATCCTTCTTCCAGGGCCTTATTCTCCGAAGATTTCCCTGCAAAATACACTGAAGCAAGGCATATCTGGCTTCGTTCCGCGTAATATAAGCCAGATACCGCAGTTAACGTGCTTTGATAATTCCCTAATTCTCCAGGTTCTTTCTCATCCTTTGCAGAACTTCGGCATTGGTCACTCGCGCCGTCCAGGGAATTTTAAAAATTCTTCGATACAGCCACATCTCGAACGCATGCAATTTCTCTGTGATGACCCCATCCAAGACTCTAACCCATAAAAGAGACGGAGAAGATGTAGCATCACAGAAGCCTTCATTTTAAATCAAAAGAGTATGGCTCTTGAAGGGGGCACTCGTCCGATTAAAATTATTATTGAAATTAAATTATAAAATATTAAAGTTAATGTTCTTAGTAATCAGAAAAATATTTAAATCGTGTCAAAAAAGTACACTGGCTTTCGTATTTTTTTGGATCAAAGATTCAGAGATGGTCTTCGGTATCTGCATGCACAAAGCCTATGCTACTATTCAAACTTAACGGCTGACTTTAGTATTAGCTTTTTAGCTGTTCTACGCATGTGTCACATCGCCTTGTGTACTAGAAATAATCACATTTAGTTTGAGATGGCAAGTAATTATAGACCAGATCATCCTACCTAACAAAATTTTACACTAGTAAATAATTACAAAACGCAGTGTTCGTGAATCGGAAAGTTTTGGAAACAAAACAAGAATGTAATAGATGAAATATAACCTCATTAACTGGAGGAAGGTAAATATAGTAGAAAGAATAAAAAATAATGAAAAAGCGGAAAGGTTAAGAAAGAGCTGAAGATGTTGGCGATGAACAGGAGGGAATCCAAAAGATTTAAAGATGGCTCGACGCTGTAAGGCAGAAGGGATAGATAGAGAATAAAACAATGATATTTCTTACCCAAAAACTCCGACGGCAACAGCGGCTTCTCGTAGAACTCTTTCGTGGTCCATTTCAACCAGGGCTTCAGGTCTAATAGTTGCAGTATTTCTTGGCTGCCTTTCATTTTGAACGGCTGCAAGAAGAAATATTTTTTAGTAGGTTCAGTTTAGAGATTAACAATTTTGTTAATATTTGGTTTAAAATATTGCTCTTGTATCTACAACTGAATATTTGAAATCATTGGTACAGTGAATTTTCGTTCAGCATTTAATACATTTTTACAATTATAATACTTGTGAAAACTAATGCATTTCATCAAAGATTAATTTAAAATAAAATTGTAAGATTTTTTTAAAACTCAGGTAATTGTAACTTATACTATGCAGAGATAACAAAAGTTTTTTTTAATTTACTAAGTTTCATTAAAAGAATCGGTAAAATTTCAAACTCCTAGCTTTAGGCAAAGTATTATAATAGCAAGTACAAGTTTAAGTCTCTGGGGCATCGCTCGCAGTTAAATTGGCTGCAAATGATTAAAAAAAATAAAATACGAAAAACTAATTAGGCCTTTTTTTAATTAATTCTCAATTTTTACATGTTCAAGTTTAAGTTTAAGTTTACAGTTTAATAATTGATCATTTGTAGACCAATTATTTATCAAGTCTTCTTTGGTATTTTGTACTGAATGTATGGAGTTCTTGTTCAATTATTGTATAAATGTTTAAATTTCTGTGTAGTATGTTATTTTTTATGCATCGAGGTGATGCTATGATTGTTTCGAGTAGTTTAGACTGAAACCTTTGCAATATTTCTATGTTAAAGTGGCTTGCTATTTTCCACAATTGGATCCCATTATTCCAAATTGTTTTAAAATGATTGTTCACAGGTAATAGTAATTTATTGTTCAATGAAAGCGTAGATTGTTTTCCTAGAATTCAATAAAATTATAGAAATTCTGTGTTTAGCTATTTCCTTTAGTTCTATAGGCCTAATGTGTTTCAAAGTCCAGGCGTTTGTCAAGATGCATAGGTTTTTAGTGGATTCTGATTCAGATATATGTACACTGGAGTTGTAATATTATGTACCTGGCAAGAATCTGTCTTTTTTTTTTAGTGTAGGTCTACATGTCACGAGCATACTTTTTTATTCATGTCTTCATTCTCTATCTATTCTGTCAGTCTTGTATTTTATTCTGGTGTCGTTGCAATTGCCCAGACGCTATAGCTGGATCTTTAAAAATATTTTTTCACATTACAGCCTTAAAATTTTATAACAAAATTAGAAGAAAATGTTTACAAAACATTAGCTATAATGCTGAATTGTATTACAAAATTCCTGTATTAAGTTAAAATCCGCTACACAACACCAAACTAGTGTAACTATATTTGCACCGCTCAGTAAGTAGGCCTACTTACGGTATACGTTTACAATAAAAATAAAATAAATAAATAAAATAAATAAAAATTCCATGAGAGAAGAAACAAAATAGAGTAAAATTTTATTTACCTCTTAAAAATAATTTTTGTTCTCGTAGATAAAAATGGTGTTGAATAGGCCTAATATTAAAATATTTAATGAAATATTAAATATTTTGTATTTAAATATCTTTTATGACATCGTTATTAAAAGATACCAAGGTCTTTCTTTATGAAGCAAGACTCCATTTAATTAACTACACAGAATTTTAACTGATAATACCTTTTAAAAGCGGGGTTTCAATAAATTTTGCAGTTATTAATGACTAAAATCACAGGTATTCTGGGATAGATTCTTTACACTTTTTACAAGAAGTTTCGTACTGTAATGCTACATTGTAACCACAAGTTACCAAAATTTTAATGTGATTCTAGAAAATCACAATAATTGTTAACCAATAACATCAAATTTTCTGTCAATTTACTATTGACAGCATTAATATTTAGTCAAAAAATTTATAACAAATAGATTTATAAGAACGCTGGTAAGCTCTTTCCGTAAAATTTATTTTATTGTTTACAAAATTTTCTTGTTTCGTTTTTAATATAGACTCTACACATTTAACAAGCAGTTTCGTACTGTAATGCTACATTGTAATGATACAAATTACCAAAACTATAATGTGATTCTAGAAAATCACAATAATTATTTACCAATAACATCAAATTTTCTGCCAATTTACTATTGGCAGTAGGTATTAATATTTAGTAAAAAAATTTATGACAAGCAGATTTTGTAAGATCGTTGGTACGCTCTTTCCAAAAAATTAATTTTATTGTTTACAATTTTTTTTGTTTAATTTTTAATATAGAATCTACACATTTAACAAACAGTTTCGTACTGTTATGCTACAATGTAACCACTAATTACCAAAATTTTAAGTGATTCTAGAAAATCACAATTTATTAATTAATATCATCAAATTTTCTGTCAATTTACTGTTTACAGTAATTAAATTTAGTGAAAAATTAATAACATATTGTCACCGTTGTCCCCTTTGATAAGGTGTACTGTGCTGCCGGCTACAAAGCTTCCGACGTAGCGACAGATAGAACCCCCAATAGTTCCGAAAGGGGCGTAGGCCTGTGGCGGCGTACCGACAGAGGCCTTTGTCGCCAAGGTCAAGACCAATAACCGCCCCCTACCACAGTGCTCTCGGCCACTATAAAAAGGGCGCTCCACTGAGCCAAGATAATTAAATTCCGATCCAGATAGCAGACAAGACGTCCACCGTCGGCACACGGCTACCTGACTCCAACGAAGGCTCATCGACGACCCCGCAAGAGAGAAGATGATGCTTCCGCTCGCCGACCGAACAGCGTAAGCCGTCGCGGGGCCGTCATCGCCTACTGCCGCGAGCGATGCCCACAGCGGTCCCTCGACCGAGCCTTACGGCCACCGGATCTGACGAAGCACCCATCGACGCACTACTGCGAGGGACGAAGATGACGTCTCCGCTGGACGACGACACTCCGTGTCGCCCAGCCCCTGACCGCCATGATGACTACGACCAACGCTTTGCCAAGACGACCACCGTTTAAATGGCCCTTTTCAGGGCCACCAAAAAGTAAAGGTTTCACTTGCCACTTAATGTCGCCATCCGGTGACAATATACATATATGTATATAACGTTTTGTAAGAACGTTGGTACGCTCTTTTCGTAAGATTGATTTTATTATTGTTTACAATTTTTCTTGTTTCGTTTTTAAACGACATCAGCATCTTATGTATGTCATTACCAATTTTTTGGTTATGGTATTGGTACTGAACAAAATTGTTCTAAATTTTCCATATCCTATCTGCGAATAGAAGCACGGAGCTTCAACTATCCAATTGAGAACTATACCACTGAACCATCGAAAGGAAGATCCAATTATGTGTTATCGTCATTGTCACGTAATGGTTATTGGAAAGCAGTGTCAAGCACATGCACGGGCATCGGTTAATACCCAATTAACTAATGATTAGGTTAGCGGTCATTTTGGTCAGTATTATCGGCAGCAATAAAACAAGTGCAAGTGAGAGAGAAATGCGTTATTGTGTGACCAGTGAGAGACAAAGGTATCGAGACATGTTGTAGTGAATAGGTTAGATGTGTATTCGATGTAACAATAATAATAATAATAATAATAATAATATAAACAATAACGGCAACCTCTGTACCGAGAGAGAGAGAGAGAGAGAGAGAGAGAGGAGAGAGAGGGAATGTACACAGTCAGACAGATAGACAGGCAAATAGACATCAGCAGCAATAGGACCTAACATAGTGGGTAACATTTTGGGGTGAGAGATTCAACGGTGAAGGTAGGGGCGAAGTGATGCACACCGGTGCGGTGTACACTCGTCCGCCACCGTTTGCCCGTTGTCTGGTTGCCTGCCAGTGACGGCATCCCGCTGTGTGTTCCAGCAAAAAGAGAAGGCGAAGGGCGTAACAACAACTGTGGATTTTCATTATTATTGCTACTGCCATTACTATTATTACTTTTACAAACTGTGACCGCTTCATCCACCGCCACGTGGCCACCATTACTCCCTATCACCTCTTGTCTGCCACCACCCCTCCTCCCACTATTATGTGAACTAACGCAACAACTCTACTGAAATCACTTCAACCGTGTAGTGGAACAGACTTCAACTGCGATGAACTCGGACCTGTCATTCTCAAACATACGCGCAGCGCACACGTCGAATGATCGCTTGTCGTACAAACGCAAAACAAAACGAGACAAAACAAAAACTAAATTAATAAACGACCTCCGTCCATCACAGCGGGTGGAATAGGTACAAGATGGAAAAGAGTGAAACAGTAAGACTTGTAAGTTTGTATTTTGTTTGAGCACAAACAACAGGCTGTTTACGGTTGAGTAGGTTATAACAACCGTTCTCTTAAACAGACTACAGATTTAGGTCAATAACTTTAGGCCTAACTTGGAATATTATTACGAAGTAACGTTTATTTCTTTTTAAATTACGTTTTAATACATGTATTAATTAATAACGTATTAAGACCGCCTCTGTGGCATAGTGACTAACGTGCTAGCCTACCAAGCGAAAGGTCCAGGGTTCGTTTCCCGGCTAGGGTCTGGAACTCTGCAACTGATTACATAGTGACATAAGGACATAGAAATAGTGATTTTTTGGTTTTAAAAAGTGTCAGTAAAATTTAATGAAAACTAATAATTCATTTAATGAATATTATTAGTTTCTGTGATCCGTTGACTTTTCTGAAACGTTTAATGCAAATCTCTTCTTGAGTGATACCTCCAGAAAACCACTCCTAACAGGGTGCTGTTTAGGTCATCAGTCGAAAGCCTAATAGCTTTACTAAGTTAAACGAGGAGTGAGGTAGTTTACAATTGCCTTTCTCACTGAGTTGAAAAGTATGCTTATCAGCATGCCAGGCCCTCTGAAGAGCATCTACTTTCCACCCTGCAAATCATACCTTCACTTTATTCATCACAGGGTGATAAAATTCATTACTCTCAGATGAGATAATTCTGACTAGTGTCTTTTATACCTCTATGTCTTCTGTTCTTAATGCTTCAGTCATATAATTGGCTGATCAAGTCTTAAGAAACAGAACTATTTTTTGTAGCCCTGGAACTAGCAGATCGAGGGCAAATAATTTAACACTTCATCTCTTTGTTTTGGGCAAAAACGAATGATATTCACTTATAGAAACGGATTTTTACTGCATAGCTGAGAGGTATTTTGAGGCACAAGGAATGTCATTCTACACATACAGTTTTAAAAATTTTGCATTATGGTAGGTTTAAAATTTTCACCATTATTATCTTCATCCGCCATTTTGAATCAAACTTATTTTATTAAAATAGGAAGGTAGACATAAGACAAATGATTTCGATGTAAAATTTTACAAGAAAAACGATGGTGAAACCCATTTTCCGTTAATTCTTTCATTATTGACTTATAAGCATTCAAAGTTAAATAACGGAAAAATCATGTAGTCAATAAAACGAGGTAAAACGCGCTAAATGAACAATTTTATTGCATTTTACATTCATAATACATCCAATATTTATCCATATTCATCCATATTACATCCAATATTAGGTTAGGTTGGACATGGATGATATAAGGAAAATGTTCGGTGAACTGGAGAAGAAAATTTTTCAGGGACAAACTAATCTGGAGCGAGATCTTGGAGCTTCCCTAAATTTATGTCACGATAAATTAGACGACAATAACCGTATACTGACAAATCAACAGGAAATTATTCAGAAACAGAATGAAATCATTGAGCAGTTACGTGGTGAAAATAAGCGGTTATGTAAAAAAGTGAACGATTTAACTATTAGACTGGATGATAGTGAGCAGTACAGTCGGGCAAATTCTTTGGAAATTTATGGGGTCCCCGAAACTCCAAATGAAGATGTCGTACAAATAGTGGGTGAGGTTGGAAAAGCTCTCGGTTTCCAGGTTAATGAAAGTATGATTGATGTCTGTCATAGACTCCGAAAAACAAACAACAGACCAACACCTGGAATCATAGTGCGCTTTGTAAGACGTTTAGACAAAGAGAAGGTGTTGGAAAAAAGACGGATAAAAAGAAATTTATCTACTCGAGATTTGGGGTTCAATACGGACACTCCTGTGTATGTAAACCAATCTCTGGCTCCGGGTAGACGTATATTATTTGCCAAGACTAAGCTTGTCAAAAATGAGTTCAAGTGTAAATATTTGTGGATAGACAGGTCAGGGAAAATTAAAATACGTAAAGACGAGCAATCTCGTGTTTTCATTGTTTCTTCTGATGAAGAATTATCAAAAGTTAAAGAGGCATTGAAATAGATAAGAATCAAATTCCAAAGATAAGTACTTTTACCTAAATAGAAAAGTTATTTTTATTTTTAATGTAAAGTGATTCATTTAAGTATCAAATTTATTTTATCTTTATTTTAAATTATTTCTGATAATTTGAATGTAATTAAATTATATTATCAGAATGTACGGGGTCTCAGGACGAAGACAAAGGATTTTTACTTATCTATTTTAAATGAAAGTTATGATGTTATTGTATTAACTGAAACTTGGTTAAATGACATAATTAACGACGGTGAATTGTTTGATGATAGGTATTTAGTTTTTCGGTGTGATAGAGATTATGACCTTACAGGTCTTAGTCGAGGTGGAGGGGTATTGATAGCGGTACTAAAGTCAAATCCTTGTATAAAGGTAACTCTATCTAATGTTTCCGCCCAGGAAAGGTACGAATGTGTTCAAGTAAAATTATTGTTACCAGGTTATACGGTTTATTTGGCTGCTGTTTACTTTAGCCCGTTTTCTGATTTGTCCGATTTCACTAATTTCTTGGATGAACTGGAAAATAATATTAATTTAATTCATTCTGATAATATAATTGTAGGTGATTTTAATTTGGGTGAAATTAATTCTCCAAACTATAGGTTAGAAAATGGTTCTAGTAAAGCAAAAAGGTTGTACAATACGATGTCTCTTTTAAACTTAAATAAATGTAATAACGTATTCAATGCTTATGGTAAACAATTAGATCTAATATTGAGTAGTGTTAGTATGGTAACTAGACGGGAGGTATATCCTGTGTTAGAGGAAGATTTGCATCACCCTGCACTAGTGTCAGACATTAAATTACCTAAAGTTTCTAGATTTGCACCCAGCAATATTTCATACCGTAACTACAAAAGGGCAAACTTTTTCCAATTATATCAAATGTTAAAACTTTCGGACTGGGATATACTTTATACTTTTAATGATATTAACCTTGCAGTTGATTGTTTTTATAATTTTTTATACAAAGCAATTCATGCAAATGTTCCGGAATGTAAGAAAGTAATAAAGTCCAAGTACCCCACATGGTTTGATAGGAGATTAATTCAAAAAATCAAATTAAAAAACAAGTTATCTCGCAAAAGGAAGTTTTCACACTATTATGAAAATAGATTTAGGCAACTTAGGGCATGTCTCAAATGGGAAATAAGTCAAGCCTATAAGAATTACATAGAAATTTTGCAGGACGATGTTCATAGTAACATCAAACATTTTTGGAACTTTGTAAATAATAAAAGGGCAAACAGAAGCGAACAATCAGTTTTTAAAACTGGAAATCAGGAACTCAAGGAAGAGGAAGTTGCCCAGGGTTTTGCTGATTATTTTTGTTCTGTATATGAAGGCCAAAATGTAGTAAATAATACCACCCCAGAAAATCTTAATGTAAAAGTCGGGTTAGATCTTATAAATTTAGAGAGTATTAATGAAAATGATGTGACTGAAGCGGTACGCAAACTTAAACCAACGAAATCTAGTGGACCAGACAATATTCCTCCGTATATTATTAAAGGTTGTGCAGACATACTGATAAAGCCAATCCAGTTTCTCTGTAATTTATCACTCAGAACTAATACCTTTCCTTCTAAATGGAAAGTTGCACGAATAACACCAATATTTAAGTCAGGAGATAAAAATGAAGTTTCAAATTATCGACCCATTGCGATTATTAATTCTTTGGCAAAGGTTTTTGAGCATATTATCCACTCAAATATTTTCAAACAGGTGAAGGGGTTAATATCTCCCGTACAGCATGGTTTCATGCCTGGACGCTCCACAGTTACAAATCTGTTAAAATTCACGCAGGATGTCTCATATATGCTGGATAATAGATTGCGTACAGATGTAATATACTTAGATTTTAAAAAAGCCTTTGATAGAGTAAACCATGACATATTGTTAATGAAAATGGAAAAAATTGGCTTTACAAAAAATTTAATATTGTTTTTTAATAGTTACTTGAAAAATAGATCGTTGTATGTAAGATTTAGAAATAATTGCTCTCGTAATTTTTCAAATAGCATGGGTGTACCTCAGGGCAGTAAACTCGGGCCTCTTTTATTTTTATTATTAATTAACGATTTGCCACTAAGCGTTCATAATAGTGTATGTATTTTATTTGCTGACGATATGAAACTATATAAACATATATATAATTTTGATGATTGTAAACTTCTTCAAAAAGACTTGGATAATGTTTATTTATGGTGTGAAATAAATCATTTAGAGTTAAACATTAATAAATGTAAATATATGATATTTTCCAACCAAATTAATTTCCATATATTTGATTATTCTGTAAAAAATGAAAAATTAGATTTAGTCCATGAGATCCGTGATTTAGGGGTGTTAATTGACAGTAAATTAACATTCAAGCAACACATCCATATGATTGTGAATAATGGTTATAGGTTACTCGGGTTTATATTTAGAAATACGAAGCAGTTTGATGGAATTGAGGTCCCAATAAGGCTATTTGAAGCTCTAGTTAGAAGCAGGTTAGAATATGCTGCAATTGTGTGGAATCCCCATCATCTGAATTACATAGACTCGATTGAAAAAATTCAAAATAGATTATTGCGTCTCCTGTATTACAAAAAATATGGTATGTCATGTCCTTTAGGGTTTTCTACGGAGACGATGAGAAGAATTTTTGACATAAAATCCCTTGAAGTCAGACGAAATGTGATGTGTATGCAATTTTTATATAAAATATTAAATAATAAGGTTGATCTAGAGGATATTGTTAAAAACATTTTTTATTATGTACCTTTTGTTAGATCCAGGACTTTTAATCTGTTTTATTTGCCTAAAGTGAACACTGTGCAATACAGTAATACGTTCTTAATACGGACGTTATCCTTTTTTAATAAATTTAAACTGGAACTCGATCCTTTTTTTGATAATTACGAACAGTTTTCATCAAAATGTTATCAGGCGCTCACCAACCAATAAATGACATAAATTCACAGAGCAGACTCACATCTTTTTCTTTCTTTCTTCCTTTCCTTCTTTCTTTTTTCTTTTTTCTATTGTTTCTTTATCCTTTTCCTTTTATTAATTTATAAATGAATAATATTATTTTTGGTCAAGTTTTGCTAAACTATTTTTTGTGGGAATTTTTGTTTTTTTTTTCTTATTAATTTATTATTGTAGAAAGTAATTTTATTGAAACATTATTTTATTTTTATGAGAAAAGGAGACAAAAAGTGTATTAGCATGTATATATTGTAAATAAAATAGTTATAAGCAAATATTGTTTTGTAAATATGTAATATTTGTTTAAGTCAATAAGGCTTATATGGATAAGTTCTGTTAGCCTTTATATTATTGTAAATAAATAAATAAATAAATAAATAAATAAATATTGAACTATAATATTGACAATAATAAACAATACTAATATTTAATAACAAATCAACAAATTAAACGACTATATCAACTGATAGACCTATTATATACTTTAGATTACAATATTTATTTTACATTAATAAAAATAAATAATTTTCATCGTAAATTACTATTGGAATAATTGAAATTATCCCATTCTACAATGCATGTTCAAAACGTTTCCCTCTTACAGTTTGGTAGTGTGCTAACCTCGATTAATATCCGTTTATAACTTTTTTTGCCCAAAACAGGCAGATGGAGTGTTTATTTGCTCTCGATCTGCTAATTCCAGGGTCACAAAAAATTGTTGTGTTTCTTAACACTTGGTCAGCCAATTATAATATGACTGAAGAATTTAAGAACAGAAGAGATAGAGGTGTGAAAGACACTAGTCACAGTTATATCTTCTGAAATTAATGAATTTTATTATACAGCCAGACCCTGTGGTGAATGAAGTGAAGGTGTCGTTCACAGGGTGGAAAGTAGATGCTTTTCGGAGGGCTCGGCGCGCTGATAAGCATACTTCTCTACTCGGTGAGGAAGGCAATTGTAAACCACTTTGTTCCTCGTTTTACTTAGTAAAGCCTCTAGTGGTTCAAACCAGCCTTTCTGCTGATGACCTAAAGAAGAACTTCTTGTATAATATCTAGTGGTACACGAGCGTATTGTGATTTTATAACTCCTCTACAACTTGTCTACCGATTTGGAAATTATTCATTTAAAATTTGTCGTGTCCTTCAATAATAATGAGGAGGTGTCCAACCTTGCTGAAAACACAGGTAAATATTTAATTCTTGTCCATCATTTTCCAGGATTTTTTGTATAATCCTATTGACTAACATGTTGTCATAAGCTTCTCGTCAAATTGTAAATTAACAATTCTTCCAAACAGGACTATCAGTTGGTGTAGCCGTTCAATTTGTTTTTGTTTCGTAGTTAAATTATTAGCCATTGTTTACTATTATCAATATTTTACAACCTGTTTATAGTTCGTTATTGGGTGCATTATGATTGTAAAATGCAATTAAATTGTTCAGGTAGCGCGTTTTACCTAATTTTATTGGTGATTTTTCCGTCATTCTAAATTTGAATGATTATAACTCAATAACGAAGGCATTAATGGAAAAACAGATTTCACGATTGTTTTTCTTATAAAATTTACATCGAGATCATGTCTATACCTTCCTGTTTAAAAAGTTAAGTTTGGTTCAAAATGTCGGAACCAAGATGGCGGACAAAAATTTTAAACCCACCATAATGCAAAATTTTCAAAACTATGTAGAATCACATTTTCTTCTGACTCAAAATATCTGTCAGATAACAGTATTAAGCCGTTCCCTTACTCGAATATCACCCTGTATATTTGTTATGTTTAGTGGCTTTTATATTTTGTTACTGATGAATTATTTTAATTTTATGAATTATTGTGAAACTATAACGGAATTGACAAAATTGAACAGGGATATTTCGTGCTGTTTGTCCATGTAGGTCTTTCCATCAGCTGGTCACCTAAGAAGTTGCTCTTATAACCGATGTTGCTTAGCATTTCAAAGCGACTTTCCACAAACTGATTCGCGGCTACTATTTTTACTGATAACAATCCATAAATAAACGCATCACTTGATTTCGGATTCAACGTAAAGTTAAAATTCATGAACCTTGTTGTGATTTTTATCAGAACACTTCCTTTGCTGTATGGCTGGTCTGTGATGTAGTGGTCAGAGCAACTAACTTCTGCGTGAGGGGTTCTAGGTTCAATTCCCAGTCAGATCCAGCATTTTTCGCTGCACCTTTTTATCTATCACCCTTTATCACCTGCATTAGCAGTAATTTGCGTAACAGTAGGATGTAAAACAAAAAAAATCCTTGCTGTCTTAAAAAATAGCTGTTTTACAAATTAATGCTTTTATAAGTATTTTTGAAGAAAAACGTGCATTACAGAAGTCAGGGAAATTTTAAAACCTCACAAATTTAGTATATTAAATGTTTAACCGGATGTTTTTTTGTAGGCGGCAGTTGACGATTTTCTTTTAACAACATCAAAACCGGTCAATTTATTTAAAAGCTAAGTAACACGAGGTTGTATCGTAAAAGTTTAAGCGATTTGTTTATATTTACAATATATTCGTAGTTTTAGAATAAAAATCAATCGAAACAATAATAAAATATGACGGCCGCATTGGCGTAGTTGGTAACGTGCTCGCTTCTCATCATGCGGTCGTGGGTTCAAATCCCACTCAGGCACAGCATATTTTCATCCGTTACAAAAAAATCATTTCATCCTCCATTGTACACAGTTACACCCCAACGTTGTCGCTAATGACCGTTCCTGTTAATGCGACAATAAAAAAATAAATAACATTAAAATGTAACCGACGCGTCACTGTCAAGAAGGGCAGTGCATAAAACTAAAGTGTTTGTATTCAATTCTTAATTGATTTAGTCTTAGAAAAATGCGTACGTATTCTAAATCTTGGTCCTTTGGAGTGACTTGTATTATGCTAGGATTGTACGATGGGCGACAGGATTTGAGATAGAAATACATGGAAAGAGTTGCAGACAAGTGTAAATAAGAGAGTAAGTTATTACAATAAATGGATGGAGCATCTTCAAAGAATAGAGAATAGAATTTTAAAATAAGTTCCGGAATACAGGCCTGAGGGGAAAAACCTATACAACGCTGGAAGTAATTTATTTTAATTACAAATTTCTAATGAAAAATAGAACATCTTGATGCCGAAGCAAGTTAGATGGTCTTTGCCGTAAAGAGGAAAAAGAGAAGAAGAAGAAGTTACAAGTTACACACATATTCCACGATGGATAATAACTAAACTTATGTATTAAAACAGTGAGTGACTTGTGAAAAATACTTTTTAATTTAAAATCGGTAACTCTGTTTTAAGATTGTAGAATAGAAGAATAGAATTAACATAATAAGTGCTGAGTCTATCGTGAAAAATGTGCTTGATATTATTACTATTATTATTGAAATTTACATACTCGTAGTATGAGCTTACTACAACCCGGATGATTGTGAACAGTGTCATTGGACTTGAATGACAGTAGGCCAAAAACTGCTGTAGTAACGGATCTGTATCCAGTATTGACCAGGTTCAATTTATCTGTCTCCTACGATTTTCCCTATCAATAGTTCTGATAGAACCGAGTATAGGAGAATAATAAATTTTGTTTGCTCAGAGGTATTTCCGTGTTGGTACTAAGTACGATCAGTACCGATCAGTACACAGTACCGTGTTGTAATAATGACAGAAAAATCCTGTTTTGAACCAAAACTAGTACAAAATATACAGGAAAGAAAAATTTTAAAAATAGTCTTTTTGTATAAAATTTTGTGACACTGTAGAATAGCAGTCTATGCTCCAGTATATCGTTCATCTAAGATCAAGTTTAATAAATCAACTGTCAAAAAATTTAAAGAAATAATTTTAAATAATCATCAAAAATAAATAATTTCTAACTAAATTTAAAGCTGTTTTTTGGATACGAAGGTTCCTGGTTCAAATCCTAGTAAAGGTAGTTAATTTTATACGGATTTGAATACTAGACAGTGGTTACCGGTACTTTGATGGTTGCGTTTCAATTAACCATACTCTCTCAGGAATGGTCTGCCTGAGTCTGTACAAGACTACACATAATTTACATGTCATACATATCATCCTCATCTCATTGGGTCATGGGGTTGCTTATAGTTCTAAATTGAACAGATTGCAACGTACACACATTAGGAATAAAAAAAATAAAAAAATAAAATTATTATAATCAAAAACTAAATATGTCAAGATAAATTGTAAGAAGAAAATATAAATTTTAAATAAATATTCCAGAAGCCAAATATCTAAATTTGAGGCAAGAAAAAAAGATAGTATAATTTTAAGTAAATAATTTGAAATAATTAGCAATGAATTAAAAGAAATTACTGGAACATCAAAACTTATTTTAATTATGGAACCAATTGAAACAATTTTTAATATTTTAAAGTAAACAGATAAAAATTTAAAGAAATTTTTTAAAGATTATAAAACCATCGAGGCCCCATGTGATTCCCTATCGATGGATGGACAGGAAGCAACCAAAAACTGCAAGGAATCAAGAAATAAGTCTTAAAATTATAAATTATTAATTAAAAACTGAGTTCATCAAATATTATTAAATAAACTTAAATATTTTCAGATTCACATATTGCAATATATTTTACAACAGTAAATTCTTTAAAAGTTAAGTAGCATTATAATTAAAGTGTCATCAATAGATATTAAACAATTTTATGTGAAGTCAAATTTTGTTCAATTAATTTTCATTTCATTAAAATCTCGTTTCATTCATTATTCATTTTCTTTATTTCATTTTACAATACTTATTAGCAATTTATAGTTATTTATTTTGTTAAAAACCGCATCTTATTTGGTTTGTTCAGTTTTTTTAGACAATTATGTATTATAGGCTACTATTGTACAAACCATTTTAACATCACTAAAATTCTGTGTATTATTAAAATTAAAAACTATTCATTATATTTAAGATAAAGGTTTGTATATTAGTGCGCGTGTCAGCAGAGTTCTGCAGTTTATTCATCCCTTCACATTACAAGTAGATGAAACCCCAAGTTTATTCCTATTATTATTTTTCCTCTATTAGAACAACAATGAAAACACAAGCGCAAGCATCGTTGGACAAAATACAAAGGATAGAAGATCCCTCATTTAAATATAAAAAGGTCCGCCGCTATTCCAAACCCCAATCCAAAGCACAACCCACCGTCACACGACTACACTTGCTATTTAATTGCACAGAAACCAACGACCGTTCATGAACGCCCAAATAACCACTTTTTTACTCTTGTAACGCACATTTTCACTATTGTTACGGTCGTTTAATATTTAAATAAAACCGTTACAACTTATTCTACGTCACCGTACGAAACAAAAAAGATGGTATTTTGTTTTTAACTAGATAATACACTAAATTTCAGTGAGAATGAAAGAAAATGCTTACAAAAATGTTATTTTCATCCTGTATTATCACAGCTTCAATCGTTAACCAGAAAACACTGTACTTTACAGTAAAATAATAATTACTTATCCGTTGTTTATGAACTTACATGGGAAGTATGCGACAATATTCACATTGTCGTAAATTTATAATAAATACCATGCCATACAAACATTACACGTACTCTATAATTGTAGTAATAATAACTATACCAATCAATCACAATCAAATTATAAACTTTCATTATAATACTAACGTTATTTCCTTACAATATTTATCTAGAGGCTTACATGATGGGTGACTTTTTATATTTATTTTAGCCCTTGCAACTTTTTATATTCTATGTAGCCCTTGCAAGTAAATTTTATTCCACTTCAATCATTATTATCTTATGTGCTGGTATCGCTAAAAATTAATTTACGTTATATTTTAATATAATGTTTACTACTGAGTTTTTGAAAAAAAGTTGTGTGGTTGAAAGAGCAGTTGATGTGAGACTTATTTTGGTAACCAGCGTTGATTTTAAAAAGAGTTTCTAGACATTTAAACTTTCAAGGGACATCATTGTTAGTTAGGTAGTTGTTAAGTATTAATTTTAACTGATGAAGCTTAAGTGGATATAATTTCAATGAAGTTGACAACAATGATTTTTTTTGGTCACAGTAAGGTTTTTGGTGGTTTTGTGAACAGAATTTTTAACCTTAACATTCGATACTTGATAAACCTAATAAAAATAATATACAGACCCTAAATATTCATGTAATTTCTTTTGAAAGGAAAACACATTTTGAATATTTAGATTAGAATACATGTTGTAGTTTTTCACAATTGGCAGAATTATGTAAAATAATAATAATAATAATAATAATAATAATTAAATTGTTACAATTATATAGAAAAGAAAATATTGAGTAAAATATAATATTAACTACAGTATATCTCTACAGAAATAACTTCTTGAAGAAATCTCCAAAAACAAGATAGAACACGACATATTTTTCAACATAAATCGAAAAATGAGTATAATAGAAACTTAATCGTTTCTCAAAAACTTTGACTATTTTATTTTATTTTTATTTTATTTTATAATGAAATTGACTATTTTATAATTTATTACTATTTTAGGAAAAGATTTAGAAAAACATTCATTTAACCATATTTTTGCAGTACTTATCTTATACCCTGGTTCCCAACAAATCTGACGTAGAGGGAAATTACTATTGGACAATGTGCTACTGTCAACATTAAACTTATTTAAAGGGTGCAGTCTTACTATTATTTTTCCATTCATTTAGAAACAGAATAAAAATGAGCCTACAAAAGATTTTAAAAGCTAATAATTTAATCATTAATAAATAAACTCATAATGTTTGTCAATTTCGATATAACGCGGTACTTACATAAGAAAAAATTTCGCGCCCATTGTTAATTAAACATAAGCAGGGCGTGTAAAGTGGTCAGTTCATTTTTATTTGATATTACCGAACGAGAGGACTTGAATTCGAGTCCTATATATTAAAACATTTTTATTTTTTGTGTATTTTGTTAATTGATCATTGATTATTATTAACTAACTAATGAAAAATATTTAAAATTATAATTGTAATCTTTAATTCAACAGAATATAACTAACTAGTAAAGTTTTTTTTTAAATTTAATTACGTTTACAAATTATTTAATAATAATTTAAATAAAATTATTTATCAAAAAAAATTAAATTAAAATATTGAATAGTGATTTATTTATTAAATATTGAATAGGATTCGAACTCATGGCCTCTCGTACGGTAATATCAAAAGCAAAATATTGACTGTTCCCTAAACACGCCCGGCTAATGTTCAGACAACAATGGACACGAAATATTTTTCTTTTGTAAGTACCACGCTATATCGAAATTGAATAACATTTTTGCCTTTATGTATTAATAATTAAACAATTAGCTATTAAAATCTTTTGTAGCTCATTTTTATTATGCATCCGAATGACTTATTATTTACATATTACGGTATTGTAAATTTGTTGGGAAGCACGGTATATTGATTATTTTTTATTATTCCTTGAAGTTGTAAAAAATTATTTTATACAGTTTGAATCAAAAACTTTACAAGATTTAATTCACTAAAAGAAAACTGGAATTACTTTTATATATTATTGTGACTCACTACAATGCATTTATAGTAATAAAAAAGGTTTAAATAAATAGTTGAATTTATATTTAATGATAACAAAAGAGAAAGGAGAAAAAACTAGATCATGGTGAACCAAAGTAAAAACTATGATGGAGGGAATTTTGTGCATGTTTAAATTTGGTACGGTTTGGCATATAATTAGAGTGTATATTTATCAAGGGTAGTTCAGGGTTGTCAATCTCTTTGGTTATTATTTAAGGTTCGTTTGTGATCTATTACACATAAAAACTGAAGGTGGGAATATTACGCATAAAAGACAGCAACCACCGCAGGACAGTCACGTGCTTAAATATAATGAGGATTCCACTCCCCTACGCTGATGCTGTAAAACCACACGCGCCTACCGCAGATAGACCGCAGTCAACCCGACATGCAAATTGGAAATTGCAACGAAACATCTTCATTACCGTCATTAAAACATCGTTATTCAACTGAATCATATTGAACTAAACCGACTTTTAGTTTAAATAACCACTAACTATAAAGTTTTCGTAACAACTAAGTTTCTAAGCTGTTAACTAAAAAAGGGGAAGGGTTGAAACTACTCCTACCTTAAACACCCTTCACTAACACTTATCCCTTTGATTCCGTCATTAGACGTAATTTTCATCTCTATGACTAAACCATGAGATCGTTACTCATCAGTAAGGTTAATAGAGTAATAAAACGTAAATCTAACTTATCATAGCTTAAACAAAATATTTTTTAGTCTTGGAATAGTTTTCCTATTAATTTTAAGCTGTCTCTTTTCACGATTTTAGTAGAGCCTTATCTAATGTCTTGTTCACGGTAGAGAATATTCTAAAGTGGTCAAAATCCATTAGTGATTGTTAAGTAATATGTCTATGCGGGCGGTAAGATAGAGAAAGGTGTAAATTAGTAACGACTTATTTTAACCCCGAAACTGTGTACAAAATAAAGAATTTATTCATTTTTACTTCCCAAATAGTTCAAATTTCCAGTGAGTCAATTCAAGACGTTGTTGGTGTTTTATAAAAGTCTTTCTGAATCCGAACAACTGCGGTACTATAGTATATCCCAAAGAACCGTGCAGCAGAATAGACTACGGTTTTAAAGTCAGTAAAAAGGATACGTAATCATGTTTCACTCTACCAACGCCTTCAAACAAACAACCGGCGACAGACCGTTTTATTACAGGCCTGCTCTACGAATTCTTTCTACTGGTACTGTCGTATTTTGTGTTTCGTATATGTTTCAATTAGTATACCGGGTGCCCCACGGAATTTGAACCATAGGGAAATAGCATTGATTTTCATTAGTTTGTTAATATTTTCTTCCCACGAATAAATGAAGACTTGTTATAATCAGGAATTATTAGAAAATTTTTAGAGCTTTAAAAATATCAATTTCGATACATTTTAAGCTTTATTTTAGCTTAAATAAAGAAACACGTAAATTTGTAACCGTTTTCCATTTAAGTATGGTAAATTTTATCATCTTTTCGCATTGTTATGTTTGGAGCAATGGTAACGTTCTGAACCGGAGATTTAGAGATAGGTGGGTCGAATCCATCAGCGGTAAAAAATATTCATTGTTCAAAAAATATTGGAATTTAAAAAAGTTATTTATTTATTTATTTTTTAATTTTGATAATTTGTTTTATCATTTAAAATTATTGCAACAATCAGCTGTCTCTGAAAATTAAATTTTGCTGAAGGAAATATTTAGATATTTAAAATAATACTGAATTTGCTTCAAAAAAAATTAAGCAATTAAATTTAGATGATAAAACAAATTGTCAAAATTAAAAAATAAATAAATAAATAATTTTTTTTAATATTTCCAATATTTTTTGAACAATGAACATTTTTTACTGCTGATGGATTCGACCCGCGTATCTCAACATCTCCGGTCCAGAACGTTACCATTGCTCCAAACATAACAATGCGAAAAGATGATAAAATTTACCACACTTAAATGGAAAACGGTTACAATTTTATGTATTTCTGTATTTCAGCTAAAATATAGCTTAAAATGTATCAAAATTGGTATTCTTTAAAAGGTCTAAACGTTTTCTAATGATTCCTGACTATAACAAGTTTTCATTTATTCGTGAGAAGAAAATATTATCAAACTATTTAAAATCAATGCTATTGCCTATGGTTCAAGTTCCGTGGGACACTCGGTATAACAAGTTTCATCTGATAAGTAAAGAACCTTTTTTTACTCGAATAGATCGTGCTAAGTTCAATCACAATTTTAATACATTTTTATGTTTTGACATGCTGCTCGGTTCCATGGGATAGGGTATAGTGTTGTAAACTACAATCTTGTGTAGGCCGACATAAAAATACTGTTTATTAACGTTGGCTCAATATGTTGCATAACATACAGGGGCAGTGCGTTAGAAAGCGTCCGTTGTTCAATTTTCAGTTTAATCTGTGGAGCATTTCAACCTAAAATCCAAACAAAAGAAGAGGCAAATTGTCCGGGTAACCGTAATTCGTCCTAAGGGTACGGTGGGTTTGAACTTGGGATAATTTTCTAGACCCTGGCCGAGAATCGAACCGGGGACTCCTCCTTTGTGGCGTAGCACGTTAACCACTGGGCCACGGAGGTGGCCTACAACTATTTTATAATAATTTTGACAACGTTTTGAGAACATAATGTTACATTAGATTCGGACTATAACTCGTGAAACTACTACACGAACCTCCAATAAATTTGAGTATTCCTCAGTTTACTTCAGAAACTCCAAGAATTTTTTTGTACAAAAAAATTGTGAGAGATTTTGCACAAAAATATGCCATTGGAGAGTTTTTATAAGTCATTAAGAAACAAAATACATAACAGGAATACTGTATACATACTAATAAACAAAAGTTTCACGACAAATTGTAAATTCATACAAGAATAAGGTAACATGATCTCATCAACAATGTGTCCAGCTTCTAATAAGTCAAAGCCCTTGTATCTCTATGTCTAATTTCAAGGTTTTGGTCTAGGAGTAACGGTATCGTGTAATACCGTTTCAACGATAAAGTGGAAACTGATGACGTTAACTATCAAAAATAAGCTCCGAAAATCACGTACATTAAGACTTTATGACCTTCATATATTATGAACTGATAATATCTCAAAATTAAAAATCTTATTATATTTCAACAAAGAGATCATAATGTGTAAGATAAATTTTATGTAATGGCTTAGGTACAAACGTTTTGATCCACTTGATCCAGCGGTTATGCCTAAACGAAAAATAAAATAAATTTAGTAATTTTGAAATTACATTTTCAAGTTAAAATTTTTACATGTTTCATACTTTAGCCAAACTAGTTTAAAAATCCGAGTAATTTGTTACAAATTTTGGAGTCTAATGATCTACATAGGATTTAATTTTTAATTTGCTAACTTGTAGCTGCATAATTGAACGTGAAATCTTTAAATTTTTTGAAATCACTAAATGATACCCAACCACCCAACCACCCAAAAACTAAACTAAATGATACCCAACCACCTCTAATGTAAACTACATTCCAACTTCTGGGCGAGTTATTGTTTAATTTTCTCTAATTTAAAAGCCTGGGTTTCCTTATTAATTCCTAATTTAAAAATCCTTATCAAAGCAGTTTAATTCATCTGTTTTCCCCTTTAGGCTTTCTTTTTAAATAGTAGTTTCCACAACTACGATCATTCCTCACTTGTAAGAAAGGCCTCAAACGGAATAAAATTTTCTCACTAAGTGGATTAAGATTAAAGTTATTCAAGTTATTGACTGAATATCGATTATGCTTTACTTTTGTGTAAGATCTATATAATTTTCAAGAAATATTAATGAAACGATTTGAAACCTTTTTTTAACGCCTTGTTAGGTATATGGTTGATCCTACACAAGTCGTTTAGCCATTTGGGAGTGTTTCAGTACTTTTAAATAAATAAAAAAGTCCGTACGAATAAATCTCTTGTCTTATAGCTTAAGTAATTTTTTATTAAATCGGTTTTCGGCTTTTCGTAGGGAATGGATATACTAATTATAATTAAGATAGTTTTACTCAAACTAATTTTAAAGTTTTTTTTAGATAAATAAGCTAATTTCTTTAGTACGAATTACAATATTTAGACAATCATTTTTATTTTATTTTTATTCTAGACCGTGGTTACCGGTGTAATTTGATGGTTGTGATTAAATTAACCATACTCTCTCAGGAAAGAACGGCCTGAATCTGTACAAGACTACACCTCATTTACACATCATATATATCCTTATCTCATTAGGTCATGGGGTTGGTATTGTTCTAAATTGATCAGATTGCAACGTTAACACATTGTTGATTTAAAAAAAACTACTTTGTGTTTGAGTAAAACGATTACTGTATATTACAGGGTGTCTCATGAAGTAGAAAAGAAACTTTAAAAGCACGTTTTACCGAAGGAAAACCTTCATATAAAGATAGCTTTAGAATCAATCCGTTATTGAGTTATGCTAGCGTAAGATTTTTCTCCGATTTTAAATTCTTCGGTAAACTTAAGTCGGACTGAATTTCCCTGAGCAACATTACAAGACCAATGTAGTGGATTTAATGTTTATTGACCCGGAAAATTTTTAAAATGGATTCCCTTATTTTAGTTCTGTCGCGTTTTTTTTATTGTTACCCAAATAAAGAAAAATAAATTTATAAAGAAATTAATTGAAAATTCAATTCGTAGTAAAAATCGTATGAATTACTACTAACTTAAAAATTTCGGAAATCGTATAATTCAATACTGAACAAACATTATATGTTATATCACAAGAAGCTCAAAATAGCCGTACAATTATTGCTCAAAATATTATGGTATGCCTTTATTTTACCAGTGAATCAGAAATAAGGACGAAATCTTTTGTCAAGCCTACCTCGACAACGAAGAGTTTCCGGGTCTGTGTTTCTGTCATCATTTGTTCTATTATTTACCAGTAGAAATCATGCTGAAAATTTCTCAGACGGACATTCCGTATAACTGTTTAACATAACGAATATTTTACATTTTTCTACTTATATTTTATTCGGTAAAAACGAGTTTGTATTTTCGAAGATAACGCCAGTTTCGTACACGTTTATTGTGTTTTCATGAAACTGTTTTAAAAATGTAACTTTCTTATAGCTCATTTCGTTTTATATTATTTTTGTTGATTTAATTCCAATAAAAAACTATGTTAACAAATTATTAACATATCATGATTGAATTGATATTTTAATTTTACGGAGTTTTTAAAATATATTTATAATCAACAAATCCAAGGAGTTACATGAGTGAAAACCTTATGATTGTAAAAAAGAGCCTTTTTATTATTTGTCTTTTTGTTTAGGTCAACAGCCGAAAGGCTGGTTTGAACCTCTAGAGGTTTTACTAAGTAAAACGAGGAGTGAGGTGGTTTACAATTGCCTTCTTCACTGATTACAAAAGTAGCCTATACTTATCAGCATGCCAGGCCCTTCGAAAAGCACCTACTTTCCACCCTGCAAATGACACCTTCACTTCATTCACCACAGGGTCTGGCTGTATAATGAAATTCATTACTTTCAGAGGAGATAACTCTGACTAGTGTTTTTTACACCTTTACCTCTTCTTTCTTAAATAGTTCAGTTATATGATTGGGTGACCACGTGATAAGAAACAGAACTATTTTTTGTAGCTATCATTTGTCTTATGAACTGGTAAAATCATAGTCATAGTTATATGTTAGTTTCTTAAATAAATTATGAACTGGTTTACAGCAAATAAAATTACACCCAAATACTTCAAATCTAGCAGCAAACCGACACACAGAAAAAACTGTTGTTTTCTTTCTACTTTTAGTTCCTTCTGTAAGTTTAATATTATTAATCTGGAGAGAATTTTAAGAAAAGTGAAAAACAATAAATATCATTTTGCTTTGATTTTATTATTTCTGTAATCTATCGGAAGACGTTAAAACTAATATACGGTTATCAGTTTCTGCTTAACTCGATTAATTGTAATCGGATTCGAACAATCGTAGTGTTGCACTCGCACTAATTTATGCAAAATTTCCTTACTGAATCAACAAACTATAGTTGTTTAATTACTGTACCATATAGGGAAGTGTTTAGAAGGCAACTTGAGTTCACAATTAACTAAGAGAAAACAAATATTAATTAATTTGGAATAGACACTATATTTAAAGCCAAAACTAAAAACCGAATGGATTGACTTCTCTTTATTCTATTTTTCTGTATTTATCTTTATAAAAAACCAGATTAGCCTACTTCTCTTTTAATCCGATAGTAATGGCTTTGTAACAAAGCTTTTCTACGAAGTTAGACCTGTGATCTAACTATTTTCATTAGTAGTAGAAAAATGCTTATAAAAATATGTTTTAATCTGGATTATTTTATATTTCGTTTGCCGTTGAGGTATTTCATTAATAGCCTATTTAATTTCAATATCTGTAATATCTTTTTAACTGAAAAATACTTTTACTTAGCACAAAATATTTTTCAGAAATAAACAAAAATTATTACCTGAATCATTATACGATTTTTTAGAAAAAAAACATAAATTTATTCGGTTTTTTATTTTTGTAGTAATTTCAAAAAGTTTATGCTTTTTACTTACCATCTTTGTTCATTCCCATGTGAAGGCATTTCTTCAATCTGCATGCTTGGCATTGGTTACGGTGAGCTTTGTCTACGACACAACGTCCAGTACCAGCTTGGCATCTAGCATTGTTAAAAAATAATTATATTTATGTAAGTATAATACAAAATTTCAGCTTATTAGTACGTGTGCTATTGGTGAAAATTAATCAGCATTCTCGAAATTATTAAAACATGTTAGGCCTACCAAAAAGTTTAATTACTTTAAACTAATTTAAGTGAAACTAACGGCTTCGTCACTAGCGTCTACGGTGTTAGAGATTCCTAGGCTCTACTCGGAAACTGAACCCAGGACACTAAGCTTTAGTGTCTGACACATTACTAAGACTACTCTACTGAGCCAGCTGATTTTTAAATTACTGTATCAACTGTAAAAGTAATTCTGCTTCTTGGAGTTTGAAGTTTTATATCGGTGGATTCTAACTGGGAATAAAAACAAAAACCTTCTATTCGACACTTGAGCACTCTACGCTGGGCTACCGTAAAATTGTCATTGTGAGATTTAGAATTTGAATCCGATTACCTTCTGCCTTAGGCTGAGAAATCGTATTATGGTTCATGTTCATAAATCGTTGTTTTTTAAATTGTTATTTTAAACTAAATAATTTTTGACACGATTAAAATGGAAGCTATCTAATCACAGCTTCCAAATTGTTTTAAAATTTTGAAATAGGCGTAGGTCTAATACTTAAAGGGTTAAAATTTTCTTCTAGTCGATACTCCGAAGAAAACAAAAAAATTGTTGTCTCAGTGCATCTTAATTATCTAGGGAATCAAAAAAATTGCTACGAAAAAGTGAAGAAATTATAACATTGTCCTTCGACTGGTTTTACAGAGTTTGAAAGAAGACATAAAAAGGAAAACTATAAAGAGGAGTTTTCTGTGTGTATATGTATGTTTTCCCAAGGGTTTTGAATCGATATAAAAAGCAGCAACCAGGCAGTAGCAAAGGGGGTCTCTGATCGGTTAAAGGAGCGCAGCGTGCTACATGGAAGAGGAGGGGTGTCCCTGGGGATCGTCTCTCATGAACTTATTTCCGAAGTGGGATCAACTGGAGATCGCTTGCATTCCGCTAGTTTTTGATTGGGCGGGGAATTGAACCGTCACCGAGATTGATTTCTAAGCTCCCCACTTTATTCTTTACGGGGCCCCCGGACCTAAACTAAGCCTCCTCTTTTTTTCAATCGTTCGTTGGTTGGTACAACATTTCTATTTCTTTCTTTATTTTCCTTTTTTATTTCGGTCCCTGATTGAGCCTCTCTCTATTTGAATCGGCTTTCGTCACCCCCACGTTAGTGTCAACTGCCGCTTTACAAAAAGACTTGAACGTTGAAAAGCAGTCTAATACTAAGATTGAATTACGTGGGCCTTTTTCAATTTCCAATCTGAAACATAACCGTTTCATTTAATCTAAAGTAATAAACTTAATGTTTCAATACCAAAATCGAAATACAAGCGGGATAGGAATACACCCCTATATTTGTTCGTTGCTGTCTAAAAGGTATTATAGGCTACATGTCTATTTTTTTATACTTTCCTGTTTTTCTTTGTACGTTTAAAGTAGTCCAACTAACTTAAATTTAAAACATGCTAGACAACTAACTGGAATCCATTCCGAAAACTTTTAATTACTCGATAATCCTCTATTACAAATCCAATATTTTTTTGAGTTGTTTATGTAAGTTAAATTACTACCGAGATATTTAGAATGAAAGGTAGGATATTCTCTTAGAAACAGTTAATTTTAATACCAAATATGTGTCCGATGCAATCTGTTCAATTCAGAACAATAAGATGACCATGACCTAATGAGATGAGGATGATGCGTAAGACGTGCAAATGAGGTACAGTCTTGTACAGACCCAGGCCGACCATTCCTGAGAGAATGTGAGAGAGAACCACACGCTTAATGAGATACTGTATAATATAGAAAAATTTTGTTTTTGAAGAAAAACCCGTATTTTTTCAAATACATCATCATTGTTCAACAACTTTTTCACGGATTAACATAATATTTGGCAGATTGCCAGGTTTGTTCTGTAATAATTTTGGAAGACGATGATGCAATAAAATTTAACAGAAAATCATTACTTTTTAAGTTGCGAGGTATTTTCATAAATAAATTTTGTAAAATCGCGAAACATGACTTAAAAAAGTCAGCATGCGAGACACAAATCAGAAGATGTAGAGGTGTAAAAAATACTCGTCAGAGTTATCTCTTCTGAGAGTAATGAATTTTACTATACAGCCATACCCTGGGGTGAATGAAGTGAAAGTGTCATTTGCAGTGTGGAAAGAGGTTGCTTTTTGGAGGGCCTGGTATGCTGATAAGTATACTCTTTCAACTCAGTGAGAAAGGCAATAGTAAACCACCTTACTCCTCGTTTTTATTTAGTAAAACCTCTACAAATTCAAACGAGCCTTTCGGTAGCAGACGTAAACAACAAATTAACTAAATGATAAATTGGAAAAATGAAAATCCCTATAATTATCGGCTCATATAGCCTACATTTTTTACAGTAACTAACGTTCATAAAAATTGAAAGTAACGTTAATTCTGATATCACATTCTGATATAATTCTCATTCATTAACTACTGTAGGTTAGCATGGGCCGCATAGTCAAACAAATATAATGCCCCACATAAATAGTTTTAATATATGGATTAGTGTGTCAGGTGGCGGTTAGAAAGGTTTTGGAATAATAGAAACGACAGTTTAAAATGTAGTTAATTTAAATTAAAAAATTATTTTAGAACATCAGTTTGTAACACAAACATATACCTACAATTCCGAAAGTTTACTGCTGGCGGGAAATGCTATCTGGAATACCATCGCTCCATAAGACCAGAAAGCTCAGTTATGATTAATCGTACATCTTGTAATTAAAATTAGAACTCCTTAACACTCTTAAGTCTTAAGTCTTTCCAAGTAAATTAATGATTTATCAAAAAAAAATATCAATAAAACCTTCAAAGGATGTATTTATTGTATTAAGCGATGTTTAAAAGCTTTCTGGCTGTTGCGAGCGCTGTAGTCGCATTGGTCATGAAAATTTACTTTTTTGGTTTCATGTCCGACTGTTTCGCACATTAATGCTAATGCACGATGATAAAGGGTAGTAGATAAAAATGAGTGAAGAAAAAATTCCAGACCTGATAGGGAATTGAATCCGGGACCCATGGTGTAGAAGCTAATTGTTTTGATCACTACGACAAGGGCCGGTCTCAAAAATCTAACATAGCTTCAGGACTGCATGTATTAGACTTTTTTTTATTAAGTTAATCGGACATCGACTGCCATGGTCATTACCCCTCGTCAAAATTTTGTTATAAAACCCATCAAATAAATACACTGCACTGTAAACTCTAATATAATAGGCAAACCATTTAGTTACTACATATTTCTGGCATATAGTTTCCATAAGGGTGCAAGGAATAATTGGATGATTAAACTGCGTTATATTTGTATTTTCTTTTATTAAATGTACTCCTGATCTATTGGGTTGGTCTAGAGGTAAAGTAGTCGCCACGAGTAAGCTGTTCAACTGCTGATTTTCGAAAACGATGGTTCCTGGTTCAAATCCTAATAAAGGTAGTTACTTTTATATGGATTTAAATACTAGACACTGTGGTTACTGGTGTACTTTAATGGTTGGGTTCAATTAACCATACTCTCTCAGGAATTGTCAGCCTGAGTCTGTACAAGACTAACCCTCATTTACACGTTATACATATATACATCCTCATCTCATTGGATCATGGGTTATTTTTTGTTCTTAAATAATTGAACAGATTGTAAAGTACAAACATTACGGTAAAAAAAAAAACACTCATAGCAGCTTCAACAACAAAATAATATGATTATATCAGGTCTGAGTCGTTTCTACAAAAAAAAATAATACAATTACAGGTTAGGTTGAGATCGTTACCAGCATTTAAAACCGGAACTTCTACTTGGTATTTTTGCAAGCTACTAATTAAATTAGAGGTCTTTATTAGAAACATCACTCAGAACACAGAAATAAGTTTTCATTTTAATTTAAATGCGCTCTATAACTGGGCACGATATGTAAGATATTTAATAATAATATAAAGACCATTCATGCTACATGTATTATAAGTAATAATAAACAACTTTTACGCCTATCAATCGAGTTGGTTATCAAATTGATTTGGATCATGTTACATAAAACGAGTGAGTGAATGAGCGTGTAGAAAAATATAGGCCTTGTACAAAGAGAAGGGTGATGGAACGATTTAATAGTGCATGGAGGGTGACTTACCCTCTAAATTCGTACAGTCTGGAATAAGGGGTGACATGAATTGAATGAGGGAACCACAAATTACTCGTTTGAACCTTTCCGGGTCTCATCTGCTAAATATGAGTTGAGATAGATAAGAAGAGCCGATTTTGTCTTTTACAAGTGCGGGGAACAAATACATTAAGGGGCATGTATACCTTTATAGATGGGAAGGTAAACCGCACAAACTGGCTAAACTTCAAGGAGTAATATGTTTTAGTGGTGGAGCGAGTCGTAGGAGATTGATACTTCGAACCAGGTGTAAGCATGTACTAAGAACAGTCACCGAGTATTCAGAAAAATTATCTGGTGTATTCTGCATCAGTTACGAGTTATCGATAACTTATGCACACTCAGCAGTGCAGAATTAATAAAATAGTTTAACAAGGTAGTGAGTTACAAGGACAAAAAAAATCATATATTTAAAACGCAATCTGGTACAATGTTAATGTTGAATGGAAATTCTGTTTCTTTTTAATGAACACTTTCGGGATTCTACAACAAAAAAAAACATTCGAAAGTGAAAATTGGAAAACCCGTAACGAGATTTAGTGAAGTAAATAACCAAAAACTAAAATTAAAGTTCCGATGGTGCTACTATTCTGCAGTGACGTTGCGAAGTTCAAATCAAAACACAGATTATTTTGAAGTCTTTTTATGGTAGCCCTAACAATTTGTTATTAATCTACATCAGGTAACTTTAATTTAAAAACCGTTCTCACACAATTTACTACCGTCTTGCTAACAACTACCAAATTATTATTTAAAATCGCATCACTTGCTTGGTTATTAATGACTACGGTGGGCAAGTTCATGCATCTATTGGGTTATGACTTGTAAAAATTTCAAGACCCTGGCCGGGAATCGAACCCGAAACCTCCGCATGGTAGGCTAGCACACTAACCACTACACTACTAAATAATTTTATTTTCGATATTTTTATTAATTTTTAATGTGTTTTAGGAAAAATTAAATTATATTATCATATTATTAGATAACACTGGTTTTTTAAAATATAACATAATTAGTTATATTAAATAGTTACCTTATAAGTGCCTAATAAGTTATATTAGAGTATTTTGATGTTGTTGTGAAAAGAGTTGTAAAGAATAAACTAAGTGCGCCAATCCAGATTATTGTAAAAATTTATTCGCACAGAGCAGCTAATATTATATTTATTGCATTACAATAGTTAATAATGGTGTAAATTAGTTTTTAAGATAGTAGAGTAAAGTAAACAGGTTAGAGAATACAATTACTGAGAGGTGTCGCCCTGAATGTGTACAGTGGTCTTATATTGTTACCATTAATATTGTCATTAAGTACGGGGACTTGCTACACGCCAGGTTAGAATTACCAGTTTAGTTGATCGGTTGTGAGAGTAGGCCAAAGACCGCTGTAGCTGTAGCAGTTTTGTCTCTAGTATTCGGCTGTATCAAGTTACAAGTAACACTCTCCAAAGACTCGCCTCGTCGTCAGTAGTTCTGATAGAACTGAGTACTGTAAAACTAATTTCTTTTTCGCTCAGTTTGTTTTTCTAAAAGTATCGGGTACCGGTCAGTACTCGCACTGATTACCAAAATTGTACTCTAACGGCAGAAATGGTCAGAACTCTAAAGAAGGATAATTTTACGATAAAACGCCAGATAACAATAAACAAAGAATATACTCGTACGAGTTATATAACTGCTAGTAATAAAAACAAATGAGAATAACGAACAAATGCCAGAAATAGGAGAACGGACAGGAATGGCGAAGGTCGCCTTTATAAACATAAAATATTCGTTAAGTAACAGGAATATAAGCACAGAAGAGCAAATCAGATTCGTGAGATGCTACATTTATTGCGTTTTATATGTATGGAATAAAGGCTTGGACTCTTAATAAATGAGAAGTAGACAAAATTTAAGCCTTCGAACTCTGAATACATCTACTTGTGTTAAAAACGTTATGGACGCTAAAAAGAACCAAAAAGATAGTCTTGCGTTAAATACGCAGAGAAATGGAATTGATTAACACAATCAAAAGACAAAAACTGGAGTATTTCGGACATGTTATACGTAGAGATAAATACCATCGGCTGCAGTTGATTTTACTGGCACTAACAGAAGAGTGGAAGACGAAGAACGTCTGATTAAAAAGCTTGAGAGACTGGTATTATTGCTCCTATGCAGAACTATTTAGGACTGCGGTATCAAAAGTGGGAATTTCCAACCTCCGATAGGAAAAGAAATCCAAAAAATTCACGATTGCTACTACTTTTTGATTCTATCCACACGTTCAGAGAAATCTTTTGGAGGAGGGAGGAGTTTACTGTGAGATGATTCTAAGAGCGACATCATTTGAATACGATTATGATTAATTTCCGACAGTGCGCAATTGCATTAGTGGGTTTATTTTTCGATAAAGGTTAACTTGTTTGTGGATTCACTTACCTATAAATAAGTTTACGACGGACACTCCGTTTAAAAAACCCGCTGCATCCATTACATGCCAGTATTCCATAATGTTTACCGGAACTAGTATCACCACAGACCACGCAAGTAAGGCCAAGTGCTTTGATTTTGGCGGCCGAATGGGGAAGATAAGGTGGCGACCTCGTTGCGCGTACCACTGTTTGCTGTTGAGGTTGCTGTTGATTTTGCTGCTGTTGGGTCATGCACAACGATAGTGGATGTGGACTACAATCCGGCGAGGAATACGATTCGGATGTAACAACTGCGTCTAAAACACAAAGACAAAAAAACTTTAATACACGAACATAAATGAGATAATTTAATTTTTTTTAAAATCTACATCAACATTTTTAAGTTATTAGCAACAACTTTGAGGTGTAAAATAACTCAAAATTGTACTTTAAAACTTCTAATTCGAACAGTTTACTCATTCTTACTTAATAATATAGGCCTATTACCTATTAACTTCAGAATAATCTTGAGTTGGTTAAATTATTTATTTATGCCAATAAGATTGCTTGCAACAGGTCTAAAGTGGTCCTGTAGCAGAAACAGTAGGACTATTACATAGGTTATCAGTTATACTATGTTAATTAAAATATTTTTTATATTTAAAGTCGGATCATCTGCTTGGTTATCAGCAACAACCATGGGTACCGCAATGAGAGCAGTGGGTTTTGACTTGTGAAAATTTCCAGACCAAGGCCGGGATAAGAACCCGGGACCACTGCCTGTTAAGCTAGCGCGTTAACCACTACACTACAGAGGCGGCCTATTAACATACTTTTAAGTACAAAAAATCAAGAAAGTAACTTAATTGGGCAGATTGTCCCAAAATACAACTGCGGTTCGAATTATAAGAACGAATCTGAAATTCAATTTGTTTTTTCCTTAGCACTTAATCTGAAAAACAAAAATGATATCTGGTTAAAGAAGAAAATCCGGTGTGAAATATTTCACGATTTTCTCTTGTCAATATAAATAATGCAACATGTAACCTACTTGTAATCATGAGTAAACAATGTAAAATAAAAGCTATAATTTTAAATTAACCTAATTTTAATCATGAGTGAATAACGCTAAATGAAAATCATCCTCTGTAGGACTCAATAATACGGAAATCACTAATTAACGCTAAACCAGACTCTAAAGAAAAAAAATACTTGAAAAAAAACTTGAAAAAACTAGAAAAAAATACTTGATATAAAAGTTGTAGGTTTTTATTTCCTACAACTTTTATTATGTACTCTTTTGCTCTAAAATCCATTTTAAGACCGCAATCTTTACAAAACCACTTTTTACCACGAGAGCATAGACCCCCGAGAATTTAAGAAGACATGGCGCTTATCCTATCTTGTAGAGTATAAAAAATGTAGTAAATATTTTTTTTTAAATCGTGGGAGCCGTTTTTGAGAAAATCTCAAAAAGTGAAAAATTTCCCCAATAAACTACCTACTACTTCCGGTTGACCGATTTAATTCCTGACTTAAGTTCCACGTTTCAACTTTGTACAGTACTCCATTCTTGATATATGTTGTTCACATACAGACAAACACAGAGATACATACAGACAAATCGCTAAAAATATGTCTTTTTTGGGTTCAGAGGGCCTAAAAACGTGGATTTCCGGTGAAAACTTGATTAAAACAATATTTTCCTTCCCTACATATGTACAAAGAGCAATAAAAAGTAAAAATTGCAATTAAAAATTAAAGCATTTCCAAATTAACATCATGAGCTAAAAATGATTGTGTAAATGGATAAAATGTTAGAAATCGTCAATAAATTCAGTAAGTAAGGTTAAAAAATTATTGTAATATTATATTGATCGTTACATCAGGAGTTTTTGACTCTCCCATACTTTACGTACAACAAACACTCTTGTTTGTTATGTTAATATGGTTGTGTAAAATATTGTGACACTTATCGCTAAGGTCCGTTTCTGGATCTAGGTAATTAAATAATTAATACACTAAAGTTTAAAATTACAAGTATTTATTACAACTAAAAGATTTACAAAATAAATAACAAACTAATTATAATGAGCCGGCCGCATTGGCGCAGTTGGTAACGTGCTCGCCTCTCATCATGCGGTCCTGGGTTCGAATCCCACTCAGGCACGGCATATTTTCATACGTTACAAAAAATCATTTCATCCTCCATTGTAAACAGTTACACCCCAACGTCGTCCCTAATGACCGTTGTAGTTGATGCGACGTTAAATAAATAAATAAATAAATAAATAATTATAATGAAGTAATACAATTAATAACCTTACAATTTACTTAATACTACTTACAACAATTATATAGAATGCACATACACAATTAAACTGAATACACAATGCACATACAAAAAAACCGAATAATAAAAGTTGACCAACACAATGCCGGGAACGTTGACCTTCTCTAACGCCCGATAGCACTCAATCAACACTTGTCAAAGATCAAACGAATACTAACTCACCGCCTTGGGGACTCTTTATATAAGTAGATCAAAAAGATAATTCCAGAGAAGCAGAGAAATTCCATGCAAATAATTTAGTACAAAAAACTCTTTTTACTGGAAAATTTTTAACTATTGTAAACAAGTCAACAATAGAATAAAAGGTGTTACAGGTAATCAACCGACCCTTTCACAAATAGTTGTACAACAAAGACCCTTTATAAATAGGTATCCTTTTATAACTAACCCTATTGTTACTTTTACACTCTATTATCTAGTCTACTCTTTACCATTTTATGAATTAAGTACTAAAAATTTCGCGAATCATGCTCTTCTTCGATATTGTCACAATATTATGTATCAAAATATCTGTAATATTTTTATGAATTACTATAGGTTGTTTGTATTTCTAATAAATTACTTCTGGAGATTTGTATTAATAAAAGATATATAACCAGCATTAAATAATTGCATTATTATAATATGATTGTTGTTATTAAGTTATGCATTATTATTATGAATACCGTATAATGATATCGTGAGATTATAAGTGATATTGAGGTCGAGGGGTAAATCAAATGAAGGGTGGCTATAGACTTATCCAGGGCGGTTCGGTAGTTGTCTGTTGGCCAAATGTTAGAACAGGCAGTGTTACAAGCAGTCCACTTCAATGTATTTCACATTTGGCAACACAAATCCCCTATCAGCAGCGGCCGGGATTTTATTAAGAGAAGTACCCTGGCGGTGTCGGCACAGTCCGCGTTGTGGAATATACACATAGATACACGCACACACCCTACATTATAGGCTTAAAGCTTATGCTGTTACAGACTAATAGGAGAGGGGTACAAAACAAAAGTCAAAGAAGGATTAAGTGGTCTCTCTCGGGGACCCGAGATGATTGATTTATTTTTGGGCAGAGAGCTATAGCGAGAGGGGGCGAGATTTAAAGCACAACGGAAGAGGTTATCGTATTAAAGGGACCTTCCTCCTCATCGTATTAGTATCAGTATTAGAGTACTGTTGGATAGAATGAATGAATGAAATCCTCGGTAGGGATAGTGGCAAAAGTAGGGAGGGACACGCATTGCCTTTCTCCTGCGGCCAATCGAAAATTAATTATCCCCTATGGAATGTAAGCTTTACGCTCGATCGTAACAACTGGGACCCTCGATCGGTCATCGGTTCAGTTTATGAGGGAATCAGAATTTCAAGGCATTTTATCTTCTCTTTAAAACTTGTCCACCTGTATGTTAGTATTGTGATTCTGCCACTGATAATAAAAGTAACATCCATTGTATTGATCTGTTTACATAAATTCAAAATCCTCATTGATTAACTTACTGACTCATCACACATTATCTTATTTCCCTACAACACTTTTTTTCCTTTAAATCCCTAATATGTGTATGTTGCAATCTGTTCAACTTAAAAACAATAAGTAAACCCATCACCCAATGTAAGCAGGATGATATGTATGATGTGTAAATGAGGTGTAGTCTTGTTTCAGACTGATCATTCCTATGAGAGTATAGTAATATTTAAACCCCAACCATCAAAGACACCGGTAAGCACTGTCTGGTAGCCTATTCAATCCGTATAAAAGTAACTATCTTTAGTAGGATTCGAACCACGGAACCTTCGTCTCCAAAAATCAGCTGTTAAACAGTAGAATTGCGGCGACGACTTGACCACTAGACCAAACAGGGTTCACTATAACACATAAAGCTAAAATTCTGTAGTATATTTATTTGTACATTAGAAGTTGAATAGCAACCTAAAGCCTTTGAGATCTGAGCACTCGCGCTTAAGGTGTAATAAGAGAGGATCTACCATAAAACAGTAGTAATACATCCCGCTTATCCGAACCCCGCTCAACCATAACCCGGCTTAACCGTAAAGGATTCGATTTTTTTTCTTTTCTTCTTCTTTTTCTTCTTCCAACCAAGGATTAGGCCGCAGCCTGTTCTGAACTCACAAACTATATCATTTATCTCCATCTTCTCCTAGGTCTACCGACATCCCTTTTACCTTCTAGAGAATACCAGTGTGCCTCCTTAGGTATCCTGTGATCTGACATCCTTGCCATGTGTTGTCTCCAACTTTGGCAATAATCCTCTATCTTTTCGTTCAAGCTGTAAATACCCAATTCTGGCCTGATTTCCTCAATACTTATTCTGTCCAAGCGTGTACACCCCTTAGTGCTTCGAAGAAATCTCATCTCTGACGTCTGGATTCTTCGCTCTTGTGTTTTTGTTGTTGTCCACGCCGCACTTCCGTACAGAATAACTGGAGCTGCCATAACTTTGTAGAACTTAAGTTTTATAACCTTTTTTTCCGTTAGGACCACTAGGGATCACGATACAACTTCAAATCATTTCTCTCTGTTCTTCCTCCGTTCAGCCCAAATCGCCTTCATTCCCTCGCTGAATCTCTTCTTCCTCTCCTGAGACCATGCTGTTCCAGTCCTCGGAGGTCTAACCTTTATTCCTCGGAGGGTTTATAACCTTTATTTTATATATATATATTTTTTTTAATTTGGTTATTACTGTAATGTATTTCAATAGTGCATATATTGCACAGTACTGACCTTAAATTTAAATACGTAGCATTGATCAAGTAAAGAACAGTGACCAATGAAGTAAATTAAAAATATAAGGGTTCAGTATTCTTGGAATTCCTTTTTGGAATTTATTTTGGGTTACCTTACGTTTAGTTGACCAGTATGAGGTATCTTAACCATCAAATGTCCTTCTAATAAAACGATGGTGTAATACTGCCACAAAAATTTCATCGAAATAGCTTAGAAAAAAATCAGACTTTTAAAAAACTGTACTGTAGTTAAAATAAGATTTATTTTTCTTAAGTTTTCTGTGTTTTCTCTTACCCACACAAACAAACAAAGGTAAAAATACTGAATATTCACTTCTACTGTTTTTAAATTCAAAAAGTTTCTTCGCGTGTTTTCCGAAATTTTGCGTTGGCTATTCAAAACCTGGCACACCCCCTATATTTCGGTTATGCGGAATTTTACTATCTATATGCTTTGTGGATCTTCCCAAAGAGCTACAGTAGTAAATATTTACACCCATATTTTCAAATTGTACTCATGTCTGATTTTGAAGTCAACACCGCTATTGGAACTCTATGAGATATACCCTCCACCCACACTCCTCGACTAACATTTTTGACTTGCCTGTATTGGTTCGGGAGGGATTTCCCTTTAACCATCATTTGGAGTCTTCATTTTCAACCACGTATGGGATCACTGTGTCACGGACTGGCAACCGACAAAGGTAAAAAGTAATTATACTATAATAGTAACTACAGTACCATATCTTGTTTATTTACAGTACTATCAAATTATCTAATATTCAACACTTAGCCTACTATTTTAATAGGTTGAAATTTTATTTTCTCATTTTTTCTGCTTCATAAAAATAAAGCATTTTAATTTCAATCACTTGCTTCTACAAAGTCAGAGATATAATTGGCTAAATATTTTTTCACTTCATTCACCACATGGTCTGGCTGTATAATGAAATTCATTAATTTCAGAGGAGATAACTCTGATTAGTATCTTTTGCACCTCTACCTCTTCTGTTCTTTAATGATTCAGTCATTTAATTGGCTGACCATGTGATAACAAACTGAACTATTTATTTTACCCCTGCAACGAACAGAGTGAGTGTAAATAATTTGACACTCCACCTGTCCGTTATGGGCACGGGATAGTTTTAAGAAAGTTAATTTCTAAAACGGTTATTCAAATATTGAATGAATATTAAATTGAATAGAGACAAAACCGATTTAATTTAGAAATTGTACTGGTTAAAAGTTTAAAATATAAATGGTTAAATAGTTTAAATGCAAGAGATCGTTAAGTCACTATTTAATGTAATAGGCCTACTCCACTGAAATGACTGATAATTTATCTTTTTTTTTAAATATACCAAACAAGGTAGACTTCTAAAGATTTACTACCCTTGTTAAAAGGTTTTACAATGTACCTATACTTCGCTCGATAGCAAGTAGGCCTAAAATAAAAAAAAAATGAACACAGAAGTATTATTAACGGGTGTTCGCAGGCTAGCTTCGAAAATATTGTATTCATTAATATTTTTTAATTAAAATTATTTCTTAGTTGCTTAATTTTTCTATTAACGTAAACTTTTACAATGTTCAGTAGGCAACCAATGATTGGTCACTGTTAAGTTCGTGAATATGCTAGATTACACAAGAATGAACCGGTTTTGATGTTGTTAAAAAGAAAAATATAAATTTATCCTAAAATATGCGTTGAAGAAAAATTTATAAATACAAAAATTGTAGTAATTTTGTTTCCTTTACTTATAGTGACATCTAATACATAAGGCCGTAAAAATACCGATTTTTTTAAAAACGTAAATTTCTGCTAAACCATTAAGTGTAAAAGTAGACAATTTTCAATTTTTGTTTTGTGCATTTTTGGTATTAAATACAACTTAAAGCTGTGATTGTTTTTAAAAAAACCCGATATTTCAAAAGTTTTTTTTAAGTTATTAGAAGTAGGATTTTTCAAAATCGTTTCTTGGCGAGCACACCTACTGTACGATTCGAATGGAACATACGTCCTTAATTTCAAGCTTCGAGGTAGGCTATAGATTTCGTGATGAGAGAGTGGATTTTGCTTTTGTACGAATATACTTATAATTAGATATTTTTACATTATTAAAAAACAACTAGTACTGATAGATATTATTAAAGGGCAATTACCCAGATAAAATCGCGTACATCTAAAATTTTAAAGTTGAAAAATATTCAGCGTTGTCTTTGAAAAGTCCGAATACTTGATTGTTAATTTTTTCCAAAAAATACATATAGTGCGATTATATTAGTATAAACTGATATTTAAACACATCGTTGAAGATGTTTACGACACGAGACATTTAAATTTCTATTCTGTATTGTCATGATTCTCAAACCTGGCAAGGAACCTACCGAAATTACGTCATATAGACCGATCAGTCTTCTATCCGTGACATCAAAAGTTTTTGAAATATTACTACTTGATCGTCTAAAACCTTTTTTGGAAGAAAGTGTTTACCCGGATCATCAATTCGGTTTTCGTGAAAAACATTCTACGATAGAACAGGTACATCGGATAGTTAACCAAATTCGATATACCTTAGAAAAAAAGGAATTTTGCTCAGCCGTCTTCTTAGACATAGCTCAGGCCTTTGACAAGGTATGGCATTTAGCTCTTCTACACAAAATTAAATTAAACCTGGATCATAATTATTTTCCTATTCTAAAATCATTCTTAACCGATCGTTTTTTCCAAGTGAAATTTGATGATGAGTTATCGACCTTGCACCTAATTCGTTCAGGTGTACCTCAAGGTAGCATTTTAAGTCCTTTTCTATATACGCTATTTACAGCAGATATTCCTGTAAATGAACATGTAACAACAGCAACTTTTGCCGATGACACTGCTATTATTGCATCTGATGCCTCCCCAGTCCACGCTTCTGAAAAACTACAGCAACATCTAAATGACATTCAAGACTGGTGCCGAAAATGGAGGATCAAAGTAAATGAACAGAAGTCTGCACACGTAACCTTTACGATGCAACGAGAATCATGTTCACCAGTAACGTTTCGCAACAACGTAATTCCACATTCAGATGATGTGAGATACTTGGGCATCTATCTAGACAGGCGATTGACGTGGAGAAAACATATATGGACCAAACGGAAACAACTTGGACTCAAATTACGACAACTATATTGGCTTGTTGGGAGGCGATCACAGTTGTCTTTGGAAAATAAATTGACACTGTACAAGGTGATGATAAAACCAGTTTGGAGTTATGGAATTGAACTCTGGGGCACAGCAAGTACATCTAATGTAGAAATATTACAAAGATTCCAATCGAAGTTTCTTCGACTTATATGCTGTGCACCTTGGTATGTGCCTGATGAAGTACTCCATCATGACCTGGGCATACCTACGGTGGGAGAAGAAATTAGCAGTCGGAGTGAAAAGTATTTAACCAAGTTGGACACTCATTCCAATCATTTGGCTATAAATCTTCTCGATGACAATATTGAACACCAAAGACTCAAGAAGGCGAGAATATTAGATCTTCCATTCCGTTTTACCTGATCAAAAATGTTTAACCATCCTTTTAAGATCAAAAACACAAAATTATACTGCGGTTGTCAACTCTTATTTATTAATAAACTAAATCTTGCTAACTCTCATTAATCTAAAATTAATCATCTAATAAATTTTCTATCATCAGTTACACAGATCATCAGTATCACGTTTTCATTCGCTCCTTTTCCACCTTCATTCACTTCATCCGTATAAAAAAAAAAAAAAAAAAAAAATTGTACGTCACCAAGACCAAGAAGAAACCCTTCATCAACTATAACCAAACGATGACATGGAAGCAACGCTGCTGAGTGCTGTCTTCTTCAAGTTTTATTCATCATCAACACATTTACTGAAAGTTTTTGTTAAACTGTTTGTAAATAATTCTTACTGTTAAAAAAAAAAAAAAAAAAAAAAAATTCTGTATTGTAGACAACAATAGCCTAAGACCGTTTAAATAACAATAGACATTTCTTTGTACAGCTCAAGATTTCCAACGCGAAATATTTAAAGTACAACTATTTAGTAGAAATTTAGGCCAATTATTTAGTAGTTACAAATTTTTTGCATAATTTGGTGCATCTTTTCCGTCTTTTTTGATAAAAGTTTCTGTTTTTTTTCTATATATTTATTTGACTTAAATTATTTAACTGGAAATGTACTGTGATTATTTTGATAGATGAATTATATATTACTTGTTCAATTAGTTAATTAACCTGAGGGTAAATCGTGCGTGGAGGGACCGCATTATTATTGGCTTATTTCCTTTTTATTGTAGGGCTAATGTTATTAGACGAATTCGATGTTGATATGTAGGCGTCGTCTATATAGGCTACACATAGCGTGTGTGTGCGCAGACCTACATAGTGTTCCTACACTTTGTTCCTTGGTTCTGGCTTGATTTACATACAGTGTGTAGGTTTATTCGAAGGGAGTCGGGTGTTGGATGTGATGTGGTAATGGATATGCTAATGAAATCTGGCAAATTGCTTCTCATTCTTTGGCATTTGCATTTCTCCCTTCTAACAGTGTGCTCCTCTCCAACCCCTTAACAACCCAAATCCTATCTCAAACTCCAATTCTGCTAAAATATATCCATGTGACATTCCCAGTTGGGCGGGCTACTCACTGCTAGTGAATCTTTATATTACGCACACATGTACTTGAATCCTTTAACACATAACTTTAACAGTAAATTTCCCGGCAACCCATGGAAACTTTCTCGTAAATCTTCAGCCAGTAGTACTTACTACATTCAATGACGTTTTGACAGATTTTGGTGTGCTTACAAAAAACTTGTTTATCATACAACAAATCTAATTCTAAAATCGCTTAATTTTTTTTTTTGACTGTACAAGATATTTATATTTGCAAATGTATAAAATTAATAACAAGCAAATTTGATAAAAAAAGGATACAAATATTAACAAATTTTAAGACATTGAGGAGATCGCTGCCCATTGACAGTAATTACTCCAATCGTAATCATTAAGTTATTTCATTAATTTGTTAATTATTTACTTATTTTATTTTGTTTTCTTTAATTTTGACGTCTCATGATATCCCTACTCCAGAGTCGTTTCAGTCTTCGTATAGAGGCAGTTGGTAAATCTGTCGTGTCTAGGTCAACAATTAGCTGGTTGGGATTATTGGGTAATTTTTTTTTTAAATCGTGTGTATGTGCGTAGGAACACATCGTTGATGTATGGGACGTTTAAGTCTGTGCGTAGTGTATCGTTCGTTACGTAAAAGGAAGCACTAGTTATCTGTCTTAACAGTTTGGACTGAAAGCGTTGTATTTTCAAAATGACTGACGGTTTGACACAACAGTAAATTTGGCTGCTATACATCCAAACGGGTCTAAAATAAACCCTTATAAACTAGTAGTTTTAGGTGAAGTGGGAGTTTAAAAGATCTGGAAATCAACGAATACAGTTTTTCACGTCTAGCGTCCAAAGTTTTCGCGTTTCGTTAATATGTTGGTTCTACGTTAGTCTTTTGTCGATGTAGAGACCAAGATACTTTATTCTGTCATGTTGAGTAAGTGGCGCACTATACTAATAGACTGGAGGACAAAGTTGTTTTCGTAAAGAAAACGTGACTTGTACAGTTTTAGTAGCGTTAATTTAAAGTATTTTATTATAATCAACAGAACTGAATTTAAATCAAAAAGAAATAGATTGATGCTAATTTTTAGAAAATCTTTAAACTAAGTTCCAAAAAAAGGAAAGTGTTTGAATAAACGTTGCATAATTTTTTATTTTCTTCAGTTACAATGCTGTTACAAGATGTGTTTCATTAAAAGTGTATATTTAGAACCAAACTAAAATTCATCTTGAGACCTTGATCGTAAAAAACTAGATTAATACGGTTTTGCTTCAAGAAATAAAGTAAGAGCCCCAAAAAATAAATAAATTATACGTTGGTGACTTAACAAAAATTTTGTTTTTTACTGATTTACATATTTGGACATTGACTGAGGTCATTCACATGAATTTTTTTTATCTTAAATTCAGTATTATCAAAATTAAATTTGTGGTCAAAGTTAAATTAAATATAAGTGGTGAGTTCCTCGGAGTGAACCAGCCATCTTTTCTCGCCTGTTTTTGTTCGCTGTTCTTTGGTTGTGTTATCTACCCCAGTCACTTGAAACTATCAACTTTCCCAATTGTTTCCTTTTTGTGTCTACAGGACACGGGAGGCTGTTATGACGTTCGTTGTATTTAGCTATCTCGAGGAAATCTGTAACACTGCTTTTTCTGCTTGTTTTTTACTGGCAAGTTCCATTTCTCATTCCTGAATAACTTTCTTCAGCATACAGTTAAAAAGTGCCGGCGACAGTCCATCACCCTGCTAACGCTAGTTTTAATTTCAAACTCTTCGGAGGAGATTTTCTCCTAGAAATTTTACTTTTTGTCGTGCCTGTATAATTTTCCCTTGATGAGACCCGTTGTTTCGATGTCCACTCTAAATTCTTCTAAATTATTCAGTAACGTTTCTCGGTAGATTGAACAATAAGCTTTCTTAAAATCAACAAACACTACCACTATATTTCTTGAAATATAACTTTTCAGAACTCGTTTTAGGTCCCATATCTGTTATCCGCAGCATCCTCCCCTCCTGAACCCGGTTTGATATTCATCCAGTTTCTGATCTACTTGATCATCAGTCTTGTCAAGAGTGCTTTGTATGTCACGGGTAAAAGAAAAATTCCGCGGTAATTGTTTACATCTATCCGTTCTATCTCCTTTTTTACGTAGAGGATGTATCAGTGTCGTTTTACATTTGCCATTGGCGTTAACAGATTTAGTTATTAAAATAACGAAAAAATTAAGTTTTGTTACTGGTTTTTATACCTAAATGCTTGAGGGATGTGTATTAAGGATGGATCGCCTTCATTACTTTTACAAACACCTATTTTTTCGCAACTTTCCGCTGGCATCCTTGGTTTGTGTTGGCTTAAATTTATCAAAAAGAACATCCGGCTGTTTTTTCGTAGTTTTCCGACTAGTGTCCTGGTATTTCATCACCTCCGTGCGTCTAAGAGAGATACGGTGCGAAGAATATACATAAACGTAAAAAGCATGTTTACTATCCTACTCAAAAAATGCGACCTGTATTAACTTTTAATACTATCTTACTATTATTATTACATGCCTAATTATTAACCTACCAGACAAAATTATCAAAATTTTAATTAATTTAATAAAACTTTAGATTTAGATTCATTGTAAAATTTTCAACGACTCCAAAAATTATCTGCTGAGCTTTACTTTGAAAAACAAAACTAGTTTTTCTTATCAAACGCTTTGGTGGGGCTCAGGTTCTTACAAAAATACCAGACCAAAATAAAACGAATTAAAAATAAGGCACTACCATTACACACTCTACTTAATGACAATTAATGAATATTACTAACAGTTACTTATATTTAATTAAACACTCGATTCCCAGTCAGATCTGGCACTTTTTTGACCCTAGCCGGGAATAAAATCCGATACCTCCGCGCTGTATGCTAGTGCGCTACCACTACGCTATGGAAATAGCCAATTGTATGTTAATGAATATATAGGCCTAATTTCGGGTTTCACGTAAACTCTATCATCGTAGGAAAGATACATCGAGTAAACAAATAATGACGTCACTGAGCATGCGTAGACTATTATTTAAAAATGTGCACACGCTGATTAAAAAGCAACAACAAAATTCTTTCAAAAGTATTTTTATAAATGAAACTGTTAGGCCTACATCTTTTCATGACTGAAGTTTTAAGTACTGATCAATAAATTTATAAAATAACTGTACTTTATTTCCATTATTTTTCATAAATAAATGCGGTTACAAGTTATGTATTACCTCTGATCTATATGACGAAACGAGAGAACTTTAAAAAGTAAACATTTTTATTTTAATGATTAGCCATCTAATATTAGTTTAGTCACTCGTTATTTCACAATTGAATTTGACGATGACTAATCCAAACCCATAAATCTCCCTCCACATTTTTGATTAAGAACATATCATCGTTATTTGCTACCAGTTCGCTTTTGACATCGTATTATCTCGCATCGTTCTTACGTGCATTATAATTTATTTTCAATTGGGAATTTAGTGTTATAATATTTTTTGTTTTTTAATTTCTATTTATTGTTTAATTCTGTGTATGGTTAAAAGTGCGTATCAGTTATCTTTGTGATATTTTTAATAAAAGTGTTGCATTTTTTCTGAGTCACCGCTGTAGCAGCTGATTCCGGTGACCGCTGTTTGTTTACTCAAAATCTTTCTTACGATGACCGATTATAGTTTTGTCGTTAGTGTTTATTTATTAAATCTAGATATTGTCCAACCCTAAATTATAATAGGCTACATCATCTGCACACTATATTACTACTACATTATTTAGACTACGGTACTCATTTATTTATCTTTCTTATTTGGATAATCAGGGCCTACTGGTAAGCCTATTCAACCAATTAGGTTTAAATAAAAGGTTATATGAAGTTACATAAAATTACATGAAGTATGTATCTTGTTTTTAAAGTGTTTGGGATGATATAGTATTGCACTTTATTTAATCAGCCACCTAGTAACTTTTATACATACCTAAACACATTTTTTAGTTTTATCTTCCTGTAAATATTAATGGAAAGAGCTAATGGAACATCCGTATTTTCTGTTACAATTATTAATTATATTATATTTTTGTATAGTAATTACTTGTGAGCAATAAAAAATATTATGTAGTTAGAGATGTTTCCTAAGTTCCCAAAAATTTAATAATTTATTAAATCGGAAGTTATTTTCACTCTAATGTACAACTTATTAATTTTTATAATTAGGCCTATTATTCAGTTTAAAATTAAATAGGCTACGTAAGAGTATTACTACTGTAATTTAAATGTGTCCGTCTTAATATGTACAGTCTATAAAGTTAAGTAAACTACATAAGTATAAATATAAAATATATCATAAATATAAAATAAAATTAGAAATACTAATTAAAATTAATATAGTATTTATTATGAAAAATTATATTACGACAAGAAATTTCAATTGAAATAGTGTCTTTTGCCTTTCCGATTTCTTCAGAAAATCTCGGTGATTTTATGATTGCAGCAGAAGAAAACTGGAAGGCCATTCAGGAGTTTATCTAGAAGGTGATGAAGAGCAGAGAAGCCCAGCTGCGTTAGTCTCAAAAGAAATCACTCAAAAAGGGGGGAAATGGGTGGTAGGAAGAAAAATCGCGCTGAGATAACATTATCCAGCTAATAAAGAACCACCGGCTGGTTGTGAAGTTATGCCTAACGGTGATCCCGCGGAAAGTAGGGATGGGATGGAAAGAAATTGAGAGGTTTTGGCGGATAGTTGACGTAGTAGTTAACGTGCTAGCCTAAAAGCGAAGGTCCCAGGTTCAATTCCCGGCTAGAATCTTGAAATTATTACAAGAACCCACCGTTAAAGTTCCATTACCCACCATAGTATCTAGTGACCAAGCTTTTGATGTGACTTTAGATGCTATACTAAAACAATAAATGAATAGTATAGTAGCTATATTTTCTAGTAAGTTTAAGTGTTATTAATCAATAATTAAATGAATTTTTATCTTATTACAAAAGAAAGCCTATTCATAATCGTAGATCAATGTTCATAAATCCTTTAGCACATGGAATTAGGTTTTATATAAAATCGCTTCTGCACTTGGGTAATTCACTAAAGTTGAGCTTTGCAATGGAATGCAGTTTTCAAAATTCGAAACCATTACAGGAATAGAATCAGAAACTTCCGGCTTAGCAATAATGCCGTTTGCAGTCTGAGCCATCTAGGAGGCCAAACAGAAAGTTGAAATCGCAGTTACTTCAACAAATCTTATATAATTTGAAAAAAATTAATTATAGTAATTACATTTTTAAAATAAATCCATAGTAGGAAGTAGATTTTAATTATTTTAATTGCATTTTTATTAGTTGATTTTTAGTCAGCCTGTTATATTCTTAGTGACAATTTTGTGTTAATTTTTTTATGGGTTGGTAATTAGCCTGCAGTACGGCGTTAATAACAATCGTGAAATCTTGATTAATTAAAATAGAAAAATTAATTATGAAAATTTTAAAAATACGAATAAGATTAGTCTATTTTTTTTTAAATTTATTTAACGTCGCCTTAACTATAACGGTCATTAGCGACGACGTTGGGGTGTAACTGTGTACAATGGAGGATCAAATGATTTTTTGTAACGTATGAAAATAGCCTATGCCGTGCCTGAGTGGGATTCGAACCCATATAATCAAATTATACATATAGTCATTATCAACAGATAATTAGACAAATTATCTTTCCTAATTTTCATAAATTTAATTCAGTCTATATCTTAATTTCAATAGTTATCAGATAAATTTTATAATCTGCCAGCATATTTATCGTTATTTTGTTAATACGAATCTGTAAAATTTACATTTTAGTTATAGGCCTATATCCTAGTACTGACTACTGCAGGCCTATTTAGTTTATATTAACAACTAAGTCTATGTGTGCATTTTTACTTTCTCTTGCCTACATGTATAGGAAGGAAAGTATTGTTTTCATGTCGATTTTTCGAAATCGAGTTTTCACTGGATCTACACTTTTCAGACCCCCTGAACCCAAAAAAAACATGTTTTTAGCGATTGGTCTGTGTGTGAGTGCGTGTGAACAAAATATCTCAAGAACGGAACATCGTACGAACTTGAAGCTTAAAACTTCAGTTAGGTAGCCTACCACAAGAGGACCCGACTCGAACATTTTTATCAAAATCGGTCAACCGGAAATAGTTGTTTATTCGTATCATTTTTTAATTTTTGCGATTTTTTTTTAAATTGCCTCATTTACTATATTTTTTTTACTGTATATACAAGATAGGGTAGACGCCATGTCTGCTGAAATTTTTGGGGAGGCTGTTTTCTCTTGCACAAGAAAAGTTTTTTTTTAATTTGCGGGCTTAATATGCATTTTACAGCAAAATTGTTTAATAAAAGTTGTAGACAATTAAATATCTATAAATTTTAATTTAGGCCTAAACATTTATTTGTATAGCGCTTAGTTTAGCGGTAATTCGTAATGTTCTGTTTTTTTTTTCATGAAAATCTGTAAAAAATGGATTTTTTAAGATTTCGGCCGTAGTATGTATTTTACGACAAAAGTATATAGGATAATAAAATTTAGTATAGAAAATTGAAAGATCTACAAATTTTCTTTAAGAACTTTTCTCTACATAGCCTAGTTTAGTGTGAAAGAGTGATTTTCCGTATTATTAACCATAACTTACTGAAGTTGATTTTCATTTTGCATCATTCACTCATGATTAAAATCAAGGTTATGTTTTCTGAGATTAATTTTTTTGTTTATTTCTAATGCTTTAATAATGTTAGGTTATATTGGTCATTATTTTCATTGGCAAGAGAAAGTCGTGTGAGTGTTTCACACCAATTTTTTCCCTATATTTATATGCTACAACTGCTGTTGATACGGACGACAGATTTGTTTTGACACTGGGGAAAGTCGAACAATGTAAAACGCCGTCAAATTGGCATGCAGTAAATAGTAAATAGTAGACATGCCGTTAAATTTACGAAATCAAGACACTTAGATCTAAAAGGTTCGGAACCCTAACCTACTGGACGAAAACTGAAATTTTCTGTCAAGTGTTACGTTTAATTTATACAGAATTCATTAATAATCTGCTAAGAAATCTATTAGGAAATGACTTTTAAGAAATTAGCACCTGTTACAGTAAGAAAATTTTAAAAAATGATATCAAGGAAAAGTAGGCTACCATATTTTTAATCAAAATTCTCTTCTCATTACACGACATTATTGCCACCTTCGCCAGCTTGTCTTTAACTTTGTACTAGACCATCTAATACACTTAATTTATAGTCAGAATAAGTAATTTTTCAAATTTAAAAAAAGTAATAGAATTTTTGTCCATTTGAAATTGCATGTTTTTGAAATAGGCTGTTTTTTTTATTTGATAAACATTACTACGGACACCTATAAACATGTTGCAAAACGTAAGAATTTAAAAAATATTTTAAACTTTTTCAAGCTTAATCAGACCTTAATCAGACAATGTATAAAAGAAAATAGATTTACAGTTTTTCACTAATTTTTTCACACATAGGAGATTTCCGTTGAAAATTATGTTAATTTTTTATTTTGAATCCAGTAATTATTATTATTACACATTATCCATCCATAACGTTTAATGCAGTAATCTAATGAAATAAGTTTTAAAACAACATAGTTGTTTTACAAAAAAAACTCAAACAAAAATCTCCAGTCATTTACTTCTTTTGTATTTTTATATAATTAACGTGCTGCTTAATATCAAAATCTTCAAAACAATAGATATAAAAATAAAAGGGAAAGCCTTAAGTTAAGAATTAAAAGTAATACAAACACATATTTTTGAAAAACCAAGTTATTTTTAAATTGAAAGATAACCGGACTGATAAAAACAGACTTTAGCCTTTGATAAGATTCACTACTGTAAACGATTTCATTTACTGAATTTACTCATGCGCATTAAGATACGAGATTCCGTAGTAAATTAATTTTAAAATAAAAAAGAAAGTAACTTTAAAAACAAATACAAGAACCGGTAAGGTAGATAAACAAAAAAATAATTAACCAGTTGATATTATTATCCTTCTGACTCTGAGATCAGAGAGAACAGTACCTGTACGACGTCTTTCACTAAACTTAACAGAACACTGTAATTAAGAATAAAGGATTTTAATAAGTCAAGCTAACGTCGACTTTTTCTGATTTCAAATAAAATAGACCTAAATAGAAAAAGTATTTTCTTAACATGGTTAATCATCCTCTTAAGTATAAATTTGCTAAGGTATTTGGGCTAATTGACGATAAATAAGGTGTGAGCAGAAATTTTCTTATCTGATTTGATCTTACGTTTTCTAAAATAGGTCAAGTGTTACCTAATTTGATTAACTGCGTTAGTTATTCCGGAATTTGGATCTTACCAAAGTATTCGTACTGGAAAAATCAAACATCAAAATTCTTAAAAAGTAAAAATGGCTCTGATTAGCCTAATACTCTTTTGCAGCCCTACCTCTTGATTCTTGATGTTCGATTCCGGTCGTTGGGGGTTGTTGATGTTGTTCCATATTCCACGGATTAAGACTGTAGTGGCTGATTCCGTTGGGTTTTTCGGGATGAAGACGTCACAGAAGACGATGTTGTGATCGCCGTCGTCGTCGTCGTCGTTGCCACCAACAGGAGGCGATCATCAGAAATGAACGTCGGGCGTTGCAGTTGGTATGGTGAAGACGGTTATAATAATGATGATAGTGATGATGATGAGGATGATGTTAGCGGCGTCGTAGTACCGTTACCATATTAAAGCAGCGTCCCGGCGTCATCCGCTAATCCCAGGGTGAACAGTCAGAAGAGAAGAGAGCGGCGCGCCTCCTAACCTGAACCCACCCCACCGGCCGAGACTTCACCCCATTGGCCCGGCCCAGCCGTCAAACAACGCCCACCGACCACCACACCGTACAACAACCCTCCGTCCAGTCTACCCTTTTCTCTCGAAACAACCAACCCTGCATCCCTTCCTCCCTTCGGCCCGACACATATTTACTGCCAGCCGCTCATATACTCACTTTTCCTCTCTCACTCCCTCATTCTCTCTGAATGCCCTTTATCCCTTTTCGCCCTCACGCCTGCACTCTATTCTCTCTCCTGTACTTATGTAACATCGCGTCGCACCTCTGTACTACGGTACTAGGTCTGCCAACTCCGACTCCATTCCACAACGTTCGTTCATCTATTGATCAAGCGACACGGCAAGCATTAAACCCCTCCGCCAAAAACACATATCCCCACACTCGAACACAAACCCCCCACAACCGAATGCACACAAGCACATCTTCTTCAACACACTGTCTACATTTTTGAACAAAACTCTCACTGCTTTCCGTCCGTCTTAATGTTACATTCACCTACAAGTAGAGAAGTCGGTTTGATTTAAACCACTTAGGGCAACTGATGTAATCGAATCCTTGTCTGTTGGAATCCAAATCTAAACCTACTATTGAGTAGGTCTACTTGTAAATACAATTTTGTTTAGCCTAATTGATTTTCAATAGATTGAATCGATCAAATAAACAGACCGTTGTCGTAGACCCTCACACCAGAATGTAGACCCTATATAATTTTTGAAATGAGTACCCTACTTGTTTCCTTTAGAGGAAAATTATTTTCACTTATTTTCATCTATTTTTTTCACTTTTGTCTATTTGTTGTTAATGAAACCTTTAACTAATTGTTACGATAAGAAAATTGTTCATAGGCTTCTTTTTATTATTATTTTTTTGTTGTTTAACGTCCGACTGTTCTGCAATTACTGCTAATGCAGACGGTGAGAGGGATGGTAGATGAAGATGAGTGATAAAAAAATGCCAGACCTGACCAGGAATCGAAACCGGGGCCATGGCGTAGAAGCCAGTTGCGCTAACCACTACGCCACAGGCCGGCCAATGACTAGAGTAGTTATTGGCCGGAAAGTTAGTTCATAGGCTACTCTAGCCGGAAACCAAATCGGGGTATTTTTTACTTTAGAGTCCGAGTAGGTCTACAATCAGCTTTTTTTAATTTCTTAATTGCTTCTATTCAAAAAGAAGTTGTTTTAAATTATTCTACTTAAAAGTTTTTTTGTCCAATATAGAGTAGTAAAATTATAAATTTTTCTTATTAAGCCTATCTTTGGTTTAATAATTAGGTTAAATTGTAGCTAACTACTGTCTGTCTATAACTTGATGGCCTCCCGCAGAGAGGAGCAGAATCGGCCCGCTACTAGCCTTCTCAATAACATTTCATTACCTATGTACTACTACTAACTAGACACTGGAATTGGTATAGCTACATAATGAAGTGTTATTGAAAAGGCTAGCGGGCCGATTCTGCTCCCCTCTGCGGGAGGCCATCAAGTTATAGACCCCAGTTAATAGGCCAACAGTTTTATGAAGTTAAATGACTATTCCTCATAAGGTAATAAGTTTCTTTACGAATTATTCTTGATAACCTATATTATTTAAGTAGTCCTACAAGTTACTCCTATATAAGTGAACGAATGAGTAGGCGCTTGTCTTTTCAAAACCAGTTAATTTTTGCTAATTTCATCAACCAGTTTTTTTTGCAATAATAAAAATGTTTTCAATAATCCCGAGGATATGCGTCTGCAACATTAAGACAGCTTGTTCTAAAAATTTAGCTAAAAATTAAAAGAAACATAAATAATTATTTTGTAGTAGAAGTTTTAAATCCTAAAGACTACATTCACAAGTTCCCTTAAAATTGTAAAACTGTGGTGAACAGACGTGAAAATGGGTAGACCAATAAAAGATGGAAAAATTGAAATTGTGACGATAATTGACCGCATCAGAGATAGCGAATCTAATAAGAAATGTCGTTTAGTGGTAGGTAGAAGTTAATTCTCTAATGTATGAAGGTAATGAGAGTAATTGACAAGTAGTCAAATATGTAGTAGACCGGGGAAAAGCTGTGCAGTTAATGTTTAAATCCATCTACTGAGTTTGAGTATTAGAAATATTAAAAGTAAAATAAAGTGCGTCATTTAATACCTTACTATATGCTTGTTTGTATGTGTCTACTTTGTAGTATTATTACGGTTTTTCGGGCAAAGATACTACGGTGTTAGAATGTCGAGGAAACATTAAAATCATTTGAATTAGTAAATTAAAGAAACTTTATTAGACGTAATTTTTATAAATAAATTCGCCAGAAAGCCTACTGCGTAGGCATATTCTAAATACTTAACCGGAAAATTTTTAATTGAAAAAAATCGATTAAAACTTCGTAATGAATACAACGACCAACCGAGTTGGTCTAGAGGTAAATTCGTCGCTGTGAGTCAGCTGTTTAACAGCTGATTTTTGGAGGCGAATGTTCCTGGTTCAAATCCTAGTAAAGGCAGTTTCTTGTACGGATTTGAATACTAGACAGTGGTTAGGCCTACTGTTGTACTTTGATGGTTCGGGTTCAATTAACCATACTCTCTCAGGAATGGTCGGTCTGGGTCAGTACAAGACTAGACCTACACCTCATTCACACGTCATACACATCATCCTCATCTCTTTGGGACATGGGTCATGGTCAAGTTAAATATGAAACTGCACGCAGTTATTATAAATCACAAGCTGGAGAGAATGGTCATTCGTGATTTTATTTTTGTTTCTTTTGCTGATAAATGTTTTAGATTATGTAGATTCTTATTTTGAATATTTTTTTATTTTCCTTTTCATCCTATAGCCCATCTAGACTATTTTTTCTTTTAGGGTATCTGTTTCAGATACTTTTGTATTGGGAGTGCTAATTAAAATAAAATATTTTGAATCACTTATGTTTCTCTCTGGTAGGCATACAATTCGGAACGGGATACGTCAGCATCTGAAGTACCTGGTCTATGTTTATCACTTGAGCGGGGATTTGGTCGGAGCAAACCTGCACATGCGCATGTTTGCTTCTGACAGAATTTTCATCTTTGCCCCGAGAAACCGTTTGAAAATTACATCATTCTGGCAACAATGAAATGAAGGCACTTTCCTTCTTTTTTATTGACACTTGAGTACAAACAGTGACTTTTTACACACAATATTTTATCGATGTTATAGTCATGTGGTAAAAATTGTGTAAGTTAGTTACTTAGATTTTAGGTCTATCTTCAGGAGTTCGTCTATCTGGTTACATGCTCTGCCCACAATTAAAATTGTCATTTAAACATTTATATTTATCTCGATTAGGTGTCAAATACAAAGAGTAAAAATATGATTTTTGTTAAATGTATAGGGTTTCTCAAAATAACATGCCAGCTACTTTCTGCAATTCATCTGAATTCAAGTTTCAGTTCTAAACTATAATTTTATTTTAAATAAACGAAATTTATTAGGCCTACCATTTTTACGATTCGGCCAACTATGGAACGCGTTTCAATTGTATCTTCCTCGAGCTTGTATCTTTGTCCAGCATTTCCTCATACATTGGCTGTATTGCTCTTTCCTCTCCTCAGTCCAGTCATTTCTGTTTTTAGCTTTGGGTTTTCTTTGAAGCCTTGGTGCTTTTGTAGGTTCCTCTTGAACGTATCACGTTCGAAGATGTCCTGATATGTTATCCCACAATCCTCGAGATGTCTGCCACCTCATTGAATCTTTCCCTTATCGCTTTCTTGTCTTGAAAGTACCTACTTCAAGATTTGATTGGACAATTTCGCTGGATTCATCCGTGCCACGTGTCCGCAAAGTTAATTCTTATTTTACTCATTACGTTGGTGATTTTACCACCCTATATTTTCCTCATAATCTTTTTTTCCTTGAACTCCAATTTCTCGACGAGGCCTTTCTTACTTAATGTGACGCTTTCCGCTGCGTATAAGGCCTCTGGTACGATGACAATGCAGTAGTGTCTGATCTTGGGACTCAAAGATAATTATTAATTTTTTGCTATTGACTAAACACCTTTAGTGAGTTGGTATGCTACTTCCATGTTACTCGTGCGTGATATGAAGCCTTCTCTTTAGTAGACCTAATCTATTTTTATTTTAACCAATTATTAAAAAGAATTAGTAAACATACGCTTTGTTTAGAACAACGCGTTTACCAAATAAGGAGACTTAGTAAAAATTAGGCTACAGATTTCTGTTCTGAGTTATTTAATTGCTTTACGTTTTTAAGAAACTTTACATCCGGAAAAACTAGGTTTGTAGCTTTGAAAAAGCAACAGCCTAATAAAAATAGGTAGCCTAACGCTACATCTTGATAAATTTCTGCTACATTGGCCATGGAAGCCTGCATAGTACAAGTAGGCTAGCTAATATTTGTCGTTTAGGTCAACAGCCAAAAGACTAGTTTGAACCTCTAGAGGTTTTACTAAGTAAAAACTAGGAGTGAGGTGGTTTACTACTGCCTTCCTCACTGAGTTGAAAGAGCATGCTTATCAGCATGCCAGGCCCTCCGAAAAGCACCTAGTTTCCACCTGCAAATGACATCTTCACTTTACTCACCACAGGCTGTATAGTGAAATTCATTACTCTCAGAAAAAATAACTCTCACTAGTGTCTTTTACACCTCGACCTTTTCTGTTCTTAAATAGTTCAGTCATATAATTGGCTGACTATTTGACAAGAAACAGAGCAATTTTTTGTAGCCCTGGAACCAGCAGATCGAGTGCAATTAATGTAACACTCCACCTGCCTGTTATGGGCAATAGCTAATATTTTATAAAAAAAAATAAACATAGGCTTATTAATTAATTAATTAATTATTAATTTATTGAAAATATAATTAGTGACCTAATTAATTATTGTATGCTAATAAGAAATAAATAAATAAAACTAACTAAAAATAAATTATTGACGTAAGCTATAAATCATTTTAATAACTTATCTATAACTGAATTATATTTGTGCAAAATTAAGCAGCCTAATTTTATTAATTTGATAATGAATAATAATTATTTGATAATGAAGTATCTGTGAGTTCATAGTGAAATAGCAATTCACAAAATTGCAGCAGTGATCATCTGAAATTTAGGTCGAAGTATAAAATAAACGGGAGCAGGAGCCGTGTAGGGCGATAAAGGTAGAAGAGGAAGAAGTTTTGTTATTACGTATACTTAACAAATTATAATTCATTCGATACAAACAGAATACTGAATTTCAGTGTGATGTAATAGATTTACGTAATAAGGTTGGCTAGAACAGAAATGGCATGGCATGTTAAACAGTGAACGAATGAGTAGAATGTGTAGAGATGGTGAATGTCGCCAGCGACGGGTCGGTTTCTCTCTGACGCTCCACCGTGTGATCACCGAGTCCTCGTTGCAGTGCTACTATTGGTCGGATGGCTTCTTTAATCCCATTGGTTGAACGGGCGAGGTCCTGACCCCATTGGTCCCCCCACCATCCTTGACACCACCGAGGGCTTAATTTCTCCCCGACAGCAGCAACGAGCGAAGCAAGAAGTCCCGGGATAAATAAAATGCCATCAAAGGGAATTAAATTCGCATCTGTGTAAAGTGCGGCGGATCTGAAACCCCGGCTTAACTTACTCTCTTCCCTTCCGTAGCTACGCTATAAACATTAAAGCACTCTTAACGTTTCGCAATGAATCGATATCAACAATCTCACTCGGGCTGCTCACCTCTCGCTTCCTCCCTTCCGACTACCCAAACCGAACGCCCCACCACCCAGATATTATAATGAACGGGAACCCTTCGGCGGCAACAATTCTGTTCTTTAAACTTTAAAAGGGATTTAATACAGAGTCAATGTTATTAGAGGCGACAACGATGACGCGAATCACATCGTTTATTTATACGGAATAATGAACATTAATAAAGAACATTATTACCGTACTCTATCTGTAAATTAAGTAATTAATCGATCAATCAATTTATGGATAATTAACTGCGACTAATTAAATCTGTTTAATCACAAGAATTAACTTTATTCTATTTTAATTTCATTCACAAAGTTAGGCCAAATATAGTGGATCTCTTGATATGTAAACACTTAAGTTCGTGCACTTTTGTGAATGTGTGTGTGTAGTACATAAAAGAAGGTGAAAAATCCTCAACGACTTACATAATATAGCTTGTTTCAACAGTTTTCTAACGAATAAGTAAGCTAAAGTATTTGAATTATTAGTTTATTTTCCAAAATAAATTTTAAAATAAAAAATTTCGACGGCTGCAATCTCTCGTCAGTTTTTATTAGAAGTTAATTCTTTTGTCAGTAGGCGATGATGTGTGCTAAAGAAGTCTGTTCTTGAATTACATTAATATTTTACAATTAAACTGTATACAATTAAACTGGGTTTTTGTACCATAAAGGTTGATGGAACGAAGAGAAAATATTTAGACCACTGCCATCAGCTGAAGCCACTAGCGTAACCGAATAGTTACATCGCTGACTGAGATACGGAGACGAATTCTTTGGATTTCTTTTACAATCTCTCTGTTTTTTAGTTTATTTAAAGTCGGATCTACAGCTTGGTCACATTAGTGACTCCTGTGGGTTATGAAACTGGAGCGGCGGGTTTTAAATTGTAATTATTTCTAGACCCTAACCGGAAATCGAAACTGGGACCTTCCGCTTTGTAAGTTAGCAGGCTAATTACTATGGCACGGAGGCGGCCATGTTTTATAACCACACTGATTATATTTTTATTTTGAACAGTGGTAGGCATAATTATTGGAAAAGTAAAATATTTTAAATAACAAAACCACCTTCTCGGAATGTTGAAAGATAAATTATAACGTTTCCTCAATTATTTTCATCAGTACTGAAGTACTGTTGTACTTCAAAGCAGGTTACTCCGGTGCGAGTTAATCATATCTTAGAGTTCGAAAGAGCTGATCCTTCTTTTTAAAGTTGACCTACCACATTACAGCTTCAGTGTGAAGTGAATCCCGGCTTAATTAGATTTTTGGAAAAGTAAAATAATTTAAAATTTACGTAGAGTTTATATTTATTGTTCGAATGTTTTTCTAATTATTATTACAGTTTCTTTACACAATCCATCAAACGCACTTTTGCCCCACCGGTAGTGCAAAAGTTCGAATCTGGTGGGGCAGAAGTATTCAGGCAAAAAAATTCAGAATTAAATTTAAAATTAAACTATATTTAATTCAGAATTAAAATCTTTAACTATTTGTTAAAAATTTTAATAGAAATTCATTTAACAAATTAGTCTACTACAATAGGAAATTGCTGTATTACTACTTACATAGTAATGTCATTTGTTAAAATAAACATTCTTACTGATATCTTATAGAAAATAAGTTAATTGGTGTGTGCCAAAATTAATTATACTGTATTCATTCAGTAAATCCTAAATATTTCAAAGAGTGCCGAAATAAAAAAATATAGGTAGTAGGCCTATATATTATAAATAATAATAATATATTTTATTGTTATAACATAAACATTTTTAGAAATGAATTTCAGGTAAAATAATAATAACATAGATACAATTAAAAAACAGAAAAAAGTTTACTAAAAATAAATATGGCGCCGCTAACAAAATCCGAGGCTTGAGCGCCAGCACCGAGTCAAGACAATACACACATGAAAGTACAGATTGAGCTAGAGCGTTAAAAGTCACAAGTCACAATAGGGACAAATTACAGAGTAATCAATAAAACACCTTATTTTATTTCATTTGTTTATTATTAATAATAGCGTTAATAAGCAAGTTATTTAATGAAATTGTTTTTTTTATTCATATATTTACTGTATTTATTTTTGGTTTAACGTCCGACTGTTCTGCAATTATCCTATTGCTAATGCAGACGGTGAAGGATGAAATGATTTTTTTGTAACGTATAAAAATATCCCGCGCCTGAATGTCATTCGAACCCAAGACCGCATGATGAGAGCACGTTACCAACTACGCCAATGCGGCCGGCGTATTCATTTATTTAATGTCGCATCAAAATCAAAGGTCATTAGCGATGACGTTGGGGTGTAACTATAGGTGGAGGATGAAATTATTTTTTTGTAACGTATGAAAATATGGCGTGCCAGGGTGGGATTCGAACCCACGACCGTATGATGAGAGGCGAGCACGTTATTATTATTTAATTTTAATTTTAAAATATCCCTAAAAATATTACTGGTTTTGATCCATTCATCCAGATCTTTAAGTAAGTTGTATGTGAACACATTTAAAGTAAAATTATTTGATAGTTTGTTTAATAATTGGTTTTATAAACAAACTGTCTCCTACAAACATTAAGATCCGTAAGAAAAAATACATATTTTTTTAATTGTTTCGATTTCATGTTACCATAAATAAAAATCTTAATAGTTTTCCCGGGTGAGAACCTAGTATTTTATTTCAATATATGAGGTGTTTTTCGTAACAAAAAATCCTCTAGAAAGCTAAAAAAAACACAGGATTTTAAACGATAAACTAATTTGATAAAATTATTCAGTTGATCAGTTAACAAAAATGTACATTATTTGAGGTTGCCTACAATAATAATTGTTTAATTTAAAAGAAATCTAATAAAATAAAATATCGCCAGTGAAATTCTGTAATAAATTATCACATAGAAAACAGTCAGAGTAATTAAAAGTTTTTCCTTTCTATAACGAGGGGTAAGGAGAAGTATGCAAAACGGAAGTAACAAAAAATAAAGCTTAAAGTAATGGTTGAAAGGTAGTAAGTGTAGTACAATAAAATACAGTAAGTAAGAGAAAGGAGCCTGGAAGCAGCAATCGCGCTTACGGGTCGAGGCTCTGCATACCAGCACCTCCACCAAACGAACGGTGGTTCTCTCAACCGACCACCCCATGTACCCGACCGTTGCTGGTGCTGTCAAATCATAGGTTGCCATGGCAACAAGTCGTCCATCACTACCAGCGATTGCCTGCCGGCGATCGTGGTATCTCCTTCTCTGGCTTTTCCGCCGTGTTATTTACCACTTTATAATAAAGCGTGGGCTTCCTTCGTCCCGTCCATCTCCACGAGCATAAACCCTAAAGATATTCCTACTATACACATTTAGATCCCGAATCTGTCAGTAAAGTGCCGCTTTACATTTTTACGAGGATAACATTTTGCAAACTGATAAAAGGAACAAAAGAACGGTATCCTTACTCAGCTGTATCTAGTCAAAATTGACTTGGACAACACTCAATCTACTAAGTAACTTGTTTTCAATTTAGCACAAAATTACAAATTCTGAGCCAATTACAACAAATGATTTTTATTAGCATTAACGTAACGTAGAGATACTCCATGTTGTAACGTTCAACCTTAGGTGGTTATTTTATTACACGTAGGCTAAATATATTTTAATCTGAAAATCTTATAGAACATAATATATCAATTAATAAATAAACTCAGATAATTAGTAATACTTAGCTTTGTTTAATGAAATCCAACTATTTAATATAACTACGTTAATTAATATGTTGATTGATAATTTATAAGATTTATTCAAGCCTTTGGCCATTTACATAAAAAATTAAACTTTGCTCTTTGAGCCCTAGATTTAAATTCATCATAATATTTTGACATTTTTATAGTTTAACTATTAAACTATTATAGTTAAACCTCTGTAAAGCGACCACCATAATTTTAAGAGTAAATTGATATTTTTGAGGGGTGGTCGCTTAATAGGGGTATAGAATACATTGGTCTTATGAGTAGCATAATAAAATCGGTTCCGCAAATATTCGGTGGGAGAGAGGGGGTGTCGCTGAATAGGGGTGATCGTTAAGAGAAGTTTAACTGTAGACTATATAAAATTTTTATTATTCATAAATCAACATTTCAAACAATAAAAATTTTATAAATAATTAGCCTAATGAATATTATGCATACAAATAAACGAAAACATTTTAAAAAAATTATTTAAATAATTAAAATAACTCTGTAATGTAATTTAATTAAAATAACCTTTCTTAACATTTCAATGAATAAAAATTTCATAAGTACAACATAGTTGTACTCATACAATGTAGCTACAACGATTGGTAATAACGTAGGCCCTATTGTAATGAAATTCCATTTTACTAAATACTAGCTTACTCCTTCCCAACTGTATGGCTTTGATTTTAAACTAGTTAATTGCATAGCAATTAAAAAAATGTACTACCATATAGCCTAAAGAAGGAACTTTGCTGATTGTATATTACAAAAAAATTAGCCATTGTTCTGAGCCCCAAACTCGGAAATTTATGACTTTTTCATACGACTTAGTTCCTCAGTTGTTTTGTTGTTTAGGTCATCAGCCGAGAGGCTGGTTTGAAGCTTTACTAGGTAAAACGAAGAGTGTGGTGGTTTACCTTCCTCACTGATTGGAAAAGTATGCTTATCAGCATGCCCTGCCCTCTGAAAAACATCTACTTTCCACCCCGCAAATGACACCTTCACTTCATTCACTATAGGGCCTGGCCGTATAATGAAATTCATTACTCACAGAGGAGATAACTCTAACTAGTGTCTTTTACACTTCTACCTCTTCTGTTATTTAATAGTTCAGTTATATAATTTGCTTACCATGCGGTAAGAAACAGAACTATTTTTTGTAGCCCTTGAACTAGCAGATCGAGTGCAAATAATCTAACACTCCACCTGCCTGTTATGGGCAAATAGTTCGTCTATAAACGCATAAAAGAAATAGATAGTAAAGAATTTTCACAGTAAGAAGAACAAACTTATACGGAGTGTGACAGATGAAACTGAGTGAAATAATTTTAGACCTGTCCGGGAATCGTATCCGAGAAGTCCCGGTTTCGATTCCTGGTCAAGTCTGGAATTTTTTATCACCATTTTCATCTACTTCCCTTAATCGTCTGCATTAGCAGTAATTCGCGAAACTGTCGGACGTAAAAGAATGTTAGGAAGTAGAGAAACTGGGTAAATTATCTCTTTATCTCCAAGGTTTGTAAAATATAAACTTTTTTTTAGCTTTTATTTGTTATCGGGAACTGTAGGCCTACATTGTTGACAACAACCCAATTTGATCACTGCTTTTTGCTGTATTTTTTTGACGTAGATTAGACATGGGTTTGAACAGGGACCCCCAGTAGAGTTTTTTCATGGATGGCTGTCAACTGGTCACCATACAAAGTCGCTTGTCCAACCGGTGTTACTTAATAAATAGTAGCGACTTTCTACCAGTTGACTGACTGGGCTGGCCCGAAGGCCAAAATATAAACTTTTAAATTTTTTTATTTTTTCCTTAGCACCAAGATGGAATATACTACAAAATTTCAATTCTCTAGCTCTCTACAAGGGAGGAGACTATTTAATAAAGTTATTTTATTCTAATTAGAATAAATTTTATTCGATGTCAGTTTAAAATTAAACGTACCTATAAAAAATTTATATGAAAGGTAAATCAAATGGTTTTCGTTTAGCAAAACATGAATATAATTAGACTTGATCTAAATGAACCTTATTTGACATAGAGTGATTGATTAGCGTAAACTGAAATTGATTAAATTAGACCTGTTGGTAGGCTATAATGTAGGGCTCTACTAACAGAGAAGGGTCCTATATAGGATACACAGAACAGCGATAAGACAAGCGATCTTCTGTTAATGTCATGTACAGATGAGCCGGCACCCTACCGTTAGTGTTGAATTACTGTATACCTATTGGAAACATACACCTAGCAAAACATAGGTTGTCAGAAAATTAATTGATGAACTAATGTGATAAATAAAATCTGTTTGTTGTTGTTTGTATATGAAACTAAGAGGGAATTTTTAAATTTATAACGAAAGCAAATAAGCTACATGTTTGGTATGTTATCCATCCAGGAGTTTTGATTTTATTATTTTATAGACCTATATAGAAAAAAAACGAAATCTTTTTCACCTAATAATTTCTACATTGTCTGTATTACCATTAAGCGAATAACTGTATATATAACTAATCATATTCAGATTTCAATACGATTTCTCTTATCATAGTTATGGTTGAAGTTGTTTTTGGTAAACAATTCTGAATTTATTTATTTGAACCCACCGGGTTGGTGTAGAGGTAATCAGCTGTTGGTGAGGTAAAATCAGCTGTTATACAGCTGATTTTCGGATACGAAGGTTCCTGGTTCAAATCCTAGTAAAGGTAGTTACTTTTATACGGATTTGAATGATAGACAGTGGTTTCCGATGTACTTTGATGGTTGGGGTTCAATTTTTTTTCTTTTTTGTTTAACGTCCGACTGTTCTGCAATTACTGCTAATGCAGATGGTGAATGATAAAATGATTTTTGTAACGTATGAAAAAATGCCGTGCCTGAATGGGATTCGAACCCAAGACCGCATGATGAGAGGCGAACACGTTACCAACTTCGCCAATGCGGCCAGCGTTTTTGATTAACGGCCGGCTGGGGTTCAATTAACCATACTCTCTCAGGAATGGTCGACCTGAGTCTGTACAAGACTACACCTCATTTACACGTCATACACATCATCCTCATCATCTCATTGGGTTATGGGGTTGCTTATTGTTCTGAATTGAGCAGATTGCAACGTACACATATTAGTAATTAAAAAAAAAACATTTGAGTTTCCTCGTCCAGCCCCAAGGAGGCCGCAACCGCCTTACCAACCAAAAACGCTCCGCCTGGCCACTTGATCCGACATCAGCAAACAACCCTCCACCTCCCTCGGAACTGTTTATATAATACTACAAGGGAAATGTCGGGTTAAAAAAATTTACATACTGTCTGCGGGGCGTGGAAGGACCCCGTAGCCTAATTCCCCTCTCGCTGTCACTGACCTACACTCACTCTCTCACTTTCATTCATCTCTTTCATCACCAGCTGAGGAAATTAGTGTACCTACCTTACCTACTGAGATGGGGTAAGGATTGATTCACTGTGGGAGAGGGCGATCCCGCTGATCTCCATATGTCTCCTCCCTCTGCAGTCTCCCAACCACCCTCTTCGCAAACTGAGCAACGAACTTCCAGTTCTCCTCACCCCGCAGCATCACTGCTCCTACTCTCTCTGGAATCCACTGTGCAACGCCTATCTTCTCAGATATTTCCATTCTGTCGAGGCCAAAATAGGACATCTTTCAAAAAATGCGCAATGGACTCCTTCTCTTTACTGTCGCACAGTCGACATTTATTTGAGTTTCCTAGAAAATGTTAAGTGTACAGTTTTACGGATAAGTTTATTGGTTAATAGTGTTTTTAATTTGATGAATTTACTTGAATCGTTGGTAAGTTTGGTGGACTGCTTCATTTATGTACCGGATGTTAAGGTATGTAAACATTCGGTAGAGCGTTTACTAATATGTTCTGAGTAATTTGACTATAACCATTGCAGTTTGGCCGTAACCGAAGGTTTCAAGCAGCCGTAGATCTGAAATCTCGGTACTACTACATTGATTTTTGTATAACCTAATGAAGAAAATACACTTCCATTTGGAATCACGATTCTTGCTAACTCCATTCGCTGGATAGCGCAAACTGAATGGTTTGATATCGCTCAGCAACAAGGGTATTAGACCTATCTATCTAGATATTTTTAGTTACTCAGTAATATAAATTTAAAAATGAAACATCACGAAAAGTAAAATGGTAAACTTTTCATAATTATAAAACACAATTCCAGTAATCTATTAAATTCTAAAAAAAAAATTATTTATTCGGTTGAAATAGTCTAATCCCATAAAAGTTTCTGTGACTAATTTTTTAAATTTTGCTTAATAAATAGTTATATTTAGTAAATTATAAAGAAGAAATCCGTTTTGATAATTTGTTCTTTTAAACAGAGGTCTCAGTTATGGTTTAGTATCATCTCGGCAGCTAAAAATTTAATTTTTAAATGGTTTGTTTAATTTTTTTCAGGTTTGTTATCAGGAACTAAGATACGATAAGCCCTCGTATAAAAATGTTGCTATCAGGAATTTGGGTAGGTATAACAAGTGTATTGTTTGTATCATTTTAAAGTATAAATTGCCGTAGAATACTTCAGCATTATAGTAGCATTGCTATTAGGCCTATAGTAATTCTCATAATTTCCAGAATCTATGTAAAACCCAATCAAGAGTTTCGTGTAAAACCACCAGTTTAGAATGAGGTAAATTAGTGTAGTAATTGCCGGCCGCATTGGCGTAGTTGGTAACGTGCTCGCCTCTCATCATGCGGTCTTGGGTTTGAATCCCATTCAGGCGTGGCATATTTTCATACGTTACAAAAACATCATTTCATCCTTCAACGTCTGCATTAGCAGTAATTGCAGAACAGTCGGACGTTAAAAAAATGTAGTAATTAGACAATAAGTTATAAATACAGCAAACTGTCATCAGAGAAAGGGTGTATAATTTTAGGAGGGCATGAGTTTTCCCTCGTTGAACCTATCACCTCACCTTCGTCTGTCAACCTTCAGCCAATCGGCGGAGTGGTTCTATTTTCTGAAACAACTTGGTTGAACCTTGTAAAAGTTGGTGACTGGTCAACCAGGCGTTTCACGGTTTTAGGAGAATGTCAATTAGGGTAGTCCTTTGGGGATTCAGCTAGAAAAAGGTTAATCAAGAACCAGGAGCAAATAGATTTTACAGTAGGTGAACGTCGCGTCGGGAGATAAAGAAGGACGAGGAGTAATAGAAGAAGAAATAGTTGGAGGTACTTATTAGAATTATTTATATCGTTTTGTCATAAGGGTTTTAAGCTTATTTTTGTCAAAGTTGCGAAACAAAAGGTTGGATATGTTTATGGTTTATACTAACAGGTTAGGAGCAGCTAAGTGTAATAAACCATAAAATAGTCTATATCAGCATAGTTATGTGTTTATTTATCTAATTATTTTTATATATTAGATTAAATAATTTTCTTACTAATGTTTCTCGTGCTTTTTCAATAGTACTGTTGCCCAACATGATTTAATTATTCATATAATCAGGTGCATACAGTATTTGCACACACTAGGCAATTTGCGGTGGTGTATGTTGATAATTTTATTATTAATAATCACTGTCTTTAGTAGTTTTCGGTGTATTTACACCAGTATAATTGAGAAAAAATTAATTAACTTTATCATTTTTACTGATTTTCATTATTATCACTTACTCACGATTTAAGGATCTCTCCGAGATATTGGCAAAAAAATGTATAGAATTCCTTGTTTACAAATAGTCAATAAATTATTCCATTCTACTGTTTGACTGAGATACTTCATGATTCCTCAAACCATGTTCTGTAATAGCTCTTTTTCTTGACATGAACTTGTTTCTCTTTACCCGGTTCTTGACTCATTGCATGAACAGAAGTATCTTTATAGACGTGAAAATAAATACAAAAAGGAAACTGGTTATCAGACTTTCAATTTAGTCATTAGTTCATCAACAAAGGGGACGGTGAGCCAAGATAGAATATGACAATTAATTAGTTAGACTTTTATTGGGGAGGTAAATTATTTTAGGGTCAGGATTTGTAGTGGAGTAGTTGGATGGTACGGGGTGCGTCAGAAATATTTCGATTCGGGTTAACACGCGCCGCGCATCTTTACAACGGTGCTAGCACCGCTTGTTGCTCGCCAAACGATCCCCTCAAGGACTGAGGAACGCAAAGAGGGGTACGGTTACGGGTCGTAGGTCTTCATTCACATACACGTTCCGAATGCAGTAAACAACTACGGAGTACGAAGCAGCACTACTACATATGGGGATCACTCTCAACTCCCTACTCCTTGCTCTCTCTCACTCTCTTTGTGTACAAAGGCCACGCGATCAATACAAACAGCAACCAGATTATGTTTTATCAGACCCTATCATTACTGACATCATCGGCTCACCGTCAATTTCACAAAATAATTTATCTAATTGAAATCTAATTTTTTTACAATGTTTATTTATCATCCAAATAATTCCGATAAAACAAAATAAATTTTTTTGGAAATTTATTTAAAGATTTTGGATATTCTATTAAGCAACAAATAAGTTCTATTTGTGTTTGGTTATAATTTTTTAAACCGATAAATGCAGACAGGTCGAGTCGATATGGCGAATAAGTAGTAGGCCTATAAAGCCGAGGCTTAGTTTCAATTCTGACAAGGGAATGGAAAATTTTCATATCTTACCAAATTGCCTAAATTTACTTCACATAACTTCTTATTTCAATGCTCTACATAATTTTATTTCTGTCACCGTCGTCCCCTTTGGTTAAGTACTGTGGTTCCGGCTATCAAAGCTTCCGACTTAGCGACAAGGGATTTTTTTTAACGTCCGACTGTTCTGGAATTACTGCTAATGCAGACGGTGAAAGATGAAATGATTTTTTGTAATGTATGAGAATATGCCGTGCCTGAATGGGATTCGAACCCAAGACCGCATGAACGACAGAGGGAACCGCTAATAGTTCCGAAAGGGGCGGTAGGCCTATGGCGGCGTACCGACAGAGGCCTTTGTCGCCAAGGTCAAGAACAATAACCGCCCCCCTACTACAGCGCTATCTGTGACTATATAAGGAGCGCTCCACTGAGCCAAGGAGATTCAATTCCGATCCAGACAGCATCGACGAGACTTCCTACATCGGCGCACGGCTACGGGACTCCAACGAGGACTCATCGATGACCCTGCAAGAGAGAAGATGATGCTTGCGCTTACCGACACGACACCGTAAGCCGTCGATCGGGCCCACAGCGGTCCCTTGACCGAACCTTACGCCCACCGGGTCCGTCGAAGCAGCCATCGACGCACTACTGCGAGGGAAGAAGATGACGTCTCCGCTAGATGACGACACGCCGTGTCGCCCAGCCCCTCGACCGCCACGACGACTACGACTACGCCACGACGCTTCGCCAAGATGACCACCGTTTAAACGGTCCTTTTCAGGGCCACCAAAAAGGTGGCTTTTGGTGCCAAAAAGGTGGCTTTTGGTGCCAAAAAGGTGCCTTTTAATGTCCCCCATCCGGTGACTTTTCGTTAATTTATTACTTAGAATTTAAATTTAGGTCAGCTTAAAATAACTTTTTGGTAGGGAAAATTTATCTATAGTTACTTGAGTCACGAGTTTGCTTTTGTTTGCATCGAGGGGTAAAGGGGGAAACGCATCAGTGTGCATGCGCGACTGTTTTAATTCCAGTACAACAAACACAACTTATAGTAGCCTTTACCCAGAGCATAGTATACAATATATCGCGGAACCTTTTTAGTTGGTTAACTGTACGAATACAACTATTTGTTACTGTAAACAGAAATGTTAGTTTCTCGAAAACGTGAATAGAGTATTCACAGTGCTAAACAAAATCTAATATGCAGTGTAATAACGCTGTGAAGTTAAGGCTAAACAAAAATACCTTTCCCTGCCTCTTAACAAAAGCCATGAGCGAGTGGCTAACTACTGTGATGTTTCTCTTTCCAATTTATTAATTCAAAATATAAAGAAGGCAATTAAAGACGTAAAGAAGCTATTCTTTTTCAATAGTTTTGTTAACACCTGGTAAAAAAGGGAAACGGTTATGTAGATACTAGTAAGACTGATAGTGAAGACGCCGGTGACAGCGATAGTCAAGAAGGCGATTCATTCGGAAAAAATTTTGTTCCAGTAAAATTAGGTAATTACAGTAAATCAAATATTTCTAGTCATGTAATTAAGCTACAGGCAATATATTTGTACTATAATTATAAAAATAATATATATAATAATAATAATAAAACTTTATTTCTCATTTTTCTTTTAACAAATATCTTTATCTAAGTTTTAATCGAGCATAACCGGATTCCCAGTTGTCTGCCGGAGTTGCATACTGTTTTATTCCTCATCAACAGATAAGCATTTGATTAAACAAAATCACACTGATAGTTCTTATCTACAATATTAATTGCTGCTATCCGTCTTTGCCTTATCTGTTAATGTAAAACTCCACGAAATAATCTCATTTTCCAAAGAAAAAATGGACAATATTTTCCTTACAAACTTCCTAAATTAATATTATTTATAATTTATACATTGGTCTATTAGAGACATTCACTTCATCTCACTCACGCACGCATACACACACATCAAACACATCACTCACCCACATTCACTTAACTATTCACATCATTTAACTATTATATTCCCTTACCAAATCTTTCCTGTAATTCCACGAATTTCTCACATACACAATCAATTTAGCCCAATCACTACCATTTAATAAATCTACAACTTGCTCTTCTGCAAGATATCTGGCCCCAAACACTGTTAATCTTATCTCCACCAGTATCGGGCATCTGCCAATAAAATGCATAGCCTAATATCTTCAGCTTCCCTTAAATTACACAGTGTACATAATAACTGTACCCCCTCTCTACCTGGCCTATGATTTAACTGCCACAGTGATCCTCTAGTTCGAAAAATTATCGAAATATCATTTCTATTCAGCAACACATTTATATAATTATTACTTCCCAAATCCCAACTTAACTGATTAAAAATGGAATGAAATTGTGATCTTCTCGCCCGCATAATAACTGTTTCTCTATAACTTATTCTCATAGAATTTATAAGGTATTGTAATTGTGTCTTCCATTCATTAGCTCCATTCACACCTTCACTTACTTCACATGCATACCTTTCACCCAACTCCTTCCATTCCTTAAACCATCCTACATTCTTTTCAATAATTTTTGTTGCTATAACGCGCGGTAGTCGGTGGTTCTCTAACTTTAAAATTTTCAAAATATAGGACACGTGCAATGAAAACAAATAATAATATAGCCGCTCCCTACCTGTTTCCAAGTATACAATATAATTAGGTGTAGACTGCGGAAGCGAGAACATCTTCTTTATAAAAAACCTCTGTAGCGCCTCTATTTCTTCGTAGGGCTTATATCCCCATACCTGTCCTGCATAACTTACTATCGTCCTAGTTACAGCATTGTAAACTTCCCATTTACTTTTAACTGGTATTTGCTGAGTCATTATACCTTTCCATGTACTATTGAGGCCTGATTTTGCGGCCGCCACCTTCTCCCTTATATGCTCTGCAAAATTTAAACTAGGAGTAAAAGTAACGCCCAAATATTTATATTTCTTTACTATTACAATTTGTTCATTTCCCCAATACCATTTTTCCCTCTTCGCAAGTCTACCTCATTTTCTGAATACCATGGCTCTTGTTTTTTCCATATTTACGCGCAAAGCCCACCTATCACAGTAACTTTTTACATTATTTATCATTCTCTGTAAGCCCTTCACTGTTGAGGCCATTACCACTAAATCATCAGCGTAAAGTAACCCCCTAACGTTCAGTTCATCTATCCAAATGCCCTCCTCTAAATTATCTATCAGGTCATTGATATAGAGAGAGAAGAGCGTGGGCGATAACACGCAGCCCTGTCTTACGCCACACGACGTTTCAAAAGCGTCCGTTAATCCATGCGCACACCACACCCGCGCACAAGTACATTTATATATTTCTTTAATAATATTTACAAATTTAAAAGACAATCCCAACTCCCATAATTTATATAACAGTGCCCCTCTGTCAATTGTGTCAAAGGCCGCTTTAAAGTCGACAAACAAACAATACAATTTCGCTCCCCTACCCTGCAATTTTAGTTTTATTAAATTGTGTAAGGTGAAAATGTTATCAACCGTAGAATACCCTTTCCTAAATCCTGCCTGACACTCATTAATAATTTTATTTTTATCTATCCACTTTTGTAATCTAGCTAGTAAAATCCCTGAAAATAATTTTGCAATAGTGTTTATGAACGCAATATCTCTATAGTTCTGTTCCAGTGTTACATCACCTTTCTTAAATATAGGAAATATAATTGATTCTGAAAAATTATCTGGCATAGTCCCTGTCTCCAAAATCCTATTGTAAAAATTTAATAGTACCATGAAAAAATTTTCTGGCGCTGCCTTATAAAATTCCGCTGGCACACCGTCAGTTCCAGGCGCTTTATTCTCCTTAGTTTTCCCAATAGTCGCCACCAGTTCCAAGTAACTGATAGGAGCATCCATATCCCTGTCCTCTCTGTAAGGGACTGCATAAGCGACAGGAGTAGCAGATCTGCCCACAGCTAATAACCCCTGAAAATACTGTACCCATCTTTCGGCCTGAATGTCCACTGAGCATCTATAATTAGTTCTTTTAAAAATCTTAATCAGCTCCCAGAAATCCTTCGAGTCTTTTACATTACGCAATTTTTCTGTTAACCCACTAAAAAATAACTTCTTTTTGTTTCTACAAAGTCTACCATAATGTTTTTTCTGTTCTAGATATTTACATCTTGTTTGATCACAATTACTTATCCTATATAATTTTAAACATGCAAATACACGTTCTCTTGCTTTCTTACACTGCCAATCAAACCATATTTCCTTGCCTGGTCTAACAATTTTCCCTTTACTTAAAGCATCCCTTCCTGCCGCTTCATATATCCAACTACGTATTTCTGTCATTACCACATCCATGTCCCCCAGCAAAGGAGCACCGCGCACTGATCTCTCCAAAGATTGCCTGTACCGCCCCCTATCCACTTTTGACCACATAAGTCTTGGCACCGGCAAAAGCTCATCCCCCTCCTGCGCACGCCAATTCCACTTTAACTTAACCTCGATTGGTAAATGATCAGAAAACTCCTCAGAACCCACCTGGAAGTCCTCCACTATTCCCAATAAATCGGATGAAACACAACATAAATCGATAACAGAGCTACCCATAGCCCCAATGAACGTACACTCCCCTTGCCTATCACTCTTGGTTCTTCCATTCAACACACATAAATCAAACATATCATACATCTCAAGCACTCTACGACCCCGATCATTCACCACACTATCCTTTGAGTACCTATAAGTACTTAAATCCCAATCCCCCTCAACTACCTCTTCCAGTAAAACTTAGCTATCTGCAATTCGACCATTAAAATCTCCAATTAAAACACAACTACCTAGCTCATTATAAGCTTCCATCATTTCCCAAATAGCCAAGAAGTCCTCCTCCCATCTAGTACTGCTACTCAAATATACTGGTACTAGACAAATTGCCGATCCCGTTCTACGTGAAATCCTCAATACATCTCTCCCTTCGACTCTCCCAAAAGAACAATTCTTCCCTATTTCAGAATTTACTCTATAACCTATCATAAGTCCACCTTTAGCCCTCCCAAATCTCGAGTCCTTTATAGCCGGTATGGAAAGAATTTTAAATTCTGAGAAATATCTTTGATACCACATACATTCATCCCTTTCTGCAAAAGTTTCACACAAACAAAAAATATCATACTGCTTAACATAACACAAAAAATTGGATGATAACTTACCCCTGAGCCCAGCAACATTATAGGCTAAAATTCTTATTACATGTCCCTCCCTCTCACGGCAGACAACGGTATCCTATTCTAAACTATTTCCCTGATTTACCACATCCATTATTCCAGTAAAATCACAATTAAACATAGAATTTAATTTAACAATTCCATCCTGGTTTCCACATCTAAGACGTCCGTCTGCAGACCACGTGAACCTCTGCCCTTCCACCAGAAGCTGATCCACTTGAAGCACCATTCTTCTTTCTCCGAATCTTTTCTGCAACTCTTTTCTCAACGCAAGCAATTTCCGTCTTTTTCCCCTAGTTCCATAACTAAAATCTTTATGCACGATATAACCAGTCCCCTTCAATTTTTTTGTATTTCGCAGTATACAATTCACATCCGCATCCACAGGAAAATGTGCGATGAGATCAGCATTTTCACGTTTCACTCCTAAGGGGTGGGCGCGGTTGACTGTTATCTGTCCCTCACACTTCAACACGTTTACACAGAATTCCTTCACCACCTCTGTACAGTCTCTATAACAATCATATTTCAACCCCTTAAATATTAAATTATTCCTACGCGAACGATCTTCAAAGTTATCCAACCGGTCCCTGAAGTTGTAATTTTCCTCCTTCAGCTTTCTCACCTCTTCCTTCAGCACTCGATTTTCTGCAGTCAACTCCCGTATCATTTCCCTCAAACTCTGAATATCACCCTTTGTTGCCAAAACTTTTAGTTTCTCGTCGAGCAATTCCTTCACCGTATCTTTCACAGCTTTTAAAAGTTCCTCATTACTGTCCGAGAAACGCTTTGCGGCATGGTCGACCTCCTCCGGTGATAACGGATCACGCTGTCGTTCGTCCGTACGCGTTTGAGAACTCACAAATTTATCCATTATGTTCTATAATTATTTTAACAATTACTTATTTATCTAATTTTTTTTCTTCTTTATGTCCTACTAATAGTTCAATTTTTTTTAAAAGCACAATATAGTAATGAATAAAAAAAACAGTATCACTCGATTTATTTGTTTATATTTGAACACGATAAATCACATGAATTAATGTCGGCACGGGAATAAACTGAGCACAATTTTACTGATAAGCGAGCGACCTACGCTACGTCCGTGCACTACCAACGCCGCAACTCAACTCCTGTACAATAATTATATTACAGGCAATTTTATATTACAGGTCAGATTTATTTCTTATAAGGTTTATGAAGAAAACTTTTTCTCGGAATAAACCACAGCTTACAAAATTTATGAAGAAACGGCACGGTAGTGAAATGTACGAGTAGTGTCTCACTGTTGAGGTTGGCTGCACTGTCAAATTTTCACTCCCTCTCCTCACAGCCCTTCCATATGCAAAAGGCAATCTCATGACTTCAGTATCTATAGCTACCTATTGCCTATATGCCCGTAACAGACAGGTGGAGTGTCAATTTATTTACACTCAATCTGTCCGTTGCAGGGCTAAAATAAATAGTTCTGTGTTTTATCACATGGTCAGCCAATTAAATGACTGAATCATTTAAGAACACAAGAGGTAGAGGTGCAAAAGACACTAATCAGAGTTGTCTCCTCTGAAAGTAATGAATTTCATTATACAGCCAGACCCTGTGGTGAATGAAGTGAAGGTGTCATTTGCAGAGTGGAAAATCTGTGCTTTTCAGAGGGCCTGGCATGCTGACAAGCGTACTTTTCCACTCAGTAAGGAAGGCAATGGTAAACCACCTCACTCTTCGTTTTACTTAGTAAAACCTCTAGAGGTTCAAACCAGCCTTTCGGCTGATGACCTAAACAACAACAGCTACCTATTGTTTCTCATTTTCAAGGGTAAATTACTTCTGCTACAAATGTACGAGTGTAATAATAATTAAAATCTGTTAACAATATAATATTAATGAAACTAACACGATTGTTATTCAGATATTAACTTATGCTACAATTCAAAAAATCCAAAAAATATTTAAATCTATAAAACTAACAAAAAAAATACAAAAACAGATCATGGGGGACCAGATAGATAATTGGTGTAGTCTAATCATTGTTTCTATCTTTTATCTTCCTAATTCCATTAACTACGCGCTTTCTTGTGTCTTATAAACATTTTTTAAGGTGCAAGTGAAGATTAGTAACTTGGCTGCCAAGTAACAGAAAAATATTTTGTAAAACGCTTTTGTAATGCTTTTTCATGTTGTATAATAACAAAAAAAAAACATTAGAATTGATTCTTTGTATTATAAAAAACAAAATACAAAGTACTAATTTCGATTTGGTGCCTGGAAAATTTTAAAATCGTATCAAATTTTTGTAAGTAACGTCCCTTAATCCATTGCAATTGCTTATGACCAAGAATTTGTTTTAGTATTTGTTTTAAGCATTTAAAATCGCATGATTTTTAATAAACGAACTAAATAAATTAAAAATAAGTTTAAACGATCATTGATATTAAATTAGATTTTCAGAGCTTGTAATCCTTTCTTACATCTGTGAACAACTACCTTCAAATCAAAAGAACGTAGTTATGTACAGATCTATCATATTAACTGTCTATAGACTATCTATAGATAGGTTCTAGTTATACTAGTACGAACTGTTTGTATCTATTGTAGATATCTTACTCGATGAAGTGCTGAAATAGCATTAAGAACCTTGCCTTTTACAACGAGATAAAATTTCATTAAACTGCGTTGCTAAGAAACTGATTTTTTCCTTAATTTTTGTACATGTTGCTAACCAACGTCTAATAATTCAGTTGGTGTTATTTTTGATAAAATAAGCATTTACAAATTCTTACAATAAAACCAAAATAAAACTTTAATATGGCCATGGAGATAACGATTAAGAATCCATACAACACAATTTTTCAGAAATCGTAAGAGTTTTACCAAGTCATACTGAAATTTATATTCAATTTATCCTTTTGTAACCTTTTCTTTTCAATTACATTTAATTATTAGGTTTTTCCAAAAAAATAATAAAATTTTAATAATAATTCAATTACTAACTTGAATTTCTCTGTATACTAGGCCGATTTTTACTCACTACGTAATTTTCATTGAAATCATAACGAAATCTTCATAGAATCCCTTTTAAATAAGTCAATTCATTTGTAAAAAAAATACTACAATGCCAACTGCTAAAGCTAATATCGGCTAGTTAGCAGCTGATTTTTGGAGACGAAAGTTCCGTGGTTTAAATCCTAATTAAGGTAGTTACTTTTATACAGATTAGAATACTAGACAATGTATACAGGTGTACTTTGATGGGGTTTAATTACTGTCTCAGGAATGGTAGACCTGAGTCTATAACAATTACAATTTATTTAGACATCTCATTTGGTCATGATTTTGCTTATTATTCTTAAATTGAACAGATTGCAACGTACATTCATTAGAAATTTTTAAAAAATATATTTTTGTTGAAAAGTTTTTTACAAACGATCTTTGAAATTATAGATCCAAGACCAAGCGGAAGCCACTGTACGTGTTGAAGGGACCGTAACTGGGAAAAAATTATTTTTTCACATTTTTAGCTTTTTCTTTTTATGAAACTGGATAGTTTTCTAAGTGTTTTGATCTATTAATTATGGTGGTAGTGCAATTTTTACGAATATAAACATTATATCATTGTACGAAGAAGTGGGGTTGAAACCTGGAAAGAACATGTTTCGTGCAATGGAACGACTGGTTTCAGGACGAATAGAAGGCGCTTAAAGAAAAATGTGTAAATTTGAAAAACAAATGCAGGAGAAGAGGAGTTTGAAAATAAAAAACTTGAAGATCTATACCTTCAAGAAGAGGATCCAGACCAACCATCTTACAGCGCTGGACGTTATTAAAAAAGTATAACCTACAATTTACAGTCAGTTTGCGGAAAATCATGATTTTTGAAAGTTTATGCAAGTTTCTCAGGAACGGTTAAATATATCGGTACGAAATTTTCAGGACATATTCTACTCATTATGGGCTAACTCCGCACGCAAGATTATTTAAGAATTGTCCATAGAAAATATTTTATGATTTTATTCATTGTTTTTTTCTAGGAGTTATAATTGTACTTTTTATAAAAATTAATAAACAATTTTTAATACTTTATTCAAAAATAAGCTCCCGTACTTAACTAAATAAAAGTCTGTAGTTTAATTTTTTCTAAATTAAGGTTATAATTTTTGTAGTTTTTGTGAAAAGCTGCAAAAACTAAACATATAGTTAAATAGGCAGTTACGGTCCCCTTAAGTGTGCTGCGAGTAACGTATAAGTTACTCGTGTGACAATGTGATACTTAAATATTTTGCTCATTATTGAAAACATTAACTTCAATATTTTAACTATTTAATTAAAATAATTATTTAGTTTTTAACATTCCACACTTGCTATAGTTAGCGAACCGGAGTTGTGGCTCATGGTTTAAATTCATTAAAGGGAAGAGGTGGGTTATTTTACGAGAGATACCTGTTAGCGCCGTTTACCGCTATGTTACTTCAGAATATTTTCTTCTTTATGCGTATGTAATCATTTTTCTCATTGGTTGCTCTTAGACGTATGATTTCCTTTCTCTATTTTTAATTTTTGTATTGTTGTCTTGTGCTTTTTAAATTTAACGTGTAGCCTATATAGAGAATTTTCATTTTGAACTGGTGCTTTAATTTAATAATGTTTCATTTTAAAATCTGGTTTCATTTACTTAACTGTAAGTAATCGAATAATTTAAAATTTAAAAATGCGTAAAGAATAACAGCATGCCTGGCCCTCTGAAAAACATCTACTTTCTACCTGGCAAATGACACCTTCACTTCATTCACCATAGGATCTGGCTGTATAATGAAATTCATTACTCTAAGAGGAGATAAATCTGACTAATGTATTTTACACCTCTACCTCTTTTGTTCTTAAATGCTTTAGTCATATAATTGGCTGACCATGTGATAAGAAACATAACTATTTTTGTAGCCCTGGAACTAGCAGATTGAGTAGAAAAAATTTAACACTCCACCTGCCTGTTATGGGCACAATAATTGCAGTATATAAATAAAAATTCTAGGAATCAAATTAAATCGATCTCGCATTGAGTACAATGAATTCTTATTGTATTATCTTTTGTGTAGTCATTCAATCAGAGAGTGTACATCGATGTACCACAGAATGTAGGACATTCTATGTACAGGCTATGTGTGCTATTAGGCGTATACAATATGTAGATGCACACAGAGTATGCCGTGCTCAGTACATACTCGACTGCTGGTCCATTGGAATTGCATTGTAACACTATAACAACCGGACCGGAATTCATTCAATTAGACCCTGCTCGGCACACTTCAATAAATGGCCCCTGCCCTCGATAACTTAGTCAACCCCTAATACAGCTGCCTCGACTGGTTTTCATTAAAATCCCCTTTCAATACTATCTTCCACCTACTACGAATCAAGTTAGCAAAAGATGACAAAGATTGGGAATGAAACCTTATTTTTACTGGTTTTTATTTTTGTACATGAATAACAATTTAAAAAAAAAAAAATCTGGTGTGAAACAATCACACGAATTTCTCTTGCCAGTGCGAATAATGAACAATATAACCTAACATTAGTAATAAAACATTAGAAATAAACAAAAAAAACTAACTACAAAAAAACATAACCTAATTTTAATCATGAGTGAATGATCCAAAATGAAAACCACGTTAGTTTGGCTTAATAATACGGAATATCACTTTTTAACGCTGAACTTGGCTCTGTAGAGAAAAATGCTTTAAAAAAAGGTGTAGATCTTTTAATTTTCTATAAATTTGATTATAAACTTCTGTCGTAAAATGCATACGAAGGCCGAAATCTTAAAAATCTTAATTTTTTTTAAAAACAGAAGTCACAAATTACCACTAAACTATACTTTGTGCAAAAAAAAATTGAAATAAAAGTTGTAGATTTTTAAATTTTCTACAACTTTTATTACATACACTTTTCGCTAAAATGCATATTAAGGCTGCAACCGTAAAAAAATTTCTACCAACCTCCTCAAAAATTTCAGCAGACATGGCGCCTACCGTCACATAGCATTGCCATGATGGTCGCCAACCTTCGGAACGAAGAGGCACCCTGAGAAAAAGACCTATTAAATCAGAAGAGTAACAGCTTCAAATTTTTAAAGTGAAGATCCCCAGAAGTAATTCATACGTAACGTTCGTTGTAAAGAGTATATGTACTAGAAATAAATAAAGTTTTATAAGGTTCTGTTGTAAAATATCAGTTTTGTTCGCTGTGCTATCTTACCGTACTTCCGTAAATCTATAAAATTATCTCACCAAATTGGTGGAAAAAATGCTGAAAAGATTGTATATTTTTGGCGATTTCAAAATTTTAGCTAAGAGAGGAAAGAAAATTAGCTATTAATAGTTGAAAACTGTGATTCTCTCCCGTTCCGATTCTCCTTCTTTCATTCTTTCTACTTTTCAATCACATATACATTATACCCAATATAACGTACAGATTGTACTTTGTACATGGTTGAATAAACAACGAGAAATAAAGTTCGACAAACAACGAGTTTTATCCTCTGTACACGACTAACGCTTTGGTCAATTGGTTTGATGTAAAACGGAGCACATACAGAGTAATAATCGTTGCGTATGATAATGAACGTATTCCTATGTGAAAGCGTGCAACGAAATCATACGGGCGAGCAGGACTCACTCAGTCATTGAATATTATGGAAGAAAAAACATATTTTATAACAGTCGCTGTTGAAACACACAAACAGATCTGCACGCACGAATGCATGCCTACATTTACTGTATGTATCCTATGTAGAATGCATACATATGCATAACATCGTTGAATGCATTCAGTTTAGTAAACATTAATCAACAAAGCAAATCAACAATGTTTTCGGATCGACACCACCAACTACAAACCGTTTATCTTTTAATGCTATTAATGAACATATCTTAAAACAATTTTATCTAGGTGGACGTATCTGCATTTAACAAATAAATATATTCATTACACTGATTAGAATTTGAAAATTAAATTTATTTTATGAAGCAATTCAATCTTCGATGAACAATAATGGCATTGACAAAAAATTAAGGATAGAAATAATAATTTTCTCACAAAAAAATACATTTTACAATATTACATAATAAACTAATTATGTAATCAGTATTTAATTAGGTTAATTACCTAGTAGCCTATATTATTCTGAAAAACAAAAGATACACCCTATGTAAAACGATTCTGTACCGAGCGATTACCACCATATTAGTTTTAACAAATGACACGTTTTTTCAATTTAGTTGTTTTATACACTATGTTGTCATCATAAATTCTACTATTGTATTTAAAAAACATTGTAACTTCCTCTTCTTTACTAATTATAACAAAAAACTTAATTAATCTAAATAAATAAGTAAACTTTATTGTTACGTAGATAATACTCATTACTTAGTTCGGGATAGGAAATGGAAATAGATATTATGTATGGAGTGTTAAATTATTTACACTCGATCTGCTAGTTCAAGGGCTACAAAAAATAGTTCTGTTTCTTATCACATGATCAGCCAATTATATGACTGAACCATTTAAAAACAGAAGAGGTAAAGGTGTAAAAGACACTAGTCACAGTTTTCTCCTCTGCGAGTAATGAATTTCATTATACAGCCAGACCCTGTGGGGAATGAAGTAAAGGTGTCATTTGCAGGATGGAAAGTAAAGGCTTTTCCGAGGGCTCGGAATGCTGATAAGCATTCTTTTTCACTCAGTGAGGAAGGTACTGGTAAACTACCTCACTCCTCGTTTTACTTAGTAAAGGTTCTAGTGGTTCACTAGCCTTTCGGCTGATAATCTAAACAACAACAACAACAACAAAAGATGAAATAAAATAGAATAAAATAAAATAATAGAATAAATAAAATACGTAGAATAATAGATGATGATAAATAGAATGATAGATAGTGATGAATAGAATAGATAGATGGAAATGGATAGAATAGAAATGGTTATACTACTGCGCAGAACACAAAAAAATTGACCAGGCATTGGCTTGGAGTGACCAAAGAAAATTGCGCTCAAACTTCGACCAGGACCGTTAAAAATTTTACAAAAAATAGTTTACAACAAAATAATTAATTTCGTAACAGTGTACTAAGTAAACATTCATGGTTGAAGAATATTAGAGACTGGAGTCCAATCATGTTTGTCCAGTCAGTGGTTTATTCGTGTAATTTTTCACTTTTTGCGATTTTGTCAAAAACCGCTCCTACGATTTTTTTAAAAATCGCCTGGTTTACTAAATTTTTTATGCTCTACAAGATAGGATAGGCGCCATGTTTGCTGAAATTTTTGATGAGACTGTTTTCACGTAAAAGAATTGTTTTTTTAAGATTGCGGCTTTAATATGCATTTTAGCGCAAAAATGTACATATTCAAAGTTGTAGAAATTTTAAAATTCTACAACTTTTATATCAAACATTTTTCTGTAACGCTTACTTTAGCGGTAATTAGCGATTTTCTGTTTTTTTCTCACGAAAACGTGTGAAAAATCGATTTTTTTAAGATTTCGGCCTTAGTATGCATTTTACCGTGTAATCAAATTTATCAAAAATTAAAAGATCTACAACTTTTATTTAAAACATTTTTCTCTACAGAGCCTAGTTTAGCATGAAAGAGTGATTTTCCTTATTTTTAAGCCCAACTGAGGTTGATTTTCATTTTGCGTCTTTCACTCATGATTAAAATTAGGTTATGTTTATTGAGGTTAGTTTTTTGTTTATTTTTCTAATGTTTTATTACTAATGTTAGGCTTATTGTTAATTACTTGCATTGGCAAGAGAAAGTTGTGTGAGTGTTTCGCACCAGATTATTTTTATTTTGTTCTGCATTGCATAAACGTTTCCATTACCCTTAATTATTTGTTGAACCTCACATCTTTGGAATAATACTTGATTTTTTTTTTAATATTATGTTACCATACGATTTATAATGGTACACTCTGAACGACAAACTTCTTTATGGCATAAATTCACAAACAAATCTTGTCATCGATTGATTAGTGCACACATATTTGTAGGTTCCTAAGACAGCCTTCTAGAAAGTTCCAAACATATAACACAATACAAACGACATAAATATAAAGTGTGTGAGTACGGTTGTAAAATAAAAACATGATATGTCATGGTATATACTAAATGTTTGTTTATTATTCTTTAGAACCACCGGGTTGGTCTAGAGGTAATGTCGTCGGCGCAAGTCAGCAGATTTTTGGAGACGAAGGTTCTGTGGTTCAAATCCTAGTAAAGGTAGTTACTTTTATACAGATTTGAATACTAGACAATGGTTACCGGTGTACTTTGATGGTTGGAGTGGTTGGAGTTCAAATCCCTATACTCTCTTAGGAATAGTCGGCCTGGATCTGTGCAAGACTACAACTCATTTGCACGTCATACACATCATCCTCATCTCATTGGGTCATGGGGTTGCTTATTGTTCTTAAATTGAACAGATTACAACGTACACACGTTAGGGTAAAAAAAAACAAAAAAAAGATTTTTTAGAAACGACCGGGTTGGTATAGTAGTAAAAATCAGCCGTTCAGCGGCTGATTTTCTGAGACGGAAGTTCTGTAGTTCAAATCCCAGTAAAGTTAGTTACTTTTATATGGATTTGAATACTAGACAGTAATTGATGGTGTATTTTGATGGTTGGAGTTCAATTAACCATACTCTCTTAGAAATTATCGGCCTCAGTCTGAACTAGATTACACCTCATTTAAACGTCATACATTTCATTTTCATCTCATAGCGTCATGGGATTGCTTACTGTTCTTAAATTTAACGATTGCAACGTACATAGTACATGAGGAATTAAAACGTAGATATTTTTTAATTTGTCAGATCTGGTCATACAGTTGATGCAACAAACATTTTAAGAATTTTAATTAAATGAAACATGAAGTAATTTTTGTAATATATCTAGATGAGAGGACGATCCCGTAAAAATATCAATCTTAATTGTACTTTGAAGTTGAAATTTATAATATAAAGACGTTATTTGAGAGACTGTAATTATGATAATATTATAATTTATTAATGAGACCTGAGAATATACTTGTTCCAACGGTTTGAATGACTGGAAAGTTTTCAAGAAAAGACAAAAGATATCTTCTCTTTTCCTTGCTACATACATAACTGAACCCGTACTGTATTCTATTATATAGGCGACATTATAATAGCGAAGTACCGTCTCCCGTTAAGAGAGTGTAACCCCTGGCAAGAGTTTTCAGGAAGGAAGAGAAGGTGTGTGGCGGTGGTTGTCAGGAGAACACGTTGGAAGGCGGGGTAGAATAATGAATCCCTGGTCACGTACCAACCCTTCCTCAATCAAATCATCGCGCCAGGGGATAAACGTGTTACCATCCACCATCCCTTCCGTCTCGCTCTGCCCGATGATGAACTGAACTTCCCTTAACCGAACGCCAGAAGAATTAACTTTGCGCAAACCTCTATCCCACCCTTACTTAACCGATCGACACTGCTGCTGCCAACAAAATCTCAATCGCTCGTTCACTTACTCACAGTCACCCTATTATCTTTCACATTGTCGTTATTAAATTGTAGACAATTTGATAATGCAACTACGCTTGGTGAATTTACTTATAAATACAGTACACGATTTATTATACTAGGTACGTGACCTCTCTCTCTCTTATTTCATTCTTTCATCTCGGAATTACGGCCACTACTCTATTAATCTAATTGGTTGTGCTTCGCTACTCATTATACATCATGTATACATTATTGATTCTTAAGCCCAGCCAAAGAATTTTTTTATTGTGCAACTGTTGTCCATTGAACAACTTAGAATTTGCTTCATTATTTTTTGTCTCGAGTTTTATAAGAGTACTGATTGATAATAGTCAGGCCAGGAAACCTAATCCATATTGTCTATGACGATGATGAAATGATTTGTAATTAATACAAATAAATGAAAAAGGTCTCAATGAATGATTGGCTGGCTCATTTACCTAGACTCATTCGCTAATTCTCTGACTTTCCGATCACCTAGTGTTCACACTATTGTGTGATACAATAGAATCACACTATTGTTTTAATAATTAAATGTATACTAAATTATTTTAAGCCGACTGCATATTCGTAATATTTTACGAGTAAATCTGTACGAAGTATATCTTCTCATATCTTGTAACGATAGCTTGTTCCGTAAAATGTTTCGCTTTATTAGGCCTATAGTAAATTATATAATATTTTTCTGAATATACAAATTGTACGTACTTTTTAGAAAAGTTCTTAAATATTTTATCCAATAAATACACAAATGAGTTGAGAATTCGAAAAGTGATAAAAAGGGACGTTTCAACGTAAATTAAATAACTTTAAATTAATTAATCTGCGAGGCAAATGAAATACATCGGTCAAATTATGAGACAGAATTGTTTTATTGTTAATACTTTCGATGTTAAAATGCCAAGTAGGAGAGGTAAAGGAATACCTGTTATCAGAACTTATAAGGGTTAATGAAAGATATGAAATTTTACAAATACAGTCGATTCCGGATAATTGGTCCACTGATTAATTGGGGCAGCCGGTTTTTTTGGGACAGTTCTTTAATGAACAAAATTAGAACAAGAGTTTACATTGATAAGTACTCCGTTTATTCGGTCCATAATGCCGCTTATTGGGATCAATCTGATGTATGTTGTATCGCACATAATTAGTCATTAATTAATTATGTTGCTGATAAATAAATGTATTTTTATATTAGCAAAGGAAATAGTTTATTTAAACATCCGTTAAAAGTAAGATTCGTTATAAAAATAAAGAGAACAATCAATTAAATGTAACCGCTAGCTCATAAATATATATTAATATTCCCGACATAATAGTGATACATTTTTATGTAAGTTTGTGTCGGCAAAAATTTGGTAAATGTTTGTGTGGGGAGAAGTTCGTTACTTGTCTAAATAACCCATTAAAAGTAAAATTAATGTGTCGATGTTTAAGTAAGCAATCACTACACCATAATATTAATTTGTATTGTATGTAGTAATTGCTTACACGTGTCTTATAATTTTTAACGGAAAATGAGACCTTCGAAACTTAAAAGAAGCGTTCTCATTGGTCCAACGTCATACTTAGAGGGGGTTGTACCGAGTTTATATATAGAGGGCAATCGTAATTTTTCAAGGAGTTCGTTAATTTAATTTCAATAGTGGAGTTCATTGATTTCAATAGAGAGAGTTCATCGTTAAATTTAACAAGTAGATTATGGCTTGAGTTAAAGAGTTCACTAATTTCAATGGATCAGAGTTTGTTAATTTCAATAGATCAGAGTTCGTCGTTAATCTTAATAGTTTGATAGTTTGGCGTGAAGTGAAACAGTTTTTCTTAAATCATTATTGTTTTATTATTTATTTTAAAGTTAATTAAAGGTGGTATGTTAATAATTTATATTGTGAGCTGCGGGGAACATCAATGTTACATCAGGTTTTTATAGAATAATCATATAAAGTTTGAATTGTTAATATTTTTCTATCTTGTCCTTATCATTGTTTAAGTAATTAAAATATTTATGTATCGTAAAATTAATATGTTATTTTTATTTTTATTCTACATTGCATGAATTTTCCATTCCTTTCAATTATTCGACCGAAGTCACGTCTTTGGAACAGTATTGTTTTCTTAAGTTTTGATTTTGTTTTTAATTGTATGTTACCATACAGATTTTATAATGGTACAATGTACAATATATGTTTTATTTAACCCATTACAGGCCAGCGACGAACAACACGTGTTTCTAAGCGGCAAGATTAGATAATCGGCAGGATAGAGGTAGTAAACATTTCGACAGATAAACAATAGTAATCACAGATCAGTAATAATAAATATGTTATTTACAGTACAATCTGTAGGTTATATAATCGTCATTGCACAAATTTCAGTGAGTCATATCCACAAGTTATGCCCAACCTTACAAGCTGTAACGATGTGAATGTGAACGAATAAAGCTTCTCGACAAAATAAAAACGTATCCACCTAACTTACGCCAACGTAAACTATCGAAACTAACTGGTGTACCAAAAATTACGATAGCTTGTATCGTGCTCCAAGAAAATAAAATACGCCAAGAGTGGGCATTAAAAGATCATGGAACATCTCACAAAAGAAAAGGTGAAGGAAGGATCCGTTTGTTAAGAAGCGGTGAATTAATGGTTCGCCATTGTAACTTCGCAAGGTGTTAGTGTCAATGGTCCAATGCTTAAAACCAAGGCAAAAGGTTTTGCTAAAAAATTAATCATTGTTTTGTACCCTTTTATTTTTTTCGTATGTATTTGCCGGCCAACGGGCCGGCCATGCACATCTATGGACGTCAATTGAGGTGCATTACTTCATCACCGTTTTTTTTTTTAGTTTTTAGTTATTCTTTGTAATAAGTTACTATAGATCAAGCAAATTAAAATCAACACTTTACTCATTATCAAAATATTTAGTAGAAAGATTAATTATTAAATAACAAGATATAAAACTGTGAATGACAACAAACTTTATTCAATGTTACAGCACAATTTTTCGAATAAGGTTCGTCAAAGATTCACTTGGGCACACCTATTTACATAAGTTGCCAAGCTAGGATTTTAGAAGGTTCCAACCAGAGTGTATAAAACCTTCCTCATACAATACAAACAATCAATTTCACACAAACATTAAAGAGTGTAAGTGTGGTTATGTATTAAAAATGTGATATAATTCAGGCAATCATGTAAGCGTGCTTATTAATCGCACGCAGAAAATACGCTATTAAGGCTGTAGAAATTAAATTCCTTCATTAGAGTTACAGTTGGCCACGGGAGAATAGTGTAGGCTTATACTATTCTCATGTCCTGAATGAATTGGGAATATTTTACACAGAATCTCTAGCTCAATCTAGAGAGATGTGGTACCAGCATCGTCAGATCGGTCAAAATTAGATCACCCAAAAAGTAATTTCACACAAACTACAGTTGTTTAAAATTGAATCAGTCATTTCAGAAAGCCTATAAATCAAAATTTTACATTTTTTCTTTAATGAATTTTAGAACTAACTGAATGTAAACACACCATCCCTACAAAAATCACACGTCTGGCTTCCTTAAGTAATATAACACTAATAAAAGGCTTATCCTTAAGGATATCCTTAAGTATTTCCTTCTTATTAAAAAATGAACGTGGATGATTTTTGAAGCTTAAGTTCTACTTTCTAGCTGAAGAGGCCATACAAAGATTCTATGCAAAAATCTTTTTAAGGTATACGAGTATATATATATATATATATAACTAAGTTACTGTTTTATGACAACGATGAAGAACGTGAATAGCCCTGAAGTCGACATTTTTCTTTCTTATGAATATCATTACATTATGTTATGAATATCAATTTTTATTATTACAGAAAGCTATTTTAAGTCATACTGTAAACTAGTGAAATAAATGAATGAATACTATTGCACAGCACAATTTTCTTCTGGTTTAACAACGTATTTTACAGAAAACACCGTAAGTTAATATTTTACTCCAATTTATTTCAGGAACACCTTAAGTTAAATTTTCAATTTTCTTTTAATAAGTGGCTTATCTTTAAAAAGACAGAAGTAGTCTATGTTTTATACCCTCTGAAAAATGTAATATATTTTTAATTGAAACATAATAAAAGTTTTTTAATTTTTCCAAAAGTTAGTTTTTTTGACTTTCTGAAATGACCGATTCAGTTGTGAAGATAGTAACTTTACCCTGATTGATATTTTAGATTTTTTTTTAAACAATTACTTAATTTGAAATTCAAAATTTCCCTCTATAAATTTTTAATTGTTTATATTACAAGTTTAATTAATATTTATTGTTGTAATTCATACTATAATGTTACATAAAATATGTTAATAAAAAGTTTATTTATTTATTTAATATAAAGTTTTCAGAACGATTTAAACTATATTGCAATGATACAAACTACTTTAAACAGCTTATTATGGTAATTTACAAAATTATGAAAAAATTCCTCTAGCAATAACGAAAGAGGTCTAATAATAACAAAAAAATTCCCTCTTTAACCACATCATACGTTCCATATTTAAACAATACTCTCTTAATAAAAATTGAACGTATAATAATTGAAGTAAGAAAGTCGAAAGCTTTAAGAAAAACTGAAAAGTTTTGAAGTTTGAATTAGGTAGGGTTGACAACAATATTTCAAGAACTGTAGTAGTCTTTTTAATGTATGTTTTAAATAAAGATTGTTGTGAGTGATCATACGATTTAAGCCGACTGTAGACCTAATGTGATTTTGTGCCGGTATAAGTAATAATAATGCAATAAGTAAATCGAAGTAACAAAAATGTAGGAGTGTTTGATTTGATTTATTTGAAAGGATTAGGCTTAACGAATAATGAAGGGTGGAACATTGTGTTGAGATGGGCGGGTGAGGATTGGGCCGAGGGGATGGTAGAGTTGATCATTACTGGCGGCCCTCCACCGTCGCCTTCATCCACTGAATCCAAGTCACAGCAATGCTCTTATAGCGTCTACCATTTGCAAAGGAGTAGTAGTAGAAAATACACTAGGAGTCGGGGACTTAGCAATCCGTTTAATGCGCAGAGCATGTTAAAGTTCTTCTCTGTTCTATACAGTTCTCTCACATTTCCTCCCCCTAACGTTTCGGTGTGGTTGTATAACGCATTTCTCTCTCAAGAGCAACAAGAACAATCAAATGAGAAAGAGATGAGTGAATTAGCTAATATATACTATTGGTACTTGTACCACCACTTCCGACTTTCCCCGGACCGATTTGTACTGCCAGCGCAGCTCTGGCGGAAATGTCTCTAACTTACTCCCGAGGAAATTTAACATTTTCTAAATTGATTCACTACAAAGAAGAATTGTGAAACAAAAATTACATTTTTTTTTCTACAGAGCTGGTCTTTAACGTCCGACTGAAAGTCCCCGCATTGTAGACCTACTTGAATTATTCACGGATTCTATTTCTTAATGGACATAATCATACTTTTACAATGAAGAAACTGGATTATTTGTTATCACAAAGTAAGGGAGACCGCAGCACAAATTTTTTTAGTACATGAATTCCTCTCTGTAAACTTAAGTAAACGAAAAATGTAGCAACTCATTGATTTACTTACTCGTTACGAAATCTCCAGTCGGCTACAACAAGGCATAAATACTTGAAGTTTTTATGTAGGTTCAATTTGGGTCGTAGGAGCTTGATACGAATAAATTTTTGAAAATTGTACTACTAAAGGAAGAAAATTCCTAGAAAATGAATTTATTCAAAATGTACCGATAAATTTTATTCACATTTACCCGTAAATGTCTTGGTCAAGGTTTTTGAACAGTTTCCCTTGACCACTCCAAGTGAATGCCTGTTTAGCCCCGTTTATGCCTTATCTTATAACTCTACCTTTCCAAGATATGTTTGGTAATCCCCTATTAACCCCACATCTTGAAGGCAACATGTATTTTTATCTCATTTCGGCTCAGCGTCCAAGCTTCTACTTCATGAATAATAATAGACTACTGTAAACACATAGCGGCAGGTCAATGTTGTAAGTTTAAGATACCTACTACTCTTACTTTTTAACCCTAATGTGTATACGATGAAATTTGTTTATTTAAAACAATAAGCAACCCCATGACCCAATGAGTTGAGGATGATATGGATGCCATGTAAATGAGGTGTAGTCTTGTACAGATTCAGGCCGACCATTCCTGAGAGAGTCAGCCTATGGTCAATTAATCCTAACCATCAAAGTACACCGGTAACCACTGTCTAATATTCAAATCCATATAAAAGTAACTGCCTCTACTAGAATTTGAAACATGGAATCTTCGTCTCCGAAAATCAGCTGTTAAACAGCTGACTTGCGGCGATGACTTTACCACTAAACCAGTCCGGTGGGTTAAGATACCTACTTCATTCTACTTTTTCCTAATATGTGTACGTTGCAATCTGTTCAATTCAGAACAATAAGCAACCCCATGGCCCAATGAGATGAGGATGATGAGTATGACTTGTAAATTAGGTGTAATCTTGTGCAGACCCAGGCCGACCATCCTGAAAGAGTATGGTTAATTGAACCCCAGAAATCCAAGTACACCGGTAACCTTTGTCTAGTATTCAAATCCATAAAAAGGTAACTACCTTTTAGTAAAGGTAGTTAGTTACCTTTTTATGGATTTGAATACTACTATTATAATATTAAATACTATACACTAGGAATCCCAGTGGAAATCCTAGTGGATTTGAACCAGGAACCATCGTCTCCGAAAATTCAGCTGACTCGCGGCGACGACTTTACCACTAGACCAACCCGGTGGGTAAAGGCACCTACTGAATTAAATTTTATTCATTTTTGTACGTTACGTGGTCTAATCTCTGTTAAGTTACCCCAATCTTTGTTCACTCGGCGTTTTTGGATACCAAAAGCTTTTTTCTGTTTTCTAAAACGGTGTCGTGAATACTAATTAAATCTGTCATGCCAAGTTGTTTACCTGTCACAAGTAGGCCTATATAGTTTTTATTGGTGATTTTACAGCAGTACGTTGTTTTCTTCTTACCTTATGTTGTTTATTATCATCCTAGAAACAAAAAATGTTTTGGCTTTATCATTCATACGTACTATTTTTTTAGTTATTTAGGCTACGCTTACTTTTCGTTAAAGGGGATAAATTTGTTAGTCGATAAATTTTAACCGTTTCAAACATTTTGCACACCCTATTTACATTGATTAAAGTGAATCAGTCAGTTGACATTCACCATCAGCACTTTCCAATTCATTAGTCAAGCCCTCCTACCATCATATATATACCTAAAACACATTTGTACTGTACTTTGGAGAACAAGTGCTAACAATTCTGAAGAAATAGCCGCTTGGCGTCACATTAACTAAAGTGGTTTGTCCTGTTCGGCCGCGATGGCTAAAGACTGTTCTCTGCTCGATAAATTATTTAATCCACAAGTTGTACGTAAACATCAGTAATCCTTCTTCATTTCCGACTAAGTACTTAGTAAATTCATCATTAACGAAAAGAAACTAAATCATTGATGTTTACTGATGTAAATGGAAGGTCGACAAACTTCACTTAACTTTTTCGTTATACTTCAAGAAATAGCCTACTATTAGTCACTTTACGTCCTGTTTTGATGCTATATCTATAATAGGCAATACTTTATACAATCTGTATTTGGAACGACAACATGGAATGGACCAATTTGAATTCAATTCTTTTTACAGTAGCCTACATTGCAAATTTTCACTAAACTAGGAGTGGGACGAAAATATTAGATAACCTACGTAACAAAGGTTATAGTATTGTGACAAAATAATAATAAAGGCAAAAAAAATTGTTATTGTATGAAATTAAGTTGTTGTTACCAGGTACCAGGTGGTTATTTTGTATCCATAGATTATTCGGCCTGATGAAAATTGCTAACAATTTTTAAATTTTTGTCGTCTATTATATTTCTTCGTCCGTCCGTCACACCCAGATGTCAGAAATTACAAAAGATAGCAACAAACGGTTTTCAGATTCGTAACCTACACAAAAAGTTAGTGAGTCTAAATTGGGTATCAAGTATTGATTATGACCGGAAGCGGTCCAAAACCGGAAGTCAAGAAATCAAAGTCAGAAACTCCAAAAACGGTTTTCGGATTCGTAATCTATACACAAAAAGTTAGTGGGCCAGGATTGGGTTTGAAGTTCCGCTTTGGCCGGAGTGGCCAAAAGTCAACAAATCATAGACGGAATTAGGAAATAGAAATAGTGTCATTCGATTCCTCTTAAAGCGTAGATACAATAATCAGTAATGGTTTTTGGTATAAGTCAAAGGTAAGCCTTTTTAAAAAGCCACGAGCCATGAGACGCCTCGTCTCATGGAAGAGATTTTTTTAATGTAATGTATTTTTACTTACCTTTATAAATTTATTTATGTTCTTTCCTTTTGCTATTCGCAACTCGATTTATCGAGCACTCTACAGTATTTTATTAGATTCTAGTTTGATATTTTTTGTTTATTTGGTTCTTTCTAAAAATTCTAAAGTAATTGTATGAAAACCGGCTGGCTCTTTAGTTAGTTAATGAATGTTTGTAGGTGTACCACGTGAGGTATATTTGATTACAGTTCAGCCGTTCTTAGTTTGCTCCTACTGTCAACAAACAAAAGCCAGCTACTACAAGGTGCACGCTAGAGTCTGCGACTTTACGGATGTCGTATTCCTATTAAGTTAATTATTTTTAAATTATAAGTACTTAAAGTACTAAAAACATCAGTCATGATATGATTTAGGCCTAACAATTTCATTTACAAAAATACTTTTAAAATTATTTTGTATTTCAATACTTTTGAAAGTATTTTGTTGTTACTTTTTAATCAGCGTGTACACATTTTGATATAATGCGCATGCTCAGTGACGTCATTATTTGTTTACATTAGGAGCAAACTAAGAGAGGCTGGACTTTAGGAGTGTTAGTTTTTAGTTTACGAGTGAGCACTTCTTCGTACTGTAGAAGTTGAGTACAATTTTATGGTTTTTAAGTACCAATTAATTAATTACTTAATTGTAGGCTATATAGCCATCTTTTCAGTTAAGTTTAGTTTGTCTTAAGTTTAATAACATTTGGTTACCAATTTAGTCTAAGTAGTAAAATTTAAGTTACAGCAATTGTAATAAGCGTAATATTTTATTGCAATTTATTATTTTGTTAATAAATTGCTGTTGTTATAAGTTTAAAAACTGTTTGTTTATCATTTATTAACAACTAAATTTCGATAGAACCTGAACTAAACGTTACAGAATTTTAAATTCAGTAAAACTTTAGTTGTGGGCATTCTAATCTTGTAATGTCAGAAAAAATATCTATTTAGACGCAGATTTCTCATAAATTTTCAAATACCAACGATGCAACTAAGTATCTAACAAATAAAGTTAAATACAGCTTTAGGTTTTTTTAAAAAATTGAATTTTAGAACTAGAGCAAAGCCGCCTTTCATAAATTTTCCCACAAATAAAACATCTTAAACAACTCTAAACAAACATTGTAAAACAGAGAAGTTTAATCAAAATTATTCTTACAATCGTTTTTGGAAAATGGATTTTTGAATTTTTTTACTGGAGTGAAGTACAACTAATTTTGAGGTTACATGGCTAATTTCAACAACCGCTCCGGGGTCAACTAGGTTTTATCTTAGTTTTCAAATTTCAGCCGAGTTGTCCGGTAGTTGTTGTTGAATAACGAGTAAAACACACATGTACGCCTGAGGACACGGATACATGGACATCCTTTAAAAAACCAAGTTTTGGCTTCAGTACATCATGAAACGCGAATATCAGTTGAGACATGCGTGTAAAATTTTTAACTATTACCTATATTACTATATGTAGGTAGGTACTAAGATGGAGAAAGAGGAAGTAAAAATTAATAGCTACTATTTATTTATATTAATTTATGAATTTATTGAATCAAAGTGACAATTGGTAGTTAATAGTGTTTTCAAGTGCAAACTCTTTGGAGAAGATTATTTGTGATCATGAGCTGGGATGTCGCTCGTCTAATAAATTGGTTTGATGACAGACAAATTGAATTCAGATTTTTAAGCAAAGAAAAAAGTCTTCGCCTGGTGAACAGCCATTTACCTTCCCTTTTAGCACCAATTGCAGGACACTATAGCCTATTTAACAGTCTCGTGCGTATACTGAGATAATTTTTAAAAAAATCCGATAGATAGCGTAGCGTTTCCTATGATGGTTTTAAATAATTCGACAAAGAGCGTTGCGGTTCCTATGATAATTCCAAAGAAATCCGGTAGAAAGCGTTGCTTATACTGAAATAGTTTTAAAAAAGTCCGATAGAGAGCAGTGTGGTTACTATGATGGTTCCAAAATAATCCGATAGATAGCGTTGCGTATACGCGATAGTTTCAAGAAAATCTGATAACAGTATACTTGCGTAAAAAAATGAAGTGAAAAATGCTTAATAATACGGAAAATCAGTACCGTAATTGCCTGAATCCTGAATCCTGAATCCTGGTTGAGAGGGCTAAGAAGCCCTATGATGGCGACATCGTGTTAAGGAACACCTGGTCGCTCGGGGAACAATATAACAGAATAATTGCAACCTCAAGAAATTTAGGGGGAATTTTATAGTTTAAATAGGAAATAGGATTCTGGTTCGTGGGACATTGGAACTGGGACTTGAAAGGAGGTAATTTATTTTTAGAAGTTATTTGTGGAAAATTTAAATTAAGGGACAAGTGGGTTTAAGAGCGGCTCTTTTATTTTATTTTATTTTTCAGTGGCCTTTTTTCAGTTTTGTGGGAGGCCTATTATCTTGGTGAGGGGAAGGCATGCATTTTACTGAACGTGGACTAAAGGTATAATTTAAAGTAGGGGTTAGTTTATGATTTCAGGGGAGACGGAAAGGGTAGAGTTTGGCATAATCACCGGCCTTTTTATCTTCTGAGTGTTTATTAATTTAAAATGGCGGCTCTTTTCACCGTAGTGGAGTGATTATGCATAGGGACATGGGGACAACTACCAACTGGGGGGAGTGAGTCATACAAGTAGGAGGGGCATGGGCAAATAAGAGGAATACAGGGCAGAATAAAAATGTGGCAACTCTAAATTTTGTTAAGTGGGTCATACTAAATTTTAGATAAAGTCGTGGAATGGTAATGGCATAGAGACTTCAGGTGGGTGTGGGCGTCGGTACAAGTCCTGAATGATCTGGGGTCCGTCAGTTTTCCCAGCGTCGTGTAGCCGTTTCGAGGTATTGTAAATAAAGTCCTCCATAGAAGGGAAGAGAAGGTGTTCGTGTATGATGCGATTGGATATAAGATAGTGGAACTGTGTGATGCACCGGAGGACTTTGTTCTGGTATGCTGAAGTACGTCTTTTGTTGGACTTGGAGAGAAAGGGCCACCATACCGGTGACCCGTACAAAAGGAAAGGACGTAGGATAGAGGAGTACATCAGAAGTTTCAGTTTTGAGGAGTATGCAGGAGAGAGGAACAAAGGGATGAGTAAAGCGAACAAGGCCCTACCCTTGCTAAGCTTGCTGTCAATGTGCTGTTGAAGTGTCAATCGTTTATCTAAGTCAACCCCTAGATATTTCACGCTGTTCTGCCATGGGAGGAGTTCCCCTTCCAATCGTAGAGGCGGAGGAACATTGCGTTTTAGTGTAAAGTGGATTGCTTCGCATTTTGTGGGGTTAAGTGATAGTCTCCAGACACGACACCAGCTAGTGATGTCTAGAAGCTGAGTTTGAAGCGCGCGGCAATTGAGGCGGAGGCATCTGCCGTGACGGTACAGAATAGCATCATCGGCAAACAGTCCGAATTGGATTGAATCACGGACAGGAAAATCGAAGGTGTACATAAGATAGAGGATGGGCCCAAGGACCGAGCCCTGAGGTACACCCGCGGACGAAGGGGTGAGTGGGGACATGGCCATGTGGAACTGAGGAATAGTGACAGAGACTTGGAATTGTCTTCCAGTAAGATAGGAATGGAGTAATCGGACAGTTGAGGGGGGAAAGAATTGTGCCAGTTTGTAAAGGAGGCCCATATGCCAGACGCGGTCAAATGCAGCCCGAAAATCAAGCAGTACAGCCGTCGTGTCACAGTAAGAATTTCTGGCATCCACAAGTGCCGTGACGATGCGGAGGAGTTGGGTAGTTGTGGAGTGTCCTTGACGAAAACCAAATTGCTCGGGGGGAAGAACAGATTCAACAACAGGTCGCAGGCGCGGGAGAAGAAGCCTTTCGAATAATTTTGACAGGATCGGCAAAAGGGAAATTGGTCTATAACTTTCGGGATCAGTCGGACGTTTGTGGGGTTTCAGAATAGTAATGACTTTGGAAACCTTCCACGAAGAGGGGAAATGTTGCAGCGCCAACACTGCATTAAAAATTGTCAAAAGATGAAGCTTTAGATCTGGCGGGGAATTCAGGATGGCGTATCCAGAGACATTATCAGTACCAGGGGCCTTACGCGGATTAATCGAGGAAATTACAGAGGTGACATCATCCTCCGTGAAGGGCTGTAAGTTACAGGGCGTAGGGTCAGAGAGCGTTGAGTTGACTTCATCATGAATGAGTTCATCCTGGTCATGATGAACGGGCGGAGGGGCAACAAAATGTCGTTCAAAATGCGAAGCGAAAGTGTCAGCAATCGCCTGCGGAGAATATGTCAAACCATTAGGTGTCATCAGAGGATGCGACTTCCTCTGGGTCGACAACAAACGACGTGTAGTCTCCCATGTTCTTCCGTCATCCGCTACTCGATGAAGGTAGTCCTCCCACTTACTACACCGGTGACCATCGAGTAGCAGTTTACACCTAGCAGCGGCACCGTTGAACAGATCCCGATGATGTGGATCTCTGGTGCGCTGCCAGAGCCTTCGAAAGCGACGCCTATCGGCGATTGCTGCTTTGATAGGAGCTGGAAGTGATGACCTAGTGCGAGGCGGGCGTGGGTGCGAGTTCTGGGCAATGGAATCGGAAAGTATCGAAGTGAGGGAATCAAGATGGGACTCAAGCTCAGTTATAGTGGTAATAGTAGGGGGTTCAGGTGGAATTAGGGAGGCAACTGAGTCATAGAAGGAACGCCAGCAGACCTTCAGAGAAGGAGGCGGGACAGGGATACGAGCAGTCGAGGACGTGAAAGTAAACAGAACTGGATAGTGATCAGAATTCAATTCAGGTAATACATCGATGTCTGGGACGGAGGCAAGATCGAGAGAAATAGCGTAATCAAGGATATCAGGAAGTTGATAGGTGAATGGGGGCACCCTTGTCGGGGTGTCAGGAACATGGAGCGCTAACGACAAAGGAGACTGCTCGAGGAAGGACAGGAGTTCAGTACCAGCAATGTTCGTTGTTCGGCAGCCGAGGTCCGTGTGTTTGCTGTTCCAATCGCCAGCTGCAAACACAGGTTGACGTTGGTCGAGGAGCATAGCAAGGGCTGCGGGGTGGAAATGGGCAGCAGATGGGGGGCGGTAAACTGAAATGAAAGTAACCAGACGTGAGAAGAGAGGCACCGTAACAGCGACATGTTCAATCGAAGGAATATGGGTCACGTCAAGGAAGTTATGAACATGTCTCTTATGTATCAGAACAGCTACCCCTCCTGCCGGGACCACAGCGCCAGGTCGATCGGCACGATACACAATGTAGGGGGATAGGCGAAAGCGAGTAGTAGGTAAAAATTTAGTTTCCTGTAGAAGAGCAACGTCAATATCGTAATCTGTTAGTACTCGTAGTAGGTCGTTTCGTTGGCGAAGGATGCCATTGCCATTCCATGACATAATGCGAAAACGCATTACAAAAGGAGGAAGGTCAGAGATGAGATAAGGATAGTGATAGCTTCAGAGGCGGAGCTAATAGATGTTAGTTGAGGAAGAACATTAGCCACCCAAGCTAGGAACTTAGGGGAGGTTAAGAACTGGACGATCGTAGAAAAATCGAATGCAGTGCTGTCCTTAGGAGGGACTTTTTTAGCCGGGAGTGGCGGAAACTCCCTTTCGGAGAAGACCGGCTTGGATGGCTGTGAGTGGTGGGACCACTCAGAAGTCGGAAACTGGTTCTTGGTGGTGGCCCTGTGCACAGGAGCCTTCTTAATGATTGTTTTGTTATAGCTCCTCTGAGTAGGAGGGGAAGAAGAGGAAGAGGGTTGTGATTGTGTCGCCTGGGACTTGGCGGTAGACGGAGCTGATGAGGAAGCGGCCGTCGACTGGGCGGCAGCCTTGCGCCTCTCGGCAAGAAGCCGGGCATGTAATGGGCACCCCCGATAGCTAGCAGGGTGCTGGCCATTACAGTTGCAGCAGCGAGGCTGTTCAATTAACTTGCCTTCACACTGAGCTGCGTCGTGCTTACCGCCGCACTTGACGCACCTTAACTCATGGTTACAATTAACCGACGAGTGGCCATAACGCTGGCACTTAAAACATTGTGGCAGACCCGGCCGTGGGCGGAAGGCCTCCACGGTCACTTCAATGTTGAAGATCGAATCGACCTTGTAAATGTCCTCGAAGCGAGGTGACTTGCGCAACTTGATAAGGAACACATTGATTGGCCTGCCAGCTCGGCCAGTTATATTCTGGCAGTGGCTCACCTCGAAGCCACGCTCAGCGAGGAACATCTTAACCTCTTCGGGTTGAAACGAAGAGTGCAACCCTTTGATTGCCACTTTGACCTCATCAGGCTCGGTTGTGTAGTAAGTGTGGAAGTTAATGCCCTCCGAAAGGAGGACAGCCTTGCACTTTTGGAAGTCATCGATATTCTTTGTAAATAAGGAGTAAGAATTGCCACGTGTCGTGACCTTGAATGACTCCGTGAGCTGACTGCTCAGTGTCCTTGTTAACGCGGCCCAGTTGGCAGGGGCGCGAAACACAAACGGAGGAACTTTACTTCGACGTGGAGTCGAATCGGGGGGTGAGGTTGCAATCGGGGTGGTAAGTGTTTGTATGTCACCTGAGTTGGTGCGAACTCGTTTTCGGTGGACGGTGGTGAAGCCTTCGTTGTCAGGTACTTCCATTGATGATGTTGTCGGAGCCGGTGCGCTGGTCGATGAAGAGGAATGGGTTATTTGTTGCGTCGCTGCCGTCGCCATCTCCCAAATAGCACACGCCGTTGAATCCTCTGAAGTAATTGCCTCTAAACTAGGCTCTGTAGAGAAAAATGCTTCAGACTTTTCGTAACATGACCAAGGTTTTATAGTTATGGATCATTTAGAATCTTGCAAGACACTACATAAAATGTCAAATATACGAACTAATGGAAGTTTCAAGTATAATGATCGAATACCTTTTAAATTAGCTTTAATTAATTTAAGTACCCAATGCCAAAATATTAACAAAAAAAGTGGTAAATCAGTGAATGATGTAGACACATCAACTCTGCTATCTACTATAATACATAGGGTGTTATCTTTCCTCCTATAGGGATGGAGGTATAGGCTACTATTTTTATCGCTGTACTTAAAATTAAATAATTAATTATTTACTTTAAACAGCTGACATTGGTTAAATCTAAAAATTATGGATAGTAAAATGCCCGGAGCAGTAGTTAATGAGGAACTTTTGAGACTGACGAAGGAAGAAAAAATGTGTTTTATTTCATTTAATTAGGTATTGACAAACTACAATTATTTCTTATGTAGGCTATTTTTTATTTTTCCATTCTTTGATTCAAGCTAGTGGACAGATATTAGAGGGAATGTGATGGAGTCTTAATTCGTAATTCACAGGCTGACATTTTTCAAATTGTTCAAAATTTTAAAGAATTGTTGTGAAGTAAGGTCTACAATTTTATGGGTTATCCAAAAGGACAATATCGACTGTAAATAAATAGACACAAATTAACTTTTATTGATACGTAGAAATAGTACATTAGACTATAACATGACATATCAAAATTTGAAAAGAGATTGGGAAGGTTTTTAAAACCATTCAATTGACCCATTAATTTTGGCCCACAGTAATCTCAGTATGGCTTCATTTCAACATGGCAGCTGAAATCCGGGCGAAACATTTCGCTAGCTGCAACTCGATAACAACGCGTTAGAGGATCTCTGTTTATATGAAGATTTTTCTTATTTTTAGGTCTAGAATCAGATCCCGAGAGATTACACTGCAGTTCTGAATCATTCTGTATTTTTTATTATTTTAGAAATGTATTTTTTATATTTACGCTGAAAAGATATTGAATCTTTGAGATCTTTAAAGACGTTTTGAAAGATTGAAATTAACCAGGTACAAGTTATAGTTATATTTTATTTCAGTCCTGACGGTGTTAATAAGAGTTGAGATCTGAAGTGCTTATTGGTAAAAAAGGTTTGTTGTACGCGCTTATTTAAGGTTTGTTTATGACGATTGTATTATTTTGCAGCCGGAGGATACTGCCGAACTTGGTTATACGTAGTTAGGAACTAATTTCCGCTATAGTACAGTCTAATACTGTGGAATAAAACACACAGTAAGGGGGGAGTAAATAGACCTTATGTGGTATCAAAAATTAGTTTTTGAAACTAATTTGTTTTTGCGGTTTTTTTGTAACGGGAGCCAGCAAATTGCGCCGAATAAAAAAATGTTGATGTGCGAGATTGATGCTACTGCATCCTAGCGGAGTGTAGTGACAACACTCGCTTATAAACAATTTTATGTACAGGTTATGTTAGTGAGTAAACTGTAGAAGCTTATCAGTTATAATTTTGTGTTGCGTTCCTTAATGTTCTTTGTTTGTGATTTAAAAAAACTGTTGTAAACCTGTGTGAATAAACTATAATTTATTGGTTCTAATTAAGTAAGTATTTAAAGTGTGTTATTTTGAACTAATCTTGTCACTTTTCATTGAGAAGCCGTCGACGAAATTTTAATATCCTAGTTGGCTTTATTTAAAACGTAATGTATTTACTGGTGTTATGCGGTTTTGGTTATTTTAATATTAATTATTTCTGTATTAAGGGTTATCATTTCTAATGTTGGTAAATTTTTAAATGTACTCCTCTATAACCGTTTATAGCTTTCTTAACTGATTGAATACCACATTATTTTACATGATATACGTAATAACTTATTACGGTACCCTTATTACTTTACCATAACGACTTCCTCACTTAAATTTCGGCAATGAAAAATACCAAAAGGTGTAACAAGTAACCTTTCACTGAAGTAGGCCAGAGTATCTTGTAAGGCAACTTATGAAAATGAACCTGTTAAACGTCTTTGTAAACTTTACTGAATCAATGGTGACTGTTTCCATGACATGTTAATCCTAAAATACTTTTATGAACCTTTCCACTCATGTATTTTTACTTTAAATTACATGAATTAGTTTATTTTGTGAGGTGTTCTGAATGGATAACTTGATTGATATAGAAATAGTTTGCTTTTTTACATTACAGCAAAGAAAAATTATTTACAAGTTTGTTCACTTAAGTTTGTTGGACATTAAGGTAGAAGTATTATGACACATTTTAAACATAGACCTAATTACTCATTCATTAAAATATTTTAAGATCTTTTACCATTGTTTGCAATTTGCTACAGAGATAGTACCTGCTTGTGTGTCAAGAGACTGTGAAATTTAAAAGTATTTCTAGTTTTCTCTGTATTTATGATTTGGAAAGTTTATACTCAATTTGTATAAAACCTAGCGCAATTCTTTTGAGTGTGAAAAATGTAGGGATCTAAACCAGGTATGTTATGTATGATTTAAATTTATTTATTTGTGTGTTGAATTTAGCAGACCACAGATGGAAGGAGGTGATACTGATAGTAGTAACAAAAATGCTGCTAACGTTAAAAATCAATTAATTAATCATGAAAGAGAAAAACCAATTCCAGCTAAGCGAAGCATTCATTCAGACAGTCGCAGTGGAAGTGGTGATAGTATTGGTAAAGGTATGTCTCCTCACATTTTGATATGTGACCCTGTTAATTATTTGAAACATGATAGTTTTACTAGTGAATTCTATCAAAACTGCTCATGATGTAACAAAAAGAGTTCACATGAAAATCATAAGCATTTAAAAGATGCGTAATAATGTTAACTAGCATCTTTTGTTTAATGTTTTGTTGACTTGTGTCATTAGTGACACAATTTAGGGAAGGAAAATATTGTTTTCATATTGATTTTTTGAAATCGACTTTTCACTGGAAATAATTAGACAGTTTTAAGCCACTTGAACCCAAAAAAACATGTTTTTACCAATTAGTATGAATGTAAGTTTTTAAACGAAATATCTCAGAAACAGAAATGTGTATTAAGTTGAAACATTGAACTTATGTTAGGTTCTATAAAAGGACCCAACACATGTATTTTCATCAAAATCGTGCATCAGACATAGTAGCTTATTTGTACAATTTTCATATTTTCTAATTTTCTCAAAAACAACCACGATTTTATGTAAAATTGCTACATTTAATACATTTGATCTGCACTACAAGATGAGTTAAGGGGCATGTCTGTTAAAATTCATGGGAGGGGACTGTGCTCTCATGGTAAAACATTGATTTTTTTAAGATTGTTGCCTTAAAATGTTTTCTTTGTGTAAAAATGTATACTTATATGTGCAAGGAGCTTCAATAGCTGCAAAAGCTCGAAGGAATTTAGGTCTCGTAGCTTGGATTAGTCATGATTTCAAATTTGAGAGTGTACTTAGATTTTATAAGAGCTTTGTGCGTCCTGTCCTCGAATATTATTCGATGGTATGGAACTACTGAAGAGATGTCACAGAAAAGGAACTAGAGAGTGTGCAGAAAAGACTAATTCATTAGTTGGAATGTAGATCTGGGAGAAAATTTGATGACTATGAGGATGCCCTCTCATTCTACGGGCTTCAGAATCAGAGCACTCGGCGTAGAGTGATGGAAGTTCTATACATTTACAACATTCTTCATTCACGAGTTGATGTTCCGGATATCTCAAAGATTTTTCTGAGGGTGCCTTAAACAGTTTTAAGAAGTTTCAGGCTGTTTGCTGGAGCCACAAGAAGTAAAATAGCTCCAATCAATAGATGTATAGCTGTAGCAAATAAAATAAATGAAGAGGTAGATTTGTTTCACAGAGATGGTAAAATTAAAGAAAAACTATACAGGATACTGTGAAAGAAGGCTTTTATGTTATTCGTGTGTATGTGGTGTATGTTGGGCTCGGCTTCTAACTGTTTTCTAGTGAAGAAAGAATTACTATGTTAGTTATAATGGTGCAGTATACTGAGCCGATATTCTATTGCTGTTCTACTGTACCATCTCGCATCCTTGCGACTAACCATATAGTAGTGGGTGGAGACAGCAGGGTGTAGGGAAGTTTGGGAGTCCCCCAAAAAAATAAAAAAAATAAAAATAGTTAATGGTATAGAATTTTATAAACCTTTAACTTTAAGCATTTTTTCACATAGCTTACTTTTTCTTTTCACATTTTTGATTTTCTTTATATTTCTCATCAAAATAAAATTTTAACAGAAGTTGAAGCTCAGAGTTTTTGTAAAATGTTTTAACTATTAGAAGGATCTGCTAGAGAGATAATTATTGTAATAGCCATTTGGTAAAGATTCTGTTAATTTTGAAGTAATTTTTCCAATTAATATTTTTATAGGCAGCCACAAAACTGGAGGAGGAGCTTCAGATCAAAGAGCAGGTAGCAAACCATTATCACCCAGCCCACGCAGTGGTGGAGCTGGAAGCAGCCAGTTAACATCGGTGGGATATATTAGTGGTGATAAGCCTACAAATAGTCATGTGTGGTCTAAGCATTCCAGCTCTGATGACTCAAGCCATCATTCAAATTCAGGTGATGTATATCTCCATTTTATGTAATTCCTACTTAACCCATTTCAATAAAAATAATTTTTAAAGGAACCTCTCCTAGAAATTTTATTAAATGCTTTGTTAATTTATGATTAAAAAATTACAGTTATGAATATTCTTTTTAATGTGCAATTTTGAAGGCATGAAAGTAACTAATTTACTTTTATTATGTAGATTAATATGCAATCTCTTTTGGTGGGGCATATGCTGCGTGGTGATTACTGAGCACAGTTTGCAATAGTTGGTAGTTTGTGTGTGTACAGTAAAAAGTAAAAAAAAATTACTTGCTAGGATTTTAAGTTATTCTGCCTAAGCATTATTCTACATGCTATTCGCACCCTCAATGTGATAACTTTTTAGTTTTATTTCAGACCAGAAATTTTTTTAGAGTTTTTGAATATACAAACTTGTTCAAGTTCATAAAGGCTTTAATTAGTGACTAGTTACCAACCACTTACTGTTGATCTTTGTATGCTTTCTAGGGTGTACTAAACCCTTTTTAAGCAAAATTTAATTTAATTGTAATTTAAAATTAAATTGTTATTAATTTTAATTTATTTTAATTATTAATTAATTTTTTTAATTATTTTTCCTTTTAATTATTTTTTTTTATTTTTTTATTTAATTTTGGTTTAAAATTGTAATGACTTGACACCTACTAGAGTCTTGACTTGCTGTTTTCATATTTCATTATTTGCTTAGGTGGATATCTCAGAGTTTTTTTACAATTTTATTAGTTGAAATTGCTAATGATTTTTAATTTAAAAGGACTTAAAATTTATAAGGTAAGAACATAAATTCGTAGAAGTTAGCTTGAGTTATTATTATTTAATAAAGACTAAAGCATTAGCTTGTTAGCTGGGAATAAAGCAGATTATCAAAAATTATCTTATCAGTCTTCTTCTCAGGATACCTTTCTGTTCCGAAGGATGGTGACCATCATGGCAATGCTTACTTTATTGTTAGCTATCCAAAACAGTTAAGTTAATAGACTTTTACATAAATGTACAATATATTGAAACAGCCACTGATTAAATTCTCCAGTGAATTCATCTAAACGCTTCTTGAAGACACTCAATGTGGGTGCTTGACAAAGCGAACGGGAAGCGTGTTCCAAAGATTGACCAAACAGAGGAAGAAGAAATTGTACCTATAATTTCTTATAATACTTATAAGATTATTTCTTTCATTTCCAGATTCAGTATATTATAATAAAGGTAGTAACTTTGAGGACAGCAATAAAATCAAATCAAATAATTATCATTCATCAATTACTGCAGCACTTGACACACTGAAAGATGAAATCCTTTATAGTACACAAGTTAATGGTGAGTGCTTAATTTTTATTTCAGATCTGAAAAGATTTAAGAGATTTTTATGTTTGTATACGGTGGATGACAATATTCTGTGTTGGTATTTTACAGAAATTTATAAATTGGAAGTAAGCTGTGATGAAAATTTTCTGTGGAAATTGTGCTTTTCACGGGACCAAGTAGTTGCAAAGATTGTTTGCAGTTTTCTTAGCTTTATAATGTCTTTACTATCTATGTGATGACAATGGGTTCCTTCCAGGTCTTAGCTGTGAATTGAATCTGGGATCATCAGCTTTGTGGTGTAAATTCTTACCACTGTGTCAGAATGTTTTTGATAACACTGAAGCTTGTGAAAATAAAATTCATTATCCTCAGTATCCCTCTTTTAAGATTCCTCAGATTGGGCCCAAAACAACTCCTCTCCACTTCTCTCTATTTTTAAACCATCTCTCCTGGAATCGTATGATTTCCCCAATTCATTCATTAATTTAAAAAAAACCAATATTACACTTTTTTTATATTATAATTAATTTAAATAGTTGATAAATAGCAAATAGTTGTATATGGAATTTTAAATACAGAGTGTGTAAAAAGTCTGCAACCACTTCATTTTTAGTCAAATAGCATATAACGAAGAATAAGAAATGAGAATCAGTAGATACAAAAAATGTACTTTTTAAGATCTTGAAATTTACATCCACCATTTTGAATTTACCTTTTTTTAAATAGGAAGGTAGACTTATGGTAGCTACATGATTTCAATCTAAAATTTTAAGAGAAAATCAATGGTAAAACTTGTTTAACGATATCTTTTACCGTTCTTTAAGTATTAGCCATTGATATCTCCAGACTGGGGGAAAATACTATTGTCAACCTTTGTCTACATTTTATTATTTGTGGTAGAAAAACATAGATGAAACATCATTTAACATTGTCTTCTTACGCAAAACCTAATTCTGCAATCCATTTAATAAAATCTGTACTCATTAGTTGATTAAACAATATCTTTTTTGCTGAAAAAAATGATTGTTTACTCAACTAACAAGAAGAGATAATATTAAAAGGATCACAGAATTGAGTTTTGCTTAAGAAGACTATGTTAAATGATGTTTCATCTATGTTTTTCTTGTGCAAATAATTAATCTAGACAGAGGTTGACAATAGTGTTTTTCCCCGAACCAGAAATTTCAATGGCTAATATCTAAAGAATGGTGAAAGATACTGCTGTTAAACAGGTTTTGCCATTGTTTTTCTTTTGAAATTTTAGATCAAAATCATGTGCCATAATTCAGTATGGTGGAATCCAAGATGGCGGACGTAAATTTCTGGTACTTAAAAAGTACACTTTTTGTATCTCTACCGATTCTCATTGCTTATTGAATAAGCTATTTGACTAAAAATTAACCGGTTCCAGACTTTTAATACACCTGGTATAGTGTAGTGTATTGGAATATTATAATTCTCTGATTTTACATCTCTTCTGTTTATTTTACAGGAATGAATGAGTTCCACTTAAAAACTGTGTCTGAATTGGTATCTGGTGCGGGGAATGCTGCCATTGGTGTTACTGGTAATGTGGGTAACCAACAGTTAGTATTCATGGAAGGCAGAAACGGAAGATTTGTACCCACTACTCGTTCTGCTGCTCTTAAAAATAGTTGCAGTAGTGTGTGGCTGGAAAAAGTCTCAGAGTATGTGCTAATTTATTTTATTGTAAAAACTAATCATATGGTCTCATTCTGTATTTCAAATTGACCTTGTAAGATCCAAGATTATGATTAATAAATATTTTATTTGAAAGGTTAGAATTGGTTTTGGCGTTGACAAAAAATACATAGTTTCCAAAGAATGTATGAAATAATTGCAAGTACACTAAGGAACAGAATTCATAAATATACCATAATGAGATTTTATGATGCAATTGCAGTTCCAACACTTGTAGGCAGTGAAACACATGGAAGTGAAACTTCAGCTCTTGTAGGGAGAAAAAGACATAAATTAGAAGCTGCAGAAATGTGTTTTCTACGGAGGGTCAAGGGTTGTACGAGGGAGAACAGAATTCATAATTGCAATATAAAGATAGAGCTGTAGACCATAGATGTAAATGACAGAGTCTGCTATTATTGCAATAAATAGATGCGGTATCTTTAAAGAATGCAATGTTGTTTGAATTAATGAATAGTTAATTTTATTTACACAATTTTTCGATAAAAAAATACTTCGATGCCAGAACAGGGTGAGTAGCCTATTCTGTGAAGAGAGGAAGAAGATTGTATTTAGAATTTATTATGTACGATTAATTCACAATTAATTAATCTTTTTAATATAAATAATTCTTCTTTTAGACTGATGTGTAATTTTATTCTTTTGTTTATACATATTATAGCTTGGATTTACAAACCCCTCTTGATCAGGCAATTTTAGTTCAGAAAATATTTACTCCACTAGCCATTATATCATCTGGTCTTTTGGGTGGAGTTGCATTAATGCAGTTGTTTATGGTAAGGCTTATTCTATGCATTTTGAATAAAGTATTTTCTGCACTTCATCAATTTCCTTTAACTATCACTTTAAATGTTTTTTAAAATCATGAAATTTAATCATGGTCATTTTAACTCTTTCAGCCATATTGTGCTCTTACCTATCAAAAACCTCAAGCCCATTTTTAAGAAATTGTAAGGTGTTATACCCCAGCTTAAAGACTGCAGATGAGATCTAGCCAATAACAGCCAAGTTTGAATGTAAGGTTGCCCCTTTGCTAAGTCACACTCTGTTCCACCGAATGCCAGCTGACTTTTTATTAGGCTGTCGCCCACAGCTGGACCATAACGTGATAATGCAGGATGCGATTAACGAAAGTCAATTTGCTCTGTGCTGTGTCTAGGTCACAATGCTCCGTCTACATCTGCAGTCTCTAGTTCGTTAAGGTATAGTAAAATTGCCACAGAATATATTTGTTAAGAAAATGTATAAAACATTTTACTCAGAAATTTTTGGATAATGAGATCCACTTATCACTTCATTAATTACTGCTGTTCTTAGATGTTTGTTGTGTGAATTCCCTCCATTAGTCCACTAAAATTTAAAATAAAAAAACTCTTGTTAATTTATGTACAATAACAGCCACAGAATCTATAGGCGGGTCGAGTTTTCACCTGCGTATCCCTTCCACATCTCTCAACGTATTCCCCTTAACTTATGGTTTCCCCTTAAATTCTAGATTGAGTAATGAAGAACAGACAACAACAGTGTATGTAATAACCATAAGTTTTTTTTCTGGTTTAACATCCGACTGCTCTGCAATTACTGCTAGTGCAGACGGTGAAGGATGAAATAATTTTTTGTAATGTATGAAAATATGCCGTGCCTGAATGGGTCTTGGGTTCGAATCCCATTCAGGCATGGCATAATTTTTTACATTACAAAAAACCATTTCATCTTTCACCACTGTCTGCATTAGCAGTAATTGCAGAACAGTCGGACGTTAAACCAAAATATTGAAAATAACAAAATAATTAACGTATGATTATTACATACACTGTTGTTGTGTGTCATCTTTATTACTCAATCTAGAATTTTATTTTATCAAACTATTTTCATCTCACTAGAAGTTAAATATTTTAACAGAATAATCTTATTATGGATTATTGAATAACCTCTTATCATTGTGGCAGAAAATTAAATAAAATACGTTTGCTTAAAAGTAAACTAATATGTGTTAAACATGACTTTAAATGAAACATTTAACGTATCGATCATAAGAAACGAAAACAATTATCGTACAAAGTTTTGACTAAAGTGTTCTTCGCTTTAATGATAACTGATACATTCTTGTAATGACCACCAGAATACGGTAACATAAAACACTTACCAATGTTTATAGCGCTTTTGGGTTTCTTGTACACATCTTCAGTAAATTAAAATTTTTTTTTTACATCAAAAGTTAAAACTCCTTACTCCTACCATGGTAGATAAGGAATAGTCGATTTAAAACAGTCTTGCCAACTTAATCAGTTGATTGTCATATTCAATCTGTTTGTTCATTATATTAAAAAATTTAATTTACTGAAGATGTGTACAAGATACACGAAAGCACTATAAACATTGGTAAATGTTTTATGTTACCGTACTCTGGTGGTTAGAAATATATATTTCAATTTTAAATATTACGGCTATTTAAAATCCTACATAGGATGTTTGATAAAATAAGCTTGTAATCACATGTAACTAATACAAGAAGTGACATCAGATAAAATTAAATCTTCCTAAGTGCTCACACATGATAAATAATCAGCCTAATTAGTATTTTGTTTTATCTGAATGATTGGCTGTAATTGTACTGCGAGTCTGACAACAATATTTACTACTCCCACAACTTATCTTTTCTCCCTTTAGGTTGTTACTATATTAATACATTTCTAATTACCCATAACATTAAGCAAGTTACATGTATAAGTTAAGTAAACTACATGTATTTTAAACATAATTTTAGAATTAAAAACCACCAACCAGAGTATCCTAATTAATTACAGATAAAATATTAAATATACTATTATCTGATTAATAACTACATATAATTTAAAACATTGAATTCAATAAATTTGAAAAATTAATTCATTTTGGAGCATAAATATTACAATAAAATTGTCTGTTTTTTAAAAATTTGTATTATTAAATGATTAAATGCATTAGCTTGAATTACCCCTATGTCTCCTTGCCTCTTCCCTACCAATATACGAGGGTTATTTTTTTTTCAACCTCTGATCGTGTTTCTAAGCAAGCAGAAGGTGGGCGGTGGTGTAATCTGCGCGTCAGGCGATTGCGCATCTCTCCTCCACACTGCCTGTGCCAGCCGCATCTTCACAGCGTAAGTTGTAGCTGAGATACGGGAGCTGAATCATGGCCGATACGATCGAATCTCCCGCCAAATGTGAGTTGCGAAGTGTGGTTCGCTTTTTGCAAGCGGAAGGGTGTAGTGCTGCTGAAATTCATCGCAGAATGAGCCTAGTGTATGGTGAAAAGTGTATGAGTGATGGTAGTGTACGGGAATGGTGCAGAAAATTTAAGGAAGGGCGAACCGATGTCCATGACGAAGGGGTTCAGGGACGCAAGTCCGTCGCCACTGCAGGCATTGTTGAGCGGATTGATCAAGTGGTCAGAGACAAACGAAGGTTCACAATAAGTGAACTTTCTGCCGAATTTCCGGACATTTCATGGTCATCTCTATACAACATTGTGACAAATGTCCTACAATACCGCAAACTTTGCGCTCGTTGGGTCCCGAAAATGTTCCTGACCTCATTGGCGGCAAACTTCTTTGAAGAGGGTATCGAAAAGCTGGTGTCACGATAAGACAAATGCCTCAATCGATTCGGCGATTATGTAGAGAAATAAGTAAGACTTTACTGTAATTTTGGTAATAAAATCATTTTTTAATCAAAATCTGTCTATTTTTTTCCACCATCGGAGGTTGAAAAAAAATAACCCTCGTAGTTTCAAGACAACAGTTCCAGCAGAAGAGGTGGAGAATTTGTTGAATTGGTTCATAGCTGAGGTGAGGAAGGCTATAGGTTGAAGCAATCTCCCATTTGCCTAAATAAATAAATTTTATTATTGTAGTTGTTAATTCTGAAAATAAAATTCATTTTATACATATTTTCCACCGTACAAAATTAGATAATCCTTTGATGTTTCACAGTTAGAATTGGTCAACTCATAATATGCTTGAGGCTTTTAAGTTGAAATAAATGATCTTAAGTCATGCTAATGCAGGACAACTATAATACCATTTCACCTGACAGCTGTTGTATTAAAAATAGAAGCACTGTATAGTTTTTTTTTGTTTCAGTCTTATTCCTTCATGAAACAAAACTGTGAGAACTGTGATATGAATGATAATTTTACATTTATAGAATCATATAATACATTTGCCAAAGTTGCACCTACTGCTTTCTATATTCTTCTTGCAATATGTGTTGTTGCTATTTTTGACAGGTAATGTTTAAATTTATTATTTTTTTTTTTATTTTATTTTTTTTTATTTAACGTCGCATCAACTGCAATGGTCATTAGCGACGACGTTGGGGTGGAACTTTATGCGATGTAGGATGAAATGATTTTTTGTAACGTATGAAAATATGCCATGCCTGAGTGGGATTCGAACCCAGGACCGCATGATGAAAGGCGAGCACGTTACCAACTGCGCCAATGCGGCCGGCTAAAAAATTTATTATTGTAATCTACTTTTAGTGAGTTCGTAATTCGTAAAGAGTAATTATATTTTTTAAGTTTATTAAGCACATGTTGCATCAAAATATAAGTTAAAAAATATGTCTTTGTTTGAATTCATTGTGAAATATGTAACAACTACAAATTTGGCAAAAATCTTCTCTACAGCTGTAAAATGTTGAGTGATTCTTACATATGAAGTAATAAGGATGGTAATGATTGAAGGGGAATGATTCATCGAAAAACCGAAAAATTATTATCAATTTTTTAAAAAAATTTTACATTAAATTTGAAATTCTGTCTGTAAAATGGCGGTACTTTTATAATAATCAAATGGATATAACTTTTATTATTGTACTTTTTCTGCAGTAATCGTCGGGTAAATATTAATGCAAGCAACAATTTCTTAGTTATTCTTATCTAAAAAGTAGAATTCCCGAAAATATTATTTTCTGATATTAAATTGCACTTTTCTCAGATCCTTAAAGATATCTGTTTGAAATTTTTATAATGTGTTCCTTACATTAAGATGTCAGTTTTAACATATCCAAATGTAAAAATATTGTATAGTAGGTGAAAAATATTTATTTTAATATATTTTTTAACCAATGAAAAACAACAATTTTAAAAAACTCATAATTATTACAATTAGGCATACAACAAAAAATGCATGTGTTGAAATGTAGAGTAAATTTTGTAGTTTCGTATTAAAAGAAACAGAAGTAAAGTATCTTTAGTGGTTCATGAGAAAAGTGCATTTTCATTAACATGGTTTAGTGTAGGGCGAACCATTCATTTTAATAACTTCTCCTTTTTCTCACTTTTATTAAAATATTAACTCCAAAATTTTAACTTTTAATAAAATTGTTACTATTTACATTTTACCTGTTTTACAGATTTGATCTTGCTCATTTGGACATCCGCCACTGTTCTGATACACTTTCTTACAGACATGGTTGGATTCTTTTAATTGTGTATTTGTTAACTTTGTTAATTACTCTGTGGGCTGCTGAACTGGATGACATGTTGTTATTGTATCCCCATGATAAATCGTTTGCAGCTAACCAACAGGTAAAGCTTTTTATTTACGTTATTTTTTGTAAAAATAATTTCTAAAACTGTCATATTAATGGACCTATATGTTGATTCCATTGTTTCTACATTACTATTGAAGTCTGTGTTCTGTGATGTGTTGTTTAGGTCATCAGCCAAAAAGCTGGTTTGAACCTGTAGAGGTTTTACTAGGTAAAACGAGGAATGAGGTGGTTTTCCATTGCCTTCCTCACTGAGTGGAAAAGTATGCTTATCAGCATGCTGAGCCCTCTGTAAAACACATATTTTCCACTCTGCAAATGACACCTTCAATTCATTCACCAGAGCTGCACTCTGTAGTAACTCTTTTAAAAAAGCATAAGACATCTAAACAAATATTTTTGAACTAATACTTTATCATCTTTTAGCCATAGTGTCAAATTGTAGATAAAACTTTTCCAATATGTCATCTTCTTTTTAAATTTTATTGTTTGTTTCTAATATTTCCAAATGATTTTCTATATTGCGTAATTATGTTTTGAATTAATTAAATGTTCGGTAATATTGGGAAAATGTTTATTTCCCGTTTTGAAATTATTACAGTGCTCAGAAAACCTGTTCCTGAATGATTGATGGTTTTACCAAAATAATTTTTTTCACAATCATTACAATTTATTATTTGCAAATGTTGCTTAATCGTGGTTTGTGGTTTCTATGAAATGTTGTATTTATTTTTTTATTATATATGTTATTGTAAAAGTAAGAAGATTGGTCAATTTTAGAATCTACCGGAAAAACCTAATATTTGCCATTACTGTGTGGTAAAAGTCCAAAATTTCTTATTATATGCATAGATTTCGAACTTTTACCAACAGATGATGGTATATCTTAGGATTTACCCATGCGAACTGGTAAAAGCTGGATCGAAGTCTCCCACCTCCATCTTGCATGTTCAGACATCAGTGGTGGCGTATATTCAGTGTGCTAGGTGTGCAGCGCACACCCTATATTTACGAGAGTGCCTTGTAAATTTGATTTACATTTGAAGAATTCATAAAGCCTACAAATATCGCCATTTTGTGCACATCTACATGATGAGAATGATGAATGAATGTCATCAAATTCTCAGTTTACTTTTGGAGAATTCACATAAACATCTAGCATTTCATAAACAGTAAAGAAGATTGCATGCAGTTGAGTATTACCGTCTGGCCGTGCAGGCAAGCTGTCACTTAGAAGAACACCTTCAGGCATTGTACACAGTGCTAGTCTTGACCCTCGCCCGTACCACAGTGGTGGGGATGTGAGATTATTATACCCAGGCATGCTTAGTACTGATAGAACAGCCGGCCAGGCTATTTTTGTGTACCGTGTGTTTGTGCGTACATCAAAGTTGTTTTTGTACTTTTGTTCTTTCATGACTGTTTACGTAATTGTACTATCACTTATTTATTAGATACAGCTTGGTTATAGTACTTTTTTGAGCCAGATATTAGTTTTATTCAAATTGGTTATTCTTTTAAAAGACTTGTTTTCTTTTCAACGAATATATCATATACTCTGCAAGACCTTTTACAAAAACATTCTCTCTACATTCTTTAGAAGAGAAGTTAGATATAGTGAAAAAGGGAAGGCCTACTACACCACTTCCAAATTTGACAACTCAACACAAATCATAAAACAAAAAATACGTTAGACATTTTTCAATTTCACAGTACGAAAATGTGGAGTGGTTAACAGGTTGTGAAACATTGAATAGATTATTCTGTTGGCCATGTTTATTATTTTCTAACAAAAATAAAATTTGGAGCAAACATGGATTTGCTGATTTAAATCATTTGTCGAATGCACAGCAAAAACATGAAATCTCAAACTCATGTTCACAGCTTTCTACAATCAAAACTTCTCTGGAAACAATGGTTACTGCTACTGCTACTGGATAATCAGCCCAGAAATAATGTTAACAAACACAATGAACATGTGAAGAAAACAGAACTGTGCTAATACGAATCATTGATGCTATTTGCCTGTTTGCTAATTAAGATCTTCCTTTAAGAGGGTATGATGAATCAGAATTCCCTGAACAAAGGAAATTTTTTTTAGAGTTTCTCAACATTTTGAAAAAATATGATTCGCTCCTGCAAAATCATTTGAATTCTGCCAGTTTTTCGAGGAACTTCTCTGGTGATACAAAATTATATCATAAGGACTATTACTGACGTTGTGAGAGAAGAGATAAAAATAGAGGGAAATTTAGTTTCATTTGTGGCTATAGTGCCGGATGAATATTATAATTATAATTTTGGATGGCATACCCTTATTTGAAGTTCAGCATACGCCACTGTCAGACATGTTTGTTTAACTATAACAGCTTTCACTGATTTTAATATGGAATATTGTTCATTATAATCAGATTGAAATGTTAATACAATATCCTTTTTATTTAAATGTGATTGCTATTAGACATTTTAAATAGATTTATTTTCCTAAATCAACAATGAAAAAATGAGTTAAAAATGTTTGTGTAAAAGAAAAAGTGGAGGTATGTTTGTAAAGAATGGCAAATTTTAATAAAATATCCTTTTTTTAATGAATTTGGTTAATCCTAAGATTATTGTCTCTTGGTAAAAGTTCGAAATCTATGCATATAATGAGAAATTTTGGACTTTTACCTCACTGCGATGGTGAATGTTAGATTTTACCAGTAAATTCTAAGATTGACCTATCTTCTTACTTTTACAGTAACATATATATTTCAGACATGCCATGTATGTAGTTATTATGATAAATATATGAAATAAATTTTTTATTTATAATTTTTTCATAATATGTGTCTTGTAAGTATTAGAATGAACAGAGGCAGGATATTGTAAACAAACAAATAAAATGTAAGAATAATTGAGCAGTTTATACAAATTAATGGCTCCAGATGCACCTTGTATAAAATTTTATTAAATTAGTTTAATTTATATTCTCTGTGATGGTTGATCCACCAAAATATGCTACAGAGTGATTTTGTGGTTATGTTACCCAATTAATTGTTAATGTCTGGTAATTTTTTTTAAGAAAGGGAAATTTTGTTTTGTGACACGAAGTTGGTAGCCCAACTCAACCGGTATAGAAATGGCAGTGTGAGTTGATTCTCTTTGAGCTGTGCTAAAATTTTGTGCCATTTTCAGTCGTGTTACGAACAGAATGTCTTACACTAGTACAATCGCTTGTTTAAACCTGGAGGCTGAAGCTCTTGGACTAATCGTATGCGATACGGATACAAATTCAATTTTTAGCAGCTTTCTGAACACTCGAATTTGACAAACCAACTTGCGAGAAAAGTTTTCATATACTTTTCTGTGGAGAATTGAGCAATTGTGTTCTCACTTTCTCTAAAATGTCTGTCAAGAGAGTTGGTCGACCACTACGTTTACTGTCGCAAACACTACCTGTCTCTCGAAATCAGTTTGTTAGCTTAGAAATTGACATTTTTTTCTAGTGGAGGAACACCAACAAATTTAATTTGAAATGATTCTTTTACACTCGCATCTGATTTTGTAGCAAAATATTGTTCAAGAATGAAAACCTGTTGTTCTAGGGTAAATGACATTCTGTTCGTAACATGACCGGAAACAGCACAATATTTTCCACAGCTCGAGAATCAACTCACACTGCTGAATTTATACCGGTTGAGTAGGGCTACCAACTTCATGTCACAAAACAAAATTTCCTTTTCTTTGAAAAAAATTACCAGACATTAACAATTGAGTAACAGGACTAAAGAATCACCCTGCAGTTAATAGATGTAATGATTAGAAAAACAAATAATATATTAGGTGAATAGGTTAGTAAATACTATACAATTTTATTAATGTTTAAATCAAGAAGTATACAGGGTTATTCTAAATGATGGACCCAATTTTATGAACTTGTATCTATTTAAGTATAAATTCAAAATGAACAATGAATACACAATTAGAATGAGGAAGTTTCAAAGTTTTTTTACACACTTATAAATGTTCAATGTGTCCCGCACGGCAAACATCTAAACGAAAGCCAAACTCGCCCTTCATACGAGAAAGTGTATCTCCTGTTACTGAGTGCACCGCAGCAGTGATACAGTTCCGCAGATCGGCCAGAGTTATTGGTAGAAGTGGGATGTAAATTACTTCCTTGACATCAACCTCATAAGAAATAGTCACATAGGGTGAGATCAGGAGATCTTGATGGCTAGTAGTGTAGAGCCAGGTCTTGATTTCCCCTGCGTCCTATCCAGCGTAGAAGGGACTGATTCCAAAAGTCTCAAACATCGAGGTACCAATGGGGCGGAGCTCCATATGGAAAATGAAGTCCTGTGAATCTTTTGTAACTTGAGGGAACAGCCATTGTTCCAACATGTCCAGGTATGTCATTCCAGTCAGTTCTTTCTGCAAAAAAAAATTATCTGGTAAACCTTTGTATGAGATAAGGCCAGAACACATTTATCTTTGGCGAGTCTCTTTCATGCTCCAATGCAATGGCGGCTGGCAGCCCATTGGTGCGAGAACTCTAGCAGCCATTTCTGCAACTACCACCGCCCAATTCAGGGAGCCGATCTGCAGAACCATATCACTGCTGCGGTGTACTCAGTAACAGGAGATATGCATTCTCGTGTGTAGGGCGAGTTTGGCTTTCATTTAGATGTTTGCCGTGCAGCACAAGGGGGACACATTGAACATTTTATAAGTGTGTAAAAAAAACTTTGAAACTTCCTCTTTCTAATTGTGTATTCATTTTTCATTTTGAATTTATGCTTAAATAAATACAAATTTATAAAATTGGGTCATAATTTAGAATAACCCTGTATTTTAAATTACTGACAAATAATTAATAATTGTACTGTTTTTTTCTTTGCAGCAAATGATCTCTCTATTATCAGAGTGGCACAGGCTTAACATATGTCGTTGCATACTTGCAATATTAGGTTGGGTCATATTGGCGTTATCTCAACCAGATGATTTATTGTTGTGTCATTTGAAATCAATCAAACAATTCGATGCTCAGCCAAAAAAAATACTTGTTGTTGGTAGCCCTTCAACAATCAACAGTTATTAAACTTAGTACAATTTTATAATCAAATCAATTCTCAATCGCTCATAATGCCTTGAATTTGCAATTGATAATCAAAAAATGAAAATCAAATATTATTGTCTACAATTTTTGATAGCATTTATAGTTTTTACTTATTGATCTCGATAGTTTTAGTTCTAGTCATATTATAACTAGTCATTTTTCATTCATATTTTACTGAATGCAATAAAATGCTTTTATACCGCAACATGTGTGCATTTTTTAATATTTAGGTGTGTAACCATAGTAAATAATTATTGAAATATATATTTTCTAACCACCAGAATACGGTAACATAAAACACTTACCAATGTTTATAGCGCTTTCGTGTATCTTGTACACATCTTCAGTAAATTAACATTTATTACAAGTCAAAATTTAAAACTCCTTATCTACCATGGTAAGAGCAGGAAGTTTTAAATTTTGACTTGTAATAAATGTTAATTTACTGAAGATGTGTACAAGATACACGAAAGCGCTATAAACATTGGTAAGTGTTTTATGTTACCGTATTCTGGTGGTTAGAAAATATATATTTCAATTTTAAATAATACGGCTGTTTAAAAATCCTACATAGGATGTTTAATAAAGTAAATAATTAATATACTTCAATCGTTATAACTGTCTGCTGTGATAAGACCAAAGAACATATATCTTTTAATGGTATGTGGCCATTGAAATATTATGTAAGACCAATGGGGTGTGGGGTACGGTGCATTTGTTTACTTTTGCGGACAAGGGTAAAGGGGGAGTTTAAAAGTTGATCACCTGCTTTGAGACATTGCATAAAGTTCTCTGCATTGTCTATTCACTCCACTATTTCTCCTCACTCCTGATTCCACTTCTTTCCACTATTATTAAAATTAGCTCATCAAATGATTTGATTATCGACACAAATAGGACGTTTAAGTCTTCCTCTATGGCTGTCAGTTGAGTAAACTAATTACTTAATTAAAATATCATACCAATATAATAATAAAAAATTGTTATCCACAAATATTATTAACTATGTGATGTATAGAAAATTGAGTGATAAAATAAGTGTATATAAAATAGAATGTGGTATAAATGTAATTATAATAATTATTATTATAATTACATTTCTTATTACCACATTATGGGTTCAAATCCCACTCAGGCACGGCATATTTTCATACAGTACAAAAAATCATTTCATCCTCCATTGTAAACAGTTACACCCCAACGTTGTCGCTAATGACCGTTGTAGTTGATGCAATGTTAAATAAATAAATTTTAAAAAAAATTATATTGGTATGACTATTCCTAATTTTCAAATGAGATATAATGAACATTAAAAGGCACTGATATATGATTACATCATATCAAATTGCACTAATCATATAAAAAAGAAAACCCGACTGTTCGGTAAAATAGAAAAATATGAGATTTTTCGTAAGTATACAAACTTTTAAAAAAACAGAGGCAAGACGTTTTAAATGAGCAGGTTAAATTTTAAAAAGATGAAATAATATTGACTGCTGCTGCTATCTGCACATAATATGACTGAAGTTAAATTTGAATACTTTAACAGTTTTATACGAATGACTGAAGATACATCTTCGGAAAATTTTAAAAAGTTTAGTTTCAATTATGTACTCTGATAATGGTGAATCCTCCGAAACATCTCAGTAGAAAGTAGGATGTATAAAATAGGTAAAAAGCAAGTGATACAGCAGCTGTAACAGGTCAGTAAAAGTTAAATATTTTTATACTGTTGTTGTTTAGGTCATCAGCCGAAAGTTGGTTTGAATCTTTTAGAGGCTTTACAAAGTAAAACAAGGAGTGAGGTGGTTTACCATTGCCTTCCTCACTAAGTGAAAAAATATGCTTATTAGCTTGCCAGGTCCTCCGAAAAGCATCTACTTTCCGCCCTGCAAATGACACCTTCACTTCATTCACCACACGGTCTGGCTGTATAATTAAATTCATCACTCTCAGAAGAAATAACTTTGACTAGTGTCTTTTACACCACTACCTCTTCTGTTCTTAAATGATTTATATAATTGGCTGACCATGTGATAAGAAATAAAATTTTTGTATCCCTGGAACTAGCAGATAAGAGTGCAAATAATTTAATCACTCCACCAGCTTGTTATGGGCAAATTTGTGATTGAATATAAGCTGTAGTGTGCATTTTAAAGATTTACTTATAATTAATCGTAATAGAGAAAAACCAGTTCCAGCTAAGCGAAGCTTTTATTCGGGAAGTCATAGTGTAATTGGTGATAGAATTGGTAAAGGTATGCCCCTCAAGTTTGTGTTATGTGATATGACATATTATGCAAAAATATTATATACCAAAATAGTATGTCAAGTAGATCATAAGGGAGTAAGGATCAAGGCAGCTGAAAAGGTTGGTAAAATATTTTTAAATATTTATGCATAGTTAACAACTTGTGTTAAAAATTATTCTTTATATCATAGTTATATTTTTGTAATTTATTTAAAGTTATAACAACAGCTAGGTTAGCAGTGACTATGATGAGTTTATAGTTGTAATTATTTCCAGACCCTAGCTGGGAATCGAACCTGGGACCTCGTGCTTTGTAGAATGCTAACCACTATGCCATAGAGGCGGCCACCATTTTATTTATTTTTGGTAATTCTGTTGCAACTAAGACACAACGTATGGAATACATGTTGATTAAATTGAGTAAGAAGGTTATTAATTAAATTCTTTTGGACTAAGTTTTTTTTATTTTATCCTGTAAATTTTAATTTTGATTACCTTGTAATTTTGAATCTCATTTCGACTAGGGTACTTGATCATTATTGACCACTGTAGCGAAGTTAAATGTGATCATTTTTTTTGATTCTAACCTAAAGTTTTTTTTTCAAAAATTACTCACATGTTTTATGAAATGTGAATTAACAGCTGAAAACATCTCGATTTCATTTTTGTGAAATTTGTTTCAAACCAAGTTGAGGAACAGATGATAATGTTATGATATACTGAACTAAAGTTCTAATGAAATAGTTGTGTTTAATTTTTATGTTTTGATTAGAAAAGGATGACAGGACTGAGAAAATTTTCTTTATTCTTGTCGTGTGTAGAATTTTAAAATTTTTAATAGTATTCATTTAGGCATAAATTCTAAGGTTAATGTAGAAGTAAACATATTGTTATCTCAAACAACTTGAAATTTTTATCAGGAACTGTTTTTAATTAAATAACCACCTTTTGATATAAGTTCATGTCTGCTATAACTCAACATTTTAAAAGAAATATTTTGACTGCTTTATTTCAGTTAAATGGTACTTTAAAGTTTGGAATTGCATTAACTAGTATTAATTAGTGACTACATTTTATTTGAAACAATTTGAGTACTGTCATAACAACAGATATTTTGTAGCTGGGAAGCGAACGCAGGATTTTTTTCTTAGTGATAAGTTACTTACAGATTGAACCAACAATAGTGTAATTTTTCTTCTGTTTTTCTCATAGTATATAAATAGGGCTACGTGATGTTTATAATTGGCTGTTTATTTTCATTCAAGTGCACTTCAGAAAAAAACTATCTCTTTGAGTTTATTGATAATACATGTGATTTTATGCCACATTTTAAATATGTTATGCAATGCTTTGTTTTTGATGAAATTTAATCAAATTTATACATTTTCTTTTACTTGATTTAATGTGTACTGTCATAAGATTAGAACAAAAATTCATAAAAGTTGACCTGAGTACGCAAGTTATTTTTTAACAACAGCTAAATGCCGACCACATTGGTGTAGTTTGTAACGTGCTCGCCTCTCATCATGCGGCCGTTGGTTCGAATCCCATTCAGGCACAGCATATTTTCATATGTTACAAAAATCATTTCATCCTCCACTGTCTGCATTATCACTAATTGCAAAACAGTCGGACGTTAAACAAAAAAAAACAGCTAAATCAAAAGCTTATTTGCCTGAAAAAAACCAGTCAATACTACATCCTCAAAAACATGAAAAATTACACTATTGTTGGTTCAATTATCAACAAAAACCTTCCTTATAAAATCAATAAAGACAATAAACTATAAAATTTAACGTAAATGTTCAATGTACTGAATGTAACGGTAACCAATTAATTCTCCATTGATTTATCTAAACACTTCTTGAAGATACTCAATATGGGCGCACTGACTATGCTATCAGGAAACCTGTTCCTAAGATTGATCACTTAGAGCGAAAAGAAATTGTACCTATTATTTCTTGTTATACTAAAAGATTAATTCTTTCATTTCCAGATTCAGTATATTATAACAAAGGTAGTGTAACTTTGGGGCCGCAATAAAATCAAATCAAATAATATTATTATTTGTCAATCACTGCAGCATTTGACACCGTGAAAGATAAAATTTTTAGTACACAAGTTATTCTGTGTTGATATATCACAGAAATTTATAAATTGGAATTAAGCATTTATGAGAATTTTTTGTGGCAGTTGTGCTTTTAATGGAAGGGTATAGTTGCTAAGATTGTTTGTAGTTTCTGTAGCTTTACAATACTTTAATTACGCATGAAATGACAATGGGTTCCTTCCAAATCTTAATTGAGACCTGGTAGCATCAGGTTTATGGTGTGGAATTCGACCACTGGGGCAGTCAGGATGTTACTGATTGGAGTGAAGCATGGAAAAATGAAATTTTTCATCCTCATTTTCATGCTTCTAAGTTTCCTCAGGTTGGGCCCAGCACCACTTCTTTCTATTGTTAAACCATCTCTCTTCCATTGCTCTCCTGGCTTCATATTTTTACTTTCTCTTGCCCTATATGAATATATAAGGAAGGCAATTATTGTTTTCATGTCGATTTTTCGAAATCAAGTTTTCACCAGATATACACATTTTCAGACCCCCTGAACCCAAAAACCCATGTATTTAGCCAATGGTAGTGATTGGTGTGTGTGAATAAAATATCCCAAGAATTGAACATCATATGAAGTTGAAACTTAAGTAAGGTACCACTAGAAGAACCGTCATGAGTATTTACATCAAAATTGGTCAACCAGAAGTAGTAGTTAATTCGTGCAATTTTTCACTTTTTTGCTTTTTTCTCAAAAACGGCTCTTACAATTTTATTTTTTAAATTGGCTCTTTTATTACAATATTTATGTTCTACAAGACAAGGTAAATGCCATGTCTGCTGAAATTCTTGGGAAGGCTGCACTCTCGTAGAAAAAATAATTTTTTTTAAGATTGTGGCCTTAATACGCACTGTAAGGTGAAAGTTTGTATAATCAAAGTACAGAACATTTAAAATTATTCGTGCCGTTCTTCACTTTTTTCTCAATAACAGCTCCTGCAATTTTTTTTAAAATTAGCTCATTTACTACAATTTTTATGCTCTGCAAGGCGGGGTAAGTGCCATGTCTAGAAAAATTCTTGGGTAGGCTGTGCTCTCGTAGAAAAAAATTATTTTTTAAGATTGTGGCCTTATTATCCATTCTAAGGTGAAAGTTTATATAATCAAAGTTATAGATCGTTTAAAAGCATACAAAATTTATTTCAAATATTTTTTGTACAACGCTTAGTTTAGTGGCAATTGGTGATTTTCTGTTTTTTTTCATGAAAATCTGTAAAAAATTGGATTTTTCAAGATTGCAGCCTTAGTATGCATTTTACGACAAAAATGTATATAATTGAAGTTATTGGAAATGAAAAAATCAACAACTTTTATTTTAGGCGTTTTTCTCTACAGAGCCTAGTTTAGAGCCAATTACTGATTTTCTGTATTCTGTAAGTTCTACTGAGGTCGATTTTCATTTCGCTTCATTCAATTTTAATCAGTTCATGATTAAAATTAGGTTGTTTTTCATTTTACATTGTTTACTCATGATTAAACATAGGTTAATTGGTCATTATCTTCATTGGCAAGAGAAAGTCGTGTGAGGGTTTCATACCAGAATTTTTCACTGTATAATTAATATAAACTTTAGAATTACAAACAAAAATAGTAAAATAATGAGTTCTAAATGTATATTACATTAGTAGTGTAGTGGAATAATATTTTTCGTAGATTTCACATCCGTTCATTTATTTTTCAGGATTGAATGAGTTGATATATCCAGCATTGGTACTTGGTGTGGGTAATGCTGCCGTTAAGTTATTGGTCGTACGGGTAACTAACAGTAGTTATGGAAGTTAGAAATGGAAGATTTATATCCACCACTCGTTCTGTTGGTCTTAAAAATAGTTGTAGTAGTGTGTGGCTGGAAAAAGTATCAGAGTATGTGCTAATTTATTTTAATTTAAAAACTATTTACATGGTCTCATTCTGTATTTTTATTCCTCTTAAGCATGAGCATAAGAAGAATCAGAAGTTACAGGTTGTGTGCAACCTGCAACTTTGATTCTTTTTCACATTTTAAAATATTTTTTGCAATTATAGACCCCAGAGAAATTATTACAACCAAGAATGTTACAGTTTAATGCTCATTGACATTTTATTTAGCTTACATTTCAGAAGAGATGAATCAACTGAATTCCTTATTAGGTATAATACTTGTTTCTGTGTTCAACAAAATTTTGTTTACCATCTTACCAGTCATGAACTGATGGTGATTTAGATACTAAATCACATTGTCATGTGTATTCTATACTTCATGACATGTATAAATTTATTGATTTCATAACTTTAAAAAGATTTTTACTTTTTCTTGCCCTATGTGAAATACAGGTAAGGAAAGCGATATTTTCATGTAAAATTTTGAAATCACGTACCAAAAATACTTGTTTCCAGGTTCTCTGAGCGATTGTACAACATGTTGTACATGTTTGGTTGGTCTCTGTGGGGGAGAGTGTAAATAAAATAAGTCAAAAACTGAAAATCATACGAAGTTGAAACTTAGAACATATGTCTGGCTCCGCGATTGGGCATGACACAAACATTTTCATCAAAATTTTATTGTTCAACTAGAAGCAGTCTACTCATGCAATTTAACACTTTTGACAAAAACAGCTTTTGTAAAAAATTAAAAAAACGGCTTCTATGATTTTGTTTAAAATTTTACCTCATTTATTAAATGTTTATTGTTTTACAAGGTAAAGTGGGTTTTCTGGGGGAAATTTATAGAGGAGGAGAAGCTGTGCTCTTGTGGTAAAAAATTGTTTTTTTATTACTGTGCCCTTAATATGCAAAATTTGAGGGGAAAAGTGTGCATAGTTAAAATTATAGAAAATTAAAAACCTACAACCTTTCAAACTTTTGTTACTACAGAACTTAGTTTGGCATCACTTTTCTATGTTTTGCCCAATGAAATCTATCAAAAATGTGTTTTCAAAATAAGAAGTTTTTGTAACAAGGCCAAATATTTTTTATGAAACTAGATCAAGAAATGTCATTCTGAATTTACAGTATTATGAATTTAGTAAAGTATTAATTTTTTAGTATTGTCAGTAGACACTTTTGAAAATTAAAAATTTTACAACTGTTATTCAACCAATATTCTTCTATCTTACTGTAAGTCCAACAGAGATATTTTACATTGGCAACAGAAAGTAGTGAGAGTTTCACAACAGTATTTGTAATTTAATGTTTAATCAACTACTGGGTTATTAGTAGTCTAATCATGGTTGATATAGAACTGTAGTATGGGTTTGGGGACGTATGTAAATTTTTCAAACACTACTAGTTAATCAGATCTATGCTGTAGCATTCTACTCCTGCTTTACCAATCTCGATTGACAGTAATTAGGGCTACATAACATTTTTTTTTCAAAGAATGTAAAAAACTAAGTAGAAAATTGTTCTTCAGTTAGTTATGGGGATTTTGAAATTGAGATGTTTTTAAAATTTACTATGTTTATTTGCATACTTTCTAGTCACTTAATATATTTCTTTTATAATATGAGGGTTATCCAGAAAATAACCTCCGTTTTGAAATAAAAAGTAAATGAGTGAAGATACAAAAACTTTATTATATACGTATTAAAACTACAGTTTTTCTCTATTTTTCGACATATTCGCCAAACAGATTCAAGCACTTGTCGTACCTTGGAACAATCTTTGAAATACCCTCTGCATAAAAATCTGCCACCTGTGAACGTAGCCAACCATTCACGGCGTTTTGAAGCTCTTCGTCATTGGCGAACCGCTGAGATGCAAGCCACCGCTTCATGTTTGGGAACAGGTGAAAGTCACTAGGAGTCAAGTCCAAAACAAGCATCGTGGCCTTCTGACACGTGGTGTTGTGTTTGTGCATGACAACGCTCGCCCTCATACAGCTCAAAGAACAAATGAACTTTTGGCCAAGTTTAAATGGGACGTTTTCGATCATCCCCCATACAGCCCGAACTTGGCTCCTAGTAACTACATTCACAGGCGGCAGATTTTTATGGAGAGGGTATTTCAAAGACTGTTCCAAGGTACAACAAGTGCTTGAATCTGTTTGGCCACTATGTCAAAAAATAGAGAAAAACTGTAGTTTTAATATGTATATAATAAAGTTTTTGTATCTTCACTTGTTTACTTTTTATTTCAAAACAGAGGTTATTTTCTGGATAACCCTCGTACATTCACAACTAATTTTAATCACTATCAATTTCCATTATTCTCTCTACAGATTGATGTGTAATGTTATTCTTTTGTTTGTACATATTATAGGATGGATTTACAAACTCCTCTTGATCAGGCCATTCTAGTTCAGAGAATATTTACTCCACTAGTCATTATAGCAGCTGGTCTTTTGGCTGGAATTGCTTTTATGCAGTTGTCAATGGTAAGCCTTATTTTATGCATTTTGAATACAGTATTTATTTTTTCTGCACTTAAACAGTAACAGCAGAAGCGATGGAGAATTTGTTGAATTGGTGGGGTGAGGAAGTCTATAGGTTGGCGCAGTCTCCTGTACACCTAAATAAATAAATTTTATTATAATTATTACATAAGAGATTAATCAGCATCATAGTAGCAGAATCCTTATTAATATAATGAGTTGTTTAAAAAAAAACTTTAAATATTTACCTTTTTTACTGTTTTCTTTAACACTTCTTAGAAGCACTTTTGCGGTGCGCTCCGCTTCATCAGGTAATATCATAAAGCTTCTAGAAATTGTTGTGAAGAATGCATCTTCCTTTGTCAAAGTTTAAATTCATTTTTTACCATTTAAAATTTTATAATCCTTTAACATTTTACAATTAAAAATGGTCAACTCACATGCTTGAGGGGCTTTCAGGTTGAATAAATGATTTTGTCATGATAATTCAAGACAACTACAGTACCATTTCAGTTGACAGCTGTGTACAAAATATAGAAATGTTTTATAGTTTGTTTTTTTGTTTCAGTCTTTCTCCTTCATACAACAAAACTGTGATATCAAAGATCATATTGCTTTTTTAAATTCATACGGTACATTTTCCAAAATTATACCTATCGCCTTCTACATTCTTCTTGTAATATGTATTGTTGCTATTTTTGACAGGTACAAATAAATGTTTAAATTTAGTAGTTTTAATTTACTTTACTTGTAGTAGGTTAGGAAGGAGTAGTTATAGTTTAAAATTTTATTAAGTACATGTTGCATAAAAATGAAATTTGAAAAACATGTTTTGTTTAGATATTTATAGTGAAATATGAGCAACCACAAATTTGATAAATCTTGTCCTCTACAGCTATAAAATGTAATTCTAATATATGAAATAATGAAATGACAACTTAATAAATTCTCCTTTTAAGGGGACAGTGGATCCCTATCTTACTCAATGTTAACAAAGGTACATGTTTCTCAGGAACCAATTGTGATAGAATCCTAATTTGTTTTTGTATTAAAGATCAGTTCCTTTTACACATTTTAAATGTATAACTTTTTATTCTGTTAGAAAATATGGTTTTGTTAATTTTTCAAAAACAATATGATTTTTGAGGTCAAAATTTTTCAAAAACTTTTTTTCTCCAAAACTATTAAATATTTTTGAAAACGATACATTCAGTTGAAAGAGCATAACAACCTCTACAACCCTAAAAAATTTCATTGTTGTATCTTGTATGGGAGCTGAGAAATGTGCAACTGAATATGGAAAAATAAAGTTTTGAGAAAACCGCATTTAAAGTAGTCCAATAAAATTAACTTTCTTACTAAACAAACGATAACAAAACTAAACATACTGTAACAAAATATATCATAAAAACATTTCTACGCTACCTACAAATCTGATAAAATACATAATTTTAAACCGAGAATTTCAAACAATATTTTAAGGTTAAAAACAGAAAATCGAAAATTTTCATGATTTTTCGATCCATAGTCCCCTTAATAAGAGTATAGATTAACTTCAAACTGTTAAATTTTAATAAAATTGTTACTTGAACATTTTTCTTGTTAAACAGATTTGATCTTGCACATTGGGATTTTCGCCACTGTTGTGATACGCTTACTTACAGACATGGTTGGATTATTTTAATCGTGTATTTAATAGCTTTCATAATCACTTTGTGGGCTGCTGAATTGGATGAGATGCTGTTATTGTATCCAGATGACAAATCGTTTATAACTGACAAACAGGTAAAACGACTTGTTTAAAAATAAAAAATCTTTTTTTTTCTAGATATAGTTCCTAAAACTGTCATAATGATGAACAATATGTAGATTCCATTGGCCCCACCATAATATTGAAGTTCTATTTTACTGCAACAAATATTAACTCTAAAGAAAAAGGATAAAAAATTTAAACTAATTTTTTTGAACTTTGACGTGTTAAAATTTTTCAAATTTTTGAACCTTTGAGCCATATTACTAATATTATAGTTCTAACACGTGAACAGTAAACCAAATTATTATTCTAGTCTATGGTGGCAACTTAATAACTTCTCCTATTAATAAGAATATTAGCTCCAAACTGGTAAATTTTAATAAAATTGATACTATTAATATTTTTCTTGTTTAACAGATTTGATCTTATTTATATTAACCCCTTGCCAGTTAACTGATGTAATATTACGTTTATCAGAGAATGCACTATCTAAAAGAGGGATTTTTTAAAATTTTAATACCAATTAACTAGGTAAGAATTTTTTTGATGTTTCATATTCACCCGGCCAATGTTATAATAATCATTGTTACATTTTTTGCCACAATTATTAAAATTAAATTTTAAAATAATGATTTGTGTTTGTAATGTCAACAAGCATTATTTTATATTTTCTAACTTAATTATTTTAGATTTTGCAGACTGTATGGTATTATTGGTCTGAAATCCTCTCTCCCTCTAAACTTAAAGGTTATCTTGTATAAATCACAAATCCGACCAATCTGGCTATACGATGGCTCTATTTTTGGTTCCTGTCACACATCTACATTAAACATTTTTTAGAGGTACCAATCAAAAGCTCTTCAAGCCATCACCAATGTCCCATTTTATGTAACTAATCATACTTTGCACACAGATTTGAAAATCCCTACAGTTTTTGCTATTATTAAAAGCACATACAACAAATAAAAGTTTGTCAAAAAAAATTATTTTCATTCTACATTATCATTCATATTAACAGCAACAATTATAATTATATTAATACAATGAAACAAACAAAAATATATTATGCAAAACAATAACACATGAAATTATCAATAATAACTAAACAAAACAAAAATCTTGTGTTCACCTAATTTTCTTTTAAATTGTTCCATTTTGAACAATGAAGCAGCAGCTAAGGATCAGCTGATTTATTGTAAATGCAACATTACAGAATAAAAATGTTTAGAATGTTACATTATTAAAAGGGAAATTTTTCACTGCAAGTTTTATTCTCCCTGCAAACATTCCTCGCAGGTGACCAACTGCCATGCTATTTTGTATAAACTGCACATAACTTTATATGAGAAAATACATTCTCACACTATCTATTGAATGTCGTTGGAACTACAGTTTGTAAAAATGCATTTTCTCTAGCGGATGGCGGAAAAAACAAACTTTTTTGAAAACTTATACATTTTCTAATTCTAAATTTTACACACATCTATTACTAATACTTCCAATTCTCACAAAAAGTAGTAGAGTTGATAGATGGAATGAAACATCCCACCTACCAGCCCTTTGGAGATATTGGACTTATATACTCGATTTTTGGCCAGAGTTACCATTTTTAGAAAAAATTGTACCTAAAATTATCTTAATTTTCCTTATTTTTTCTGTTCGTCGATAGAGCCTTTAGAATTCAGTTTTTAATGCGTACTTTTTCTACAACCTTCTGGTAGATAGCGAGGTCTTTACTTAATATGTAGTTTTCGTTCAATGAAATACAACATGTCAATATTTAAAAGTATTGCAGTCGTCAAAATTTTACATTTTTAAAATCTTTGAATAAACTTTTGGTTGTGCATATTCTAATGTTCTTTCAAATCAAACAAAAGTATACGTAATCTGTGTGTATTGTAAATATTATTTATCTTTAAACAATTCATTTGGACTTGTTCCTTTATTGGATAGCCATATTCATAAAAAAACAAGCCATCTGACTCCATTACATGATTAGGATTCGTCGAATCGGTTAATTTATACGATAACAATTTTTTTTTACTCCCTCTCGCCAAAATTACCTAACTGTATTAATATTTAAAACTTTTTTTAAATTTATTTAAAGTCGCATCAACAGCTTGGTTATTAACAACTACGGTGGGTTATGCAACTGTTACGGTGGGTTTTGACAAGTTGTAGTTTCCAGACCCAATCCAGGAATCAAACCCAAGACCTTCGCATTGTAGGCTACTGTACTACCACTACGCTATAGAGCCAGCCATTTAAAATCTTTTATCTTAGAGGATTTCAGCATTTTTGCTAGTCTGAAAACTAGGAAATCAACTTTTTAACGTCGATTCTGGATACCCATTAAATTCTGAAGTTATCAGTGGTACCAATTAACGACACATCCCTAAAATAAGTAAAATCCCTCACATTTGGACCACTTGATATGGATTGACTTGACAACAAAAATGGAATTGAAAGGTTTCAGGTGTTCATATAAGCATTTGAATGAAAAAAACAAGATGTTTTAAATGAACAAATAAATTTAAAAATTTGGTGTGGAATAAATTTAAAAATAATGAACCATATTACATAACATTAGTAATAAAACATTACACTAAATGAAAAACATAACCTAATTTTAATCATGAGTGAATGATGCAAAATGAAAACCAACCTTAATTGGCTTCATATTACAGAAAATCACTCTTTGACGCTACATTAGGCTTTGTAGAGAAAAATCCTTAAAATAAAAATTGTAGATCTTTTAATTTCCTATAAATTTGATGGTATACACTTTTGTCGAAAACGCATATTACGGCCGAAATCTTAAAAAATCCATTTTTTACAGAATTCATGAAAAACAGAAAACCACCAATTACTGCTAAACTAAGCGTTATACAAAGAAATGTTTGAAATAACAATTGGAGGTTTTTGAATTGTCTACAACTTTGATTATATATGAGGCATATTTTTAAAGTAAGGGCCGTTTGAAAATAAAAAAAAATAAAAGGAAATTTGCAAAAACTAATTTTATTTTCGGAATCTACACACTTTTATCTATTTTTCTACATAGTTTCCAAGTTTTTGTAAACACATCATATCGCACAACTAAATTTTGGAAACCTTCTTCATAAAAACTTGCCGCCTGCTGTGATAACCAAGAATTCATGGCCGTTTTCAATTCGTCGTCATCGTCATAACGCCTGCCGCCCAAGTGATGTTTCAGATGACAGAAGAGATGAAAGTCGCTCGGCGCAAGGTCAGGGCTGTAGGGTGGGTGGTCCAAAACTTCCCAGCCAAAAGAGTCCAATGCAGCTCGGGTCTGAGCGGCAGTGTGAGGCCTTGCATTAGAGAGTTCCTTGAATTTTCTGACACGTTATGACAAAAATGGTGACGACCTGCTGAGTCGGATCGTAACTGGAAACGAAACGTGGATTTCGCATTTCACTCCCGAATCGAAACAACAAAGCATGAAATGGAGACACACGCACTCTCCCGTAAAGGTCAAAGCCAAACAGACTTTGTCACAGCGCAAGATCATGGCGTCCGTGTTTTGGGATAGGCATGGTGTTTTGCTGGTCGACTTTATGGAACGAGGAACGACAATAAATGCAGAAACCTACTGCCAAACCCTGAGGAAGCTGCGCAGAGCAATTCAAAACAAGAGACGTGGCATGCTCACAAAAGGAATTTTGTTTCTGCACGATAATGCAAGGCCTCACACTGCCGCTCAGACCCGAGCTGCATTGGACTCTTTTGGCTGGGAAGTTTTGGACCACCCACACTACAGCCCTGACCTTGCGCCGAGCAACTTTCATCTCTTCCGTCATCTGAAACATCACTTGGGCGGCAGCCGTTATGACGATGACGACGAATTGAAAACGGCCTTGAATTCTTGGTTATCACAGCAGGCGGCAAGTTTTTATGAAGAAGGTTTCCAAAATTTAGTTGTGAGATATGATAAGTGTTTACAAAAACTTGGAAACTATGTAGAAAAATAGATAAAAGTATGTAGATTCCGAAAATAAAATTAGTCTGCAAATTTCCTTTTTTTTTTATTTTCAAACGGCCCATACTTTAAAAATACGCCTCGTACAATTTTGCCCTGAAATGCATATTAAGGCCATGTTTTAAAAAAAAAAATTTTCAAGAGCACAGCCTCCTCATGGCGCCTATCCTATCTTGTTGAGCATAAAAAAATGTAGTAAATGAGGCGATTTTTAAAAAAATTGTAGAAGCCGTTTGGAGAAAATCGCAAAAGTGAAAAATGACACGAATAAACTACTGCTTCCACTTGACTGATTTTGATGAAAATGTTCATGTCGGGTCCTCTACTGGTATCTAACTTAAGTTTTAACTTCTTACAATGTTCCGTTCTTGAGATATTTTGTTCGCACACGCACACACAGACCAATCGCTAAAAACATGTTTTTTGGATTCAGGGGGTCTGAAAACATGTATATCCAGTGAAGACAATAGGCTAGTTTCCTTCCTATATAGTCATATAGGCAAGTGAAGTAAAAAATGGTGATTCAAGAATAATTGAATGCTATTTCCCATCTAAACAGAATATGAAAAAAGTTCAATTCAAATAACTGAACAGTTTTATACAGATTACTGAAAATCCATCTTCTAGAAAATTTTAACAATTGTTGTTTCAACTTTTTTAAATTTATTCCTGATGATGGTGGGTCCACCAAAACATGTAAGTTAAAAAATAAATAATAAGAAAAAACAAAAAATAAATAGCGCACTGTTAAAAGCTTAGTAAAAATACGATTTTGAAAGTTTTTTATTTCTAAATTAAGAAATTTATTTTGAATTACTAATTTTTCTTTTCAGCAAATGATATCTCAATTATCACAGTGGCACAGGCTTAACATATGTCGTTGTATACTTGTAATATTGGGTTGGGTTATATTTGCATTGACACAACCAGATGACTTATTGTTATACCACTTGAAGTCAATCAAACAATTTGATGTTCAACCAAAGGAAATGCATGTTGTTCAGAGTCATTCAACAATCAATAGGTATTATTAAATTTAGTACTTATTGATTGATAATCAATTCTTAATCACTCGTAATGCCTTGAATGTGAAATCAATAATCATAAATGAAGAAAAAATTTTGAACGCATTTATAGTTTTTACTCATTGATCACTCAATAGTTTTACTTTGTTGTATTATAGCTAGTCCTTTTTACTCATATTCATATTTTACTAAATACAATAAAAATCTTCTATACCACCATATGTCTGCATTTTTTAATATTTAGCTGTAACCTAGAGTAAATAGATAAATATACTTCAACCTATATTAATGTTTGCTGTGATAAGACCAAAGAACATACATCAGTGTTATGGGGCCAGTAAAATATACTCCAAGCAGCTTACAGGTGAGGTATGAACAAGTTTACTTCTTTGCTTACTTCTGCTGTCAACGGGAAAGGGGGTGTTAACTAATAAACATTTTAATGGACATTAGTTATACGTGCATTGCCTTATAAAGACAATGTGTCAAGTTCTCCAGACTACCTAATTACTCCATTACTTCTCACTCATGACTTCATTTCTTTCTATCATCAATTAAAATTAAAAGTTAATCAAGTGATCTGACTGTTGACAAAAACCCTGGGACATTTAACGTCTTCCACTGCAGCTTTCACTGGATGTAGACTTTGTTGTTAAAGGTTTTTCTCCATGTTCCATATCCTTGGCTAAACTCTTAATATCATGTATCTGTAATTTTTAGGTTTTTAAATTCTTTATTTTTCTGAAAATAGTAGAAATTTAAAGGTTTTTCTCCATGTTCCATATCCTTGGCTAAACTCTTAATATCATGTATCTGTAATTTTCAGGTTTTTAAATTCTTTATTTTTCTGAAAATAGTAGAAATTTAAGTAAATAGTTAAAAATTAATAAACAAGAGACACAGTTTTTTTAATCTCCAGAGAAGTTCATGTTTTGCATACATATAGTATAAAGAGTTTAGCTGATGATAATGGCTTTTCCTTCAGTAAAGTTGCAAGTTGCCGAATTCACATGACATGAATAAGGCCTTTACCATGCTTTGATCAAATTGGTAAACGACCATCATAAGGACCATGTTGATGAAATGCAGCAATTGAAAATGCGATCTGCTTGCATTAATGAAGTGAATAATGTTAGGCACTTAAAGGTGTTAACTTACAGCTACCCACATGTAACAATCGGGCTGAATAACCGTTACAAACTAGGGGAAAGAAAGGAGTAGAGGTATGTTATGACTGCAGTTTCGTGTGTTCCTGAAAACATTGTCTCTGCCCCGCTATTAACACATTTCGCCAAAAAAAGTATAACAATAACAAAAGGAAAGCACAAGTGCAACGCGCATGTGTGTTCTGGGTGTACATATTGCTTCTTTTCAATTCTCGGAAAAAGATAAAGAGAGTGAGGAGAAGGACGAAGAGCGGTGTACATTTATCACATTTATGTGATAAATGTTTTTGTTCATGGCAGTACACTAAAGCTGACATTGCACATCCCGGTTGTTATGACGACCTATCTATACCTGTTGGTTTTCTATAGTTTTTATTTAAACTACAGCACAGGCAGTGTCACAAAATGTTTTACATGCATTCAGATCAATCTTATAAGTGCTACAATATATGATAAATTTAGTTCTGCTGTTGTCAAGAACTTTTAAACAAATTTTGTCAATGTCTGAATATTGTAACTATAAATAGATCTAATAATTTTCAGGTCTAAAATTTCTACAAAAATTAGCTGTTTAATAAATAAGAAAACTCGTTTATGTGTTACACCAATCAGTGTTAGATTTTTTATTGCAGTGTTCGGATCGCTTAGATGGAACCATGCTCAATGTTTTAAATGGATAGAACAGATTGTTTAAACTAATCAGTAAACTAAATCGATTTTTGTTAAAATAAGCTCTCTTTTAATAACATATAACATGTACAAAAATTAATCAATAAATGCACCAGTAAATATAGATAACACATTTCATGCTAATCAACTTCAGTTTTTCGGCTTTGGACCATTCACCCAGTCAACTATAGTCATATCATGCCAAATGTATTGACCAATAGGACTTTTAGGATAATTTGGTAACGTTGCCAGTTTTACAGCAGCTACAGCACCTGAAAATTAAGTAAAAAATAATTAGACGGTAGCAACAGAATTCATAAACAACAAATTTAAATTTTGGCATAACCTCATTCACAAAGAAAAGTCAAATAACACTATAAAAATGATTAGATAAACTTTAGTGAAACCTGCAGCTCTGAAAAAATTAAGAAAAGTAAAATGGACATGTAGCTGAGCACGCGGCATCAGCTGTACTACTCAACTGTAAAACATTGACTCTCCCAATATAATGTGTGTAATGCCTATTTTATGCTTCATAATTATTAATGTACTAGTTAGATAATGAACAACGTACATTTGTTGATACAATTTTATCAACAATAAGCAAAATACGTTTACAAAACGACAAGATGTTTTCGGAACCCAATGACTTCCCCCGTCCTGTCTACCATAGCCACTACAAGGTTACATGTACAGCTAGAGTTCTATCAACTTTAAATAGAATAAGGTTTCACTTATTAAAACAAAGGATCACAAATGCCGTACGTCAGGTATGACTGACACAGTATAACGATTATAGTAGTCGTAACTTAAAAGTAAGAATACAGAGAGTGACGTGATGTGATTTGATCAAACCCAAGTTAGTGTATTTGATAGAACACATCGGCAGCGATTCCTCCAGGAACAATCTAGTTTATTTTCTTGAGAGTGACTGAGATTAATAGACCGCTGTGCTAATTGGTTTTTTCCAGTTTGCTGTTTTCTCTATGTCATGGCAAACTTTACTAAGAATATAATCAACTGTTACTACTGACATCCTTGTGTACTGAACGAACCTCAACTCATTCCTCAACACAGGAAACAAATGGTCATATTCACTAAACAAGCATCTTTGTTCACAAACCTCATTAACCCATTGTACCCTCCATCTTCCCTAAAAACGTTTTCACTTTAAATAATTATTATCACAGAGACAAAGTTTTATTCCTACCTTCAACAGAGCCATTTTTACAGTGATTGCATCGCTCTGTGTTCTGCCAATCACTTGCAAGCGCGTCTTGTCGCTCTTTGTATGCTCATACCCTTACACAGCTGACTAAAATGTTTGCAAAATTTTACATTTACATAATATCCTCACTTTTTCTTGGCAGCCAAACATAACTTGCTTGGATGTAACAAATAAATCAAAAAATATAATTTTTAAATGCAATCACCAGTCCAGATTTAGTTTCTTATTTTGTTTTACGTCCAACTGTTTTCATACTAATGCTAATACAAACGATGCTAATCATATTAGTAAGATTAAAACAGTTCTCATATGGCTGCTGTTTAGTCCAGACTTGCCGAAGTATTTTTAAAAGATATCAATACATTTTATCACCATATAAGACTTCAATTTGCTTGCAGTTCGATTGCATTAATCTTATGCCACTGTCAATCCTTCTAAACAAGTACATTACTATTAAGCATTCAACTATCTATCACAAACGAGAAAGAGCAATGGATCCCTCACTGTGAGAAGCAAAGTAGTAAAGAACACCGCGCCCAACAAATTAAGACTGTTTATTCTTTAACAGAGAATGAATTCTCTCTTGATTAACTAAGTATTTGTTCTCTGTTCACCATAAAGGTGAGTTCAATCAGCCTAAGAGTATGTTACAACTCCCAGACTCCAATGAAGACACATTAACAACTTAATAAGAGAAGGTAAGAGAACATGATGTTTCTACCAGATGAGATGGTATAGCCACCATTGTAGCCACCACACAAGTCTACTTGCCCCATCAGAACAACCTAACGGCCCTTTTCATTTTTCAGGGCCACAAATTTTAATAAAATAAGGTCACAGAATGCCACTTATCATTGCCATTCAGTGATGTCGCACATGCTGCTCAGTTATCAGAGGACATGGCTGGCAATAGATTCCAGGACCCTTAGTGTAAAAGTATTTAACAAACTGAGCCATCTAGGCACCTTATTTAGTCATCATCTACTTTATCCCTCTTCCAAGTTTACTACGGTTGTGCCCCACACAACTTCTCTCACTGAAATATCTCTTACCCATTGTTCTCTTGGAATCACAAATTTTAATTTGTTTGTAACTGAACTCATAACTTCACACTTTGGTCTACCTCTAGGTCTTTTCCCTCCAGCTCCAAATACAGTATCTGTTCATCCGTTCTAATGACATGACCACACCATCGTAGTTTACCTTATCACCTCATTACTTTCTTCTTCTTTCCTCACTTATGACCTTTACCATCTGTTTAATCTTATTCAGTAGTCCTTCAATAAAACTATTCAATAATATCAAATAAATAATTATTAAACTGACACACAGTACGGAATTACCTTGCTCTGGAGGCATAGGACCTTTGTGACTGGTCATATCGGTATCACAGTAACCAGGATGTACACAATTAACAACGATATCCTCTTGCTCATATTTATTAAACTCTCTCTGCTGAACAAACGTCAATGCTGAAATTGCAACCTTAGAAACTCCGTATGCTGTGTTAGGCCAGCCTAACTTTGTATGTTCACCATTTCTGACAGCTCTGTAATTGTAATAAAAAAATCTGGTGTAAAACACTCACACATTAGTAATTAACAAAATTTAAAAAAACTCAAAAAACGAAACCTAATTTTAATCACGAATGACACAACCTTAAAGTTTGGATTAATAATACCGAAAATCACTCTTTGACGCTAAACTAGGCTCTGCAGAGAAAATGGCTTAAAATAAAAGTTGTCGGTCTTTTAATTTCCTATACATTTGATTATATACACTTTTGTCGTTAAATGCATACTAAAGCCGAAATCTTAAAAAATCAATTTTTTACAGATTTTCATGAAAAAAAAAACAAAAAAACCACTAATTAATGCTAAACTAAGCATTATACAGAGAAATGTTTGGAATAAAAGTTGTAGGTTTTTAAATACTTTTTTGCCCTGCAATGCACATTAAGCTTGCAATCTTAAAAAACCATTTTTTCTACAAGAGCACAGCCTCCCCAAGAATTCCAGTAGACATGGCACCTACCCTATCATGTAGAGAAATAAAATTGCAGTAAATGAGGCGATTTTAAAAATCGTAGGAGCTGTTTTTGAGAAAACTGCAAAAAGGGAAAAATTACACGAATAAACTACTACTTCTGGTTGACCGATTTTGATGAAAATGTTCATGTCAGGTCCTCTAGTGGTACTTAACTTAAGTTTCAAGTTTCAACTTCGCATGATGTTCCTTCTTGAGATATTTTGTTCACACACAGTCCAATCGCTAAAAACATGTTTTTGGGGTTCAGGTCTGAAAACGTGTATATCCAGAGAAAACTCTTTATTTCAAAAAATCGACATGAAAACAATACTTTCCTTCCTATATATTCATAAAGGCAAGAGAAAGTAATAAATCAATTTCATACAAAATAAGACTATAAGAATTAGAACAGGCTCATTTTAAACAATTTAAATCCAGGACACATACATGACCTTAACATTTATTTCTATTTTGTGTATACTTTTTCTTTATATCTCAAATTTCATTATAAACCACTATTTCATCCCAATACAGAAGTCTAAGTCAAACTACATGTACAAAGACCCAACAGAGATTCTTCTTATATAACAAGATAGAACACAAATTTAAATCTGAAAATCTAAATTGAAAAAATCTTCCTTTTCATTAATCTGTAGGCCTACTAAATACTTATATGTTGTTTCTCTCCATGCCTTTACATAACACAAAATGAAAGTATTTTATGTAAATACTTACAAAATAAATTGTTGAACTAGTTCTGAAAGAGATTCAACAGTTAATTTCTCGCTCGAAAATTTATCCCTCAAATCTTGTGATGGAATAACAGAAAGATGTCCAACAGAACTTGAAATGTGTACAATTCTTGCATGAGGACGTAATAATGGAAATAATACAGCGCAGAGTTTCACTGTACTAAAAAAATTAACATTTAATGTATCTTCCACTTGTGTAGTAAATGGTTCTGTTGCGTTAACCTGTGCAAAATATTCAATATTATTACATTCTTTCTAACAATATTTACTTTCCAACTGTAAAAGTATACAAGTTCAACACAAACCTTCCTGCCAGTCTATTTTCTCAGATATCATCTCATCTATTTTTCAGATATTTTATGACTATTTCCCAACCACCAGGCAGCTTGAATTGCTTACTGTTCGTCTTATAGACCCTCATTAGACCTTTCTACGTGGCAAGGCATGGTAGTCCTGCAGTAGTAGCTCGAAATATAATTTTTTTGTGGAATCTTACATTCGGACTAGTTCTGAACCACAATCTCATTCAACTTGTAAACTATTAGTTATTCCCTTGTCAATTATAAATTATTTTCCACAAGTTTTTACACTGAGAAATTTAACAGAAAGTTATGAATCTTAATGCTTTTATTGTTTTAAAAACTAATATCACTTGAAAAATTTCTTTGTACTGCATGTGCAAAGGAACCTCAGTTACTCGTAGATCACTGAGAAAGAGTTTATAACAATTAGTAATTTATAACTACAACTATAAAATACTATTTTATTCTTTGAAAACAGAGATAGTAAATTTATTTACTGCCTGCCAGCTGAAAAATAAAATCATAGTAATATCTAAATAGAACGCATACACACATCCGTAGTGCTAAATGTATTACTGCAACTATACGAGGTGTGGCACTGCGTCGTTCGTAAACATATGACCAGAAATAGAGGACCTTCTTTTTGTTACAGTCAAGTTTGAAGTCGATAGCACATTTGGTTTGTGTTTTATAAAAGTAACTTTTCCAGTGGCATCGTGAAAATAAGCAACTCACATTACAAGCAAGGTTAGCAAGGATTTGTTGTCTTGCATTCAAAACGATGGCAGAGATTAGATGAGTCAGGTAGTCATTGGAGATGAGACCTGGATATTTAAGTATGACCCCGAGACCCATAAACAAAGTCAGCAGTGGGTGGAAAAGAGTGAGGAGCGGCCAATGATAGTGAGGATGTCCAAGTCGCAACTGAAGGCAATGTTGTTCGTTTTTTCGATATCCGCGGCATCATTCATTATGAATACATTTCTGCCGGCCAGTTCTATGTTGGTATCCTGGAGTAGCTGCAAGCACGCATTTTATATGTGCGGCCCGAACTCGCCAAGGATGGTCAGATCTTGCACCACCCCATTTGCTGTTCATTGTGCAAGAGATTTTGGCGAAAAAAGGCATTTCAACTTTTCCGCACCCATCCTACAGCCCTGATATCGTCCCCACAAACTTAAGTCACACCTCAAAGGAACTCTTCATGGTGACGTACAGGAGGTCAAGGAAGCTGTAACCGTGGTGGTGAATGGAGTAACTTTGGAGGATTACCAAGGGTGCTTCCAATCGTGGTTGCAACCTTGGAATCTTTGCATAGTTAAAAGGAGACTATTGTGAAGATATAACAAAATTTTGCTCGTAACTAAAATTTGTGTTTTATTGACAAATTCCCCGAACTTAATTGCCACACCTCGTACAGAACAAACAAAATAAAAATCAATTTTTGTAAACATTATAGACAAATACAGATGTGTGCAACCTAATTTTTTAAAGATATAATAAACACAATTGTTTTGATGGTTTTAAGTATGGATGACTACATTCGGCTGCTGCCATTAAACTCAAATAACTAGTCCTTCTTCAAACAATTTCTAGGAAACAACAACTGTTATCAGTCTGCAAAAACACGCTCATGATAATCTGTCTATTATGAGCCAGCTGCTTTTTCATAAATACAGATTAATACTTAAATAAAATATACAGTCAGCTACTGTTATTACATGTACAAACAATAATATTGTACTGAACTTCATGACCATTTAAATTTTAACAATATGACTTGACACCGAAGGTGTAAAGTTAATTTTAAACATTCCTGGATAACAGCTGCTGTCACAGGCGTAATATTTCTATATAATTTTAAAGAATTGTTAAATAATCTAGCATCCTTCTACTGTTACTGTTTTCTGTGTAGATATTCAAAAAGGTTTTTATCTCTTTTGGGAGGATTATCTTGACAGAGCATCTACGCAACACTAACAACTATGTTGGCGCTTGTAAGACGCCGGAATAAAAGACAGTGAAACGAATTTAAACTGAATAATTTTATAGAACTTAGTAAACGATTAATTAACTTATTTCGGAGGACCAGGTCAGTTTTAAGCGGCTGCCGACCACAGCTAAAACGATTTAAAGAATAAACAAAAGGCTTAGAAGCAGGAGGAATAAAACAAAGAACGGTAACGGACAAAATTGATAGGGAAAAACAAGGGGATACACACATTTGAAATAACTAACTGTAACAACGGAAAAATGCTCTTACCTGGAGTCCATTAACAACTTGAAACTTGTAGAAAATCACGTGGAAGCGCACTGGTAACATTGCAATGAATACACTAAGACAGTTTACAATAAAAGGCACATGAGTATTGAATATAATTCACATAAGCATAGAATAATGAACAGTTTAGGTTTGTGATAACCCAACGAGAGACGAAACGAACTGATTGAAAACGAAGAAATTGGCAGGGCATCGCTAACCCAAGCCACGCGCTAATCGCACTAGATAAGAACACAACCGTACATCACAGCAGCTAAGACAAAAGTGTGTGGGGAAGAATCCGGATGTTTGAGAGGAAGAGGGGATACGGATGACGTGACTTAATGATGTCACACGGAAGCAGATGCAGGAACACATTGTTATTAGCGGGGAAAACAGTTTGAATTGACCCGGGTAAGACTGGCGCTAACATACCGCCCGCCTAAATCGAAGTAAGCGATTTACAAGAACTGGTCGAAGAACGAAGCCGCCCGCCCTGAAGCAACAGGGAGCGGAAAACGCAGGAAGAAGACGAAGAACGAAGCCGCCCGCCCTGAAGCAACAGGGAGCGGAAAACGTAGCAAAAACGATGAGCGAAGCATCGACGACGACGACTGAAGATGTAGAACGAGCGAGGTGAAGAACGGACACATCTTGATGTGGCGTGACAAACGCACGGGTTTGCCCGGCCAACGACGAACGGAGCATCTTCCACGGCTTGCGCGGAAGCCAACGAGTAGCGGAACGATCTTGAGGTGATTGCCAACAAGGGTTGACAACCAGAAGCGACGAAGAAGAAGAAGAGACGAAGAAACGAACGAAGAAGACAAACGAAGAGGCGTAAACGAAGGTAGATGAAGTTAAGCGGGAAACGAAGCGAAGCAACGGAGAAAAGTTAGTTGCCCAAAGGCGAAGCTAACTGGTAAGCGGGTTGCGAAACGAACTGGCGAGTAGGCGAACAAAAGCGACAAGAATTCTGAATTGCGGTACGGCGAACTTCACTAACTAATGGAGAGTGAATCCGTGATTGAGGTTGAGGCGATGTGCGAGATTGACGAAGATTACACCAGGCGTTGAACGAAGGACGAGAATTGAGATTACAATTATTCACCGGTTGTGAAAATTGTGTACGACGATTGGGGCCCCGCCCGCCAAGAGGGGCACAAGGCGCGCGAAGAGCGTTAACAGAACATGAAGCGACTGAGGGGGGCCGATTGCCCTTTAGCGAAGCGATTTGTAGCGGTTGGTTAACAGAGTGTGCGAGAGGCGACGAGAAGCGATTTGACGAGGAATTAGTTGAAGACAACTCGGAGGGAGCCTTCAGCGTAGACTTGAAGCGAGGCGTAGACTTGAAGCGACGAATGGACGAAGTACCAGCAGCAAGATCGGTCGAGATACATGCGGAGTCAGTAGGCGAAGCGAGAGGAGAATCAACAGCGATGATCTCGGATGAAGCGGCGAATCGATTTGAAGGCGAAGAGACTGAAGTTTTACGAAGACGATTTGTTAGAACAGTAGGGCGAAAAGAATCGTTGTCAGATGCAGGCGAAACAAGAAGGCAATTAGGCGAATTAACAGTAGACGGTGCGAGCTCAACAGCAGTAGCAGGCGACGAGAATTCAACGTTATTAGAGAAAACATATGATAAAAGCGAATCGTTATTTGTGACAGAACTAGGTGGCTGGATGTCGGGCAATTTGCCAAACACAACATAACCAAATACGGTTGATAAAGCAGATGGAGTGCCCTTTATTAAAGGCGTTTTACTAAAATCGAGTATTTCGGAAAAGTAGTCAGCGCCAAGCAGTAAATCTACTGGATTTGGGCTGCGAAAGCGAAAGTCAGCTAGCAGATGTTGAGAAAACTGTTCACCGACGGACTTGTGAATTCGAGAAGCAGGTAGGCGGTCTGATATTTTTTGAATAACAGTAGCCTGAAGCGGTAGGCGAAAATTAGAATTTTGCGGCGACTGAATTGTAAGGTTTGTAGTGCCCTTAACGGAGGTAACTTGAGATGAAATACCTTGTAAACGTTTAGTGGTAGGCGCTATGTCGAGTTGAAGCGAACGAGCAGCGCTATAGGTTAAAAGACTTGATTGAGAGCCATTGTCAATGACAGCGCGAAGTGGAACAATTTTACCGGATGAATTTATAGCGTGAACAATAGCAGTGCCTAACAGCGCTGTTTGGCCGTCAAGGCGACAAGAAAGTGAATAATCGGTAGAATTTTCAGCGACGACTGACGAAGACGAATTTACAGTAGTTACCGGCTTATTAGCAGAGCAGGTAGCGCAGGAATTAATTGGCGGAGTTGCGATAGCAGTAGCATGAATCGACGGCGAAGAATTAGCAAGTAGGCACCCGGGAGATTGAGAATCGTTGACTGGGCGCTCGATGAATGAAGGCGAATTAGCGATTAGCGCATTATGCGATTTAACAACGGAAGAGGCAGATGAATTCGACTGCTGAATGTTACGGTCAGAGTGTAACAGCGTATTATGAGATTTAGAATGACAGATACGACAATGTTTAGTTGAGTTGCAGTGGCGACGGTCATGGTGTCCAAAGCAGGCGAAACAGAGTTTGAGACGAGAAATAATTTTGTAACGATTATCGACAGTTTGCGACAGAAATTCACTGCAGTTGTGAAGCGAGTGAAGGTTAGATTCGCACGAAAGACATTTGATTGAGTTTGAATTAACGAAAAACGAAGGTATGTTGTCAGAACAAGTAGGCGGCGATGTTGAATTACGATTATTTTGTACAGTACGGTGATTAGCGGATGCCGGATATGATGAGTCCGGTTTATCGAGGTTAGAACTACTTGAATACGGAGAACGAACATTATCGATAGATTGAGGATTAACTAATTCACAAGAATGCATTTTAGCAGTAACAAACGAGATTAAGGATTCGTACGAAGGCACATTAGACGCAGGGTTATGATCTTCAAAGCTGAGTTTAGTAACAGAATCTAAGTTTGAATAAGCGATTTCAAATAAAAGATACTCGAGTAGATTAATATTGAGTATTCGCAAGGCACCTACAGCGGCTTCGTGAACATTTAAGAAATGTTTTAACGATTGATAACTTGGAGAATCAGATTTGGCGAAATTAAAAACTTGACTTAAATGTACATTTGCAATTCTACGTGGATTCGAATAACGGTCGAGTATTAAGTTATATGCCAATAAGTAATTATCAGCCGACAGTGGTAAATGCTCAATTAAGCGAAGAGGTTCATTATTTAACGAACATCGCAGGTAGTGTAATTTTTGCACGTGAGACAAATCAGAATTATGATGAATTAAGTCATTGAACAGACTTATGAAGTTCTGGAATTTCGTTATGTCGCCATCAAAGGATGGTAAGCGAATATTAGGTAGCTGGACCAATGGCGAATTATTGATTTTGTGTTGATTTGAAATAATTACAGTGTTATCTAGCGATTGAATTAGTTTTTGCGCTGAACCGATTAATTGAAAATATTTGTTTTCAAAATTGGTGCGCTCGATTTCGAAGTTATTATCAGGTTTAAGTAATTCAAGTTTGGTTTGAATCAATTCAAAGTCAGACCATAAATCAATGAATTTTTCTAACCGCAATTTTATTTGAGTTATTTCTGCATTAGATTTGAGAAATAAATCGAAACGATGTAAATGGTTAGTAATAACGTCACGTTTTTTAATTAATGAATTATAATCGTCCATGTTGACGAAATAAACGAATAAATATAAGTGAATTAATAAACAAACACAAATTGAGAAAGATAAACAAACATTGACTGTCAATAAATAGGTTAATGTAACGATCTAGCATTGAAGGTTATTATGAAGTGTACGGCGTGAGCATCAGTCTGTGAATGAAAACTGGTTGACTGTGGAAGAGAGCGTACGAAGAGCGAGTCTGCGCACTAGAACTTTGTAACTTGATGAAGACGAGAAAATGGCTGCTGTTACAAATTCTTGAACAACAGCTAACAAGCGAGTTAAGCGTTGCGTGTGACGTCACGAGACGCGCAGTACATTCTAACAAGTAGATACTAGCAACAAGAAAATACATCTACCGTTAACGCAATAACCGCAGATGATTACACAATATGTAATTAACGAATTTAAAGAAATAATAAAACAGTATATGTAATTGACTGTATCCAAAGATCACTGATATATATCCGATGCCCGGAATAGGACCAATTATGTTGGCGCTTGTAAGACGCCGGAATAAAAGACAGTGAAACGAATTTAAACTGAATAATTTTATAGAACTTAGTAAACGATTAATTAACTTATTTCGGAGGACCAGGTCAGTTTTAAGCGGCTGCCGACCACAGCTAAAACGATTTAAAGAATAAACAAAAGGCTTAGAAGCAGGAGGAATAAAACAAAGAACGGTAACGGACAAAATTGATAGGGAAAAACAAGGGGATACACACATTTGAAATAACTAACTGTAACAACGGAAAAATGCTCTTACCTGGAGTCCATTAACAACTTGAAACTTGTAGAAAATCACGTGGAAGCGCACTGGTAACATTGCAATGAATACACTAAGACAGTTTACAATAAAAGGCACATGAGTATTGAATATAATTCACATAAGCATAGAATAATGAACAGTTTAGGTTTGTGATAACCCAACGAGAGACGAAACGAACTGATTGAAAACGAAGAAATTGGCAGGGCATCGCTAACCCAAGCCACGCGCTAATCGCACTAGATAAGAACACAACCGTACATCACAGCAGCTAAGACAAAAGTGTGTGGGGAAGAATCCGGATGTTTGAGAGGAAGAGGGGATACGGATGACGTGACTTAATGATGTCACACGGAAGCAGATGCAGGAACACATTGTTATTAGCGGGGAAAACAGTTTGAATTGACCCGGGTAAGACTGGCGCTAACAAACTACGTAATTTAACTTCAGTTTCTAAAACTCTTGACACAAGGTTGGCAGGAAATCTACAGTTCTACTGTATTGACTAATACAGACCTCTGTAACATCTAGGAAAGCAGATGTGTACCACTCAACTATGCCCTTTACAACAGAGCACTGCCAACACAGTGTATATGCTTTAAAATAACAAGTAGTACACGTTTCTGAGCATCCAGTTAACATTTTTGTTACTACTTAGCCCGTAAAATACTTAATCACTAAAATGGATCATGGAGAAACCAGAAATAGTATGTTAGTTAATGTAATAAAAATTTCTTCTACGCATTTATTTTCATTACAATTTCAAGTCTAAGTAAACTGTAGGGCAAACGACGAATTTTACCAGCTTATATCTCATTTCGTTGGTGTGATATAGACAGGGTCTTTTGATATAATGGTTACACATATATCTTCATAAAAATAATAACAAATGTGAGTCGGAATATGAAAAGTGCCTCTTGTCGAAAATTTTTTATTTTGAGCTTTAAATTTAGCATTAGATTCTGAATGATTTGATGCAAAATTCAGACTTGTGAAAAGGTTTTGATAAAAAAAAAACATTGGCGTTCAAATGCATTTTAACTTTTACATCACCCTATCTAAAGTTTAGATATTTAAAAGAAATTACACATAGAAATAAAATTATTCCGATTGTTTTTAAAAATGTTGATCTTTGACAACTGCTGAAGGTTCTTTTAAATAAAGTGCCTTCACTTCAGCAACTGATTCCAATAGGTCTGACTCGGGCTCAGGATACTCACCAGAAGATATTAGCATTCTTTACCAAATATCCTTATCTTTTTGAATACATATTCTTTTTACTGTGTAGTCATTCCTATAGGAGTAATTACACTGAAAATATAACCAGTTAAAGTTGTTAATAATTTACAAAAAAACCCAAATATCAATGTATCGACCCTATCAACTCATTTTTCTTTTGACAAGAGGTCCCTTTTCGTTTTCCACCTCACAAATATTAAAAAACTAACTATAAAAACCAAATAAATTTAGCCTTTCCAAAACTGCCATATTTCACAGCATTTTTGGAAAGTTGATAGTAAATTTCTGGGTCACTAAGTATATTGCTCTCACTGCCAAACATCAATATTCTCTTCTTTGATATCAAGAATTTAACGACTGTCCTCCACAAGCTAGAGGAATGTGTAGAACAATCACCAAACATAATTATTGCAGCATAATTATCGTTTTAATAACACTGCAGCAAAAATACCTTGTAAGCAATAGCAGCATTATTGACAAGCACATCTAATCCACCATGTGTCTCCTTCAGGTACTTAGCAAAGTTTTCCTGTTGTGCATCATCACTAATATCTAACCGATAGAATTCAGGATAACAGCCATCCTAAAAGAAAAAAAAATTGATGATTCATAACGTAATCTTGCATTCAGGAAACAGTTACAGATTGAACAAAAGTTTTACAAAAAAAAAATGTTTTCCAAATAGATACTAATAGACAAGATTGGAATCTCCTTTCAAACAGATACTACTGGACAAGATACATAAAAACTTTCACTACGCGTATTGTGAAGAGTTCAAGATGTAACATGGTTAAAATCAAGTTCATGCACATATCGAGATCTTTTATTAGCTTGGCTGGAAATAGATACATAAAATATAAACATACATCATGAAGGCAGTGCTATTATCAAGACACAAATAAATTTTTAAAACTTAAATAAACAGTATACCACATTTGAAATTATGAAAAAAATGAAAATTGTTAACTACAATAATTATGTTTTAAATAATAACTAGCTGATCCTAGCACATTAATTCACACAATAATATTAATTTAACCTTTACAATCAATTTCACAATTACATTAATTCTTATAGTCCTATCGCAAGAATATTAAATTTTTCTACTGATCTGTTCAGCAGGTATATCATTTGATTTTTACTTCTTTTTATTATATAATCCTACTTGTTACTGGCATGTTTCGGTGGATCCACCATCACCAGAATACATAAAATTGAAACTAAACTTTTTAAATTTTAATAGATTTTAAAAAGTTTAGTTTTTTTTATGTACTCTGATAATGGTGGATCTATCGAAACGTGTCTGTAACAAGTAGAATTACATAATAAAAAACAAATGATACAGTAGCTGTCACAGTTCAGTGAAATAATTAAAAAAGTTAAATATTTTTGCAATAGAAATGAATGTAAGCTGCAGGATCCTTCATAAAGATTTCTTTATTAACGCTTATAGTTTTAATTCACGATGTTTTATATCAGCGTTATTTATGGAAAAAGATATGCACCTTAATAAATAATTTCCAGGGAGTGCCTGGAAATGAGAGAGCGGATGACTTAGCAAAGAAAGGTGCAGCCTCTCACTTCATAGGCCCAGAGCCATTCTGTGGAATTGGTGAAGGCTATTATAGAGGTATAGTTAGGGCCTGGGAAGAGGAGGCTAAAACCTCCTATTGGGAACAGGTGCCAGGTTGTGAACAGGCAAAGAAATTCATTGCCTATTCCAGCAGGAAGGCTGGGATATATAATAGACTAGGAAGACAGGACTTGAGAAGGGTAGTGGACCTGATGACTGGTCATTGTAATCTTGGGTATCATTTATCCAAGATAGGAATTGCTGAAGAGAGCCTGTGTAGATTCTGTCATGAGGCAGAAGAGAAGGCTGAGCACATTTTATGCAGTTGCAAAGTGGTTGGCTGCAAAAGAAGAGCGCTGATGGGTAAGGATGTGTTAACACCTTCTCAGGTAAGTGCACTAGATCCTAGGCAGATCCTGCGCTTTATTGAAAGTGTGGGTCTTGCATAAATAAGGAATAGGGGCAATCACAAAAGATCTTTTAGGTCGCGGTGAGGAGGGGCTGCAGAAGCCTGAACGCCCATATAGTAAAGTAAAGTAAAAAAGTAATAAATAATTTCTGATACTAGAACGACCCTTCAAAACACACTGAACTCTTTGCAATGTCGCAACCAGAAAAGTAAAACCACTGAAACTTTAATTCAATTTATTTTCTAATACGTTCCAGTTATTAGGGCACATTGGTTGTATTATTATAGGTCTAATTTTAGCGTACAATCAAGATGAGCAGTTACCATACGTTGTACTAGACTCTAAAATGCAGCAGTACGGGTAGATAGCAGGCAGCAACAAATAATAGTTAACAATACTGCTATTCAATTCTTGTAGGGGTGAACAGGTTGGTGTATCAAGCAAAGGACAGGAGTTAACTGGGTTTTTATTGAACAGGTTAAGTATCTGATCAGAACAGTCATACAAGCTGCCTAAGTAAAATGTATCTATAATGTTAAAAAAATATTTGGGAATAGTCTAAGCGTTGTTATTGACATATCTAGAAATAATGTACAGAACTGTCACCGCCACCCCTTCTAATTAATCATTTACTGTATTGCCGGCTTCAATAGTTCTTCCGGCCTTTGACGGCATAGCGACAAAGCTTTCAGCTCCCCACCGCAAAGGCCTTTGTCATCAAGGCCAAGTCAGTCGCCACTCTCTACAACAGCGCTCTCGGCAGCTATGTAAAGAGCGCTGCACTGAGCCGAGTCGAATCAATTCCAATCAAGACACCGAGAGCTTCACTTCGAACCAGACAGCAAACAAGACGTCCACCACGGCACACGGCTGCCGGACTCCAGCGAGAACTAATCGACGACCCCGCAAGAGAGAACATGATGCTTCCGCTCGCCGTCCCGTCACCGTAAGCCGTCGACGGGACCGTCATCGCCCGCTAACGCCAGCGATGCCCACAGCAGTCTCTCGATCGAGCCTTACGCCCACCAGACCCGATGAAGCAGTTATCGACGCACTACTGCGAGGGAAGAAGATGACGTCTTCGCTGAACGACGACACGCCGTGTCGTCCAGCCTCCGACCGCCACGACGACTACGACAGACGGCCACCGCTTAAACGGTCCTTTTCAGGGCCACCAAAATTATAAGGTTCGCCACATAATGTCGCCATCCGGTGACAGAACAATTAATTAAATTGTGTAGTGCGTAATTAAGAATGGTGGACTGGAGCATACTGAGGTAAATTAGTGTAAAGAACGAATAATGAACACAAACCACATAGGCTAAGTAATACGTATATATTATAATTAGTGACTGACAATCACAATTTAGGATGTGCAATCCTATCTGTGGTCTGCCAGTTCCAACAGATACCAAGCCCATTCATTAAACGCTACCTGATTTGCAAGTATCAGGAAACCCGCAAAGTGTGAGTAAAAGCAATTTGAGCTAGTTTCGGGAGGGGCTGGCGAAGAAACTTCAATTTAAGTCGTATTTAGTACATTAGTTGTACAATTACTTAATATTAAGTTCATCAATAGAAATTTAGCAAAAAAATGTAAATATTTGGGTAATTAAATAGTAAAATCTTAAACAATGGAAGTTAGTTCTTTCACTCGACCAGTACCTCACAATTTACTTTGCAAAATCTCTTAACAACTTTTACAAATTTTCATTTTCAATTTTTTCGTAGTACATCATTCAATTTGCAGTTAAATCCCTTTCGTAGAACTCTGTTTCAGGAAACAGAATCTCTATCAAAATATTTGGTCCAGATTTATGGTTTAAATAGACCTATATTATTAGAAAAAATGTTCACATTAGCTACTTATTCTTTTACATACTAGCTTACATACTCGTAGCTAATTTTATCTTCACAATGAAATTTTCTGCAAAATTAAATTTTGAGACAATACTGATACATAAATAACATACAATACATAAACAAAAACATAAATTCTTGATAACCATCTACACCAAAAGTAAACTAAACATTGCATTATACAAGAAAATAATTTGGTTCAAAAAAAGAAAACTTACGATTAAACCACAAAATGAAACTTACTTTATTCAATTCTTGCAATGCCTTCTTTCCTCTTTCCTCACTACGAGCAGTAAGATAAACCTTACCCTTAAATACTTTGCAAAGACCTCTTACAATTTCATATCCAATTCCTTTATTTCCTCCAGTAACCTACGCAGGGTTAAAAATGCACAATTTATCATTAAAACAAAGCATCACAGATTTAAATTACCAAAGCAATACAGTATAACAAAATTCTTCAACTACTGTTTAGCAGTAAGCCACATTTTCAGAATTTGTTTAATATCAATTGTAACTGACCTCTAACTCAAAAGTAGGCTACTGGAATTCAAATATTATTAATAGAAAAAGATAAATATCTTTCTTGATAAATGAATGTCTTCTCATTATTCGAAAGAATGGACACAGTACCTTATGGGTATAAACACTATCCAAAAAATTTAAAAATAAACTTTTATTCTAGCAAATTACCTAGTTAATAATTATTTTAATTCTTGTTCCCTAAAGCTTACTGTGTCAAGAAACAAATCCCAAAACAATGATGAACAGCCCACTTAAAATGCTTAATTCACACAATCTTAAACACACTTGTAGAAATGTCTACTTCACAGATAGATCTAAAATATATTGTAAAGAATAAAATCTTTCTTATGTTTGATGTTAACTAGAAAACCTACATAATTAATCACATTCAGGGGGGTTTATTCACCTAAATTAAAATATGACCTATATTCAAATATACATTTCAGCCTCATTAAATAATTACAAAGATGTAATTACAAATTATTGACAAGAAGCATTACAGAAAATACAGATTCCATTAGACCTTGTTATACTTGTAGTACTGTATGTAATAAAGAGTATAAAAAGTAAGCCTACTCTCTCGAATTGCTGATAAAGCTGAAACTGATAACAAGAAGCATTACAGAAAATACAGATTCCATTGGACCTTGTTATACTTGTAGTACTGTATGTAATAAAGAGTATAAAAAGTAAGCCTACTCTCTCGAATTGCTGATAAAGCTGAAACTGATAACACAAACTACATGTAATATGTTACCTCAATTGATGTAACAATAATAATGTTACTACTGATCATAATTTCAAGCCAAAATTAAATTTTAAACACAGTTAAACAGACAATGTGATTTTGAATTAGTTTTAAGAAAAATAGTAAAAATATTTTTAAACCATTAAACAATGAAATGATAACCTTGTAATGAATTCATATCAAAAGAACTTGTACAATTGTACGAACACAACTATTGAATTTTCACATTATTAGATATCCCACAAAATAGATCCTCTTACCACTGCAATTCGTTCAACTTCACTCATTGTTGAATTACTTAAAATGTTACTGTTCCAAGCAATAACAAAAAACAGACGCCGGCTTTCGCAACTGACAGATTTTCGTAACACCGACAACCGAACAAAAGTAAACGAATGGTTGCAGTAGTACCAACGTAACATTGTGAAGTCTAAATTATAACTTCAGATGTGTAAATTATGCAATTATAGTTATATAAAGAACACTTATAAAATTAATTACATAAATGTCAAGAGAAAGCCTAACTAAAACTGCAAGTCATACTGCCCTACAAAGGGACAAGTAATGATGCACACATAATTTGAGCTCTTTGAACCTCTGTGGGTGGCTTAGTTCTAAATTTATCCGTCGGAGAAAGTTTTTAGCTACCGGGCGGATAATATGAACTTTTTGTTGACAAGATCTATTTATGAAATGTATAATTTGTTGCTCTTCAAACGAGTGGTATTCACTAGATTGCATTTCCAAGTAACACATAAGCAACGCCGAACACGAATTTTAAAGTTCAGATGATTACAAATAATATAGTTTTATTGTACAATATAGTTTGTTTAGGTAATTAAAAAGTAGCCCCGTAAATAAAGTGCCACACAATTGAAATGAAATCTGTTTATTTACAAATACCAATAATTTTTTTATTATTTTTATTTTATTCAATAGTCTAATATTTTTATGTTATTACACGATATGTTGAAAGTGATCACCGTCAGCAGCTTGTACACATAAGATAGCGCGGAGTAGAATATTCTGAAATACAGACTGGAGTTCAGGAGCTGTAATGGTGCAAATGACGTTCGTGATCGAGATCTTTAAGTTTTCAATGGATTTTGGATTGCTGGCGTATACTTTATTCTTTAAATTTCCCCATAAGTAGTAATCACAAGGAGACGAATCCGGTGATCGCGGCGGCCATAAGCCTGAAGAGATAGTCCTCTCATCGGTAAAAACACTACGCACACGAGCCAGCGATCTGCGAGATGTGTGACAAGTCGCCACGTCTTGTTGGAAAAAAAAAATGTAAATTCGTGTGGTGCTAATTGATTAATAAATTTAGCCGGCCGCGTTGGCGATGTTGGTAACGTGCTCGCCTCTCATCACGCGGTCTTGGGTTCGAATCCCACTCGGGCATGGCATTTTTTCATACGTTACAAAAAATTCATTTCATCCTTCACTGTCTGCATTAGCAGCAATTTGCAAAACAGTCGGACATTAAACAAAAAAAAAAAAAAAGATTAATAAATTGATCAAAAATCTGCAGGTAGACATCGGTATTAACTGTTGTCTGAAAGAAAATAGGCCCAACAATTCGTTCCGCTGAAACGGCACATCAAACACCGATTTTCATGTAATGTAGTGGTTGTTCATGAAAGGCATGCGGGTTTATGGCAGACCAAATTCTTCCATTTTGGGCGTTAACATAACCTGACACATGAAACCATGCTTCATCTGAGGAAAAGAAAAGATAAGGGTCCATTTCACCGTCCGCTACTTTTTGAAGTAGCCAGTTACAGTATGTCACTCTCTTACCTTTTTCTGCTGGCAGAAGTTCATGAACAGCACTGATTCTGTAAGGTTTCAGTTTCAAAGCGTGTAAAACTCTTTGACAAGATCTGCGTGACACACCAACTTGCTGTGATAAATGCCGAGTGGACTTACATGGACTTTGTTCTATACAAGCTGCGATGTTAGCAACAACTTCAGGTGTTCGGATTAAATTAGGCTTATTTCTCGATTTATTTTCAATTGAGCCCGTACTACGCCACTTTTGTAACAACATTTGAACCTTCCTCTTGGCAGGAATAGTACTTTCTGGGTATTTCTCACGAAACTTATCACGCTTTTCATTAATTGAACCGCTTCGAACGTAGCACTCGACAATACAAACTCTGTTCCACTGAATACGACGGCATTGTAACAACTAACCAGTCTACATCCGGCGTGTGTACTAAGGTACTGTGAGATTCACATTTTAAGATTAAACATGCAGGTTGTACACGGGAAAGAAAAAATGAGGAAATTTTCCTTGACTCGGTATAAACATTATACAATCTCGGCTAAGTTACGGGACTACTTTTATGTGCGCCACCCTGTATAACAAAATACCTTACACATCTACTTAGCTCGCATACTTTCGGCACTATCTTTTGGACAGTGTGTGATCACTTGAAAATATTTTCTCAAATATTGTATTCTATATTGTTAAATCCGAGTAAATTCAAGCCTTTACCAATCTGCCATCCATTTATTGCTTGGCAACTTTAAGAAAACCCTTTAAGGTGTAACTTAGGTACCTTGCAAGTGTTGTTTGCATCTTTCCCATTCTTATGCAAGATCTTATTACCATACTGTGGATGGTCTAAATATTGCCTTGAATAAATTTCTGCCAGTTTTATACATTTGGATTAGTGACAGGGCTTATTTATCATAACAGGATAACATGGTTACTGGATTGAGCCATTTATCATGATAACAGGTTACTAAAAACACCTTGTTATATTTTTTAATTACACCCTGATAGCTGTTACTTTATAACACTGTGATTCAAAGCCGTTTAATAAACTGATGTGTGAATGACCTTGTCATTATTACAACAGCATAAGACTGTGAAAACTAAATGAAGTAATCGATAACCTTTTCGTCTAATAACACCACTTTTAAGTTTAACTACCTATGTTATAATACTGTTATTAATACAAACACAAGGGTGGCAAATCTCACTGAATCTCTCACGAACACAAAGTTAAGACAAACCACTATTTACTGTAACCAAATAAAACCATGGCAAACCAAATGTATTTTCCACGAACACAAATATATATTTTATATAATATTAGAATAAAATATTTAGTATAGGCAACGCACTCTGCCGGATTTTTTTGGAACCATTATTGTAAACACTGCTCTCTGTCGGATTTTTGGAAACTATCTCAGTATATGCAACGCTATCTACCGTATATTTTTAAACCATCATAGAAACCATAAGGCATGTCTGCTGAAATTCTTGGGAGAGGCTGTTCTCACGTAAAACAATTGTTTTTTTTTAAGGTTGCTGCTTTAATATGCATTTTAGCGCAAATATATATATAATAAAAGTTGTAGAAAATTTTAAAATCTTCAACATTTTTTTGTATAACGCTTAGTTTAGCAGTAATTAGCGATTTTATGTTTTTTCTTCATGAAAACGTGTGGAAAATCGATTTTTTTAAGATTTCAGCCTTAGTATGCATTTTACGACAAAAATGTATAAGGTAAAATTTTATAGAAAATTAGAAGATCTACAACTTTTATTCAAAGCATTTTTCTCTACGAGCCTAGTTTAGCGTGAAAGAGTGATTTTCCGTATTGTTAAGCCAAACTGAGGTTAATTTTCATTTTGCGTCTTGTCACTCATGATTAAAATGTTATGTTTATTGAAGTTAGTTTTTTGTTTATTTCTAATGTTTTATTACTAATGTTAGGTTATATTGGCAAAAGAAAGTTGTGTGAGTGTTTCACACCAGATTTTTTTGTATTTTGATGTTAGTTCAAATATATGACTTAAAATGGTAATATAATCTAGATTAGTTTCTTGATGATTGTTATGCATCTGATGAAAAAAATAATTTATTTGTTTATTTATGTACACAGAGCCAAGAAGTCAGCAGTCATGCATCCATAAAGACGTCAGCAGGATTAAGGCAAGTCAATCCTAAAAACTAACCATCCAGCGAGTCATGATGTAACCGCTGGATGGTTTGTTTTGACTACTATTTTTTGTACTAATAAACCTTTGTACAAAAAATCTACCTTTTAGTGAATAATTTAGTTCATTTCTTTTCCGCACTTGTTGTTTCTTATTACCTATTACTGCATTGTATTGTAGGCTGGACGATAAGTGTTATTTTAATAATAGGTTACATATATATATATTTTTTCCTAACGTCCGACTGTTTTGCAATTACTGCTAATGCAGACCGGTGAAGGATAAAATGATTTTTGTAATGTATAAAAATATGCCGTGCCTGATTGGGATGCAAACCCAAGACCACATGATGTATGATGAGAGGCGAGCACGTTACCAACTACGCCAATGTGGCCAGTTATTATAACAGAATACAGTTATTGAGCAGGCTATTATTTTCAGTTATCAAAAAATAGCTTTACTTCCCATCACTACTTAGGATAGAAAAAAATCTTATCACTGAATTTATCTGATGTACATGTTTCAAGCAGAGCTGACATTTTAAAATGAATAAAAGATGTATTTTTAACATTATTGGTTAAACAGCTGATTATAATAATGTCCCCAAGTTTGCGAACTTGATCCTAAAAAAGTTTGACATTGGATGAACCATTTTGCTTAAATTTAATTTGCCTAATAAGTTAATAATTGAACACCCCCAAATTTATATTTTAAGTAAAAAAATAAATAAAATAGATCAAAATAACACAACAGGTTAGCCACTGAAACATTAATATTTTAGGATTTGACAAAAATATCATTTAATGGAATAATAACAAAAATAATTTTTTTAAGTATTTATATTTATTTATGAACACAACAAAATATATTCAATGTCTCAACACAGACTGGATTTTCATCATATGTATACAGCAATATATTTACGTAATACTATACAAATACAGTATAATAAAATAACAAAAAAATAAAACATCATACCATAAAATAATAAATTTTAACTTTTTTAAAATTTTATTCTTTGAAAGAATTTTTATATAAAGGCACGAATATAATCGTTCATCCGTTAAATTATTCAATATATATGTGACAGACATTTAAAAAACAAACAATTGGACAGATAAACATTTATTTTTCTGGAATATAATGTAAAAAAAAATATTTACAAATAACAATCAATAGTGATTTAAAACATTTTAAGGCACACGTGTGTAATACAATCTCAGTAAAATAACATTATTTATTCCAATAAGAATATTCTTTATACAATCAATATATTTTTCTTATTAAAAAATTATACATTTATAGATTATTTATTATGTATGAAAATAAATTACATGTGTACATTATGATGTAACAATAGTAATACTTACATAATAATATGTATAAAACATAGATTAATACGTATAATTTTGTAGTATATAATAATATATTACATTTATAAAATTATATTTTAAAAGTATAAGCCCAAAATACAGATGACATGATAAAACCAATAAATAGGCATTTTATTTTTAATAATAAAAATTTGCACTGAATTTTTTATCCATTAAAAATGGCCTCACTTCACTATTCATGTTATATTGTGCCTAGTTAATACATAAAATGTATTATTTAAATCAAACTTAATACATTTAAAGGAATTGTTTTGTGGTCCCACTGATATTCTTACCACAAGATTAAAAAAAAAAACAAAGAAGTAATGTATGTTATAATAAAAAATGAGGAAGGCAATGGTAAACCACCTCACTCCTCGTTTTACTTAGTAAAACCTCTACAGGTTCAAACCAGCTTTTCAGCTGATGACCTAAACAACAATAAAAAATTAAATATCTCTTATTTCCGTCCAAGATTAAGAAGTTTATAAAAGTTTAAACGAGGAAACAAAGCTAAATGCAAGTGGAAAGGTTTGATCAATTTCATTAAATTTGGTAAGAACATATTTCAACACTTTGATATGCTCGTTAATATTACAAAAACTAATCCTTGCCAGAAATTCTAAATGAAGACAAAATTTTTTAAAGATATAAAATAAATAGGGTTGTGTTGAAATTGGGTTTACAAACATTGCAAAGTGAATAGAAGTTACTATTATAATTAGAAAATAGAAGCTGAATTTTGAAACATTATCTCTCTCTAGTTATAGAAATTCTGTATGAGAGTGACCTGAGGTTTACTCCTCAGACACAAGTATTCAGTTAAAATGCTTTATTTTTCCTAGGTATCATCATAGACAATGCATGTCAATTTTCAGAAAGGTATTGAAATATGTATTACTTTAAAAACTGGTGCAGCCATTCGGAACAGATGGGAAAATACATTTTGCCCTGTTGAGCCAAAGTGTACAAACCCACAAGCAAGAGGAGTGTTGGACAGCCTAGAAGGAGATGATTCTGTAACAGGCAAAGCTGCCTAATCCATTAAGTGAAGAAGAAGAAGATTTAGAGTGGTTTTTTAACTTATATTTTACTTTTTAGGCACAAGTATGGAAATGTAAATGCTTTAGTTTTCCCATTCAACTGCTAAGGAAGACAACTGGCAAGGAGTAAATCAGTAAGGACTTTTGCATTTACATAATTATTTAGAAACACTGTCTTACTACTTGGTACTCAGTGTGACAGAATAATTCAATTATATTGTTGTACATGGAGACAATTATTATTAACTTTAATTGGTTCTATATTAACTCTTCACGGAATATTAACAGAAATATCCACCAAAAAAAATCTTCTTCACAAGTTTATCTTAATAGTTATCAAAATTATGCCAAAATATCTACTTATTCCAGGAAATATGTACATGCAAAATTTGGGTTGAAAGTGCAGCTCGCAAGTGTTTCTTGGACAACAAGGTTGGTGTTCCATTTCAGTTGCATTTCTTCCGTTACTACTTACATATGTTATATTTATCAAATTTAACCATAATATTTCTTTAAACAATCTTTGTACATGTAGATTTCTTTTTCTCTTTTATTCTGCAATTCGACGTACATATATATATATATATATTTTTTAGTCAGTTCTATTTACGGATATATTCGCACCCATTATTATTGAGTAAAAGTGAAGAGAAAACATATAAAAGTTTCGTGTCTTAAGCCTTTAAAAACAGCTTCCTATAGAGAAAAACAAATTTTTTTTAACGGTTTTTACCCCAACCCATAATTAAATGTTTCTGTAACTTGAAACTAATTCCGTCCATAAGAGGTTAAATAAGATTATTTTTAAAAACAAGATCTTAGAAAATAGATGAGATAAAATTGAAACAAATTTACTACTGAAAGTAAAACGACTTTTTTTATAAATTTACAGAAAGAGAGATGACAACAATTACACGTCTGATGTATGTTACTAACCAGCACAACAAAAATAAAAAATTCTAAAACAATCACATAAAGGCACTTGGAAAGCAATATCACAAAATTTAACTTATGATTGAAACAACAGCAAAAAATGGACCATAAACATCATTTCATAAAATAAACCAATTACTTATGAAATGAAAGTCAATACAATTATCATCAGTAAACTATTATTCACAATAATTATTTACAGTAAAAAGCTAGCATATAAAATATATTACTTTATGTTTAAGCAGATAACAAGGCACAATGTTTGATTGTTAAACAGGCAAAACTTATATAATGCAAGCAATAATAAAACATTACAACGTAATAAAAAGGCACATATATTCACTGTAAAAAGCACAATAAATTATTATGTCAAATTGGTCAATAAGCTTTTTATTTTGATGTGCAATAAAATTATTATTGATAACTGCACTTCATGAAAAAAATAATACTAAAAAACGAATAGGCCTACAATAAAATTTTAATAGCAATGAACGTCCATCTCTCTTTCACATAAATAATAATTTTCAATTACAGAAAATACGTATAATTATAAAATATTAAATCTACTTTACATAAAATTCTGTTATTATTAACAGTGGGTAATAGAAAATAAATTGAATAAAAATTTGGTTATGCAACTCCCCTGACGCAATTATTCTTATATTGCTTTCCAATTTTGAAATGAAGGTATAATCTTCTCTTTCTCCTTCTTTTCTTCACAGCATAGGCCATCCAGCCTGCTCCGGTAATGAAATGTTTTCTTTGTTATTAGAAAGTTGTATTTAAAAGACATTAATCTCAGCGTCTTTCCAAGCTTCTTCTGTCATGCATCTATACCAGAACCTATTTAGAAATTCAACCTTCTTTGAAAAGGCTCTATCCATTTATTGTGAAAATTGTTTCTCTTGCTGACACTTACTGTCTGCAACTCTTTCCTTATATTGGTATTTTGAATTCCGTCTTCCCTAATACAGTACGACCCTTAATCCTTCGTAAAAAATATATACTTACAGTTTGCAATTTCTGTTGTCTTCTCCCTGAGAAAGCCCAAATTTTACTGCCATCATACTATAAAATTTTATCAATGTATGTTTGTCAGCCTTGCACGTAAATCACAATCAATCTGAACATTCCCTTAAAAGTAGACATTACAAAAAAAAATCAATTAATCAATTTAAAAAAAAAACAGAAGTTATAACAGATTTATGTAAAACGTGTGGGTACTTACATGGCACTTAAAATTTATAGAATTCCCTTTCAAAAATATATTTGTGTATATTTTAAAACTAAGACACTTATGTTATTTATGATGTATAAAAGTCAATTATATAGATTAGAAAAACAATTTTTTTAAAAATAATAACATGATATAAACCTATTTATTGATTTTTACCACGAAAATAACAGTATTTATATATATATATATATATAATATACAATACAAATTTAAAATACTGTACACCTTGTTTGTTTTAGGACTACCAGAAACATTATGCTGACATTTTAAAATTATATATATCTGCTTAAAATATATAATTTTTTACAGTATATAAATGACAATCTAAAAAAAAATCAATAACGACATAATTTTTTTAAATATCATAATAAACAACTTAAGTAATGAGCAGATCTATTAGAACGTGTAGGCTTACTACTTTCAACCATCCCCGGAAAAGTACTTTCCTAATATTACCGCAAAAGTTCTTTCTGAGCTAATACGTAGGTACACCTGACATACTAGTAGTAAGTAGGTATAATGCCCATCAATATGCGCATGAACGACACAAAGTAGAAACATGCTTGGTGTGTTCATTATTTCTATATTCATGGTGTTTTACATGTTTACTTTCTCAATGAAATTACAAAACCGTTAGTTTTATTATTCATTCACTACTTTAAACTCATAAATACTTAAAATTGGTTTTTATTGCATTTATAGTGTTAATTGGGGGAGGGGAGTTGATTCTGTTTTTTATAAACTGATTAATTTAATAGTGCGTATTATTTTTAATTTTCTTTTTATAATGATGCACAATTGTCTGAATATGAGAGGTCAAAGCAAACAAATAATTTTTAACGTGTTATAGTTTTTAAAAAAATGAAATTGGGGAAGAAATCCTTAATGCACCTCAAAGAGCCACAAATAAGATTGTACCGGGTGGGGCATAAATCATGCAACCCAAAAATCTTATCCGCAGCAAAATGTAAAGAAAATAGTGAGGGTATTTAGAATCATGCGAGTAGCAACACTGATCCCTCTTGTTTGAAATAAAAGTGAGCAGAAGTCATTAGTAGACACTGTTCGTTCTCGATAACAGTTGATGTATATAAAGTCCAAAGGTCAAAAATGCACAACGTTTACTGAATTTTCATTGTCCGAGTTTATTTTCGAACAAACTCTTACTGCCAAGTTCAAAATTAATTTCAAACTGGGGAATAACCTCAAGGACAAATTTTACTAGGCATCGCCTGCCAATTTGGCCGAGTTAAAGCAACAAACTACAGAAGAGATAGAGAATATCCCACAAGAGATGTTGAGAAAAGTCTTCAGAAGTGTGATCAAACACAGCGCTTTCGCCAAGTGGGAGGGAGCAATTTCAACACTTGTTGTAAGGTTTTATTAATTTTTGTAACTATATGATTCAAATGAAAAAAATAAATTCTTTTGTTTTTAAATTTTTGCGCTGGGTTGCACAAATTATGGCCTCCCCGGGTTGTGCGACTTATGCCCCACCCGGTATAATAATGAGAAAAATAAAAAAGTTTAAACTACGGAATTTGCATGTCACAAAATATTAAGATTTTCGTTAATATCTACATAAAGAGATTGAATGTGATTATTTACTTTCTTTTAATGGATAAATAAATGAATCACAATTTCATCGTGTGAAATATAGTGCAACAAAAAGAAAAAATAAACTAAATAAGTTCAGTATTTCTAGAAAACACTGCACTAAAGTCATTGACCATTAGAAAACATTAATGTACGCAAAATCACATAGTGTTTTGACAGAAGTAAATAATGAACTGTAGAGAAGGGATAGACCTACTAGCTTCATAACTACATGATAGATCTGCTCTAAATTATAATAAAAAAAATAACAAAATTAGAATTCCAACCAAAAACAATACTATAAATAAAAAAATAAATTTCTTTTAAATAACCAATAACAAAATTAAATTATAATAAAAAAATTTCTAATAAACAATTAATAACAATAACCATAATAAACTATCAATTATTATTTAATGTCTGTACAATGAATTCTATAAAGATTTAATTACAATTAATAAATATTATAAAATATAACAATTAATCAACAACTAGTATGACTATTTATCTAAAATTTAATACACTTATACAGATGTTATACAGTAAAACTTCTCTTAAAAAACTGTAGTGTAAGGTCAAATATATAATTTTTTATAATCATTGAATGTAAACGAAATAATGTCATTTTCCTAAAATTTGAAAGTTTAAATACGCAAGATTTAAAAGATTTATGTAATTTTACCAACGTAGCACACACTTGTATATGCTCATACATTACTTTATCAGACCGACACATCAGTGACATTACTGTCTCCAATAATAACCCAGAAGCATTGCTATAAATAAGTCGTTAAATCAAAATTCACTGTGGAAGGAGAGTTCTGAACAGCTTAAGAAAACAAAGCAAGTAAGTTATTTCAAATTTTAATGGGTTTATTACAATTCTCTTATAAAAGAAACACTAGAAAATATCAGTAAAATCAGATTTATATAGTAAGACTACCTAATTAAAAATTCTAACAATTGATAAAGAAATTAATAGTAAAAAAATATACAATTTTGTTATAATAAATATAGAGAGCAAACCCACCAATTTTAATTGGATAGAGTACTTAAAGAATGGATAACAGCACCACAGTTGTACAAACAATAAAAATTGTTACTACTCCCTTTCTAGTATCTTACAAGACCAACGTGATAAAAAAAAACTACAGAAATCCCTTTGAATTATCTAACCCATCGGGTTAGTCAAATGGTAAAGTTGTTGCCAAGAGTCAGCTGTTAAACAGCTGATTTCGAAGGCAAAGGCTCCATGGTTTAAAATTCTAGTTATAGTAGTTACTTATATGTATTTGAATACTAGAAAGGGTTTACCCGTGTACAATACTTTGATGGTTGGGATTCAAATAATCCAATATCTTTCATTAAAAATCTTAAAGGCCCCCTCTGTAGCGTAGTGATAGTGCACTAGCCTACCACGCTGAGGTCCCGGGTCTGAAAATTTTCAAAAAGTTTATAACCCACCGTAGTCGCTAATGACCAAGCAATTGATGTGACTTCAAATAAACAAAAAAAATCTTAAATTTACATCACAAGTTTTTTACTAATTTTGTATTAAAATAGAAAAATCCTGTGTATCTGTTATCTTGTTTTTTATCTTTAAAGCAATAGCAAAAAATAGATAAACATAATTTACATGATGGTACGACTTTTAATTTCTTCTTGCAATACAGAAGATTTTTTTGTGGCAGATATGTCTCAAAAATCACAAAAATCTTAAATTTTCTAATTTCAAAATTTTGTATTAAAAGAGTGGAATCATTTCCAGGGCCGAGAGTTTTTCTTTTGTATATTTTCTTTACTCTAGCAATAATTTGTTATTGTTTCTGAATTTTGACCATAGTTGGCCTGTTGTAAACAATTCAATTCAAATAAATAAATATTTTAGTAATTTACACAGTAATATGCACTGACTATTTGTCACAACTCTTCATTCAATTACAGTCCCACTCTTCAAATTTTCAAAATTTGTTCGTTATGACACTATCAATTAATATAAATATAATTTTAAAGCTCATTACATATTCTTTGAAATGAGGTATTAAAAAGATCTCTACAACTAGAGTTAGGAACAGTTAAGATGACAACAGATAGAATGAGGAAGGGAGAAAACAGTGGTTTTTTCCAAACCAAAAAGATGAAAGTTTGAAAATATATAAATATGTGTTAAGATCCTTGGAAATTAATAATTCCGGAAATTTTCATAAAATCTGAGGTGAATTAGGTTGACACGACTGGTTAGTTTGACATGGAATGTCCATAAAGATAATAAATCAAATATAAAGCATTTAAAATTACGTAAATTTCAGAAAGAAATAATTAAACAGCTGAGAAACAAGAAGGAACTTCAATACTTAGGGATGATAATTTAGAAAAAAAATAAACTGCAATAATTTTTTATGAAATAAAAAATTATATATACTGAGTATCAAAGCTTAATAAAAACTCTCACAAAGGTAATAATATTTCAAAACATCATATAAGACCAACGCAAGTTGATGTAAATGACTGTTATTGGATGGCTCAATCGTTAATGTAAAGGTGAAGGTCTGGGTTCAACTACCAATTAAGAGTTCAGATTTTAACTATGAGTATGTTCTTAAAATACTTCCAACATGATTCAGTTGCTAATAACATTAACAGTTGAAACAACCTGAAATTTCTTCCAAAAAATCTTTTATTCAAGAAATAAATTAAGAAAGCATAAATTATTTTTTAAGTAGTTAAATCGGTAAATTAATTCACAAGAAGCTTTACTGTATACCATTTATTTTATATAATATTGTAATATATGAATGTAGTGATGAAGGAGGTTAAAGGAATGTATGATTAATAAATTTTAGGATAAAACAAAATATACGTCAACAAATTTGACTATTGTATTTAATTATATTATGAGATCAAACTGTCATAAAAATGTAAACCGTGTGGTAACAGATTATGTTTATTTTATCGATTTATAATTCTTTTATTTTCATATTGACTAGTATCATCTATATTATGTTAAAATCAATCTTTAAAAACAACGATAACCTGAAATATATTTTATGAAACAACGAAAAAACAAAAAAATCACAAGAATGATTGGTAAAAATATTTAAATATAATAACAATAACAGTAAAATATAATATTATGTCTTGTTATACTTTTTTGAAATATGAATAAAAAAATTTAAATTTCATACATAGAATTTTTATAGTAAATAATTACATGGTAATTATGGCATTATGTTTTTTATAACTGGTAATAATGTGAAATATTAACATTAGTAATTTTGGTAACTCATAATGCCCTCCATAATGTTTAATATGTTACATTAGTTACTAGTTAAAAAAAAAATCATAAAATCTATAATGGTTTCCCAAATTTTATACAATACAATATTTGTGCGAAGGAATTTATTTTAATAATAATAATAATAATACATATTACTTCTTACACAATTGTTTAATGACATAGAATAAATGTGGTTTCAATTACAAATTTATTGATATGGTAATTTATTTTGAAAAATTTAGAGTACTACAAATTTTAAATTTTCTTTGCCAGGAGAAATGATGTAGCGTACACTAATCATTTAACATTTGCATACATTTTTATTAAAGATTTTCTCTCTTTTTATTTTAAAATTTTTACCAAAATTTTAGCTGTGATACCGCTAAGATAAAAAAAAAATCAGTGAAACTACAATATACTTTTCCTGACTCAAAAGAAAATATTAAAGATTAACAATAATGTAACAGAATACACAAGAAGACATGTAATTCTACCTTTTTCTTTTAGGTAATTATATTGTATTCGTAGTTCAATAGAACTATTAAAACACTCATAAAATGAATCTCTGAATTTCTTAATTACTGTCAAAATCAATATTCTTTTCATGTTAAGGTGCTTATCCGTTCCAGATGTTAGTGATCAGCATGGCTACTCTAATTTTGCTGGTTGCAATTCTCAATAATTCATTGGATGTGTTTCCATATTACACCCTCAGGTTCCATAAGCAAGATATTCATTCTTCTTCATACTAGACCAAGTTTGCCATATATGGTAGCAAGGAGGAGGACATACTTGCTTTCATTCCTCATTATATGTCTGAAGTATTGGAGCTTGCGGTCTTTAAATTAATTTACAGATCGATCTCTTTCGTTTCCTATTCTTTGCAGAACTTTGTAATAGATTATTTATGGTTTTTTCATGATTGTAACATTTTCCAATACAACCACATCCAAAAAGGTTATAGATTTTGGTAATAGCTTCATTCATTCATCCAGGACTCCGTACCATAGTATGGAGAAGATGTAACATCTAAGAATACAAATTCTTGTATTAAGATGCAGCTTATGGCTTCAAAATAAAACAAATGACAAGTTATCTGGCTGAAAACAATTTGATATTTTATAATAACTTAATCATCCGCTGTACATCACATAAATTTAAAATGTTTTTTCGTCAAAATTGAGACAGGCCTACTTTATGTAGGAGAGCAGCATTTATTTAATTGATAAGGGGTATTACGGGTATATTGATTTTATGTATTTTAGGGAGGACATTAAGATTTGGGACTAGAGGATTATTATTTATGTATTAATTTTTCATTTGTTTTATCAATTATCTTACTTGATTCACTGATAATTCTCACAAGTTGAATATTGAATTTTTTATTCAAATCTTTTTTGATCTGTTTTAATGCATTACTAATTCTTTAAAGTTTAGAAAGCTCAATTGACCTGCAGAATGGGGATAGATTGTTGGCTTGGAGGTAGGACCCAATAAGGCCCAGCGAGAGGAATTGTCAGCACAAACAATTGCTATGTACATAACCTTCAGTTCCTGTATGGTAAACATTTCTGTTTATGAGGATGATTTTCTTTTTTTAAAAAGTTGCATCAACATCTTGGTTATTAGTGACCATTTTGGGTTAATGAATGGTGGGTTTGAATGTGTAATAATTTTTCAGACCCTAACTGGAAATTGAACCTGGGACCTTCAATTTGCAGTGTAGCATGCTAATCACTGGGACATGGAGGTGGATAAATATTCTATATCAATAGTCTACATATTCAATTATTATAAAATGTTTTCCTTTTTATTTAACTGATAAAATTATATTCATCACTTTCATTTTGTTATTTTCAAAAAGGAGAACCAAAGTATTGAAAAATACTTCAATTTTTCCAAAAAAAAAAAAAACAATGCTGAAGAATGGCAGGCTTCTTTTGCCTAAAACTACCTCCTTGGTACACTAACATTAATCTCTTTCATTGCATCATTAGCAGTGACATCCTATAACTGGTGACTATGAATATTATATGGTTAGAATGTAGTTGGACAGTGGCATACCCATGTGTTTATGGTTTCTAAACTTTATTTATTAAGATCATTACCCAAAATGCAATCTTTACTTCACGAGAGACATTTTAGTAAAATTAGAACATATCACATTTAATATTATAGCATGGCAACAGAGAGAACATCCCAAATTTAAGATGAGTACTTAAATCTTTTTACTTTGTTATGAAAAATAAAACAAAAAATTCAAAAAAGTATTAGCAGACTAAATTTTTCAAAACTTAAAACAGCGGAAAAAATTTAAATAAAAAACAATTTGGTTTAGAGTATTACAATGTATGGTAATAAACATTAAATACTGATATGTATTTATCCAATGGACAAATGTCAAAAATTACGAAGCAAAACTACAATAAAATTTACTACAAAAATACAAGCTGTTTTATCATTTATAGAAATGAATTCATAAACATTCACACTGGAATGTGAAGTTATTTTTAATAAAATTGAATACTTAAATTTTTAATACACATTAATTAGATATCAATTTTAAAATGTACTTTTTTATTTACTGAATTATTGCAGTACTTCTATTGGTAGAACAAATCCGCATGGTTTGCTTGATAAAAACGTTCTTTTGAAAAATTTAATTCTCATATTAACACCATAATAAAAAATTATGACCAAGAAATGCAGGAATAATTGCATAATTATTACATATATTAGGTTTTTATCATAGTAAATTTAAGTATGTTATACAAAAATGTTTCGCCAAAATTGTAAATATCGTCGTCTGCATCACGAAGTGACGTATCTAACAAAAATCGAAATTTGAGTTAGGTCGCCTATGAATGTGTCTGGGTGTGCTCTACAATATCACGAACTGACTTATCAATATCTTCGTTATTAACAAAGATACGAGCAATAATGTTTCTGCGTAACTCACAAAAAGTGATGTATTGTACATCACGTACTGTCGTATCTTGAGATACGACACGTCACTTTGTGAAACTTGTATTGTTTCCTCACTCTGTCGTATCTGTAGATTCGTCAGTTTGTGATGCGGTCGCTTACCTAATGAAACCGAAACTGTATGTGACATATTCGAATTAGACTAATTATAAAATAAAACTAAATAATAAAATTGGCCTTTATATAGGTATCTACTTCACTGGGTTAGGCAGCAATCGTCAGGATATATTATGATATCCATATTCCACGCAGAAGTACATTTCCAATTTACTTTTAACTGAATACGCACTTAGTTTACATTTTTATGAAGGGAGCACTGATAAATTACCTTAATCGAATTATATCATTGTACCGGGTCCCATGTTCGATTCTCGGTCAGGTCTGGAATTTTTTTTCATCACTCATTTTCGTACATCATCATTCTTCACGGTCTGCATTAGCAGAAATTCCAAAATAGTCAGACGTAAAAATATGTAGGCTACCCATGATTACTTGCTCTATATCAGTGTGTTAGTAGACGTTTGCGGGTGTGTTGGTAAATCTTAGTTTACTGTCGTAAGGTTATATTGTCTCAAAAGAAGAGTCGTGGGAAGCGATTTGTTTCGATCTGCTTAAACCAATTGAATGAAAAAGAGGTAAAAAATGTGTTTCTCTTTTTGGACGGATGCAGTGACCAAAGTAAAAACTCAATAATAGCCAACATGCTGTTGTATGTTGTCCCTATTTCGACTAATATTGTAAGTATTTCCCTGAGATTTTGTGAGCCTTTCCACGGACAAAATGAGGGTGCTTCATGACATAGTAGGTCTACTATAAAGTCTGCTATTGAACGTTCAGGCGATTTATTTGTACCATCTCAACTTATTCCTAATTTTAAATTAGCGTTTAAATTAAATATTCAATTTTAAATTGAATATTTAATTAGCTTTTAAATATTAAATATTTCATTTAACGAGACAATATAAATTACTGAAAAAAAACAAAAAATAAAGTAAAACCAAAAGTAAAGCTGTGTACATACAATTGATTTGAATAAATAAAACATAATAAACCCATGTTAAATTTTAAATCTATGAACAGAAGTACTGCAAACAAATAACTAATAGGAATGTTATATAATAATAGTAGGCACATACAATTGGCCCTGAAATACAACCAGATTTTTCAAAATATATAAATTAGTTTTAAGTACATAATCCAAAATACTACCATATATTTTTATTTATAAAAAATATAAATTATACAATACAATACTGTATGGTTTTTAAGATATAATTTTAGGGTGAATCCAGTGACGTAATAATCACTTAAAGGAATAGTTTTGTTTTTCATTATAATTTCTTGAAATCAAATCCAATTTATTAACGTTTAGCCCACAACAATTTACAATACTATAAATGTGTTAAATCTATGAAAATTCTGCATATGCATGTATAATAATATATTACAGGGGAAAACTGGTATTCTTACACCAGAAAAAGCTTTAGGATTCATAATAATGTCAAGAAATATCTTCATTTGTTAATAAATAGTAACTGTAATCTGTGTGATTAAAAAAAAAGTTTCATTTCCATGTAGTGTTGTAAACACACAATCAGTGTATTAGAATTAAATAAAAAAAAAGGCTGCAGAAAAAGGTGGAGCATATTTGCCTAGAATACAGAACAAAGCCAATTGACTTTCGTCAACTGAATTCTACACCGCCACGTTGTGTTTACACTGTACCGCAATTCACATTATTAAAAGTGGTGGATAAAACATTTTTTTTGCACTGTTACATTAAATATTAGAAATTATCAATCCATCAGTTGAAGAATTAAAAAGCAACTTGAGACGAAGATTACAGGGCAAGTTTTACGTCTATAGCTTAAGAGATGCTGCCCATAATAGACAGGTGGAGTGTCAAATTATTTACACTCAATCTGTCCGTTGCAGGGCTAAAATAAATAGTTCTGTTTCTTATCACGTGGTCAGCCAATTAAATGACCGAGTCATTTAAGAACAGAGGAGGTAGAGGTGTAAAAGACACTAATCAGAGTTATCTCTTCTGAAAGTAATGAATTTCATTATACAGCCAGACCCTGTGGTGAATGAAGTGAAGGTGTCATTTGCAGAGTGGAAAATATGTGCTTTTCAGAGGGCCCGGCATGCTGATAAGCGTACTTTTCCACTCAGTGAGGAAGGCAATTGTAAACCACCTCACTCCTCGTTTTACTTAGTAAAACCTCTACAGGTTCAAACCAGCTTTTCGGCTGATGACCTAAACAACAACAGCTTAAGAGAATACCAACTTATTTCAGAATTAAGATTGCTTTTAAAACGTCACATTAAATAAATAAAATTTCCCGTTTGTTAAACATTTTCAAGTGTATTGTTTAGAATTATATAATATAGAAAACCAGGGTCATCTGACACAACTGGAAAATAAATTTTTAGTAAAAAAATCAAGCGGTTTTAGACACTGTAACTTAATTAAAAAGAATAAGAAAAAATTTAACCTTGTCATCTTAAGATTTCCATAGATATGGATTTATAGGAGTTAAAAGACAGTTCAATGGTAATTTACAAATAATGGATTTGACATAAGTTGAACAGAACACGATATTGAATAAGTGTCTTAATATTTTTATACATACATGTGCACAAATCAACTGTACTTTGTACTAAATCAGTCTTAAATGCCCTTTTTTATACATTTTTACAGACAAGTAAAATATGAATACACACTTAAATATGTGTATGTAATGAAAAAAACTTAAGAACATTATATTTTTATAATGAAAATAAAAATAAATATTTATATATTATTTTTATATTTATAAGAAACTTAAATATACTTTATTTAAATACTTTCATTAAAATTCTGAGCTACATATATATTTATAATACATTAATGTATATGAATAATAAATATACATATTTCCAATAAACTATATACTGTGTTTCATACATAACAATTAAATAAAAATACTGTAGGCCTAAAACAAAATAAAAAACCATATAAGTGTACTGGCCATAAACACTTAAATATACCAACACCAAATAATCAACATTAATAACAGCAAAACAAAAAAATAATTGCACTTTCATTTTCTTAAAAAAATAAAAAATAATCTTAATTACTACAACCAGTAGTTAAAAATTAATAGTAATATTATTACATTTATTTGGTAATATTAATTATAAAAACATTATTTAGGCGAATAATATTTCACTCAATATTAACAATATGCATTTATCTAAAATTACTTACAATATACAGTGCACTGTATAATATACACATGGTACAAGTAAAATTTAAAAAATATACAACAAACAATAAAAGCTAAATAATATCCTAAAATTTCATAACATTAAAATTGTCATTAAAAAAACTATCATAATGCTAAAAAATTATTTATACAAAAAATTCAATAATAAAAATGATAACAATGATGATGATAGATTAATACTAACAATTTAAAATATTACAAATTAGGATACATTTTTATTTTATAAAATATACATATTACAATTCCAGTGTTCAAAATGACTGAATCAGACATTATTCAGTCATAGTAGTTTTTATGCATTTATATTTGATAATACCAATTTAAAAAAACCCAATTACTTGTGTAAAACAACAAGATATTAATCAAATAACTACATGTATTCAGAATAAACACATGATTTAAAAAAACAGATTTTAAATTTTAGTAAATAAAATATGGGATTCCAATGTTGTTACAATCAAATCTGTATGCGTTGACCACATCTGATTCTGAAAAATGTTGTGAATTTCATGTGGAGATACAGGTATGTCAAATTATAAGCGTTTTTGATAACCGTGTTTTCGCATAAATGTGGATTTTGTTTTGCTATGCTAATAAATTTGTTACAAATGTTTCTGTAGTATGTACATTAGTGAGAATAATGCTTTTGTTAATGAAAAATGAGTGGATTCTATCTTCCAACTTTTATTACAACCTAAATGATATTATTAGCCAAAAATACTTAAGAATCTAGGAAATGCCTTAGGTCTTGTTCTAAAGAACTTGCAAAGACTGTAAACAATTCCTACTTTCCACAAGCCACACGTTGAGTACAATACAGGAAAAATTGTAAATAAAATTCCATTTAATATAGTTTGTTTCGTGAAAAATTGTCAACATCACAGTTTTGACTGTACTAACACTAGAAAAGTAATAATAAAAACCAAAACTTTCTGTAAACTACACTACAAATGTATAAAATAAATAAACTTTTTAACTCAAAATATTATTAAAACTTTGGTCCCAGTATAAGCAAAGAAAAATCGACATCAATAAAACCAAAATAATAGCTGGGTTTACACTATTTAATCAAACAGAAATGGAGGAATGAATACAAAATGAAATCATGCGTGTTAATGGAATGGTAGAAATAGTAGAAGAAATATATTATTGAGCGAAGTTTATACACACATATATATCTTTGGTCCTCACTCCAACTAAAGGAACTTGTCACTCTTTCATTAGTTGAAAAAATTAACTATTTAAAAAAATAAAAACTTTATTAAATAATATTAATAAACCTACGTTATATTTACAAAATTAATATAATGGATAACACTAAAAACTCCCTTACTTATATACTAAGGGAAATTTACACTAAAACATTACCTGACAATAGGAATGTTTGGTATATAATACAATACTTATTATACAATGATAATACGAATAATCACACAATTAACTAATATTTTTATTTTTCTCCACATAAAATTAATGGATTAATTGTCATTTCCATTTTCAACTACGCAAATAATGAATAACGACATTTTATAAAAAGAAAAAACTTAACCTATACTAACAATGAGTACACTAAATAAATATTAATATTTACATTATAAAAATACTATATACAATATGAATAACACGGTACTAAAAATAAATAGTTCTTATCGCTTCTAAAAACCATCATCATCGTTATCATTATTGTGATTATCATAACTACTACGTGACCATCTAGATGACGGTATCTCAGACGGTGATGGAGATCGTGGAATAGGTGTCGGTGATGAAGCTGCGGATGATGACGAATCAGAGGAAGATGAAGACGATGATGGAGATAATTGTTCTGCACCAGCTTTACTTTTCATGCCCCAGGGATTTTCCTACGGTAAACAATAATATTAATACAGTAAATATAAAACGTAAAAATTTATGCGAATTGAAGAAGAACCAGAGTTGTATTCCTTGTATAACAGCATGGAATATGAAGACACAGTGCATTTTATATGGCTCTGTCCTATTCTAGGAGATAGGAATAAAAACTGACTAGGATATGAACTTTTGAGTACACAGCAAGTGTAATGTAGTTGAAAGGAAAAGAGTAGATTATTTTATTTTTTATTTTTTTTGCGCCCTGGAGACTCCAGGAGGGGTACAGGACATGTCAGATATAACACCTGAAATACACATAAGAATCACACAATGTATCAATACTATCAAGAAAGAAATTCTTGTACGCAATAAAAAGTTTCACCGATCAAGTAATTTTTCAGATTTTTTTTAAAGGAATTCAAATCCTCACAACATTTTAAAAATTGGGGTAATTTATTCATGAATTTTCTCCCTGCATAAGTAGGTTTTTGTTCAAACAATTTTGTGGAGTGATTAGCCACATAATAATCATTCCTGTTTCTCGTGTTATGATTGTGAACATTGAAATTCTGCATAAAATTATTTTAATGAAATGATGCACTGGGCACAAGAAGAGAACTAGTGGAATTTTATTACTAAATTTTTGTACATGTATAGGTAACCATGGAGGGTTTGGAATTCGAGGTTAAGGCCTACTGTGGATTGGGGGGTTGATCAGCTGTAAAGAAAATAAATTGTCCATGTCCTTACGTGAGTGATACATGTTAAAAAGGTGGATTAAATTGTTTAGCAGATGGGAAAATATCTTTATTGTGTAATGAAAATTTTATTTGTATAATTGATGATGAGAAATACATCCGTCATTAACTGTATCTTAAGCTGTTATAAAAATGTATTTGAGTAAAAGTTGTTAGCAGGCTGTGTCTCTTTGTCGGTTGAGTAGGCAGCCCACGTTGGGTGCCATATATATAAGCTGGCTGTGTAGCTTTTGTCAGTTGAGTAGGGCAGCATTCTTTTTCTGACCGAAGCGGCAGAGCATCTGGCTGCGTAGCTGCTTTTTGAAGAGGTAACCTTCGCCGCTGCCTTGGGGAGGAGCGGCTGCTGGTAAGGTGAGTACATCTACACCACTACTTACAGAATAGGAACAGTCACCGACATGGCGAACACCATTTACCGCTGCCTTAAGGAAGAACAGTCTCTAGTGAAGCAAAGGTGAGGAGAGGGGTCAGTTATGGAAAGGAAAAAGAGTATACTCAGTAGTGAGTGTTTAAAGCTATCTCCACTGTTGACCTTGTGAAGAAGGATACTGACTGACTCTGACTAGCCAAGACCGCCGTATGCCTTACCCACTTGTAGTCGCACAAGCGCTGTGAGAAATTTTCTGTCTGCGCTATCTCGCGGCAGCAGAAGCAATCACCCACTGCATACAGTAGTCAAAACACTTACAATGGACCGGCATAGAAATAGCAAGGTATCAAAGTATTAAGTTACAGGAATCCACTTTGACCCACTGCGCATTCTTCTGTAAGAAGGTAGGCACACAGGTTTATTTACATTACTGACTTCGGCAGATGACCATTTGGTCATGCCGTTACATGTCAAAGGATGCTGATATTTTATGTACTTTTAATATTATTGTTTTTCAATTGTATTTATTTTCTATTTTCTATGCATTATGAAAAGAAGAATTTTGAGTTTTGTTAGTTTTTGTTTAAAAAAGCATTTTTATTATTATTATTATTATTATTATTATTATTATTATTATTAATAATAATAATAATAATAATAATAATAATACAGTGAGCACACAAATTTTCAAACTTGTCTTTTCTATAATCCAATTTTGTTATGGTGACAAAGAGCAGCAATCATATTTCGTGGTAGGGCAACTACATTCTTTCACCTCTTTTTTAAATTTATATTCTAACAGGCTTTTCATGAGAGCACTGGAAGAACAACCTTATAGCGTAAAAGGTAAATGGGGAGATTCACTAATAAAATTATACATATCCTGTAAAAAGATTAATTTTATTTGTAAGATATCTCATACTTTAAAATTTTAACTCTTAAATAATTTTCAGATTTTTGCTTGGGTACACTCACAAGGAATAGCTATCAAACTTCCGAGTTCAAAAATGCAAAATTAAAATCCAGGAACTTGAATAACAACCCTGGAACAATAAGGTTTTCCTAACGTGATGTTTCTTTGGCATGTCATATTACACCTTTTTTGCCCATAACAGGCAGGTAGAGTGGTAAATTATTTGCACTCGATCTGCTAGTTCCAGGGCTACAAAAAATAGTTATGTTTCTCATCACATGGTCAGCCAATTATACGGCCGAAGCTTTTAAAAACAGAAGAGGTAAAGTTGTAAAATACACTAGTCACAGTCATCTCCTCTGAGTAATGACTTTAATTTTACAACCAGAAGACCCTGTGGTGAATGAAGTGGAGGTGTCATTAACAGGGTGGAAAGTAGATGCTTTTCAGAGGGCCTGGTATGTTGATAAGCATACTTTACCAATCAGTGAGGAAAGCAAAAGTAAACCACCTCACTCCTCGCTTTACTTAGTAAAGCCACTAGAGGTTCAAGCCAGCCTTTCAGCTGAAGACCTAACCAACATTACACCTTACCCTTGACATGAAACATGAACTGCGCTTCTCCTCTAAAGTTCAGATCCTAAATACACCATACGTTTTTAGGTAAGATTTCAATAAAAATAGTGTTGACATCTTTGTGGTTGTGTTAGAATTATGTTTCAGTAAAATATTTCTTAGCGTACAGAAATTTGGGATTAGTAATCAAAAATTACAAACCAACATTCTGCAAAATTTTATAATTCAGTTTTGTTTTCATCAGAAAAACAGAATAGATCCTCCTCAATAAATTAACAAAAATTTAAAGTTTAAATTTCCATTATTACGATCTATTACTAAAAAAAATATGATGAACTTACCTGAAGTGCTAATTGAAGAGGTGAAGGATGATGATAAAAGTGGATGCAACCAGGCTGATTTGGTCTCCAGTCAAATGATTTTAATTCAGCTGGTGTTAATGGATATAAACGAGGACAATCCCTGCCGGTGAAAAACCTATGCATAGCATGTATTGTACACCTCTGTAGTAATTCTAGACGTCTATGACTTCGACTTTGAATATGCAACGTGTGCCTCGTTAATGATGAAAAACTACGTTGACACAACATACAATGGTGTAACTCTTGATGTGAAGGATGCATCATGGTCTGATGGTTCATAACTTCCTCCTAACAAATATCAAATAATCATTAGTCAAATTTTCACAAGAAAAATGAACCATAAAAAATTATTTTAAATAAATGTATAAAATGAATTAATATAATAATTTCACTAACCTTCTTTTTAAACTGCGTCACCTTTATTTTAATTTCTACTTACACGTGTTTCGGAATGATTTAGGAATGATGAAGTGATATTGACTGCTGCTGCTATCTACAGTAAATATGAGAAGGGATAAATTAAAATAAACTAATTTTAAATCAGTTTTATACAAGTGACTGAAGATGTACCATCTCTGTAAATTTTAAATAAATGAGAAAAAAAAAATTTTTAGTTTCAATTTTTCATTTACTCTGATGATGGTGGATCCACCGAAACACGTGTTGTAAGTAGAAATTAAAATAAAGGTGACGCAGTTTAAAAAGAAGGTTAGTGAAATTATTATATTAATTCATTATATGAAATAGAAATAATTTCAAACTGCAGGATGCATTATAAAGATTTATTTTTAAATGTATAAAATCCTTAAGAAATTGTAATCCTTTACTATAAAATCAAGACGCCAATTTGATTTAGTTTTTTTTGTTTTACATATAACTGTTATGCACAAGATATGAAAAATTTAACAAAATATAACCTAACTAAAAATTCGGAATATTTTATGGTATTTAAAAAAATTGAACGCATGATTATTGAATTACATAAGTACTATTGTAATACAAGCTATTGAACCAACAAAACTTGCTAAAACTGAACCAACAACAGAAAGCTGGAAAGGTGAAAGGAAGACAAGAGAGTAGAATGGAGGTGGCAGAAATTAAATTCAAGGAGTTGGTATGCTGGGAATGCTAACTGAAAAGAAGAGACAGAATGAGAAATGTAATTAGGGATAAAATTGGGAATGGACAGCCTGGTAAGGGTCGGACAGATAAAGCTGTGATTCTTTAGTCATCACAGCTTTGTCGGAGGCTCATAACTTTGTAGAGGCCTTTTAGGCCTCCTGTAAAGTTGTGTAAAAGGGAGGATAGGCTGCATGAAAGGATACTGTACTTGTAGGTGGAAGGAAAAAGACCAAGAGTGAAGTGGATCAGTTCAGTAATGGATGAATATAAAAATATACGACGTCAAAAGAGCAATGGAAGAGAGATAGTTCAGCAACAGAGATGAAGAGGAGTTGTGTTGGGCCCTATTGGAGGAAATATGTAAGATGGATAAAGAGGATGATGAATATAAGAAGTTTTGTTAAGGCCTATCCACAATACTATTGTGCTCTTTTATATTTCATCCACTCAACTTCAACTGCATGAGTATGTAGGTATGTACTCGTAGCAACCACACTAGTTGTATTTTATTCCAACTATTGTATTTTTAATAAAGTAATAATGTGTGCAAAATTTTGTCCAATAAGTTTTAAATGAAGACTCTGTTCAGAGTTCTACTGAACAAATTTAAGTAACTTTTACATGTTTGAATAAAGGATTCTATAAAAATTTTGAAAATGGAAATTGATAAAAACTATAAAGAATTCTTGAGAAGTAAATAATAAGAATTTTATAAATAAAACTAATCTATCTATTTAAACTGCTAACAATTTTACAATATATTTCTGGAGTTCCAACTGTTTAATTTTTACAATACTTTTGTAGATAGGATCTGTAAACCATGCTCATTTGCCAAAAAAAGTGCTAATTTAGGTACCATAAATCTGGGTGGCTAATTACATTTTTGAAAAACAAATTTTAAATAATTGAATTATTTGACAGTGCTGCTACTCTGGTGACAATGTTGAAAAGTTAAATTGGCCACACTACCTGTTCTCCACTCCTATTAAGCGCTTAAATCTAATCAATTTCAGTTAAACTTGGTTTCAACACTTTTATCCAGCCTATTTACAAACAATTTTCGAAATAAAAAATTTTATTTTTTGTGAGGCATACACATTTTTAATCTTTTTAAACTATGCTTGAACTTTCTAAAAATTACACTTCTCTCATGACCAACAATCGCAGTGCCATTGTATTTCATTTTTTTTGTGTACAATAAATACTTGAGGATGTTTAAAGTAGTATATTAACAGAAGAAAATTTTATAAACAATTTGAAATAAATTTGTTTTATCACTTCGTAAGTTTATCACAGCAAAAAATCATTCTATACCTTAATGAACTAGAGATTGCAGATGAAGGCGGAGCACAGGGACCTAGATCACAGCAAAGAGCGAATTGACTTTCGCTAATCGAATCCTGCATTGTCACATTGTGGTCTCGCTGTAGATGCCAGCCTAACAAAAAGTCAGCAGGAGTTCGGTGGAACAGAGTGTGACTTACCGAAGGGGCAACCTCACACCTGACCTTAGCTGTTATTGGCTAGATCTCATCTGCAGTCTTTAGTTTGTCGGGGTATAGGGATAATCATATCTCTTAGGATTCATTGTGTGAATTTATTTGGATGGACCAGATAGTATCTTTCAAATTTAAATTTAGACTACAATTTTAAAACGAACAAATTTAGTGAAAAGGGTGAATTTTCTTGTGATGCGATTGAATAATCAGGAATAAGAAAAAATATCAAAGAAACTACAAAAAAAAAAAAAATTGCAGATGGTGAATGACCACAGATTAAAATAAAAATGTAGAATACTCTGTGAAAGTGATCTCTTGTAGACTTAGAAATATAAATTTTATATCTTAAGGCATTTTTCAGGCCAAATGTCCTGAACCAAAAGCTCTAATAAACTGAGTGGGATAAAAGACAGCAAAAGTTGGCACCACATTTTGAAAAGCTAACTGTAAATCTTTAATTAAGCAACTCATTCTGAACCTCTTTGATGAATTGATAAGAGACAAAAGCTCTAGGCTCATGCTACTTGTCCATGTAGCTTTATGACAGTTACACATTTCTAGAGAGCCTTTAATCTGTTTTTATCTAATGCTGGAAAATTTACTTGGTTTTTTTAAAACATATAATAATACCAGAGTTTCATTATAAATAATATTTTTTGCATAAAAAATTTTAAGGGAATGCTATGGTAAATTGTATGTTATGTGGTAAATGTTATTATAACAGGGTAAAATTATTACTCGTAGATGAAACATTTATCAGAGGAAATAAGTAAGTTAAGTTAAAAAATGAATTAAGTACCTACATTAATACGTAAATAAATTAGTTAAGTTAAAGAATTTAATCGCGTTAATGTTTAGACTATTGGTTTTATCTAGACATAACTTATATTCCCTCTTGGAGCCTCCTAGACACAATTCTCAAAAAAATGACTTAAAAATGTGGTTAAAGCATTTTTTTTACAAGAATTAGGTTTCATCTAATACCACAACCAAAGTATTAGAAATGAAAGTATTATTAACATTGGTTTTTTCTAATTTACACACTAATATTTTATCAAAACTTTGCTATACTCTGATGAGTAAAATTTTACAAATAAAGCTAAGACACTACTATTGGTTAAGTATGCAAAAAAATGAGATCATATTTATATTCTAAAATTATCTCTACAAATATAGTATTAACATGAATTTCTAAACAATTTTGATATGCCTTTGGCTAACACTCGCTGGTTATGCAGTCAATATATATATATAAAATAAACATTTTATTTCATTTTAAATACTATTGTACGGTGAATGTCATTACCCTCCAAAATGGCATGCTGAAATTTTAATGTCAACCTGGTTCAAGTATATTTTCAAGGATATATTATCTTGTCTTGATTTCACAGATACAAAAGAAAACAAAATATATACAGATTACCTAAACAAACCAAACTCTTTAAAAGCTAACATAACTATAAAACAAAGATCATTCAATTGAATTGGCAGTAATCTGAGTAGTTTTATTAATATATTTTTAAATGAACATATTCTTTATCATATGAAATAAAAAAGGTTAGTTGAACTTGGAACAGTAGTTGTGAATAACAGAACACACGAGAGCCTGCTGATACATAAATATACATAATTAATTAATTTTATTACGTTATTCTTTTAATTATATTCAGCTTAAACATGTTAAACTAAATGTCATAAATAAAATGTAAACACGCCTAACAAATTGTAGGTGATTCAACTAGCTATAATTCAAGATCAGTAAAGTACAGTTTTATACCACCTTAGACAATTAGGTGTATGAAACATGCTGGGCAAGTAGAAAAGAATTTTCAATAATAGAAATACCCAAAATTTATTTCAAATACATGTATTTACCCATTTAACAAAAATCAAAAGATGGTTGGATACATTTTTTTCATGACATGAAAAAACCCAGACAGTTATCATCGACTACTCATTTGTAATACATGAGTAACAAAATTTACAGATTAAAATAAACACCAGACTCACGACAGGATTTAGTTACAATTAAATTTTAGATTTTATATAAAAGCATGAAATAATCATGGTCTAAGGAAAGGAAAACTAGTTATAACAAGTGTTGACTACATAATTAAAGTACTAAAAATGAAAGATGAAAGGCTACCGAAAATCATGGCTTTGGAAATAATTAAAAATAATATAGGTTGGTTCAGGGAATGGGGGTAAATTGTGTCACAGTTAGGTCTAGGGATGAGGTTTGAAATAGGCAATATAGTGAATTGGAAGGGATGGTTTAAGCAGATTATAGTATCACTCCAAGATAAGCAGAAGGAATGTTCTCTGGCAGAAATTAATGCCACAAGGTATCACAGTTGGTATAAACAGCTAAACGTAGTTCTAGGTGAAGTCAGTTATTTTAATGTGATGGAGGATCTGTCAAAAATCAGGTGGATCATTAAAGTACGTGGTGAATTGGTAGACTTAAATTACAAACCATGGGTTGTTGATAAAAATTTTAACTGTTCTATGTGTAATTTGGGAGAAAAAGAGGGAATATTTCACTTTGTGGGAAGATGTCCAGTACTTAGGGAATGGCGCCGAAAATGGTTAGGGCAGAATGAATTGGGACAGGAAGCTTTTCTGGAACTTTTAAAGGGGAAAGACTGGCAAGGGCTTGCGTCCTTTTGTAGAGATGCTTGGAGATATAGATGGGCATTGATTACAGAATTTAATATTACTGAGGCATAAAAATTTGATTAATTGTTTGTTTTGTGCTTCTGTTGTATTTAGGAAGAAGGATGAATAGGGTGATGGGTTTTAGTTTTTAAATTTATTCCCTTTTGTGCTTTAATTTAATTTTTCATTATGTCATTATGCTTCAAAATGTATGTATGTCATCATTTTTATAAAATTGGTGTATATTATATTTTTTCTAATGAATTGTTGATTGATGGATACACTGTATTTTTTAATATTGTAATTAATTGTTAAGTGTACTCTGATTTTCCGGCTGATGACTGCGGTCAAGCCGTAAGATGTGTGTAAAAGAAGGATGTAACTTTTGTAAAAGTGAAAAATAAAGCAACATCATTATTATTATTATTAAAACTAGTAATTATAACGAGTGTCCCACAAAATTTTAACCATAGGGAAATAGCATTGATTTTCATTAGTTTGTTAACATTTTCTTTCCATGAATAAATGAAGACTTGTTATATAATCAGGAATTATTAGAAAATGTTTAGGCCTTTTAAAAAATATAATTTTTAATACATTTTAAGCTGTATTTTAGCTTAAAAAAAGAAATACATAAATTTATAACAGTTTTCTATTTAAGTATTGTAAATTTTATCAATTTGTTGCACTGTATGTTAGGAGTATTGGTAATGTTTTGGTGTAGATATGTAAAGAGAGGTGGGTCGAATCCATCACGGTAAAAACCTTTTATTGTTAAAAAAATATTGGAAATATTACAAACAATTATTTGTTTATTTTTTTAATTTTGACAATTTTGTTTTATCATTTAAAATAATTGCAAAAATCTCTGAAAATTAAATGTTGCTGAAGGAAATATATTAGGTATTTAAAATAATACTGAATTTGCTTACAAAAAATGAATCTTTAAGTAAATAATTTTTTTTAGATGATAAAACAAATTGTCAAAATTTAAAAAAAAAATTAATAATTAATTTTTTTATAATTCTAATATTTTTAACAAACTGCTGATGGATTCGACCCACCTATTGTTACATCTCCACACCAGAACATTAGCAACTTAAAAATAAACCAGTACGTTATATTTTTAAAAAATATTATTATAATTTAACAAGTCCCCCTTTGCACTTGAATTAAAATGTGCATCGGACAGAGCAGTGAAATAAACCTGATTAGTCACTCAGAATCTTCTGGAAAAATTACTTCTCATCTACCCTGTACAACTCTCACAACATTTTTATATTCAGTAAAAATGTCCTGAATTTTCATGTACAAAGTGAAGATTTTTGTAAAATATTACGACCATTAAATACTACAAAACCAATTAAAATGATAATCAATATTTAATGGCATTAAAAAGCAATTATCTAAATTGTTTTTTTTTTAATTTCTTTATTTATCAATTTGTCAATCAGTAAGAAATCTGATAGAGATAAGATCTTACATAAGAAGTTTATTTCATTAAATTACTTTGTCAAATCAATCTACAATGGTTATTACTAAGACTAGTAATGAACAACAGAAGAAAATGATGTTGAAAAATTATTATCATGGATGACAGCTGAACTGTACAATAGGAGTACACATAAAACATTAAGAGTTACTGAAACATACAAGTAACATACAGTAAAATACAAGAGTTACTGCCCTAACCTGAGGAATTAATTAGGACATTAAAATAAATTTAAAAAAATATATACACATGTAATACAACTAATAAACTGCTACAAATTTAAATATCTAGGAGATACCATAACACATTACATCAATGAGAAAATAAACTGGCAAAAAAGAACCGATAAAAAAACCATTACATAATAGTTAACCAAAACACATACAACCAAAAATGCCTATCGACAAGCACTAAAATCAGACACTACCAAACAGTAATTCTCCCAGAAGTACAATACACCAGCGAAACTTTCTTCGGGCCATTTAAAGTTGGAGGAGTGGAAAGAATTGAAAAAATAGAAAGGAGGATAGTCAGAAAACACATAAACAAAAAAAACATAGAAGAACAGTGGAGGATAATCTCAAATGAAGAAGTACATAAGATAATAACCCCGGTAACAAATTTCTGCAGGAAAAAAATAATTTCATTCTTGGGGCACCTTCTTAGAGCAGAAAACACCAGACTTGCTAACCAAATAATCAACTTTTACTGGGAAAGGACAAAAACCTGAAATGGATAAAAGAAGTCCAACAGGAGATGGAAGAGTTGAGAATTTCAAGGGAGGATCTGATTAAACAATCTAGAAAATACAACAAGTTAATTAAAACTAATATGATAATTTATAAATAAATTTTTGAAAGAAAATTTCTGAGTTAAATTTTAATTTTAATTTTGTTTAAATATGCTCTGAAGAAGGTGTTACCACTGAAACACATAAAAGTTTTTTAAACTTAAATAAGTAACCAAAGGTAAGGTGATAAATTTCATTTACACTGTAATTAATATGATAATATTTGAGCCTAAAACTAGAAAGGAATCCAACAGAGTATATATGGACGAGAACAGGCGCCAAAGGTCAGAATGCCTAAAAAAGATGTGGGTGAAAAGGAAAGAAGCAAGAATAAAACAACTTACGCACTTCAGGAATAAGTAGAACTAATTACAGAATGGACTGGCCCAGAAATTGGACTTATGTGATCCTATTAGGTTGTAAAAGCAAAAAATAAAACTGCTACAACGTACTTTTAATATAAAAAATGACTCGGTTTGGCGACAATATAACCTTTCCTTGCACTAGCTCAGATCACCATGCTGTCATATTGGTTACTGTGGTTAACAGTGTGCCAGCCAAAATAAAATTTATAGCAGAAAAACTAGATGAGTGTGCTTGTCCCTCTGCTAAATTTGGTCCGGTTCGCAGAACTTCATTAATTACGTTTTACAAGAATTTTATTTAAGTCCTTAATCTTTTTAGAAGGAGATCCACCTAAAATGACTCATGACGGTGGTTAGAAAATGGTGATTGCAATTAAGAATACAAAACTGTAAATGATAATGAAGTAATTGAAGAAGTTCTTTAGTGGAATGAAAGTAATTCTGAAGATGAAGCAGTAAAATAAAAGGAAAATATAAAAAAACCTTATCTTTCAAGTTTCAGACACCACTGATATGGTAATTTCATAAATCAATTTGTCTGAAGAACAAGATGTACAAACCACATACAAAAATTTTAGATGGTTTAAAAAACAATTAAGAAATAAAAACCAGTAAAGGAAAAAAATAGATCATTTTCCTCCCAGGTTTCATCAGTATCACATCAATTAGGTATTTTTGCCTGCCTTCCAAAATGGGCCTACATTACATGGTAAAAGTAGGTGTAACATGCATGTCATCCATTATAGCGGGTGCCTAATGTTTATTCTTCATTTCTAAGAAGATTTACATCAGGGTAATTAGTTCAGACATCCTAATGATAAAGAGTTTTTTACCTTATCGTTCCATAAAATTCTTTGAAAGAAGTGAAAACAAACACAAATTTGAGTATTACTTTTCCATAACCTCACTAATTTTACAATCTCATTCAAAACTAGGTTGGCTGAATACCGTGTGTGAACAAATGAGATCTGCATCATTCAGTTTTGGTTCAGAATGGTTAACAATTCAATAATAAAAACAGTATTAATAGGACGACAATGACACACGATTTACAGTGGTCACTATTTGAATTAATTATACTGAATATTTTTATAATCAGTTGTCAAGATATGATATTTTATGAAGAACACTTGCTCAAAAGAATTTTCAAAACAAAAAAAAGAATCTGCTCAAAAGATTATCTCTACATAAGTCTACATTATGTGTATATAACGATGTGAAGGTAATATACAGATGAAAAAATGCCAGACCTGATCAGGAATCAAACCCAGGATTCTAGCATAGAAGCCAGTTGTGCTGACCACAACATTTTTGTACCTTGAATAAGTTTCTGATGTTTTGAGAATTACATCCTCAAGTATTACCCTCTGTGCGCAATCAAATACAAACAGAATTAAAATTTTGTTTTTTATGTACATATAAAAAACTTAGTAATTTACCTTTTACTACGTTTCAAAATTCTTCTTAAAAGTACTTCCGCGGTGCACACCGCTTCTTCAGGTAATGCTAATAAAAGTTCTAGAATATTCTATGAAGATTGCATCTTCCTTTATCAATGGTTTGAATCAAACTGAATATAAAAAGGAAAAATTGACTGCTATTGCTATCTGTGTCATAAATTGGAAATAAATTTTATTATATATAATTTATGATAGATTTTAACCAACTATTATTGTCAAACTGCAACTGTTCATTTATCAAATTATTGTTATTAATATTTTTTTAAATATGCATTTTTTCTAAAGTTTGAATGTTATTTTATTGTCATTTATTTCCAGAACAGTAATGTCTTCTAATGTAGAAAATTTGTGGTTATTTAATTGAACATGTTCTGCATAATTAGATTTCTGTTTTCCATATTTCTACGCTTGCAGATGTTCTTGAAAACGTTTTTTAAATGATCTAAAGGGTTGAATGAACTTGATTCAAACAATTGACAAAAGAAGATGCAATCTTCATAGAATATTCTAGAACTTTTATTAGCATTACCTGAAGAAGCGGTGTGCACCGCGAAAGTACTTGTAAGAAGAATTTTGAAAAGCAGTATAAGGTAAATTACTAAGTTTTTAATAAATACATAAAAAACAAACTACTAATATGGATTCTACTGCTACGATGCTAACTAATAACTTAAACAAACAGAATTATTTAAATAAATCCTCATTTAATAAAAATCTATTTCATATAATAAATTTCACTAACCCTTTTAAGCTGCCTTTGTTTCTAATGTAATGAGGATAATGAGAATTGCAACAAATTTTACATTGGTATGACAGTCATAATTTTTAAGTAGGTATAATGCACATGGAGAAGCACTGAAGTGTAACTACATTATATCAAATTATACCAATCATATAAAGGAGGGAAAACATAAATTTGGTAGAATAGACAAATATTTCAATATGCGAGTACAGTGCAATAAAGAAAAGAAAAGTAAGATTGAAAAATATGAGATGTTCCATATTTATAAACATTTAAAAGAGCAAAAGCTGGACATTTTAAATGAAAAATCAAATTAAAAAATGATGAAGTGATTTTGACTACTGCTGCCATTTGTTATAAATATGAGAAGAGATAGTAAGAAGAACTCAATTTTAAATCAGTTTTATACAGGGTGATTCAAAACTATACGGCAATCTCTTGGGATCTCATTCTATAGCTAAAAATAAGAAAAAAAGTTCATGTAAACATATGTCTGAAAACGCTTAGTAAGCGAGTTACGGCTAGCGAAAAATTTCACCTAGAACTGTGTACCCTCAGTGAAGTAAGGCTGTATAAAAATGTTAAAGGTAGTTTTACAAAGATACAAATACGATTATTTCTTATGTTTTTTAATCTAAAAAATTGAATAAAACTTGTTCCAGAGCTGTAAATGCAATACTTTCAGAGATATCTTACGTAAAACACAAGAATTGGTGCAAAGAAATAACACCTTTTTGTGTTTAACGTAAGATTACTTCCGTAAATGGTAAAAAAGGTGTATTTTTCTTAAATAAATTTGTACAAAATTTAATTCTGAACAGATTCATGTAAATTACTCAGGAAAAAATGAATAAAAGATATTGAAATTTAACTTTATTTAAAATCAAAACAGATGCACATTCTTAACTGCATAAAATATTAACTAAAATTTAGGTTGGGAGTAACAGCTGATCTTACTCCCAACCTAATATTTTATGCAGTAAAGAATGTGCGTCTGTTTTGATTTTAAATAAAGCGAAATTTCAATATCTATTATTCATTTTTACCTGAGTAATTTACATGAATCTTTTCAGAATTAAATTTTGTACAAATTTATTTAAGAAAAAATACACCTTTATTTACCATTTACGGAAGTAATCTTACGTTAAACACAAAAATGTGTTATTTCTTTGCACCAATTCTTGTGTTTTACGTAAGATATCTCTGAAACAGCTCTGGAACAGTTTTATTCAATTTTTTAGATTAAAAAACATAAGAAATAATCGTATTTGTATCTTTGTAACTACCTTTAACATTTTTATACAGCCTTACTTCACCGAGGGTACACAGTTCTAGGTGAAATTTTTCGCTAGCCGTAACTCGCCAACTAAGCGTTTTCAGGCATATGTTTATATGAACTTTTTTTCTTATTTTTAGCTAATGAATGAGATCCCAAGAGATTGCCGTATAGTTTTGAATCACCTGGTATACATGACTGAAGATGTAATATCTTGTACAGATTTTAAATTGACAATGTTTAGTTTCAAACGGTATTGTGTAGTCTTGATGATGGTAGATCCACCGAAACACGTGTACGTGACAGATAATAGAAGCCAAGGCAGCTTAAAAAGGTTAGTGTAATTTATTGTATAAATTTATTATATGAATTAGAATTATTTAAATGTAACATTTTTATAATAAAAAGAAATGATTACCTTATTATTGAAGACTAGAAGACACCGCTGACAATGGAACATGTATTTCGAAACATTTTTGGTTGATCTCTTTTTTACAGCTGAATCGGTACCATTTGAAGATGATTCATCAGCTGGGCGCTTGGTACCTCGAGGTCGTCGTTTTTTACTGGATTCTTCACTCCGGTGATCTGTATCATTAGATTTATCTTGCTCTTTGACAACACCATTACTAACATCATCTTCATTATTTTGTTTTGTATCACAACTGTACATACTGTCGGAGTAATTGCTATTATTATTATTATTTATCAGAGAATCGCTTTGATTTCTTTTATTATTATTACTACTACTGTTATTCTGGGTAACAGATGAAATAGAAGCATAATTGGATGTAACAGAAGATGCAGAAGAAAACGTATTAATTCTTTCAACTTCATTATCAATTTCGTTACGAATATTTTTACTAATTATTGAAGATATATCTGAATCATCATAATTATAATTATCACAGTTATTCTGAAGTGGTGATTGTTGGTTTGTGGCATTAAAAGTATGCTGATGAGGAGGTGGAAAAATTGGAAGAGCCGGAGAACAGTTATATAATAATCTATTAGGAATTACTTTTAGTTTATTATTGTTTAAATTCTCATCGTGTTCACCATCCTCAACGATGAAACAATCATTATCTTTCTCAGAATTATTTTCAACTGACATTTCTTCATCTTGACTATCAGAAATATTCTTTTGAACACTACAGTCACTATCCATGTGACTTGTTACAGAAATGTCTTTTGATGGAATCCATGGGGATTGAAATTTTTTAATAACAAAATTTTCCAACAATGTATTATTGACCTTAGGATCACTTGTTTTGTCGACATTATTTTTAGGTAAAACATTAATGCTGACTTGATTTTTTAATGCTAGATTATCGATCATATTAGATCTAATTATTTTAACGACTGGTTTATTGAATTTGTCTGGTAATTTTAAAAAACTTTTGTACTCCGACTGTTTCATCTTTTTAATTAAAACCTTTGGTATTGTAGATGATTTATCACTATCACTACAACTGCCTTCACCATCAGTATCTTTTTCTTTATCACTAGAAGATGGTGATTGTGTTGGTGTTGAAATCTGTTTCGTTCCAACATGTTTATTGCTATTATCCTCTTCAGAACTAGAGTTTGATTCCTTTGATGAGCTACCACTGTCTTCAGAATAACTGGTTAATTCTGGATCTCTTTGTAAAATCAATCGTTTCACTTTAACTACAGGTGATACATTAATATTATTAATACTAGGCAAATTATTCCCCACGACTTTCCAGCAAGTATCATGACCACCAGTTTCATCAGAATTAACAGCACTACCCATTCTAAATTCAATTTTTGCTGGGCCCAATTCGATACCACTAGATGAATTTTGTGTTGATTTTTTCGATGATATTTTACGTTTTCTACTGTGGGATGTATTAAAGACACGTTCCCACGGTAAACTACATTTAATCACTGGTTTTTCTGAACGATTTTCACTTATTGATAGATCATTTTCTTTATTGACAGTCGGTGAAATTCTGACTATATCAAAATAATTATTATTATCACCAGGAATATTTTTTACAGTTTCTCCATCATTTGTATCAAATTTTTCATCGTCACGATTTAATACAAAAGGACTCGTAGCAACATCTTTTATTGGTTTAAACATACTTGTACACGATGATTTATTAATACGATCTTCTTCATCAAGTCTTTTCTCTGAATCATGTTTTAATGTATCATTTTCATAATTATTTATGTCAGCTTCATCATCACTACAAATTGTTGATTGATGTAAGTTTTGTCGCATACACAAAATACTCTTATCAACATCATCGTCAGCAATTCGATGCGCATCATCATTTTTATAATGATCTGTGTCATCATCATGGTGACTGTGATTGTAATCCAATCTTTCAGTATTTTCAATGTTATCGCCCTGATGACTCGCTTCCGATTCATAATTATAACCAACTTCGACTTCAGCAACAGAGAAATCATCTATCACATTCGTCACAAACTCTTTAGCGGCTTCAACTACATCAATATTTTCATTTCTTTCAATAACCTCTTCTGTACAAACATCTTCAATAATTCTATTTTCAATTCTTTCTTCCTTATCATCAATATTTGCCGGTGATTTATATGACAATGAATCATTATCATTGTTATCTTCAACGTTAACGTGAAATAATTTATCCTGTGAATTACATAATTCTTCAATAATTATTACAATACTATCAGAATTATCTAAATTAATTATTGGTACTTTACTAACAAGATTATTTTTACTATTATTAATATTACAATCATCATCTTTTTGTAAGGATTCATTATTATTATTATTGACTTTGATAATGTTTTCATTTGTTATAATTAAATTATCATTCTCATTCAAACTGCCATACTTTAAAATTTCTGAAATTACCACCGATTCTGTTTCAGTTAAAAGATTATTACAGTCATCAAATGATTTACTACCACTGTAATTATCATTTTTCTTAAAAAGACAAATGTTGTTAGTAGTGGTACTAATACTATCATCATTTTCCTCTGAATCAAAGCAGCCATCGTTATTGCTTTCAAATGCATTTCCACTGTTCGAACTGTCACTAAATTCACCATTATGTTGTGTCATTAATTTCTCTTTAACTGAAAATTCTGAATTGGTGATTTCTGTACTAGAAGTGACATCATTACTATTATCATCAACGCCTTTTTGTTTGCTATCCTTTGTCACAGATTTAAAATTCTTCCTATTAATTATTTTACTGTCTACCAAATTACTTGTAAAAGCTTTGCGCCTCCCAAAGGAATTATTGTTTCTCTTAACCATTGATAAATTATTTACTGATTTTTTATTGTTAATTTTCTTGATAGATTGTTTTATTAAATTTTGTTTCCTCTTGTTTTTTAATTTCTGATTTAAGTTTACTTTATTTCTGAAACGCAGAGCTAAAAACTTATCAGTTAGTTCTCTTTTTCCTGAACATGAAAATTCCCCTACATTTATTGAAGACTGTTGGATTACGGTGGAAATACTTTCTTTTAAACATTCAGAGGTGTTTTCAGGATCCTTAATGAAATTACAATCAATGAATTCAGAATCAATATTTAATGTGGTTGATTTTGTGCAATCAACTTTTGAATCCGATTCAGTTACTTCATTAGACTGTAAAATATCTGTTTCTGGTAAATATTTTGTTGAACTTAAATTAATAGTTTCTTCTTTAACAGATTTTTTATCAGGTAACAAACAGTCAGGATCTTCTTCTGAATTTTGTTCATTGTCTAAAATATCATTTGATTTATTCTCTTCAAGTGCACTTACTGGATTAGTCAAATCAGGGGCAAGCTTAAATTTAATCTGGATATTGTTATTTCTGGGAAAATGTTTTCTCTTTTTATTATTTTTAATAAATTTTGATTCACCTAAATTAGAAGACAAAGAACACGATACCGTAGAAGACATTACTGAATTTGAATTATAACTAAATCTTTTAAAATGTTTCCCAAACTTTCTTTTCGTGAAATATTTCTTAATTAAATAATTTTTATGTTTTTCAATAAATAACTTGTTGATAGATTTCTTTAAACGAATTCTATTTCGTAAGAATAACTGTTTTTTAAACAAAAACAGTTTAGATTGTTTTCTTCTTTCAATACTATTATTTTTACTGCACAATAAATTTGTGTTATTACTAATTTTATCTTTAGTTTTCACCTGACAATTTTTAATGTGTTTCAATTTTATCACAGGTTTAATAGAGCAAGAATCATTATTGGAATTTAAATTATCAAAATTGCATGACTTGACTCCAGTTAAACTAGTCTCCAATGATACACTATTTGAATTTTCTAACAATTCTTCATTATTTTTCAAATAAAATTTTGTGGAATTATTGGAAGGTAATAAGTTATTATCAGACAAGTTTAGGTTCGTCTTATTTAGAACAGAAACTTCCGTATTAAATACAGTGTCGTGTTTTATGGTTAAGTCATTGTTACAATTTGAAACTTCTTTTTCCTCATTATCATTGGTGTCACTGTTATTATCGTTAACAATACTGGCATTATCATCTTCAACTGTTTCCGTTGTTTCTACTACACCATGCGATATTTTGTAATTGTAAGTATTTCCATTATCTTCATTAGTTAATGTTGTGTGAAGACTGATGTCAGTAGATTCATCATCAGAAATCCTATTAGGTGATTTTTCACCACAAGAATGACAATTAGTATTACAATCGTTGGATGAGCATACGTCGCTTTGTACAGATTCACTGTCCTCAGACTTATTGTTAGCAGATCTTGAATCTTCATCTGATGAAGATTCTTCCATGACCTCTTCATTCAATACTAAGTCAGTTTTAGTGTTGTCAACATTGATTTGAGTGTTACTTTCATCAGCTTTTTGAGATTCTGATGCATCATTTATTACATTTGGTGACATAAGAGTTTCATGAAGAACACCTGTCTCATCACAATTTCCATCTTCTTTGTCAGAACCAACTTCTACACTATCAACTGTTCTTTTGTCATGTGATTCTTTAGTTTCAGGTACTGATAAATTACTAACACTTTCACAATCATCATTTACAATATTTAACGATTCTGATGTAATCAACTTGTTATCATCTTCAACTCTTTCACTGATTTTCTTGTCATATTCAACAACATGTATTTCCGGGGCCAATTCTTGTGAAGTTTTGATACCATTCGACCCGAACTCTTTTTCTTTTTCATCGATCCGTAATGGATCAACGTTATCACACATAGAATGAACATTCAAATCATTGTCATAGTCATTATAATCATCACTGCATGTATCAATAATCTCATAATTTCCTGATGAATCATTATCAATTTCAATATTATATCCTTCATTACACTCACTGCCAGGTGATTCAAAATTTTCATCTTCTAAAGTGCTCAGTTTGCCTGAATTTACCTTATTTGTACATAAATCGATAGCCGCAACATTATTATTACTCTGTTCATGCATATTTAAATCGCAGTCATTACACATCTGTAAATCCAAAATGCTCTGTTCATTTACATTTTCTTTGCGTAAATTTTGTTTTTCTAATAATTTATAATTACATTCAATATTCTTTTTACAATTTTTACAGTGGTTGTTTAACAGCTTAATTTTATCACTGCAGTTGTTATTATTATTTAATTGTTCTTCATCAATTTCACTATTACTAACAAGAGTATCAGATTTTTCTGAAACCAGCAAATTTTCACTAACTTCTACACTCCTAACATCGGATTGTACTACACAACTATCAGTATCTGTGCTTCTAACTTCACTTAAAATATCATCAGTAAAATTTTCTTGTAAATCCTCAGTACTTGATGAAGACGAAGACGAAGATGGAGAAGAACACGAGGAAACTGATGTATCATAAATTTCACTTCCATGCTCTTCATCAATTTTACTAGATCTTACAACTTGGTTTTGTTCATTATTTTCAAATTTTTCTAAACTGGAATCATGAGATTTATTAACATCTTCACTAGTTCTAGTTTCATGAGTATAATTTTCGTAAAAACAATTTTTGGTCTTAATTTCAACGCTTTCATCGTCTGAAACAGATGACTTATTATTTTCACTAGAATCATTATCACTATCCTCATTACACAAACTGGATTTATCAGATATAATTTCTTCGGTGTCATTGCAAGATTCACTTTCTGCCATGTTCGCTTGAAAACTGTCACCGACAATTTCACTGGGTTCAATTGACAAAGTACATGAATCAGTTACCAAAGTTGTCTGACTTTCAGATTTGTTAATTGTAACACAATCATCTTGTATAGCAGACATTAGTTTTGCATATTTATCAATGTAATCATCCTTACAATTAACTGAAGTATCATCATCAGAATTATCATCATTTTTGTTAATTTCTTCATCTTTTTCAAAAGAATCTTTGATACTTTCTTCAAAAGGTTTAAATTTAGCATTATTTTTGCTGCTACTATTTTCATCATCAATTGGCAAGCCGTCAACTTCAGTAAGTTTCAAATTATTTTCAAATATTTTATCTTTTTTATCTGTGCTGCATGATATATTACTACTGCAATTATGTACATCAACAGGACTTTTATCTGACATATCAAGTTCACTGTCTTCCTGTTGTTCTATGCTGTTGTCTTTCTGTTGTTCTTCACTGGAATCTCTATCATTTGCTATCACTCCATCAGTAACGACAACAGATTTAGATTCACCCAATGTTTCAAGGTTTGCTTGAACCTCACCATCAGTACTTTTATCCTTATCTATATTACCGAGCTTAACAATATCTACAGCACACTCTTTATCTGCTTTCACTAAATTAATTACAGTTGATTCATTTAATTTTTCATTATCATCATCATGATCATCTTCGGAGGAAGAATCAGAACTACTTAATTCTTCAACAGAAGATCTACGAGTAATTACAAACTCTTCCTCATACTTTGATAAATTTCTTTTAGAACTACCATAATTATTTTCTTCTTCATCTATTGAAGATCTACGAGTAAAAGTAAAATCCAGATCATATTTTGAAGTTTTTTCAGCAGGATTGTCAAAAGTAAATTCTTCAGTTTCTTCCTCTTGCTCCTCTTCAATTTCATCGATCGAAGATCTACGAACAATAACAAAATCCTGTTCATCTTTTGATGAATTTACCAAAAGCTCCGAAATAGATGATTTGGTACTCAGGTTTACTATTTTTTTGCAAACAGAAGCCAGTGGTTGAATATCAATTGGAACATCCAATTTTTCCAAATCGTTGTTTTTAACCTCATTAAAAGTATTAGAACTTTTATTCTCAGCGTTATTATTCTGACTTTCAGAATTCCCACATTCAATTACTCCTTCTTGGTGTGATATGCTATTGTTTTGAAGAGTGTCAGTTTCAAGATGTAGTGATTCAGTTTTCCCATTTTCCTTTTTATTGTGTACATCATCAGAAAGAGATATATCTGGTATACACCTAGACATTTCACCTTCCATTCGTGAAACATCAATTTCATATTGTGACATTTCTTTATCAGAATCTGACATATCTGTTAAACACAATGGTACTCTAGCTTGAGGATGTAATTCATCTAACTTTAAATTCTCAATTGTTTCTGTTTTAGGTGCATCAACTGCAGAAGGTTGGACACCCTCATCAGTTTTTGACACATCCTTCGACAAGTCAATAGCATCTAAATGACTAATAATATCTGATGTATCAGATGGTGGACTGTCAACATGACATTCAGGTTTCTCATTGGTGTCAATGTTATCATGGTGGGATGAAGATAAAGCACTTATGTTACATAAACTTTCAATATCGATATTGTTACTTTCTACACTTTTATCAATTTCATTAACAGCCAAATTAGAACTCTGCTCTTTGTCTGTATCTCTCATCACTTTTAAGCTATCTTGAAACGATGTTGGTAAATTACAAGATGATGACGTTGTATTCACAATGTTGTCCAATGTATGAAATGGCGAAGAAAGAGAGCAAACATTACTGATATTAGAGACAGAACTACTATTATTTTTAAAACATGGCTGATGACCAAATGAATTAACGCTAGATATATTACAATGGAAATTGTTATCACTGTCATCAGTAGTTAAAGTACTTTTTATAACACTTTCCTGTTTAGATTTAATTTTACAACTGTTTAAATTACTGACATTCAAGGAAACATCAACTAGGTTACAATGAATTTTTGATTGAAACTGATTGCTTTCATCGATTGATTTTGGTGTTGTGACTATCGCTTCATTATCCAATTGTGATTGATGATAGTCAGGCTTATTAAAATGTTCGATAACAGTTGTTTTATTGATATCCTCGAATAACTCTTCGACGTTAGGAGATCCAGGAGTACACTCAACAGAAGATATCAAGCGTTCTTCATCATAATCAATATTGTCATCCAATTCATTACAGTGGTGATCTTCAATAGAATCCTTTTTATTTTTATTCATTTTAAAGTACGATATCGAAGGTGAATTAACAAAAGCTATATTACTACCTTGATTATCGACATGACTTTCTTTAAAGTTAGAGCAATTACGTTCAGAAGAATTTGAACAATCATTTGTGTTGGATACGACCGCATCTGGAATAATTTTTGGATTGCAGTCTGAATTAAGTCCACCAATAACACAGTTATTTTCACTGGTTTTGGGAACAAAATTATTTGTACTAGATTTATTATTGCTAAAACAAGGTTCTAATGAGTTGCTGATATCACTATTACTTGAATTATTGTGTAAAACATCATTTCTTGTACTCATTACATTATGCTCATTAACATTACCAAAATTTTCAACATTTGAATGTTTTACAAGTACTTCATGAATATTTTTATTTTGAAGGTCTTCATGATTATTAAAATAATTTGTGTTGTTACCAATTTCTCCATTAAAGTTATGTTTTTCACTCTGTTCCGATATTAATTCTTCTAGTTCATTATCGATTTCATGAGAACAGGGGCTATCTTCTAAAGAAGGCATACTTAAAGCACGAGTTATTCGTTTTTGTTCTTTACAACTCGAAGGTGAGTTGACAACAGTATTAATGGTTCCACTAAAACAAGTATTTCCATGATTTTCTACTAGTGGTGAAAGACTAGCATCTTGATGTCTAGGAATAAGATGTTCACTTTCATTTCTTTTAAATTCTCTTTCACTATCAAAACTATTATTACTAACTGTACAATCGGCGCTCATACTTTTTGATGAGTGTTCTTCTATGTTCACCCAATTTTTACTATTTGGTAATCTTTTCAACTTTAAGCTGGGAGCCATCCGTTTTTTAATAATTCTTTTATTTAATTTCATCTTGATTAAATCACTCTTTGACAAACTATTTTTATGTTGCAATTGATCTTTATGTATCGATGTTGATTTGCTCATATCAACTGTTGTAACAGCTGACGATGTTGATGAATCATTGTTTTTATTAACGTCATCATTTTCTTTAGTATAATTATCACCACTTGTATTAGAATTTGATTTCAACATATTCTGTGTTAACGATGCTTCCACATCTGAATAATGCTGAACGTATGGTGAGCATTCATTAACTGCGATGCGGGTAATATTTATACCAGAACAATCGTCAGCAGAATGAAGTGTGATTGTATTATCGCAGTTATCTTTAACATTTTCACTATTATTGGTAAAAGTATTCAACAAAGATTCGCTACCCGATGGTATCCTGTTAATGAATATCGTAGAATTTTCACAAACTGGATCATGTTTTTCTTGAGTTACATTGCCAGACCTACTGCTGTTATTATTATTACTACTATTACTAGCAGGTGATGACACCGATATCGGATTCCTTAAAAGTGGTTCAACAATATTAGAACATGGCATATTTAAATTGCTGTTAGGCTGACTATAATTATTACTCGAACTACTACTACTACTATTAACCTGAGGTGAGTTACAATTTACTACAGGAACTGAAAGAGTATCCAAATTCAAATTCTCTGGAGTGTTATTTGAAACAACATCGACATAATTATTTGAATTTGAATTTACACTTGAGATCAACATATTTTCATTTTTATCACCACCGATGACATCATTATTTTCATTATCATCATCTGAATCATCATCGTCGGAATCTTCTTCATCAACCGAGACAAATGTATTTGGAAAAAGTGTTTCTGGCGAAACAACAGAATTATTTCCAGGGTCATTATTCACAGATTCTAAATTCTTCTCATTGTTAGTATTATTACTATTACTATTATTTACAGGATCACAAATTTTAGAAATTGCGGGCTTTGGTATATGTAATACATTATCATTAAATTTTGGTGTCGGTGTATTTAGCATACATTTTGTAACATTGTTGTTTTCGCATATAACACCAGTTTTATAACTAACATACGGTCTATCTTGTTGATTGTCATGAGTCTGAACGTTATTATTACTATTGCTGTTTAACGGTGGACAATCATTTTCAGCAATTCTTTTACCGTTTGTTAAATCAATAAACCCACAAGAACTATCAATAACTGATCTCGGTTGAATTGCAGAAGTTTGAATATTGGTGTTATAAAATCGCACTAAAGATTCATCGGCAACAGCATTTGGTCTGAAATTACTTCTTTGGTCGTTGTTATGGAATATTGTAGAATTTCTTGGTGGTATTATTGGTTCGACAATATTTACATTACTTTTCTTTTGTACGCTAGGTACTAAAGTATGTCCGGTGGGTACGTTAGGAGATGTTGGTTGAATATGATTGTTGCTGTTGTTGTTATTACTGCTATGGTTTGGGTGATCCCAGGACAAACACCGCGGTCGTACTGCATTACAGGAATGTTGAGGCGGAGTCGGTGGCTCATTGAAATTATTATAAAATGCTCTATGATTTTCGATTACATTTCTGTTATCATTTTTGTACTTATCATCTCTCGACCAATTACTGAAACCATTATACAATGGAAAATGTGATTTATCTGGCGGATAAATACCGATATGATTGTTTTCCGGCATCATTTTATCATCACCAGTTATTACTTTTGGATTGTTGTAGCCATCAACATTGACGTACGGGAATCGATGACTTTCATCATGGTTTTGTAGTAATGATCTAGACATCATTGGAGGACAATCGACAACATTACTGGAACTACTGATGCTGCTGTTGCCATCATTTATCTCCTTATTAAATAATATTCTATTGTTAATATCGTATTTGTGGGGGTTATCACTATTTCTAGGCAGAGCATGTGAATCAACAATTAATTCTGAATTGCTACCGGTATTGCTTTTAGCCACTGGATTATGGGCATGTTGATGATGTCCAGGTTGCAATGGACTATTAGTCCACGGCGAATTGCATTTATTAACCGGTGTAGAAGGATTTATTCGATCTTCTTCAGCAGTAACTTTATTACTACAGTCGGAAGCAATGTTGCTCGGGGCACTATTGCTCTGTGTTTCTGACCTTGTATTATCTTCATCTGCATCATTCCATGTGAGCAAAAACTGTCGTACATCTAAATTTGGCTGTTTCTTAGAAACACTCGGTTGCTGTAAACATTTATTAGGATTGTTTACATGCGAGTTATTTTGAAAACTGTTTCTTACAACAGAAGCCGGGTTATTGCTACTACGGTTATTATTATTATTATTATTACTGTTACTATTGCCACTGCATATATCATTATTTGTGATAGAGTAATTGATTGGATTACAGTTAACTGATTCATTTATCATATAATTACTATTGTGAGGAGATGATGTAGATAAAACATTGATACAGTGAGCTGGTGGTGATGCATCCTGACCAACATTACTGGTTTCATTGATGCTAAACTGCAGTTCAGATTGAACACCAATTTGCTGTTGCGATTTTTCAATGTTCATCAACTGACATGGAAGATTGTTTTGCGGTTGGGAATGTGATGCTGAAGCGGAAGTTTGCGGTGGAGGTAACGGTGTTGTAATATTGTTAATCGTTATTTTATTCGTTGAGTTATGCACAATCGGTGGAAATCCTGAATTAATAAATGATGTACTTAAATCAAAACAATCTGGCCGGTACGTAGGCGCTTTTTCATGATAATCGTTAATTGTTTTAGTTATGCCACCTATACTAGTATTACTACTGTGTATATTGCTACTATTGGTATTAGAACTGTTCATAATCACCCCTTTACGTTCTTGATTGGCATGGTTACTAGGGGTTGGTAAATTAACATTATGATCGATCGGTTGAAATGCAGTTGTACAATGTATATTACCAGCAGAATCATGTTTCGCTTTGTACTGTGGAGGCAACGGTACAGCTTGGTGATAAGCAGGTGGTGGTGGAATCCATCCTCTAGAAGTCCAATAAGGATACACTGGATAATGATGAGTTTCTAAAGCCACTGGTTTAGCTGGTTGTTTCAGTTCATTTTTCTGCCTTCCACTATGATGATGAGGATGATGGTGATGGTGATGATGATGGCCATACTTTTGTATTGTATGGAAGTCTGGATGTACTGGTGAAAATCCTGAATTCGAAGAAGACGCAGATGATGAAGAAATGGCCTTATTTTTCTTGTTGCACAAATACTGCTTCGGTACGCTATTTGTTGTAGCATGATGATATTCAGAGTATCTGGGCGGTTGTATGTGATGAGGAGGAAACTGAAACGTTGCTGGATTTAAGTGTGCTGGATATCTAGGTGGGTCTGCCAGATGTTGACAACATACATCATTGCATTTAGGAGTGACTGGTATCGGGTGATGTAAGGTACCACTAGTGTACTGCGTCGGATAATGATAATCATGTTGTATCGGATGTGAAGCAGTATGGTATTTATTATTGTTTGACTTGTACTGATCGATTGCTGTGTACACCGACTGATGGTGATTGTTGGCCGAATAACAACCATTTAAAAAACCATCCAACTGATGGTGGGCAGCATAAGGCCCCCAAGAAGGCGGTGGTGGTGGGGGTGCTGCAATGTGAGCAGCAGCACTAGCACTGCCAGCGGACGACTGTTTAGACGATTGAATCTGTTCAATAGCCTGTACTGTTGCCCGCTGTGGTAGCACTGAAGGATCTTTGATACTTGTATCATGGACATGATTATTACTATTACTATTGTTACCGTTATTACTATATGCCGTTGTATTTGTATCACCAAAATTATTTAACATCATTGAGACACTCCACTACGTAAAAAACAATGTCCTGAAACAAACAAAACAAAAAACAATACATTAAAATATAATAAAATGATAAAATATAAAATTAATAAATAATTACTTTTTTATAGATAAACAATACTACCTCGTTTATCCGAACTAATTGGGACTGGAAGCAATTCGGAAAATTAAAAATTCTGATAAAACAAAAAAAAGTCCAAAAAAATACTGGAAAACTTCCCATTTATTTTTACTCCTTTGGACAGAAACACACTACCATGAAAAGTATGCTTATCGAAAGAATGCGGGACCCTCTAAAAGCACATATTTTCCACTCTGTAAATGAGACTTACTTCATTCACCACACGGTCTGGCTGTGTAAGGAAATTCATTACTTTTAGAGAAGATAACTTTGATTAGTGTCTTTTACACCTCTACGTCTTTTGTACTTAAATGATTCAATAATTTAATTGGGTGACCATGTGATAAATGCAAATAATTTTACACTCCACCTGTCTGTGGAGCGCCTGTGATTTAATAGGCAGTTCGGTGCTAAGACACGAAATCTACTGACTGAATCAGAACTGTTCATGCACCACAAAATAAAATGTTGCTGCACCAGCAAGTTTATTTGGCGTCCGCTCTACCAAATTATTGTTGTTTGATAGCGTCTCACTAATATCTACCAAACAGTTTCCTTTTTTTTATTATGTGTCTACAAAACTGCTGAAGAAGAATAGCTGTTTTACATCTTTAATTTCCCTCATTTTTCAAATTGTGGAAAGAGAAACAACACAGTAGTCAGCCACTCGCTCATGGCTTTTGTAAAGAGGCAAGGAAAAGCATTTTTGTTAACTTCAACTTCAGAACATTTTATTACACTGCATATTAGATTTCATTCAGCACTGTGAATATTCCAACTACGAAACCAACATTTCTGTTTATGGTAACAAACCATTATTTTGTACAGTTAACCTACAAAAGGTTTCGGGATATACCAAGTGTAGGGTTGGTTGTACTGAAGTTACAGCAGTCGCTTATGCACACTGATACTTTATCCCTTTACTTCTCGTTAAAACCGAAGACAAACTAGTAACTCAAAGTAATGATACCATAGTTCTGTTACAATTATAAAATACAACTGATATAAACTGAGAATATTATTATTACATAAAGGGATGTAATCCATTACAAATGTTTTTGAAGACTATTAAAACCAGCAAATGAATGTTGATACAAATGCTGTTACCATGCTGGAAGGTCCCAGTTAGATTTCGCAGTATATCATCACATCAATAGATAATTACAGTATCATCAGCAATTTAAAATACAGACCTTGGGACCATACACTACACGACAGATTTCTATTCAATTATGTTAGAACTTTAGCGGGCTTCCCTCATGTACGGCTAGTGCTGCCACCTACCTGCAGCAGAGTGGTGTCGCTACCAATCAGACTTTTCAAGCAGACGAGTTGTCGTTAATTGGAACACGAGTGATACACATCGATTGTCTTGTCTACCTTGTTCCATGCAAAATTAAACAAATGAAAAAATTGCCCCTTGCCCCTTGTGGTTTTTGTCATTTAAACGTTAACAGTTTAGATTATATTATTACTTTTTTGTATTATTATTTTAATTAATATTTGAAATATTGTAATTGCATTAATTTTTTTTTTGTTTTATAAAGAAAAATTTGTCTTTGTCTTTACTAATAAATGACTTTGAAAAGTCTGGATAAGAGGGGCACAGAACATGATAAAGACACCAATTTTAACTTTTTTCAAATTTTTTGCATTTAAAATTATGTACTTGTATGTATACAGATTACTATTTCCAGGTAAATGTTTATAATTCACTTTATTTCATATCACAACAGGATATGGAAATATATCAATCTGATTTTATGATACTGAAATTGTCATAATTATTTTACAGTATAGTTGTTTTTGCTCTTACCAAGGTCTACAACACATATATGATACACATATCCAATATTATGACATCAGGGTTCAACAATGATGGATGTCTCCGTGTATATAGATGTACAAAAAAAAAATAAAATAAAATCTTGAATTGTCAACAAAAAAAGCAACAGAATCAAATTATTGTATTTACAATAAGTTAGAAAAACAAAATTATTTCTAATTATTTAAATACAAAAATACAAACCAAATGATTCCTTTTTTGATTATAAAACTGACTGAAAATACTAATGTCTATCCAAACAAACAATGAAGAATAAATTACTAAGATCTTGTAGTTATATTTAATCAGAAAATATTGAAACAGAAAAAAAATTGAAATTATTGAAACTTTCACGGAAAACTTAACATAACGAATGTGAAGATACTCAGGGAGTAAGCTAGAGAATATGTAGAAGAATAAAAAACATTTCCACAAGTTTTAATAATAATTTTTTCGAACAATGTCTCCTTCGAATTCATGAGGTGGTTTAAATAAAACAATACCTTGATAAACGCCATACCATAGATGTCTGCATTACTACAAACGCGGATGATGAAGGGTGATACATGAAAAATGAGTAATGAAAGAACGGTAGACCTGACCAGCAATTGAACGCAGGACCTATAGTGTAGAAGCCAGTTGCGCTGTCTACACAACGAACCAATGAAGAAAATGAAATAAATTTTAAAAGTGTACATGAAAAGAAATTAACATTACATAACCACGGAAAATAATGAATAGATTAGATGAAATATTTAAACATCATGATAAGATAATTAAAAAAATCTAACATTAAATATTTATATAATTTTATGAAATATAATCAATTTAAATAAAAATAAAATTTAAGATAAGATAAAATTCTAAAAGAGCAAATTTTACAAATATTTATATAATTTTATGCAATATAATCAATTGAAATAAATAATTTAAGATAAGATAAAATTCCAAAAGAGCAAATTTTACATCATCAAAACAGATTATATTGTTAACAAAAACGTTTGTTTTATTCTGACTTTATGTAATTTTAGTGTTTTCAAAAAATAAGAAACTCTTTAACGAATTCGAATACCTATGGTCAATAATACATGGTAAAAGTACCACAATTTTTTAATAAATACAACAATAATAAATTGACATAAAATCTTTCAGGTTACTTTATAATAAAAAATAAGAAACCTTTTCTTGTATTACAACACAGTTTTGTACAGTATCTGCATACTTTTTCAAATGTAAAGGTACAGAATTAATATTTTAAATTCCAAGTGACTTAACAAAACACTTTTAAAATAAGTATAAAATTAACATACAAAATTTTTAACAGATGAAGATAAAATCTATTTTAATAACAAACACTACATCTACGATAGTCGTCAATTTCAGGTTCTATGTATCTTATATATAATTAAAAATTTAACAAAATTTTAAAAGTTTTTATCAACTAACCATCAAATCAAATCAGAGTTTTCATAACCAAGCACGTCATTGTGTTGGGACTAGGTTTTTTTTGCAGCCGACTGCTTTATACATTACTATCTTCCTGGAGTTGAGGCATTAACCATTCGTTTAACATGTCCAGATAAATTACTCCGGTTACTGACACTTCGTGAAAGAAGAACGGCTCGTAAACCTTTTCATGAGATAATGCGCAAAAGACGTTTACTTTAGGGGAATCGCGTGTATGCTGTAAAGTTATTTTTGGGTTTTCTGTGCCCCATATTCTAACATTATGGCTATTAACTTTTCCACTAATGTGAAAATTACACTCATCACTGAAAATTAAGCGGTTAAAGAATGTGTCGTCATTTTCAGCACAATGTTGCATCTCCAGACATAAATTTTTATGTACGACTTTATCACTGGTATTTAAACTTTGTACTAACTGCAATTTATAAGGTGTCATTTTCAAACGTTTCCACAGAATTTTCCGCACAAGTCGGTTGAAAAATTTGCAATTCTAAACTTGCTGATCTAGTTGATTTTCCTGGACTTCGTACATAAACATCACGAACACTATCAATTTGTTCTTCTGTAAGAGAAGGTCTTCCAGTACTCTTCTTTTTACACAGACATCCACTGTTTTCAAAATGTTTATACCAGTCATAGATTGATTGCCTTGTTGGTGGTGGTTTACCGTATCTTGTTCTGAAATGACGTTGCACAATCGTAACCGAATTTGTTTTGGCTAATTCAAGAACACAATAAGCTTTTTCCACTTGAGTAGCGGCCATTTTGCTAGACTGGTCGTTGTAACAGCAGCCAACAAGAAAATGCTAGCAACAGTTGTACCAACATAAACTTTAAAAAATTTCCTACAAACCTATATCATTTACTATATTCAAATACACAGTTTGATGTATAAGAAGCAGTCGAAAGTGACTATTTCATTTATAATCACCCTGTACAATAATGACATTTTAAAAAAAAAGGGAGAATCTATCTACAAACAATTTTATTTTCGAAATAAAGATTTGCTATCTATCGTCGTAAAGTACATTCTAAACAAAATGGTACATTTATTTAAATGTTAACATTTTGTTTAACATTAATAAATAAATAAATAAATAAAAACGACTGCAATATCCCAGAAAAATCAACAATTTCTTCTGATAAAATTTCGAGTTTTAGTTTCACCAATTGTTTTTTTTCTTAAATAAATCTGATGACGAACTCCTTCGATTTCACCCGTCTACATTCGTTCAGTCAGGGAGATTTCAAGGTCACTTCAAAGGGTTCTAAACATCGAGGTTATCGAGGCCAACAGATATTGTAATGCTACCATAATCAACTCTTACTTAGGCTGTTAGGTTTAGACCAAAAGAAATATGTTTGTAGGAACGTCAATTCAATAAATGTAATACATAAATTTGTATCCTAACAGAAAATTTTCAGAGAAAAATGCTGTATAAATGTGTTTATAGTGATAAGTAAGAAAAATTTATTGAAGCTTAAATTAGTTTAATACATCGCAATTCCAATTCATTTCCGCTATGATGTGTGGCTAGATTAAAATAAAGGAAAACGTAGAGAAAAAAATCTGAAAAACGGACAATAACTTTCTTGCAAGATGGATACTATTATTACTGCAAAATAAAACTGAACAGTGTAAAATAATAATTACAATACATTTTATGTAACACGGAACATAAACTGATGCACGTTCGCTACGATGAACAACAAAGTGCACCGTTTCGCATTTTGTTTGTCATCACTAAAGCATAGTTAATTCGTTACACAGAAGAAGTAGAAGTAAATATAGTACTACAAATAAACACCGTTACTTTAAATTATTAAGTTTAAACGCAGCAGTGAATAAACATGTTCGTACCGATCATTCTGGATGCTGACTGAATATAAAGTAAGTGTACAAAGAATTCAACGGACGCTACGATTTGTTAGCGTGGAAATTTTAATCAAAAGCACACACACAATTACTAAGATATTGTGTATTGTGTACTATACTTAAATGAAGGATTAAAAAAGACAGGAAATTGAAATCAATACATAATATTATTTAAATTCGGATGAACGTGATATACCGGGTGGCCCATATGTTGGTTTCCCCATGAGATGGGACATTTCATTTTGATAAGTTGGTAATAGTGTTATGTTAGCAGCATCATGTACAGCATTCATTACAATAGTTGTCTGTAACAGTGGCTAGTGTGAGGTACATCTCCGTGAGTTTCTATTTTCTCCCTTCGTAACGGTACTTTTAAAATGTTTACAACTGAACAACAAGTTTACATGCTTCAGTTGGGGTGGAAGCATCATAAAAATACTGCTGAAGTACAGGAATAATTTAGTGATAAGTATCCAGGTTTGTCATTACCGACTCTGCAACAATTACGAAAGTTAAATAAGAAATTTAACCACAGGAAGCGTATTAAATGCCCCGAAGTGTGGTCGTCGAAGACCGATTTGCAATGACGATAACTTACAAAAGGTTGCTGAAGCGTTTGTATCCAGTTTGGTAAACCAACACGTAAGGTATCTTCTGAACTAAGGTTATCACGAACTAGCGTGCAAAAAATGATGAAGGAATTAAAATTGAAGCCATTTCGTCCATATTTACTCCAAACGCTTCATGAGGACGATAGTGACAGGCGGTTGGAATTCTGTGAGACAGTCGCTATTCGTGCAGAAGCCGATTCAAACTTTTTGCGATCAATTTTACGGTCTGATGAGGCATGCTTCAAACTCAATGGACGTGTTCAAAATTAATCTTAATAGTCCAGAAAAAATTACAAAAAGAACAACTAACATAAGCTTTTATAGTTTAAAAAAACACTGATCTTGTAAATCAAAATTAGATAATTCTTAAAAACAAAATCATAAAATTGGCAGAACTGCGTGTACTGGTAGGATACATATCATATTGCAATTCAAAAAGAGCTTAATGTGCCTGATGTTATGGCAGGGGGAGGTTTTCGAGTACTGCACTGATTTGAGTACTGAACTCAGAAAATTACTTACACATTAATTCTGCACAAAAGTAAAGTAGTATTTCCGAAACTTGAAAACAATTCTGTTTACAATATCAAATCGCTCATCTGGCAACAAGATGGCGTCCCAGAACATTTCGGTACCGAAGTTCGTGAATTTTTAAATTCCAAAGTTGATGAACGGACTCGTCGTTGTGGTACAATCGAATGGCCTGCGCGCTCGCCAGACTTAACGCCATGTGATTTTTCACTGTGGAGCATTGCAAAGGAACTAGTGTATTCTTCCAAGCTACAAAACCTGCACGAACTAAAAAGTTCAATTGAAATTGCATATGACTATGTAAATGACGATAAAATGTTACTGTTGAAAATTTGTGAATCAGTTTTAAGTCGCTGTATAAAGTGTAAAGAGATAGTATTTTCCGTTTTCTGTATGCCACTACCAAATCCGAATTCCCTGAAGGGTTACTAAATTCTGCCACTCCTGAGTCTAGCCAATCTGACTAGCGTAATGTCAACTCAACTCCGATTTCACAGTTAGTTTCTACACAGTCTACTATGAATTTTGTAGTCACTTAGTAATATTCGGACGGAGGAAGATGCTGCAGAGTTCCTTCAGGAAAGGGGGGTTATTGTATAATCCTTGATGTGACAACTAAAAAGGTCTGTGTGAAACACTCACACGACTTTATCTTTCGAATGTAAACAATTAAACATATAACGTAATAGTAATGTAGCAATAGCAAAATAAAACAATCTAAATAAGAAATAAAACAACAGAACGTGTAACATAGTACTATATACTGGGACTGGAAAGGACGTGTGTACGCGTGCATAAGTGGGTCTATCTCAGTATGAGTATTCAGTAAGGCAGGGAGTGGGAGAAATAAACACGTATGTAACCATTCAGGGAATTCGGATTTGATCGTGGCATACAGAAAACGGAAAAGCCCTAAAGAGAATCATGGTGGACATTTTGAACACATGCTATAACATTTTCAAGGTAATACATATGTGCAGTTCATATAATAAATTTGTTTTTTTGTCTAGGTATAGGTTTCTTATTCCATTAACCTTCTTCCGAATTCCGAAAATATTGGGGAACCGCCTTATGGGCCACCCTGTAGATAAGATATTTAAAACCAGTACGGTTCAAGCATATTGTGTTTTAAAAGTAAAAATAAAGTTCTCTTCTCACAGTGCCGACCCGTTACTGAAGGCAGCCGCACCCTGGCAAATCAAGTTCTATCATGAGCCACCCTCCAAAGAACGTGCGTACTCAAATTTATCCAGTTTCTACTGTTTTTCAACCATGAGAATTTCTTTCGCCCAGGCCTGCGCTTGCCCTTAATTTTACCTTCGACGATCTGTCTGAGAAACTCATACTTATCACCCCTGTATAAATGACCAAGGTAGGGAGTCTTAAAATAAAGTTAATAGACTCCAATTATCACTAATATAATAAAATTAACGTTAAAAAACCGTGACAATTTATAACCTTTCATTTCACAGTTACGAACTTGGCTTTCTTCAACTGATCTGCCAAATATTATTAATTCCTAACTTACTTGAACAGGATTACGGAAAATCATTAAAAACATAAACAATGTTTCACTAAATCTTCCTAAACGTATCATCCAAGTGGATAACCCAGAAATGCCTACTACATTAGTATAATCTCTGGTGGCCTTGGATTCTAGTGGAGACTCCGATCAGGCTTGGACGCACATGTGGACTTCCTAGCTAAGATTTCAACGCAGGTGTTAAACACGTTTTTGTCAAATTCAGGGACACATTTTTGACGTGAAATCTATTTAATAACGCATGGTAAAGTACAATTGTAAGGCATTACAATTCTCATTTGTGGTGAGTCACAGTAGAAAATTAGGGGATAAATCTAAACTATCTGGGATTTTTTAACACGATTTTCTGAACAAAATTCGTCCAGCTTTGTTAATTTTTTTTTTACAAAAATCACACAGTGTAAGTACAGAGAACTGTCACAATACCCGACTATTCTTGACAATAAGAAATAGCGCCACAAGATGGTTGAAAAGAAAACACACCTAACTAATTAGTTGAATAGGCCTTAATGAAACATGTGATTTATGTTAAAAGAGACGAAAATACGCCAGTGATTTAAAAGGAATTAAACAAAATAGAACAAATTAATGAATTTTTACTGATAGTCTGGTGCGTTTTTGTGAGTGTGTTCTATGTAAACAATAATATATTTTCTAAAAATAGGGTGTTAACAATAAAAGTTCTTTAAAAGTAAAAAAAAGAAGAGCGTTAATTAGGGTAATTATAATGGTAAAAGATAATGACTTAAGGTTATAGACATACAACCTACACACACACACACACAAACACACCTACATACTTATATAACTAATTGTCTCATTCTCTTGGTATTGAAGAAACTACTACACAAATGCCCAGCTGTACAATAAAAATATTGCTCGAGAATACACAAGGTAATAAAATACTGAAATAGGTTTTCATATTATTAACTTGCGGCTTAGGTACAAATATTTCTAATAATAAAGAAACAAAAACATCATCAATAACCGACCTAAAGTCACAGCAGACAAAAAAGTCATAAACCAAATCACGTAAGAAAAATTTTAAAAAATCCCTTTCATGAACGACGCTTCCACGGCATGGCTGGTGATAATTTGAAAAAGGCCTTTGACATGGCAAAACCATTAGTGATTTCTGTATCTACTCTTTCAGTTGAATCGAATAACAGTAGTATTGTTGTTTCCAAATTCCGAATTTGATTTCTTGACTTCCGATCGAAACCGGAACTTCAAACCTAATGATTTCTGTATCTACTTTTTAAGAGGAATCGAATAACACTATGTTTCCAAATTCCAACTTTGATTTCTTGACTTACCGTTTTAGGGCACTTCCGGTCAAAATCGGAACGTAAAATCCAAGATTTCTGTTTATACTCTAAGAGGAATATAATAACGCTATTTTTGTTTCCCAATTCCGACTTTGATTTCTTGACTTACGGTTTTGGGCCACTTCCGGTCGAAACCGGAACGTAAAATCCAAGATTCCTGTATACACTACACTCTTTAAGAGGAATCGAATAACGCTATTTTTGTTTCCAAATTCCGACTTTGATTTTTAGACTTCGGGTTGAAACCGGAACTTCAGACCCAATTTAGGCCCACTAACTTTTTGTTTACACATCCGAAAACCGTTTATTGCTATCTCTTGTACTTTCTAAACTTTAACAGATTTATGTAGCTACCAAAGGTCAACAACCTCTTAAAGTTATGAAAACTTTACTAATACACCACTAATCACTACTAATCACAATTTTTCATTTGAATTTTGAATATGAACAAAATTCTTAGAAGCCTAGTTGAAAAAAAAATTCAAAATACAATTTTATTTAAACACAATTACAGAAAAATAACAGTACAATTGCACGATACACATCTTTAACAAATAACAAAAAATAGGTAATTATTTTGGAAATTAAAATTACTTACTATATTAATACAATACTAAAACGCAATAACAACCATTATACAATTTCCATCCAACTCATCCTGAATACAACAAAGTATCATCACCAATACATCATCAATAACAAAAGAAACAATTTAAAAATTATAACCGATATACAATAGTATTTATACATAATTTATTATATTACTATATTAAATAAATAAATATTAACACACAATACATTTAATCATATCACGACATATATTAGTAATAAAATAAAAATTATATAAAAATAACTTGGAACTTATATTGTAAGAGAGCGAGACAAAAAATTTGCTAATGTAACAACTTAATACACATATATAATAATAGTTCAGCAATTTGTCACGTTACATTATAAGAATAAATAGAAAATGGCAAAAATGAACGACTAACATTAAATTTAGTCATTATAAGTAAATACCATAAACTTTACACCACACTACGTTAATGCAAATTGACACCGCTAAAAAAAATACAGTATAGTCGCAGTAATCCGAACCCCCGGTACACCGAAACCTCCAGTAATCCGAACGATCATTTATTATTATCAAGTTTTTAATTATTTTTTTAGCATTTAGAAAAATTATTTTAAAATGTCTAATAAATAGAGTGCGGACCACTGAAAAGAAATACATTAAAAGGAGCAGCCGAGCGGGCTTTATATTCATGGTTTTTGCAAGAAAGAGCAAGGCAATCTATAGTCAGTGGAGACAATTCTCACCGAAAAGAGAAGTTTTTCTATAAGGAAATGACCGGGAAAGACGAATTTCAAGCCAGTAATGGCTGGCTGGACAAATTAAAACAACGATACGGTATTAGACTATTAACTGTTACCGGTGAAAAAAATTCTAGTGATATCGACGATTTTATGGACTTTAAAACAAAATTCCAGAATGAAGTAGAAAAACGGGGTTTAACAGCAGATCAAGTTTACAATAAGAGATGAATCGGCATAGTAGCCTACTGGAAAATGTTGCCAGCAAAAACCTTAGTTCATAAGGGAGAAAGACTGCCGCCGGATTCAAAGTTAAAAAAGATCGTATTACATTTTTCCCGTGGAGTAACAGCACGGCAGTCACAAGTTACCATTGTTTGTTTAAAAATTATACGAAAATAATACTGTAACAGAATCCAAATAAGGTGTAAATTATAATTTTGTGCTCTCGTATTGTGTTAAATCAGTATTTTTTTTATCCTAATATAGTATATATCGTAATTGTAATTTGATGCCGAAATCTAAGATTGTAGACATCGATAATCCGCAAAGGTCGGACATCTTAGTGTTCGGATTACCGCGACTATACTGTATATACATGAAGAAATTAATCAAGAAAAAATAAGGGAACAGCTTGGTCGGAAGAATGAAAAGCAGTTCAATAACAGAGAATAACTATCGGGCGTGGAAGCATTCAATGAGCATAAGAGCATAATTAAAAGAAGAAAGACTGACAAGAGCGGACGCCAAATAAGCTTGGCAGATTTTTGAAGTGCGCAGAAGGTTTATTTTGGTAATAGCGCGATCGGTTGCCTCAGCGAGTGGTGGGTAGAGGGGGGGGCAGTGCTGTACCAGCTGTGATCAGAGTCACGTCGCTCTCGCAGCGTTATATATTAGCTAACCTGAAAACATTAGCTTTAATGTGTTGCATGTGTGGTAGGCGTTAATTGTTGTATACAATGTTAACAATTGAATGTTTTTAACGTCACTAATTGATGATAATTTACATCGTTTAGCGTATGTGATTTAATAGGCAGTTACACCGGCAAGCTTATTTAGCGTCCGCTCTACCTTGGCCATTATATTTATAGGGATGATAAGTATGAGCTTCTCAGACATGTTATCGAGGGTTGAGTTGATAGTAGACGCACAGACCTGGACAAAAGAAATGTTCACGATTGAATAATATTACAGACTGAACAAATATTATGCAGTAATTTTATTTTCACTTTCTCTTGCCCTATATGAATATATAGGGACGGAAAGTAGTTTATTGTTTTCATGCCGATTTTTCGAAATCGAGTTTTCACCGGATATACATCCACCCGAACCCAAAAACCATGTTTTTAGCGATTGGTGAGTGTGTGCGCGCGCGAACAAAATATCTCAAGAACAGAATAACATATGAAGTTAAACTTAAAACTTACAGTTAGATACCAATAGAGGACTCGACACGAAAATTTTCATCAAAATCAGTCAACCGGAAGTAATACTTTATTCGTACCGTTTTTCACTTTCTTGCGATTTTCTCAAAAACGGCTCCTACAATTTTTTTTAATCGTCTTATTTACTTACTACATGCTCAACAAAATAGAGTAAATCGCCTTATGCCCTACAAAATAGGGTAAGCACCATGTCTACTGAAATTCTTGGGAGCCCTGTGCTGTCGTAGAAAAAATGGCTATTAAAATTTTGGCCATAATGCACATTTTAGGGCAAAAGTCTATATAATAAAAGTGGAATATTTAAAAACCTAAAATTTTTATTTCAATTGGTTTATCTTGTACAACGCTTAATTTAGCGTCAATTAGTGATTTTCTGAATGTTTCACCAAAATCGGTAAAAAATGGGATTTATTAAGATAATAATGCTAAATTACTACGCACTTTACGACAAATGTGTAAATAATAAAAGTTATAGGAAATAAAAAAATCTACAACTTTTACAAAATCTACAGCATTTTCTTCTGCAGAGCCTAGTTATGCGTCAACTAGTTTTAATTTTTATTTTTGATAAACTGAAACCATGTTACCAAACATTTACCCCAATTTATCCGCAACCGAAACACGACGAAAATTACCTCTATTATTATATTACAATAACTTTATACAGAATAAAAAAACAAAAAAATATTTTTTACTTTATTTACTGATTTACTTTATCTGACAAATTTTAAAAAGAGTACGATGTACTTCACAACAAAAACCTTAGGACCGAAGCAAATCGTAAATATAATAGCCGGCATATCAAAAGCAAGAAACTGAAAAGCCAACGTCAAACAATAAAAAAAATCTTCCAAAAACGTTTCTTTTATTATTAACGAAAGCATCAACGTTAAAGGAAGGTAAATATAACGATTAAAAACGTTATGAAAAGTAAATAAATATGTACAAAGATAAAAACAAATGCAATACACTGTGTGTAGATAAAATTGAACCTTGAAATTAAATTATTAAATTAATTCATTTCACTGAATGTCTAGCGAAACACTGGGGAGAAAATATTGACATTACAGTAAAACCCTGATTAACCGGAATCGGTTTTTTACTTTCTCTTGCCTATATGAATACATAGGAAGGAAAGTATTGTTTTAAAGTAGTTTTTTTGAAATAGAGTTTTCACCGGATCTATACGTTTACAGACCCCCTGAATCCAAAAAAACATGTTTTTAGCGATTGGTCTGTGTGTGTATGTGGGTGTGTCTGTGTGTGAACAGTATATCTCAAGAACGGGACATCTTACGAACTTGAAACTTAAGTTACATACCACTACCGGACCCGACACGAACATTTTTATCAAAATCGGTCAACCGGAAGTAGTCGTTTATTCGTGTAATTTTTCCCTTTTTTGCGATTTTCTCAAAAACTCGTCCTACGATTTTTTTAAAAATCGCAATTATCAGCTAAAACTAACAAAAAAAAACAATAAAGGTTCATTTTAAACATGTTTTTACTTTCTCTTGACTTGTTTTGTAAAGATTGCGGCTTTAATATGCATTTTATCGCAAAAATGTATAATAACGGTTGTAGAGAATTTAATATTATACAACTTTTATTTTAAACATTTTTTGTAAAATGATTAATTTAGCGGTAATTAACGATTTTCAGTTTTGTTTCACGACAACGTGTAAAAAATCAATTTTTTAAAAGATTTCAGCCTTAGTATGCATTTTACGACAAAGTGCATATAATAAAATTTATAGAAAATTAAAAGATAACTTAAAAGATATTATAACTTTTAAAAGATATTAAAAAAGTGTACTTAACTTTTATTTAGCGATTTTTTTCTACACAGCCTAGTTTAGCGTGAAAGAGTGATTTTCCGTATTTTTAAGCCAAACTGATGTTGATTTTCATTTAGCGTCTTTCACTCGTGATTAAAATTAGGTATCTTTATTGAGGTTAGTTTTTTGTTTATTTCTAATGTTAAGTTATATTGTTAATTATTTTGCAATGGCAACAGAAAGTTCTGCGTTTCACACCAGATTTTTAATCAAGTTATCAATTTTGAAAGGTCAGTTGGTTACCGCAACTAGCTTCTATGGCAGGGGTGGTCTCGGGTCCGATTCTCGGTCAGGTCTGTTATTTTCCCTCTGCACTCATTTTTACCGTCTACATTAGCCTTCGTGGTTATAACAGACGGACGTAAAACAAAATTAATAATTAACTTTTAAAGCAAAGGTTTCCTACACAATATCTGCTGAACAGAACACAAGATAAAATATTTTGTTTTTTTCGAAATCTTAAAAGAACAAACGACATTTCTCATTAAATCTTCGAAAAAAATTTAACCTCATTATTGTAAAGTAAGGAGAAAGTAGAAGCCGTACTTCCTATAATGCGTTGGGAAAACCAATTTGATGGTTTTGAAGCCATAAACCGCACAGTCTATTCTTAAATGTAAAAATGATGGCAATGATGAAAACGGGGATGATGCTGATAATGCGAGTAATGACAGCAAAATTACATGCTTCGAAACGAAAGTAAAACTTCCTTTTTACTGAAAGGAACTTTTTTTTTAGGAACAAATTATGTTAGAAGTATTTGCCGACCAATCTCATTTAATAGACGTTGTACGAAGTGTACAAAACTACGTAAAATAGGACGACTAACATTAAGTTTTCAAAGTAAAAATTAGGATAAGTTAAAAATTAACACTTTATTCGATTACAAAACCGTCTGTTCTACGAAAGTCAATCTTTTACACTACACGCTTAAAAACAAAATCCTTAAAACCATACAACAAAAGTAGGCCTACAATAAAAAAAAATTTTAACACTTTTTACTTTCTCTCCCCCTACATGAATTAAGGAAAGTAGGCCCTACTGTTTTACGTATTTTTTATAAAATCGAGTTTTCACCAGATATACACGTTTTCAGACCCCCCAGAACTCAAAAACGACCCGACACGAACATATTCATCAAAATCGATCAACCAAAAGTAGTTTATTCGTGTAACTTTTCACTTTTTTCGATTATCCAAAAACTCCTAATTTTTTTTAAAAAACCGCCTCATTTACTACAACTTTTATGCACTATAAGATAGGATAATCGCGCCGTCTTTGCTGAAATTCTTGGGAGGCTGTGCTTTCGTAGAAAAAAAATTGGTTTTTTTACAGATTGCAGCCTTAATATGTATTTTAGAGCAAAAGTGTATAGGCTATAATCAAAGTTGTAGAACATTTAAAAACCTACAAATTTCATTTGTATAATTTTTTATATAACGCTTAGTTTAGCGGTAATTAGTGATTTTCTGTTTTCTTATGAAAATCTGTAAAATAAATCGGGTTTTATATTTCGGCTTTAGTACCCTAATGAATTTTACGACAAGTGTATATAGACCTAATCAAATTTTTAGGAAATTAAAAAACCTAATTACCACTTTTATTTAAAAACTTTTTCTCTACAGAACCTAGTTCAGCGGGAATTACTGATTTTCCGTATTTTAAGTTCTATAGAGGTTTTTTCATTTTGCGTCATTCACTCATTAATAAAATTAGATTATGTTTTTCATTTTATATTGTTACTCATGATTGAACGTAGTTACATGGTTAATTATCTACATTGGCAAGAGAAAGACGTGTGATTGTTTCAAACCAGATTTTTACTAGTAGTATACGATTTCAATATTAAACGACAATATTCTAACGAATCATAAATAACTGAATGATGTAGCTTTCAGAATTCATCTCGCTCTAATAAGCAAGCGAGAGATTTCTTTACTAGAATACATAGTATCAACAATATCAGTAGCAAGTTGACAAGGAGCTACATCTTCGGAGTTACTAACAAAGTAATCTTAATCTAATTCGTTTCTTGTCTTTATCCTTAATGGACGGATGAGTCGAAGTGAAGGAAGATATATATATATATATATATATATATATATATATATATATATATATACTTGAAAATTTGTTAAAGCGTGTAGCTTTGCTCTTCAGTGAGAGGTATTTATTACTGGATACCTCATTATAACAGAATGTGATACGTCTTTGTAAAAATACTCTCATCTACGCTTTAGAAATTAATATTTTCAGAACACTGTTTGTTGTTAGTTTTTAAGATAAAAGGAGATAAGTAGCTACTTGGTCTGACCTTTTAACGCTGTATTTAGAAGCGCCCGTCGTTAAGGAAACAAAGACTACCCATAGATATAATAACATCCTTTTCACAGCAGTATATAATTATAATTTACGCAAATACAATACACAATCACCAACATTAATTCCAAATAATTTTAAAATACTGTTAATTTCTGCTATAGAATAATGGATTAAACTTCGCTCGATTGCTACCGAATCAAATAAATTACAACAAAAATATCGATCGATTTATCTAGAAAATGGACTAATTTCTAAATGAGGCTAGTTCCACAGCAACAAAAAATAGTTCTCTTTCTTATCACATGGTCATCCAATTACATGACTGAAGCATTTACGAACAGAAGAGGTAGAGGTGTAAAAGATACTATAGTTCGTAAAATGAAAGAAATCTGTGTTTGGAACCGCGTATCTCATCAAGTAAGAAACATAAAAATTTCTGGTACGGCTCGTTTTAAAGCTTGGTTTTTGTTATTTTATTCGTATTAATTACGAAACACGGGAATGAATTAGGCTTTTTCAACGGTTACAAAACAAAATAAAACAAAATATGTACCCATTTTTTAGCGCATTTTTCATTTAGTCCATGTCTCAGATCATGTAGCACGATCAATTTGAAGAGGAAAGATATGGCGTTTTAGAATAGTGTTCCTGCATGTTTTCTAATTAATTTCAGCTTTTGTATAAGAAACTGCTAAACTCAAATACTCAAAATTTAATAGAAAGTTAACAGACCACATTAATCTCCCAATACAGCAAATGTCAAGACAAAACTTAACCCACCGACGCCTACGAAGAAAATGGAGTAGAGATCTACTGTTCTATTAACAAAACATATAAATATAATGCTTAAAAGATATCCATATTATTTTACAGATTTCATAATTCTTTAACATTTAAGTTTTGTAATTATAATTTATCATAAGTTGTTCAGATCTTTATTACTCATACACTCTAAATATTTTCGTTTCTTATTTCATTTTGTTTATCGTACAATACTTATATTATTTTGTTATCGTTGTCACTTTCTACGCTACTTCTTATTCTAAGTATTTTGTATTCTATGTTATTCTTGTTATGTGTATATTATTTGATTTTCCTGTGTTTGTTTTCTATTTTTTCTTAATTTCTTTTTACTGTTCAACTTTTGAATAATCCACTGGGATGTATTCTTTAAAAACATTTTTCTTGTTTTATTTTTCACGTCATTTGTTTATTCAAAATTTTGTTAAGCTTTTGGATGGTTGTAGTGTATAGTTTCTAAAGAAAGAATCAAAGTTAAAAAAAAAATTCAGCTAAAATTCAGTCTTTAAGTACAAAGGGTTAAGGAATTACAGCGTTTTTTAAAAATAAAATTGATATTTTCGTTCCCGATGGGCTTAACGAGTTGGAACCAACGCTATATAACTTTAATCAATAAGGGAATGAAATTACATTACAAATAAATGTTGTAAATGTGAAGGTTTTTTTCAGTTCCATGAGAAATATTAAAAAAAATTTGCATTAAAAATTTGCGTTCGGCAGTGAGATGTTAACGTTTGTGATATGCAGCAAGGGACACTATGCAGCTGGTTTTGAACTAAGTAGAAGTACCCGTGTAAAAATCTAACTTTTTTTAGAAAAGCCATTAAATTTAAATCAATTATTTGTAGTATTATTTTATTACCTTATTAATTAAAAGGATACAGCGTTGGTTCTAACTCGTTAGGTCCATCAGGAACGAAAATAACCATTTTTTTTAAAAAAACGTTCCAATTCCTTTAACCTTTGTGCTAAAAGGCTGAATTTTAGCTAAAATTAATTAGAAAACCTGCAGAAACGCTATTCTAAAACGCCATATTTTTCCTCTTCAAATTGATCGTGCTACACGTTCTGAAACATGGACTAAGTGAAAAATGCGCTAAAAAATTGGTAGGCCTACACATTTTGTTTCCAAATCGCTAGTAAACGCCTAATGCACACCCGGGTTTCGTAATTTATACGAATATAATAACAAAAAAACCAAGCTTTAACACAAGCTGTACCAGACATTTTTATGTTTTTTACTTTCCCTTGCCTATATGAATATATAGGAAGGAGTGTTTTTTTCATGTCGATTTTTGAAATCGAGTTTCACCGGATCTACACGTTTTCAGACCCCTGAACCCAAAAAAAAAACATGTTTTTAGCGATTGGTCTGTGTGTGTATGCGCGCGCGCCTGTGTGCGTGAACAGAATATCTCAAGAACGGAACATCGTACAAAGTTGAATCTTTAAACTTAAATGAGATACCACTAGAGGACCTGACACGAACATTTTCATCAAAATCGGTCAACCGGAAGTAGTACTACTTTATTAGTCATTTTTCACTTTTTGCGATTTTCTCAAAAACGGCTCCTACAATTTTTTTTAAATCGCCTCATTAACTACATTTTTTATGCTCTACAAGATAGGGTAGGCGCCATGTTTGCTGAAATTCTTGGAGAGGCTGTTTTCTCGTAAAAAAAATTGTTTTTTTTAAGATTGCTGCTTTAATATGCATATTAGCGCAAAATTATATAAGTAGTAGAAAATTAAAAAACCTACAACTTTTATTTCAAACACTTTTTTGTATAACGCTTAGCTTGGCGGTTTGTAGCGATTTTCTGTTTTTTTTCTCACGAAAAATCGTAAAATATTCGATTAAATGACTATCATTTAAGAACAGAAGAGGTAGATGTGTAAAAGGCACTTTTCAGAGTTATCTCCTCTGAAAGTATGAATTTCAATATACAGCCAGACCCTGTGGTGAATAAAATGAAGGTGTAATTTGCAGAGTGGTAAATATCTGCTTTTCAGAGGGCCCGGCATGCTGATAAGAGTACTTCTCCACTCAGTGAGGAGAGCAATGGTAAACTACCTCACTCCTCGTTTTACTTAGTAAAACCTCTACAGGTTCAAACCAGCCTTTCGGCTGATGACCTATATATTTATATAATACGAAGTATCTCAATTTTGTGCCAAATAAATCTTCTGTATGTATTTTTGAGTCATTAAAAATATAAACATGTTTATTTTTATGTTTAGCCTATTTTATTATTTGTGCCTTTTTTAACTGTATAGGGGTATTTTAAATGTAGCATTAATAATTATACGTATGTTTTTATCATCATATCATTAAAATGACTCAAAATAACCAAAAGAGCTTGCGTGAAGATTTTTAATAATAGAGGAAATTATTTTTTTTTTTTTTAGTTTCCTTTTACACAGCTTTTATCTAAACATCTAAGAAGTGTATGGGTCAATGTGTTTTTGTATGTGTACATCACATTACAGTATAATACATTTAAATTTCATATTTGAATATATATCCGCTATTGGTGTTGTCGTCGTTGTTTATTTAAAACGTCGTTGTTTTTGCGATCAAATAATTTTCATTAATAATATAATTGGATTTGTTCTCCTTCCTTAGTAGTAGTCGTTCTAAGCTTGTTCAATTTAGTAATTGATTAATCAAATAAGGGTAACTTTATTAATATGTAAATTTATATAGCAGGGGGTAGTTTGTGAGTGTTGATTACGGAGTCGATCGATCCGAATCGATTATTCTTTCGCTGTTATTTTGTCAATAACTTCCAAGCACCATAACAAAAAATTACCACCATCAATGGAATGGCCGTATACGAACAGCACTGCCCACCTTTACCCCATTTTCGGTAATTACAGAAATTTCATCATCAAGATTGTACGTATTGTTCACAATTCTGAATCAGGGACTGAAATTTCTAGAACCTAAACTCGCTACCCTATATTAAGTAAATGCGAAAGTCATCCTTTAATGATTGACTCAATCATTACTAATTTTCATCATTTACTTCCCAACATCACTTAGAAAGCTAAAATTTGACAAATTGTTAATTACGGATTGATCAGAAAGATTGCATTTTGATTACTTGCGCCTAAGGAACAGAAACGGGGTGATTGACCCTAAGAAAGATATACTGTTTCTATACCTTCCTGAAAAGTTACAATTCTAAAAATTAGAAGGAGTACTATAAATGATATCCAAGATATCCAAGATAACAAAATAGGGTAAAAAAACCTAAATTTAATTTTATTATTATTTATATTTATTACACTCTCTGATGGTAGTAATAAAACCACGTGCAATGATGAGATGTATCTAATCTAAGTACAAATAAGAATAACTTTTGTCTTATTAAAAGAACCGTCTCTGTGGCAAATTGGTTAGCGTGATAGGCTACAAAGCAGAAGGTCCCGAGATCGATTCTCGGCTGGGGTTTGGAAATTAGGTGTTGTATGTGAAAGTCACCGTTCTACAACCCACAATAGTCGGTACTGATTACGATACTGGTGCGACTTAAAATAAACTAAAAAATACTGACAAAATTTCGCGTTTTGCAAATCACATTTTATGAACTGATTATAATAATACAATAATTAGATAGTAGAGCTCCTTCATTAGTGGTGAAAATTGCTTAGTGATTTTTCAATCCTTGGTAGTGTTTACAACAATAGTCGACATTTAGCCCTAACTAAAATTTAAGAAGACAATTTTTTACAACTGAACGCGTATAAGATTCTTATAAGTTTTTAGACAGAAAACTGCCTGTCATTTTTTCTGATTGAAAACAAGCAACTGTACTTTGGTCTATACAATTTTTTCTTATCTTTCACGAGTAATCGGAATTCGTTTCTATTCGACTATCATTCAATATAACTGTTCATTCTGTCTTGTCAGCTTTCGAGGTTGTCACTATAAAAAAAGATTAATTGCCGAACCGGTGTTACTTAGCAATTTTACTCGATGAGTTTTTGGACAAGCCCGAAAGCCAAGAAACATAAGCATAACAAATAAAACAAAATAAGTTAATTATTGGACCATCTGAAGAACCTAACCGTTTATTTCGACGTTTCATACGTAATAAGATCTAAATGCAGAACATTATATTTTGTTAAGTAAAACATATTGAATGCTGTACGAGGGGCATTCAATCATAAGCAAGTTACATTAACGTAAAGAAAAAAACGGTTAATTCAATGATAACAAAATGTTTTTAGGGTTAAGTTGGCAACCTTGGGAACACTGTTAACCATATGTTCGATCATAATTATTAATATAACCCACCAGGTTGGTCTAGAGGTAAAGTCGTCGCCAAATCACATGTTTAACAAATGATTTTCGGAGACGAAGGTTCCTGGTTCAAATCCAAGTAAAGGTAGTTACTTTTATACGGAATTGAATACTAGACAGTGGTTACCGGTGTACTTTGATGGTAAGGGTTCAATTACCCATACTTGTCACGAATGGTCGGCCTGGGTCTGACAATACTGGGTACAAGACTACACCTCATTTACAAGTCATACACATCATTCTCATCTCATTGGGTCATGGGGTTACTTATTATTCTGAATTGTACAGATTGCAACGTACACACATTAGGGATTAAACAAAAACAGTATTAATATGAACACAATCTCTTCCTGTTCATTTCAAAATCAGCCCTGCTTGAAACCGGAAGAGCAAAGTTCAGAGATAATATTTTTGCTATCAAAATGTGTAAGATCGGCGGAAATTTATTCACGAATGTTGTGAAACAGTATGGTGAAAAGTGTTAAAACCGCAATAACGTGTATTAGTGGATGGAACAGTTTAATATGGACAGAACAAATGCCATTGATCTCCACCGCTCTGGAAGACCAGTTGAAGTTTCGACTACCGCGCAGCGAAATCGCATAAATAATCTTATTCGCAAAGACAGGAAAGTCAACATTTCAAAAGAAGTTCGAAGACAACGAAGCGGTACACGAATGGTTCAAACAGCAAGGTAAAAGTGTTTACACTGAGAGAATCGGAAGCTCGGAGAACGGTGGGACAAGTGTCTAATTGTTGTAGAAGACTATGTTTATTGTAATTGAATAAATTGGGTTTTCTCTACATTGAAGGTCCTTCATACGAACAAATACTTATAAAAAAAACTTATACAAAACTAAAATTTAGAGAATTCGCAATAAATAAACCCCTTTTTAAACACACTAATCCACTTCCTCCTTTTAAGAGGAAACTATCCTCTTTATTTATACTTCTGAAAAATAATAAAATTTAATTGAAAAATTATAAATACAAATTCGACAAAAATATATATTTATCCCATATAAAAATCAGACTTGGCCAATACAGGAATCTCGAACTTCAATCTTCTCTAACGTAACACGATATATACGTAAAAGAATAACAAAAATAAAATATAATTATTTATGATATATTTATACGCACATGATAAAAAAAAGTATAAAAAAATGTAAGGGTTCTGACTTATTCTACGGACCCTAATAATTATTATTCTAACTTTATTTAGAATTATTATTTATGTACAATAGTAAGTTGGTATGATGATGTCTATATTACAATAAGGTCTAACTATTTATTGATATAAAATAAAACAAGGAGAATTTTTTGTAGCATATAGAAACATAATGTAGGAAAAAGTTAGATATAGATAGAATAATACTAAAATATAATGGATAATAATAATTTTATAAGGAATATGATAAATGTGAATAGTATGAATAAAAAGGGGTAGACGGAAAATGGTTGGAAAAAGACAAGGTTGAGGAATGAAGAAGCTGCAAATTGCATGACCATTGATTTCCTGTCAACTGATTTGAACTCACCGATGTAGTAATACCACTAATAATATTATAATAACAACATCAACAAATAAAAACAACACCCCTGCTGTTAGGCGAACAACATTCCACTCAATATTACATTACGTAACACCAGGCTTGATTCTTTTTTTTAAAAGGATAGACACACGGTGTCGGTGGCTTCAGCCGAAACAATAGATTGGACTAACTACTGAATAAAAAATGAATCCTACCATTTTTATTGAACTTATTTCTTGGAACTTACATTTAATCGTATCGCGCACTTGCTCCAAATAATAAAATCGTGACCCGTGCGAATAAATTCGTACAATGAATCCATTGTTGTTTAGGTCATCAGCTGAAAGGGCTGATTTGAACATCTAGAGGTTTTACTAAGTAAGAGGAGTGAGGTGGTTCACCACTGCCTTCCTCACTGAGTTGAAAATTATGCTTATCAGCATGCCGGGCACTCTGAAAAGCACATATTTTCCACCCTGCAAATGATACCTTCACTTCATTCACGACAGGGTCTGGCTGTATAATGAGAAATTAAATTAATCAGAGTTATCTCCTCAGAGAGTAAATATCTTTTACACCTCTACCTTTTCTGTTCTTAAATGATTCAGTCATTTAATTGGCTGACCATGTGATAAAAAACAGAACTATTTTTTGTAGCCCTGGATTGAGTACAAATAACTGAACACTCCACTTGTCTATATGAATTCATATTAAAATCATTCCTCAAATACAGATTTCTGTCGTGACGAACTTATATTGATGGGTTATTAATATCATCTTTTGATTCATCCCAAACAGTTTACAGAATTCTGGTCAATCAATAAATTTTAAACTTTAAACATTAAATCGTCTCAGCAAAAATGAAATGCAGAGTCTTTTCTGTAATCCCCCTCACACCATAATTTATCACATTTTCTAGATACTTCGTATGTAGGTAATCTTACAGTATTTTTAATGATAAAAACGGGAAAAATATTTTAAAAAAAATCAAATATCAATATTTTTTACTTTCTCTTGCCTATATGAATATATAGGAAGGAAAGTATTGTTTTCATGTCGATTTTTCGAAATCGAGTTTTCACCGGATCTATACGTTTTCAGACCCCCTGAATCCAAAAAACATGTTTTTAGCGATTGGTCTGTGTGTGTGTCTGTGTGTGTGTGTGTCTGTGTGTGTGTGTGTGAACAGAATATCTCCAGAACGGAACATCGTACGAACTTGAAACTTGAAACTTAAGTTACATACCACTACCGGACGCGACACGAACATTTTCATCAAAATCGGTCAACCGGAAGTAGTAGTTTATTCGTATAATTTTTCAGTTTTTTGCGATTTTCTCAAAAACTGGTCCTACGATTTTTTTTAAAATCGCCTATTTTACTCAATTTTTTATTCTCTACAAGATAGGGTAGGCGCCATGTCTGCTGAAATTCTCGGTGAGGCTCTTTTCACGTAAAAACGTTGTTTTTTTAAGATTACGGCTTTAATATAAATTTTAGCGCAAAAACTTATATAATAAAAGTTGTAGAGAATTTAAAAACCTACAACTTATGTTTCAAACATTTTTTTGTATGACGCTTAGTTTAGCGGTAATTTGCGATTTTCTGTTTTTTTCTCACGAAAACGTGAGAAAAATCGATTTTTTCAACATTTCGGTCTTAGTATGCATTTTACGACAAAAGTGTATATAATAAAAGTTATAGAAAATTAAAAGATCTACAACTTTTGTTTAGAGAATTTTTCTCTACAGAGCCTAGTTTAGCGTGAAAGTGTGATTTTCCGTTTTTTTAAGCCAAATTGAGTTTGATTTTCATTTTGCGTCTTCCACTCATGATTAAAATAAGGTTATGTTTTTGAGGTTAGTTGTTTGTTTATTTTTAATATTTTATGAATAATGTTAGGTTTATTATTAATTATTTGCATTGGCAAGAGAAAGTTGTGTGAGTGTTTCACACCAGATTTTTATTTAAGTTAACGTTAAAGTTATTTTCCTTTTTCAAGTTAATGTTAAACTATTAGTAAAGGTTATTAAATTAGTTAATCATATTTTATTTTATTATGTTAAATTATTTTTATGATGTCATGTAATCAATGAGTTTGTATCGCATTATTACATACAATAACAATATTAAGAAAAAAACAATTATTTACGCTACCTATATTTAACCTTAACTTCAAGAATATTGGTGTAGGATTTCTTTAAATATTTTTCCTATTTTTATCGTTAAAAATACTGTAAGATTGCATACGAAATATTTAAAAAATAAGACTAATTATGCTGGATGGGGGTGGGTGACAGAAAAGACCCGAAATGCCAAACGGCATCGTAATCGTTGGTCAGGAAGTGCAGTGGTTGTTTAACGGGATTAATAACGCATGGGGAAACTCAAGCAAAAACAATCAGTCGTTAAAGAGAAATTTAACCGTAGATTAAAAGTACGCTGTTTAGATATAGTGGGGAACAAATACTGAAGGTTTTTGAAAGCTACAGTAGCAGCACCCTCGACTACGTCTTCTTTGGTGCCAATCCGATTTCGAATATTGGCGATCATCAACGCTTAATTTTACCTTATTTGTTACAACTCTGAACAGTTCTGCCGAATTCTTGTCAAACCAACTCCTAAGGTTTCCCAGCCAGGATATTCTTCTTCGTCATGGTGCTCCCCGTCCTGCGACCTTACCTAGGAGTATTTGCTGAAGCAAGATGTATCTTTTTTCTTTTCTCATAATGTGGTCCAAGTATGACAGTTCTCGACTACTTGAAAAACTTAAATAAATACGGCCCAGATTTAAGGTAATTAACATTTTTTAGCAAATCAACAAGGTATGAGGGTTCTATCACCTCAAGAATTGTAAAAATCGACCGGTTAGAACTCCAGAAATAAGCATGGTATGTTTCAGTTATGTTACAGTATGTTTAGGTATGTTTAATACACTCAATGAGCAACAAGTATAAAACACAACAAATTAAATAACCTTGTCTGCGTTAAAAAGTTCACAGAAAACAACACGTAAAAAGAATCAATGATTAGAGAGCTAAACATTTATTATGTTCTGAAAAAAAATATTCCGTAACGCGCATTAAATTTACATTTTCTTTTATGCCTAATGTTTGTACGTTGCAATCTGTTAAATTCAGAACAATAAGCAACCCCATGACCCAATGAGATGAGGATGATGTGTGACGAGTAGTCTTGTTCAGACCCAAACCAACCATTCCTGAGAGAGCATGGTTAATTAAATTCCAACCATCAAAGTACACCGGTAACCTTTGTCTAGTATTAAAATACGTTTAACATTAACTACCTTTATTATGATTTGAACCACGAACGTTTGTCTCCGAAAATCAGCTGTTTAACAGCTAAATTGCGGCGACAACTTTACCTCTAGACTCTAGACCAACCCGGTGGGTACATAATTTGAAATTCCAATTCAAAATAAACTGCTACTAATCACACTTATGGTCAGTGCAACTGGCTACTGCGCTAGGGACCCCGGGTTCGATTTCCAGTCCGGTCTAGCATATTTTTATCACTTTTATTTCATCTGTCATTCTTCATCGTCAGCAATAGCTTTATTATGCAAAACAGCCGGCTTTAAATAAAATCTACTAACATAACACAGAGATAATATATTAAGTACTAGGTTTACAAAAAACTGTTTAGAAATAAGTCCATTTAAAAAATTCTCTACCCTAAAGCGACTTACAGTGATTGTCATTAAGAATTTAAAAAATGTCGATTCATTCAAAACCGCTTAAAGCATTTATTGTTATGTAATGAGCAAAGTAGTGAAAGGTTTCCATTTAGTTTCTCGTGTCAGTTGTAGTTTCCGACACAGCAAAATGACAATTTTGAAAAGCAAAACTCTGTGATAACAAACGTCAGTATACGATCAAAAATTTGTTGGGTAAGAAACAACCCCGTAATTTATTAGAATGTGCAATATAATCTGTCAACTGAATTAATTAAAATAACTGTAGGGAAAAATTAAAACTGGTGAACATTATTAATCATACTTCAGGGAGTTTTTCGATCCGAAACTATGTCAAACAAGTATTGATTAATGGATGTTATGAACAACTGTTGATCGAACCGCTAGTTACCCTACTAACCAAGATAACTCAGTGTTTAGTACGACACGCAATATAAAATTCAACAAAGGATAAATTAATTAAATAAAATATGACTGTTCCGGTTCAAGGTAGCATAATTTTCCTCCAGTTGAACTTCGCTTCCTCCTATTTTGAACCCTACAAAAGTCTAGACAGTTTCCGGTTCAGTCTTGCTATTTCTTAACTGGAAACTTGAAATTTTATTTCAATAGTACATCTTTATCTACAGACATACAGAAAATTACCTCGTAATTAAACCTGTAAATACGAATATTATTTATTTCTAATGCGACAATAAAACTGGACAGGCTATAAATATTTTTAAAAACAACTAAATACGATTGCTTACCACCGAATATTCTCACCAGGATAGATTTTATTCGTAAGTACAATATATGAATAGCATTAAAGGGACTAAGATTCCCTCTTGTTAACAGGGTTTTACAATTTTGATATCACAAAGACAACTGCCAGCATAATACATTCCGTATGTAGCAAAGAGTAAAAACAAAGAGTCTTTATAAAAATAAAATAAAAAAAATCTGGTGTGAAACACTCACACGACTTTCTCTTGCCAATGCAAATAATGAACAATATAACCTAATATTAGTAATAAAACATTAGAAATAAACAATAAACTAACCTCAAAAAACATAACTTAATTTTAATCATGAGTGAAAGACGCAATAAGAAAATTAACCTCAGCTTGGCTTAAAAATACGGAAAATCACTCTCACGCTAAACTAGGCTCTTTAGAGAAAAATGCTCTAAACAACAGTTGTAGATCTTTTATATCAAAGTTGTAGGATTTTAAATTGTCTACAACTTACGAGAAAACAGCCTCACCAAGAATTTCAGCAGAAATGGCGCCTACCTGATCTTGTAGAGAATTAAAAAATTTAGTAAATGAGGCGATTTTAAAAAAAAAAATCGTAGGAGCCGTTTTTGAGAAAAAAGTGAAAAATGACATGAATTAACTACTTCTTTCGGTTGACCGATTTTGATGAAAATATTCGTGTCGGGTCCTCTAGTGGTATCTAACTTAAAGTTTCTAGTTTCAATTTCGCACGATTTTCCGTTCTTGAGATATTTTGTTCACACACACACGCATACACTCTCACACACACAAATACCCAACACGCGCACAGACCTATCGCTAAAAACATGTTTTTTTGGGTTCCGGGGGTCTGAAAACGTGTAGATCCAGTGAAAGCTCGATTTCGAAAAATCGACATGAAAACAATACTTTCCTTCCTATATATTCATATAGGCAAGAGAAAGTAAAAAAACACTTTGATCTAGATTATACACCAATACTATATAATAACACCACGCTACTAAACAACAAAAAAAGGAATAAATCAGCAGTACGAACTTTTAGAAGACCGTATGCAAGCAAACATAATAAATTAACGAAAGACCATAACCAATTCTTAGAGAATTTCTCCCTAAATTTTTTATAGTTACATTCTACAAAAATAACTTACGACTGATCCCCCAATTCCTCATGACATATTAATAAATATTATTTTACAAGGACTTTTTACAAATGTCGATTAATTAATATTACTTAACAAGGACTTTTTATAAACGTCGATGAATTTATAAAAAATAAACAATCGATAAAGAAAATTAATAATAAATTAATCGATAAATAAATAAATTGTTGGTTAATAAATTGTTATCGATACTGAGAAATCGATATCAAAATTTATAATTAAATTGTACAGACCACAGGGACAGCCAAATAAGTCAACTTAAAAGCGATTGTTTTAAGAACACTGATATGCGACCATGGACAAAACCCCACTAGAAATCACCATTTAGATTAAAGACTACAACGGAAACTACCACGAACCTGGATGGCTGAGAAAATTTCTAATTTTGCGATTCTCGTTAAATAATAAAAGAACAAAGTTTATAAAATCTGACTGATTCAGAAAGGTTTTTGTTGGTTTTGTCTGAACCACCACGACCAAATGCTTGGTCAGTCTTTTTCACTAAGCACAAGAAAATTCATTTCATTCACTACTTCAATTTTTGACTTATTTTACAGAAACATATAATAATAATAATAATTTTTTTTTTTTGGGGGGGGGGCTCCCAAACTCCCCTACACCCCGCCGTCTCCACCCACTACTATGGCTGGCCGCAAGGATGCGAGGTGGTACAGTAGAACAGCAAGATAATTTCGCCTTAGTATAGGCGAAATTATCTATACCGCACCATTACAACTTAACGTAGTCATTCTTTCTTCTCTAAAAAACAGTCAGCCGTTGAGCTTAACATACACCACATAGACACAAATAACACATAACAATACATAAAATAACATAAAGATCACGCAGTATTTACAGCCTTCCTTCACAGTATCCTGTACAGTTTTTCTTTAATTTTGCTATCTCTGTGAAACAGATCTACCTCTCCATTTATTTCATTGGCTGTAGCTATACATCTATTGATTGGAGCTATTTTACTTTTTGTAGCTCCAGCAAACAACCTAAAACTTCTTAAAGCTGTGCCAGGTACTCTCAGAAAAATCTTCCGAGATATCCGGAACTTCAACTCGTGAGTGCAGAATGTTGTAAATGTAAAGTACTTCCATCACTCTACGTCGCGTGCTCAGACTCTGAAGCCCGTAGAATGAGAGGGCATCCGCATAGCCATCAAATTTTCTCCCAGATCTACATTCCAACTTATAAATTAGTCTTTTCTGCACCCTCTCTAGTTCCTTTTCTGTGACGTCCCTTCTATAGTTCCACACCGTTGAACAATACTCGAGGACGGGGCGCACAAGGCTCTTATAAAGTCTAAGTACTGTTTTCTCAAATTTGAAATCACGACTAATCCAAGCTATGAGTCCTAAATTCCTTCGAGCTTTTGCAGCTATTGAAGCTACTTGCTCACGGAATAATAGCTTGGAGTCAAACAACACACCAAGGTCCGTGGTGCTGGTCTTTCTTATGATTTCGTTATGGCCAAGAATGTACTTGTGTACATAGCTCATCGTTTTTCTTGAATAAGTTATAACGCAAGTTTTAGTTAAGTTTAAATAGAGCCTGTTTTGCAGTGACCATAGCTGTATTAAATCAATATCTCTCTGAAGTACACTGCACTCAGCTGCGTTATTGGATGTGGCACAAACTTTCAAATCATCTGCGTACATATAAATATTTGATTTAATATTACAAACAATATCGTTGACGAAACATACAAAAAGTAAAGGACCGAGAATCGAACCCTGAGGAACTCCTGAAGTAGCCAGATGTTCATCCGACACTCTACCTCCAACCTTCACTACAAAACTTCGCTCATGAAGATACGACTGCAACCATTTAAGAAGACTGCTGCCAACACTCATATCCCTTTATTTTTTCAATAAAACATCGTGTGACACTGTGTCAAAAGCTTTTTTAAAGTCAAAGTACACGCAGTCAACATGTTAGCCATCTCGACGAGAGGAGCCGCAAAATCCATCATTTGCATTAGATTCGTAGTAGTTGGTCTTCCTCTGATGAACCCATGCTGATTAGGCACAATGTTATCTTTTAGCCTACCATAAAGATGACTATGTATAATCCGCTCGAAAACCCTTGAAAAGACGCAAAGTACCGAAATGGGACGATAATTCTTCAGGTCGTGACGATCGCCTTTCTTCGGCACTGGTGTTACAAGTGCTCTCTTCCAAAGGTTGGGAAATTCCCCACACGTTAAGCTCCAATTAAACAGTCTAACCAAAACTGGAGCAATTAAACACGCAATCCCCTTAATAATGAAAGCTGGTATACCATCTACTCCAGCAGCAGATCTGGGCTTCATCGTGCCTATCGCAGTAATGACGTCCTCAACTGATATACAAGGAATCTCATGATTTCCCCCTCCGCAATCCTCTTCCAGAATGTCAACGATCGGGGTCGTAGCCGGCTGATAAACCGATTCAAAATATTCTGCAAACCGCTCAGCGATCTCAGGAGCGTCAGTTACTGTCTTGCCATCAACTACAACCGGTCTCACACCTTTAGACTCTTTTAAAAATGATCCAACAAAACGGAAAAACTCTTGAGGTTTTTCCGCCACTCTAGCTTCAACAGACCAAGTAACCGACTAAGTAACAGACCAATAATAATAATAATAATAATAATAATGTATTCATTTTTGCCGACCGTGTTGGTCTAATGTTAAAATCGTCGCCGCGAGTCAGCTGTTTAACAGCTGATTTTCGGAGACAAAGGTTCCTGATTCAAATCCTAGTAAAGGTAGTTACTTTTATACGGATTTAAATACTACACAGTGGTTGTTGTTTAGGTCATCAGCCGAAAGGCTGGTTTGAACCTGTAGAGATTTTACTAAGTAAAACGAGAAGTGAGCTGGTTTACCATGCCTTCCTCACTAAGTGGAAAAGTACGCTTATCAGCATGCCGGGCCCTCTGAAAAGCACATATTTTCCACTCTGCACATGACATTTTCACTTCATTCATCAAAGGCTCTGGCTGTATAATGAAATTCATTACTTTCAGAAGAGATAACTTTGATTAGTGTCTTTTACATCTCTACCTCTTCTGTTCTTAAATGGTTCAATCATTTAATTGGATGGCCACGTGATAAGAAACAGAACTATATTAGCCCTGCAACGAACAGATTGAGTGTAAATAATTTGACACTCCACCTGTCTGTTATGGGCAAACACAGTGGTCACCGGTGTACTTTGATGGTTGGGGTTCAATTAACCATACTCTCTCAGGAATGGTCGGCCTGGGCTTGTACAAAACTACACCTCAATTACAGTGTCATATACATCATCGTCATCTCATTGGGTTATGGGGTTGCTTATTGTTCTGAATTGAACAGATTGCAACGTACACACATTAGGGATTAAAAAAACACATTTTACTCAATAATCAAATACAATGTACTGCTTGAGTCCCAGCTCCGTGTAGTTGGAAAGAATGCAGTGCGTTGTTATAGTAGTGAGAGAATGAATGAGTTAGTAGTGTTTCACAGCTGCTGCATTTGTAGTGGTAGCGTGTACTTACTAGACTAAAAAAAATATTCTTATCATCCGACGCATTAATTTAACAAATACCTACCGGGTTATTAACTTGGTTGGATTCATAATATTTAACTTACAAATTTATATCAAAATATGTAAATAAATAAACGTAATAAATACAAACAAATATGTTAAATACGGAAAGTTTGAAAACGATTGTTTTGTATCAGAGTAATACAACAATCGTTCTCCCAGCATGCGTCACTCATTCATTATACCTCACCCGTACCCTTCACCACACAACTACACGGAACTTGGAACCGCGCAATATATACCGATCATATTTCCTATAACTACACATATTTACAACTAACATATTATTCTTTTATAATAATTGAAATAAATCTTATACATGAATGAAATGAAATAAAAATGTTCAATCAGTTTATAACGAAAAAAATACAACCCGACTTGCAAGGAAAATTTTGACTGTAGGCAGGAATATAAACGTAACACGACAAAATATTTTTTTTAAAAATATACTAGCAACTGGACCAAATCTGAAGAGGGTTTCCCCTAGTTCTCCCGATTCCACTCAACACTACTTTTTTCTATTTGTCACTTAAAGAATACTAATGCTGATTTTCAGAACTAAAATTCTTATAATATATTCACAGCTCCGTGGAACCTAGATCATAAACCGACCCTTTCACACACGCACGCGCGCGCGCACGCAGCAACCCTATACCTGTCTTAGCGGTGTTCTACATTGTTCAGTAGTGGTCACCTACTAAGCACGTGACTGCAATACAACCGTTTCAGTTGTAATTATCTTTATCAAAATTGTATACTAATAATTGTCAAAATCTGCGTATTATTCATTGAAAATTAAGTTCAAACACGGTATCATTGTGACAATCCTAAGGAATTCCGATGTTGCAAAGTCGAGTAGTTATGGGGTAAAACATATTAAATTCAGTGCTATTTAATTTTATAAAAACGAAGTGTTACTATGTTTATGTTAACATTAACTGTTACATTTATTATAATAATAATAATAATTGTTAAATTTATAAATATTATTACACAACGGCAGTCATAATGAAATCCAACATTGGAAATGCTTAGGTTTGTCACAGTGACACCGTGTTTGGACTCATTTTTCAAGGAATAATATGTATATTTTGAAAATTATTATACAATTTTGATAAAAATAATTACAACAAAAATGGTAGTATTGCACTCACGCGCCTAGTAGGTGACACTGCTGAACAATGTAGAACGCTGGTAAAGCAGGCTATGGCAGGTAAGGGGTTGTTACGCGTGTTTGTGTCTGTGTGTGTAAGGGTCGGTTTATGGTCTAGGTGTCACCAAGCTGTGGACACATTATAGGTATAAGATACGGAAGTAATTGTTTTGTTTAAGATTAGTAACATCTTTTCTACCCCTTAGATCGGATGGGTTGTAAGTAGAATGTTTTACTTTTTCTAGGTATCTCTTTCATATACACATCCGAATTTTTAGAACTGTAGTTCTCCGGGGAGGTATAGAAAATAAATGATATAATTTCATTTCACCTATAACACACGCGCGCGCGCACACGCACACTTAAGTCCTATTACTTTTAGATACCCGGTGCTTATATCGATAAAGTAAATATAATACAATGGACACATGAATATTTTAAAATAATTGACAAAAAGAAGTGTGTAAAGTTTTAAAAATTAAAGAGTAGGCTATCTCATTCGAAAAGATAAATAGCAATATATATTATTGTTTTAGGGTAGTTATATTATTTATCCCTTAGGCGAAGGTGATACAAATGCCAATACTATAGTGTTTCTGTTCAAACCTTAGCAAAAACATACACTGAATTTTGGTTCTCTAGGTGATCGGGAATTTAGAGAATTAGTAGAGAGTGTGTCAATCAGACAATAAAAGAGGGTTGCTGAATTTATACATAAACATAAGAGAATAGAAAAATCTAATGACCTCAATTCTATAAACCAAATTCAATAATGTAGCCTACTAAATTCATATTTATAAAAGATAAATTACAAAAAAATCGGTTGTATAAATATTGAAAGAACTTTAATTTGTGACTATTATAAAAAATACACGAAATAACGAAAAGAAGATGCCGAAAATTCGTTCAATATAAAATAAAACAAACCGACGATGTACAAGTTATTAACAAAAGTTATGTAACAAGGTCTGTTGATAGCCTATTTCAAGCGTGCCGTCGAAAGAAAGGCACTTAAACAAGTACAAAGTAGGCACCCACAACTACCCTCTCATCTATTTTCAACCTATCAAATCCTCAGCCAACGTACCAGAGTGTAGAACGACGCCACCACAATATCGATTATAGCGTATTACCGAGAGTTTATCAATTATTCACGAACTACATTAATAAGTAGGTGAAAAGAGTGTACGAAGTAAAAAAAGAGAATAAAAATTCAATTCAATCACCTTTCACACACTAATACTAAGACACACACACACTTAAGTCCTATTACTTTTCGATAGCCGGCGCTTATATCGATAAAGTAAATATAATATAATGAACAAATGAATATTTAAAAATAATTGACAAAAAGAAGTGTATAAAGTTTTAAAAATTAAAGAATATCTCATTCAAAATTTAATAGAGGAATCGGAAGAAACAATTTACCGTCAATTTAACAATTACACAAAATTATCTAATTTTTCCTTTCTTTTTTTAATTTAATTGAATAAAAGCTCTTATGAATTTACATACACAAAAAAATTCACTTTTAATTAAAATGAATCTATACCTACTAAAATGTGACAACTAATAAAGCGAAATGCCTAGATGGGCCCATTCCATGCCAAATCAACTAAAAAAGGACCATTTTCAACCTGATAACCTCAGATTTTCGTGAAAATGTTTATCTCTTTCGGTTTTTGAGTATTAATTTTTAAAACCGTTAATAGTTCTAGTTCTAAAAGACTCAAACATCTTTTTGACATCTTATTTTGAAAATTAACTTTAATTTGATATACTACTTTACATATATTGGGTAAAATATTATTTTTTGGGGTTCTCAAAAATATTTTGAATTTTTTTTGAGATGTGTGTTTTTTAAGTGTTGTAATGAAGCAATCCTGAAGTTTTTAGAATGTAAGGGCAATGGGGATGACAAGTTATAGTAATTATGTCATTCGGTTATGTATTGAAGCGTAAAATTACTAAAAACATTAGGTAGAAGTTGTGCCCATAACGGGCAGGTGGAGTGTTAAATTAATTGCACTAAATCAGCTGGTTCAGGGCTACAAAAAATACTTCTGTTTCTTATCACATAGTCAGCCAATTATATGACTGAACTATTTAAGAACAGAAAAGGTAGAGGTGTAAAAGACACTGGTCGGAGTTATCTCCTATGAGATTAATGAATTTCATTATGCAGCCAGACCCTGTGGTGAATGAAGTGAAGGTGTCTTGCAGGAGGGCCTGGCATGCTGATAAGCACTCTTTCAACTCTGTGAGGAAGGCAATAGTAAACCACCTCACTCCTAGTTTTTACTTAGTAAAACCTCTAGAGGTTTGAACCAGCCTTTTGGCTCTTGACCAGAACAACAGCAGGTAGAAGTGGTTGCTAAAAAGTTTAATTGTTTATTTTACTGGAAAGACCCCAATAGTAGGAGAGTTCAAAACAATAAATTCTTTTTTTTTACTGTCAAATATCACGGCCATTTTAGTATTGCAACTTCAAATATTTTTATGCCTGTAAATATTTGCATGAAATGCTAGTAACTTTAATCTGGTTTGCCATAGAGACTGGCAACAAAAACCACTTTATTCAGCACATTCTCGGCTACATCACCGACATAATAACGCAATATTTAATCTCGCTAACGAAGTAGTGCAATTAACTGAAGTACTGAAAATCTTTAAATCTGCCCCAAAGCTAGTAAAAAGAACTCTTTAAGATAAAAATTTAAAATTTTTATATGCTACCCCATGAAAGATACGTATTACATCTCAAAAATCGCACAAATACTAAAACTTCCTAATTAATTTCACTCATTACTAGTAATAGCTACAAAACACTAAAATTTCCCTATAAAATCAAGTTCCCCTCGTAAGAAATCATAAAAGTGCCAGATTGCGAAATTTTCAGTAGAAAATTTGAGTAAATTATACTTCTTTGTTCGTGATTTAATATTGCATTAATATGTCGGTAATGTAGCCCAGAATATGCTGAATAAAGTGGTTTTTGTTGTACGTCTTTATTAAAATCTATAATAAGTTATCTCTTTTAACGCAAATGCTTCGAGACATAAAAAATGTTTGAGGTTGCAGTAGCAAAGAGGCCGTGATTTTTGACAGAGAAAAGAAAAGAAAGTGAAAAATTAGAATCCCTTCATAAGATGACGTGTTATGGGTGGTGGCAATTTTTAAAAAAAAAGGCTTACCTTTCACTTATCGCAAAAACCATTAGTGATTTTTGTATCTACGCTTAAAGAGGAATCGAATGACACTATTTTTGTTTCCAAATTCCGAATTTGATTTCTTGACATCCGGTTTTGGGCCACTTCTTAAGTTTTTGAAACAAATTCTAAATAACTGAATTATAGATCCAACGGTGCAGCTATCCTGGTAGCAACGTTACAAAGTCTGCCACACAAACTATTCTCCACACCTGCAAAAAGTAGTATGCGTCTAATCTAAATACACGCAATCTTCTCTTAACTATCCCCCTCTTTTATCCACCAATCAACCCTTCCCCCTAAACTAATTCAAAACTAATTTTTTTGAAGAACCGACTTCATTTTGCGCGAGGCCGATGTATTTGCAACCCACTTCCCGTCCCTTTTTACGACAAAGGACTAACGACCACGTCGTCGTTGGATTCATATTCTGTGAGATGTTTAGGATAAATCAGATGATACGAACCCGACAAGTTTATCATAGAAAAATTGTTCCAGGGATTCAATGTGTCAATCTACTCACAAGGGACAGCTGGTAAGAACTTAAACTTATATAATAACTAATTACGGATGTAAATTCCAAAAAGGAGACTAAAGGTAAAAAGTTAGATAAAAGTTGGTAACGTGCTCGCCTCTCATCATGCGGTCTTGGGTTCGAATCCATTCAGGCACGGCATTTTTTCATACGTTACAAAAAATCATTTCATCATTCACCGTCTGCATTAGCAGTAATTGCAGAACAGTCGGACGTTAAACAAAAAAAAATAAAAAAAATAAAGGTAAAAAGTCAAAATTCAATATTAATACAAAATTACAAAATCAAATAACTTTTAACGTTTAAGTCAAACATTTAAAGCTACAATAAAACTACACACTGACTTCAAAATTGAAATGTATTCTACAATAATTAATAAACTAACTACCACAAGTTAGGTTATATTATAAAAATACGAGTTACAATAAAAAAAATATGCAATTTTCCATTACTGTATACAACAATAATATATAATACATACATAAACATTAATAAATGCAAGTTAAACAATAAGAAAGTTATAGATAAAGTAATAAATACATATGATATGTGCAGACAAATTAAACAAACTAATGCAACAAAGAAAACAATATGTAAACAAACAGGCTTGAAAAATAGATTTATTCCTATCACAGCACGACGCATCTATCTAACAACTGATGTCTCTATTTCTATAAATTACAATCCAATTAAGATAACTTAGGAACAACACTGATTATATAGTATATTAATATAAATAACAAAAAAGGTAATTTACAATCCAACTAGGTCTGTGAGGTGGTTATGTTAACGAAAGTAGATTAAGGTGTAATATGGCAGGTGTATATTTAAAGCATGTCTTCTCGCAATTTTTATCTCAAATTCTACTAAATATATTATTTTTGGATACATCTAGAACAGATATTGTTTTTAGATTCACAAAAATTATATGATCAAATTGATGGAAATATGCGTTCTATATTTCTTTAGTAATGAATTAATAAAAAAATACATAATGATATGGCAGGGAGTCTGATATGTTTCAAGAACCGTGGGATTTCGAAATTTAATACATACTTATTAAAATAACAACGTAATTCTTCGTTACGTGCTCTGTCTTGTGAGACAGTTGCCCACCACCATTAAGGCCACTTGAGTTTTGTCGGCTTCCAGTTAAAAAAGGTTAAATTAATTCAAACCATACCAGTCCCGAAAATTGTTCAACCGTGATGTCCTACGTCGACCTGGACCACACTCACCTTTTATCTTTAATTTCATGATATTCTGCACCATTCTGTACATGCATTCTCCCATCACATGACCGAGGTGCTCCAGTTTTCTACGTAAAATTAATATTAAAATAATTCTCGTGAAAACTGTGACTAGGGGAAATTCTTAAGGTCTAATGTATTTCGTTTTATTTATCATATAGCGATAGTTCGAGAATCTTTTGATATTTTTAATACATCACGAACTATATTAAAGAAGTTCCTACGCTAACAAAACAAATTCATGAAAAATTCAATTATACATGTGCCAACGCGGTTTTTTTTTTGAAGGAATGAACACAAAGAAAACACCCAGAACTTACAGAAGGTCTAATCATTTGAACAATGGTAGGAAAATAACACTGAGAAAATGATAAAATTAAGAAGGAACAAATACGAGTTCACGTGCAATTAAGTTCAGTTATACTGTTGACATGTTAATCAATATTTTACATGAAGTCATTAGGCTTAAATCAACTTGTTTACTAATGACGACAGTGAATAATTTAATTTTGTTCTTAAAAGTACAATGAGAGTGTTCTCCAGATCCAATCCTGGAATTCTTGCCACTTCACCTGGACCTGGTTCGGTAAGAGCTCCACGGAATTATTCCGGATTGCGACTAATAAGGTCAAAGTAGCCCTGATGATCGCCAACATCTGAACCGGATAGGCACGACAAGAAGATTATCCGAAAGTTAGCGACAGCTTCCGTATTATTATACACAGGCCAACAAAAGATTAACAAACCGCTGTTTAACACATTAGGGTGTTTGGTTTAAACACATAAAATGTTCCAATAACACAGCTGGACCTATAAGTGCAATAAAAATACTTTATAGTTTCGAAAACAATGTTCTTTTTTATGAGTAACCTAGTTAACAACAGAACGTTGTTGATTCGCCACAGCAGGCAATACAAACACAAACAATATGATTATAATAATGGAAGCACAATAACTACTATATAATTACGCAAACGTAATAAACGCGTTTTTTTTAAATCTTGCGTCCAATGCACTCACTAAAAAACACTATAGACATACTCTCAAATACTGTACGAATGAAATTAATCATTATAAAAAAAACTAAAAGATCACCTAAAAACCCCAATGGTAGAAGGGTTGAGGGTGCAAATTGAACGTCCCGGCATCAATTCCTGGATAGGGTTTAAAAATGCTGATACTTCAAACCAAGAGTTACTGTTTCCATCCACAAGGTGGTCGTAACAAAATACAATAATAAAAATGCGATATTATAAATGAATACTTGAGTGCACACTTTTTGCCACATTACATTCGGCCTTCCACTAGCTAGCCCAGTCAGTTAGTAGGTAAAAATCGCCTTTAACTGTTTCGTAACATGAGCTGAAAAAGTGACAGCTAGGAGTCACACATAAATAAAATCACCTTCTGATGTTCATATTCGAATTCACACTAAAAAGCCATGATGATCGCCAACATCCGAACCGGATAGGCACGACAAAAAGATTATCCGAAGACAAGAAGATTATATTTGGAGAAAACAGCGACAAAATTATACGATTTGTTAAAAAATAAAAACAGTTTTCGATAATTTTTTTTCTCTTTAATTCTTTATTTACAACTGTAAAATGTTACAACAAACAAATGTGATGATTATGATAATGATGTAAATGACATGATAGGCATAAGAGGGGTAGGGCCCCCCCATTGGTGCCTCCCCAAGAATGAAATTTGTGTATCAAATTAGCAGGTCTCTACTCCAGCGTCTTTTAAGGCGTATAGGGGGATAAAAAATTAACGCTAAAAAATCTAGACAGAATACATTCAGAGAAATAGGAATATGCAGAAAGGTTTTAACGAGCTTTGACTTACTATAGACTACAGTATTTAACAGCATTTAAGAAAATGTTTCTTATTACTTACGAATTAGAGACAAACTTCAGAGCATAAACTTACCTGCAAAAGAAAACAAAAATATAATATTAATAATACAATAATGAACATTAACTGCTACCGGGATCATAATCAATCGGGGTAAAATGTATTTGTAAAGTTGGAGGATATATTTCAAAACAGTAATATGGAGTTAATTCGGGTAAACCAGAAGTTATAGCGGGATTATTAATAGTAATATAAAAGATAAATACATTTGTATTACTTTTATAAATATAGGTAATTATTTTTATTTTTAGAGTGAATAATAAATGGTTATGCAATTAGAACACGAAAATGATTAAAATAAACTGAATTCTTGATCTCATTACAATGTTTATATTTATATAAAAATATTCAATTCCTTTAAACTACATTTTATAATGTGGGTAGATTGTGAAATGTTATGAAAACTACAAATCAAGATCACCTATCATTTTCATAATTAACACACTGTCCTTTATAATTAACTGCCTTAAAAAGTAATCCACCAACAAATACACCTACAAACAAAACTGATAAAAAAATACGTCAACAACTAACAATTTGGTTAAAAAGAGATAATAATTATAAAACAATATTTAATTTACATTTTACATGCTAAAACACTTCACATACAATATTTTTGCTGTAATAATACACGATTATTTCTGTTCTACTTTGATTTATCTTACACACGAAAGCCTTCTTTCCAAGATCAACAGGAATTTTTAATAAAATTTGTTTTATCAACATTTACTCGCATCCAATCCACACAAACATAGATTGAAAAAGTATTACAAGGGGCATAATTTTCGACACCCGGATTTCAGCTAATTTTCAAACTTCATAATACTTTTAAGCCTAACATTGGTTTTAAGAAGGATGTTCTCCGTCTGTCTTTCTTACTGTGACTGTATAATTAAATGGTTCTGGAGCTAAAAACAGTGTTATTTTTTTAATTATTCAAGTAGCCTCCTTAATTACGATGCTTTACTCCGGTACAAACAGCAAAACTTAAAATTTTTCCGTGGGTCCTACAGATTTCTTCGCTTCTCACGACATACAGCCTATTGCCTTCTGTCTTACCAGCCCCTTCTTTGAGATAACTTGCTGACATAGCGTCTTTTATTCCTTCTATCCATGTTTTCAGAGAACAACTTTTCATCATCTATCAAGGATTAGGAACAGTGGGTTGTTCCACCATCCATCTCTTTTTGGATCTTTCCAAGCCTCACTTCCCTCTAAGTTTACATTCCCTCGCTAGTAAAGGAGTCTGTGTGCTAGCATGCGAAGTAACTGGTAACTGCGACTTTCTCTTATATATTCTTAATGTGTCATTCAGTGACTGAGCACTTTACTCAGCGCGTGTGGTTTCGGTATGTAATCTATCTAACCGGGTACTACCTTTGACTCCGTAAAAATCTCATAGCAGCATGGGGATACGAGATTCGTTCCTATTTTGTGAGACATGTTTCACTCCCATATGGCAACTTTTCCTTCTATTTGTTAGACTGAAAAGGAACTTTTTTGCGGTAATCTACTCGCTGCCATTATTTTAATATGAACATACTACACCACTGTTTATATAGTCTCTATTGCGTTCACTATGATATCCTGAGCCGATCTGTTGCCTTATGTCTTCACTTCTCACGTGTTCTATTTTGGTGACCCTGCACGACCTTAGCAACCTCTTCATTTAATCCTGTAGTTTATTTGTCAGCACTCAGCACGAAGAGTCGTAATAGACTCCATTACAAATGTTCCCACTAACGTTTTTACCCTCATCAATTTTACTAGACTAGATCAAAATCAATCGTTTCATTTATATAATATTTGAAGTCTCATTATAGTAATCAAAAATCTAATTTTCTCAAAATCGGGTCTAACGATTTTCATTAAACTTACCTCAATTACTGAGCTCATTAATCAGGTAAGGTTAGTACCCCTGGAAAAATTCATCGGAGCTCTGCTCTTGCTGGGTTGAAAATTAGATTGCCGGTACATACTGCCGCTTGGAGAGCATTTACTTTAGCATCCTGAAATTGTTATCGGTACTTCATTTAATAGGGTCTGTCTAAAGAATAATATCAATAACTTTTGTACAAAAAAAAAACGCTACCACTTTCCTTCTTGAATGATTCAGAATTATGTATTAAGAATGAAAGAAGAAACAGTAGGCCCTATTTTCAATAATTAAGAAACCAGGCAAGTCAAGTACAATTAGTTAAAAATTCAACCTATTCGAGATAAGGTAATAAAAGAATAATGGGCATTTAAAATGACCCAGTGTTTAAAATCAATTACATACAAGACGGTTTGTGGTAAATATATTAAGATTATTTATATAACTTCAGCGGTGTATTATCATTAATTTAATAACTCCATACGTTGACAATTGAAATCACTTGGACATTATAATTGTAGGTAGGCAAAACAAAATAATTATAATATATAGTTTACATACAGTTACTACAAGTAGATAGACTGTACCAGCCTACTACTACTACTACAAACAGAGTATTTAAAAATGAATGCATTATTTATTATAAATGTGTGCGTGTCGTCCATTCTCACGCAGCTCTCCCGATGTCCACACAAAAAATTAGTGACCAAGGTCGTACGTTACATTATAATAAAATTACATCAACACGGTCATTGTAGTTTGTTTTGACAGCATAAATAATTCTGCCACTTGTATTTTATTTTTCATCATATTTTAGGAATTTATTTATGTTCATTCATTCTATTTTCCATAACCAGTTCTTGACATATTTTTACAATGGTTCAGTTGTAATTTTTGCGTCATCGCACCTGGCTAGTAAAAATCCTCAAAAAAGTATAAAAGTAATAAGTTAAGTCGTACTTGTAATACAGGAAAAATATCTTCTCCGTTATCTGTCAACATTGCGGTTGCAGTGCGTTTATTCATGTTTAATACTATTACCTTATTACTATTATTAAGTATTACTTTATTACTATTATTATAATAAAAACAATGAGTCATATTCTAATAGTGAACGGTCCACACTGTTACAAAAAATTACAACTCAACTGGGGGGGGGGGGGGGGGGGCAAGGAATTAGGGGACCGTGGATCCCTATCTTACTCAATGTTAAAAAAAGGTACATGTTTCTCAAGAACCAATTGTGATAGAATCCTAATTTTTTATATTAAAGATCAGTTCCTTTTACACATTTTAAATTTACAACTTTTTGTTCTGTTACAAAATATAGTTTTGGTAATTTTTCAAAAAAAATTATTTTTGAGGTCAACATTTTTCAAAAAAAATTTTTTCTTCAAAACTATTACATATTTTTGAAAACTATACATTCAGTTGAAAATTAATAAGAATTTATATAATTCTTTTAAATAAATATTCATTATTTATTATGAAATTAATAAGAACTTCATGAAAATTAACAAGAACAAAACGAAAATGTTGTGCAGCAGCAAGAGTGGTTTAGAAGAGATGGGAAATTTAAAAGTAGGCAACGAAAACATACAGGAAGTTGGAGAAATCTGCTATCTAGGGAAAAATAACACAGGATGGTAGAAGCAAAAGTAACATCAAAAGTAAAATTACTCAAGCTAGAAAGCCTTTGAAATAAAAAACAGCTTACTGGTATAAACATTGACTTACAGATTAAGAAAATATTCTTAAAACACTATGTTTGTAGAATTATACGGGAGTGAAACGTGGGTGATAGGGGCTGTATAAAAGAAGAGGTTAGAAGCTTTTGAAATGTGGTGTTATAGGAAAATGTTAAAGATTAGATGGGTGGACAAAATAAGTAATTTAGAGGTTCTTAGGCGAACGGAAGAAAAAAGCAGTATATAGAAGCATCTTACCATAAGAAGCGATAGGCTAGTGGGGCATATCTTAAGACATTCAAGTATTGGTCTATCAATAATGGAGGGTAATATTGAGGGAGTGAATTGTAGGGGGAGGCAAAGGTTATAATATTTAAAGCAAATTACAAAAGATATAGGGTGTTACAGGTATGTAGATATGAAACGACTTGCGCAAGATATAACAGCTTGGACAACTGCATCAAACCAGTCAAGAGACTGATGACACAAAAACATTCAGTTGAAAGAGCATAACGACCTCTTAAACCCTCAAAAAATTTCATTGTTGTATCTTTTATGGGAGATGAGAAACGTGCACCTGAATATGAAAAAATAAAGTTTCGAGAAAAACGCATTTAAAGTTGTCCAATAAAATTAACTTTTTTACTAAACATACGATAACAAAATAAATCATAAAAACATTTCTTTACTACCTGCAAATCTGATAAATACACAATTTTAAAGCGGGGATTTAAAAACAGAAAAACGAAAAAGACACACAACAAAATAAACAATTTAAAAACAAGGTAACATTGACGCTCCGACTTATTCCGTTCAAATGTAATTAAACAATCCGCTTTATTAAAAAAAGTATCTTCTTTTCATACTCTAAACCAGGTTGTAAAGTAACTTTAATTCGTCCTTATAGTGAATGTAAAAAAAATCAGTTAAAATTCCTTAAAGTGAATTTGTAAAAGTTTCCTTTTAATTTTAACTGGAGTAATACAATAATTTAATACTCTATAACATTCAATAAGTTTCTTAGGATATTTCTTTTTCTTATAGTTTCAGATACTTCTTTTTCTTAAACTTCTTCAGTTTCAGATTATCTTTATGAGTATTAAATTAGAATCATGAATCGCAGAAGAAATTATTTTTATTTGCTCGGTGAAGATGGAGAATAAACTATTTTGTTCTTACCGGTGATATGCAAGTAGTATTACAATGACTTGCTATAATTTTATTTAGAACAATACGAAACTTAGGCGTCATACAGTATATTTTATGAATGACAATCTTTATAAGCTGACGACATTTTATTATAATTTAACATCTAACCGGAAGAATCAGTAAGCAGGCAGTATATTAAAACCAGTAGCAAGTAAATATAGTCTGCAAATACAGGCATGAAAATTCCTACAGAGTACTATATCAAACAATACAAAAAATAATAGATTAACAAAAAATTTCATTTAGGTGACATTGGTTAATATTATAGTCTACATCGTTCGGATCAATAAAATTACAACATCAACCGCCTTCGTGGCGTAATGGTCAGTGTGCCGAATTACAAAGCGGAAGGTCCCAGGTTCGGATCCCAGCTAGTCTAGAGGATTATTACACCTTCAAACCCATCGTAACATAACCTATAGTGTGTGTTGTTTAGGTCATCAGCCAAAAAGCTGGTTTGAACCTGTAGAGGTTTTACTAAGTAAAATGAGGAGTGAGGTGGTTTACCATTGCCTTCCTCACTGAATGGAAAAGTATGCTTATCAGCATGCCGAGCCCTCTGAAAAGCACATACTTTCCACTCTGCAAATGACACCTTCACTTCATTCACCACAGGGTCTGGCTGTATAATGAAATTCATTACTTTCAGAGTAGATAACTCTGATTAGTGTCTTTTACACTAAAGTAAATAAAAATATTTTCATGGAGTGAAAATGAACTAAAAAATAAATAAATATAAATACATCAGAGAATTTTGGAAAGATGGTCACCAGGTGTATCGTGTTGTTTAGGTCATCAGCCGTAAGGGTAAGCGCACAGTGAACGCTGGTCGCTGGTACTGGATTCACGGTGGCGAACGCGAGTAGTAGGAGCAAGTAACTACGCGACTAACCTTCATTCAGTAGTCGGTATTCAACAAGAGTTCCAGAAGCAGCAGAGATGATGAATTACTTCTTATGGAAAACGTTTCCACGAAATTATTATCATTTAAAGATAATACCGTTAGTGACATTAATAAGAACAGAAAATTGTTCGGCATAATCATCTTTTCCCGCAATTGAAAATAGATAGACAGGTTTTTCTAAATGCATGAGAATGACTCCGGAAACGTTTAATTTTATACTGCCTAAAGTAGAACTCGTTTTCAAAAACAATGGTACAACTTGCACTAGCAACCAATATTACCAGAAGAAAGACTTGTGATTACTTTGAAATACGTTTTTTGAACATTTTGACTACCCATATTCAATATAATAAAGCATTGTTTGGCCAGTGATCATCTTTTAAGTTATTTTTATAAACCTATGTTGTAATTAATTAACAAGATGTTATTATAGATGGGAGCTCACTTGATTGCTAGCGTAAGGAATTCGGGTGGCGGAGGATTGTTGTAAGATTCCCCTCCTCCTATAATCTAGTAGTAGTAATAATACCATTAGTACGCGCTCTTCTAAAATTATTACTCGCAAACCATTTCGAATAACTACTGTAGTACCAGGCCCCCTTGCACTTCATCCCACACTAGCAAACAAATCAGCTCCCAACTATATTTATGAATACGTATTATACGACGCCAAGTACACTAAGCACCCTGCTAGTAGGAAGCAGCAGGCAGGTTTATGCAAAACAAACCAGTGAGCTGATATGCGCAGATAACCAGTGCGCAGCTTTCTCCACCAGCGTTTACTGTGGTACGTCCGATTAAAATATAATGGTCTATTCCTACAAGCAGGCTCCCGCTTGTAAGCGACCAGCGTTCACACCGTAAGGGCGGTTTGAACCTCTAGAAGCTTTAATAAGTAAAACTAGGAGTGATGTGGTTTACCATTCTCTTCCTTACTGAGTGGAGAAGTATGCTTATCAGCATGACGGGGCCTCCGAAAACCATCTTCTTTTCACCCTGAAATGACAACCTCCACTTCGTTCACTACAGGATGTGGCTGCATAATGAAATTCATTACTCTCCGAAGAAATAAATCTTGACTACTGTCTTTTACACGTCTACTTCTTCTGTTCTTAAATGTTTCAGTCATATAATTGGCTGACTATGTGGTCAGAAAAAATTTTTTTTGTAGCCCCGGAACAAGCAGATAGAGTGTAAATAATTTATAACTCCACCTGCCTGTTATGGGCGTAGGTTTATCATAGTGTTACGTCCCAGGTTCGTGAAATAAAATTCAAAAGCTTTTATCGAAAATCCAACTAGTGTTTTGTTTTATTCAAGAAAAAAAAATCTTATCAGATCCAATGTTGAAATATTTAAAACAATTAAAAATTCTTAAAACAATTAAAATTCTTAAAAAAAATTAAAATTCTTTAAATTCAGTTGGAGTAATTATTAAATCTTCTAAAATACTTTCATCAAAATAAAGTTAAAAAAATTAATAAATTATTAATATTTTGTTTTCTGTTTTTTATAAAAATTGTATATCACCTATCCCTTTAAAAGTTTTAAAAGAGAGTGAGGACAACAATCCAATTTATTTAAATTAAGAAAATTGTCTTTTTCTTTTTTTTTTTTTGTACTCACATCTGACGTTGTGTAAATAAGATCATCTGGTGGTACATTGATGTTGATGCTGTAAGAGTGTTTATGTTTACATTGGAATGTCGTTACGTGCGTACTGTTCGTTATGTTTTGTTTTGTTTTGTGCGTACTGTTCGTTATGTTTTGTTTTGTTACGTGCGTACTGTTCGTTATGTTTTGTTTCCACTGTCTGTTATGCGTTAGGTGTTCGTATGTGTATCTCCTATTACAATCCTATTACAATCTTCCCCTCCCCCCGGAGAGTAAAGAGAAGCACACAGTACGTGTAAGCAAAATAAAGGGGGTGAGTGTTAAAATGAAAAAGAGAAGATGAGTATGTAGCAGTTGTCGGCTTGAGATGGTAATATACATTCATTTGGGGCCCCATTCAATAAAACATTCAAACAACATGCAAACAGCATTTTTTTTTTTTTTATTACAATCATCCCAAACTCGAGGATCGCTACAGACAGCACCTAAAAATAAATTATGTAATTTATGAGTATACTATTTAACTTTTTTAATATTAGAAATATGTTCTTTAGTGATATCTCCTCCTACAGTCTTACGAAGTAATGCTGTAACTGGAGTAGAGAAGCCGATGATATAAAAAGGTTCAGACCATCGATACGCCATTTTGGCACAAATATTTTTTGTTTTGAACTAACGGGGTGAGTTTTTAGCAGAACTTTATCTCCCACTGAAAATGGATTGGGATGGCGTGTAGCATTATATCGACGTGCCATATCATTATGTGATTTAACTAGTTTTCTTCTAATATCACACATCATATTACTAGAACGTATAGGATTTCTATGGAGGATATCTTGGATATTCCATGCTCTATCTAATGGAGTGTGAGCTGGAAAAGTATGCAATATGTCAAATGGGCATTTCCCATGAGCATTATGTTGAGCCATATTGAAAGCTAATTGAAACCAAAATAAAGATTTGTCCCAAGTTGCTTGAGTCTTTGCATGATACGCAATAAGGATAGACCTAAGATTTCGGTTTAAACGTTCTGCATGCGATGGTTGAGGGTGATAGGGTGAGAGGGTGGTTCGTTTTATGCCTAAATTGAAACAAAAGTTTTTAAACATTATGGAATTAAAATTTTTAGCATTATCTGTGACAATCAATCTTGGAATAGAATAACTTTGGAAAATACGTTTTAATTCATGTATAATAGAGGATGTATTAGTGTTTTTTAACGGGGCTAACCATGTGAATTTTGAGAAACTATCGACTACCACTAGAATATATTTATATCCTTGATTGGTTTTTGCTAGGCTACCGACGGTATCAATAAACAGTGTGTCAAATGGCGCTGTCGGAACTCTGGAACTGAGATTTCCCCATTTATAATTTATCCCAGGTTTGCTTCGTTGGCAGGTCGTACAAGCCTTGACTTTCAGAGGAATTTCTCGATATATAGCTGGCCAATAAAAATATCGTGTGATTTTGTGTATAGTTTTCTCAACACCTAAGTGTCCACCAATCTCCGAATCATGAAAATATTTAAATACTAAATCTTTTAAAGAGTCGGGAAGTACGATTTTGGTTGGATTATTATGTTTATTTTTTGAACATAGGACTCCTTTGGATAAACAAAATTTACTATTCCTTTGTTGTTTTTGTTGTAGGATAAAGGTATCCTGTTCCTGATGTAGTTTGATGTCTGTAAAAGATAGGGGGAATTGTGACAATAAACTATTAATATAAGTTATATCCTGCGGAATATCTTCGTTATTTAGATCATACATCCTCGATAATGCATCGGCAACATTATTATCTGAACCACGGATGTGATTAATTTTAAATTTAAAGACAGATATTCGGAGTAACCATCTAGCTAATCTACCTAACTGTTTTGGTTTGGAAAGAAGCCAGGCTAAGGCTTGATTATCAGTTTCTAAAAGAAATTCGCGATGTGTTAAATAGGTCCTGAAATGATCCGTTGCGAAAACAACTGCAAGACACTCTCTTTCATATGCTGAAAACTTTCGTTCTGCTTCTGTTAGTGTTTTAGAAGCATACGCTATAGGTTTCCTAGATCCTTCTTGTTCCTGAAGTAGGACAGCTCCTAGACCTGTATCAGACGCATCCGTCTGCAAAATGAAAGTTTTGGAAAAGTCTGGAATTGCTAATACCGGTGGATTAGCGATTGCCTGTTTAAGATCTTCAAACGCAAGTTTTTGAGCGTCGTGCCAGATAAACGGAGTGTTTTTGCGACGTAATTTATTTAGTGGTTCAATTCTATCAGCATAATTTTTGATAAATTTGGAAAAATAATTAACCATACCACAAAATCGATGTACTTGTTTTACTGTCATAGGCTGTGGGTACTGTAATATTTTTTGTGTCCTATTTGAGTCTATAGAGACTCCTTTGTACGACAATACATGTCCGAGAAACGGTATTTCATTTACAGCAAATGTCACTTTATCAGGATTAACTGTAATGCCAGCTTTCCGTAAAATTGACAATACTATTTTGATATGTTTAACATGCTCTGTAAAACTTTTTGAATATATTAATATATCATCCATATAATTAAATACAAATTTATATTTAATATTTTTGAATAATGTATTCATAAGGCGAGTTAAAACTTGCGCACCAGTCGACAAACCAAAAGGTAACCTTTCATATTCGTACAAACCATCTGGTGTACAAAATGCAGTAATTTGACGAGATTTTTCTGTCAATGGGATCTGATGGTACGCTTGTGCTAAATCTAACGTACTAAACCATCTTGCATTGGAAAACCATTGGAACGCATGATTTATATTCGGCAAAGGTTGTGCCTCTGAATCAATTATTAGGTTAACTTGACGATAATCTACAACTAGACGACTAGTTCCGTTTGGTTTCGGAATTAAAAATGCTGGGGAAGAATAGGGGGAAATACTTTCTCGAATTACCTTATCTTTTAATAATTTGTCAATTTGTTGTTTCATTTGAAACGTTTTTATCGGATTTAAAGGATAGGGTCTAGATTTAATAATTTCATTATTTTTAAGTACAATATCGTATTTCAATACATGAGTACAACCTAATTTAGTTGTAAGAACATCAGGAAATTCTTTACATAAATCATTAATTGTATTTTTAATATACTCACTTTGTTCCACGTTGTTAATTTGTTCTGGAGATAGGTCGGTTAAGTGAAATTGTTTACCTCTTGCCCAATCAAAAGTTATGAAAGATTTTGTTGGGTTAACTATTGCGCGGGTTGTTTGTAAAAAATTCATCCCGAGTATTATTCGGTGTTGTAATTTGGATAATATTTTAAAATTCACTTTCCATGATAATTTTTGAAGATTAACCTTAATCCAAATTTGTTTATTTATTTTTAAAGGAAATCGATCAGCTGTGAGACAAATTGTATTAATGTTTTCTTCCTCTATAATTGCCTTTTTATTTTTTAAAAATGTATACAGTTGTTGATTTATAATATTATGGGTGGAACCTGAATCGATAAGGGCATTAAATATGTTATTTTTAATTTTTATTGGTAATGTTTTTAAAGAATAATTACAATTTAACTTATTTTCTTTCAACTTTAAATATTTACTTGAATTATTTTTACAAATGCACATCATATGTTTATGGTCAGTACATTTGTAAACATTTAGTTTTTTGAAACATTATTATTTCCTTTTTGTTGTAAAAGTTTACAATTTCGTTTGATATGACCTAATTTATGGCAATAGAAACATTTTAAAGTGGTTGCAGACATTTGTGATCTAACGGTGTTGTAAGTTGTATCTTTTAATATATTTTGTTTACCTCGTGAAGGTACCATGCTATTTATCTCTTGTATTACGCTCGTATCACTTATTTTAGATACGCCGATGTCATTCAGAGTCCTAGCATAAACTCTCTCATAGACATAGGTATCTAGTTTATTGAAATCTTGTAAGTTACGAGGTTGGCCAATTATACCTATATGTGCGGCGTATACTTCATTTAAACCGGTTAAAATTATATTAATTAACTCACCTTCTGTTAGATCTAATCTTAATACCTCATGGTGTTCTAAAATTTCTTTTATGTATTCATTAAGTGTCTCTGTTTGCGACTGATTTCGGTACAACAATTTGAGTTTTAATATTTCTTTCATTTTTGGCGTTATTAATTTGTTGACTAAATCTCTATGAAATTGATCGAAATTATGATTATTTTTAATTGAATTCTCAAAGATTTGTTCAGTAAAGCCTGTCATAAATTGAGTTAACAATACTAAAGGTAAATCTACTGCATAGCGTTTCTGAATTTGTTTAATTATTTTGATATTTCGTACTAGTATATCAATATCACGTCCATCAGTTATAGTTAATTGCTTTAATTCATTTTCAATTGGATTTGCAATTTTCGTCCAATTGAAGTTTAACTCACGATTAAAATAGGCTGGATTATGATTACCTACTGCATTCGGTATTAATATATCAGGAGTTTCGTTTCTAAGAACAGGATTTTGCATTACTGGGGAATGTAAAATATTAATATGGTTAACACCAAAATTTTCTTGTTGATCAAGTAAGAAATCATTTCCTAAATGTGCGTTTTCAATATTTATGTTGTTTTGTTCTAAATTAGGCTCAATTTCGAAATTTTGTAACCTATTAAGTTTCCAAATATCAAATTCTCCCTTTAAATTTTGAAATCCTACAAGTTTATCTGGTTTATTAGTTAATATGAATGTTAATAATTTATTAAGCCTATCATCAAATGTTTCGGCATTATACTTTTCTACTTCAGTTAAATTTTCTAGGTTTCGTAACTTTACCAAATAGTTTTGACACTCCGTCAGTTGTTTGTCTATGTCAAACCTATGTAGCGTAGTTAAGTCAATTTGTCGTCCATTATTTAAGAGTTTTTGTAACCTTTGTCTTTTTTGTCTTACGTTTCCTGTTGTTGTACTTTTTCGTATTCGTAATTGGAAATTAACGTTTGTTTCGTCTAATTTAGTGGGGTCAAGAATTGGTGCTACTTGTCTATCCATGTTTCTACCTGTTTATTGTTTTCTGTAATGATGACTATTTAAATGTATGTAAACAATACCTTACCAGATAATTTCAATACACTTGCCAGATGTGAGATTGTTACGTTTTTTGAAATTGTTATTGATAATTGATTTTTATGAATTTTAGAAGATTTATTGATGTTATTTATTGAATTTTTGTTTTAGTTTTTATGATATTCTGATTTATATCCTGGTTTATCCTTGTCGTATCTTGGTTTATCCTTGTTTTTATCCTGGTTTATCCTTGTTTTGTCCTGGTTTATCCTTGTTTAATTTCCCGGTCGATGCACCATTTTTGTTACGTCCCAGGTTCGTGAAATAAAATTCAAAAGCTTTTATCGAAAATCCAACTAGTGTTTTGTTTTATTCAAGAAAAAAAAATCTTATCAGATCCAATGTTGAAATATTTAAAACAATTAAAAATTCTTAAAACAATTAAAATTCTTAAAAAAAATTAAAATTCTTTAAATTCAGTTGGAGTAATTATTAAATCTTCTAAAATACTTTCATCAAAATAAAGTTAAAAAAATTAATAAATTATTAATATTTTGTTTTCTGTTTTTTATAAAAATTGTATATCACCTATCCCTTTAAAAGTTTTAAAAGAGAGTGAGGACAACAATCCAATTTATTTAAATTAAGAAAATTGTCTTTTTCTTTTTTTTTTTTTGTACTCACATCTGACGTTGTGTAAATAAGATCATCTGGTGGTACATTGATGTTGATGCTGTAAGAGTGTTTATGTTTACATTGGAATGTCGTTACGTGCGTACTGTTCGTTATGTTTTGTTTTGTTTTGTGCGTACTGTTCGTTATGTTTTGTTTTGTTACGTGCGTACTGTTCGTTATGTTTTGTTTCCACTGTCTGTTATGCGTTAGGTGTTCGTATGTGTATCTCCTATTACAATCCTATTACAATAGGACCGCATTAAAATATTCGGAACTAAATGATTATACTGAAGTAGATTAATAATATGTACCTCTCCTCTCTAATAATTCTCTAGGTAACAACCCCTCCTCACATTTATTTAAATTTTTTTTAGTAAATAGTTAATTTGATAGTTTCAATAAATGCAAATATTACTACGATTAAAAGCAAGCATATTTTTAAAAAAATCAGCGTTTTAATTGAAATATAAACATAAAATTAAAATCTTGTAAAAAAAACCAGGTGTGTAACACTCACACAACTTTCTCTTGCCAATGCAAATAATGACCAATATAATCTAACATTACTAATAAAACATTATAAATAAATAAAAAACTAACCTCAAAAAACATAACCTTATTTTAATCATAAATGAATGATGCAAAATGAAAACCAACCATAGTTCGGCTTAATAATACGGAAAATCACTTTCTGACGCTAAACTAGGCTCTGTAGAGAAAAATCCTCTAAATAAAAGTTGTAGATCTTTTAATTTCCTATAAATTTGATTATATGCATTTTTGTCGTAAAATGGATACTATGGCCGAAATTTTTGAAAAATCATATTTTTCTACACATTTTCATGGAAAAAACAGAAAATCATTAATTACCGCTAAACTAAGAGTTATACAAAAAAAGTTTGAAATAAAAGTTTTGATTTTTAAATTGTCTACAACTTTTATTATACACACTTTTGCCCTAAAATGGGTATTAAGGCCGCAATCTTCAAAACCCGTTTTTTTCTACGAAAGAACAGCCTTTCCAAGAATTTCAGCAGACATGGCGCCTACCATATCTAGCAGAGCATAAAAAATGTAGTAAATAAGGCGATTTAAAAAAAAGTCGTACGAGCCATTTTTGAGAAAATCGCAAAAAGTGACAAATTACACGAATAAACTACTACTTCCGGTTGACTGATTTTGATGAAAATGTTCGTGTCGGGTCCTCTAGTGGTACCTAATAATATAAGTTCAAATTTCAACTTCGAACGATGTTTCGTGCTTGAGATATTTTGTTCACGCAAGCGCAAGCGCGAACACAAAACACACAGACCAATCGCTAAAACATGTTTTTGGGGTTCAGGGGGTTCTGAAAACGTGCAGATCCGATGAAAGCTCAAAAATCGACATGAAAACAATACTTTCCTTCTTATTAATTCATGCCGGCCGCATTAGCGTAGTTGGTAGCGTCCTCGCCTCTCATCATGCGGTCTTGGGTTCGAATCCCACTCAGGCACGGCATATTTTCATACGTTACAAAAATCATTTCATCCTTCACCGTCTGCATTAGCAGTAATTGCAAAACAGTCGGACGTTAAACAAAAAAAAAATCATATAGGTAAGTGAAAGTAAAAATATCGAATGGCTGTCAATTAATGGTGATTCAGATTGTTTATTTAATTACACGAAACGGAAGTACGTAACTCTTTAGAGCTAGTGACCAAGGACTGCAATATTACTGTAGTAGCCTACATGTCATACCCCTAACACCTCGATAGTTAAATAATTATTTTTATTGATAGATCAAAATATTTGTAATGAACATCATTGCTATTGCAAGTATAAAAAATATCATATAAAATGTTAAACACTTATAACAAGAGTATTAGTACATATTTTTATTTGATGCAATTACAGACGCCGGAATAATTCGTAGTATTCAGTAGCTAGTTGTATCTCAGAAGAAAAGAAAATTCTGAATTAAGGACAGATCAATATCTGGTTAGTTACTTGTTTCATTGGTTGGTTCATTTGAAGTTGTATCAACATCTTGGTTTTTAGTGACTACCGAGTTAAGAGCGAAAAATCGAACCCGGGACCCTCCACTTTGCAGCGTATCACGCTAACCAATGCCCATGGAGACGGTCGGTTCATTCATTACCTTTAACCAAGTAGAAATCGGAATGAAACTAAGATAACTAAAAAATAAGACTATTGAATACAATTTAGAATGAATTTTATTAAATATCCACAAAATTTATGAATACGGTACCCATATTAGAACTTATTTGGTAAATAAAAAACGGAAGAAACAAAGTGTTCCCGAAGAATCCTCTAGTACGAACAAAACAATGGATCAAAGTATTACACAGAGAAAATTATACAAGAATAAAAATTACTCAAAACTTTTCCGTATCAATAAAACAAAGTAAAAATTATCAAAAAGAGTGAGAAACTATTCGGTAAACGATTAGATAATTAAATAACCCGGAAACCCGAAGTTATACCAAATATACAAAACCTCGTAGCCTGACGGCTACTAAAAATAATTCAATTCACTGCAAACTGTTTTTCACGAAACGTGATCAAAGTTTCACTCTTTTCTTTTCAAATTAAAAACATGCAAATTAAAAATTAATAACCAATCAACCAATAAAAAAACACCAACAGTAATAAAAAAGAGCAATAACAATTAAATTGCAGTAAACACCAGTAATAATTAATGTGTAATATCAGATTCGTATACTAAATCCAATTGCACATTTTAAATTTAATTACAAATTAACTTTATTACTACCAATAAAAACATACATACAGAACAAACAAAAATTGTAAATTTTATTGTTTTATCCAGTTTATATTGAAGTATAATTTCATCACCTATACATAAAATGGTAATAAAAATCACAGTGCAATAACGTACATTATACAGTACGCAAATGAAAAAGTGTTTTCTACCAATCTAGCCTGACGATATTTAAAGAACTATAATTATAGTTTTTGGCCGTAATTCGTTTAATATATGTTTAATTTTATAATTTATTTAATACAAATTTTATTATGCTACATTCACAAAAAAAACTGTTATTGCTGCGATACAGAAGATTTTCACACGGGAATGACTTAAAATTTGGTTAACATGACAGCCACGTGATTATTATTCTATGATTTAAAGCCAACAGCAGGGCAGTCAACAAATAAAAAAGGACATAGCAAAGAAATAATGCAACGGTTAGTTTTGTTTGATGACAGAAATAAATCAAACAAATATTTTCAAAGTCGGAGTGGAAACAATGGATAATTTTATTCCGGGAACTTGGTGAAAAAACTGCATTTACAAAGAGAAAAGTGCGATCAAAAGTGTTCAATCACTTCAAGCCAACAACATGGTAATTAAAACATGGGAAACTTTGGTAAAGAAACAGTGCATCGATTAGTTTTGTTTGAACAAAATTACATGTTAACAGAAATCAATAAGATATTTTCGAAGTCGAAGTGGGTATAATCAATGATTTTCTTTTTGAAACCTATAGTGAAAAAATCTTTTACAAAGAGAAAAGTTTGATCAAAAATATGACAACCAGAATAAATAATAAATAAATATGCAGTAATAAAACTACAAAGAAAATGTTTTCATGTGCAATAATGGTGGATTATTTTAATAACAGAGATCGATTCATTATAATTAAAATAACATGACATCAACTCTGAACACTAAAACTATATTCAAATTAACAGCACAAAATTTAGTACAAGACTGATCAACAATTCAACAATGTAATCCTATTTATATAGGTTGCTAAGCTCTTATTCTATACGGAAGTGAGGCATGGACAACAACAAAAACCCAAGAGTGGAGAATCCAGACAGCAGAGATGAGATTTCTGCGAAGGACTAAGAGTTGTACACGCTTGGAAAGAATAAGGAATACGGAAATAAGGTCAGAATTGGGTATTTACAACTTGAACGAAAAGATAAAGGATTATCGCCAAAGTTGGAGACAGCACATGGCAAGAATAACAGATCACAGGATACCTGAAAAGGCGCACTGGTTTGCTCCAGAAAGTAAAAGGGATGTCGGTAGACCTAGGAAAAGATGAAGATAGATGATATAGTGTGTGAGTTCGGAACTGGCTGTGGCCTAATCCTTGGTTGAAAGAAGATGCTAAGCTGATCCAGAAGGTTTTAATCAGTTAACTAGAATGTTCCGGAACCTTCTAAACAACATAAAGATAACACAATACTACAAACAACATAAACATTAATTGTGTGAGTGTGTCTATACATAAAATATACATAATATAGTACAAAAATATCCATAATATACATAAAATAACAAGAAATAGGCCTACGTCATGGTCAAAATAAATAGTAATATTCTCCGGTGAATGATATACCATGATATTTTCAGGGACTTTTCCAAAAAAAAGTTGAAAATATTTTATTACAAAAACTATGATGTAGCTATGCTTCGTCGTTTCATTAGAGGAATTCCTCTAGGTTTGTTTTTACTGAAAATTACAACGAATACGTAAACATTATGGACCAAAATTGATTAAATATAATTTTTTTGTAATTTTAACTTAATAGTTCTGTACTATTTAACCTAAAACTTTTGATGTTTTACTTAACAATTTTCCATATCCATCAGTTTTTCATTATTTATTACCATCAGTGTATTTCATTTTGCTTACATAACCATGCTCATTCGCACGGTTTTTCTTCTTTAAATGAGAAACTTCTTTTCAGATTATATTTCAAGGAATTGTCAATAACAGATTTTCAAAACAACGTATCTGTATACATTAGGAAAGGTATTAGTAATTTAGGGCAATAATAATTTTGAGAAAGTCAGTTTAATTCATATTTATACAAAACGAAAACAAGACCAATAGTGGATATTATTTATGATTATAAACGATTCAGAGATAATTCACATGTAATATAAACTTTGCCCAAAACAGACAGGTGGAGTGTTAAGTTTTTGGATTCAATTTGTTAGTTTCAGGGCTACAAAAAATAGGTATTTCTTATCACATGGTCAGCCAATTAAATGACAATCATTTAAGAAACAGAAGAGGTAGAGGTGTAAAAGACACTGAGTTACCTTCCCTGAAAGTAATAAATTTTACAATACAGCCAGACCCTGTGGTGAATAAAGTGAAGGTGTCATTTATAGGGTGGAAAAAATGTGCTTATTAAAGGGCCTGGCTGATAAGCATACTTTTTAACTCAGTGAGGAAGGCAATAGTAAACCACCCCACTCTACTAAACCATCCCCCGTTTTACTTAGTAAAACCTATACAGGTTCATACCAACTTTCGGCTGATGACCTGAACAACACAACATAATGTAAACACAATTACTTGGATAATATACTACCTAATAATAATAATAATTATATAATAATAATAATTATAAAATAATAATAATAATAATTATATAATAATAATAATAATTATAAAATAATAATAATAATAGATAAGATAATATAATAAATTTCTTGGAAAAACTATAGGCTCGACTGTTCGTTTTTAAACGTATTATTATTGATTTATCAAACTTTTCTTTCATTACTATACCGACATTTAAGTATTAAAAATAATTGAAAAGTTAAAAAATGGGACAACAAACTTTTATTAGATACATTTCCACATGGATAATATTGATCATTAATGGATGGTATTATAAAATGAAGAAACTTGACAAACTCTCATCACTGAAAGTCTGTTCATGAACAAAAATATAACAAAACACAATGTCTCCGTTATTTTATACTTTAATGACACCATAACTCGAGTAATAGTTCAAGTTATTAATTTTAATGCTGCACATTTTCAAAGGAAATAAAAAAAAAGTAATATTGAAACCAATTACAGAATCAGTTTGAAATCTAACTCAAACTAATCGATTTCTACTTCATAAAAATGGAAAACATAAATTTAATTGACCAACATTTTTATTAGCAAATTAACAAATAGGTTAACAATATAAACCCGATTAATCAATGTAAAAGTACCTACCTAACATTTCTATAAAATAAAACTGAAGTATAGTACAATGAACATCGTTTGAAATACAGTAATCCCTTGGTATCCGCGGTTTTAGCATCCGCGGATTTCGGTTATCCGCGGACTTTGTCCGTAGGCCTAAAACCTTAAAATACTTATGTAATCGCACCTTGTGTACACCGTACTTGGTGGGAGGTGGGGAAGGCATACAATTCCGAACACATGTGTCACCCTACATGTTTGAATAAAGTTTTGGCGTTCGTATAATGTTCAGTCACGCACTAGTATGGCGTCGGCCGCCAATACGTACGCCCAGACGCGATACTGTGATTTCTCCGTAAGTTTTCCTCCATGTATCAGGCTAACTTCTTCGTACGTACGTACGTACAGTTCTTTGTTTGTTTGACAATCCCAAAACAAAACCAAGCATTTCTTCACAAACCATCAACGAAATCCTTAGCATGGCAACGCAGTTTACTGATTACATGTTGGAGACGGATACCGTCATGGAAAGGGCCCTTCAATTCAAAAGAGGACTCCAGGAGCTGGTGATACCTTACGAAGAAGTTTACAAGGAGAAGAAGAAGTCCACATATGAAGAAGTAATGTCCACATGGAGTTTGAAAAGAAGAAGAAGCAAAGAGCCATAACTAACTATTTTAAAGCAACTTAAATGTTTAATACATACAGTAGGCTACTGTATTTATTAAATATTCATAGATTATAATAATGGTAATATGTAGCTAAAACTATTAAACACTTAAAACGACTACAGGACTTTTCCTTCAGAACCTAACCCCATCTTTCGTTTATGTAAGGTATCATTATCTGCCGTTTTACGAACCGCGGTAACCCTCCGGAACATAACCCCTGCGGATACCGAGGGATTATTGTAGAACCTTACTTAATTTTAATCATGTGTATAAAATTCTATGTACTATGTAACCTCTGTTATACGTCAGTGTCGGGACCGTGACCCTGACGGATAACCGAATAGACGGACAACAGAACATTCACAATTCTCATAAACAGTATGTAGTCTAATTTCACTGGTGGTCATCAGGAGGAAAATGAAGAAAAAACCGTTCACAAGTGGATGATACACGTTTATATTTTGTACAACTGAACTACAGAAACATGGTTCAGAACCGCAAATTGTTATTTAATAGAAACTTATACTTTAGAAACGCTAGGTCTTAAGACGTTCTAGGTTTATACTTTAAAATAATGTGTCAACTCCTGGTTCTTTGAGGCTCGATCATGAGTGTACAGCAATGTTCCACGAAACCTGCGCTTTACAAAATAGGTAATGTATTATAATGTAATAAACTTCTTTTAGGGTGGTGACACTGACGGATAACAGAAGTGACGGTTGATCGAGGTTTTACTGTACTTCTAGAACGTCTAGTCAGCGAACGGGATAACTAAAACCTCCCAACTTATCTTTTAGGATTACTAGAATCGTCGAACAAACGATTAACTTCTATAAAAACCTCTACTAATAGGACAAAATGAAAAAATCTGGTGTGATACACACACACAACTTTCTCTTGCCAATCTAAATAATTAACAATATAACCTAACATTAGTCATAAAACATTACAAATAAACAAAAAACTAACCCCAATAAACATAACCTAATTAATCATGGGTGTGTCAGCGGATGGCGACATTAAGTGGCAAACCTTATTGTTTGGTGGCCCTGAAAAGGGCCGTTTGAGCGGTGGTCGTCTTGGAGAGGCGTCGGTCGTAGTCGTCGTGGCGGTCGGAGGCTGGGCGACACGGCGTGTCGTCGTCCAGCGGAGACGTCATCTTCTTCCTTCGCAGTAGTGCGTCGATGGCTGCTTCGTCGGGTCCGGTGGGCGTAATGCTCGGTCGAGGGACCGCTGTGGGCATCGCTCGCGTCAGCGGGCGATGACGGTCCGGTCGACGGCTTACGGTGACGGGTCGGCGAGCGGAAGAATCTTAATAAAACTTAAAACTTAAGTTACATACTACTACCGGACCCGACACGAACATTTTTATCAAAATCGGTCAACCGGAAGTAGTAGTTTATTCGTGTCATTCTTTACTTTTTTGCGATTTTCTCAAAAACGGGTCCTACGATTTTTTTAAAAAATCGCCTGGTTTACTAAATTTTTTATGTTCTACAAGATAGGGTAGGCGCCATGTTTGCTGAAATTCTTGGTGATGCTGTTTTCACGTAAAAAAATTATTTTTTTAAGATTGCGGCTTTAATATGCATTTTAGCCCAAAAATTTATATAATAAAAGTTGTAGAGAATTTAAAATCCTACAACTTTTATTTTAAATATTTTTTTGTATAACGCTTAGTTTAGCGGTAATTAGCAATTTTCTGTTTTTTCTCACGAAAATGTGAAAAATAAATTTTTTAAAGATTTCGGCCTTAGTATGCATTTTACGACAAAAGTGTATATAATCAAATTTATAGGAAATTAAAAGATCTACAACTTTTAAATAAAGCATTTTTCTCTACAGGGCCTACTTTAGCGTGAAAGTGATTTTCCGTATTTTTAAGCCAAACTGAGGTTGATTTTCATTTTGCGTCTTTCACTCATGATTAAAATAAGGTTTTGTTTTTGAGGTTAGTTTTTTGTTTATTTCTAATGTTTTATTACTAATGTTAGGTTATATTGTGTATTATTTGCATTGGCAAGAGAAAGTTGTGTGAGTGTTTCACACTAAATTTTTCATATATATCTTCAATAAAATTTTATAAAACTGTAGGTGAAAAGGTAGTAAGTTGTATTTATTAGTACCAACCAAGTTGAGCTACATTAGTTTAAATGTAGTATTTACGGGCAACGACAGTGATATTTCAGTTAATGTGGTGGTAATATAAAAATCGACCACAATGTATGAACATTATGCTAATAACCACTAATATTTGATGTTGCCGTTAAACAGACACGAAGAAAGTGTACACGTTAGTAGTAAAAATAAAACAATACTCATAAATTCATTAGAACAAGTTAAAAGTTAGTGCAGTGTTTGAAATAGGAATAAAAACTTATTATCATGATCAAACGAACAAAACATGTTAACGGTAATAACTAATAACATGTTAAATAACTTCACTTAAGTGTTTCATTCATAACTGTCTCTGATAATAACAATTCTCATCGTAAATAGCCGATTTATTAGCGGGTTCGTGTTATAAATTGCAGAAGTCGTTTATTTAACAAACTTTTGATAATTGAATTACGGTTTTACATACGCTAAACAAGATACGAAGAAACGGAGGGAAATGACGACGCGGTCATATTACGTCTACAACTTAAGTTTAACTTGTCAATAGCATAAAAATCTGCGGTCATGAACTTCGTTTATGTGGCTCACATTGCCTAATATTTTATCAAACGCAACACTACAGTAATGATTTCAACTCGAGTACTAACATGATAAGAAAAAATAATTAAATGAAACAAAAAATAAATAAATAAAAACCCAAGGTAGTAAAGTTGAATAAATAATGTCATAAAAATTAAGAAATAAAAGATTAATGTGAAAATGAAGGAGGAAAACGAAAAAGTAAAATAAACGTTAATGCTTTATTTGTAAGAAGACTCGTCAACAAGCCTACTTCAGTAAGTAAGAAATTAATAATTATAATAAAATAATTACAAAAAGAACATATTATAAGAGGCTGGTTACATAAAAAAATATCAGAGATAACAGAGAGTTCTCACAATTAATTACATAATTATTACAGGTATTCACTGAACATTCGGTTATCCTTCCATTGAAATGAATAAAATAAAGTCGACCGTTCGTATCAGACTTAAAATTCAGCAAAAAGTTTAAGTTTCTTTTATATTGCATTAAAGTACAGAAAAAACTTTTGTTTTTATTATTATTTTAGTTTCATTAAAATAAAGAGGAAACGGAAAGCAAACAAAATTTTAGCGCCATTCTATATCCGTTCATGACGTTCTGAACCATTGATATTTATATAACACTTGGCATTCAGATTTTCCTTTATATTTAAAATTTATTTTTGAAAAATAGCTTGCATTTCAATTCTATGCTCATCTTTAGTAATAATTAATGCTAAAAGTTGTAGTTTTTAGCCGTTTACCAAAAGTTCGATATTTTTGTATTTAAGGAACATTTTCTCAAAACTACCAAATCAATCCACTTAAAATTATTACACATGATTTACCTAGCCACTCTACACAACCACAAGTTTTTTGAGTCACTTCAGTCAACTACAAAATATTAAAGTGCCTCAAATTCCAGGTTCCAAATAGTAACAAAAAAATTTTTTTTGATAAAAAATACATAATTTTTCGTAGTAAAAACTCATGGTTTTTGTGCAAAGGTACTGGTTGTGCAAAGGAAACTGGGTTAAAATTTGAAGTAAAAAGGTTCATTAGTTTTTGAGAAAATGTTTAAATTACGTAAAAATGGTGCAAGATAGAAATTCCGTCTCTCCTAAAAATTACGATAATCATACTTTTAAGTTACTCCTTTCATTTTCTTACTCAATTTCTTATTTTGGAGCTGAATTTTCTTTCTTTACATTTTTTCTTTAATAATTCTAAAAATGCTTTACTTTTTTCATCGCCCTACTCCCGTATTATGAATTTCTTAGGTATTTCCTCTGGAAACCCCTTATGTTCTTCGAATGTTTTTCTGGATTTATTTCTACATTCTATTAAATCTGCATTGTGTCATTAATTATTTTTTTGTTTCTTCGAATCATCTTCGTTTGTTTTAACACTTTCAACTTTTCAAATATTAGTTTTGTACGTCTTTCTTGGTTCATCCCTATCAGATATTCCTAGAATCTAATTTTTCTCTTTTTTATTTCATCTGATATTTATGGATTTATTTGTATCCCTTTATTTGGACGATTCCATGGCCAATATTTTCCATCTTAATAATAATTTGTACTCAATCTGCTAGTTCCAGGGCTACAAAAAAAATAGTTATGTTTCTTATCACATGGTTACCCAATTATTTGACTGAAGCATTTGAGAACGGAAGAAGTTGAGGTGTGAAAGACACTTTTCAAGAGTTATTCCACTGAGAGTAATGAATTTCATCTTACATCTGTACGTTTTTTTTATATCTGTAAGATGAAATTGATTAGCCAGACCTTTTGGTAAATGAAGGGAATTTGTCATTTAGGGTGGAAAGTATCCGGTTTTCGGAACAATTTTCGGAGGGCCTGCTGTAAGTAATGCTGTAGTAAAGCATGCTGATGAACATACCTTTCCACTCTGTGAGGAAGGCAATTGTAAACCACCACAATCCTCGTTTTACTAAGTAAAGCTTCTAGATGCTCAAACCAGCCTTTCAGCTTATGACCTTAACAACACAATCACTCGACCCAATATCCTCCTTGAAATTCTTCTATATGCTTTTTAACTCTTTTTTTCTTACACCTTTGATGTTATAGTTAAATATTTCTGTCGCGTGTAACGCTTCTAGTAACTGTTTTACAGAGCCTGAGTTTTGTGTACTATGAAAGACATTTTGTATTGCAGTGTTCATGGTGTATTTAATTTTTGTTTTTAGTTTACACCTGTTTAATAAAGTAAAGTAGCCTAATCATCTTTCAATTGGAAAGAAACACAAAAATACAAAGTTTTTAAAACCGTTTTTGAGAAAATAACAAAAAAGTTAAAAATTACATGATTAAACTACTACTTCCGGTTGACCGATTTTGATGAAAATGTTCGTGACGGGTCCTCTAGTAGTATCTAACTTAAGTTTATAGTTTCAACTTCGTACGATGTTCCGTTCTTGAGATATTTTGTTCACACACACACACATACAGACCAATCGATAAAAACATGTTTTTTGGGTTCAGTGGGTCTGAAAACGTGTATATCCGGTGAAAACTCGATTTCAAAAAATCGACATGAAACTAATACTTTTCTTCCTGTATATTCATACAGGCAAGAGGATTCATACAGGCAAGAGGAAGTAAAAAACAATCAGTAAAATGGAAGAAGAGATTTAGAATATACCTACACCAAACAACAGCGTACTTTACGTTCAAAAATACTATTCCTACATGTTCGAATACTTTCGATATTATGGAATGCCAATCCCGTTACACCACGACGTTATATGTAGTAGTCACATGAAGGCGTAGGTGACAACAGTCAAGATAACAGATATCAAAGTAACAGGTGTTTCAAAAAGCATGCAACCGTAACATTAAGAATGTAGAAGAAGTAATGCACAGCAAAATTTCATGTCTTCTTACATGTCAGTTGGCAACATTGTATTTAAGCTGTAATAATTGAAATGTCATAATTGTACACCAGTGCTATTCCAGAATACATTCGTCTGTATTATATCAAAGAATTCATTTTATAAATACAAACGTATTGTGACAATATCAAAAAGGAAAGAGTGTTCGAGAATTTCCGGAAGGACAGAGACTTTAAAAATTTAAACATAAATAATAGAGTAATAATAGGTTTGCAAGAAATAGTTATCAACGGTTTTTATAGTAAAGATAGGCCTGGCTATAGTTGTACAGGTACTGTGAAAGAGGGGATACCTATTTAGATAATTGGCCTTTTTGTAACACCTTCTATTCAATCCTAATTTGTTTACAGTTGTTTACTTTACAGTTTACAGATTTATTCAGAAGCCAACAGAACGATTTTGTATTTTATTATATCGAAACTCTCTGAATTTCTCGAAATCTCCGTTGATACACCTATATAAGCGAGACGAGTTATTCAGCGATTTTAGTTTACGTTTTGTCTGTGATAGAGTGAGCGAATTCTACAGTGCGTACCACATTAAAAAAACGTACATTAGAAAATTTCAACGTTACTGTGAATTACTGCGTATTGTTAAACGTTATGTTTGTATCTTTTGTAAGTAGTATTTTGTAAATTGGTTAAGTATTTATTTTTATTAGTTTGTTATTCATTATAAGTAATTTAATTATAATTCACTTTTAGATTTTAGTCACTTTATTTTGTATAATTTTTTTAGTTGTAATAAATACTTGTAATTCTGAACTTTAGTGTATTAATTATTCAATTTACCCAGATCCCGAAACGGACCTAAGAGATAAGTGTCACAGTATGTTTATTCTTGACACATAATTCGCTTATTAATCTTACAAACGAGTAAAATAATGAGTTTCAGTACTATTACCCAATTCTACTGTACCGAATAAGTCGACAGTCTTGCGGTTGTTAAGAAAACCCGGTCCACAAAAAAAATTAATATTTTTTTAAAATCTGTTTTTTAAATTCTACTGGATTTCCTGAATAAGCTGGTTTGTGTAATAAGTAACCTTTTGACAAGATTTTATATTTTTTATTAATTTTTTTTATAATTGACACAAGGAATTTTTATAACTGTTTTTCAGGGACCTGTCAAAACTTTTAGTTAGATAACTTTTGATCCTCTGTTAAGAAAATTATATTTTTTTTACAATAAAAATGTAATTTTTGATACATACTGTATGCAGTCCTGTTATTTGTCTTGGTTTCTTATTTATCTTACAGTAGATTTTTTCCTTACGAGTGAGATTATTGTTTATTTGTTTTCTTCGTTTTCCGAAAATATAGTTTTTTCATACAGAAGAAACATTTTCTCAAAAACGGTTACAGATATTGACTTGAGATTTTAAGGGTAGGTACATTTATTGGTTAGGAATACATATTTTGACATGACAGTTTAACAAAAATAAGTAGCTCTAACAGATTTTATAGTAGCAAATCGGTTAATTTTTGGAAATTATTGACATTACCAAAGAATTTTTTTCGGATAAACTAAAAATTAATTTGAGAAACCCAAATGAAAGATAAAGAAGTATAGGAAAGATACTTTTAAATAAATTTTGTGAGACTGGAAGAATACAAAATCACAAAAGCCTCTTTCGGCGTCGTGTAATAGGACCTTTTCTTTTGGCAATTCAGTGGATGATGTGTTTTATCGCGACTTAATCAATCAGATAAATTGCAATGTTAGATTTACATGAACGAGAATGTTGATTTCAGCAAGATAACGCCACTTGCCATACTGCCGATGATACGCTGGACATGTTACAGTATTTTTTTGACCATTTTTTAAGAAGACTTTTTCTGGTAGGGTATTCAAAAAGTGCCGTTTTTAAAAACAGTTCTCATACACTTGATGAATTGAAGGTGAACAACGAAAGTGAGATTTTTAACATTGAAGAGCAAACATTACGAGGAGAGGCTACAATAGTTACGAAACGTGTACGAACCTGCATTCGGGTCACAGGAAATCATTTTCAACATCTATTATACAATTATTAATGGTAAGTTTCATTGTAATTTGAATACTGTTGCATAAAATTATAATAAATATTTTATTAATTAAATAATTTTGTACTCCATTCATGTCATATAAAAATGAGTTGCGTCCTTTTTCTATACTAATTATAAAGACAAAGAAAGCTTGTTTTTTGTGCAGGCTAATTTCCAAAACTACAGAACGGATTTTCATGAAATTTTGAAATCATATTCATATTTATATTCACAGCAATAATTTCTTTTTAAATTTCCAAAAATGATAACCTCAAGGGCCCTAATGGAGATTTTCATAAATATGTATGCGTGTGTACATGTGAGTAGGTATTGCTGTTGAAGTTGAAGAAGGGATTTGATGATGTCGGGACAGTACGCGGGGGAAATTATCAAAACGTCGTGTGTGTGTGTGTAAACTAATTTTTAAATTACAGTATCTACATTACGTAGTTGAAAGAGTAGAATAGCGAGAGACGTACGCGGGGGAATTTACAAAAACGTTTTATGTGTGGGTGTGTGTACGTTGGACAGTAGATCTAGCACCAACACAATATTTTTTTAACATATTGTTTTTTTAAATTGATTACACCATTTTCGCGTGCGAAGCCGCGACAAGGCATCCTAATATAGTACATATTAACACCAGTTACTTAATGAAGATAGAGGAGACGTTAAAAACCCTGAAACACGAACTTGTAAATGAAAAGTAAAAACTACAATACACTATGAATGAACCACTTTTATGAAGCATTGGTAACCAGCTTATCTGCAACCCGGAGGAACCCGAGTTCCCCAATACAGTCCGCAAATGTTTTACAATCACTCAACGTCAGTGTTCAATAACTAACATAGGCTTCTACTCCGGTTTATCCAAAATATTACGGCAAGCCGATTTTGGATCACCGAAAAATTTGTATACAAAATAAAATATGTTAATGTGGTTACAAATAGTACGTAATACTACGAGTATATTGTATTACGTACTATTTTATTACGTAATTGTTGTATTACAACAATTATAACACAACAATTATAACAATTATTGTAACTATACAATAACAATTTTAATTTACAATGACAATACAATAACAATTATTGTATCTATACTAATATAATAAAGAAGAAACGTCAGTTTGTTTGTTTGTCGTGAGGTAATCTCAGAAACTACTGAACTGATTTTAAAAAATCTTTCATTGTTCCATAGCTTAGAGCTTCCTGATCAATATAGGCTATTTTAACTTAAGCAACTTTAAGTAACTTTAATTAAGTGAGTTAAGCAACTTAAACTGTGACGATGTCGCATGTTTTAGTTTATCGGGTGCATAGCACTTTTATTTTTTTATAGTCCTCTGGATGGTGTATTTTTTGGGCTAGAAGCACGATTTAACTTTCATATTTCATAGAAAAACGTGAAGTAACATTCGATTCCAAAAACATTAAAAATTCGATTATATTCAAAATTTTTATTTTTGTACTGTATTTCATATATTTGTTTTCATTCGGCAGGTAGTGAATGAGTCATATATTTCCAATTACTTTGCATACCGCACCCACGTATTAATGTCTCTTATTTCAGCCACATATCAACTGTCTCTTTCTTTTCCATCGGTATTCTTCTATGCATTCTATTCAATTCCGTTAAATCGCAGGGACAAACATTTTAAACGGTGGGGATCGATTTGAGACAAGAGTGCTTCCTTCACTCATGGACAACTTTATATTGGACTTTCTAGAGCTGGAAGTGCAGAAGAACAATTAATTTTGCTGCCACAGGGCAACGAAACCACAAATATTCTATATAGAGAGGTTTTAAAATGATTTAATGAGGCCTACATTAGCTGCTGTGAAGCAAAAAGCGAGCGGGGTTGCTAGTAAGTCATAAAAAAGAACAACTTTATAACACTAAAAACAGTACAGTTCTCATTTACATTTTACTATTTCAGTTCACATTATTTTCAATGTACTGTTGTATTTATTGGTAATGGGAGTTGGAACAACATGACTTACATCGTTAATCAGTGCCTTAAAAAAAACATAATTCCAGGGCCAAAATCCAAGAAAATTGCAGCCGTTGATTGTCGATTGCATCTTACCACAAAACTAACGAAAAATAGAGTAAATTTATAGCAATAACAAAAATAGTTTTTTTCAACTACACCTACATATAATTTTTTTCTGGATTTTAAAAGGAAACGTCATGTTTTTGTAATCGGAAACTTTAAATTTTTGACAAACACCCACTTAGTTCTCTGCATGCATTAAAAGGTAACGCTTTTCGTTTGTATATCTGACTGGCGACCGGTTTCTTAACTGGAATAACTTAACTATATGTCTGTACGTTTTAGCCTTAAATGAAATATCTAATTTAAAATAATCTAAAATGTACAGAGAAAAAATACGAATATCGTAAAAACTATACTCAAACAAGCAAACCACTCACGTTGTATATTAATGAACAAACAAGATATCATTGTGTAAACTGATTTTTTGGACTCAAAGAGCTTTTAAAATCATTTGGCAGTGAAATGTTAACATTAAAACCTAATTTGGGACAAAACTTCCTCTAAACATCAGGAGCGCGTGAAAAATATACGCATACAACAAACTGTATTAAGAATAGGATTTGTGTACAGAAAAAGAAAAGATTAGAACAATGTTTTTTTAGCAAGATATATTGTTATTTGTATACTTTCCTTCACAAATGTAAGACTGAAAAGTTAATGTTTACAAAAGAAGAAAAAACCGGAATAAAATATTAATTTAAGAAATCGATATAAGGTTATGTAGTTTTCTACATTCCCAAGACACAGTACCAGGCGGATCAAAAATATCAATCAAAACTTAATTTATAATCTATTTAACTGACCTTACACTGTTAGTATTTATCAAACTAAAGTACAATACTTGTACTACTCCGTTATTTATTTACAATGTCTGTAAAACATTTTATTACGTAAATTACTAGATACCTAACAAATTCAACTTTAATGATTCTGTAATAGCTGGTATTGCAGTATAAAATCCTTTCAACCTTTCTGTGCATAAACTACAACATAAAAACAAAGCATTTCTGCTTTCTGTAAAATCAATTCTAATATTATCTTTTAATTTACCGCTTAATACTCCTAAATTTTACTCGTGTCAGTTAATCTATCATTATATTTATTTATTTATTCATACAATATTGACACAAACTTTTTCAATTTAACAGTATACATAACATAATACAACATTAATTAATGCTGTATCATAGGCAACCAGTTGAAGCGAGGTTTGGGCTCTGGCAGCCGAGTTCATTCAGCCATTACACGTCATAACCATTATTTTTTACTAATAATGTTGTTGTTTAGGTCAACAGCCAAAAGGTTGGTTTGAACATCAAGAGGTTTTACTAAGTAAAAACAAGGAATGAGGTGGTTTACTATTGCCTTCCTCGCTTAGTTGAAAGAGCATGCTTATCAGCATGCCAGGCCCTCCAAAAAGCACCCACTTTCCACCCTACAAATGACACATTAACTTCACCACAGGGTCTGGCTGTATAGTTAAATTTATTACTCTCAGAGGAAATAACTCTGACTAGTGTCTTTTACACCTCTACCTCTTATTTTCTTAAATAGATGTCATAATTGGCTGACTATGTGATAAGAAACAAAACTATTTTTTGTAGTCCTGGAACCAACAGATCGAGTGCAATTAAGTTAACACTCCACCTGCCAGTTATGGGCATAATAATAATATATGAAACCAAATGAAGTAAAAGGCAAAGGATGAAAAGAAACCAAAAAATGTAGAGTTTTAAATTCTCTACAACATTTTTTGCTTAAATGCATATTAAAGCCGCAATCTTAAAAAAACATTTTTTTACGAGAAAACAACCTCCCCAAGAATTTTAGCAGACATGGCGCCTACCCTATCTTGTAGAGCATAAAAAATATGGTAAATGAGGCGATTTTTAAAAAATCGTATAAGTCGTTTTTGAGAAAATCGCAAAAAAGTGAAAAATTACACAAATAAACTACTACTTCTGGTTGACCGATTTTGACGAAAATATTTGTGTCGGGTCCTCTAGTAGCATCTAACATAAGTTTCAGGTTCGTACGACGTACCGTTCTTGAGATATTCTGTTCACACACGCGCGCGCACACAAACACACACAAATCGCTAAAAACATGTTTTTGGGGTTCAGGGGGTCTGAAAACGTGTAGATCCGGTGAAAACTCGATTTCAAAAAATCGACATGAAAACAAAACTTTCCTTCCTATATAGGCTATTCATATACGCAAGAGAGAAAGTAAAAAATAGGGGTTGGTGTAAATAAAAAAATTTTAACGATGACGTTCTTTTTATTTTTAAGGTCAAAATATAGGAAAAAGTGAAATAAATAAATAATAACAAACGTAGAATATAATAATTTTTAGGCGATAAAGAATTCATAATAATTGTTTTGTTAATACCTTAATTAAAAAAGTTAACAACCTAGCTGATTGGTCTCCCATTAATCCGTTATTTTCATTATCCTCAAACAGAAAAAAATCCATAGAATACATTAATTTACTGGAAAGAATTAACGAAATTAAAAAATATATATATTACTGTAATTTTCAATTTTGGTTCTTTACATACAATTTTACTGAATGTACTTCACACCTGTAACATAGGGATCTGTATAAGTAAACCATATAAAAACTACTCGTTCAACAATTAACTTAGTTTATTTCAATTCGCAACAAAAAAAAAAGGTTATTAGCGAATACTTTGGATTAAGGAACGGTGTGTTTAGAGATTTCATAATTTTCCATACTCTATCCGGGAACCAAACCTGGGTTCTTCCGTTTTGCAGCGTAGCACTACGCTAACCACGGAGGCGGTCAATTTTTTTACTTTCTCTTGCCTATATGAATATATAGGAAGGAAAGTATTGTTTTCATGTCGATTTTTCGAAATCGAGTTTTCACCGGATCTATACGTTTTCAGACCCCCTGAACCCAAAAAACATGTTTTTAGCGATTGGTCTGTGTGTGTGTGTGTGTGTGTGTGTGTGTGTGTGTGTGTGTGTGTGTGTGTGTGTGTGTGTGTGTGAACAGAATATCTCAAGAACGGAACATCGTACGAACTTGAAACTTGAAACTTAAGTTACATACCACTACCGGACCCGACACGAACATTTTCATCAAAATCGGTCAACCGGAAGTAGTAGTTTATTCGTATAATTTTTCACTTTTTTGCGATTTTCTCAAAAACTAGTACGATTTTTTTAAAAATCAACTGGTTTACTACATTTTTTATGCTCTACAATATAAGGTAGGCGCCATGTTTGCTGAAATTCTGCTTGAGGCTGTTTTTACGTAAAAACATTTTCTTTTTAAGATTGCGGCTTTAATATGCATTTTAGCGCAAAACGTTATATAATAAAAGTTGTAGAGAATGTAAAATTCTACAACTTTTATTTCAAACATTTTTTTGTATAACCCTTAGTTTAGCGGTATTAGCGATTTTCTGTTTTTTTTCTCACGAAAACGTGAGAAAAATCGATTTTTTTAACATTTCGGTCTTGGTATGCATTTTACGACAAAAGTGTATATAATTAAATTTATAGAAGATCTACAACTTTTGTTTAGAGCATTTTTCTCTACAGAGCCTAGTTTAGCGTGAAAGCGTGATTTTCCGTATTTTTAAGCCAAACTGAGTTCGATTGTCATTTTGCGTCATTCACTCATGATTAAAATAAGGTTATGTTTTTGAGGTTAGTTTTTGTTTATTTCTAATATTTTATTAATAATGTTAGGTTTATTATTAATTATTTGCATTGGCAAGAGAAAGTTGTGTGAGTGTTTCAAACCAGATTTTTTTTACACGCATTTTCTTAATGTACTAAGTTGGTAGGGATAACTGTGCGGCGCTTCTTTAATTCATGTCTTTCTCTCCTTCAGTTGTTATCAAATGCAAACCTAACTTTTTTTTGACCATACACAATATTCGTTAACCACTCGGTCCCGAAAACGATGAGTCACAGGGGTTGTACTGAACAGAAGTATATATAGAATGAACACAATACAGAAGACAGTATAGTGGTCCATTATAAACTAAGTTCACAACTTAACATCCTATTATAAGTAGTAGTATTAAAGTTGAAACTGTAGTCGGGTAGCTGTTGTTTTTTTGTCGAATATTCTAACCTCAACGATGGCAGAAAGTCGGCTGGAGATTTTGTTTTTGTTTTACGTCTGACTGTTTTGCAATTTCTGCTAAAATTCAGACGGTGGAGAATGATGATATATGAAAATGACTGGTGAAAAAATGCCAGACCTGTCCGGGAATCGAACCCGGGATCCCGGTGTAGAAGCCAGTTGCGGCTGGAGAAGAGAGATTTGCTACAACACTAAAAAATTTCAAATTTAGTATCGGCATCTATACCATGATATTGAGAAAGCATGGTGCTTTTCAGGAACAAGAATTGAATAACAAGCCAACTTGATATTCAGGCTGTAACATATATTTTTTTATTTGAAGTCACATAAACGGCTTGGTTATTAGCGACGGTTGAATAAGTTGAGAACATTTCCAGACCCTAGTCGGGAATCGAACCCGCGACCTCCGCGTAGTAGGCTAGTGCGCTACTACTACGCTACGAAGGTGGCCCTACATTTAATTTTATTTTTAACAAGAAACACTTAAGTTTTTCATCACATAATTTTGTAAAAATATTTCATAAGTCCGTTTCTCGTTCTACGCAGTTCGTAGCTGCTACACTTTTCTAACGATTACCAATTTTCATTTATCAGAAACAACTGAACTTTAGCATCTATTACAAAAATTATTTACTACCTGTACAATAAGTTGTAACAAAGTAAATAAAGTAATCTCACAAAAAAATTTTAACCATTTTCAACAATTCTATTACAAACAAAACATTCACTACTACAATAAATCACTTTCGTACAACAAATACAAAATTTAAGAACAAATATAAGAATTACTTCGTTGGCCTTTTCAGTTAACCAAAATTACTACATAACCAATAAGAAATGACGCTTATTAATAACAAAATGGACGAAATCTATAAAAATATTCTTCCTATGAATTAATTCGAACACATCACAGAAAACACAACCATTTTCTCTTTGAACATTCATCCAGCTCACTTTAAATGAACAATTTCAATATTATTTTAAACAAAAAATTTATATTCTCGATTAAAAACACAAAGTGACACTATTATTATTTTTTTCACGAAAGAATTAAAAAACACGCATTTTCCTTGTTAAAACATAATTTCCAACTTTCTTTAAAAACACAAAACCCATTATATTCTACACGTACAGATTACGTATTTGTGATACAAACAATTGCCACTTGTATGAAAACACTAAACAACTAATTAAATATTTTCGTTATCATACTTTACATGATAGAAGACCTCGACATTAAAAAATGTAAATTATTTTAACACTATTTCCTGATATATCTTAGTTTATTCCAAAAACATTTTCCCTGTAAAAAAAACCAAAGTAAACAACAAATATAACGAGGTGGATACGATAAATAGACCGATCATAATGCAGGAAGAAATGTATTTTTATTGCACGAGATAGCTGTTTTAACCGCAGTGTGGTTAACTTCGCCGAGGATTCAAAGCGGATCTTCGTTACACCTCTTTTGCCTTCTACAATACGGTAAAATAATGGTGGCAGCCTGCTACAAAACAATGAATTTAAAACAATAGGTATTTCGTAAGTACACACAAGGAAAAAAATGTCTACACTAAAATAGGCTCATTCTGATAAGGGCACTTAGTGTTAAAATACTTATTAATCTCGTTAAAAGGTGCTAATTGTTAGAAATACATTTAAAAATATACAATATATTATTACAATTAATTTTGCCATTAACTGATAGTATTATTTATCACAAACTTAGAATTGAAAATTATCTTTTTAACCTTGTATATAGCTTACATTTAGTTATAAATAGGAGTTATTTTTAAGTAGATTTTATTAAAAAAGAAGAAAATTCTATTACATTTGACGCAGCGTAAAACCCCAGAGTGGATGTCTTTACTAAAAATTCTACTATAACCACGCACGTCACTAAATGTTGCTAAAGTAATCAGCCGAAAGGCTGGTTTGAACCTCTAGAGGCTTTACTAAGTAAAACGAGGAGTGAGGTGGTTTACCATTGTCTTCCTTACTGAGTGGAAAAGTATGCTTATCAGCATGCCAGATCCTGTGAAATGCATCTACTTTCCACCCTGAAAATGACTCCTTCACTTCATTCACCACACGGTCTGGCTGTAGTACAATGAAATTCATTACTCTTAGAAGAGATAACTCCTCAAAAAGTCTAGTGTCTTTTACACCTCTACCTCTTTTGTTCTTAAATGTTTTAGTCATATAATTGGGCTGACCATGTGATAAGAAACAAAACTCATTTCTGTAGGTCTGGAGCTAACAGAATGAGTGCACAATTTAACGCTCTAACTGCCTCTTATGGGCAAACGTCACTGAATATAGAAAACAAAATGTAACGTACCTTATTTGTGTCACGTTATAGTTATACTTTATCGCCATAGATCTGTACAACTGATACTCACTTTTGTGACCTCTTGAAGACAAATATAAGGGGTTTTTAAAATGATGTCCGCTCGGGATGTGATTCGTTCTGTAGTAAAAATTACTGGACTGAACGGGTTGAAATTTGAAAACTCCGGTACTCCCGACCACTGCCAGAGGAGTTTTGGAATCACTCACTTCCTGTATTATACCAATTCGTCCAATTCTCGTACAGAAATCGACTTCTTTCCTTCGCCTCTTCCGACTCACATTAAGAGACCTTCGGATTCTGCTTCTCTTCTACCTTCCCACTGAAATTTTAATCTATCCGTAGCATTAAGATAGTAGTTTGGGGAACTAACAGCAGAAGTAACATAGAGGTAATTCAAAGGTTCCAGAATAAGGTTCTTCGGGCTGTAACAAGGGCACCATGGTTTTCAACGAATGCAGAAATACAACATTATTGCAACCTTCCTGATGTAATGGACAAGGTCAGGCGTTTTAATAGAAAATATCAGGCAAGACTTGAAAGTCACGAAAACGAATTAGCCATAAATCTTCTAAATAATGCAGAAGAAGATAGGCGCCTGAAACGTTACCATGTTTTGAACTTGTCTGAAAGAGTTTAAATGTACCTACATAAAATTATAGTGAAAAGTTTTCCATATTGTAAAATATAAATATCTTTGTACATAGTAATTTTCTCTTTTAACAAATGAATAATTGATATAATGAGAGGTACTCAGTAGAAAGGTTTCCCACTTGAGCATCCCATTTTTGTTTGTGTTTCTCCGATGGTAATTCGGTCTATTGTCAACCCACATCTTCATCTCCAGAACGCCGTCTCGGACCGTACTTTTTTATATTTCACCCATATTTTTATTTTATTCACCACCCAGCTTCAGCCCCAAAAGTCAATATTCTACGCCATGTAGAGTTAAATATTATTATTTCTATGATGCGTTTATTCCGTAGTACTGAACTAAGTTACCTTAACTTAAAGTTTAAAGGTAAAGTCGTCGCCAAAATCAGCTGTTTAACAGCTGATTTTCGGAGACGAAGGTTCATGGTTCAAATCTTAGTAAAGGTAGTTACTTTTATACGGATTTGAATGCTAGACAGTGGTTACCGGTGTACTTTGATGGTTGGGGTTCAATTAACCATACTCTCTCAGGAATGGTCGGCCTGGGTCTGTACAAGACTACACCTCATTTACACGTCATACACATCATCCTCATCTCATTGGGTCATGGGGTTGCTTATTGTTCTCAATTGAACAGCTTGCAACGTACACAAATTAGGGATTACAAAAAAAAACTTAAAGTTTTAGCTTGCATCAATCCCCGTGCTTTATTTATTTTTCCGCGTCCTTAGAAATCGTAAAATCTGAAGTATTTAAGCGTTTTACGCAGATTTAGCTACTACCGTGCGTTCGGAAAGTCGCTGTGCACTGGAATTGTGACTATGGATTTATGAAAATATGTATAAAGAAATGACTAAGCATTTTGGAAAAAAATTTATTCAATACCTTAATTACATTGTTAAACCGTGATTAAATTGTTTATAGAAGGTGTTCGAAATGACCTCCATTGGCATCAATACAGCATTGCACTCGTTTCATTTTGTTTGCAAACACCTTTCGCAACTGAAGAACAGTGATTCCTTGAATGTATGCCGTTATTGCGGCTTTAAGTTCGTCAATCGTGTGTGGTCTGTTCCGATACACAGTTTGTTTCGCCGCACCCCATAAAAAGAAATCGGGGGGAGTCAGATCAGGAGATCTTGCAGGCCACAAATTCTTTGAAATTATTCGTTCACCAAACACGATGCATAACGTTTTATACAGTTGCGAAAGGTGTTTGCAAACAAAATGAAACGAGTGCAATGCTGTATTGATGCCAATGGAGGTCATTTCGAACACCTTCTATAAACAATGTAATCACGGTTTAACAATGTAATTAAGGTATTGAATAAATTTTTTTCCAAAATGCTTAGTCATTTCTTTATACATATTTTCATAAATCCATAGTCACAATTCCAGTGCACAGCGACTTTCCGAACGCACGGTACTAAGTTCTACTACCAAGTTTTAAGCTTTTTACCTTTCTTCTTTTGTAATTAATTGATAAACCAAAATCTTCTTTTGGATATTTTATTCGGTTCAAAAATACAAAAATCCGATTACACTGGTCTGCATCAAAAATTCCCCTTGAACTTTAATAGGTGATCTTTATGTATTTTGACCCCCTGAATCCGAATCTGACCTCCGTTTTGCTCCATCACCCACCATTTTTAGGGGGTGGGCCACTCCCCCTTATTTGGGAAATTTCAACTTTTTATCAGTCTGGTGTAACTATGATATGAAATTGTGCAGTTGTATCATGGTTTTATGGTTCTTCACGGCCTACCTAACACTGAAAGAGTACAATAAGAGAGTATTGATGTATTGATACATTTTGTGTATTTTTACTTATACAATTTTTCTGGTTCAAGATACTAGTCATCGAATACATATACTTAAAGAGAGTGGTTTTACTTGGAGGAAGCTCTTCTCTTGTACTGATATCTGGGAGTTTCACACAAGAGTGACCAGCAGTAGTCTGCTAACATACTTGAGTTCCACTTCCCAGAGAACAGTTTTTCTAAGAGTGCAATTTCTTGATGAAACCTTTCTCCGCGTGCATCGTAAACTGCTCCCAAGTTTTCTGGGAAAAAGTCCAAATGCGCGTGTAAAAGGTGCAATTTTAATAACATGTTGCAACCCATCGACTTGTATGCAGATAACAATTCTTCGACGAGTTCAACATAATTTTCACTTTTATTAGATCCTGAAAAATATTCACACATGTCTTTAAATGCAGCCCAAGCTCTTTTTTCTTTTCAATTTAAGTGATTGATGAACACTGAATCTTTAAAAGGCTCTCTAATTTGTGGACCAACAAAAATTCCCTCGTTAATTTTTGCTTCACTCAAACATGGAAATTTGCTCTTCAAATACTGGAATACGTCTCCTGTTTTATCGATAGCTTTCACGAACTGTTTACTCAAACTGAGTTTTATACGCAAAGGATGCAGAAATATGTTTTCACGCGAGACTAAAGGCTTATTGGCAACAGTTTTTTGACCAGAACTAAACTTTCGCACGAGGGCTAATTTCGAACCGTATAAGTTTTATCACGGGCTTGACTATCCCACTCACACAGAAAGCAACAATGTTCTGTGTATCCCGATTAAAGTCCTGTAAGTAAAGCCACAACCTTAAAATCAGCACAGAGCTTCCGGAGATGATCTTTATAACCAATTTTTTCAAGGATACGGCTGATATTTTTGTATGTCACATTCACGTTGACCCCATAAGCAACCGGAACTGAGGGCAAATCAGCCTTGGCAAATCATTGCCAACAAAACAGCTTTTAAACTGGTTTTAGATAAGTCGATGAATAGGCGCCAATTTTCTGGATCATCGGCATGTTAGGTTCAATCACTAATCCATTTACATTATTGCAGTACACTAAGTCACCGTCCTCCAAAAAAATTTGTTTAAACGAAGCTAGCCGGGATCTAGAAATAGAAATTTTCACTTCTTTTTCCAAAAGGTTCCATTGCTGAAGCTGAGACCCGAGCAGTTGGGCTTTAGTTTTTGGGAGATTTAAATCCCGGATGAGATCATTAAGCTCCTCTTGTGTGACAAGATGAGGCTCTAAGCGTAAAAAATGTTCTGAAAACGTTTAATCGTCGCTAAGCTTATCACTTCGCCCGGCTTCCCACCTTGGCAGACACCCACCCAGCTACACCTCTGAACTAACGGTGATGTCACCCCTCCCTCTTTGGTCTTCATGCACAAATGTACGTGCACTGAGATAACATTTTCTAAGGAGGGGAGGATGACCAACCTCCTTACAACCTCCTCCCGCCCCTCGCTTTATTAGGAATAACCGCTTTTAGGTGTTTTTTTGAGAATTTCAAGGGGGGCGCCCCCCTCAAAAACGGTGGGTGATAGAGAGTAACGGAGGTCAGATTTGGATTCAGGGGGTCAAGATACATAACAATCACCCATCAAAGTCCAAGGGGAAAAAATTTTCTTTTTTTTGCAGACCAGTGTTATCTAACTATCTCACAAACAGCTGTAACGATTTTGTTTTAACTTCTCTAATTTATTACATTAGGTAATTCATAAAAAAGATGCATATGTTAAAAAACACTTTTTCAACTCGTGTATTTTAATGCATGGCTTGAAAAAGTTTTTTTTTTAAATTATAACCTACAGGTTCATTTTAGAGCAGAATTGCACATGATAATGATTAAAATGATTGATAATGCTACAAATTTTTTATCTAATGTTTTGTACGATGCTTAGCTTAGGGACAATTGGTGATCTTCTGTAAATAACCATATTACAAATAGAGTCAATTGATCGATATAGTTGGTAACATAAAAATATAACTGTTGAGGACGCAGCAACAAAATCGGTCTGCAATAGGCTGCACTGCTTGAAGATAAAACGAAAAGTTAGTACAGTTCGCCGACCAAAACTTCAGGAGAAAAATCAGTAGTTTATCCTGGATATTCAATAAAATGGTTCATGGACCAGTAAGCCCAGGGCTTGATTAGATATGATTGGATGAAGGAAAATATATTTCAGAACGGAAATCAAATTTCGAAACGATAGCGGTTGGTGAAACAAATTACTGTCAAGTGACGGAAGTAAATTATCAACCCACGATAACCATACTCCATTGTATCAAAGGCCAGATTCAATCATGAAAGAAATACCAAAAAAATATTTTTAACAGTTAATACAAATATTCTTATCAATTACAACCACGTAAATCTATAATATAAAAGGACAACCATGTCCAGGGTGATTCATTTATAGATCAACGCACAGCCGAAACTACTGACGCTACAGACTTGAAATTTGGATGTTAGCTTTCTTATGTTGTGTAAGCGCGCACTAAGAAAGGATTTTTCAAAATTTTGATTTTAAAGGGCAGAAATAGCAAAAATTCCCCCCCACTGATGCGAGGCTGAAGAAACAACGCGAAGCGCTACGCTTACTGCTGGTTCTCCAACCCACATTTACCCCCTCCATAGGCATATTCCATAGCATCCAGTATTACAACGTAAACAGCAGATCAATTACAAAACTATAGCTATTTTCCCAGAAGTTGAATTGACTTCAACACCGATTTTAATCTATGTTTTACTTTTGTCACTCCGGATGTTGTACTGTACATAGTGTTTAATCTTTTAACCTAACACTGGATTTACATTTTAGACAGAATTAATTCCAGAATTGTTGTAATTAGCATAATAAGTGTTATGTTTTTTTATGCTTTATAGTATTATTACTTATTATGCAAGATACGAATGTTATTGCTTAAGTCACACAAAGTATTTGACTGACATTGTAAAAATGATTTTTGCAACCGAACAATTAAAATTTAATTAAAAAAAAAAATTGTCTCAACCAATTCAATAAAATGCATAGGATAAAGTTATTTTCTTAAATCTAACTTAAGTTTAAATAAAACAACAGTTATTTATGTAAATTCAGGAAATATGCTAATCTCTCTCTTTTTCATTTTTTCACCATAAGGGTCGATTAACACACATCCGTCACGTCACGTCTCAGTTCTGTCATTCCGAGAAGTATCAGTCACAGAAAAATATTCTTTCTTGAAAAATTAATGACATTGTCTACACTGAGCACCGGCACCGTCCCGAATCCGGTGCGTCAGTCTTGTCGCCGTCACCGAACCGTCAAAACGATATTTTTTTCTCGACGATATTTTATTTTTTACGGACGTGTTTGTCTCTGTAAAATGACTGAATGGAGTTTGACGGAAGGAAAACTGACGTACATGTGTGAATACTGTCATCATTTTTGACTTCGAGCGGCCGTACCGGTTCCGTTTCGGAATGGTGACGCGATTGATGTGTGTGAATTGTTCTTTATACGTAATTCCAAAAAAATTATATTTGTGACTTAGCAAATAGGTTATTAGCAGATTATAAATCAGTTATTAGCAAATTAAAATACAGAATCATAGCCTTAAAATTGCATGGGCGAAGCCACGACGGGGCGCTATCTATTATATAAAAAGAGATGTCCTGATTTATAGATCATTTTAAGTTTTCTAAACTGTTGTTGAGAAAGGATTTTGCAAAATTTTTATTTTAAATGGTAGAATTCGCAAAAATACCTTCCCATAGAAATACAGAGAGTATACTTAAACAGCTGATTCTTTGTTTACGTTTGCGTGGGCGAAGCCACGCGAAATCAACGCACAGCCGAAACTACTGACGCTAGAGACTTGAAATTTGGAAGTTAGCTTTGTTATGTTGTGTAAGCGCGCACTAAGAAAGGATTTTGCAAAATTTTTATTTTAAAGGGAAGAAATTGCAAAAATTCCCCCCACTGATGCGAGGATGCGGGTCAGCGCGAAGCGCTATGCTTATGTTCTGGTTTTTCTCCGACTCACATTTACCCCCTCCATAGGCATATTCCGTTGCATCCAGTATATACATTCTTATCGTACGTTTTTATTTTTTTTTACCATAAGGGTCGATTTACACACATCCGTCCACGTCACGTCTCAGTTCCGTAATTCCGAGAAGATAAGTGTCAGTCACAGAAAAATATTCTTTCTTGAAAAATTAATGACATTGTCTACACTGAGCACCAGCACCGTCCCAAAACCGGCGCGTCAGTATTGTCGCCGTCACCGAACCGTCAAAACGATATTTTTTCTCGACGATATTTTGTTTTTTACGGACGTATTTGTCTCTATGTAAAATGACTGAATGGAGTTTGACGAAAGGAAAACTGACGTACATGTGTGAATACTGTCATCATTTTTGACTTCGAGTGGCCGTACCGGTTCCGTTTCGGAACGGTGACGGTGACGTGTGAATCGTTCTTAATACGTAATCCAAAAGAAATTATATTTGTGACTTAAGTTATTAGCAAATTAAAATATAGAATCATAGCCTTAAAATTGCATGGGCGAAGCCACGACGGGGAGCTATCTATTATATAAAACAGATGTCCTGATTTATAGACCAACTTAAGTTTTCTAAACTGTCGCTAAGGAAGGATTTTGAAAATTTTTTATTTTAAATGGTAGAATTCGCAAAACACTCCCATAAGAAATACAGAGAGTATACTTAAACAGCTGATTCTTCGTTTACGTTTGCGTGGGCGAAGCCACGCGGGACCCGCTAGTAAAGTATAAAAACAAAGGCTTCCCTATTTTTTCTGTATTTTTAGTAAAAAAATTTGGTGTGAAACACTCACATAACTTTCTCTTGCCAATGCAAATAACGACCAATATAACCTATTATTAGTAATAAAACATTAGAAATAAACAAAAAACTAACCTCAAAACACATAACCTAATTTTAATCATGAGTGAAAGACACAAAATTAAAATCAACATTAGTTTGGCTTAATAATACGGAAAATCACTCTTTCGCGCTAAACTAGGCTCTGTAGAGAAAAATGCTTAAAAGAAAATGTGTAGATATTTTAATTTTCTATAAATTTTATTATATACAATTTTGTCGTAAAATTCATAGACTACTAAGGCCGAAATCTTAAAAAATTTATTTTCTTACAGATTTTCATGAAAAAAAAACAGAAAATCACAAATTACCGCTAAACTAATCGTTATACAAAAAAAGTTGTAAGTTTTTAAATTGTCTATAACTTTTATTACATACCCTTCTGCCCTAAAGTGCATTTTAAGGCTGCAATCGTAAAAAAAACAATTTTTTTCTACGAGAGAACACCCTAACAAAGAATTTCAGCACATATGGCGCCTACCCTATCTTGTAGAGAATAAAAAATATAGTAAATAAAGCGATTTTAAAAAAACGTAGAAACCATTTTTGAGAAGATCGCAAAAAAGTGAAAAATGACACGAATGAACTGCTACTTCCGGTTGACCGATTTTGATGAAAATATTCGTGTCGAGTCCTCTAGTAGGCCCTAACCTAAGTTTCAAGTTTAAACTTTGTACGATGTTCCGTTGATGAGATATTTTGTTCAAACACACACAATCGCCAAAAACATGTTTTTTGGGTTCAGGGGGTCTGAAAACGTGAATATCCGGTGAAAACTCGATTTCGAAACATAGACATTTAAACAATACTTTCCTTCCTATATATTCATATAGGCAAGAGAAAGTAAAAAAAAAACTGTTGGGATTTTAACAAACATCACAAACCATGAAGCTAAAAGAAATAATTTTCTTAGAATAGTTTTACTAAAAAGAAGACAATAAAAATAACAAGTTCGCAAATAACAAACGTTGACACTTTACAGTAGTGGGAGCAGGAACAGACAATAAGTGTGAATACGAATTTCTAACATACGCCTTTATGGTGGTGAATATGCAATTCTGAACACAGAACTAGGTCAATAGTGTAAGGCAATAAACAGCTAATTTGATATTTATCGGCGTACAAATAGTACAGTGTAAGGAATCTACGGAATAGTACAATATTATCCTTCAGCGCTGTCAGCTGCCAGATCATTTACAAAATTCTCACTTTCATTTATGATGACTAAACGTTACATGCATTGTCTAATCCAATACGAACAATATTATATCAGATTTTTAATGATTTCTACAATTAGGCCAAAACCTAACTTTTATTACAATACAGAGTGATTTTTTTAGTCCTGTTACCCAATTGTTAAGGTCTAGAAATTTATTTCTAAGAAAAGGAAATTTTGTTTTGTGACACGAAGTTGGTAGCCCTACTCAACCGGTATAGATACAGTAGTGTGAGTTGATTCTCCTTGAGTTGTGTAAAATTTTGTGCAGTTTCCGGTCGAGTTACGATCAGAATGTCTTTTACCCTAGAACAACGGGTTTTCATTCTTGAACAATTTTTTGCTACGAAATCGTACGCAGGTGTAAAAGAATTAGCATTTCAAATTAAATTTGTTAATGTTCCTCCAACAGAAAAACGTGTCAATTTCTAGGCTAACAAACCGATTTCGAGACAGGTAGTGTTTGCGACAGACAACGTAGTGGTCGACTAGCTCTCTTGACAGATAAAAAATAAGGTATATATAAAAACATAATTGTTTAGCAAAAATTATTACTAATATTATTGTGATTGAAATTTTCAAAGAAAGTATCCTAGTATCTCAAATTTAAGTAAGCCTAAATTATATGCTAATAGCTAATAATGTTATTTGTTAAGAAAAAAAACGTTCGACAAAAGCAATTATTCACAATGTAAGATTTAGTTGAGCCTTTCCACAATATTAAACATACAGAATAACATACATTATCCGAAATAAGGGGGAATGGAGGGCATTTCGGATAACCGAAATTTCGGTTAAAATGCGAATTTTCTCAAAGTAAAATAGGTAATTAATTAAAAAATACACTTTTAGGTTATAAAACATACTTTTAATACGCCTGCTAATGTTTCTACGTATGCAGATGTTCCAGGAGGATTCTGATAAACTTTGCAGTGTGTTACTTTTATTAAAGTAATGAAAAAAGTTCATATAAACATACGTCCGAAAAACGCTTCATTAGCGAGTTACAGTTAGCGGAAAATTTCGCCCCGATTTCAGTTTAAATGATTAACAAAATCGTAAAGGTAAGTTTTATAACGTTTCAGTCTGTGAGTATATTCGCTGTTGTCGAGGAGGTTAATAAAATTGCTAATTGATTTTGATGGTCTTCTAGTTTTTGTAAATGTTTTTCGATATATGTTGTTTAATTTCTTCTTTTACGAAGGGCAGGTTTAGATCGTTGTGTAATATTTAATTGGTATCTCAAAGGCTTACCATAAGGCTGCAGTGATTTATAGCGCAACTTGAAACGGAGATAAACGAAGACTCCTTCAGATCTTTGTTTCTATTCAGACTAAGATTGAGGAGTTCCTAGTAGAAGAAAGATATTCTGGCTCATTAATCTGAGAAATTGGTTCAGTGTTACTTCATAGGAATATTTTTGGGCAGCAGTAAACAAAATATGCATCGTCATGATGAACACAACCTTCAAAATCCCAACCGAATAGGGCAGCAAAATACGATTTTTATTATAGATACTGACGTCACGAGTTTGCCTTTTGCGCAAGGATTGGCTGTGAGAAAGGGAAGTGAAAATTTGACTGTGCTGCCAAGCTCAACAGTGAGGCACTACTCGTACATTTCACTACAGTGCAGTTTCTACATACATTTTGTAAGCTGTGGTTTATTCCGAGAAAATGTTTTCATCATAACCTTATAAGAAATAAATGTGACCTATAGCTTAATTACATGACTAGAAATGTTTGATTTACTGTAATTACCAGCTACTTGATTCCGTTGGAACAAAATTTTCTACGAATGAATCACCTTCTTTACTATCGCTTGTCCCCGGCGTCTTCACTATCAATATCACTAGTGTCTACCTAACCGTTTCCCTTTTTTTTACCAACAAAACTGTTGAAGAATAGCTTCTTCACGTCTTTAATTTCCTTCTTTATTTTTCGAATTGTGGAAAGAGAAACATCACAGTAGTTAGCCACTCGCTCATGGCTTTTGTTAAGAGGCACGGAAAGGCATTTTTGTTAAGCTTCAACTTCACAGCATTTTATTACACTGCATATTCGATTTCGTTCAGCATTGTGAATAGTCTACCCACATTTTCGAGAAATTAACAATTCTGTTTTACGGTAACAGTTATATTCGTACAGTTAACCTACAAAAGGTTCCGCGATATATATGTATATGCTCTGGGTATATTATAAGTTGTGTTTGTTGTACTGTAATTAAAGCACTGATGCTTTTCCCCCCTTCACCTCTCGTTACAAACAAAGGCAAACTCGTGACTCACGTAACTATAACAGTAAGCGATATAAAGACTGACATGGAAAAGCTAAGAAAATATCAACGAGTTTTAAATGTCTACTAAGTAAATTGATTATTTATTTAGTACCAAGTACTAAGTAACAATCTAGTAACGCAGTATTTACATAGAGTAAATAATAAATGTACAACCACGTTAACAAAAGAATAAACAACTAAATGCAATGCGAAGACGTAACGGTTGTGCAATTTTTAAAAACAACATTAAACGTATTACTTTTCATTAAACTGAAGACAATTTAGACGTTTTAGAAGTTTCAAAATGACAATAAATTAAAAAGAAAATGTAATAAACTCATTAATCATGTACGAAGAAATAAATTATAACCGACTGCATGGGGCCCCAGTAATTTATTTATAATAAAAATGTTACAGGTTAAAAATGAACGATCGAATACTAATAAAACTGTCACTAAATGAAATAAGATGTAATAAAATTTAATATTAACAAGACAGTAAGTTCTGTTACAGTTTGGTGCAAAACAAAATGGTGTTTTAATTAAATTTAAAAAAAATTATTGTTTTAAAAACAAAACACTTTAACATTAGACATATCAATTAGAAGAATACAGAGAACATTAAAAATACAAGTAAATGAAAAAGGTATTATAAAAACCTTTCATTGAAGCTATATTATATTTTAAAATTGAACTAAATAACTCTAAAGTTTGTTCATACCATCTTTCTGACAGGTCCATGCATAAAAATGTTTCTCAAACCAAAATTAACACTTCAATAAACATGTACTAGGCCTATTTTTCATTTCTGACCAAATTTGAAGTTTTCATTGTACATAAAAACCTGGTGTGAAACGCTCACACGACTTTCTCTTGCCAATACAAATAATGACCAATATAACTTAACTTTAGTAACAAAACATTAGAAATAAACAAAAAAATTAACCTCAAAGAACAACCTAATTTTAATCATGAGTGAATGATGCAAAATGAAAATTAACCTCAGTTTAGCTTAATAATACGAAAAATCACTCTTCCACGCTAAACTAAGCTCTGTACAGAAAAATGATTTAAATAAAAGTGGTAGGTCTTTTAATTTCCTATTAATTTGATTATATACACTTTGTCGTTAAATGTATACTAAGGCCGAAATCTTAAAAAATCCACTTTTACAGATTTTCATACAAAAACAAGAAATCACTAATTACTGCTAAACTAAGCGTTATACAAAGAAATGTTAGGAATAAAAGTTGAAGGTTTTTAAATTTTGTATTACTTTGATTATATTCAGTTTTGCCTTAATTGCATTTTAAGACCGCAATCTTAAAAAAAATATTTTTTTCTACGAGAGCACAGCCTCCCCAAGAATTTTACCAAACATGCGCTAACCCTATCTCGTACAGCATCAAAAATGTAGCAAATGAGGCGATTAAAAAAAAATCATAGGAACCGTTTTTAAGAATCGTAAAAAAGTGAAAAATTACAAGAAAAACTAATACTTCCGGTTGACCAATTTTGACGAAAATGTTCGTGTCGGGCCTCTAGTAGAACCTAAAGTTTTAAGTTTCAACTTCGTACGAAGTTCCCGTTCTTCAGATATTTTGTTCACACACACACAAACACGCACGTACACACACAGAAACCAATCACTAAAAACATGTTTTTTGGGTTCAATTGGGTCTGAAAACGTTTATATCCGGTGAAAACTCGATTTCGAAAAATCGACATGAAAACAATACTTTCCTTCCTATACATTCATGTAGGCAAGAGAAAGTAAAAAAAAGTGAAAGTGTTCTGGAGTAATGCTGATTTATTGTTGTAACTGCACATAAAAATTACGACGAACTTAGCTCTGAATTTCAGCTAAATTCGATGAAATTTTGATAATAAAATAATAAATTACTGATACAACAAATCGCAAGGTATGAACCTCCAACTAAGATTTTAAACGGAATAACAGATATGACAATGAATTTACGGAGATATCGTCGATTGACTGCGCTAGATCCAGTTAGGAATGAAAAAATTACAAGTTAAACAGAACATGTAGTAAATACACGTGGCACGACATGCCAGCGACTTAACCACTATAACAACCCCAGATGGGTTTAATAATAATTAATAACGTTAATATTTTGTAAGCTAAAGGCAATAAAATATCTTAGAAAAAGTAAGGCACATGTGAACTATTCGTTTTCCAACCTGTACATATAAAATAACTTGCACTTATTTTAGTACCATTAGGGCTGTCCAGTATGATCATGTATAAATGACGTATGACTAACTTTTTTTCTGAACTACATTCATTCCGATAGAAAATACTAAATTATTTTTCTTTTCATGTTATACTACATTCTTAACAAAACTACATTAAAATTTGGCCACGAAACAAAAATTATTAAATAAAATTTTTGCTCTACATGAGTATTAAAGTCAGTAATATTAATGAAACATTGGTAAAGTTAAAAGATGTACAACTGAAAAAAATATTATAATAATTATTAAATTATTCAATCACATGATGTATAATAAATAAATTTAAGATATAAATTTACATGAAGATACACGAATGAAAGCACTTGTACATGATATTGAAAAAATTTATCTGCTAATACTAAATTTTTTTTGAACTAAGCTTTCACAAAGTTACGCTAAGGTATGAAATGGTATTTGCTTCATGCTCATGGACGATGTTTGTTTGTTAAGAGTGTTAACATCCAAACACCATTTTTAGGCAAAATATTGATTTAGGTATCTCTGGTAAAAAAAAAATTAAATTAATCTATTTACTACAAAACCTACTAATTCCACATTAAAAGACACGTTTTGTAGAGACAAAATTTTCTGCTATCTCCATAAGAACTACTAAAATTGCATTCAGTTTTTCAGCTCTTCTGTAAAGTTTCAGGAAATGGAGTTATCATGTGCATTATCACAGTAAAGCACATGACGGAGGATGACAGATGAAAATGAGTGATCTAGAAATGCCAAGCCTGACAAGGAATTAAACCCAGGACCCAAAATGGAAACCAGTTGTGTTGGCCACTTCAACCCAATAAACCTACAGAACATGACCTGACCAAGAATAATTCTTACTGGAACCTGTTATTTTAACAGTTGTTTATTTAACTGAATATATAGATTATTGTTTCAGTCAACAGCCAAGAAGATGGGTTCTTCTATCGATTCTGTTCTACCATTTATTGTATACAATGTATTTTAATATGCAATCACATATCATCCATCCAATGGTAAACTCGTGAATGTGCAAATTCTCAGTTTTACAGAAGAGCAAAAAACAAATTTAATGCTTTCTTCTTTAACACACTTCGTGTATTTTCGTAACTTTACAAATGCTGTATCTCCCTAACCGAACAAGATACATATTTGAGAGTTTACTACAACATGCATTGGGTTGTATACATCAGCATCCACTAACAAACTCATATTCGCGAGTTTACCATTGGAGGGATGATATCAGGACAATGCAGTACTACCCTACAATGTAACACAGGAAAAGGTCAGTGGGTTGAATGAAATCAATGGTTTATTGAAGTAGGATCAACACCCAAAATAATCTAAGGTATCGAATAATAGAAGCTGCAGATATGTTAAAAATAATCCTCACATTAAGACATGTCAAAGGAACCGTTAAGCGAAATCCATTCAATTCAAAATCCAAACGGGGACCATTTCAAGCAAATTAATAGGTAATAAGCAACACTTCATTCCTTTATTTACTCATTGATTTAAAAATTGATTACAACTGCAGATACGCTGCTACTCTCAACCTACGAGAAAAATTATTTTATTCTGTTGAAAAATAGTAAATTATTGTTTAACAATTTAGTATGGTTCTATTTTGAATAAAAGTCAAATTTTTAGAATTTAATTTTCTATGCGTTGAATTTTTTGAATAATGACTTAATTAACCAATTAAAAAAATTATGTTACGTTAAACATAAAACAGTGTTATTTTTCTACCTCTAATTTTTGTTATGTATTTTTAAAACTATGAAAGAGACAATTCCTAAAACCCATTTTATTCAATTTTCAGGTTAAAAACCATAAGATACAACCTTGTCTTTTTACTTAGTCTTGGAAACTTCAAAGTGGTCTCATTTCACTACAGTAACTGGGTTCTGAGTGAAATATTTCCCATCTATAACTCACTAATGATGCATTTTCAAGACTATGTTTATAAGAACATTATTCTTATATTAGCTATCGAACCAGTTCCTGAGAAATAGCTGTTGAATTCTGAATCACCCTACAAATAATTATAATGGAAGGTGTATACTTAAGTGCTACTTTGAAAAAACCTCAAGATTGCACAAGATATTATTGAATTTAAACTCATTGCAATCTCATTACAAAACTTTCAGAATCATTTACTAAAAGTATAAAGAAAAACTAGCATTTTTTTGAAAATTTTTAAAGGTACGGTTTTTGAAAAATTCAAAGAATTTGAAATTTTAACTTTGAGTTGAAATATTTTTTCTTAACATTGTGTATTTTTGTATGTCATATTAAAAGTTATTAAAAGAGCTTTTAATGTTTTTAAAAAAAAATTAAAAAATGACATGTTTTTTAGCTCTTCATTTTAATTAATAAGGCCACAACTGCTATTTGAAAATTATCTGGACGCGCCACTTTTTACCAGATTTTGACAACCTTAAATACGTGTAATTTCAAAACCGATTTCAGATATTTCTAAAATACTTGATATTTTTCTTAGTCTAAAGGAAAAGAACTGGACACCAAATTTCATCAAAATCTGAGATGATAAAAATAGTGCTGTAACTGTGTTGATGACACGGAATTAATCAAATTTTGAAAAGCATTAAGAGAGACAAAATGAAGTTTCATTATAGCGAGGTACTATAATGATTAAGATTTATTTATTAAAATACCTACTTAATAAACAATTGAAGGTAGAATGGGATTGATGGAAAACTAACCTCACCAAACTAATAAAATAAATGATGACTGGTCTCATTCTTTTAAACTATGTAATGCCAAATAGCCCATGGAATAGCCCACACAGGAAACAGTAAAATATTTTTTTTAAATCGGTTGGATAGTATTTAAGATTACCTTGTATACAAACAAACAAATGTTATTTCTTTATACTATTAGTAGACTAATAATAGATATTAATAATAATAAAACCCACCGGGTTGGTCTAGAGGTAAGGTCGTCGCCAAAATCAGCTGTTTAACAGCTGATTTTCGGAGACGAAGGTTCCTGGTTCAAATCCTAATAAAGGTAGTTACTTGTATACGGATTTGAATGCTAGACAGTGGTTACCGGTGTACTTTGATGGTTGGGGTTCAATTAACCATACTCTCTCAGGAATGGTCGGCCTGAGTCTGTACAAGACTACACCTCATTTACATGTCATACACTTCATCCTCATCTCATTGGGTCATGGGGTTGCTTATTGTTCTGTATTGAACAGATTGCAACGTACACATATTAGGAATTTAAAAAATAATAATAATGAAGATTATTAAGATTACGAATTAATAATAAGATTATTAATAAGACTAATCAGATTAATAAAAGATATACTGCCCCAAAAAAAATAGGCCTATGTTGGAGTGCTTTTTGAAAAAAATGTTTATATTAATGTTTAATGACCCACCAGGTCAATCCAGCAGTAAAGTCCTCACTGCAAGTCAGCTGTTTGACAGCTGATTTTCAGAGACAATTCCGTGGTTCAATGACTAGTAAACGTTTATTGTAACTTTTTTTTAAGGTTTACATTACTTTTATATGAATTTGAATAATAATGACAGTAGTTACCGGTGTACATTGATAGTTGGAATTAGATCTCATCAGATCATAAGGATGCTTTTTGTTTTTAATTGAACAGATTGGATTATGTTACGCATTAGGGATAAAAAAAGAGTTTATAATATTCCATATGTAAGAAGTTAAATATATACTGCATAACGAAAACAATTCTAAGTTGATTTCTTCATAAACTAGTAACAATAACACCACAAGAATCAAGTTTCAAATCAAACTCTATTTGTCAGTTTATCAACCCAACTCTTTTACAGAATTTACCCTTAAATTTCAAAAAGTAACGTAAGCAGTTTATAAATATTCTTATTTCATCACAACAGAGAGTGATTAAAATTTGAAATACACATTACTTACCAACGTTAAATAAAAAAGAAAAACATATGAATTAAAAAAATATAAATAATTAAATTAAAAAGTTTTTACATGAAAAAGATAAACATATGAAAATCAATTAAATATTTCACACATGAAGCCCCACTACTAAAATTAATTATTTTATGTGCAATCATTGACTGAAAAATTAGTGTTATAAAGTTTTATAATAAAACAAAATTTTTCACATGAAAAATTTTATTTTTACATTACAAAATTATTGCGATGTATTTTATTTTTACTTTAGGCACATGGCAACTCTGTATTAAAAAAATTTACTTTTTGTATGTTTAACTTTTAGTAGAGTTTTCAGATTTTGTTTTCTTTTAAACATAAGTTACAATATTATTTTATCAATTTTTATTTAGTTTTAACAATGTATCTAGCCAACATCCAAAATCTTTCATAAAATTTTAAGGCCAACTCTTAGCTAAAAAAAAAATAAAATTAACTACAATACAGCCAACAGACATAGAATACTAGTAAAAGCAATTCATGGATGGTACAACGTATAATGAATAAACTGATACGAAAAAAAATTAGTCTAACAAAAAATAAACTCTTCCTTGTTTTCTATTTCAAATATACCCCATTTTCAAGAAAATGTTTCTGTGAATCAATCAATTTAAAGACTAGATATTTCAATTTAACTGAAATGTACCTATTACAAAAGCTATCTGGTTCAAAGACAACTTTTTTCGCTAATGCAGAATAACTTATTAACTTACTATACACAATACATACTAATTTTGACATACGCGTTTAAAGTAAAGACTTCAAAGAAAGATATGAAATAATAAGAATGAAATTATTTTGCCAATATTACACGTACGTTAAGAGTCACAGGCAGACTATGACTCATTACAATCAACACTGAATAAATTTTAAGTAATTTACGCACTATTTTTTAAATTCATAACCAACAGACCTACAAACTGAGTTCAATGAAAATTTAAAACTGACTAATAGAGACACAGTCATTTTTTGTAGCCTTTATTTTTTTGGCTAAACTACATAAATGTAACAGTAATAGCAATGTTCAAGACCCACAATAGGTTATATTAAATTAAATTAAATACCTAGCATTAAAAAAAGTTAAAAATCAACCCCATTATATTCACTTTTAATCTCGATTACAGCACTGTCAACGAACAGAAATAAAATTGTAGAAACCAAACAAACAATAATATTTGTATCGTATTAAAAGAAATCTCGTTTCAAATCTGTCACGCAAAACTTATACAATCAAATATAATACGAAGAAGGCAAATAACATCTATAAAAATATGAAAATGATAAACTGTAACAAAATTATGTAGCTTATAATAAATTGGAACTTTTTTAAGAAATCTTTGACAACACTGAACGGTCAAGACAAAATTCATAAAAACTAGTAATGAAAATTAATTTCAGTATTGATTAAATTAGATATCATAACAAACATTTTTAAATTATTATTTAAGCCAGTATTAACAGGACGAGTTGCCGATAAAAACGACCAGAACGACTGATAACAATAAATTGTAAATAAACAACCATTTTTAAGTCATCCAATATGTTTTAATATCACAACGTTAAAATTGTATATTAATAAATGTAAACTAGCGGTGTCGCTTATTTTATTAGAAAAACATGTAAAACTTCGAAGCTACACGTCAAAAAATACTGTCCGAGAGAAATAGTTAACTTTAAAAATAAACACCAAGTAAACAAATCATTTCGATTTTGTTTAATGAAGTGTTGCTAATTAATACGCATAAGAATAAAAAATAGCCTATTCATGAATATTTCGGCATTTCTTTTCAACTGGTTTAACTACAAAACTGCATAGATCGCAACATTTTTCAAAATATTTTGTTTTATAAATTAACCGTTGATGCATAACTCAAGGCAACATACGCCTAGGTTAAAATATTTTACAACGAATTGTACACGAACGACACAAAAATAAGAATAAAATAAATGCCTAATGACTAAGTAAACAACAAGAATTATTAATAAAATTATTAGGTCTTAAAACAAAAACACAGTAAAGAATTATAAATACTTACATTTTGATTGAACTGCTTTCGTATAATGCTTTCACGCCATTTTCCTTCGTATATACACGATGCCACTACAATATCGTTTACGATTAGTATACTTATTTTAAAACAACTGTTATATTCATATACAAACATTAATAACCAAATTAAACAGAAATGTAGTTAAAACTTTTTATTAAACCCGTAACACTTTTGACGAAATGGTTCCGTTTATGTTAAATCATACAAACAGTCGTTCGCACTACATTACAAGCTCTTTCAAATGAGGCGCAAAACACCAGAAACAAGGCATTGAACATGAACTTGCTGGTAACAGAAAGAAATCAAAGTTTTAAACTATTAACATCATTGTGTGAATTTTTCTCAGAAACTTATAAATTTTTCTCATATTACGTACCAATAAATTGACGTGTTAATATACTTTTGTATGTGTAATAACTACTTGCTCCAAAATCATTGTTTACTTCAAAATCGATCGATCTATGAAAGACCTCTGAAATTTGTAACATTTAAACATGGATTAATTTCGTGTAGCTTAAATAATAAATAGAAGTAACAAGAATCTGATATTTATAAAATGACGAAACATTAGCGTATATTAACTAATACTATTTACGTTGGTATGACTGCATCTACAACCATATGATCATTTTTAAAATTGGCGGGATACTGTTACTTGTGAAATATAGTGGTTGTAAATTAAATTTACTATCGTTATATAAATAAGCTGTAAAATGTACTTCAAAATTATTTTAAAGTAAATTTTACGGCTTAAATTTTTGAATGACTTGCAATAGTTACATAAAAATCTAACCTGTTAATTATTTCTGTTTAATGTCTAATGGAAAAAAACATAAGTTTGAATAAGGAATAACAAATTTTTAAACTACTAAATCATTAACTATTTTGAACAAATAATTTTTATGAAGCATAACTACAATTTTACTTAATTTAATTTAGTGATATCAGCCTATCACATCTACATTTTTGTAAATTATAGACCATTACCTTCCTTTCGTTAATAGCCTACATTGCATTAATTCTGATAATATATATTTGTCAGTTTTATGTTTCTACAGGTACTGTACCTGGGTCATATTATGTGGAAGGAAGCCAGATAAATGTCTTGCTTCAGAGTATTTTGCAGGGAAGATCTTTGGAGAAAAAGGGCCCAGAAGAAGAAGGATAGTGGTTCAAAATCTTAGAACCTGGTTAAAAAAATTCCTTAAAACTCTTTCGTATTCCTGTTGACAAAGTGAGAATTTCATGATGATCGCCAACATTCATAAAAAATAGGTACCTTAAGAACAAGAGATGTTTCCACAAACAACATTCTACCTTTGTGATTCTATTTCTGAAGAAACATTTTGTGATTCAGCTGAAAGTCATCACATCCCAGCAGAATTTTAATGTAAGACAAACACATACCTCACATTTAAATTCATAACACATCAAAATTCAGCTAATTAATTTTGTTGTTGAGATGCCATATTACTCTAAAATAATCTACTTATTTTACTCGTACAGAAAAATCTAATATTTAACAATGCAACAGACACACACTGACTTCAACATTCTGGGAAGGGAAAGGTCTTCAAGGGACCTACACTATATCATATCTAAAGGCCAAACCAATTGCTGTGAGCACTGGACTACGCATGCGCATACTTGACTTCAACCCCGCATATCTCCCTCCGACCTACAGTAAGATGTACAGTCAGAGTGTTGTTAAAAATTGACACCACCCATTATATTTTGTATGCATACTGTTCCATTGTTGATTACATACGCTGCACTATTGCAGTACATACAAGGCTATACTAACGCAGACGCACGTTTTTCCCAGCGCTCTCCTTACGAAAAGCAGGCTATACTAGTAGGTTTTTAACTAATTTTTTCTTCATCAATCACTCCATCAACTAGTTTATTAATGGCTTTTACTATTACTATTACTTTAATTTTAGGCTATATTTTTCTAACAGACTCTGACACACCAAACAGTTGTTATTTTTCCTCTTATAATACTTTTCACAGTAAATGAGCTCTGCTGTTCTACGCATTTAGACTAATCAGAACGTTTGCCAGCATTGTCAGATTGTATGAATGTATCAGCCTGACAAACATTACACACGCATGCATGTAAGAGCCGCAGTAGTTCACTCGTGTCTTGAATCTTGTGCTGAACACATTGATAACAGAGTGCATTAACATGCAGTACTTTACATTATAATCAGATTGTTGTATGTTCATAGGTTATAATTGTTATTGAAAGACCAAAAAAATGGCTGACGATATGTATAACAGAGCTACAAGAGCATGTATTGACAATGTTGCTGGCAAGTCATTGGCTAGCTATGAAGTGGGTACGGGGCAATATGTACGTTCAGAGCTCATCTTTGAAAAATAGTGTAGTAGGCTTTTAACCAATTTTTTTCTTGACCAATCACTCCATCAACTAGTTTATTAATGGCCTTTATTATTTATTACTAATATTGTAATTTTACGCTATACTTTTCTAACAGACTCTGACACACCTAATAGTTGTTGCTTTAGCCCTTGGATTACTTCCGTCACCTGTAGTTAAAGATTTATCGTCACAAGTCACAAAGCTATTGGCACTAAATAATTCCTAATGTTCTCAACTAATAAATTTCAATTTTTTGAGACTAAATTAATTTAGTTGATTTATACAATTTTTAAAGGTAACTCAAAATTTTAAGTGTTATCAAGGGTATTCTAGGTACACAAGAAATTATGATTTGTTCTGTAAATGATAAAAATATAAGTAACTTCACACAATGTTAAAAGTATAATTATTTAAGTGATTAGTTAGCATCACAGCAGCAGAATCCAAATTAGTATGAGTTTTTAAAAAAAAAAATGTAATATTTACCCTATTTACTGCTTTCTTTTCCATTTACTTTTTACGAGCACTTTTGCGCTATGTACCCCTTCATTGGGTAACACCATAAAGCTTCTAGAAATTGTTGTTGCATCTTCCTTTATCAGAGTTTTAATTCAGTCTGATTATAAAATACAAAACTCCACTGCTATTATTATTTGTGTCAGAAATTGGAACTAATTTTACTATATAAGTAATTATTATATATTTTACTATATATAAATATTGTATTAGCAATATTTAATTTTGTTTTTTATCAGACTAAGTTTTTTTATTGTTAGTTTTAGAAGCTGTAGTGTAATCTTTTGAGTCAATGTTTATTAAAACTACGTGTTATTATTATACGTAAATGGTAATTTTTTGTTTTTAATAGGCTGTAATGTGGAGTGATTGCCATTTTTTATTTTTTAATAGAAATTTTATTGATTAGATTATTGGTTTCTATTCTGTATCCATTACTTAATGCAATGAATTTAATAATATTAAATTTTCTTTATTTGCTAAATATTTAAGAGCTCTATAAATCATGTTGTGGTACACCATAATTTTTCAATGAAAGGAGTGTATCAATGAAATATTTATTGTGATCAATGGTAAAGTAGGTTTTCTGTAGACAATTTACGCTTAACTTGTAATTAACTTTTGTGATATTATGTAGAAAATTAATACTATTGTTGCTTTCAGTTTCTATTGTGCGATTTGTTTTTGTGAAAATTGTTTAGTTTCTTAAAATTATATCTTGTTCATTTTTTTTCTTTGTTTTATTTAACGTCACATCAACTACAGTGGTCATTAGTGAGGAAGTTGGGTTGTAACTGTGAAGGATATGATTTTTTTTTTGTCACATGAAAATATCCCGTGCCTGAGTGGAATTCGAACCCAAGACTGCTTGATGAGAGGCGAGCATGTATGCTAATTAAAGATAACTAAAATATCATTAGCATAGCGAATCCATAACTATATTTTGTGTGTACAATTTTATATCCTCCATGTTTTGTAAGTATACTTCTGAAAATATACTACTTAAAGGTGATTTCATTGTTAGACCATCTTGGGTGAAGAATTTGTTTTAAATATGAAATAATTCTGTTTTAACCCTTATCCGTCAGCTAGCCAATATATTGTCGTTAGACAACGACTGTTTAAGTAATCAACATTTTGTGTGATAGTGAAGGTCAATGTAAGCACACATGACTAAACACTATATTTATTTAGTAGCTGAATATATGCGGAAGAAAGTAAGATATTTAGAAACACAATCAGATTAGTGGGAAATTTACTATTGATTTGTGAATATTGTGTTGCCACTGAATTTTGATTTTTTTTAAAGAAAACCGTGTAAAGGTCGTATCTCATCTAAAAATACAGTTATATTATAATCATGGTGGTCGCAGTCACAATGCTGTAGGACTCATAGTTAATGCCATTTATAAACTTACACTTTCAAATTATGTGTCACGCAAAGTCAACTACAGGTTGTCAATTCCATAACGCAACGTATTTTATAAAATACTGATTTGGAATCTGCCTAAGTAGCAGAAACAAATGCAAGCTGTGCTATAAACATTAAACGCAAAAAGTGTTATGTATTCTTTTTCAAAACATCAGAAAGATCTGCAAGTTGGTCATCATGAAGGAACAACAAACATGCATACAAAAATGATTCAGGATATCTACTAAAAATTATACACCTACACATCTTTATAAGCTCGTTTTGAAATTTTACAAACCATGAAAAAGTATCAGCAGTTGTTTAACTTAACCAAAAACTTAATTCATTCTTCGTTCCTTTATTTCCTTACACCACAGAACAGACGAAACTCTTGCTTAAACATAAACATTAAACTCAGGAAACAACCACGTCAACCACAATTCCAATTTTACACAATTATCCTTCATTTGGCACACAAATTAATTATGTACTCAAATGTGTCAAGCAATATCACACAGCTAACATATTTCACAGAATTTTTCATAACATTTGAGTACTCCCACACTTAAACTATTTACACAAAGGAATGATACTAAGTTCCATTCACTAATTATGTATATTAATTTAAATAACTTTTAACTTTTGTCACCTGATTCTTCAGAAACAGGTACTTTTTACAATAATTTCCTAGATACAAACTTGGAGGAAATTTTTTAGTTTTTGAGAACTAAGTCCTGCATGTTATGGGAGGACAACTTAAAATTGATTATAATGCATTAAAATTATATGTAAAGCACCATACTTATTACGTAATATCTATCAAGAAAATAAAATAATTATAAGCTACAGACAGATCTTCTTCTTAGCATGCCTATCCACTTCAGATATAGCCAACCATAATAGCTAATCTGACATTATTGGTTGCTATCTGGAACAAATCCACAGAGCTTTTACCAAACCAGGCCTTTAAATTAGCAAGCCAGGAAATTCTTCTTCAGCCAGGAATTTTTTTCATTTAATCTTTTCTTGCAGGATGCGTTGTAGTATTTCTTATCTTTTTTTGATTACTCATGATGTACCCAAGATACTGATGTTTACAACATTTAACAATGTTAATTACCTATGGGCCTTTATTCATTCTTTTTAAGATTTTCATGTTGGTGACTTCTAATGTCCATAGTATTTTCAAGATTCTTCTATACAACCAGAGTTCAAAAGCTTTGAGATTGTTGGTAATCACCCTGTTTAAGGTCCAAGTCTCCACACCATGCAAAAGAACTAAACCAAATTTGGTTCTTCTGCAGAAAGACATACCACCAAAACCTAATTAAGACAGCCATTAAATTATTTTTACATATCCTAAATGTAATGCATTCGTAGTAAACTCTAAACCTAAAAGTAAAGGACTGAAAGTGAACAGACGCAAAATAAAAATTACGACTATTTAAAATGAAAACAAAAGATATAATGGCTGATGACTGTGTTAAACAGCATATTAAAAAATACATGCAAGAATACATATGGAAACATCTTACCAGAAGGGATAGACCAGTGGGGACAACATCCAGGTATTACTCTACCAATAATGGAGGGTAATATTGAAGGAGTGAATGGTAGAGGCAGGCAAAAGTTGGAATATTTAAAGCAAATTACAAAAGATGTAGGGTGCTGGAGGTATGTAGATACGAAACAATTTGTGCAAGACAGAACAGCTTGAAGAACTGCATCAAACCAGTCGAGAGACTGATGACAAAAAAACAAATATATCTATCTTGGTTAAATCATTAATGAGAAAAACAAGTCAAGCTTAAATAGAGAGGTACACAAGATCAGTAAGGTGTGCTTTTGGAAGGCAAAGTAAATTCTAAAGAATCAGAAAATCCCCTTGAAACTAAGATGTACAGTTATCAATGTGTTCTTTCTGTTCTCTTATACGCTGTGCAAATATGTTCCTTTACAAAAGGCATGACAGAGACCCTGGCCAAAAGATCAACGTAAAGCCTGATGCTGAATATCAAGTTGGAAGACTGAGTAAGAAATGAGGATATTTGGTAGAAAACTAAATTAGTAGACGTAAGACAGCAGGTGGCATCACTAAAACGGTGATGAGCCGGATATACAATGAGCCAGATTGATAGAACAAGGAGCAGTGGAGGCCCTGGCTGGGAAAGAGAAGTAGAGATCATCCACAAACATAGTCGAGAGACGACTTGAAACTTGTGGCCGAATTTAATAGAGCAAGAATGGCGCAGATGATTGTGGAGGCAAACATGAGAGGTCTACATCTAACACTGGATGATAGAAAAATAAAAAAGTAGTTACCTTACCTGCTAACCACAGAAATTAAGAAAATCTTATACAATAATGTACAAAGTGTGTACAAACTAAAGGCATTAGTTAGAAGAGAACTTAGTTAAAAAATTAGCAGTGGTATTGCACATTTTTTATATCAACGTGACTATAAAATCAAAGTTACTTAGAAGAGAACTTAGTTAAAAAATTAGCAGTGGTATTGAACATTTTTTTTATATCAGATTGACTAATTTATCTTGTGGTTTCCTAAGTGAAAATTATATAGAGTGCACTGGACTGATGTATATACTCGTACATTGGTTCAGGTTAACTGAGTTTTATACAAATGACTGAAGATGTATCATCTTCTGTAAATTTTAAATAAGTGAGATAAAAATTTTTTGGTTTCAATTTTTTTATTTACTCTGATGATGGTGGATCCACCGAAACACGTGTAAGTAAGAATAAAAATAAAAGTGACGCAGTTTAAAAAGAAGGTTGATGAAATTATTATATAAATTCATTATATGAAATAGAAATAACTGATGTAAGTTTTCCAGTATGACTTTATATTTTGATGAACAAGATTTCTTAACTAAATCCTGTATTAAAACAAGTGCAAAAAATATCAACAGACTTTACATAATAATATCAGCTGCTAATAACATTAAAATTCCTGGTAACAAAAGTCACCAGATGAGAACCAGTTTTAAGCAAGAGTAAAATATTGTATGTCACAAGGTCACAAGCAAGTGTCTTAACCAGTTTTAAGCAAAGGTTTTTGAGAAGAAAGGGTAAAATATTAAGTGTCTTGGAATTTTTAAAACAACCAGATTTCTGACAAACAAAACTAAAGATTTATTAAATTGCACATTTAAATTAAATCACATTTAATTTATAAATCTTATTATGTACAAATGTGTGATAACGACAAAACAATATCATCATAATTTATAGTACAAATAATTTAATTAATATAATTAATATTATTATAACTAAATAGAGTTTTAAATTTTAAAACCCTTTTCTCCAGCCAAATGTGCATGATGTAAAACACAGAATGACTGATGATTACAAGAACACTGGGACAAAAAAGGTTTGGATGACGATGAAGGGAATGATGATGTTCATGATGAAGGTAATAATGATTACTTAAATAAAAGAGTTCTTTGTAATAAATCAAAGTTCAGTATGAACACGTTCATGCCTTTTGGCATTAAAATTGCTTTTATGAATGAACAATCCTTCCATTGCTTTCCAGTGAACATGATTACCATTTGGCCAATCTACACCAACTATTTCATGTTGACCGTTGATAGGTCGTCCGTAAGTTGAGCTGGTTACAGATAAGTACCTAAAAAAATACAAAAAAAAAACAATTTGTAATTTTGGTTTATTAAAACGTACTTGTAACATCTTGCCAAAAAATATAATCTATAAATTATTCAAAAATAAAAGAAAAATTTACAATCTATCAGAAAAATTTTTATAATAAATCTGAAGAACCAACTGAAACAGTTCTTGTGCATAAATGTATGTGCCTTTATTAAAAGACATCAACCATAAAAATTTACGACAACATGACAGAAATCACTCACATTGGTTAAATATATATTATTTACTTCTCGAGCAAGTAAGATTATCAAAGAATTTATCAAGATTTTACATCAAAAAAATTCACAATAAATAATAAATAGTACACTGTACTAACACAGGAGTGTGAGCTTTTCTGCAATTTTAGGGCTGTAAGATTTGTCACTTTACCCAATTTATTACATTAATCAGTAATTTACCCAGTCCAAATTGTTGCCTCTATAATTACCCACCATGTGTACTAGAATTTTAGTTTTATAAAATACTCTTTTCCTGATAATTTTCTCCCATCTGTATTACTATAACAACCTTTAGTTTTATATAACTTTTAATTACGTCCAGCAAAAAATTAAAAAATAAAGATGATACTAAACTAATGTTACAATATAACAAGATAAGTTTAGTTCAACTATTAATATTTTAAAGGTATTTAAATCTACTATTAACACGTTCAATGCTGCTTGGTAGACCCAATGTCATTTGCCGTGACGGAGCAATACTTGAATGGTAAACTGGCCTGACGTCATTATATTCGTATACAAAAATTGAATTAGTTTTGCCTTACTTAATATTTACTACAAATACTTTTGCATAATTGTAACGCAAGAACTGATAGTATACTGGCACACAATGAACCTTTTTCTAGAACAGTACAATAAAAAAAATTTTATTTGCCCTGACAAAACGTAGAAAGAAGAGATAATAAAACCTATAAACTAGCCGCATTTTAGCGTTCACCAGTCACCGGGCAGTGTCTGATAAACTGCATACGCCGCACTGAAAGTGTTAATAGATTTACATACAGCAAAATAAAAACACAGCTTCACAAAAATTTCAAAATTACAACAAATAGAAAGAACCTGAATGTTTACACATCACAATAAACATTAAAATCACACATAACTTATACTATTTGTCAGTTACACAATTATTAGGAAACTAACTAAATCAATACGCAAGAATTTACTATGATGTATTATCAAGAACACAATATCATAGATGTAATACTTTTATTGCTTAATCTCCCTTAAAGCAATCATGGTAAACACTGTCATCGTAATCGTGGCAACATTGGCTGTTATGTGGAAGCTCGCATTACTGTGATTTTTGTTATACGGTTGTCCCCGGTTATAACGCAGGTTAAATGTTATGTCCCCAGATAACTTTTTTCCAGAATTTAAAAATACTGTACTATATATATATATATTTTTTTTAAACATAATATATTTTTGAACTGACTTTTTAAAAAAAATGATTGTGCTTTTGTATTGCGCATTCTTTTCAAACAAATTATTTTCTAACTAATACATTATGTACTGTAATAAAGTGTTGTTTTTGTTTACTTAAATACACACTGTGATAAGTCATGAAAAAAGTACATAAAAGTTGGATATACAGTACAGTATTTTCTTTACCTAAATACTTCAAAATTCTACCAAAATTTACCTTATTCTGTTAGGTTTGCGCTATCTTCAACTTTATGGACGGGCAAATACTTTAATACAAACTAAAAAATAATCAAAAAAGTTGTTGGGCGTCAGCTCTATCAGCAGAGCATGAGAAAAATAAATAAATAAGACTATATTTTCTTGCTTTAAACTAAATATTTAATGAATCTACAACTAACTACAAACAAAATTATCCTTAGATTACCCTATTTAAAAATATAGCAAACCTTTATTCTTTTGCGACTTTAATAAAAAAACAAAAAACTTAACAAACCCTTTAAAAATACAAAATACTTTTACCTCAAATATTTTTCCCCTTTTTTCTTCTTCTCTTAGTTCTCCCACTCACTTCTTAAAAATCTGCTCCTTCTTAACAAATTTCTCTGTTCCACTCTCAAGTCCCAAGGGAACTGATTTTGAATTTCCGAGGTTCAAACCAGGAAACCTCTGGTTGACAAGCCTCCCTCTCCCACCAACCGTCTAACCAACCTGGAGGCCCAACGGGAAGGAGAACCACCCCAATGATTGGCTGAAAGTTGGTAGGTGGAAGAAAGGTCCAAAAACACAGAGGGAGAAAGATACCCATCTAAAGAATACCCGATGATTAACAGTTAGCAATACTTACTACTTATTGTCTAACTACTATTCTAATGTAACTTACTCTAACAATGGGAGTTTTTCCCAGGCACTATTCAATAAATTTTTACTGAGTAATGGAAGTTATAGTAATTGGGAATTACCATAACTTCCATTGTTTGTAAAATTGTACTTTCACAACGCTACAGGTATACGCAGTACGTAGTTTCAGGGTTTTCTAATTACAATTGATGATATTAGCTGCTGTACCACTCATAAGAGCAAAGTACGTTTTTTAGTAAGTATGAAAATTCCTGACTTCATTTATACCGTGGTACGTGATATAATGTGGATCAGTGAATGCTCCAAACAACTTCCAACAACTATAAACAACTCTCTACAAATCACACGAAATGGCAAGACCTATAATAATACTTACACATTAGTATCTACATGTCGTAATTTAACCTCTGCATCTCTTTCCCAAAAATCATCATCACAAAGCACTGTCCAATGATCACCAGTATCCCCTTCACCTAATTAATCAGAAAAAAATATTATTACTTCCTATCAAAAGCGGTTTTGGTATTCTATTCTTTATACACATCTATTTGTTCCAATTGTAACAGTTTTGAGAAATAATTTGAACTTAAAAGTATATCAGGAACAGGATAAACCGATGAGATCTAACAAAAGAAAAATAGGGCTCACATTTAATTTGTTATTGATTTTCAGTTTTAAAATCTTATTAACCCCTTGGATCCTACTGCCATGCTCATATATTTCTCTCACTGTGCTACAGGTCTCATCAGTTGATAAATTTTACTTTCTGTTGTATCGATACTACCGTCTATTGGGATTAATTTTAACATTACATCTGATTCCTATTTAGTAAGGTATTTTATAATACATTGAAATTACTCCAGCAGTGTCCTCAGTGGACTTTTACGGTCGTGTAAATGTGGCCAGATTCAGTCTTTATATCAGTGCAGATGATATCACTGAATGTTTTACAACCATTGAATTGGTTGTGAAAATTTTCAGTATAAATGGGCATGTCAGTTTAGAGAAGTACATTGACAAATTTCACATTGATAAAGATGACAACAATGTTAGAGAATGCGGTACAGATGCACATAGCAATTAGTACTTTAGAACCACAGAGGGGTTGTAAATATCACAAGTTAGTTAAACACCATTGTAAGTATTATAAATAAGACAATAATGGGGCTAAAAGTCACAATAATTAACCAAATTATAATAAGCAAACAAAAGGACATTTGTCAGGCAACAAATTTATGGGCAAAAGCATGATTTAGAAAATAAAAAAATCACACAACATGTTAATACGAATTCCAATGATATTGTAAAAACGATAATTTTTTAAAAGTCGTCCTAATTTTTGAGGCAGATTCTGAAAATCAGATCACCATACCGATACTGTACCTCTGAATAAAACAATAGTGATTTGAGATTCTTTGGTTGTATAGAGTATATACTATATTAACATAAAATATATAATACAGATTCTAATATATTAATAATATAATACAGATTCCAACAATATTGTAAAAAAAAAGATAAAAAAGATAATTTTTCAAAAGTTGTCCTAATTTTTGAAAATTTTCTAAAAATGAGATCACCAAACCAATACTGTACCTCCGAATAAAATACAGTGATTTGAGATTCTTTTGTTATATTTTAAACAGTATAAGAACAAGGAACATAGAATTGGCAAGAACATTTTCGTTTTATGGCTAAGAATCTAAAGAAGACTGAACCTAAGAATAGGTCAGTGAACAGCTGCAGACACGCAGATTTTTCAAGATAAAAAATTTTTCCACAAAACAGCAGCACTTGCTCTTCAATAGAGGCCACAAAGTGATTAAACACAGCATAAAGTGATCCACAGCATGGGTGCAGTGAATCTTCAAAATACTAGGTTGTCCGAAAAAAATATTACTTTTTTATTTCCTGTATTAACCAATAATTTGGAAATAACAACAATGTATGGTTTTTTTTTAAGGGCGACAAACCAGGATGGTTATCGCCCGTAAAATGTATGAGTTAAACAATGTATGAGTTTGGCAAATGTGTACATGGAGAGCTTCATTAAAAGAAAAAGCTAAATAGAATCAGCCAAATGAGAGCCGAGACCAAACTGGACCAAAATAGTTTTTTTAAATATATAGGTACGTCAATTGCAAAAAATTCATCCTTACCATCACTGCCATATGCAGATATTTCTTGATTACCAGATAATGGAGATTGGAAATGATGAGAGTGAAGATTTTTTGAAGTGACTAGATGCTGTAGTCGTATAGAACTACCACATTTTACAGGTTCCCTGAAGGCACAACATGAAATAAATTAACAAAATAAACAAAAGGTATATGATGTCACTGATTTATAAAAATACTTAGTAATTATTACAGATTTAAAAAATTTTAATACATCATTTTGGCCTGCATTCATAACTACTATTGAATGTTCGAACTACTATTGAACGGAGGGTCACTCGACCCTCCGTTGTAACATTTAGATGTTATACACATGCCTATATCAATTATGTAATTAAGAATGCGCTTGTACATGAGCAATTAATAGTATTAATAATTTATTGTAAGAATCTATGCAACTAAAATGTTTTTATGAAAATGTGTAGGAAGAACCATTCACACGTATCTTATTAGAAGTGAGGAGAGCATTAACTACAACTAGTGACAATAACTACAGGAACTTTTTGAAATGTATTAGTACTACTAGATACAGAACATACTGGTCTTCGGCTTGGAGAATTATTGAGTTCTCAGACCTGAGTGTAATAATGGTGTGGCATTCTACAATGTCCTTTCAGTATTATCTTCAAAAACATGCTGTTTTTTTCATTTCAAACTAGAATAGTAAAACAAAAACCATTTTTTTCAGAAGCTTTTGAGTTGCATGGTATGCTAGAAAACATGTTTATATTTATAAATATCTTCTTTCTTCATTCATGGAAAATAAACACAGCATCTTTAGACTACATTCTACTTATACTAACAGATTAAAAAATAAAATCTTATTTACAATATTATACAATAAAAATTACTTAAAACTTATAACAAGTATTTAAATTCCTTTGAATGACTTTGATATGTATTTTACTGCTTTATCCTTAAACTAACAAAACAGAAATAAAATTGGAATTATATTAAAAGAGACCTTCAGGTGACAATGTAATATCTCCATATCACCCTAAGGTCCCTTCTTCTGAACGCAACATGGATTTATAATTCTTTGTCTATTTTATTATAAAGGCAGTTTTTTCAACTACTAGTCATGCCTACTTGTAGAAAAGAGATCAGACATTTGTACGCAATCATAACCCAAAAATTGATAATTTTAACATATGTTCATATATTTTATCATACTGCAAGTACTGTACCGCACCCGAAGGTCCCTTTTCCCAGAGCGCAGCACACGTATAGATGACTGAAGATACTACACCTTCTATAAATTTTAAATAGTGTAAAACTATATTTTATAAAATCCTAATGATGGTGAATCCATCAAAACGTATGTAAGTAAATCATAAGAAGCAAATAAAAATTAAGGCAACCGAAAACGTTAGTGAAATAAATATCTATATAACATAAAATGGGTAATTTAAACCTATATTATAAATATTGACATTTAGAAGTCATAAAATATTTCTCAAGACAAGATGCAATGTATTTCTAAGTCAATGGCTAAATGGTACAGGATAACATATTTCTAATTTCAGAGCATTTGTGGCTTTGTGACCTCCCTAAATATTAGCCTTACGTGGACATGCAAGTTTATATCTGAGAGGACTGTTTTCTGTTTACAGAAGGAACATAATCTATGACGATTAGTATTTATCCAGTTCTACAGAACAAAAAGCTGAACAGTCATAGCAGCAATAAATTTTTTAAATAGGTGAACAGGCCCATAACTGGTTTAAATAATAATTTTAATCATGAAAACAACTACTTTCTATTCTCATAATTTTTTTATCCCTAATATGTACACGTTTCAATATATTCAATTATGAATAATAAGCAACCTCATGACCTAATGGGACGAAGAATATATGTGTGACATGTAAATAAGGTGTATTCTTGTACAGACTCAGGCCGATCATTCTGAGAGAGTGTGGCTAATGGAAGCCCAACCATCAAAGTACTCAGGTAATCTCTGTCTAATAAATCAATCTATATAAAAGTAAAACTACCTTAACTAGGATTTGAACCATAAAAACTTCGACCCTGAAAATCAGCTATAAATCAGCCATTAGTCAGCTGATTTTGGCAATGACTGCCGCAGGACTAACCCAGTAGATTCTTACAAAATTTTACAAATTTATGGATGTTTATTTTTATCTGTTTACAATCACTGAAAACCATGGACGAATTATTGCTTCAGATTCAGGACAAACTGAGCCACACCAGGTCTACAGTTCAATAATTCAAAAGTAATTTTTCTAAAAATAGTAAAGTAAAGCAAACTATAACAAACAAACAGATTTTTTTACGTGACTAGATGTGAAAGCCTTAATTTATTCTTATCTAAAATATTAATTTTCCATAGTACTATTAGAGAGACAATACTGTTAAATCCCTTAACATAAGAACTAACGATTTAAATTCAGCCTCTCCTATTGTTTACTAATGACAGGTTTAAAAAGATACATAGTTAGAAATTTGCATCAACTGACCAAAAAATCATGACAGATACCATCGCACTTCATACATTTTGCAAAAAATAATTATAATTTTAAAATAAGATGCATTGTCTACCTTGATATAATTAGTCATTTTTAAAAACTGTATAGAAGTACAGTACAAAGTGTTACAACATTTTACTTACGTGGCAATTTGTAAATAAATTAACCACGTCAGTCAAGGATAATAACGTGTAATGCTTAACAAGTTGTTGTCAACACGTAATACAATTGCCCATAAAATCATTTTATAGAATTATTTTCTTTATTTTTGCAGTTACATTCTGTTATAATTTATCAATATAAAGATTTCATATTTGTGTTAGAGAAAACAAAAATTTCAAACAGTTTTACAACTAATTTTTTCTATTAAAATAATATACATTACCAATATTAAAAGAAAATACTTACCCTCTATTACAGAAACTTTTAGTTTCAGCTTTTATAACCCAGTGTGAATTAACATCTTCTGCAACTTCTGTACCAGTAACAGATTGCTGTCCACTACCAGTGCCATATTTAACATCATGCGAATGTAATCTCACTTTATAACCAGTATTGAATAATTTAAATACTGAACCACATGTCACATATTTATTATTTTCACCTAAAATTTTATAAATAATTTAAAATTAATTCATATTCTATATTACATTATTGTTTGAAAACATTTCTTTTTTCTTTTGAACTCCTATAAATGAACAATTTCAGCCAATCAGATTGTACAAACTGAAATCGAATATAATTTAAACTTTATTTTACAAAGTTATAACACTAAGGAACATTAAGAAAATTATATTTTTTATAGTTAGTTAAGACATAATAATTATTTTTATTGGTTCATAAAACCAATTTTAGTATCAACCGCTAACTTTTATAGTGAAATGTCAACAAAAATTAAATTGACACAAGTGTTCGTATAAATTATTCCCAGTATAGTACTACATGTATAAAGATCACTCCATTTGGATTCTACAAAATGTTTGTATCTTTGTTGATAAAACCTCAATAATATTTTACACTTTCACATTTAAAAAAACATAAATTGTATACAATAATGTACAAGATTTTTAGCACCCAGTTCATACCCAATAAATTAAAATCAAATTTGTCAACAAAAAACATTTTTAAAGGGAAATTTTTAAAAATATAAAAAATTAACGTATTTTCTGGTGTATAAGACGCACTTTTTTGCTTCAGTAACTTGTTAGAAAAAAAGGGTGCGTTTTATATAATGGATGGGAATTTTCTGTAACCGTTTTAATGTTTACTATGTAGCATAATAAGAATCAAAATACTGCACTGTACACTGTTGCTGTCATATTGCTATTCAACTGTCTAATAACGTTATTCGGAAAAAGAGATTCTGTTGTAAAAATTCCTAGAATATCAAAATTTCAGTTGAAGAGGTTAAATTCTTTCAAGAAGTGTGATATCACCAATTTTTTGGGTGGAGCTAAAGATGATTTGTTTGTATATAGCTCAAATTCTTCAAATGACTGATTCCGACCAGGACTGATGTGCATCGTAATATGGTATTTTCTATTTTACTTAAGCCTATGTGCAATATTCGTGTAGCTTAAAAATAGCTACTGTAATATTGATCTTTTTGTGTAGCAGTCTTTAAAAATATTGATCCTTTTAAATTACTGTTTTAGCAATACAAATGCATTTATTGTATTTAAAAATAATAATTACTTATGAAAATAAAATTCTTATTCCTTACATTAAAAAAATAAAATATAAAAAATAAAATCCTTCTTGAAAACGAGAGTGCGTCTTGTACACTGGCAAATACGGTATATAGAAATACTAGTTTTCAATTTCAAAACTATCTATAAATAAAAACCTGACAAACAAATTCATTAAAATATTAAACTAACCTCTTTAATTTCATTTACAAGTACGCTGTTAAAACTACTGAATACAAACAAGTCTTGAAACAAGTACAATAAAATAATTACAATTAATTTTAAATTTACAATATATCCGGCGAAACAGAGATTGTGGACTACTTTATATTGATAAGTATTAATAAATCCTTTTAATTTAAAAAAATCTGGTAATTTTTTAAGTGACAAAATGCGAAAACAAAATTTATTACAATGCTTAATATAATAATAAATATTAAAAAAACTTCTATGATATTTACATAAAATGTCTTAAATCATACCTTCGGTAATACCAATATCAATTATGTCTCCTATAACACCAAAAATGAAATAATTATGAGAGAAACATGGTATTACTAAAATTTGATACAAAAATTGTGTTTATCAAACGGAGGAAAAAATGTTCATAAACCCCTTTTAATTGTTATATCAATCAGCTGAAATTCATTACGATACAAAATATCATATTCAACTAAGCATAAATTTATCATGCATACATATTCATGTTTATAATGGTTTGCAGTAAACAAGGTACAATTAGGTACATCAGTAACATTAGTTGATACTTATTTTATTAAATCTCATTATCATATTGAAAACGTTAGTTTGTTGGCAAGTAAAATATCTCGCATGATATATTTCAAATCAGACTTATATTTCTGAATTTTCATAAAATGTAATAAACAGTAAATGAAGAAAATAAAAGTACAAACAACCATAATTTGTGTACTCTGATCTTAAATCAATAATGACTAAAACAAGTGAAAATGGCAAAGCAGTTCAAAATGAAATTTTTTTTTATAAACCACGCACCCAATTAAATTAAGCTTTACATATATGTGAGGGGGAAAGTGAAAAGGGTCCTCTTTTTGGAAGAAAAATGAGTTGTTAGGGTCGATATATCGATTTTTGGGTGTTTCGTACATTAATATAGTTTACTTTAACCGGTTGTTTTTTTAATCTAATTACTACTCTAGAAATAACTACGCAATTAAAAAAATCTATTCAAAAAGATCAAGATATTTGGTAAAGAAGAATGCTGAGACCTTCTGGTGCGTATCCTGAGCCCGAGTCAGACCTACCGGACTCAGTTGCAGAACCACTAAATAAAAGTGAAGGCACTCCGTTTAAAAGAACATTCAATAACGTCATACATCAACATTTTAAAAAACAATTAGTATCATTTCTATGTTTAATTTGTTCTTAAATATGTAAAAAGTTATGTAGGGCCTGATAGTTTAAAATACAATTAACATCAATTTTTTATCAAAACCTTTTCATCTGCTGTATCTTACATAAATTTTGAGAGGCAATTCAGAATTTTGCATCAAATTAGTCAGAATTTAAATAAAAATTTAAAGCTCAAAGTATAAATTTTTGACATGAGGTCCTTCTCCAAATTCCGGCTCACATATTCATTTAATGTGAACAGTATATTAATGTGATATGATAAAAGTATAAAATAAATATTGTAGCCCCTTCAAATAAAAATTTTGCATAATATATATGGCATGAATCAATGCAATCTTGTATTTTCTTTTTTAAACCAAACCAAAAATATTAATTTAGTTTTACTACACGGTAATCAATTTTTGACATCACAAAAATGACAAGTGCAAAAAATTAGATTCTGTATGGTATAATTATATTGTTAACAATGAACTTTTTTATATTTTTTTAAACTCCAAAAATTGAACTGTTTTTAAACCAAGATGAGCTCCAGAATTAAATACACTCAACAAATTTTTCAACTTATCTGGGAATCAAAAAAAGATCAAGATTGAAGAGATTTTTTAAAAAAGTTGACAAAAAATTTTTATTAATTGATAAAATTGAAGAAAGACAACTCATCTGGTAAGGATGTGCAGGAAGAATGGGGGAGAAAAGTTCTTCACAGAATATTTGGTTATGGGTTCCAGGTAGATGAAGGAAACAGGGATAACCAAAAAAAGAACGGATTAGAGAGCTGTGGAGAAAAGGGGTCTAAGGGATGAAGCTGTGTTCACTATGAATGGATGGCATTTTGGGTGGTTGTAAATTGTCTAGTGCAGTAGAACAGCGGCTAGAATATTAAACATTTCCACACCCCACTGGGGTTCAAACCCAGAATCATTTAATCTGCAGCTTAGAGTACTGTACCTTGTAAATCACTGTGCTACAAAGGTGGCCACTACAAACATTTGTGTGTTAATGGTGAGAGTTGAGGACTAAAATTGAGAGAATTTTATAGAAAATTGTAAAAATTTTCATTCGTTGTACACAAAAAAGCTTAAAATATAAATACAAGAAGACAATAATTTTTACTACTTAGTTACGTAAAATTTTTTGTTACGACTAATATTAACAGAAATATTTAAGGTTTTATGATTTGGTCTTTATATAAACCTCTTCTATTCATGGTCATATTCTGCCCAATAAAGAACTCATCTTTTCATTTTCTAAAAGTAATCTAATCACTGAAATTGGTCCCGCTCGGATGCGAATTACAGATTCTAGAGAGAATTAACAGGCAAACAAATCACTGATCATTGATTTTCGCGACCTCACTTTTGGGATTCCAATTGTAGGATTGATGTAAAATTAAAGGATCTTTCAGAAAATTGATAGTAATGACATCAACAGGTAATTTCGAAAAGAAAATCTGCTAAAACAAATGATAATTGCAGCATACAAGCGTACGATGCAGTACGTATATCAACGTGACATCGAAAGCTACAATGTGAGACAATATACAGGACATAAATCATTAAAATTTTAATGTTGCAGAAAACTGTCATTAAAATTGATAAAATTTTTTTTTTCAATATCATACTATATACTGCCAGATCAATGGTTATCACTGTGTCTAAGTGGGTAATGAAACAATAAGAGTAATGATAGTGTGAATTTTTCCAGGCACAAGGTATAAAATGAAACTAGAAACTTCGAATTAAAAGAAAAATGTGCAACATAGTTGGTCACGATAAAAGTGTTGAAACTTCTGTGATTTCTACCGCATGTTAAAAATACAAGTTAAATAAAACCCTAGTAGACAGTAAGGTCATTAAAATACAGTAAAAGATAAGACACTCTAATTTGTTTGATTAGCTCTACCAGAAATAAATATAAGTATAACTTTGATATAAATTTTGACTATTTTTTCTACTGCTTCTAATGCTAAAAATCTGGTGTGAAACACTCACACGACTTTCTCTTGCCAATGAAAATACTGAACAATATAATCTAAAACATTAGTAATAAAACATTAGAAATGAACAAAAAACTAACCTCAATAAACATAACCTAATTTTAATCATGAGTGAAAAATGCAAAATGAAAATCAACCTCAGTTTAGCTTAAAAATACGGAAAATCACTCTTTCACACTAATCTAGGCTCTGTGGAAAAAAATGTTCTAAATAAAAAATGGAGATCTTTTAATTTCCTATAAATATGATTTTACACTTTTGTCGTAAAATGCATACTAAAGCTGAAATTTTAAAAAATAGTTTTTTTTACACATTTTCAGGGAAAAAACAGAAAATCGCTAATAACTGCTGAACTAAGCGTTATACAAAAAAATGTTTTAAATAAAAGTTGTAGGATTTTCAATCCTCTACAACTTTTATTACAATAGATTTTGCGCTAAAATGCATATTAAAGTCGAAATCTTAAAAAAAACCATTTTTTACGAGAAAACAACCTTCCCAAGAATTTCAGCAGACATGGGGCTTGGCTTACTCTATCTTGTAGAGGATAAAAAATTTAGTTAATGAGGCGATTTTTAAAAAAAGTTGTAGTCATTTTTGAGAAAATCACAAAAAAGTGAAAAATGATAAACTACTACTTCCGATTGACCGATTTTGATGAAAATGTTCGTGTCAGGTCCGGTAATAGTATTTAACTTAAGTTTCAAGTTCATACAATGTTCCGTTCTTGAGATATTCTGTTCACACACGCGCGCGCGCACACGCACACAGACCAATCTCTAAAAACATGTTTTTTAGGGTTCAGGGGGTCTGAAAACATGTAGATCCGGTGAAAACTTGATTTCGAAAAACCGAAATGAAAATAATACTTCCTACATATTCATACAGGCAAGAGAAAGTAAAAATAATTCACACGATTATTTGAAAAACTGACATAAAATTACATGTTTATTCTTGGGGAAATTTAGTCCTGCAGTAAAATTATTATAAGGACATTCTCTTCTGATATATTTTAAGAATGGTAATGGTTCAACTTAGTTGGGTCACACGATCAAAACCATATAAATTTTTTTAAGACAGTCGCCAACATCTATATCTAACATAATACACAGTAATTATCTCAATAGAAAATTTTGGGATAAGATATTAACAGCAAAAATGTCTAGACAAAAACCTGGAAACTGTTAATCAAAAATTATATTCTTAAGTTAAAATTATACAAACAAATATCCTTTCCTTTTCACAAAAATTATTCCAGTCAGGAACCTCAGGCCCACAAACCATAACAAACAGCCAAAGTTTTACATCATAAGCTATTATGCAATCTGAAAAGATTTAGGCAAGGATTTACTTTCTTATCTTGGTTATCCCAACATAAAAATGGCTTAACACACTTCCAATTTGTTATTTTTAAACTAGAAAAAAAGATTCAATTCTAATATAAAAATATTTAATTTTTCACTGACCTGGTAAAAAACCAGTGATATAGCAGCTGTATCAGGTCAGTGAAAAATTTAATATTTCTATAACAGGATTGAATACAAGCTGCAGGATGTAAATAAAGATTTACTTACACACAGATTAAGAATGTCGAAGCAACAAAATAATAACCAAAATGATAAATTAAAAAATTCCTGACATCTAGCTTGGCCAAAATACCTCCCAGCAAAAAGGTTTTAACAAAAATTAAATTTTTCAGGGTTACCAAAAAAACTGGTATGAAATTCTACATGATCAGTAACACTTTTGTGGAATTTGAATGGAAGAATACTTTCTATTTAACACAGAAGCTTTAACTGGGGTGCAACAATCAGAATAAAACCTTTCTACATGAAAATATCCCTTTTTTTAAAAATTGTTGGTTACAACCTTTTTGCCAGGAGCTAATCCACTAACTTAACCACTTTCAATCCACAAAAAATACTGACCACCTTTCGATTTTCATACCATTTATGGATAAAAATGAAAAGATATACAAAAATGTTACTCAAAGAAAATTCATACTAGTTCAATTTTCTTGGAAACAGCATGATTAAAAAAATGGTATAATAATCAGAATTGCCATTTACATTTAGGAAAAGTTGGTGTACAAAAGTGAGCTTTTTACTGTTCAGAGTAAATTCCTGGGGTCAAAGGTATTATAAAGTTTCAAATCATTTTTTTTTTTTTTTTACGTCAGACTTCTGCAATTACTGCTAATGCAGACGGTGAAGGATGAAATGATTTTTTTGATTTTTTGACATATGAAAATATGCCGTGCCTGAATGGGATTCGAACCCAAGACCGCAAGATGAGAGGCGAGCTTGTTACCAACTACGCCAATGTGGCCAGCATTCAAATCATTAGTGAATGAAATCACAAGATGAACATTTTTTATAAACTACGTGGATTTAAAAATATGTCAATTGTTGATCTTAAGGTATAAACCCTGATTTTGAAGTTCATAAAAATGCTAAATTTATTCTTGTTACTTAAGTATGCAGTTTATACTTCATTTAAACAATAGTTAATAGTTTAATTACAAAGACTGTAGTTTTTCAGAGGAAACCAATATGGCTCCCAGGTGTGCTTCAATAGTAATGAAGAACACCAGTCAAATTATAGAAAATACTAAGTAACTCCCACTATAATGGCTGAACTCATCAAATGACGAAAAAGTACTGGCATATATCACACAGTTAAGATAAATAACTCAAAACTTTCTTGGGTAGAGTCAATATTACCTAGTAATAATACAAAATTCTAAATGAACCACAATATTCTTTAACTTCCTTCAGGAAGGTAGCTTTTATCTAAAAAAAATATAGTGTTTCAGAATATAAAAATAGAAAGGTTACAAAGATATCTACAATACATGGCTGCAATTTACAATGTAATATTGTTATTAATCTTCTAGTTTGTGGTTCCTTCAAGTATTATACCATTTCAGGTTTTCTCTTTCATTTTGGTTTAAAAAATTAATCGAAAAACTGAAGCTGATAGGAAATAAAGCATGGATTAAGTACACATGAATTACCGAATTATCAAAGTGATATGCCCATGTAGGGTTACTTATCAGACATAAATGCAGAGCAAAATTTACTTACAATAATTTATCATTACGCTGGCATAATTTACACATTCCACATAACATAACTTTAAGGTTAGTAAAAATGTATGGGGAATTTTCTTCCAGATTCTTGGTACATCGTGCAAAATGGAAAGTCAGTCAACTTTTATGTTTATTTTTTACGTTACAACCGAAATTAGATAAACAGCGTCAAAAAACTTATAAATTACATGAAACACATCAAATTATAACCTATAAACTAAGGAGTGAAATCATAGTTAATCAAAGTAAATTTTTCAATACATACATACCATTTACAACTAAAGAATTATTTACAATAAGTAATAATATAAATATATTTAATAAATAGACAGCAATATTTTCACACATTATAAAAGTCAATAAATTCGGCATATCGGATACAACAAAACACTGCGACCATTCGCTTTCTGCCAATAGCGTTCACACAAGTATATACACTCATAATTACTTAAACAGCTGACTGCACCAACGAAAGAAATAATACAATAGAGTGTATTGCTGTCATCATTTAGCTAGATATATGACATATATATATAGATATACGACATCATATTGAGCTAGTCTATATCTAGCTCATTGGCTGTCATATTATGTGCTATTTCGATAGTATTCCTGATAACCTTAGTTATATAACTGTCTTCTTAATAATATAAAAAAATGTAGCTTTAAAATCATTATCAGGTAGTATTTATTATAACTGTATGGTTGTTACGTAGTATTTGCACATCTTTGGTAAACTGTATGAATTTAATGCGTAATTTAGAATTGTATTTTCAAATATTTAGTTATTATGATCATTTTTGCATTTAAAAATTTCTACAGAGAAGGGTTTATTCAAAGTAAACTTAAAAATGTCACAAATTCGAATTCGTTAAAACTTCAGTCGATTGTCATCAGCATTGGTAAATGCGACTCTAGTAACTCTTGCACAAAATGGCGCTTAGAAACAAAATTCACTTTGGATGTGGGCACGGTTACTATACTAAATACTAATTTAGTAAAGTAACCGTAGATGTTGGTCATGAACAGCCTAACGATTTAATTGAACGGTTGAAAAACGTACTGTCTTTTTGTGATGCATATAACGAAACGACACTTGCATTGTTTTAATTATTGTTACACACCTCTCACTCACAACATTGCTTACCTAATCTTCATCTTAAATGACATTTTTAAACCCCCAATTTACAATATGACCATGAAGCTGCCCGAGTCTTGTGTTTAAATGCTTTGGCAGATTTATAAATACATTGGTTTACTCTTTATTGATTATAAAACTCAGATGAGAATGGCTGGTATTACAGCTGGTCACAGTGAATTACAACAATATTATGTTTTTGATCTACTAAATTAAGAGTTCCAACTTGTTTGCTTTAGTAGTGAGCGAGTGTTTTATTAGGATTGCCATCTTAAGAGTAGATGCTCTTCGCCGCTTTCAGTACCTGAGGAAACTGTAATAGCAATACCACCAATTTCACAGTAGTTGTCAAAAACTGAAAAAAATGAAATAGGCTATAAGGTAAACAATTATTTATTTCTGGAATTAAAAAAATTAATTAATGAAATTTAACAGATTTGAAAAGAGAATTAGTTTTAAAATGTGCTTTTCAAAGAGGTGTACATAACAGCAGTAAAAGACAGACATCTGAAGGAAGCTCTTGAGCTATGAGATGTATGAAAATAATTCTAAATTACCCCACTACTTTACATTAAGTGTTAGTTCTCCCACATTTCATTGTTATGTAGAATTTAGCCTCGATTTGAGACTCGTTGTGAATCTTTCAACAAAGGTTCAAAAACTAGTGCCCAGAGTACAACAATTTTTGAGTTTCCCCATTGTGCCTTCTCAAAATAGGGTAAAAATGTTTTTATCATATTTATAAAGTAAGTTTAGGTAATTTAAAATTAAGATGCAGGTAAGTAAATAAATTTCCATATAGCTGCCAAATATAATGTTTTGGAATGGGTTCTACAGCTCAATTTTTGAGGTAGTATCTACAGACCTACTTCCTGAGGGTATACTTGAATTTTCAGTTTGATTTGTGTTGTGTCAGTTGTATTAAGGTCTGATTAAAATGTTCAAAGTAATTTTTGAACTTCTATTTTCTACATAAAAATTTAAGAGATTTTAAATGCCATGTTGAACTTAGGGTTGGATCAACAGGATCTGGGAAAATTTTTGAGTTGGGACCCATGTAAAATTATTCACATTGGTATCCAGAGATCTCATACTCTATCAATCGAGCAATTAGCTGTCAATAGCAATTAACTACAAATAGCAATTGAGCAATTCTTTTTCAACTTTGATGCTGGTGTAACTGAACAATAATTTAGCCACAGAGCTAAAATTAACAAATTCAAATCATTCTAATGGAATTGTCAAGAATAGGATGATTGTAGCTTTATTCCAGTGAATTTTTCTTCACTTATAAAAAAAAAACCAAATGTATTGGTACTTACAGAAACCCAAAATTTATCAATATTAATAAAATTCATTGCAGTTAACTTAATTGGACATGTTCTTATCTGACATACATAAAATTCCACCTGCAACAAATTATTATTTTAAATTATAGAATTATTTACTGCATCCTATTTAAAGCAGTTCACTCTTTAAGAGTTAAAGAGTCTTAGAAAATTATTTAGTCCAAACACCAAGTACACACATTGTACCCTCCCAAGACATGGTTCTACATCAAAAATTTTTGTCATGAAAACCTGATATCTTTTTAAAAGTACCTATACTTCTTTTGACCTCTTTAAGTCTAGAAGATTTTTCCTTAAATGTTTTTGCAGAATTACTTTTATTTATTCTGTATAATTTTGTAAATGACCTGTAGAGAAATGAAATAAATAAATTACATTGGAAGTCTGGGTTTTAAAAGCATAATTTATAGGAATCATATAATGTATCAGATCAAATTCTAGATTAATTTAAGTTGAGGGAATCTTTGAAACCCTAGTCCTTTTAAAAGGTCACTAGGTCTCTGTGACTACTAATATGTACTATTAACTGTGATGTTTCAATGGAGTAAACATTTTTGTACTTTTAAAAGGACAGTAGGTCTCAGGAGGAAACATGTAAGAATAATACATTACTTAACCTGGTCAATTAAAAATATTATTATATTAAAACTTTAGAAATTTAAAAACAAAATTAAACTGACAGTACCATTTTTACCTCGGGCCAGCCAATATTCTGACTAGGATAGGAATATTTCTTTTAAGTTTTCCATATAAAACGTATGACTTTCTTTGATAATATGTATGATTTTCAATTTATGCTTTTGCCCATTTTATTAAAATAGTAATAATTTAAATGGCACATGAAATGCAACTTCATTTGTACAGTGCTTCTTTTTTCTTTAGAGTTCCATATCAGTTATTCTGTTAATTCAAATGGTATTCTCTTAACAGAATATAAGATCTTCAAAAAAATGAACTTAATCAACAGAAAAGAGAGTTTTATAATAAATAACTCAATTAAAATGTAAAATGCTCTTATCTTTTATACACTATTTTGTTTTAATTTTTAGAGATATTTATGAAGTGAAGAAAAAATAAAATTGTTTCTGTATACCTGTTGCATAAATTCCTCTGATGATGTTCTTAATTTCATTGTTACTAACTCAGTTTCAATATTTGATTCCTGAAAATTAAAAGGAAACAACAAAATAGTTCAGATCACAAGAGTAGTGTTCTGTTTGAGGCTGTTATGGTTTCAGGTACAAATAAATAAGCTTTTTTTGTTTTTTGTTTAATGTCCGACCGTTCTGCAATTGCTGTTAATGCAGACGGTGAATGATGAAATGATTTTTGTAACGTATGAAAAAATGCCGTGCCTGAATGGGATTCGAACCCAAGACCGCATGATGAGAGGCGAGCACGTTACCAACTTCGCCAATGCGGCCGGCCAATATATAAATAAATAAGCTGGATTATCTAACAAGCCTTAACTATAATACAAAATAATACTCATAATATGAAATGCTGTGAAAATATTTTGGTTGTTAGCTTCCACTTTCCGCTTTAACACTTCTCCACTGAATCTAAGAGATGGTTTACAATAAATAAATTAATTGCTTTACTTCTTTTAATCTCTCTCTTTTATGTATTTTTTCTTCATCTCGTATAGGGTAACTGGTTTCAACACACATCTACTTTAGTACTATTCTCCATACTTTGTATTTTCTGGAAAAATTAATTTTGTGTCTCTTTCACAAGATCTATAACCCATTTCTACAAGAAATAAACCTACTTCTAACTTTGTTATCCCTGATCCTTTCTCTGTATCTCCTGACAAGTTTTGTTTTCTTTTTGTAATGGAGTAGTATAGCTTCCCCTTTCCTTACCTGAAATTAACCTGATTAGAAATTAATTATTTTCACTAAGGTAGATTAGTCACTGGTAAAGAGGAAAACAGATTATTGGTTAAGATGAAAAGAGTGTAGTCTTAATTACAATCTGGTTGCTTCATGTTGTTGTTTAGGTCAACAGCCGAAAGGCTGGTTTGAACCTCTAGAGGTTTTACTAAATAAAATGAGGAGTGAGGTGGTTTACCTTTGCCTTCCTCACTGAGTGGAAAAGTACGCTCATCAGCATGCCGGGCCCTCTGAAAAGCACATATTTTCCACTCTGTAAATGACACCTTCACTTCATTCACCACAGGGTCTGGCTGTGCAATGAAATTCATTACTTTCAGAGGAGATAACTCTGATTAGTGTCTTTTACACCTCTACCTCTGCTGTTCTTAAATGATTCAGTCATTTAATTGGCTGACCATGTGATAAGAAACAGAACTATTTATTTTAGCCCTGCAACGAACAGATTGAGTGTAAATAATTTGACACTCCACCTGTCTGTTATGGGCTGGGTTACTTCATATGAAATATAAAAATAATTTTTTTTGGTGTTCTTAATATATTTCCTGTTCCATTCTACCAATGAATTACCGCTTTCATTACAAAGCTTCAAGCGATTGAAAAGTTATTGACTGGAGGATGCCATTTGAGTAAAGTAATATTCTGCTGGAAAATATATATAGCCTATTTTTAACTCAATGTTAATTTATCATTAGCAATGAATCAAATCACAACAAAAACTTCTTTTAGGTCCAACGGTTTTGCATATCATTGCTAATGCAGACATTAAAGGGTGTTACATGAAAATGAGAGATGAAAAAATGCCGGACGTGAATGTGAATTGAACTCAGCATCTCTTGCATAGAATCAAGTTGCACCAACCACTACACCACAGGCTTGCAACATCATAACAGAGTAGACCTACAAGATTATTTAATAAAAATTTATTAAAATACTCTCATTTTTGTGAAGTTTCTGCTTCTCAGATATTGTTCTTATGCACAAACTTTCTAATAACATATATTATTGTCATTCTTACTTTGTTACTTATATGTAAAATGTTCAGTACTAATTGATAAAAAATTTGATTTTGATTTTTCTTAGAAAAAAATCATTACAACAATCTGCAAGGCCAGAGAAGGTTTTCACTAAGACCCCCTAAATATGATGAAACCAACTAACTTACAGCTTATATAATATATAAATTTGGGGTCTATTGACCATATTTTTTTCTACTTATTTTGTATTTTATATTTTTTTCAATTTTGTTTTGTAAATAGTACATTATATGAGAAGATAAATGTTTAAAATATTCTGCTGCAAACAGCCCACTGTCATCTTGGAAATATAACTCTTTAGGCTTCATAGAGTTCATTGGTTACTTCACTGGTTACGAAATAGCACCATACTATGCTACACTCAAAATTGATATAACCTACCAAATCATTAAAAAAATATTCCACTATCATTTTTTGAAAATAAAGTAAAACCCCATTTCTTCTTGGAAAACATTTTTTTAATAATAATGTATTCTGCTGAAATCAATTTCTTGGAACTGTATTCAACATTCGTGTACAAGTGTACATGTTCGTAGTAAGTTTGAGGAAATCTAATGCAATTTAAAAAAACAACTTATCTTTTAGATTTTCTATTATAATAGTAAATTATTTTTATTATTCCTACTTATTAATTTAAAATAAAAAATGTATAAATTTTTATTTAAACCTATTCAAAGTTATGTTGAAAATTAATGTCATATCATTTTCAAATTTATTTATTACATTTTTTTCTGTTGAAGGATGTGCAAACTGTTTAATGGACAATTAATAAGTTGGATTGTAAACATTAACATTGTACACTATTAAGAATTAATTTGTCGTTTACAAGTTTTCGTATAATTTTTTGTTGTCATGGTCAAGGTCTTGTTATGGATTTGCCTTTTCCTTGGGCACTCCAAGTGAATGGTCAGTCTCCATCTTGGGATCTGTATAATAAATAGTTTTATGATCTCATTTCCTACCCCAAATATTTTTGACTAGTTATTTACGAGGGGGACCCAAAAAACCCAGGTTTTTGTTCTAAAAAATTAATTTTTTAGTTTTTTACAGAATTCTTTCAATTTTCTTCAAAGTACTCTCCACCAGATGGGATGCACTAGTCCAGTCTTCTGTCCCACTGTGTGAAGCACCTGTGGCACTCTTCATTTTTTGTATCATACAGTGCCCTCTGTGTAACTGTTTTTACAACCTACACATCATCAAAACCACTCCCTTTTAAATTTTTTTTCACTCTTGAGAACAAAAAAATTTCGTACAGGGCTAGTCTGGTTAATATGTAGGGTGGGGGAATAATAAGCCGCCCCAGAGATTCAAAATAGTGGTTCGCAGACGAGGCTGTGTGTTATGGCGTTGTCATGGTGAAGGAACCACTCACCTGATTGCAAATCCTCAGTCAAAATTCGGTGGGATGAGCTCCAACTTACTCGGTTTGTTTTGGAACTTTTATCAATTATTTAACGACGATCCTTGTTAATGTTATCACAGTTTTCATTGTTTCAAGATGATGAAGAGTGCTCAGAATGAGCATGATCTTTAGCACTCATCTCACCATGTTTGAAGTGCTCTAACAACTCGAAACTTATGGCTGACTCATAATATTCTTCATTAAAGCCTGTTGAACCATTTGGTAAGCATCCATTTCTTCTAGCAGAAAACAACATTTCAAACAAACTCTTTGTTCCTTTAAATCTGCCGTAATGACTTAGCAGCCAACATTCAAAAATGGTTAAGGAAAACAACACTATGGTCAAACAGAACCTCCTATGCAGACCCTGCTAGGGCAACTGATTTGGAAAGGTCTCTCCTATATCCACCTAGCAGGAGTACTCTCAACTACGTCGTGTGGTTTCAGTCCGGTTTCTTTTGGGTCCCCCCACTTGTATAATGTACGTTATTTTACACCATAAAGTTTAATTATTAATTTTGACATTATCAAAAATGTCACATTGTCAAAATAATTGAGATAAGATTAAAAGAAGGAAGTGTTAACCATTAAACAAAATTAAATACTGTTAGAGATATAGCTGTACATAACTTACCAGATTTGTAATATCCTCTCCAAAATATGAAACCAAATATATAGAAATTACATAAATACTTGAATTGATGATGCTGTCAATTTTATTATAAATATTTGAATTATATGTTACTACAAGAATGTCATGAAAAACCTCTGTAAATAAACTTACAAACATTTGTAAAACAATTAAACCGAAAGTAGCGTTTAACTTTTGGCAAATGGAAAAATGTTTACGATGCGTCAATCGAATATTTTCAAGGGTTATTGTATAATACGATGAAATGTTATTTAAAAAAATTTTATTATTTTCATATTTTTTGAAGTACTTTAATGACACGTAAACATCATCTAATTCTTTTCTTAATTGTGACGAAAAGTAAATGCAAAGAAACAAAATAAATTTATTTGCAATAAAGAATTCTTGTAGAATAAATGGATGTATAATATCCTGAAATATTTTTAATTTTTTACCTGAAAGGTAAATTAAAAATATTCGTTTAAATGATGTCAAGGCAGTAAATGTTCCGAGGACATGTAAGAATTTAATAGTATTTCGATTGTTATTGTTATGTTTAATAAAACTATTATTATTTTGACTTTTGTACATTCTATTTCTGTAGAATGTACAATAGCTGACATTGTCAAAATATTTGATTACATCAGTGAGACATAAGTTGACAATTATTAAAGAAATAACACTAATAAGTACTTTAAATCTAATCCATAATTTTAAATGCTGTATTGAATCATCCATACTATAACCATACACTTCTAGATATATGATAAAACTGGTGAATAAACTAAAAGAATATATTAATAAAGGTATTGATAAATTATTCAGGCGATGATGTCTTTCCAGCCCTTCTAGTTTTAAGATTTTGCTTTTGGTATCATCATTCGTTTTTACGTAGAGAAGGCCAGTTATTTTCCACAGCATTACAAATAGTCTTACTTCTGAGTAGAACTGACGTTTACCTTCAGTCCATCCCTTTTGTACCTGTAGTAATGACAAAAAATTTATTAACTTTAAAAAACAAATCAACTATAACATTAATACCAAATCACTTGTATAAAATTTACAGAAAATATCAAACAGATTTTATATTTTATTTCACTTACTAGGTGTTCAAACTTTCAACCCTTATCTTTAATGCTTTAAGAACAGTAAAATAAAAAAAAATTTAAATTTTTTTTAAATTATAATAAAATATTATTTTATAGCATCTGGGGAGACATATCAGACGCATTTGAAGTACAAAGAGGATTGAGACAGAGATATGGATTACCTCCATTACTATTTAACTGCACACTGGAATACTTAATTAGAGAATGGAGGAAATTGAATCCAAAAGACAAAAAATTGGAACAAAAATTAAAGTAAACTGCCTGGGTTTCGCAGACGATCTAGCCCTCCTCTTAATCAACATAAAAGAAGCTAGGATCCAAATAGAAACATTAGAACAACTTGCTGGAAAAATTGGTTTGAAAATATCATACGAAAAAACTAAGATTATGGTCAGGGATCCACTATGCATTGGTCATGTAAATATAAATAGAAACAGGTGGGACTGGTGGAAAAATTTTAATATCTAGGAGATACCATAACACATAACATCAATAAGAAAATAAACTGGTAGGAAAGAACTGATATTTAAAAAAAAGTCATTAATAATTACCCAAAACATATACAACAAAAATTGACTATTGACAAAAACAAAAATCAGACACTACCAAACAGTAATTCTCCCAGAAGTACAATACGCCAACAAGACTCTCTTAGGGCTCTGGAGAAGTGGAATAGATTGAAAAAATAGAAAGGAAGATAGTCAGAAAATGCATAAACAAGAAAAACATAGTAGAAAGACAGTGGAGGATAATCTTAAACGAAGAAGTATACAATAATAACCCCAGTAACAAATTTCTTCTGGAAAAAAGAATTTCATTCTTGGAGCACCTACTTAGAGCAGAAAACACCAGACTTGCTAACCAAATAATCAACTTTTACTGGGAAAGAACAATGAAACCGAAATGGATAAATGAAGTCCAACAGGACATGAAAGAGTTGAGAATTTCAAGGGAGGATCTGATTACAAAATCTGGTAAATACGACAAACTAATTGAAACTAATATGATAATATTTGAGCCTAAAACTAGAAAGGAGTCCAACAGGGTGTATTCGGACAAGGACAGGCGTCAAAGGTCGGAACGCCTAAAAAGATGTGCATGAAAAGGAGAGAAGCAAGAAGAAAACAGCTTACTTGCTTCAGGAATAAGAAGAACCGATTACAGAAAGGACTGGCCCAGAAATTGTATTAAAGTGATCCTATGAGGTAAAAGTAAAAAAAAAATTATTTTGTCTGTTATTATAATAGTCACAATTAAAATGTTCCCAGGTTTTGTTTTAAATGTTTTTATTAATAAATAATAATTAAATAAAATGAAATACTGAAATCATAAAAACTTTACTGGTATGTAATGTTTTTGAAGAATTCTTTTGTTTTATATTGTGACAAATGACAATGCTGAGATAGAGAAAGCAACTTTTGAATAGGTTTTGACAGGTAGGGTTTGTTACCTTCTGAGGAACTGAACCCATTCAGGCATGGCATATTTTCATACGGTACAAAAAAATTATTTCATCCTTCACTGTCTGCATTAGCAGTAAATTATAGAACAATTGGACGTTAAACAAAAAAAAGCCTCTCATTAGTTGATTTTTCAGTTGAGGATAGAAATTGTTTATATATATATATATATATATATATATATATATATATATATATGTATGGAATGCTATTTTATATAATATAAATTTCACTAACCATTTCAATTATCTTAAACCTTACTATCCACTTAAACACATTTCAGTGAATCCACCATCATCCGAGTACACAAACTATCATGTGAAACTTTTTAATTAAAAATCTAAAGTAGATATTGCAACTTCAATCTTCTATATAAAACTATTCAGTTATTCTAATGTATCCATTCTCATATTTATTACAGATGGGCAGCAGCAGTCAATATCACTTCATCATTCTTAAATTTGATTGTTGATTTAAAATGTCTTGCTTTTGCTCTTTTAAATGTCTACAAAAATATGGAGCATTTCATATTTTTCAATCTTATTTTTATTTTTTCTATTACATTGTTCTATTGCGTTGAAATGTTTGTCTATTGTACCAAACCTGTAGATTTATAAATAAAAATGTTAAAGTTTCATATAATATTTTGTATACTTTGATAATGGTGGATCCATTGAAACATGTGAAAGTAGATATTAAGGTTTAAGGCAGCTGAAAAGGTTAGCGAAATTTATATTAAATAAAATAGAATTTATTTGCAGCTGCAGGATCCATTATAAAGAGTTTTATTTTCGCATGCATATAAAAGTGACTGAAGATGTAGCAGCTTCTGAAAAGGTTTCAATAAAAAATTAGTTTCAATTTTTTTTTTATAAATATTCTCATGATATGTTGGATCCATATGAATAAGTAACGTGGGAAATGACAATTGATTAAAAAGGAAAATTGAAGCAGCAACAAAATGTTAGTTTTCACTAACTTGTAGTATTTTTATATTTTGGATAAATTACAAATAGCAGGAAGCATTTTAAATATTTATTTGTAAGTAACAATTTTGATGTTCACAAATTACAAATGATAAGACAATTTCAAAATTTATCAAGATTTTTGTCAAAAATTGTTTACATATTATTTGAATTTCTAATTTGGTTTGTACAGCATTGTTGGAAAACTGAACATGGAACATCTTTGTTGCTGTTCGTGAGATTAATCAAAGTATTTATTTTAAATATTTTTCAGTAAAGTGTTCATTAAAAATTTGGTGTGTTTAGAATATAATTATAAAACTAATGATTTATCAATAATTATTATTTTAACATCTTTATTTGGATATATTCATGTCACAAAGACAAACAAGTATTATTAAGTTGAGATGTTAAATGTGTACTTACAAGATTGTCGTACATTGTAAATTTATTTATGTTTTGGTGAGTTATAGAAAAAAATAATGCTCTTTCCTTTTAGAGTATTTATTAAAAACTTTAATATTTTACAGCACAGAAGGTGTTTAGTTGTTTAACAATTCATGTAAGTAGTGAATGACTTGATGTATGTTGGCTTTTTAAAGCCAAATAGACTAAATACAAGCTAGATTTTGTAAAATCAATATTATCGTTTAATAATAATAATTATTGTGGATTTAAACACTTTATTCATCATCTGATAATGATATAAAAGGAATATACTTTAAAAATGAATACTGTTATTTTATTAAGTAGGTATCTATTTTATATTTTATAAAATTATCGTTTATTCCATTTTTACACAACAAAGTAATAATATCACTGTCCGAATAATATAAGTGCTGAAATTCATATATGTAGAAATAATATTCTTTTTTACTTTAATGTATTGCTATTGTAAAAGTATTATATTGTCAAGTAATACTTTAATATTTTACTGATGCTTTATTTATTTTACTGAATAGCTTTAAAAATCTATGTCCATGAATTATACTCTACAAAATTGTCATCATTATCTTTATTATCTTCCAAGATTCCTTAAGTCAGGCCCAACACACTTCTCTTCAATTCTTACGCGTATAGCTGAATCATCTCTCCTCCATTGGTCTCTTGACATCACATCTTTTTCCCCAATTTATTTATAACTGAACCCATCCACTTCACTCTTGGTTTGCCCACTGGTCTTTCTCCTTTCACTAACAACAGAGTTGGTAGTACAGGATTTAGAGCTTTTAAAATTGCTAAATATACGAGGCATAAAGTAATATGTGGGCATGGTGTTTCCTATCTTGTAATGATAACCTAACATAGTATCTTTTACTCTCAGCTAACTTTGTTATTATTAAGAGCTGGCTATAGAGTCATGTACCACTAAAAATTGTGTAACAATATGACTACACCAAAAATCTCATAAATTTTAGAGTGTCCTAATACTCCAACCCACTGAGATATTTTGGCGCTGAAAATAAAAATATTAAAAAATCGTATCATATGTAAATTTGTTTACTATGGGGATTTTTCTTTTATCTATAGGTTTTATCCTATCGTAGAGGATCAATTTTTAAAACTGTTGTTTAAATAAACAATCATTTTGTATGTTAAGATAATAACACTTTGTATTCTGAATAAAAAATTAGCTGTACAATACAAAAATCTTAATAACACAAAATTACAATTCAAGGATCAAGGTTAAACATTTTTCCCTTTCCATCCAAACGCATTCACCCATCTCACCTGTTTCTTTTGCTATAATTTTATTTCTGTTCTTCTTGTTTATGATGCATGCTTCTGGAGTTAAGTTATGACCTATGCTATACTATGGAGTTAGTGTATAAAAAGAAAAATATTTTACTAGTAAGATCATAAATAATATTTTACAGTGTTTTCATTAGATATATTATTTTTAGGAAATGTTTCTTTTCACATAGCTCTTCTTATAGGGCTACAAAAAATAGTCCTGTTTCATAATATTACATTGTCAGCCAATATACGACTAAAGCATTTAAAAACAGAAGAGGCAGAGGTGTAAAAGACACTAATCACGAGTTGTCTTTTCTGAATAATGAATTTCAATATATCCTGTGGTGAATGATGTGAAGGTGTCATTTTCAGGGTGAAAAGTAGATACTTTTCAGAGGGCCTGATAAGCATACTTTTCCACTCAGTGAGGAAGGCATGGTAAACCATCTCACTTCTTGTTTTACTTAGCAAAGCCTCTAGAGGTTTAAACTAGCCTTTCGGCTGATGATCTAAACAACACTAATTATAAATTCAAAATTTAAATAATACCGTATTTGATCGTGTACAACGTGCACCTTTTTTCTAACAATCAAACGCAAAATTCGTAGGTTCACATCGTATGTGGGGTTTTCTGGTTGATACAATACTCATATGGGGTTGGGTTGACGATTTTCTAAATTGGCACATACTGTCTGGTAGTATGCTAATTTTTATATGGCATTTTCGGTAGAAGTAATGTTTGTTTGGATTTTAACGACTATGGCAATTTGTTAAACAACAAGTAGTGGTGAGTCACATCCAGTGAAAGACTTCACCACAAAAGTGTCTGTTCAGTTCAAGAAAACTAAAATTTCCACAAACAGAAGAACAGTTATTGTCCTACATTGAAGACTGACGTCAAGAAGGGTTGGTAATATCAACGGAGATTGTAACTTTAAAGGCAAAAGAAATTATATTTATAATTTAGTAATTAAATTTGGTTGAGTACTTGAGTGGTGTATCTAATATAAGTTTTTATTACCTAGATTTTATTTTTCTTAAAAACTTACTCCTGTTTTTGGGGTGCGCGTCGTACATGAGCAAATACGGTATAATTGGATTCAGCCACACAATAATGCATGAGAATAAAAATAATAATGCATGAGCTGTCAAATTGAAAACACTTTGCAGGCCTTTAATTATTCATAATCATTGGGCTAATCCAATAGAGTAAACCTTCTCCTCCAAACTCTGAATCGTGTGATCCAGAAAGAGCAATCACAACCAACATGTCATCAAATTTACCTTTTAAAATTTCGTTTAAGGAATGGGGAAAGGTAATAATTAAACAAACAAAAAATTCAATTTACCACTTTATTTCTCTGAATTTTTGTTTTTACAAAACTTAATGGAGATATAAAATTACTGTAAATCAGGCCTAAAAGTTACAAGTTACATTATAATAAATCGCTAATTATAAACTTACCCTATTACTGAATCTTAAACAATCCTAATAAAATATAAAATATTTAATATCATCTGATCTTTTTATAAACTTATTTTGCAATCTATTATGCAGTAATTATAGGCCTATACAAAAGAATTCTAAGTAGTTTCCACTTCAAACTACTGCAGTTATTACGAATAACAATAATAATACAAAACTTAAAATCTATAAAACATTTTTGTTTTACTCTCATGAAAGATGTAACATACAGGACTTTAAGTCCACAAACCACATTTGTTTATGATTTGTTTATACTTACTTTATCAAAAAAGAAACATATGTAATTCAAATTAAATTAAACATAAAATAATTTAAAAAAAAATTATATATAAATGAGCATCATAGGATGTTTAAAAATATAAATTAAAACCACTAATTGTTCTTACACATTCCACAGAACTAATAGTTTTAAAATTTATTGTATGCTTCAATGAATGAGATTTTACAACAAATTACATTAAATTTTTACATTCAGTAAATGAATACTCCACTTATTTTTGAAACTGATCAAGATGAATGCTTAACTCTGCTATTGGCTGTACACATAACTGAGGTTACAGGAAATGTATAGCGCAAACCATCCCAACCTCTAGAATAAATTCATATCAAACTGAAATTGTATTAACTGACAAACATAATCCAAGGAAAAATAAAACACGAACTTCTCACAAGAAGCTTCAAAGTATTATTATATTAGGAACAGACATAAAAATATATTAACAGTAACCAAATTGACTCACTATTGGCACCTGGAAATGTGATTAAGTCACACTATTCTTATTCTTTTTACAATACTCATGATTTGTTTACACCAGTTCCAAAATTAAGAAGAATAAACAATAATTTACAAACTTGTTTAAAAAATCTCACCTTACAAACTTGCATTACCTAGTAATGAGTGTATGAAAATAACAATAATCAACCACTTACTTTTCATAATTAATAAAAAACATCCCTTTTATAAAAAGTGAACTTAAACTTTTTATATACTTTATAATACTTTTAGTATTACAGATATTCTGATCTTAGAACTATTAACAAATTATTTATTAAAATGACACATTTGAACCGTTTTATTTTAAATCACGAAAATGTGGTAGTGATTTTATTATTACTGTTAAACAAATGCAAATTTATATTTGATACATATTCACAATTTAAAGTATAAGATTATCAATGATTTAAGATCTTAGTTACATTAGACATAATTTATATTTATAAATCTAATAATTTGTTTTTATAATTGTCTCACTAAAGAACTAATAATGTTGTATTTCTGAATCTAGATAAATAAATGTGATTTAACTAATATTTTTTAATGGCCTCCTTTTTTAATACGTATAAGTATTTTAATACACATATGAACTTGTTAGGTTAGGATTAAACCATATGCTTAAAAAAAAAAAAAATCTGACTTAAGGTGAGTGAACGCTGGTCGCAGGTTGCTGGTGCCAGATTGCTTACAAATGGGAACATGCAAACAGAAATACGCAATTGTATTTCAATCAGACCTCTCACAATAAACACTGTTGCAGGATCCTGCACGCTGCTGTTCTGGCAGGTTGCTAAATGTTCTTGGCGTTAAAAACCTTTCTTCTGGCAAAATTGGTTGCTTGAGCAAGTTGCTCAACTATTTTAATAAGCAAAGTTCTACTTTTCACGATATGAAATTAAACGTCAGAGTCATTATCGTGTACATAAAACTTGTCTAACTTTTTATAATTGTGGACAAAGATGATAATACTCGTCGTAAAACAGTGTTCACTTAAAACCTGCGACCAGTGTGTTTACTTTGCGCTTACCCTAACAGATTACATTAAAAATAATACTAGTTCCTAACAAGTTTCAAGCAGAAAAAGGGCTATTAAAATTTTTATAACTAAAATATTTTTTAACTTATTTGAGAAAGCGTATTTTCTAAATTGGTTCTTTTTGCAACAAAGATTAATATGTTACTGAAACAAAATATTATTTTTCATCTATGTAGCTAAATGCATAAGTGCAACTAAGCCAGAAAAGTTTATATAATTAATTAAAAAATTTATGAATACACAATATCAATCATATTATTATTTTTTAAATCCTTTATATCTGTCAATTATTTTTTTGTGAGAGCTGATGTAATGAAAAATAAAACTCTGAAAATACTTATAAACGAGACAAATGAAAATAATTTTGAGTGATGCCAGATAATGGAAGCACAAGGTTTAGGTCATCTCAAAACATATTTAATGACCAAGAACTATACCTCTAGCACTCAAAATAATTTTATCGTAAGTCAAAATAATCCAAAGCTTTACAGTTTTAACTTGATTTTCTCGTTGTATGAAAAACTTCAAAGTAATTTTCACAGAGTCAAAGTACTTGACAAATTGGATTTAGTACCTACCTAGTGTTGTTTTCTTGTGTTTAACACTAATTTTACTAAATTTTGAAAGATGCATTAGTTATACAAATTTGTAACTAAAAAAAATTACTACAGTTGAAAAAATACTTCATAAATATTGTGTTTATTAATTGAATACTGCTAATTAAATGAGATTAACTACGAAGGATGCAAAAAATTAAATAATAACATAAAAGATAGTCAACAAAAGTAAAGTAAAAATAATGGAAATACAAAAGAAAATAACAAAACGTGAAAATATAATAACATTAAAAAAATATTTTGGTATGCAAATTTTTTTTGTGAATCAAAACTATTATGCATTTGCTAGTAGTTTCTTTTAGTTACAGTGTGCATTTATTATATAAATGTAAAAAATATAACATGTGGCATTTATCTGTGAGATGTTAATCCAAGAAATTTAACGCCACAATTATCCATAATTAACATCTTTACAATACAAACAATTGAATCATTTTTTATTGCTACAATAGCATAATGATGTTTTTTATATCATTTACATTCATAATAATTACAATAATATATCATTAACAACCTAACCGTACACCAATACATTAAAACAAACAATTCTTTTTTATATTTTTTCATTTCTTGATCTTATTTACATTTTTTTTGTATACATATTTATTACATAATTGAATACATCTCTTATAAACTACCTTCGACTTCACATTCCAAGTCCTCAAACACATTATTGTAATATATTATTATCTTTTTTTCATAACTTACAATACTGAACTTATTTAAGTTCAGAAATCAAAGAGCAAAGTTTCACTCTAAATGCTTTTCAAAATGAATAAGCAAAATCTTTGAAGTTCCCTTCTCAGTTTCATTGCTGAATAGTCAATCCTGTAATCAAAAATTTAACATTCAGATTAGAATCACTTTCAACAGGTTTTTTATACATGTACTTAAAAAATATGCAATATTTGTTAATTAAAATAAGCCATAGTTTTGGGGGATAAGTAAAAACGTTGTAAAACTTTATAACTTGTTTATATATGACAAATTTTTTCTCTACTTAGAAGCACAAAATTTATGGTTTTCTAATACTGAAAATGCTTCACGTATTGCGTAATTCCTATCACTAATTGATTCACATTACCAAATACTAATTAACATTTAATATTAATTAGGAAACTGATTTTTCACTTTTACACTTTGATACATTTAAGGCAATAAGGTCTTCAATGAGAAATTTTGTAAGAGGAGCATTTACTTTTCTATCTGTCATTACCTCCTCTTTAACACAACTACTGTTTTAAGGTCTAATTTAAACAGTTTTTTTCTTTTACGGCCTCATTGGACTCTTGATCAAATTTAAAAATCCTTCGTAGTTTGGTTTTAGGATTCATACGTTTTTCTTAATAATTCTTCATATTTTGGAATCTGTTCTGATTTTATCTGTACAAATCATTGATGATGGAGCTTGAGTTTTTTCAATGAATCTTGTGTCTTTATCTTTAAGCAACTTAAGCTGTTCAGATTTTTCAAAAGAACTTGTTCTTCAATGTTAAGTTCTTGCATATCTTGCTTTATTTCAGCTAACCACCTTGTTTTATTTAAATAGTTTAATATACTGTCAAATTTAAAAAAATTTACAATAGATAAGTTTCAGTTTTTTTTTAATATCACATTTTTTAAACTTACAATTAAATCCGATCCCAGTGTTTCACTTGGCAGGTAATTTAATTATTGGCTGTGACATTTGAAAGGAAGAAAAATGACATATTTTTCGTATTAATTCTCTTTCTGGGCTCATATTATCTTGATCCGTACTCCACGGTTGTAACACAATGACACAACTACAATCAGTTGCTTTTGTACACTGTCTTAATCTGTCCACATTGTCAACCTGAAAATAATAAGAAACAAAAATTAGAATATGGTGACAAAAAATAATAATTACAAATATAAGATTAACTTACATAAAATCTTTTCGTAAAAAATTATTTAGGCCTAAGAATTAGTAGACTATTATAACAACATTTTGTGTTTTTCTAAAGTAAACGGAAGTGTACTTTAGAAAAACACAAAATATATGTTCTGTCCTCTGTTGCTTGTATGCCAAAAACTGTTAACTTTATATGCGTTTTCCAAGACCAGGAATTAACTTTTTAATCTAATATTCTCTACTCATGTTTAAATTTCTGCAAATGGATAAATTATATCAACTCACATTGAGAACATTTAACAGTTGATTATAAGAAATGATACTTCTGGTTTATAATTTTCCAGTAATTTTATCCTAAATTTTATTTTGAATAACAAAAATTACTTTTCATTTTTACTTCATAATTTTGTAAAATTTCTAAAACATTTCTGTGTGAGCACTGATAGGGTACCATAAATCATAAATCTCTTTAGTAAAGTTTTACCATCCTTATTGTCAAAATTCTTTATTTCATGTTAATTCCTGTGTAATAAATCCATGTATATGGAGTGTAAGGTAATAATATAATATGGAGAATATTTATTTGGACAAAACCATGAATTGGTTCAATAGAATTATACAGATTGGCAGAAGTCTATATCTATAATGTTTGTAGCACTTCTAGCTTTTCTGTTCATACATAACTAAATTTTAATACAGATACTCGACTTACCTGAATAATTGCAATATTTTGTTCATAACAAAATGCTTGAAGTAGAACTTTTTGAATATGGCTGGCCGCTGAATCTTTAATCCCAGACTGTTGTGGCATCAAGCAAAATGCTATACGACGTGGGTCCAGTTCTAACTGCCTAACAGCAGCTAGTAACCCACATGTTACTCTTTGCTCTAAAATCGCTTTATCAAGTATGCTAATGACAGCTTTGCCAATGCGTCGGTTTTCCCTGTAACAGAAAAAATAAAAAAATAATTAACAAAAACTAATCAATACTAATATTGATTACAATAAGAAATTTATCATTTTAAATACTATTAAAGAAAAAAAGTAAAACAAAATTCATTGAACTAATGTGAAATAATAAAAAGCTCAATCAATCTCAAGAAGCAGTTAATCTCAATCTATTTACAAATAACCCACCATTTCATTGTATAATAAAACAAAATTGTTTTTTTTTTTTGGTTTATTATAGGTCGCATCAACGTCTTGGTTATGAGCGACTTCTTTGGGTGAAGGAACATTGGGTTTGAACTTGTAATAACTTTCCAGGCCCAGACCAAAACTCAAACTCAGGACCTCCACTTTGCAGCATAACATGCTAACCTTTGGGCCACGAAGGGGGCCTATTTAAAAATTTATTCATAATTATTAACTTTAGCGGACAGAACTGAGAATAATTTTTAATTAAAAAACTAATGACCCTTAATTATCCAGATCATTTTAGTTAACATAACAAAGAGATAGGATTAATGGTTAACTGTTGAATTCCCAGTGTATCGTTACCATAAACAAAACCTCACAAATCTAGTATTCAGATATAGTTTATCTTCACCACCAATGTTACTATTAAAGTAGTTGCCAAATAGATATGTATATGTGTAATCCAAAGAGGGTACAACCATTTTCAACTTTTGATTAATAATCATTAAAACTTTTAATACATTTTTAAACAGAGATATCATTACAGATTATGTTAAGAACCAATTCCAGATTGCACAACCTGAATCAATAAAATTTTATTTTCAGTTTAAAGCTTCAAGCCTCCACATAACCAAACTCTTTGATGTTAAAAGAAAACGACAAAAATGAAATTTTTACAGCAAAAATATTCATGTTTAAGTGTGTGGATGTTGAAGAATCTCAAGTCACATTCATTACAAAAATTTGCTATTGTGTTTATCTGATACACACAAAGAATATTTCTATTTTTTATTTCTTACTCAGAAAATTCTGTTGTCATAAACATAAAAACAACAAAAACTGAGGAGGGGAACTTTATTATTATAATGTACTGAAAATTATAATATAATTTTCTTAATGTGTTCTATTAACTAATTAATACGAATATTAATTAATTATTTAAGAATTTAGATTTCTTTTCTGCACATACTCTTTTATCTTTTAAAATATTGGTTTAATAAGTACAATACTTAAATTTACAGTGTAATAAATGCATGTACTTAAAAAATTAAACTAAATTTGATGATTATCGATTACATTCAAGTAAAATATCTTAAACGGAATACTCAGAGTTCTTACCTTATCTAATTTATTATTAACAAACTATCTTAAATCTGTTAACAGTAGTTTTAAAAAATTATTACGATTAAATTTATTAACTTATATTAAAAAATGAAAGGTTTATAAAGGTTTACAAATTAAAAAAAAAAAAAATGATGAAATTTCTCAATATTTAAACAAAAATTTATTAAAATTTAAATTAATAATTTCTTTGAATTTATCTTCAAATTCTCTTATTTTAAATTATCTAATTCTTTGTAATATTAAATCTTGTACATTAGATTATTCTACTACTTAAATTACTTTTTACTGATTTGTAGATAATACATATTACTGTTCCGTTGAGAATCCATTGCAAAACTGAATTGAATTGGAAATGAAATAAGTTTTTATATTAGTTCTTATCACTTAACAAGTTCAGATAATTTTTTACTAATTGTTAAGCATTGTTATCATTTTTAACATTGTCTAGAGTGTGATAAAATATATATTATGATAATAATACATGTAATGTGTATGCCTACTTTAGCTGTTACATATATGTTGATAACAATATTAAATAGTTGCTTTTAAAAAATATTTAATTTCATAGATGTGACAAGACAACCACTTCGCAAAATTCCTTGAAAATGTTGTCATATCAGTAACTAGGCCTGTAAACGATCATTTAAAAAAAATCACTTACTAAATAAAACAGATATATCACAAACTCAAAATAACATAATTTATTTTTGCATTTTTAAAATTGTCATTTATAATTTTTCATTGTGCGTCCATCACTATCTGATGTCTAAAACTACAAGAGATAGTAACAAACGGTTTTCGGATTCATAACTACAAAAAAAGTTCGTGGGTCTAAATTGGGTTTGAAGTTTCGGTTTCAACTGGAAGTGATCCAAACACGGAAGTCAAGAAATCAAAGTTGGAATTCAGAAACAAAATAGTGTCATTCGATTCCTCTTAAAGAGTAAATACAGAAATCATTGAGTTTAAAGTTCTGGTTTCCACTGGAAGTGTCCCAGAACCGGAAGTCAAGAAATCAAAGTCAGACACTACAAGAGATATCAACAAACAGTTTTATGGTTCATAATCTACACAAAAAGTTAGTGAGCCTAGATTGGGTTTGAAGTTCCGGTTTTAACTGAAAGTGACCCTAACTGAAAGTTAAGAAATCAAAGTTAGAATTTTGAAACAAAATAGTGTCATTTGATTCCTCTTAATGAGTAGATTCAGGAATCACTGGGTTTTAAGTTCTTGTTTCGACCGGAAGTAGCCCAAAACCGGATATCAAGAAATCAATGTCGAAATTTTAAAATAAAAATAGTGTCATTTGATTCTCATTAAAGAGTAAATACAGAAATCACTAATGGTTTTTGCCATAGGTCAAAAGTAAGCCTTTTTAATAATTGTTACCAGCCATGAGACGCATTGTCACATGAAAGAGGTTTTTCCTTTTTAAATAGGTCGTATTAAAAGAAAAGTTTTAATTGATTTATAATAAAGTCAACCCTAAACCTATCATAAACTTCATTAACATAATTGCAGGGCAGAGCATAAATTTATAACAAATATGATTTTTAACTTATCACGAACAACAAAAAATACTACCAACATTAATTAATTTTGTTAAGTCAAATCTTATTGTGATGATCTTTAAAAGAAATGGTTAAATAAAATATCTATATTGAAATGTAATTATTGTATTAGCAAACATTAATATAATTGATTGTTTCTCTATAACATAAAAAAACAACAGCTTGATATTTTATAAATTTAATGAAATACAAATGGACAATATTATTTATCGCTATAAGATAAACTGTGTTTAACACTAACCGTAAGAAAAGGGTAAATGATAAGTTTCCAGTAAATAGATTGCCTTATTGTACAAACAGCAGGAAGCACATGCAACAAGTGGGTTCCAATGATTAATTCAGAACTAAACAGACTCACATGAAGGTCATACTTTTTTATTGACCTTGCTCTTGGGCAAACCTTCTTTCAAACGAATGGATTTTCCCAACGACAGAGTCTCTTCAATTCATTCTATACAAAATTACAATCAACTATGACAGTTTAAAGACTATTGAAATTTATCTCTTTTATGGCATGCTGTTATAGTATTTCCAACTGTCATAGCTTTATCTATATCTATTTTTAATGGAAAAAAATTACAAAATAAACTAATTAAATTAATTAATTATACACCACAATTTAACATTCTTATCACAATATTTGTTTATTTTATATTAACTGTTGATTTCTAACAGGAAAAATGACAATTTATTTGTGATACTATTAATCATTGTTATTATTTAATATCTTTATGAAAACCTATCCCTAACCAATTTAAAAAAAAATCTAGTAGGCAACTATTAGGCAATCAAGTAGGCAAGATAAGATAAACTGTGTTTAACACTAACAGTAAGAAAAGGGTAAATGATAAGTTTCCAGTAAATAGATTGCCTTATTGTACAAACAGCAGGAATTAATAGTATAACATTGTACTACAACAAACACCCAGAAGACTTCTAGTGTTAAAAAGAAAAAATAATTTACTGACAAAAACCAGATGATACTGTGTAACTAAACAAAAATTATCATTTTCAACCCAGAGAGTCTCTTCAAAGTAGGGTGCACAAAAACAAAACAAACTGTAGTCATCAAAATTTAAATAATTTTTAACATACTTAATTATATGCTATGTTCATTATTATAAATTTAATATGTGCTCAATACAACTGCAGAAAATAAGAGACATTTATGAATACCCTAACAGTGTCAAAGAAACTAACCATAATTACCGTAGTTGCAATAACAATGTATCACAATGTTGCAATATTGTATAGTAATAATAATATGATTGTATATAGTAATAAATAATAGTAGGAATATACAGATTTTTAAACAGTCAATATAAATTTCTACCGATTGTAACTTCAGGATACAGAAAAAATTGGAACTTAACAATTATAAATATTTATTTCCAAATATTAGATTTTGCATTAAAATTAGTTAGCGCATCTATAACAAGTATGTAGCGGAAAACAGCCTAGCAGATAAGACAACCACAGGCTAAAATATGCTGTTAAGAATCAAGGTATATGGAACACTCACTATATCAACAAATTATGAAATTGAAATCAAGGCTATTATTGTAGTTTAAAAATTTTGGTCTGATTAGTAGTACAACTTCCAACGAAATATTTCTCCGTATACATAACTGACCTACCTCTTAATTTTAAAATTATGTTTCTTCAAATTAACAAAAATATTTTAAAAGAAAAAATAGTAAATGATTGTGCCGCAAAAATAATAAGTTTACATCACACATTGTTAATATGCCTAGAAATTTCTACGAAATAATACAGAAGTACAATGATGATTGTAGTATGATTAACACTATTATTATAGACTAAAGATTTACAGATAGTGGCGGGTAAATATTCAAATGTTTGTTTAGCACCGGTAATTGGTGATTCTGAGTAAGATGTTTTCATGGCATTCCTAGAAACTAGTCAAGGTCAAGAGTCTAGACTCGGTTTACTTCAGTTAGGTTTAGCCCACTTTGGGCAATCCCTTTTCTTCTACTTTCCATCCCCATTTTTTAATACCTAAAAATCGGTTGGTTCCAATAGTACCACTGTTCACCTGTTGAACAAAATTTATTGATCTATTGCTTTACACTAATACACTAAAGCTCGTGTAGTTCCCATAATTTTATGTGATTTTAATAAACATATTAAACGTTACAAGAAATACATTTTCGTAAACATATATTACGTAATTTAAAAACAAAAATATCTGAATATTAGCTATGATTAAATTAATTATCCAAAACAATTCAGTATACAGATACCAACGCTGGGACTTTTAACTATAGTTTCTTGTATCTAAGATCAATGCAAAGTAATTCGCCGGTAAGCCAACATTATATTGGCGAATTACAAAGTTTTGTTGTCACCCTAAAACCGGAAGTTTTTTGAAATCTTTAAGGGGGTTTACCTATGAAAACGGACAATGAGGGGAGGCGTTACGCCATGGATTTCTTACAGGGTTAAAAAGTAACATAATTACATACCCTTATACCGACCCAAAAAAAAGACATGTAATTACTTACTCTTCATCCCGCTATTTGACACCTTCACTTCATTCACTACAGGATCTGGCTGTACAGTGAAATCCATTACTTCCAAGAGAAATAACTCTCGTATGTGTCATTAGTATTTCAGACACTCCCGTTATTCCCCAGGTATTCATTCAACTTATTTTACCGGGTACTAATGTTATTACATCGCTCGATAATTTTGGTCCAGTACAACGTACTGAAATCAACCTAAAGAAAATTAGTCAATTAGATCAATTGAAAATGTTTTAGAAAAATTATTCATGTGCCAAATTTTGAGTAAATAAATGTAACACCAGTTAATTAGCGTAATCATGGTTGACCTGAGGTGTAGTCAGCGCAACCGGTTTTCATGATAAGAGTCTCGGGTTCGATTCCCGACACCCGGTCACAATTTGAATATTTCATCATTCATTTTTACCTGAAAAATTTCCTTCAACCCAAATATACTTTTTTGTAAATATTTTAGATAGTTTTATCAAAGATTTATCTAGAAATAAATAAATTTATTTTGAGGGGCAACCCAAAAATTTAACATAAAAAATATTCGAGAAACCGCCAGAAAATTCGGCTGATACAAGCATTGTACTAGATATTTCCGAAATCGGTTCAAACATTTAGACTGAATATTTATGTCAAAAAATTAAATTATGAACTCTAAATATTAATTTTTAGATGAAAATTTACAAATTGTATTTTTCAATGTTCCACCAAGTGAAGAAATTACTATCTTACTCTCTCTAGGCAAACGTTGCAAAACGTTTTTAAATGAAACGTATTACAACATCCAATAAAAATTATTATTTAAGAAAAAATACTAAATAAAATAATTATTTTGTTTAATTTGTAAAAAGGATCATTTAAAGATGTAGCGGATTAGGTCATAAGCCAATTCTACAACCTACCGGAAAATTCTTACGTGTTGTTAAACCGGAGACCCACGTGTACCATCTGAGATGTCTATAAAAGTTCTAGAAACATGCGCCAGTAATTAAATTGTAATGGATTTATAAAAGACTATTTACCGATGCTATATAATTAATCATAAACATTAATGATGTAAATTTACCTGCTGATTTTCATTTTGACTGGTTGAAAAGGTGTCGCTTCTTGAGAATCTTCTGTCACTGTATTATTAGATATTCCACTAGGATTAATTTTAACTTTTTTAGTTAAAATTGTTTAAATTTAATAAAAATATTAAGTTATAAACAATCACTTATAACTTTAATTAACGTGAAATTAATGTATTCCGTTACGCAATATTGTACACTGTAGTGCTCCTACAACTTGTATACCACTAGTTGATTACGGTCACTGCACTCTCTACAAACCGCAATTCGCAATATTATTATATGCTTTCCGTAAAATACAATACAACCGCTCTCTGTGAAATTTCGCAAACAAGTAATCGAGTTGTCGGCCGGCGAACCGGTAAGATCGAGTGGGGAATCAAACTGCGCATGCGCTGTGTCCTCATTTCTACTCGGTTCATGTGATGATGAGTTCCAAGAATTGGATGGAGGACTTTCCCCGTCCTCGTGTAGGAATTCCTCTTATCTATTGTAAACTCCCAAACATGTGCCTGTTCGTTCATGTCGGTATAGATTGTTTTATTTTTATTTTTCGTAAATCGACCAGTCCATAAAAAAACAACGAATATTTTTGCTAAAATCCTACTGAAAAAAATTGCTAGTACGACATAACATGTGTTTATTTGTTTTAAAATAAATATCAACTCCATCCATCTTATTTTTGGTATTTTGCTGTTTGCTGTTTTCATTCACGCCTTTCTAGAATTCCCTCGCATCTTGTTGACAGCCGGTGCTTCTTCAGAAATCCGGCGCCTCATCTTGTTATTTCCTTAATCAACATTTCCGTATTAAGTACTTTAATTACTTGAGTATTATCTTTAAAAATGCAATATTTTTATAGTCTGATGTAATTTTTTGTATTATTTATCTTCAGAAATTTTATGTATTACTTTTAAACCGGGTTATATGTTGTACGTTAAATTCTTCATAAATATAGTGGATTACATTTCAGTATTTATGCATTTTAATTAACTCGACTTCAAAGATTGTAAGACTTTGGGGACTCATTTATCTCAGTCTGGGCATCACTTGATCAGGCCTACTTTTTGCGAGAAATATTGGCGCTCTTAAGGAAGTAACCGGAAATTAGAAAAAAATATATCCTCGTTTTCAAATAAATAGAATTGATTAGAAATAGATTGATTAGAAATGATATATTTTTATTAACTTATTGTACCATTATTAATATTGTTTTAAAATATATTTTTAAGGTTACAAAAAATGTATGAAAAATTCAATTTTTACAATAACTTTCGTTATTTTTTAAGGTAAATTTTTTTCTTAACAAGAACCTACCTACAAAAGGATCTTTTGTTGGCTATTTATTAAATTTTTCAACAGTGTTTGTTTTGTTTGTGACCAAATATTGAGGTTACCTTAAAATTTTGAGGTGTTTTTTGTTGAAGTTAATAAGTTAGTTATTTGGAGTTAGTAATTTTTGGAGAATAGTACGCACAACGGGTTTAAGTTACTGTAGAAAAACTATTATCATTTGACTTGGTTTCTAGACAAGTATAAAATAATATTAACAAAATTGAGATGTTTTTGAAAACTTTTTCAGTTTCTTTACATTTCAAAAAAATGAAAAATTTTACTATCACACTTGTAAATTATACGTATAGGCCTATAAAGCTCCAGTTGGCTACCTATAACGGTTTTTGAAAAAGGTCATATAAGTAGGCCTTAGTTTCATTCTAACAAGTATCAAGGCACTAAAAAATACGTTAAAAAGGCGTTAAATAAACATTGTCAGATAAGTTAAATTGTGTATTGGCGATTGGGAATTACTAGCTGGGAGGAAAAAATTTAATAAAACATAAAAATGTAATTTTTCCCTCGAAAAAGACCCCCAGACCTTCCATTTACCACCATTCTTTAAATTCGTGCTCCAAACTAGTTTTTTCCAGGAAATGGAAAATTACTAAGTACGTCTACTTAAAATTAAAGAACCGCAATTCCACATTAGGGCGCAGTTGAATATGCAGAAAATTTCCATGTTTTTTTAAAAATAAAATTATGGGTATTTACATTGTGTTTAGATCATCAGCCGAAAGACTGGTTTGAACCTCTAGAGGATTTACCAAGTAAAACGAGGAGTTAGGTGGTTTGCCGTTCTCCTCACAGAGTGGAAAAGTATGCTTATCAGTATGCAAGGCCCTCCGAAAAGCATCTATTTTCCACCCTGCAAATGACAACTTCATTTCATTCACCACAGGGTCTGGCTGTATGATGAAATTCATTACTCTCCGAAAAGAAAACTCTGACTAGTGTATTTTACACCTCTACCTCTTCTGTTCTTAAATGCTTCAGTCATATAATTGGCTGACCATGTAATAAGAAACAGAACAATTTTGGTAGCCCTGGAACTAGATGGAGTGTAAATAATTTAACACTTCACTTGCCTGTTATGGGCATAGTATTTACATTAGCGAAATCAAATTTTGTAATGTTTTTACACTTTTTAGAACATAATTTTACAAATTTTTATCTAATATTGACAGTTATTTAATCATAAAATAAATAAATAATATAAGCATATGTGGGAAATTCCCATCTTGGTTAAACCTAAACGTACTGTTAGTTCATAGTTCTGTCCAATTATGTAAACTAGGTTCTTGTAATACATTAAAGAATTTACATTTAAAATACATTTAAAAATTTGTAGTAATTAATGTTAATTAGGTTCAATGCTTGTATTAACCTTTTTGCGTGCACTGAACTATTTTAATATAGCCTGATATACAATATGATATAGCAGTGATAAAATATTTTATTCCCAGCAAACCTTTTAATTGGTTCATTTTAATAATTTCATAGGATACCAATACTAAACTAAAAAAAAGTATGCAAGTATTAAATAAATACGTCATAGAACGCTAAACGATGACGTCAAATGTGGGCGGAATATCCCAGTTTTTTCCTTAAAACGAAAACTGTATACATGCAATTTACGAAAAAATATTTTTGAATTAATTTATTTAAATTTATGTGTAGTCGATTTGTTTAAGTAAAAATTATTAAAAATAGAGAAATAAAGAAAAAATTTCAGATCACGTAAAATTAAAGAATCTATGAATGAGTACAGGTAGGTCAATGGTTCGATAGGGGGGGGGGGGGAGGTAAATATATAAAAGCATTCAGATAAAATATAACAGTCCGAACCATTCATAAAAATTCTAGTCGCGTTTAAAAATAAATATATACATATTAATAAATTTGTATTAAAGGATTTATAGCTATTTTTAGATAAAATTCCTTTCTAATTTTAATAAACAGTAAACATTTACGAGTTATTAAATAAAAATATATCACAAACATATTTGAAAAAAACAATTCGGACGTCATTGATAATTTGAATTTCATTTCGTTTTTCTTAACCCACATAGGACTACACATAAGTTCAGTAAAAAAGAAAAATCTTATTTCGATGTTTGTTGTCTTGGAGTAGCATACTTTTCTGACGTTTCTTTCCTTGATTCTTCTCCAGTATTCCTTCAATCTTTCTGATCTCTTCTGGTGTTCTTCGTCGAAATACACGATTTTCTGTCATTTGATCGATCTCTTTTGTTCAAGTCTTGTGTTGTTCAGTTTGTGGTAATTTCCAGATTTTCGTTTCAGGTCTTCAAGTGAGATTTGGATTTCGTTCGCAATTGTTTTATAATACTCCTTTTGGTTTTACTTCTTAGTTGGTCTTCTGAGTTTTCTCCTTACTAAATTCTTAGATTTAGAAGCCTTCTTCTGCCCGGTCCTCTTTTCCGGTGCATAATAGCTTGAAGTAATGATCTATATAATACAGGTATAAAATGCAATAGTGAAGTAATTACCGAATAATTATTAAATTTATCCTAGTAAATATTAGATGAGAACTGTACAGTTATACTGATTATTTTTGCAATTAACCGATCGACCTTGAAATCCATTTAATGACTGCTTATTATAATATTAATGTTAAGTTATAGTTATAAATAAATCTCGAATTTTATTCCGTGTATCATTCATAATCTTAAGGTGTGTGCAGGGTGTGTATAGTAGATAGTACTTATTCACAATACCCGAAAGCACTTAATCACGAATGCACTTACTATACTGTACTTCTTAAAAGTTAAAGAACTTAAGTGTACTGAAGTCCTACTTTTAACGATTTTATAGTCTTATCGTTCTAAAGATAAGATTTATAACGTAATGACAGGCCTAAACCAGACTAATATTTCCATAACAGATCTATTATTTTCGACCATTTTATATGAAGGTTTTCATCTCTTTATGTACTGAATAGACTGTAAGTTCATTGATAGGCCTACTCTAACAAGAATTATTAAAATTTAGCGCAATGAAGGAATCAAGTTCTCTACTTTTGTGTTCAAAATGTGACTGGTATAGTTGGGTTACAACCAACTGCTTACTAAGCTGTACTAGAAGTTTTGTATCAGCTTCTAATTAAAGTTATTGAAGAACAAAAATATTATTATTTCGTTTTACTTAAAAGTAGTACGGAATAATGGTATGGCAATCTGTAAATAAATTAAACATAACGTGAAAGAAATTTTTTGGGAAGAACTATCCATAAATATCATCAGTAAATTCCTGCATCTTATACATATGCTAAATAGTGATACCTTTGCCAAAAATTTTACATGGTTTTTTTATTAACAATAAAGATTCGTTGCACAAATGAAACATACGAACGAAAACCGTTTAAAGGAAAATATTTTGAATATTTACAGCGACAAAAAACTGGTCCACAAAGCGGAAGGTACTAGGTTCGATTCCCGGCTAGGTTTGGAAATTATTACTTGTTAAAACCCATTGTCCTACAACCCAAAATAGAAGTTAATAACCAAGATGTTGATACGACTTACAATTAGATAAAAAAACAACATATCGTCATATGTTGTCATATCGTTTGTGGTATGCTATTTGTGCATACCACAAATAGCAACTGGATATGAAACAATTAGGATCACACCACAAAACAGAATATATCGATAAAGCAAAGCTCAGAAGAAAATTGTGTGGATTGGAGGTTCCTGTGGAGATTAAGAGAACCAACGCAGATAAACTGCAGCTTCTAGATTCGAGAAGGTCCAGATCAGAAACGAAAAAATTAAAACAATATTGGGAAGGAAGGAGATTAAGAAAAGTAAATCACTAAAGAAAAAGACAGGACTTTCGTAAGAAGCTAGAAAAAGTAAATCTTGTAAAATGAAGCCTTATTGGAGCGAAAGAAAATCGGGATGAAAATTGAAAAAAGAGGGGAGTGTCAATGTTGAGGCAAAGAAGTCCAATGCGACTGAATTCATGAAAAATAAGTTTTTGTAAAAGATTTTTTTGAAAATAAAACAGGTAATAGAACTTGAATGTGAACTCGCGATTTTTATGAAAGCTATACGATAATATTATGGACCAAGCGTTTAAACAGGGTGATGAAATTTCACGAAGGATTATATAAAGTACAAGTAATAAATATTTACTTGGAAGGACGAATAAAGAATGAGAATAACACAGGTAATTAATTAAAATTTTCTGATCGTATAAAGTAAAATTAATTTTGTAGTAGTATTTTAATGGACATCTACAATATATGCACGTATGAAAATACTTGATTGCAAGCTACATTATAACGCAATTACGCGTAACATTCTGCCGGGCCAAATAATAGTTAAAATTAGCCACGTAGAAACAAACACAAGGGAAGTTCCTCACATCAGCTTCAGTACAATTTATGATCGTTGCTAAAAATAAAAGAGTAAAATACAAAAGATTAATGTCAAGTACCAAAGTTATCTGGAATGTTTAATATAATAAGTAGATAATTTTTCTTTGCTCTTCTAGATAAATATTAAATTGGCATTAAAATTGTAACACTATTGAACGCACGTAACTCTAATAAAAATTGTTATTATAGCCAAAATTAATTAATTATTATTCAATATGTTATCTATAAATAGAAAAAAATACGATATTAATAACGTACATTGTAGGCTCCACTGCAACAAACGATAAGTGCCGTCATTATTTTGATTAAATTGTGAAGGTCGTTTCGTGTAGGCTCACATGTACTTAACTCTGGGTCCAGTTTGCGTAAAACCATGTGTTAAATCAATTTATAGTTAATCTGTCAAACAAAGCAGAATTTATCAGTGTAGGGGAAACACTTTCACGATATAAAAATATTAGTTAAAAGAATATTAAAAAATTTGAGTCACTATCACTTAACTTCCTTCTACTTTTATCGTTTCTGCTTTTTACTTACGCTTGATGTTTACTTATTTTCATTGCTATTTTTCATCTTTACCAAGCTTTTTTAATTTATTCATTAAACTCGCTCTTCCTTTCTTCTGATAATTTCTTGTTTTCATTTGTCATCTTCTCTTTCTTTTGGAACCACCCAAATTCTTCAAACTATTTCCTAAATTCAATTTTGTTTACTTATCTATCTGATTTTATCAGATCTATTCTATCTGATCTATCTAATTTTAAAAGTAAAAAAGGCACGTGAGATGAAGGTGTCAAAAAAATTTATTCGGTTATGTATCCATCCATAGGAGAATGCTGCGAATATCCTGAGCGCTGAAAATGACTAATAATGCGGAAGTGCTAAGTCGAACGAAAAAGGCAGCGGAATTGGTCAGTATAGTGAAGGCGCGAAAGCTGTAATATTTCGGTCATATCATGCGGGATGAGCGCAGGTATGAATTGCTCTTACGCATTCTGCAAGGCAAAATCGATAGTAGAAGGGGACCAGGACGGAGAAGAATTTCAAAGGTGGCCAACCTGAGAGTGTGGTAAAAGGTAAAAGTGTGGAAAAGCTCAGAAGAACTGTTTCGGATAGCTATCAATAAAGCAAGCATCGCCATGATGGTCGCCAACCTTCGGAACGGTGAGGCACCCTGAGAAAAGAAGAATGTATACTTCACCACAACCGATCCGAGCACCACCGCTTTCCGAAATTCTACCGACTCTCTAGCTTACTGGACCTTCAGTTCAGAAACGATATTAATGTTCATAAACTTTTTCAAGTTTTTTTAGAAATGATATAATATTGTGAGTGCTGTATAAATAAGTGTATGTGTGAGTTAAATTTATAAAATTACCAACGTATACATTTAGTAAATATATTGCTATTGAAGATGATGAGATCTACACAGTATTCGAAATGTTCAAATGGAAGAAAATGAAAATATCTGATAAAAGTACATTTCTTTGCACTTTACCCCAATTATTTCTTAAACTACTAAAGATTGAACCAATTTTATTAACTTTTTAGGTCAGGAACCATAAATTTTACCATATTTAACCCTATCTGGGTTTCAGAAATTTCAGTATGAGCTCATTTTACTAATGAAGCAGAAATTAGACCCACATACGGATATTCCAGGATCATAACTCGCTAGCGAAGCGTTTTAGGATATTTATTTATAAAATATGAGGGTTTTTTATTTATTTTCACCCGTGTTAAGGGTTCAGAAAGGGCTAGTATAGTGTCATGTGTACTTTAGTAAAAAACTCATATTTAACGGCGTTTCCATCGAAGATCAAAAATATTTTATCTTAACATCTATCAAATGTGGCTCAGAAAACAAATAGTTTTCTATTTACTTCATAACGTTTTCCCTACAGAGAAATATAAAAATTGCATTTCCTTTAGCTTTCACGTGTGAACTGTGTTTTACTTCACAATTCGGTTTCAAGTCAACGTGTGTATAAGGAAAAAGCAAATATTATATGAATGAACGAATCTGCAAACATCTGTGCTAGTGTCAACATGAAATTTAAATACGTCTGTAATTCTCCATGATATAAATTATATCAACTTTTTAGTAATGACGTATTTTAGCATTGTAAGCATGATTAAATTATGGTTATATAATTAATTGCAATATGGCAGAAACAAAATTTCTTGTGGCGTGAATGCTGAATTCAGCCTTGTACTATTTATAAATAATATATTATTTATTGAAATAATGCGTCAATCTTTAATATAGCGCGAGATAGATTAGAATTTTTTGTCAATCGTTTACGCTATACTACAGCCTACTATTTCTTAATGCTATGTGTTGGTCGTCAAGAGTAATTTTTTTAGTCACACCAACATAGCTTGATTATTAGCGACTACGATGGGTTTTGACTTGTTTTAATTTTTAGATTCGAACAGGGAATCGAACCTGGGATCTTCACGTTGTAGGCTAGCGGGCTACCACAACGCTACGGAGGTAGCCGAGCGTAAAATATTTTATTTCCGATGGTAATGATCATGTTTGAATTTAGCTTCGGAAGAATTTTTTCTTATTATTTGTTTTCAGGAATTGTTTGCAACTACTCATGTTGTCACCCAATTGAAGGTAAAACCAGAAATAAACCAAGTTACGTAAACCGCTCACCCAACCGGCACAACATACCACCTTCTTGTAGCGACTAACTACCGGCTTAAGGGATGAGCCGATCAGACGGAAAAAAGTACTTTTATTATTTTTAATTAATAAGCGATAATTTACGAATAGACTCATGGTATCTGCATGTCATGGAAGTATAAATAACGCGAATCTCAAGCTGAGATGGGTCGGACATGTGGTGAGAACATATGGACACACTTACAAAACCAAATAAAAAGAGAACTCGTGAAACCAGAAGAGGTGGTACGGTAACCCGTAGATGGGCGAATGATTTCAGAAGGATGGAGCAGTGTGGATGAAAATAATATACGGTTATAGGAAAACATGAAGAAGTCCATCATGTTCAGCATTGAAGGGCTATACTACTAGTGCAAAAGAAAATAAGAATGTACTTAAAATTTTTAAGGACATTTTTGTACCCAAAGCAAAAGGTTTTTGCCTCAATATTTACCTTTTAACGATTAATACTTTACAAAATATTAGTAAAATGCAATCAATATCTTTTACAGTAAGAAATTTATTGTAATTATTATTGTCTAAACTTTGTTAAATATATAACTAAGTTTTAAAGTAGGCTAATGAATATACCTCTATTCCAGACGCGGTACGACTGCTTAAAATACTTCGAATTAACCTTGAAATTTCTGATTAACTAATTCATATTTTCCGCATGAGGAAAATCATTAAAATAAAATTAATAAAGGGAAATCCATAAAAGATTTTATTTGATCGGAAAATTCATGATTGGATAAAGTCTGTATTTTTTATTTTCCCGAATACCAGGAAATAGGGTACTTTACTCTCGTCACTTTATTAACCTTTGATTATAATAAACTAAGAAGATATTTAGGAGAAATTACTGCACAAAAAAACCATGAAAAAATTTCATTAAATTAACTTCATAGAAATAAATTTAAATAAAGAATTTTATGATTTTTATATGAACGGAATTGAAAGGTTTACGTCCATTAATTTAACTTATCTAGGTATTGTATTTAAATTTAGTAACTCTTCATAATTAAACATTTTTATACTGTAGCCTATTTAAACAAAAACATTTTCATAATATTAATTTTTTCATGTTTTATCTTAAAGTGTCTGAACAGCACGTGTATAGAATTAATACAAACAATATTTTTAAGATAATTAAGAAAAAAATTGTAGGCCATTAAAACGTTTTTAAGAACTAGGCTGTTGCAAAAAATTTAATGTATTACCATAGATTGTTTTAATTTCATTTAAATTAAATTTAACGTTAAAAAATAATACGGGTGTGATTAATTAATCTAAAGAAAATTAGATAATGAATTTTACAAAGAAATTAAATAACTCATAGGGATGCGGAAACCAAATCACAGAAGTTTTAAAGGTTAACATACACTATGAGGAAAACGCTGTCGGTAAGGTACAGAAGGAGACAGTTTTGACACTGTTATAAATTGGTTTGACCAGTTTCATTGTAAGGTTCAGAGTGTTTGGAACCTAACTGCTCAGAAGACATAAAGAATGGTGTGTGTGTGTGTGTGTGTTTGAACAGAATATCTGAAGAACGGAACATCGTAAGAGGTTGAAATTGAAACTTAAGTTAGGTACCACTAGAGAACCCAACAAGAACATTTTCATCAAAATCAGTCAACCAGAAGTAGTTGTTTAATCGTGTCATTTTTCACTTTTTTGAGATTTTCTCAAAAACGGCTCTTACGATTTTTTTAAAAATTGCCTCATTTACTACATCTTTTATGCTCTACATAATAGAGTAGACGCCATGTCTGCTGAAATTCTTGGGAAGTCTGTTCTCAAGTAGAAAAAATGATTTTTTAAAGATTGCAGCCTTAATATTATGCATTTTAGCGCAAAAAGTATATAATAAAGGTTGTAGACAATTTAAAAATCTACTACTTTTATTTCAAACATTTTTTTTAGTATAACGCTTAGTTTAGCGCTAATTAGTGATTTTCGGTTTTTTTAATGAAAATCTGTAAAAAATAAGTTTTTTAAGATTTCGGCCGTAGTATCCCTTTTACGACAAAAAAATCATATAATCAAATTTATAGCAAATTAAAAGATCTACAATTTTTGTTTTGAGCATTTTTCTCTACAGAGCCTAGTTCAGCGTCAAAAAGTGATTTTTCCTATTATTAAGCCAAATTAAGGTTGGTTTTCATTTTTCATCATTCACTCATGATGAAAATGAGATGATGTTTTTTATTTATTTGTAAAATTAGGATATATTGTGAATTATTTGCATTAGCAAGAGAAAGTCGTGTGAGTGTTTTGCACCAGATTTTTTATTTTGTTACAGAGGTTTTTATAATAGAAGGTTAACAACTGTACTACAGGCGATTAAATTTTGTTATGTTGGTTATTTTCTCCCTCAAGTTGGTGTTGTACGTACTATCTTAACGTTATAAATAAACAAAAGATTACACTGTCACATGAAGTTAAAATCAAGCTATGCTAAAACGCCACGTCATTTCAAAGCGACTCCTGAGTTTTCATCAGCATGCTGCGCACTTCATAATAAATATTCTGATGCAACTAAATATTTACTTTACAATTCTTGTTCATTAGTGTACGTTATTGTATTGTTTCATATTAATTAAGGTTACATTAATAAATATTTTGTATCAATGTTTTTCCATGTAGACACGCCTAAGTGAATGACCTCTTTAAATGCTCATCATTCTGATAGGAAATTTTTAAAATTTTTTCGTTTGTTTAAGTGAATGACCTCAATTACTTTTTTAGTTAATTAATAAACTTTGTTTTAATGTGTTAATTTCTTTAAAAATATTTTTATTTTAAAATTATTAATTCGTGTAGTCAATTGGTAATAATATTATGTAATAGCAAATTATCTTTTATAATCGTGTTTTTTCTTGAATATTCCGTAAATAATTTAAAATTGGTGTTATATGTTAGTGACCCAATTTTAACAGTGGTTAAAAATTGTATATTAGTATCACGTCCCATGATTTCTTTTAGAAGTTGTGTAACTAAAAATACACAGTTCTTTAGTCATAACTACAAGCAAATGCGCCCGAACTGCACGCGGGCTTTCAACTGTCATATGAGGGGTGTATTAAATAAACTGGTTTACTGTTTTTCCGGTCTCACTACACAATCCAATTTCTTTGGGTATCATTTTGACAAAATGCTAAATTGCTGAATTACAATTATTTGGTAAGTTACCCAAATAATATTCATTGGTTTAGCATAATTTACACCCTTCTACAATTTTGTGAATTGTGAATTCTACAATTAGCTTGTGAATTAAAAATTCACAAGCTTACTACTATTTTTATTAACAAATTTATTTAAAATGCACAGTAAACTGATTTAAAGATGTAGGCCTAATGGTTCAATTTTTGCGAACAGAAAACCAAGTAATACTTTTTGAATATTTTTGTTAAGCTGTAGATCTTAGAAAACTATTAAAAACAGTTAAAATACGTTTTATTTATTTTACAAATACATGACCTTAAGTGTTCTCATTTTATTTAAGATTTATTTGTTTATCATGACATAATTCAGTCAATTTATTTGTTTGTTTTATTCAAAGATACTTTGATTACAAATTGAAAAAAATGATATATATAGACCTACATAATTTTTTAAATTTCTTCAAAAATGAAAGAAGTGCCTTAATGAATATTTTTCAGGTTATAATTTTATCGATCTTAGGGTTAATCTACTAGTCGGAGAAAAGTCACCTTAAAAGCTTAATAACATTGGTTGAACCTGCAATTTAATGATTTCTATCCCGAATCACATCACGAGCCAAACACTATTGGGCGTCCGTTCCGTTTCCAAACTCCATATCAGAAATCATAAAACAGTGAACAAATTGGTTAGTCATCATAAACAAGTAGGTTTAACAATTAATTAAAAAAAAACAAAGTAATTTTTTGTTGTTCTGAAAATATGTATGGACCACGATAACAAAATTCATTGTTGGTAACGTGCTCGCCTCTCATCATGCGGTCCTGGGTTCGAATCCCACTCAGGCACGGCATATTTTCATACGTTACAAAAAAAAAATCATTTCATCCTCCATTGTAAACAGTTACACCCCAACGTCGTCGCTAATGACCGTTGTAGTTGATACGACGTTAAATAAAAAATTAAAATAAAATAAAAAATTCATTAATCCAAAAATCGGAAATAAATTCCAATGAAATGAATATTACGTAAACAGTTTTTGTACTTAGAAATTTAATTCATTGAAACAATTACAGTATACGCAGTTATTTATATATGTATTTAATTTAAAAACATGATTAACAGAATTGTTTATCTTTAAAATAGGATAGAATATTTTCGAGTAAAAGTTATTCGTCATTCTAGCAGAATTCCGATAGCGCTATCTGGTATTGCTTGTAGTCGTGCTTCCATGTAGGCATACTATTTAAAAAAAAATAGTTATTTACATTTTTGTTAATATTTATGAGTTAGTTTTCACGAACAATTTTTGACTCCAATACGTTATTTTTGTTAACTAGGTGAATAAAAAAGCGTACTTTACTTTTTTACTTCTTTTACAGGGACAACAAAAACTATGTTGTTTAGGTCATCAGCCGAAAGGTTGGTTTGAACCTCTAGAGGCTTTACTAAGTAAAAACGAGGAGTGAGGTAGTTTACCATTGCCTTCCTCACTGAGTGGAAAAATATGCTTATCAGCATGGTGAAAGCCTCTGAAAAGCATCTACTTTCCACCCTGCAAATGACACCTTCATTTCATTCACCACAGGGTCTGGCTGTATAATGAAATTCATTACTCTCAGAGGAAATAACTCTGACTAGTATCTTTTACATCTCTACTTCTTCTGTTCTTAAATGCTTCAGTCTTATAATTGGCTGACCATGTGATAAGAAAGAGAACTAACAGAAAAGACCCAAAATGTTTTATTTTTGGTTCAAAAAAAATAGCTCACGGTTTATGGAATAATGGAAATTATAACTTTCAAAGTTTTGGAAAATTTTATATGATTCATTTTGTAAATAGATAATTGTAGGTTTATTTTAGGGGAATTACAGTAGATTTTATTTATTTGTCAATAAACTAATAAAAATGTTCAGTGGATTTAAAAACAAGTGTTATATGATCTGAAATGGATTTTCCTACGAGTTCTGAGAAAGGTTTATTTATTATTTGTATTGTTATTGTTAATTTAAATAAATTAGAACACGTGATTTCATTTTGATGCTGCACTTACAAATGGTGATTAATTTCACGTCTCATTTAAGATAACAAGTACCATTAAAACAATCAGAGAATAGATGTTCATGGTAAATTTAACTCCATTGAAGGTTATCGCGCTGCAATGCATAATATTTTGCACGTTTTGTAAAATAATTTTTATCGTTATTTTAACTTGATGCAAAAAACCGCTATCACAATAAATTATTATCGACCTTAAGCCGATTTCGAAAATTCCGTTAACAAAATAAAAAATATTCTAAATACTTCAGAAAAAAACAGTTCTGACACTATTATTCAACTTTAATTTTTTACGGCCGGTGCGAACGGCTTTACAACAGTTACACGCCCTTCGTTGTTTCGATTTATTAATCGCTATGAAACGGAAAAGTTATAATACGGGTATTTATAGAATAAGCTGTCGTGTTTGTAACCAAGCCAGTTACTAATTTCCTCCTTAATTAATACCGGAAAACAACTGAAAAATTACTGGAACTTGATCGATTTTTGGGTTAATCAGGTATTGTTTTTGGGTGGTTTTTAAACATGTTTTACGATTACAGACAGTCAGAGGGCGTTGTAGTATACAAATTTTCATGAAAAAATACTATGTGTTTTTACCTTAGGTTATTTTTATTTTAAAATGGAAACCCCCTTATCCGGATCAATTGAAACCTAGGGTAAGCCGGATATGATAAAATCCGATTTCGGGAAATACAAAAAGGGATGTTTGTATTTCTGTAATACGGTACAGTATGTTATAATGTTAAGACATAACAGATTTATTTATACAACTTTATAATATTAACATAATAATCCGGATAGCTATGTTATTTAAGTAATAAGTTATTCATCGTATTTTTCTAACTCCTTTACAAATTTTATCCATGCCATATTAATTTAGGCTTTTTTATTGTGCCGGATAAAGGGAGTCCGGATAAGGGGGTTTCGACTGAATTTATTTTGTTTTATTGGGTGATGATGCCTACATAAGTCTTTGTATGTGTGTAGGTAATAGTATGAGGTGATATAAAGATGAAAATGCCAGAGCTGACCAGAAAACGAACTCAGGACGCCTGGCATATAAGCCAGTTGCGCTAACTGCTACACTAACGGGCCGGCCAAAATAATAAACGTAGTTTAGTATAATTAAAAAATTAATTATCATAATCTAAAATCCACATCAAGATTGTGAGAATTTCTAAATTATTCTGTAAAACATCAGGTTACAAATTATTTTTTATTACAAAAATATTAAACCAGCTAATTGTTGATACAAAGGCAAAAATGTTTAAAAAAGTCTTGTTATTAAATAATTTATGAGTAATTTTCCGATTTTCAAACAGTTTTGAAACAGGAAAAGAATTTGTTTGTTTACTATTTTTTTATGACTGTGGGATTCAAAAAAGTAATTTGGCTACAGTAAGATTCCTCTAATTCGGGATGCCCAAGTCCGAATTAAGGAAAATTCCGAATTGTAGAATACTTCGCGAAAATCGAGCCGAGAGACCAATTGTCACACGCGATTCTGTTTTTTTTTTCAAGAAAAACTTAAAAGAATACAGTATTTGAACTTAATTCAATAACTGATATATTTTAAATTTAATAAAATTTTAATTTAAATAATTAAATACCTATTTTATTTTTTATTTTATATTATTTTCATATTATGTATACATATTTTATTCTAAAAGCAGTCCGAGTTATCGCAAATTCCGAATTACAAGTACGAAATATTAAAAATTAAAAAAATGTTTTATTGGTTGTAGAATTCAACGAGAAAAGTTAATCACCTTCACTTGAATGGAATTTATCGCTAAAAAACCCCAACAGATAATTTAAATGGACACTAATGACCTAAATAAAAGTTATAAATAATTATTTACAAGCTTAATTTCAAAATAAGTATTAGTTTGACGTTATTAAATTGTTCAATTTTATATTATAATAGTGGCAGTCCTCGAAAATGAAGGTTCTATTTACTTAGCTAAGAACTATACCATGTTATGTGAAATGAGGTTGTGATATGACGTAGTTAAAGTAAGGCTGTATAAATTTATCTTGTTTCTTAGAAGAAAGTTCCTTGCTTACTGGACTTCCATTTCATTTAATATAATAAGTTTGAGTTCTCTGTATGGTACTTAATTATAAATGTATATGCAGTTTGTTACTTAATACAATACCTTATTTCTTTACGTAAGCACAAGATGCAAATAGTTAATTTGCATACTTGTTTTAGGCAGTTATTGATACATTACTTGGAACTCCTGGTTATTAAGTTGAATTAGGGTTCGGTAATAATAGCACAAGATATCAAATACATGTATGTAGTGCCGTTGTTTTGCTACATGTCTATACAGGTTTCAGGGAGGGAGGAGTGATAAAGCTTTCATAATTCTTAAAACTCTAAACATTTACCGAGAATGACCTTTATCTTTAAAGTTCCTGACTCACAAAATTTTGTCTTTATTTTAGAGAAAAACCCTTTTGATAAATGGAGTAATTTTATAAAAATTCCTGATGACAGTAATAAATTATTTTATAGTAGTGGCAGTTCTTGGAAATGAAGGTTCGTTTAATTCAGCCAAGTACAATAGTCTACCATGTTATGTAGCCGTGTGGATACTTTCTGAAGTTCCAAAATTAGATTTATCAGTACAAATTTCGGTCTCTAACCTTCTTTGATTCATTACTGCGAAAGATTATTGACTTGCCACTACTCAACATAGCAATACGACCTTAATTGTGACATTAAAATTATTTATTGAAATAAACTAATCCTTTTTCAAAATATCATTAATATCATACGTAAGCGAAGACAATTAATGTTAAAACCCCTAAAAAATATAATTTTGGATATACGTAGGCACATTTATTTTTTAATTCCAATAGAAGTTCTTGTTACACTAGTGTGTTTGTAGGAAAGCAAAACCAACAAAAAATTTTAAACTTTTTTGATGAGAAATACTTTCACGGTTTATTTATTTCAAATATTGTCTCTTTCTGAAATAATCAAGAGAAATTCGAGATTATTAAAATTTTATTAAATATAATGTAGTAAATGTATTAAAAATGTACGTGATAACCCAAATCTGAACGTATTGGATGTTGTTTTGAATTGATCAAGCTTGGAATATTATTTTACAAAATGTGTTATTAACAGATTGACTCCCAAGACAATTTTTGCGATTTTGCTTAAAACCCATTCCTATTTTATGGTTCGTTTGCTTTTTTTAATTAATTTTCTTTCAAGTGTAGAGTATTGTAAGGCTTAAATTTTTTTGGCGCTGTTTTTTTAGGTGAGAAACTGATCCGGTACTCAAGAGTAAAAAAATCAAATTTACTATGAGAAACTGATGTGTGCTCACTGAAATTTTACTTGTATTTCTATAAAATATTATATGTATTTTAAAAATAATTTATTATTATTATTATTATTTATTTATTATTGTAGTATGAAACCATAAAAAATTAAAAGATAAAATGATTTTTCATTATGTAACATTATTAAAACATGGTTAATAATGCAATAATGAATTATAATAATAGTCAATATTATGTAATAATTATAATAAGCTGGCAGGTTTCACCGACTCATTTTTGACTTGATCGGACCCAAGTATTAATAAATCATAAACCATGACAGGGGAAATGTTTTTTGAACTCATTTTTAACAGCTCAGTATGACTCAATGCAAAAGAGCACCAAATCCGTCTCACAATTCTATTAAAAACACTATTTCGTGAGGGATGGATCAGTCTCTCAAAAGTAAATTTTACAGATCTGGTGAAATACGTGTAGCCTACGTGTCTCATGGGAGTCAATCTGTTAAATCTGTATTCTAAATGTCTTCAAGTTGTTGATGATTGTTGGAATTATTGGATGTTGTTTCAAATCGATTAAGCTTGAAATATTAATTTACAAATGTGTTATTAAATCTGTGTAATAAATTTCTGCAAGTTCTTGTGAATTTAAGCGCAGTTCCTAAAACTGTTGATGGTTCTTAATTATCGTTCGAGGAATAATAAAATATCTTTTGTGATGGACCTTTGAATTCTAAAATCTTTCTAGGAACTACGAATTGGCTCGTCTGATTGTTACAATTTGTCGGTCTCGGCATGTTCAGTGTTACAATAGGGAACATCTCGACTTGTTTTGATTCGTTCTAGTAGTTAAAAAGTCCTTGTGAGCTACAGTCGTATAAAACGTGTACACGTCACAGGTCAGAGACCCATCATTCTGATTATTTCTCGGAAGTAACATAGTAAACCTGTGTTTACTATTCTTTTCTGTAATAATAAAAGCAGTTACATAATAATTGTGAGCATGAATCATTGTCCTAGGGCACAACAAACAAACAACAAATCCGATTATAAGTACTAGACTACATAATTTTTGAATCTTCATTAAAATATTATATTATTGTTCAAGTAAATATGAGTATTATACATTTTCTATTTGTCAATACCTCACTATTATTGTTCTTGCTTATATTTAAACTTTACCCTCAATACATAAATTTCTCTTACGGTATTATAAATAGTTTATCTGTACTGTACGTATCTAGCTACCCATTAAAAATAATCTTATTATTTCAACAAAAGTTCAGAAATTCTACGAGTTTTTGTACTATAACCCTGTCTAGGTAAATAATAAGATAAGTGTAAAAAATACTACTTATTCTCTAACTTAATTGCTATAAACCTTGGTCATTTTACTGATAACGAATTTAATATATTTCTTTTAAGTTTTCCTGTTTCCAAAAATAAATTATATAGTCTATACGTAGGCATTCTTTAAATTAAATGGTGCTATAGATATAACCGAATTAATATGTGGTGATCAAATCATACCTGATACCTGAAGAAATCCAGGACGGTACATAACCCACCGGGGGTTGTGGAGCGTGGGGGTATGGAAGACCCCAATTGGTCTGGGGTACGGGTTTTGAAACTTCAGGGTTTAAAACTGGATTTAGAGGGCTTCCGAACAGTGAAGTACGAATTTTTTTTGCAACAGGCAACTCATCTTCTGACTAATAAAGAAATCAAACTGCTTCGAGAAATTCAATGTTAAGTAGGCACTTATGTTATGCTAACAAGTATAGCAACGTAGCTAAACAGAACTCGGATTTTTCCAGTCTGCTCGATGTGGCTGAGCGAAATTTCTTAAAAATTTCTTAAATTTAATTTTAAAACTAATCCCGTGCCTTTAGAGCTTCCTGAAACAGTTTTTCTGGACGCCTTAAATAATAATGAAAAATTAGAATAATCACGGATTTCCCGGACGTAATATCTTGGCTTTTAACTTAAATTAAAGGCTTAATTATGTAGAATCTTTTATTTCAACTAATAAAATACTAGATTATAGATGCTTGATACTTTAGAATCTTTTATTTTAGCTACTGTAATCAAATCACGTTAAGCTATAAAACCGAACAATGCAATTAAACTACCTAAACTATTATTAAATTTATTTAAACTACCCAGTTAATTAATAGTAAACACTCATCGGAAAGTGTTACGTGATGACTTTCCTAATAGGCAAAATGAAACCAATTATTTTTTTCAAATCGGTTCAAAAATGCTAGACATGGGCTAAACATTTAAAGGCTCTCCAGTGAACTCATGCAAATATGTTGTACATTGTGGATTAAAAACATTTTCAGCCCTACATCAGGTATTTTTAACTAATTTGAACAAATGAGGTATCATTTTGTGCGGAATAAAATGCACAAATGTTAGCTTAGAACTGAAATTTTAGATAATAATTTCATAATTACTAATATAATACCTGAAATCGTTCTCATGGTGGGCATGTGTATACCCTGATACGACATATTATATCCAAATTAAAGTTTTAATTTTTTTATCCTGAATCTGAGGCTCAAGTTTAGTTAACTTCCCACGGAATATTCTGCATAAATAGGGAAAATTAACCGATCGTACAACTTCATTCATTATAAGCACGTAGTAGAGACGTTAATTTTTTAGAGCCCGGTTATCGTAGTATTTCTACATTAGTATTAGTAATTTCTTATAACAACCAAACTAATACAGTTATAGCAAGAAGAATTTAATTTCTTACTCAAAACGAAAGATATTTTATTCTAATAAAGCCAGGTGCCGTGCCTTACCTTACTCAATTTTGTTATGTCATATAAGACAATTTATTTAGTCGATTAAATCCGAGATATATTGGCAATAAAGAAAAACGCCTTATTATTTTATAATCAAAAATTCAGTTTTCTAAACTAAAATAAATATTTAATTATTAACATTGAAAGAAAATCGATAAGGTTCCTTTAAAATACCAATAAATTAATTAAATATCATTTTATGTTAAACAAGCAAATTTTCGTACAAAGAAATTTTCAAAAATTTGGTCAGACTAGAGATCGACAAATAACGGTGATGATAAAATTTGGAGGTTTTTAAAATTTAGCTTCAATATTACGAGTATTTAAAAAAATAACATGGTTCTTTCCCGTCCAATTTGGATACTATTAAAAATAAAAACTGAAATTTAAGTATTTTACCTGTTTAAATTATCCTCGTCTACAATTTCTATGTCGTTAAACATCTTAAATTCTTGCACGTTTCTAACACTTTTTAGACTTTGAAGCATAATTAAATGTTTTACACACGAGTTTTTATGCTTAAATAAACAAAGTTGTAAGTTAACTGCACCACTACAACACACCCGCGCTTGTGATCAGTTCGAACAGTTAACAAAAAGTGGTTAATGTTCTTACCTGCTGAGATCTTTTAATGCTTAATATAATAAAAAGTAAATGGGAATTCCAAGTTGTTTAACTGGAACAGTGAACCGTATCGTGTTTATTCAGTATTTACAATTTATCCCCCCCCCTTGATTATTTATATATAGTCTACACTAAAAGCTTTTTTTCTAATAGCTGTCAAAACAAAAAATATTACATATCTTTCTGAAAAGGTTCTACTTCAGCTCTACTTACTTCATCCACCCATTGTAACTTAGTATATTTCTTCAAGGAACAATACACTCGGAATTCCCGCGAGGTACATAACTTTATTCTCATTAATCAACCAACCATTGGGTTTTCATTTTAGTAATACTTTATCGCCTTTCTACAGAATTATTTAACAATGTAATAAAATTTTATCTTGTGGGGCTATTCCCTGATGTGAACTAATTGTTATTTATTTATGCATTTAACACGTTTTTTTGTTATATTTATTTTTATGAATACTATATAAATATCAAAATACGGTATTACACTGATCAAGCCGTACGCATTTTGTAATATAATAATACTTAATTATTATTTTTACATAACTAATAAAAATTCTATTGTGGTTTAATTTTCTCGTTTTCTTTCAGGCATACTTTTAAGTGAGTTTAATTCGTTATTACTCTATGGGATTATATTAGAATTCTCTGACGTACTTTGTTCTTTTAAGTATGTACTTTTCCTAATTAATTAGTAAACAAATAGAATTAATCTATTATCAATAAAATGATACAGGTTTTCCACGTAGTTCACATTTCAAAATTAACATAAGGAAATCCCCTGCTTTCTTCACAGCAACCTGTATTTGTTACTAAAATGTATTAATATGACGTTCCGAGACGTCTCACGATTCCCTGTGAGACAGCATATTTTTCTGCTTGGGAATTTCAGGAAACAAAATATTATCAATATTAAATAATTATTTTCTCTTTGAAACCACGAAAGATGCCAAACTAAGAATTATAATACGGTCAATTCAGGAACAAACATTTATTATTTATATCTACAAGGTCATTAAACGACGTTTTTTAGATGAGTGTTCGTATCCTGAATAAGCAAATTGGAAATAGCTGAACAGCAAAAAAAGATTATGATACGAGAGAATGGGGAATGGTGAGCGAAACGGGTATTTTGTGCACCTCGATTTTTTATAATACCTGGAATTTTATTCAAGTTCAAGTGGTGCATGGTTGGCCTTTCTTAGCCAATTACTAATTAATGAAGAGTTCTGTTCAAGTATTTATCCACGTATGCCATTTGTGACAGGTGAAATGAAAAATCATATTTCATGTAATTTTGGATTTTCGTTAATTTGACAAGTGGGTGTATTAATTCTAGTTACAATAAATTTGCCGTTTATTCACAATATTTATACTTAAAAATACCTCGGATAACTACTATAAATATTTTTTATACAATAAATTTAAGACCAGAAGCGTATTTCTGTAGCGGCGAGCCACCGGTTAATGGTACGCGCAGTTTAATGTGTCGTTGGCTTAATTACTCCTCATATTGTCAATTTTACGCGCTCTCGGTTCCCCATCAAACAGTGAAATCACTCACAATATGCCAATTTTTCCAAATTTGTTTCCTCAGATATCACAAAATTAGAAGTGGATATTGTACCATACGTGCCAGACCAACCTGAAAAAGTTCTAGAATCATAGAACGAACAGAAACAGAAGGATAATTATTTACAAAAAAAAGCTTATTTAATTTGAACATTATAATAAAAGTTTGTTGTTAATTAACATCATCTGTTAAATAAAATTTAAGCCATCCCAATGCTTTAAATTTGTAATAGGTACAGTATTTTCTTAAATCACATTATAAGACCACTTCATGCGTTTGTGTAAAAATTATAGTAAATTTTTTTTTTGCTCGGAGCACTCTTAATATATTTTCTGCTCAAGATGATGAAAAGTTATTCCTTATTTTCGGGCGCTTTTAATTATTAAAATGATGTAATTTCTTAGCGTCCGTACTGTCTTATCCATTCATCCATCGAATTCCCAAAACTCGCAACTTCAATTTCGATTGTGTACTGTACAAGTAACACGCACATACAAAATATCGATCCAGTAATAAACAGTCTATCGATACTTCCATAATGTATCGTTATAAATAAAGTAACCTAACCTAAAAAGTGATAAAAACACGACAGCCAGTGTTGGCTTCCTAACCTATAATGTGATTTCACTTTTTATTATCTACCATTAAAACATAAACAATCGTGGCCTTCATAAATCATACCTTCTAAAAACTGCCGTTGTCTGGTAATTGATCATTTTTTCTGTTAATCTAACCTAATTCTATAAAACTTTTATCATATGACTGATAGTGTTGGTTACTACATTACTGATTAACTTTATTGAAACGACCGGGTTCTTTATTGTCAATTAAAAAAATACTGATCTTGTAACGTGGGTTTTATAAGTGTGTAAGGGCAATTACAATGAAATGAACTCTAGGGTTTTAGTATCACTTTTTTAGTGAGTAATTTTCTCACTGTACAGTGTACTAGATTACTTCATACTATAGCCAATAGGATACTTTACGGTTTTCGGTTGAGTACATTACTCAACCGATGAGCTGAAGGTTTAATTTCTGACCTAGGGTTGTATCTAATCCAATAAAACAGGATACACATGTTCCAATCTCTGTGTAATAGCTAACAACCTTTGCAACCGTACTATAGGCCTACACTTGTTGTTTAGGTTATTAGCCAAAAGACTGGTTTGAACCTCTAGAGGCTTTACTAAGTAAAACGAGGTGTGTAGGGATTTAAATTGCCTTCCTCACTTAGTGAAAAAGTATGCTTATCAGCATACCAGGCCCTTTAAAAAGCATCTACTTTCCACCCTGCAAATAACACCTTCACTTTATCACCACAGGTTCTGGCTGTATAATGAAGTTCATTACTCTCAGAGGAGATAAGTATGATTAGTGTTTTTTACACCTCTACCTCTTCTGTTCTTGGACCTTTTCCATTATTTCACATCATCAAAATATCGTGTGAATGCACCTTTACTGTTCAATCCAGCAATCACCAGCACGTGCTCTGTGCTGTTCGACTAGCAATCGCCTGTTTCTTTTATTTTGGTTGTTTTCATTTTTATTTAACTGTAACTGAATGTTATTATTTAAATGTAACTGTAAATAAAGAAAACGATGATTCGATAATCCAACTTCGTATTAGCAAGAAATGTGTCACTTCTTAGAGGTTTACTAATTCTCCAGATTGTTTTATTACTCACCCTATGATCCTGGCCAGTGGTGTTCAGTGTCATATTATCATGTCCATATAAACAAATGTGCAAATTATGCAATATTCCTTCCTCTTGAAGGAAACGTTTATCTCTTTCCTTAGTAGAAATAATAGGAGCCAATTCCAAAAGATTCAATATGTATTAAACAAAACACGTACGAAGCAAACAAGCAAATAATATGTATTAATTAACATACAAACAATATCTAGAATTAATTAGTGAGTGGGAGTCATCAGTAATAATAGTAAAGATGCATTTACACATGACGACTTTAAGGTTGCACATGGTGTGATGTGAAATAACGGAATAGGTCCCTGTTCTTAAATGTATTAGTCATATAATTGGCTGATCATGTGATAAGAAACAGAACTATTTTTTGTAGCCCTGGAACTAGCAGATGAGTATAAATAATATAACATTTCACCGGCCTGTTTTGGGCAAAGACCTACACTATAAAATATAAAAAGTAAACATTGTGCCAGCTGCTAAATTACAGAAGTGTAACAAATTAAATTGCTGGACACATTTAGAAAGTTAAAACGTTTTATATTGTGTTGTGGAAATTCATAAATTCTTCTTTGGAAATGCATAACATGCTCATGAATAACTAGTCAGAATTACCCAGGAATTATCGTGTGTTTAAAGACTGTATAAATACTTTTATAGTCTTTAAGTTTTGGGCAAACTTTAAATAAAGCTGTCTGCTGAGAAATTGAATTAATAATTTTTATAGAATAAACTCTTAAGCAGTAGTACTATTATATTATAGAATATTACGTTGTGACATTCCTACTAAACACCAGTTCTGTATATTGGCTTTGGTAGGCCGGTATGAAACAAAAATTTCTATTTTATGTAAGTTAATGAAAATTTCACTTACCTGTTCAGCTGCCTTGATTCTTATTATCTGCTTTACACGTGTTTCGGTGGATCCACCATTAGAGTACATAAAATTCATGTGAAACTTTAAAATATTAAAAAATATCAGACTTCCATGTAATAAATAGACATTTGAAGGAGCAAAGGCTGGATATTTTAAATGAACAAGTCAAATTTAAGAATGACGAAGTGATATTGACTGCTGCTACAATCTGCAATAAATATGAAAAAAGATAGATTAGAATATTTGAACAGTTTTATACAGGTGACTGAAGATGGAACATCGTTTGTATATTTTTTAAAACAAAAAATCAAGTTTCACATGATGTTTTGTGTACTCTGATGATGATAGATTCGCTGAAACATATCTAACAAGTAGATGATTAGGATGTAACAGCTGAGAAGGTTAGTCAAACTTATGTTATATACACTAAAATTGATTTCAAGCTGCAGGTTGCATTATAAAGATTTATCTTTAAAACTGAAAATGATTGAAGTTGCCTTTTAAATTGTTTTTATTTTTAAATGTTTCATCAACTCCTTAGTTATTAACTATAGTGGGTAATATTAAAGAAAACATTAGGTTTGAGCATGTTCTTCATAGTATGCTTGTGAATTGAACCTGGAACTTTGCTGTTGAGCATTTTACCAACTAAATTACTGAGGCTGTCCTGAAAAAACCTGCAAAGGTGTGTTTAACTAGAATAGTTTTGTTTATGTTTGTTATAGGCTACTCATGTGTGATGTTATCATGTGACATTGTCTATTGTTTTATCAGTTCATATGACTGTGATTAGCACTGTGCAATTATACATGCTGACTAACTACAGTGCTATGTTATTTTGAATTTTATTAGATCTACTTATCAATTTAATGTGTCATTGTATTTTAATGTTTAATAAAATTATTATTCATTACTTTGAAATTTCATTCACAAAATAGGAAATGAATCACTTAGATTAGAGCCACTTTTATTGTTATACATTCTCTGTTGTATTGTTTTTTAACATTATTTGAATTACCTAGTACAAGGGGTTTTCCATGTCAAGTATGTATGTCACCTGTGTAATTTAATTGCTTATTTTATTCCTCCTTCTGTGGGAAATACTAGATATTTCAGATTGTATTTTTACATGGGTCTTTTAACAATCTACATTTTTTTGTAAATACAATGGCCTATTACAGACAAAGTTAATTAAGATCAACAATCAAATTTTACTCTGGAAATTAAATTCAAGAATTCCAAAGTTCAGAAAATAGTTTTAAAATACCTGTTGTTTGACCATTGTATTTAAAATTTTATTTTTAGTCATAAACAATTAAAATATGTGTAAAATTAATTAATAATTTTATTTTGTTCTTTTTATAGAAACAATGAAGTTTAACTCCACATATTTAAAAAAAATATTTTTTTCTACTAATACTAATAACATTATTAAAGAAAATTTAATGAAACAAATTAAAGAAAATACAAAATTATGTCGTAACCATTTGACACCTGAAATTCAATTGCATTTAATAACAAGAGATTGTGAGTTATGGACAGCTCGTTCAGAACAGTCACCATTCCAGGATCCTTTCTGGGCTTTCTACTGGCCTGGAGGTCAAGCATTATCAAGGTGAAACACCGTTGCATATTTCTATAAATTGAAATACTTAATACGTTATAAATTATTTTATGCAGGTTACTTTTTACTTTCTCTTGCCTATATATATATATATATATATAGGCCGGAAAGTATTGTTTTCATGTCGATTTTTCGAAATCGAGTTTTCACCGGATCTATACGTTTTCAGACTCCCTGAACCCAAAAAACATGTTTTTAGCGATTGGTCTGTGTGTGTGTGTGTGTGTATACAAAATATCTCAAGAACGGAACATCGTACGAACTTGAAACTTTAAACTTAAGTTACACACCACTACCCGACCCGACACGAACATTTTCATCAAAATCGGTCAACCGGAAGTAGTAGTTTATTTATGTAATTTTTCACTTTTTTGTGATTTTCTCAAAAACTGGTCCTACGATTTATTTTAAAATCGCCTGGTTTATTCAATTTTTTATTCTGTACAAGTTAGGGTAGGCGCCATGTTTGCTGAAATTCTTGGTGAGGCTGTTTTCACGTAAAGAAATTGTTTTTTTAAGATTACGGCTTTATTATGCATTTCAGCGCAAAAATGTATATAATAAAATTTGTAGAGAATTTAAAGTCCTACAACTTTTATTTCAAACGTTTTTTTGTATAACGCTTAGTTTAGCGGTAATTAGCGATTTTCTCTTTTTTCTCACGAAAACGTGTGAAAAATCGATTTTTTAAAGATTTCGGCCTAAGTATGCATTTTACGACAATAGTGTATATAATAAAATTTATAGGAAATTAAAAGATCTACAACTTTTATTTAGAGCATTTTTCTCTACAGAGCCTAGTTTAGCGTGAAAGAGTGATTTTCCGTATTTTTAAGCCAAACAGGTCGATTTTCATTTTGCGTCTTTCACTCATGATTAAAATAAGGTTATGTTTTTTGAGGTTAGGTTTTTGTTTATTTCTAATGTTTTATTACTAATGTTAGGTTATATTGTTTAAATTATTTGCACTGGCAAGAGAAAGTTGTGTGAGTGTTTCACACCAGATTTTTTATTTTAAACTGTTGTCTTTGTTTTTTGTTTGTACTTTTGGAGTAGTTGTTTGCAGTCTTTTGAAGATACAGTATTATAATTTTTTTTAAATTTATTTATTTAACGTCACATGAACTGCAATGGTCATTAGTGACGACGTTGGGGTGGAACTGTGTGAGGATGAAATGATCTTTTGTAATGTATAAAAATATGCTGTGCCTGAGTGGGATCGAACCCAGGACCGCATGATGAGAGACGAGCACGTTACCAACTACGCCAACATGGTCGGCATTATAATATTTATTACTTGTTAATTAAACCATTAAAAAATTAACTCTATTCTGTCAAGTTTGTCTTATTCTGACAGATTTTATAAGTTATCCTTTTTTGTTTTATTGAGTGATGCCTACATAAGCCTTGGCTTGTGTGTAGGTGATGATATAAGGTGTTGTACAGATGAAAAGATGCCAGACCTGACTGGGAATCGAACCCAGGACTTCGGCATAGAAGTCAGTTGACCGGTACACCATGGGTCAACTGAAACAGTCCAGTTGAAGAGGAAAATGTTCTCAGGAACAATTGTTTAATACATTTTGTTTGTTGACTTGTATGTGTTGTAATATTTTGCAGAGTAAACTTTACTTGCTTATCACAGGATTATTTGTCAATGTGGTATTCTGTTTTAATTTTGGAAACATTCAACTGTGGTTTATACATATGAGTAGATAATTATATTTTGTTATTTAGTATTTCGTACTACATTTTTTTAAAGTATTTACGGATGCACTTGTAAACTTGTAGGCTACTTTTCAACATTTAAAATTTGCGAATAATTTAGAAAAACCGGGATCTATATTGTTTGGGTCTTTAGTTTATCTTATATTTCGAGTACACATAGTGTTTGGATACTGACAAATGCTCAGCCTTAAATATAAAACATCAATTATTTTACAACTTAAAAAATCTACATGACGCAGTTGTTAACAGGGCATGGTTGCTTTGGGGCATATTTGACGAGGTTTAAACTTAATTAAGAAATGTCGACTGTGTGACAGTGAAGAGGAGTCCATTGCGCATATTTTTGAAAGATATCCCTATTTTGGCCTCGACAGAATGGAGACATCTGAGAAGATACGCGTTGCTCAGTGGATCCCAGAGAGAGTAGGGGCAGTGATGCTGCGGGATGAGGAGAGCTGGAAGTTGGTCGCTCAGTTTGCGGAGAGGGTGATTGGGAGACTGCGGAGGGAGGAGACATCTGTAGATCAGCAGGATCGCCCTCTCCCACAGTAAATCAATCCTGTCCCGATCTCAGAAAGTAGGCACACTAATTTCCTCAGCTGGTGATGAAAGAGATGAATAAAAGAGTGAGTGTTGGTCAGTAACAGCAAGAGGAGAATTAGGCAGTTCCCTTCCATGCCCTGCTGACAGTATGTAAATTTTTAACCTGACATATCCCTTGTAGTATTATATAAACAGTTCCGAGGGAGGTGGAGGGTTCTTTGCTGATGTCGGATCAAGTGGCCAGGCAGCGGGTTTTTGGTCGGTAGGCGGTTGCAGCTTCCTCAGGGCTGGTTGAGGACGTCTCAATTGAGTCCAACACTACTTCCCCATCGTGAGGGAGTGAACATGAGTTTTTCTCGCCGCCTTGGATTTAAAAAAAAAAAACTTAAAAAATCTTGAAGGCGTGGTTTACTCTGCTTGTACTGATTTTACCTCTCCCACTCCTGTGAATTGGTGTTATTCCCCTACTTTTGATCCAGCTGGTTCAACTATCCCAAAGAGGCAGTTAGAGGGGAAACTCTTCCCCAGTCTTCAGTTGGTGCATGCTCAAAATAAATTTTTTACTATGTTGTTCTATTATATTTTGTTTGAAAACACTTTAGTCCTAAACCTGTACATATACTTTTACTACACGTTTTGTACACAAGCATTTTAATGTATTTTACCAAACATGAAAAGAAAATATACAGTTATGCTCAAGAAGTTTGTTGTCTATTTTATTTTTCTTTCAATTTCAATTTTTTAAATTGGAATTGTCATCACTTTACTTAATAAAAAAGCAAATCTTGTTGCAGATTGTAATGGTTAAGTAAATTTTAAATAATTTTAGTAAATCCTAATGGCACGTGTATACTTTATTTGGAGTCATTTGTGTAAATATTATTAAATTAAATTAATTTTTGCTTTTTAGTTGTATGACAAGTAAATTAAAATATTGAGAATTTTTTCAGCTATTCACAGTAGTGATTAAATTGACAATGAAAATACCTTTTAAGAATTCAGAATGTTTAAAATTTTTGAACTATGACTCAAAAAGCACTTCTAAAATAACCTAGATTGTATTATATTACTTCATTTCTTATCATTTAATTAGTTTATGACATATTTTCTTTTCCTGGTATGACGAGGAAATTCTGTATTCAATGAACACTTAAAATGAAGTGTTCGTAATTAGGTATGTTATTAAACACAATTTTCTAAAATTGCATTTTGCTATTAATGAAATGATTTTGGTGTAAATAACTTTTAGAAAACTAGAAAAATACAAATTAACTGATTACAGATAAAACTTTTTGTTGTTATCAAACCTAGTTTCTGTTAATAGTTTTCAGTATTTGTATTCTATTCACATAATCAAATCAGGGTTTTTCTTATTTTTAGAAATCATAAAATTTTTTTTTTGTAATCCCTAATGTGTGTATGTTGCAGTCTGTTCAATGCAGAACAATAAGCAACCCCATGACCCAATGAGATGAGGATGATGTGTATGACGTGTAAATGAATTAGTCTTGAACAGACTCGGGTCAACCATTCCTGAGAGAGTATGGTTAATTGAACCCCAACCATCAAAGTACACCAGTAACCACTGTCTAGCATTCAATCCGTATAAAAGTTACTACAGTATTTAGATGAACTAAAGCCCCCTAGCCGTGGGAGTGAGAAAATGCATAATGCTCTCACTCGCACAAGCCATACGCGCCATTCCAATAACATTGTATAATTTCACTCATTGTTGTGAGCAAGTGTTTATGCACGCAGTAAACTAACAAGAAAAATAACGACTGTAGTATGTTTTCAGATCAGCTGTTAAACAGCTGATTTTTCTTGACAATTATTTTCATATTAATACTTTTTCTGACATTTATTAAATTTATTGATAAAATTAAATAAATTTGAATTGTTTAATTAGTGTCAATTCTATACTTTTTTGTAGGATCTAATTGCAGAAACAAGGGAAATTGAATATTTATTCATTATCAGTTAATTAATTTCACATGTGAAATAAATACTTTCTACGACATTTTGATTGTAATTTAAGGGATTGTCACAAACAAATTAATTTTTATAGATGTTTTTGTTTTAATTTGAGATTATTTGTTTAAGTATTTACTACACAGGTACTACGGCTGATGCCCTTGATTAAAACATTTGCACGTGCTCAGTGTTAAGCAATTGTGAGATAATTTAAAATTCTTTCTACATTATGGTAGTAAACTACACATTCTTTAAATTTTCTTTTAAAAGTTTCATAAAAACTTAATTTTATAAAAAAAAATGATAAAAATGATAAAAAGCTTAATTTTTGTATCTTTTTAAAAAAAACCATTGTATAACGGAATCAGTATAATAGTTATGTAATAGTATCACGTACAGTTATTCTCTGAGCGCAGCTTCTGTTTCACATAGAGAAATGGCAGACCCTTTGTTTTTTTTACCCTGACTGTATGGACCTTCAATTTCAATGGACAGCTTTTGTCATTCTTTGTAACCTACTTTTGTTAAAAGCTAATGTGTACAACATTTTGATTACAAAAATATAGCAATTGTGCTAGAGTCTCTATTTGTATAAATCTATTTGTTTTGATTCTATTGTTTTTAGCATATTGTGCGGTTCCAAGCTCCATGTAGTTGCGGGGCGAAGAGTGTGGGTGAGGTATATTGAATAAGTGATGCATGCTGGGAGAATGATTGTTGTATTAATCTGATACAAAACATTCGTTTTCAAACTTTCCGTATTTAACATATTTGTTTGTATTAATTACATTTAGTTATTTTGTTATAATTTGGTAAGTTAAATATTTTATGACGACTCCATTACAAGAGGAGGAAATAGATAGAGAGGATATGGATATAGAGGAAATCAGTGTGATAGAGCTTAAAAACGCCCTAAAACATATGAAAAATGGGAAAGCTGCTGGACCTGGAAGTATTCCTATAGAGTTGGTGAAGCATGGACCGGACATACTATTAGAAAAAATGGTGGAAGTCTATAACAAATGCCTTTTGAAGGATGAGGATATCCCAAATGATTGGAAAATGGGGTATCTGAGCTCGATACACAAAAAGGGTGATAAAAAGGTGTGCTCGAACTATAGAGGCATAACAGTAACCAGTGCTATGGGAAGGCTGTATGGTCGAATCCTGAAAACAAGACTAGAGCAGGACTTTGAGGAAATAGAAGAGCAATGTGGTTTTAGGGCGGGCAGATCGTGCCTGGACAATATCAGCACTCTCCAACAATTGGTAGAGAAACGGTCGGAAAGGAATCTGAGTACGCATCTAATGTTTATTGATTTGGAAAAGGCCTATGATAATGTTCCCATCAATAGGATGTTTGAGGTGTTATCTGAAACAAACATCAACAAAGGCTACATCAGAGCAATAAGAACACTTTATAGGAACTCAGAATGTGTGATTAAATTGAATAATAAAATATCTGCGCCATTCAGGGTTAACAAGGGTTTGAAGCAGGGGTGTTGTTTATCACCAACTCTTTTCAAGATATATATACAAAGAGCACTGAGCACCTGGCGCAAGAAATGTAATGGAATGGGGATTGAAATTGGAGATACCTGTTTGTATACACTACTGTTTGCCGATGATCAAGTGCTCATAGCTAACGATGAAGAGGACATTGCTTATATGACAAGGAAACTCTTGGATGAATACTGTGAATGGGGGTTGAATATTAATATTAGCAAGACCGAATACTTGGTTATAGGGGAAGAGTCCAATGATCTTCAAGTCGACAACAAAATTATCAAGAGCACAAAGGAATTCAAGTACTTGGGGACCTACATATCATCAGACGGTTCAACTAGGAAGGATGTTAAAAATAGGATTGTGCAAGGGAGAATAGCAATCCGGAAATTGAACCCGATTTTATGGTCTGCAAAAATGCACATGAATACAAAAGTCCAGTTGTACCACACTATTGTGGAGCCAATAACAACTTATGGGGCAGAGTGCTGGCAAATAACATCAAAAATAGACAGCCAGCTTAAAGCAATTGAAATGGACTTTCTGCGCCGTTCATGTAGAGTGTCCAGGTTGGACCATATCCGGAATGACGACATCAGGAAAAGAGCTCATGTAGAAGATACCATTGTGGATAGGATAGAGAGACGACAACTGATATGGTATGGTCATGTGCAGAGAATGGGTGATGAGAGGTGGCCAAAAAGAATGTTGTCTTATGTCCCAACCAACAGAAGGAAGAAAGGTAGACCAAGGAAAACGTGGAAAAAGGGAATACAGGAAGCCATGAGGGAGAGAGGGATGGATGAGGGTGATTGGGAGGATAGAAGAGAATGGAAATTGAAGTGCGGGAAGCGGCGCCGGCCGTAGGAACCCTGGAAAAAAAAAAAAAAAAAAAAAAAAAAAATATTATGAATCCGACCAAGTTAATAACCCGGTAGGTATTTGTTAAATTAATGCACTGGATGATAAGAATATTTTTTTAGTCTAGTTAATACACAGTACCACTACAAATGCGGCAGCAGTGAAACACTACTAACACTCATTCATTCTCCCACTACTATAACAACAAACTGCATTCTGTCCAATTACACGGAGCTGGGACTCAAGCAATATATAAGAATTAATTAGTTAATTTAAATTATGATAAATGCATAGCAACTCAAACAAGTTCTGTCTTCATTTAAAAAAAAAAAATTAGTTTATAGTCGCATCGATATCTTGGTCATTAGTGACTTCTGTGGGTTTTGGTACTGTAACAGTGGATATTAACATATTAAAATTTCCAGACCTTAGCCGTCAATCAAACTCGGGACCTTTCACCTTGTAAGCTAACGTACCAGTTACTACGCCACAGAAGTGTTCCCATTTTTTAAAAATTGGTCTCAATATTTTTATTAACATATGAATAAGATAAATTAAAAGTTCTTCTTAATGTTTTTTTTCTGCAGATTATGGTAAATTGTTGCTAAACTAACTGTCGCATGTTCAAAACAAAAAGCCTACTGCCCTTTGACCCTGCAGTAAGGTTTTTGTTGTGAAACTAAGTGTTGATTAAGAAAATGTTATATACAAAAATTATAATATTTTAATTTTTGTTACGTGTACTCTTGGCAAAATATACACTGTTGTGTTAAACATTTTAAAAAGTCAATTTTAATTCGGGTTTTTTTGCAGAAAATTAAGTATGAAAGTTTTAGTAGTTCTGTTCAATTCAGAACAATAAGCAACCCCATGACCCAATAAGATGAGGATGATGTAATGATGTGTAAATGGCATGACTTGTACAAACCCAGGCCGACCATTCCTGAGATGTGTGGTTAATTGAACCCCAACCGTCAAAGTACACCAGTAACCACTGTCTACCATTCAAACTGTATCAAAGTAACTACCGTTAACATATTTTAAGTGCTAAAATTTTAATTTTCTTAAAAAAATATTTTACAGCTTGTGCCGCAAAATTTACATTAGCATGTAATTTTTGACTAAGTATTATTGTTTGTTAAAATTTTAAAACAAAACCTGTACACTTAAAACCTTAAACTGAGATTGACCAAAAGCTCTTTAAAATGGTCTTTATTTATTTTATGGAAGCTGAGAAAACGGTATAAAAATACATAAAGAAGTTTTTTGAGAAAACGGCAAAAGAAATCCATAAAGTATGGAATATGTTACAGCATTAGTTCATGCCCAGTTTCCTGCTTTTTCGTATTCACAGGAGTAACATGTGCTCCAGTGTATTTAAAATCATTCATCCCAGCTGACCAAATTAAAGCCATGATTTATGTATTATTTTTTTACTGAGAAGAAAGCATATATTTTCATTATTGTTCATGAGAACAATATTTTAGAACCAGTTTTAATTTGCATTTTAGAACCAATTTTTTTTGTCATGATATAAAATGACATGAACTCAATATTGAAATGTATATTTTTCTAACCACCAGAATACGGTAAAACACTTACCAATGTTTATAGCGCTTTCATGTATCTTGTACATATCTTCAGTAAATTAAAATTTATTTTAAGTCAAAATTTAAAACTTCCTGCTCCTACCATGGTAGATAAGGAATAGTCAATTCTTATATTTAAAACAGTCTTGCCAACTTAATCAGTTGATTGTCGTATTCAATCTGTGTGTTCATTAATTGACATTGAATACGACAATCAACTGATTAAGTTGGCAAGACTGTTTTAAATATAAGAATCAACTGTTCCTTATCTACCATGGTAGGAGCAGGAAGTTTTAAATTTTGACTTAAAATAAATTTTAATTTACTGAAGATGTGTACAAGATACACGAAAGCGCTATAAACATTGGTAAGTGTTTTATGTTACCGTATTCTGGTGGTTAGAAAAATATATATTTCAATTTTAAATAATACGGCTGTTTAAAAATCCTACATAGGATGTTTGATAAAATAATAAGAACTCAATATTATATATTTATATTTAAGATTATATTTAGAAGTTCTATTTATGATACTGTTATTGTACTATTTTTATTTACTTACAAGATTCTTTATTTATCATTATTATTATCTTTCAAGGATTATTTACATAGAATCAAAACATTTATGTTTATAATTTAATATATTATACAAAATTAATTAAACTAGTTAATTCTTGTGAGTGAAATTCATTTGTTTATTATTCAACAAATCACATTTGTACAGTCCATTACAGAAAATGAAAATTCTCCACAGCAGTGGACAGTATTACCTCTAATAATAAACAGGATTATAAGTGTTAAGTTTTTTTAACTCTTCATAACAAAATGATTTTTTTCTTGGTGATTTGAGACAGCTTTATCACCTTGGGAATTTGGTCTGAGTCTAGTCACCTTAATGTTTTTAGTGTATTTAGCCCAGGATCTAATTTAATTAATAGATTTGAAGAAATATTTATAAACATGTTTTTAATATTGTATAGATGCCAATTTGACATCATTTTAAAGAGGGACCATTATGATATAAAAAAACAGTAAATAAAAAAAAATATTAAATTTTTCCTATAGAATCTCCTTAATAATTTTTGTTTCAATGTTTGGCCTAAAATACACCTTGTAGTTAAAAAAAATCTATTTCCACAGGTTTTCATTTTCTTTCTTTGAAAGTAAAATTTTTTAATGCGAGTACTTACAACTCATGTGAAATCTATATATAAAAAAAAAAAAAAAAAAAAAAAAAAAAAAAAAGGTGCGAAACATTCACACGACTTTCTCTTGCCAATGCAAATAATGAACAATATAACCTAACATTAATAATTTTTTTTTTATCCCAAATATGTGTACGTTGCAATCTGTTCAATTTAAGAACAATAAGCGACCCCATGACCCAAAGAAATGAGAATGATGTGTAGTCTTGTACAGACCCAGGCCGACCATTCCTGAGAGAGTATGGTTAATTCAACCCAACCATCAAAGTACACTGGTAACCACAATCTAATATTCAGATCCGTATAAAAGTAGCTACCTTCACTAGAATTTCAATAAAATATTAGAAATTAACAAAAATTAACCTCAAAACATAACCTCATTTTAATCATGAGTGAATGATGCAAAATGAAAACCAACCTTAGTTTGGCTTAATAATACGAAAAATCACTTTTTTATTGTAAACTAGGCTCTGTAGAGAAAAATGCTTAAAATAAAAGTTGCAGATCTTTTAATTTAATATAAATTTGATTATACACTTTTGTCGTAAAATGCAAACTACGGCCGAAATCTTAAAAAAAACCCATCTTTTTACAAATTTTCATGAAAAAAAAAACAGAAAATCACTTATTACCGCTAAACTAAGCGTTATACAAAGAAATATTAGAAATAAAAGTTATAGATTTTTAAATTGTTTAAAACTTTTATTATGTACACTTTTGCGCTAAAATGCATATTAAGGCCACAATCATAAAAAAATAAATTTTTTTTACGAGAGCACAGCTTTCCCAAGAATTTCAGCAGACATGGCGCTTACTCTATTACGTAGAGTATAAAAGTTGTAGTAAATGAGCCAATTTAAAAAAAAATTGTAGGAGCCTTTTTTGAGAAAATCGTGAAAAACTGAAAAATTACACGTATAAACTACTACTTTCAGTTGACCGATTTTGATGAAAATGTTCTTGTCAGGTCCTCTAGTAGTACCTACCTTAAGTCTCCAGTTTCAACTTCGTACGATGTTCAGTTCTCAAGATATTTTATTCACGCGCGCGCGCGCGCGCACACACACACACACACACACACACACACACACACACACACACACACACAGACCAATCGCTAAAAACATGTTTTTTTTGGGTTCGGGGTTCTGAAAACGTGTATGTGTAATGAAAACTTGATTTTGAAAAATCAAAATGAAAACAATACTTTCCTTCTTATATATTCATATAGGCAAAAGAAAGTAAATATTCCAAGTTTCTGGGCCTTGTAGTTGTGAAGATTTTGCGATGAGTCATTGGGTGGATTTCACCTTAATATATAAAGATAGGTATTCATAATAGGTATTAAAGATAGGTAACATTATAAAACTCCTCATGTTTACAATTGAATGTATACAAGGTGTGGCTCCTAAATAACGAGACTGACGTAAAAAATTTAATTTTAATTTTATACATATTCACTTATTGTCACCTTCAATATACACTCCTTCTCTATCCCTACAATGCTCCATGCGAATTTTCCATTGTTGGAAACAGTGCTGGAAGTCATATTCTGTCAGCTCCTTCAGGGCACGTGCCGGTTTCTCTTTTACAGCTTCCACAGACTTCCCTTTTAATCAGACCAGATCTTGTCCCTTTTAATGCAGATTTCACCTTAGGGAACAGGAAGAAGTCACATGGTGCAAGATCTGGTGAATAAGGTGGATGTTCTAACACTGAGATGCTGTACTTGGCTAGGAACCTCTTGACAGATAACGTGGAATGAGCTGGCGCATTGTCTTGGTGGAGAACCCATGATTTATCCTTCCACATTTCGGGGCGTTTTTTCCTTACTCTTTGAAGTAAGTACCTCAAGGTAGTAATATTGATTAATTGTTTGACCTTCAGGAACCCAGTGAAGGTACACAATCCCATGGATAAAAAAAAGCAATCTTCATTGTTTTAAATTTTTACTTGCTCATTCAAGCTTTTTTGGCTCTCGGTGAAGTTTGGCTCTTCCAGTGCATGGATTACCGCTTTGTTTCCGGATCATAAGTAAAAAACCACATTTCATCACATGTTATTATCTTGTTATTATCTACCTGTTCCTTAAAGTGAAATCTGCATTAAAAGGGACAAGATTTGAGTCTGTGGAAGCTGTAAAAGTGAAAGCGGCATGTGTCCTGAAGGAGCTGACAGAAGACGACTTCCAGTACTGTTTCCAACGGAAAATTTGAATAGATCGTTGTAGTGATAGAGAAGGAGTGTATATTTGACAATAAGTGGTTATTTATACAATAAAAGTAAAACTTTTTACAACGTCAGTCTTGTTATTTAATAGCCACACCTCATATAAATAAAAGTATGAATAATATTTTACCAAGAAATTGTGAAGTACTGGTTCATGATGAAAATATCGATAGTTACATTTTTGTGATAAGAAATAATTGTTCCAATTATCAACTTGTTAACAGTTTGACTGATTTCTATTATGGTTTTACGTTATGAATGGCATTGGCATTGGTAAGACATATCATAGTTATTTGACATTGTCCTTGAAATATAAAATTAGAGTGTCTTTGTCATAACATTAATTGTTGCTATATTAGGTTTACAGTTTTACTACATTTGTACACCAGGATTATGATTATATTAGTCTTGGTCTTTTACATTACATAATAATATTTAACATTGCATACTGCACAGTATTTACTGTTGTAATAATTTTAATAAAAAAATTTGCTAGTTATTGTTTGTAAATCTTATAATACAGTATATTACCATTGTACTTGTGTATTAAATCACAGGATTGTTATCTGTTTAATTTAATTTACATTTAAATGAATACAATTAAGCGTAATACTGTATTAACTAATAAATTATTTTTTTTACTTTTAATCATGAATTGCAATTTTGTGTCCTAATTTTATATATACTTTTTTCAGTTTGTTCAAGAACAATAAAAAAGATAAAATAGCGGAGTTAACAATTATTGGTGAAAGACAGTTTTTTGTAGCATTTACTTACTTCAATACATTAGCTTTCGATTGATTTGATACAGTCCTCCGTTACCATAATGTACTTCAGTCCCAAACTGAAATCACTGCTTGACGCATCTCTTAATTTTATTCCTTAAATTCTTCCCTCCATTTGTGCTTCTGCTAACATTTTATTTCCAGTTCATCACATACCTTTCTCTGGTCTTACAAACTTCTGAAGCCCATTGTACTGACTTACTTCTGTTCCTGGGGCCTGGATTTGATTTCTGCCTAGATCTGGCATTTTTTGGCACTTATTTTCATCTGTCATTTTTTACCATCTGCATTTACGTGTGTTCGAATAACAGTTGGATATAAAAAAATCTTCGAACTGCACCCAGCATCTATTTATTTCTAATGTTAACCATTTATTTGATATTTAACATTTTTCTTTTAATACCATACTTCAAATTTATTAATACTTGTTAATTTTTCCGTTTGTCCAAACCTCATATTTTTAAAATATGACATTCCACACAAATGACATCAAAATATTTCTTCAAATGTACTAAACAACTGAAAACATCTTTAATGTTTTGTAATAATTTTTCTCTGATTCTTTTTTGTTTTCAGATACATATTGAATAATCCAAAACTAATTTCAGGTAAAAGTGTTTTGGATGTGGGGAGTGGTAGTGGTGCCTGTGCTATAGCAGCTGCTAAATGTGGTGCAAAATTAGTGACAGCTAATGATATTGATAAAGGTAAACAATCTATAATTAACCACATATATCCTTAAGCCGTGTTTTAAATTTAACGTTTATTTTTAATTAATAATTTAATTGAAGAACTATCCTGAAAACTGAAAACTTGTTTAAATATTAGTGAGCTGGTGGGTTGACATGTTTTAACTGTAATTAAGTTGTTGTCTTTTTAATAAAATTTAATAATTTAATTTTTAATGTCTATTTAATTAAATCTATAGTTTTGTTCAATTAAGATACTGTTTGGTTTTTGCATACATACAAATATTCATAAAATATGTTGTGCTGTTTAGGTAATCCGCTGAAAATTTGGTTTGAACCTCTGGAGGCTTCACTAAGTGAAGCGAGGAGTGAGGTAGTTTACCATGCCTTCCTCACTGAGTGGAAAAGTATGCTTATCAGCATGTCAGGTTCTCTGAAAACCATCTACTCTCCACCCTGAAAAATGGCACCTTCACATTCATTCACCACAGGGTCTGGCTGAATAATGAAGTTCACTGCTCTCAGAGGAGATAACTCGTGACTAGTATCTTTTACACCTGTACCTCTTCTGTTCTTAAATGCTTCAGTCACATAATTGGCTGACCATTTGATAAGAAACAGAACTATTTTTTGTAGCTCTGGAACTAGCAGATGGAGTGCAAATAATTTAACTCTCCATTTGCCTGTTATGAGCAAAACATAAAATTATTTTATATAATATATATAAATAACTTCGGCAAAGATTTCTAAGCTGTATTTAAAATGTAAACTGAATCAGGATGGATAAGCAAAATGACAAATTTGTTTGCCAAACTCATACATTTTTTTTAGTTATATAAAAATGGAATGATTATATCAACAATATTATAAAGACAAATTGGAAGCTTAATGAAAAGATAGGTGGGATTTACTTCAGTATTTTGCATTTCAAACATTTTAAAAAAATCAATTACTGATGTCTCTCTTTTACAAATAAAATATTCCTTGCAAAAATTAGATTTAATAAATTATACTGTATTTAAATATACAGGTTGGTAATGTATGCAAGGAGACTGTTTTAGAGTTGTATTGAACCTTAGTTCTGCCAGTTTTATGGTTAAGCATGGACCCTGATGGCTCAGCAGTTGTAAAGAATAGTGGCTGTTGAGATGAGGTTTAAGTCCTTTACCAGTGATTGGTGGTCAATAAAAGAAATATATTAGGTATGTAATTAATATGCCTCGGGTCATATTAGTCATTCGGAAATCCAAGACCCAAACAAAAGTTTACATATATTGGATGACCTTGGAAGAGATGGTGATCCCAAATTCTTAAGGAATGTATGATTACTTCAAGGTATGTAGTATGGTATTACTTCTTTAAGGAATGGTTAAAGTTGGAACAGCCCAGGAGACCTCATCTGTATTGTTTATTATGATGATGGTTAAATTAAATATACTATCTTCTTACTTGGTTTTTTATTTCTTTTGCACTTGTACCTGAAATTCTGTTTGTACTATTTTTATGCTATTTTCTCAGCAGGAATTATTAGTAAATGATAAGTAAAAGAGTGTATGTGAATCATAAATTTAAATTTTGTTTATCAAAATTGTATATCTGAAGTCCAATAACCTTTTATAACTACTTAACCAAAAATTTTAAAGAGTGTTCTTCTGGAGTTTGTTCAAATAAATAGAATGTTAATTTTTGACAGGTTACTTTATTACGTGTTGTTTGTTTGTTTTTCAGTGTCATGTGTTGCGATTGAAATGAATTGTAAGGTAAATAATGTATCTTCAGTAGAAATTGACAGCAATAATTTAATCGGAAGTCCTTGTGATAAATGGGATTGTTTACTAGTTGGCGATATGTTTTACGACAGTGACTTTGGACTAGAAATGTTTTCGTGGTTAAAAAAATTATCTCGTTTTTCTAATAAATTAATATTAGTTGGAGATCCTGGAAGACATGCTTTTAAAGAAACAGTTGTTAAAAGTCATCTTAAACTTTTGTTACAATATTCATTGCCTTTAAGTACTTGTATGGAAAATAATGGGTTTAAGACTGGTGCAGTTTGGAAATTTATTCGTCGATAATATTCAACTTTACCAAATTGGTTAGAGTTTTCTCTGGTACACTTTTGGGCTTATTTTACATGTGGGTTGGAAACAACTTACATACAAAACTTTAAAACATTTGGTAATGCATAAACAATTCGGCTTTATTTTAATTTTTAGTGTTCAATACTATGTTTTAACTGAACATCAGTGTAAAATCACAAAAAAACTGTACTTAGCCTGTCATTGGATATAACTGGATAGAATTTGTAATTTATTAACCCCATAAAATTTGATATTATAATGATTTGATAATGATTTGTTTGATAATGTGGATTTAACATACTTTTTGGTTTGTTGAATGATCTTTGGTCTGTAAAGTGGTGGTCTACTATTGCAACATAAATTGTTCTAGTCTTAATTTTTATGTGATGTTGACTGTTAAATTTGTAACAAATAATAAAATTTATTTTTTTAATTATCTGTTCATGTTGTTTTATTCCATCTGAATGTGTGACTTTTTTAATAGTGTTAATTACAAAAAATTATTCCTTGTAGTTACTTAATATAATATAATACTTACTTAAATATTACACTTACATAGGTATTTAGATATACATATAATAAAAAGAAACCAAAAGAAAAAGAAATAAACTGTCTTTTTTCTGTAACAAAGGAATAAATCTACTAACAAGGTGTAACATAATAACAGTATAAAAATTAAAAATATAAAATCAAAACGTTTTTGACAATTTTTCTGATTTTAACTTACAAAACTAAAAACAAAATATACAAAAACAATTTTATTATTTAAAATAATGCTTGTTTTCTCAGTTGTTTTTTTATCAGATTTTTATATAATTTTTGTTAATGTTAAACTGTACTTTATTGTTATTACAGTTCACAATTTAAGAAGTTAAAACTGGAGAGTAAAATCCAATATTTTTCTACTGAAATGAAAGAATCAATTAATTTTCCAAAAAAAATTCCTTGAAATTATTACTTTCAGTACTAATATCGGAAATGAAGACTCTGTATTGACTATATTGACTATTTAATACCATTCTCTGTAATACTTCTTCCAGGCTGATTTAAAAAAAGTTATGGTTGAATATTTCTTAACTTACACCGAATTGCAAAAATTTTGTAACAGTTACATTTCATTGGTTTTTAACCAATGTGTTTATAGTCATTAACTTAGTGCAGTGATGGAATGTTTGAATAACACTTTTTATTCGACTATTTTGAAAAATATTTGAAAGATATCAGTTTACTGTGCTTATAACTGCAGAATTAAATTATTTAGCAAACATTTTATTATAGATCTAACAGTTACAAGATTGCCTTTTGCATTTATATGGGCTGTGAGGAAGGGAAGTGAAAATCTGACCATGCTGCTAACCTCAACAGCAAGACACTACAGTTCACTACTGTGCAATTACTGTATACCTTTTGTAAGCTGTGGTTTATGGCCAAGAAATTTTTCTTCATAAATCTGACCTGTAATATTGCGTATAGCTTTTGTGAACCATCTCTGCTTCATTACTTTCTTGGCATTATATCTTTTCCCAATCCATCTGTAACTGATTCCATCCACCTAACTCTTAAACTGCCTCTTCATATTCCATCTCCATGTTCAGTAGGCTTCCCTTCTTTCATCCTTCTGACATAATCAAACCATCTCAGCTTTGTCTGACCGATCCTCCCTAACAGGCTGTCCATTTCTATGCTCTATTTCTCATTCAGAATGCAGTACAGCTTTTTTGAGAACCCGTTGTGTTATCAGGCGTACAGAAAAAATCAGGCACAGGCAATACAATAACCTTCTTCCACCGACACCATCCGAAGGTCACGGGCAAAAATATTTGGAGTTTCGCTAACCACGCTCAAACAATCTCACTTTTAATCATAAAATTCTGGAAAAAATACTTTCGCTTCCTAATGAGTCATATTTTATTACTTGTAAATGTTACTATTATACTCTGATATTTAGATAAGATACTGTAGGTACATATAAGAGAAAGGGGTATAACGTCTCTCTCTTCGTCACCCTCACTGTACCTGAACTTTAAAACGATACAAAAATATTAAGTATGTTTTCGTATTATGTTATTCAATTAGGAGTTAGTAAATGAGAACTTGTTGTGGCGCAGAGTCGATATTTTTACTTAGTGTAGTAGCGCTCAAACTTCCATATGAAATACTGTACATTGCTTATGGACTCACCGTACTGAATTCTGAATGTGAAATCAACTATAGTTGGTCCCTAATTATATCATTTCTTATTCTTTCTTTCCTATCTTCCCCAGTATACTCCCCTTGAACTTCATCTCTGCTGCCTGACTTCCAATTAATTTTATTTACTTGGTTACAAGTGTAGGTTACCAAATCTCTTAATATAATCTCCAGTTACATTGCATTATTAAACTATATTAAATTATTAATAGTTAATAAATAGATAATTTATAATTTTTATTAAATATGATAGTTTTAGGATGATTGTTGAGATATTTGTTTAAAAATGTGAAGGACATAATACCTACTTTTTGGGTTAAGTTTATCACTTCGTGTCCTTAAATAATTCAGCAAATCACTTGTATAAATTCTGATCAAGTAAACATGTATTTCACGATAGAAAAATAAAATTATCGGCCATTGCCGTGGGCCAGTGGTAAGCATGCTACACGCAAAGTGGGATCCCGGGTTTGATTCCCGGCCAGGGCCTGGAAAATTATAACAAGTTAAAACCCACCATTCATTGCTCTAGCTTAGTCGCTAATAAGCAAGATGTTGATACGATTAAAAATAAAAAAACATAGATGATACAGTTTCTAGTCACTAAGATAATAGTGTTGTTGACAGCGCTGCTGCACGAGAGCGGATAATTCTTAAATTAGCAATATGTAGAACTAAGAATTAGGAACTACCCTGGCAATGATGTTTATTTGAATGAATTTATTGTTATAAAATCAAGTTTAATATTACCTGAAAATAAATTAGTTACTTTGTTTGTTTAGTAGTTTCAATCTTAGCAGATGAGAGGCAAGTGACTTAGTAAACTTCTTGATGTAGAAGTCCAGTTCCATTTGGTTAGGTAGACTCGATTCGTGTGATTTAGCATACTTACCTGGCGTGGAGATTACCGTGATCATGAAGGTGGTTCCTCCAGGGTAAGGCCTTACCATTGCACTTCGGTTTGGCTGAACTCTGCGAATATCCCTAATGTGGATATGTCGGGCGCACAATTTTTGGTAGTCGGGACTGCGTTCGCGCTGTCCCGAAATATATCATGATGTTACTAGGAGATCCGAGTAATTATAGGTGAATTTGTCATGGAAATATCCATGATGACCACCACTCGTTCGGCTGACCTAGAAGTAAGCGATTTTTCAAGGTGGATTAATCACAAATTAACTGAAAACTAAACTTTTTCTGTAGAAAAAGCTTGAAATAAAACTTGTAGGTTGTTAAATTTTCTATAATTTTGATTTTATACACTCTTGCCCTAAAATGCATATTGCCCTATAGGATGCAATCCTAAAAAGTGATTTTTTTACTATGAATATTAAAATGTTCATAAAATAAGGAATGAACATAAAAATGTAGTAAATAAGGCAATTTAAAAAAATAATTATTGTAGGAGCTGTTTTATTGAGAAATTACAAACAGTGAAAAATCGCATGAATAAACAACTACTTCCGGGTGACCGATTTTGATAAAAATATTTTAATCAGGTTCCCTTGTGGTATCTTAACTTTAGGTATAAGTTTCAACTTCTTATGGTTTTTTGTTTTTTTAGGTATTTTGTTAATACACAGAGACCAATTGGAAACACATGTTTTTGTGGGCTCAGGGGACCTGGTAACTTGTATTTCTAGAAAAACTGAAATTTTTTTGTATTTCACAAAAAATTGACATAACATAACTTTCCTTACCTATACTTCTTATAGGCAGGTGAACAAAAATATATTATGGAATATTGTACTGCACTTCTTATATGGTAAACTTATAGGGTAAATATTACTTGATAAGTTCTCATATTTTTGCAGTTAAAACAAAAAGATAACATATTATAATATCTTTTCATTATTTCACTTCATATTTTATTAGAAAGTAATGGTTCCTTATTGAACAGTAACTATGGGTTTGAACTAGTCTTGGGTTTGAATGTTTTAATCTTTTATCGTTATCTTTAATTGTTAATATTTTTGGTTAGAAAGGTTAATTTGTAGACAAATCAGAACATATGCCAGGGTTGTCAGATTGTATGAATGTTTCAGCCTGACAAACATTACATGCGCATGCGTATAAGAGCTGCAGTAGTTCACTCGTGTCTTGCATCTCGTACTGAACACATTGATTATAGAGCGCATTTCAATGCAAAACTTTATAATATAATCAGCTGATTGTATGTTCATAGGTTATTGTTCTGCCCATAATAGACAGGTGGAGTGGCAAATTATTTACACTCAATCTGTCCGTTGCAGGGCTAAAATAAATAGTTCTGTTTCTTATCAGGTGGTCAGCCAATTAAATGACTGAATCATTTAAGAACAGAAGAGGTAGAGGTGTAAAAGATACTAATCAGAGTTATCTCCTCTGAAAGTAATGAATTTCATTATACAGCCAGACCCTGTGGTGAATGAAGCGAAGGTGTCATTTGCAGAGTGGAAAATATGTGCTTTTCAGAGGACCCGGCATGCTGATAAGCGCATTATCTCCTCTGAAAGTAATGAATTTCATTATACAGCCAGACCCTAAGGTGAATGAAGTGAAGGTGTCATTTGCAGAGTGGAAAATATGTGCTTTTCAGAGGGCCCGGCATGCTGATAAGCATACTTTTCCACTCAGTGAGAAAGGTAATGGTAAACCACCTCACTCCTCGTTTTACTTAGTAAAACCTCTTGAGGTTCAAACCAGCCTTTCGGCTGATGACCTAAACAAACAGGTTATTGTTATTGAAAGATCAAAAAAATGGCTGATAAAATATATAATAGAGCTACTAGAGCAAGTATTGGCAACACTGCTGGCAATTCATTGGCTAGCTATGAAGTGGGTAGGGGTAGTGGGTAACAATGTGTATGTTCAGAGATCATCAGCCCTGAAAAATGTTGTAGTACCAATTACTGATACAAAAATACCAGCTGAGCGAACAAAGATTCTTGATATACTTGCTTCTATTAGAACTAGTCATTCTTTGAACCACGGGAGACTCATACTTTGAATCTGATTCAAGTGAATACTAGGAACAAAAATGTTACTACTACAACGGTTTCTAGTGTTGTCTTTGGCATACTACTATCATTTACCTAATCATCTGCACTGTTCACTTTTACTTGACATGTAGTATGCAAGTATACGAAGTAACACTGTTTGCATTGAGCATGACGTTTCTTAATCATATTTTTCTAACCTGTCTTACTCTACAAGCTTAAAAACTGATCTACACATTTTATAATGTCACATGCCCGTAACAGGTAGATGTAATGTTAAATTATTTATACTCGATCTGCTAGTTCCAAGGCTACAAAATATAGTTTGTTTCCTATTATGTGTTCAACCAATTATATGACTAAAGCATTTAAGAGCAGAAGAGGCAGAGATGTAAAAGACACTAATCAGAGTTATCTCCTCTAAAAGTAATGAATTTTATTATACAGCCAGACACTGTGGTGAATGAAGTGAAGCTGTAATTTGCAGGGTGGAAAGTAGATGCTTTTCAGAGGCCCTGGCAAGCTTATAAGTATACTTTTCCACTTTCTCCACCTTACTCCTCATTTTACTGGAAATCTTGTTTTTTATACAGGGAAAAAATTAAAAGCAGTTATTGTTATAGTGGTTTACTTAAAAAAGAGACACAAAAATTGTACTGTACTTTTACAAATGATTCCAATTCAATTAACGTGAACTTGGTTGGGCTTGTTTTGAATCTACCAATTTTTGAATGTCTGGATTTATTTTTGTAACACAAAGCTATGTCATATTTCAGTGTTGAACGATTTATTTATTTGTTTTTAAAATTCACCATAATGGAAAACAAATGTTCACAGTTATAGGATGTGGCAAATGGTATCAGAATTTTCAATGCTGCTCTTGACAGTTCTGGGTGTTCCTTTTTAATAGACTACTTATCCAAAATTTGTCGACACAAGCATTGTTGAAAGTTAATTTCATTGCCTGATCACTTAATAGCTCTATCAGTTCATCATGAAGACAAAAACTTTGCTCAGTATTTTGTACAGCTTCTTCATTAAACAGATTGACTACCCTCTAAAAATATCCACTCACATCCTTAACTAAAATTTCTCATAACTACTCATATCCATAAGTAAAAATTATAACTATTGTAGATTTTAAAATTTTGTTTTCGAGGATATAATTGAGAGGGGTCGGCAAAATACTCAACTAAAAAAAGGGGTCGCAGTGTCTAAAAGGTTGAAAATCACTGCTAAATACAATAAATATCTTTTACCCTTGTCACTCACTGCCGAGTTAAATCACTAACTCTTCACTGTGTAGTGCACAAAATTTATAATTGAATATAATTTATAATTGATGTATAATGTTCTGAATAGTTTTGTTGCAAAGGCTACTTGGTACCTATTCCTAGTTCATTCTATTTGTGAACCATCTCTGCTCCATTGCTTTCTTGGCATCACATCTTTTCCCAATCCATCCATTATTGAACCCAACTCACTCTTGGTCTGTCCTTCATATTTCTCCCTCCGTCTCCACATATAGCACCCTTTTCGGCAGGCTTCTCTTCTCATCCTACTGACGTAATCAAACCATCTCAGCTTTCAGTCCAACCTTTCTTAAGAGGGTGTCCATTCTAGTTGTTCTTTAATTACATCATTTTTCTTATTTTATCTGTTCTGTCTTCCCCAGAAAACTCCTCTTGAACTTCATCTCTGCTACCTGAATTCCATTTAATTTTATTTACTTGGTTACAAGTGTAGGTTACTACACTTGTAAAGATCTTTTAATATAATCTGCAGTTACATTAAGTTATTATACTTGTAGAGTACAAATGATCCTGTATATTGTATAAAAAGTTTATATACCTATTTATATTTAAATTTATTTTATTAAAATAACAAAATTAAGAATGCCGGCCGCATTGGCATAGTTGGTAATGTACTTACCTCTCAGCATGCAATGTCTTGGGTTTGAATCCCACGCAAGCACGGCATATTTTCATACATTACAAAAATCATTTCATCCTTCGTTGTTCATAGTTACAACGTTACGACCCGACGTCATCGCTAATGATCACTGTAGTTGATGCGACGTCAAATAAACAAAGAATAAAAGATTAAGAAGTTTTTAAAATTATTCTTTATATTTATAGTAAAAGAAAATATATTACGGTGTTCAATTTTATTCAAAAATATAAAAAATACCTACATCAATTTATGACAAAAGAGCATAAAAATATCTACTTATTGTTAAATGAGTTGGTGTATAAACCTTAATGAATAAGGATACAACAAACTCAACAAGCGATTAAAAAAACAATTACCGGTATGTAAAATAAAAATCAATTATTTCAGAGAAATAAAGAAGTGCAATTATAAATAATTATATTAGAGGTAGCGGATCGCTACGAAATATTAATTCTTAATAAATAGTTAATAAATATTTAGTTTTAGGCTGATTGTCAAGCTATTTGTTTAAAATTGTGAAGGACATATAATTATAATTCTTACTTTGGTTAAGTGTATCACTTGTCTTCTTAAATTATTGTAGGAAATCACTAATATAAATTATGATGAAGTAAACACGTATATCAAGACAGAAAAATAACATTATACTGTTTTTAGTCACAGTGAACAGCTTAATATCAGTGGTTGTTGACAGCGCTGTTGCACGAGAGCGGATAATTCTTGAACTAACACCTTGTAGAACTAATAAATTAAAGAAATAAAGTAGCAATGCTGCCAATTTGAATGATTTTATTACTATAAAATAAAGCAAATATTACCTGAAACTAAATAAGTTACCTAGTTTGTTCAGTAGTTTGGATCTTAGCAAATGAGAAGCAATAGACTTAGCAAACTTCTCGATGTGGAAGTTCAATCCCGTTTGGTTAGGTACACTCGGTTTTCGATGTAATGCATACTTACCTGGCGCGGAGATTACCGTGATCATTAAGGCGGTTCCTCCAGGGTAAGGCCTTACCATTGCACTACGGTTCGGCTGAACTCTGCGAATATCCCTAATGTGGATATGTCGGGCGCATAATTTTTGGTAGTCGGGACTGCGTTCGCGCTGTCCCGGAATATTTAATCAAATATAGTAACCGAACATTTTAGCGGGTGATAAATGTGGGAATTATGAAGTAATTCTTATTACCGACTGATGACACAGTCAAATCATTCTTTAGGCGGACATGGAAGTAATCGACTGTTGTTAATTATGGGCGAAAACAAGGTGATAGACTGTTATTTGTCTAAATAGAAGTGTCATATTTATCATTAGCAGTAGAGATGCGCATTGCTCACCTAACCCAAACGAACATTATGTCTGATTATGAATAGTTTATAAAATGAGTTAATCGTGCATCAGTTCACAGTTGCTCGTAGGCATATTCTTTCATTATTTTTGTTATACGTCTGACTTTTTCAATTACTGCTAATGCAGACGGTGAGAAGTACGATACATGAAGATGAGTGATGATAAAATGGAAGACCTGACAGGGAATCGAACCCGGGACTCCGGCGTAAAAGCCAGTTGCGCTGACCACAACGCCAACTGCCCGGTGCCTATTCTTTCAGACTAGACAGTAATAATGTCTTTGACAACAAAACAGGTTCACAAAATTAGATATACCTAGTTTAATTTTTATAGAAGTTTAATTAGGTGTAGCGCTTTCTAAAATTTTTGTTTTCGGGTTCTGTAATAAATTCTTGTTTTGATATTATATATGACGAAAATCGATAATTTTGAGTGTGCATGTCTAACTCATCTTTTACGAATGCTACATCAGAATAGTTTACCAGAATCTAATACCATTAGTCAAAATAAATGGTTACCAAGAAAATGACGGAGAAAAAATATTGCAATTTAACGAATTTTTTAAATTATTTTAAAATTATTTATTATTAAATTTGTGTCTAGTAAAATGTCCATAACTGACAGGTGGAGTGTTAAATTATTTACAATCGATCTGCTAGTTCCAGAGCTATAAAAAACTAGTTATGTTTCTTATCACATGGTCAGACAGTTGTTTGACTGAAGCATTTAAGAACAGAAAAGGTAAAGGTATAAAAGACGCTAGCCAGAGTTATCTCCTCCAAAAATAATGAATTTCATTATACAGCCAGACCCTGTGGTGGTTGAAGTGAAGGTGTCATTTGCAGGGTGGAAAGTAGATGATTTTCAGAAGGCCTGGCATGCTGATAAGCATACTTTTCCACTCAGTGAGGAAGGCAATTCTAAACCCTCTCACTTCTCATTTTACTTAATAAAACCTCAAGAGGTTTAAGCCAGCCTTTTGGCTGATGACATAATCAATATATAATAAAAAATAAATTATAAAATTCATTAATACCTCGATCTATATCGTTTGAACTTGATGTATAAATATAAATAAAAATCTTCCATGATATTCTAAGCGCCAAGCTGTAATAACGTTCCTTGGTGTCTGACAAGCACTCACTGGGGTCATGTAATCGAAAGTTTTGACAGAATATCATTGAGAATAAAGACATATTAATTTTAGATTGTGTTTTGAAAAGTACAGTTCACTTAACATTGTATTGACATCGTTTTATGAAGCTTATGAAACAATTTTCTATACCCTACGTTGAAATTCTACAGCGTCGTACATTAATTAATTAATACATAAAATAATAATAATTATTCAGGTCATCGCCATTGTCGCTGATACTATTATTGAAACGATCATCATAAACTGAGCTGTTGTAATAAAATGACCTCTTATTTCATTACACAATATTTTTATAAATACGTACTAGCTTTTCTAGAATACACAATAAAAAAATATTGGAGTTATATAACCAGCTTTACATTGCAAATGACACCGCACTTTTTTTATCAACAATTTTATTTTTTAAACTACGATACAACTGACTAAAATCTGAACTATACAAAGTTTATTTTAAACCAATATGGACCTATGGGCTACAAATTTATGGCACAGCTAAACCGAGTAATCTATAAAAATTACAAGCCTTTCAGTCAAAACTCCTACGTTTAATTACCTGCTCACCTTTTTATGTCAACAACAAAATTCTTCACAATGACCTTAATACTCCGTTTATAAGTGAAGCAGTTAAGTCCAGCTACAGCATTTTCACAGAAAATTCCATGATCACCCCAACGAATTGATCACCAAACTATCGAATACATCACTACCAGGGAATCCGCAACGCAGTTTGAAACGGCAATGGGCCCGAGATCTTCTATAAAGTAATTTGTTTTATTTTATTTTCCTTTCTTCATTTCTTGTAATGTTATTATTTATCATTCATGGATTATGAACATTATCTCATAGAACATACCAATGGGTATCTCTGTTCTTTTTCATATATTTTGCTTGTCACCCATTTTTACTTTTATCAAATTTGCTCGTTCTATCTTAGTATAATTATAGTTGCAAATAGTCATTAAAAAAACCACGATACAGAATTTCACGCAGTTTATCTACGTTATGCTAAAAAATTGTGAATAAATAATTTAAAAATTTAAACTTAGCGTAGTGGCAGCGCGCTAGACTACAACGCGGTCTCGGATTCCATTCCCGGCTATTCCCGGATATTATTAAGTTTCAAAATCACCGTCGTCGTTAATGACCATCAACTGAGCAAAATTTTATTCATTATTCTTATATATTTATTGTTTTATCGGTTGATACAATTTAAAAAAATTGATACAACTAATAAATTTGTTTGAAAAATAACTAATAGACCTAATGTGTTACCTAAAAAAGTATATTTATATATAATAAGTGTATTCCACAACATTTTAGATGCTTAAAATGAAACAAAAAAAATCTGGTGTATAACACTTACAATATTTTCTCTTGTCAATGTAAATAATGAAAACATAATCTATATAATTTTAATCATGACTGGCTGACGCTAAATGAAAGTTATTTCTCTGTTGGAACAAAATATGAAAAATCACTAATTGCCGCTGAATTAAGCCTGTTGAAATTAAAGTTCTAGAATTTTTGAATTTCTAAAATCTTAATTAAAACACACTTTTGCTCTAAAATGTATCATTAAGGTGACATTAAAAAAAAAAATTTTAATACGAGAGAACAACCCCACACAAATATCAGCAGTCATGCCGCTTACCTTATTTTTTGGAGCGTACTAAATATAGTAAATGAGGCAATATGAAAATTATAAAATAGGCAATACAATATGAAAACAAACATTATAAAACGGTAGTACAACCAGCAATTATTTCGTATGGGTGCGAAACGTTATTTAAGCTGGACCAGAAAAATAGAACAGATAAAGTCCACAAACTTGAAAGAAGAATCTATAGAACCTGTATAGGCAAAAAAACACAACGTAGAAGGTGAATGGAGACTGTTACCCAACGAACAAATCTACCAAGAAAATAATAGACCCAATAATAGAGCCAATAATAGACCCAATGAAGAAGAAAAGAATATTGTTCTTTAGCCACTTAATTAGAATACCGAAAGATAGAATAACCAACAGAATAATAAGGAATATTTATGGTGAAAATGCGGCACCAATTTGGATTAATGAAATAAAAGAAAATGTGGAAGAATTAGGAATAACGTTGGAAGATCTAGAATGCAAGACAGAAAAATTAAAAGTACCTACTAAAAGATAAATACCTATATCAGATTCAAACCAAGGATAGACAATAGAGAAACGAGTAGAGCAATTGTTTCAGATGAAGAAAGACGAGCACGATCAGTCAGAATAAAGATCTCTTCGTTACTTATGTGATCCACTGCAGTCTCAAAAGATTTAAAAAATGAGGCAATTTTAAACAAAATCATAGAAACAGTTTTTGAGAAAATTGCAAAACAGTGAAAATCACACGAATAAATTACTGCTTCTGGTTGAAATATTTTTATGGAAATGTTTGTGCAGGTCCCCTCATGGTGCCTAACTTAAGTTACAACTTTCAACTACGTACTATTTTCAATTTTTGAGATATTTTGATAACACACGCGCGCGCAGACCAATCGGTAAAAAACATGTTATTTGAACAGGTAATGAACAAATTAAAATAACTTAATTTATTTCTACAATCGTTTTTAAATTTATAATGTATTATAAACTTGATTATATTCATTATTCAATTAACGTAAAAAAGAAAATAAATTATTCTAATCCATTTTCGGTAATTTAAAATGTACCTCTCTCTTTCCATTCATTTATGATTCTCTCCAAAGTCTGTCATTTCATAATCAATGAATTGTTCAGGGATTTATTTATCATGACACTACTCGTAGTGTGTCAATTACCTTCAGCATGTCGTAAGTCTGGTGAAATTAATACAGTGTGTTTCTAGCATTCAGTCGTCTACTGTACAATACAGGACCATTCGGTAGATTTTCTCTGTATGATGAAAGTCTTCGGAATTGCCCCTTAATTTTTTTCATTTAAAATAATCTTCGATTGTAATCAGTTATTTTTAACAAGTTAACAAAATATGCGAATACTATTTTTATTTTAAAAGTATAAATTATTTTAAAATAATGTTATCTACGGTTAACTATAATTATCTACGTTTTTACACTTCTATCTTCAAATTTTGCAAATTAGTTATGTATGTGTAGTCTAGAGTGGCACTCAATGTAAATACAATAGAAATTAATGACAAATTTTTAAGTTTTGTTTGGTTTATTGATTTCGTAAGTACGTATATTGTTTTATTAATTTTAATTTAGAAAAACTTCTCTTTCATGAAATTTGTATTTTGCGTGGTAATTGCCATCTCAGCTCTTAGGAGCGGCTCCGCGTTATTATACTACAAAACAAAATTATTTTCGTGCTGCCAGATTAAAAGTCTTTCGGCGAGAGTTCTTCAACGATGCACCTGTGTGAGAAACCAAAATCAAAAGGTACCAAAAGCGCTTAGGCAGAGGCGTGCAATACATCAATATTGGAATAACACAGACTAATATACGAATTTGCCCATAACGGGCAGGTGGAGTATTAAATTAATTGCACTCAATCTGGTGGTTCCAGGGCTACAAAAAATAGTTACGTTTCTTATCACATAGTCAGCCAATTATATATGACTGAACTATTTAGGAATAGAAGAGGTAGAGGTGTAAAAGACACTAGTCACAGTCATTTCCTGTGTGAGTAATGAATTTTACAATAAAGCCAGACCCTGTGGTGAATGAAGTGAAGGTGTTATTTTGCAGGGTGGAAAGTTGATGCTTTTCGGAGGGCCTGGCATGCTGATAAGAACACTTTCAACTCAGTGAGGAAGGTAATCGTAAACCACCTCACTCCTCGTTTTTACTCAGTAAAACCTCTAGAGGTTCAAACCAGCCTTTCGGCTGTTGACCTAAACAACAGTATACGAATAAAAAGAGTGTTACGTAAAGATTTGTAATTTACTGAATGGTTCAAATTGTATTTTGATTTCACAGGTTATGTCGTTCCCTTAAGGTGCCGCCTGATGCAGCCCCCGCCTCTATGTATCATAGAATGGCTCGTCCCTGGTAAGATCCACAACAAACAATGAATGCATATTTGTTTTTGTTAAGGTGTATTATTGTTTTGTCAACGTACGTTTGTCTCAACGCGGTAAATTAATTGATTCACATTAAATTCTTGTAAAAAGAGTTCTTTTCATGATTTATTTTATTTCCAACAAGCAAGATAAAACATTTTGATGCAAAACCAGGCTAAGTGGCATATGCCATAAAGAGAAGTAGAAGAAGATTTAATTTGAAAAGAATTGAAACATAAAAGACTATGAAATAATTTGGTAATACAGTATAATAGCTTAACTTTAATAAACATTACGCCAAATTTTTAAATAATTATGAGAAAGTAAACCTTTTATTAAAAATATTCTAAAATTTAAATTCTAATAAACAATAAAAATAACATTTCAGTTACTCAATATGTTGTGTATAAAGTATACCGATACAGTTAGTTACCGACGACGGTAAATCGCGTCAAAGGTAGTGCGAATACGAACGAGTGCCTTCTCCTGCCATCTATGTTGCTTACACTGAACTAAATAAAGTAGGGTTACAATGATTGATAAATGCGTGCGCTAGCGTGCAGTATCATTTCATCCCTAAATAAATACAAAAAATAACTGCATTTAATTTCTTACATTATCAAAAAATAAAGGACTTGATCCTTATTTTTATCCAATTCTCTTGTTAATATCCTTTTTTTAAAATAAGTAGCCTTTTAAAAAAATACTCCAATATATGCTATTACATACAGCCCAAGATTTCTAATTTTTTGCAGGGAAAGACATTTTTTTCCCACAAGATTTTTCAGATTTTAAATTTTATGATAAATCTTGTTCTTAAAAAAAATAAATGTTTGTATTATTAGAAAAAAATAGGTAAATTGCAGATTAGATACTAATTTCTCGCAAATTATTGATATGAAGAACAAGAATAACCTGGACAAAAGAGAAGGAATATGTTGTTTAGGTCATCAGCCGAAAGGCTGGTTTGAACCACTAGAGGGTTTACTAAGTACAACGAGGAGTGAGGTGGTTTACCATTGCCTTCCTCACTAAATGGAAGAGTATGCTTTTCAGCACACCAGGTCCTTTGAAAAGCATCTACTTTCCACCCTGTAAAATGACACCTTCACTTCATTCACCACAGGGTCTGCCTGTATAATGAACTTCATTACTCTCAGAGGAGATAACTCTGACTATTGTCTCTTACACCTAAACCTCTTCTCTTCTTAAATGTTTAAATCATAATAATTGGCTAACTATGTGATAAGAAACAGAACTAACTTTTTATTGCTCTGGGACTAGCAGATTGAGTGGAAATAATTCAACACTCCTCCTGCCTGGTATGGACACAGAGGGAATACACCGTAATGCTTATTCCTTCATTTTTGTACATGCTTGAATCTTCTGTTTGTATGGTAAATTTCCTAAAATATCTACGGAATTTTATTTCTAAGGTTTTGAAATATTTTATAAAGAATTTCACAACATTTTATAATTAAATATAAAATATCGCACCGGAATCACTGTCCTGCGCCTATGACATAAAGGGTCTAAGAGAAGGATTAGAAAAAAATAAGTGAGAAGAATAGCATGGAAAATAATGGGCACAATAATTGAAACTGTAAACAGATATGAACAATATTGAGCATGCAATCGCCGAAATAAAGCGGTATAAACAAATACAAAATATATTGGATGAAATAAGATTCTACGGATATCTGAAAAAGATTAACCATAAAATTTACCCAGAACAAATAATTTGAAAAGCTGAAAGAATACAAAAATAAAACAGATGGTTCAAAGCAACAGAAAAAGACTTAATGACAAAACATAGATGAAGATGTAATAGGAGATGGAAAAATAAATCCAGGAAAATAATTGAAGAACATAACGGTTTTCCTGAGGAAAAATTTAAGGAAAATATCATACCGATTAGAAAAATGACAGCATTTTCGGAAATTAACAAAGAAAAAATCCGATGAAAGAAGAAATTTGAATAAGGGCTGATGATCATGGTTGTCGATATCATATAAACTAAAAGAAACTTAACCAAGAAAATTAAAGGACTTAAATTAAATTAAAGCACGTGCATGATTAAGTTATCCTTAGTTGACTGAAAAGAAAAACTAAAAAACCATCATCCTAAAGCCTAAACATGATAATTTTGTCGAACCTAAGACGAAAATTTGGCAATAATACGACATGTAATTCATACCGTTGGTTAAGAGGGTTTACCTCCTAACTCACATTCCTGAAACTTTACAGGAGACCTGAAAAACTGAATGAAACACGGGCAGTTTCCATGAGGATAACAAAAAAGTTAGTAGGTTTTCTAGTAAATAGACTTAATTTTCCGTTTTCCAACGATACCAAAATAAACTTTTGATCTAATAAATGGAGTGAACAGGTTAACACTCTTATCATACGATATGGATTTAATCTAAATGACACGGGTATCGACAAACTCTTTTTTCATTATTGATAGGTTGTTCAATAAAAACCTGTATTGCTTATAGAAATAGAACATACTATCAATAACAAGACTGTTTAGAAGAAAAAGGGAAGTTAAAAGAAAATGTAAAGAAAGTTGTTCATAGTTTTTGAGTGAATTTTGAACGATCTTCTGTAAGGATCATTCATGTATGAAATTGCCCTTGACAATGAGATACGGTTTTGTTTCCGATTTTTTGTTTAATAAGTTCTTGTAGATCTTTTTGTTTTATAGAAATCAGTTAATTTTATTATAGCTTGTAGTACAAACTACAGTATACTTGAATAATTTTACCGGTTATTGAACACTATTCATTTTTTCCTGAAATATCTTTATCTCTAACCCAGTATCGTATCGATCATTATTTTTTTCAAAAAAGGTTCATCAGTTATTCTTTCTAAACTATTAAACCAGATCAAATAAAAATAATTGGAGTTATAAAGTTTTTTAGCGAACGAGTATAAGAAAAACTTTTTCACCAATGAACATAGATAAAATTTGAAGTAGGCACTGCTAAACATATGCATACAAAAATATAAATTCCCACTTCCGGGTTCTTCTGTAACGCAGTCCGTAGCTACATTCTGGAAAAGGTTAAACCTACAGTTATAATTCCAACACCGTTTAATGTTTACAATACTTTTAAAAATTTTTACCTAAGAAAATAAATTTTGCATAGACCACCTCCGTAGCGTAGTAGTAGCGCGCTAGCCTACAACACGGAGGTCCCAGGTTCCATTCCCGGCAGGGATTTCGAAATTCTTCACATCTAAAAACCCACCGTAGTCGGCTTAACTAAAAAACTATATAAATTCTGTTTTCAAATTAAAGACGTCAGATCTTGAATACTGAACATCAATCATCTTAAATATTGGATCTAAAATTTAAATCCTCATAACAATATCCTGAATACAAAACTAAACAGTATTTTATGGAATTAGTTTTGTATTATGTGATATAAATTTGCAGGTTCTCCAAAAGTTAGTTTTTCTATCAGGTGAATAAAACTTTCTAATCGTGTGATAACTGTATTAAAACTTATCAGAAAGCAACCTTAATTTTGTGTCCAATCAAAAATAAATTCAATAATGTCATCTGAACTATAGATTTAAGACCGGATATCCGGTATTTATGGAATGAGTAGGCAATTTGAATTTTGAACTGAAGAATATTGGTCTATTCTGAATATTCAACAACTTTCTGTTATTGGTAAAGAATTTCTTTAGTGATGAAGTTTGTAGGCTATTCATTTTTGTTCTGAGACTTCGTACCAATAATCTTTAAATTAATCATATTATGTCAGTTTTTTAATATAAAATTATTACTGTTTTAATTTTTTTTCAAAAGATATTGCTTAATTATTTTTCTTCTTCTTGGAGTTCCTTCTCATAATAAATTTTGTCATAATGATATTTTTGACCTTGGACACTTCTGCTCTGAATAGATCTGTAGAGGAGCAACTATACCATTCTCTTAAGTCCTTCAGCCATGAGGCTCGTTGTCTTTCCAGATATTTTTCCCAATATTTTCCCTGTACAATCATTTAGAGCAGGCTATATCGCTCTCCTCTCATTACATGACTGAGTTATTGAATCTTATTGTTTTAATAAGTTCTCTTTCTTCATTAATGAGATCCAGGAAATTTTCTTTCTTCTCTGTCCATGACACTTTCAACATACGGCGTTACATCCACAATTTAAAAGCCTGGATTTTGTCAATATTCCTTCTCTGAGGATCTACGCCTCCATTCCATACATTCAAGTCTGGTTTAAATTTTTGAAAGAAATCTTTGTTGGCGAAACATTCTTCATTTTCATAAAATTAATCGCAGCCATTTATACATGTGTTGGTATTTCTTATGGTTGGTCGTTATTCTCATTCATTGTGGTTTTTAAGTGTTTACACAAATTCACTCATGAAATTGATTCATTTTTAAAAAAATTTATCTACTTTTTGTTTATTATTATCATCATTTTATTTTTATTTTTTTAAAGTCGTTAGCTGCTTGGTTATTAGCGACTAGATAGAATATGTATCTAGAAAAGTTTGTTTTGTTTCGTGAACATTTTCAGACCCTAGACAGGAATCAATCCGCATTGTAGGCTAGGAGTTTTTATTAAAAATTCTTTTTATCTTATATCAAAATTGCCATAGACTCTTATTTACAAGAAATTTGTGATTTTTACAAAATTTTCTTTAAGCATCCGCAACCTAGATTCTAATAATTCTTAAAAACAACCTTTGGTATTGTGATAGGAGAATGTTCTGATCTTTACCAAGGTTGAATGAAATAAATTATGATTACATGATAAAATTGAAATGGCATGTGATGCTCTACATGTGCTTATTAGAAACTTTCACATACTACATTATAATGTGAATTATTAAAAGCTGTATCGTATTACAGTATTAATTTGTGTTTTACTTTCATGTGCAAGGACATACAACGGCTTTCAGGGTTACCTTACCAATCATTGAAAATATTTTATGAGATGGAAGTGAATAAAACTTCCCTATGTTGTTGCAAGGTTATTTAATTACTTGAGGTCTAAGTTATCGTGTGATTTTTATGACCGAACATTACATGCCGTATTTCGAGGCGTCAATTATTTTCTCTTATAAATTTAACTGCAGTATTGGAGCCCATAATAATATTTCTTTCATACTATAGGCTAGAGAAAAACAGGGGATTTTTCTCAGAGGATAGTTGGATAAAGCGAAATAATAAGAAAAAAAATTGAAGAAATCACTGTAATGATGAAAAAACGAGATTATGAGGTTTTAGTTTAAATATTAATTTCATAATTGAAAATTTCAGTAAAAACTCCATGAATTCAAAAATTCTGTTACTTAGGGCCACAATCACAATACAATACAAAACAATCAATAATCAATATAATATAATACAATCAATATAACATAATACAATCAATATAATAAATAATATAATAATACAATACAATACAATATAATACAATACAATAAAATACAATACAATATAACACGATCTGTGTCTTTGAATACACTAGCTATGCATAAAACTAGATAGACATGTATATCTTGCGTTATTGATGTTATTATTGTGGTGCGACTTACCAAGGGGGAAAATAATTAGTGAACATTTTTAGGGTTTATTTTTAGCGTATTTAAAAGGAATATTGTAAAAAAATAAATACTTTCTATTATGTATGTGTGTATGTATATAATAGTAATTTGTGTGGATGCGTTATATCAAGAGTGATGTTTTTTTTTGTTTTACGTCCGACTGTTTTGAAATTACTGCTAATGCAGACGATGAGAATGGTGCCAGATGAAAATGTACGATGAAAAAAATGCCAGACTTGACCGGGAATCAAACCCGGGACCCATAGCGTAGAAGCCAGTTGCACTGACTACTACACCAATACGCTGGCTCGTAATCTGAAAACTTTTGCCGTTTCATTGGCGGTGAAAACTAATTTAGTCGCAAAAGAAATATAATTTAAAAAAATGAAATGTTCTTTTTGGCTGCCTCCGCGTGGTCCAACTGAAGGAGTTCTCTAACTGCTTTTTAGTGATAGTGGGAGCAGTGTCAGCGATGATCAACAGGTGAACCGGCAATAGAGTAATAGTATCGATGCACAGTAGCGGGAGAGGCAAAAACAGTTCAAGTAGAGCCAGCCACGTCTTCAAGTTTTTTTAAATTGTAAAATAGTATTTTTTTGGTAAGTAATACCCCGTTTTAAAGTCATTTAAGTCTTTTATCATTTATCGTTTTTTTATTTTTGCATTCTACTGATCCTTCAAAAATAGTTTTAATAAACCATCTCCTCACATTATGCGTCGTAACCAAACCAATAATTTTAGTTTACCTCTGTTGAATGTTTTCCATCAAATCACTTTTCTTCTCTTCGTAATACTTCTATATTCTTCATTCTGTCAGTCCGTTTTCTTCAATCGTCTCCATAACCAAGTTTCAAGGCCCTCTAACATTTATCTTAAGTTTTCTTTTAATAACTATGTTTTGCATATGTAAAAATGTACAATCAAAACATAAAAAGGTTGTTGTTTGTTAGAAAACATAGCGGAAAGTTACAGGTTTGATACACGGTTATGGTCTAAAAATTCTTACAGGCTAAAACGCACCGTTTAATAACCCACAGTATTCGTTAATCACCAAGCTGTTGACACAACTTGAAACAAATTAAAAAACCGCTTTACGATTTAAAACTAATTTTGAATCGTAAAATTTCTTTATGACATGTTTTCATGAGAAACTAATATTGTTTTCACTGAAAATATTTGGTGATCTTGTTACACGTAATTAATTTTAAATACAGTTCTCACTGCTACTTATTAGTTACGGACTGTTGGCATAATCGTCTCGTGAGGTGAGATTTAACCCAAACTATACCATTATATTTTTATGATAGCAGTTCAAATTACTTTTAATATTTTTTATGAAAATAACCAATAAATGAGACATTTATGTGTTCAAAATTCCTTTTCTTTTACAATCAATTACTAGATTTTTTAATGCAGCCCTCTGATCTGATTAAATTACGTAGAATAATTCTTAAATAGAACTTATTTTGTCTTCTTATTAATATTGTACGGTAATGTTAATTTAGACAAATTTAATTTTAGATGTTAAGATAAAATATTGATAAATGGCCGCTTCTGTAGCGTAGTGGCTAGTGGGCTAGCTTACAAAGCGGAAGGTCCCGGGTCCGATTTCCGGCTAGGGTCTGGAAATTTTAACACGTTAAAACCCACCATTACAGTACCGAAATCCACAGTAGTCGCTAATGACCAAGCTGTTGATACAACTTTAAATAAACTAAAATTAAAAGAAAAAGATTGATAATAATGTAATTCATATTAATAAATTTAAACATAAATTTATTTAAGATCAAAAATAATTACTGTAGAATTGGTGATGATTCAAATAAATAATTTAGTAGGTGTTTATGTAAGTTAGTTTTGTTACACTGAGAGCAGATTTATGACATCTGAGTAGCCGAAGGATGAACTAATGTGTTTCTAAAATAAAACTAACACAACCTTATTTAGTAGGAAAAAGTAATACTATCGCATAAATGTAAAATATTTAACTGAAAGTTTTCAAAAAATCGTGATTCAATGTCATTATTCATCTACAGTTACTGGTTTTACTTTTTTACAACAGCCCAATCGTTAAAAAAGTAAAATACAATGATTTGAAGGAAAAACGCAGAGAATTTCGCAATAATTACAAAAATTTAAATAATACAAGAAACGGAAGAAAAGTTAATACTGTATTTATTACTCGTGTAATAATAAATTTATAATAGTACTTTCTCTTGAACGTAACAACCAACAAACGAGCACTGAAGCAAGGAAAATATTAATTCATTCATTTATTTATTCATTCATTTTTAAGGAAGAAGCATCAACCGGTAGATAACAAGCAACTCGACTGAGCACCCTCCAGCTCTTAATGTTCGACCAGATAATAATGTTCGTAATGTTCGACCAGATTAACTTCAGTAATTTGAAGTTATTGATGCGCTAATACTCGTGTTTTCAACCAAAACTATAATTTTCTTGTTATTTTTACCGAATTTTTTGCTATATTTACTGCAATCGGGAATACGGTTCATTGAACTATATGGTTCAAAATTTACTTCTAAAAAGATCCTTTGTAGTCTTGTTGCTGAAACCTTCAAAAAGTCAATCAGTTGGGGGCACATGGGTGCTTAATGTAGTTTTCGTATGTAATATACAAAACACAAAAGAAAAATAACATAAATGTGGGGTGCATAATTTACACATTTATTCTGAACGTAACTATTCAACCACGCTTGACTCAGACATATTTCTTTTAGTTGAAAAATTACGTGAACCATTTGTCCTATTTTAACAACTTCTTTTACCCTTAATTATTAATTTTTACCTATAAAACTGTTCAAAGTTGCTCTAAAATGCAGTTTTTAAACTCTTGTTGTAAAAGATTTTTCGGGGGGGAGGACACCTCTGGACACGTACCCCACCGGTGGCCTTTTCCAAATAAAAGTCCAGGTACCATTTAGTAAAAAGATCTGCACACACAAATGAAGTCTATGTGTGTTTTAAATAACACTACATATTAATGTATCATAGAATTTTATTTTTATAGTCCATCCCTCGTTCTACCACTAACCTTGGAGTGTATTGCATAAGCATGATATATTGCAACAGATAGGCCAATTTAAAAATGAATCGGTAATTTCAGAAAGCCCATAAATCCAAAAAGTAACTTCTGGAAAAATTAAAAAAACTGGTAATTTACTACGTTTCAATAAAAAAGCAATATTAAAAAATATAATTTGTTCAGAGGGCTGTTCTTTTTAATAAAAAATGTATACTTTCATCTTTTTCAAGATAAGCCACTCGTTTAAAAAAGTCGAAAATTTGGACTTTAGGAGTTTCTAAAATAAATTGGAGTACAATTTTAACTTACGTTGTTTTCTGTAAAATGCGTTGTTAGACCAGAAGAAAATTGTGTTGTACAATAATATTAATTAATTTATTTCACTAATTTACATTAGTGACTTAAAATAGCTTTTTGAAATAATAAAAATTGAAATTCGTAATTTAAGAAAGAAAAATGTTTGTTTCAGGACTATTTATGTTCTTCGTCGTCGTCACAATCAGTAGTTAGCTTCCTTAAAAAGATTTTTGCATAGAAAACTTGTGTAGCCTCTTCCACTAGTAAGTAGAGCTTAGGCCTAAGCTTCAAAAGATTAATCCACTTTAATTTTTTTAAATTAGAAGGAAGCACTTTATATCACTTAGGATACCATTTTCTAAGTTTTATATTAATACTTAAGGAAAGCCAGACTTATGTGAATTTTGTAGGGATGGTGTGTTGATTCAGTTAGTCCTAAAATACTCTAAAAAATGTAAAATTTTGACTTATGGGTTTTCTGAAATGACTGATTCAAATGTAGCTTTGGCTGCCTCCGTAGCGTAGTGGGCAGCATGCCACGCGGAGGTCCCGGGTTCCATTCCCGACCCGGGTCTGGAAATTTTTGCGTGTCAAATCCCACAGTTAATGTTACGTAATCCACCGTAGTCACTAATGACCAAGTAGTTGATGCGACTTTAAATGGTTGAATTAAAAAATAAAAAATGTAGCTTTGGAATTTACTTGGTTTTTCTAGAAACTTAAGATAGTACGTAAAACCGTTTTTGCATAATGTGAATTGTAATAATAAATAAAAACTCAAATTTTATTTACATGTTGTTGTTTGCATGTAGGAACTAATAGAAAACTTGTGATCGTGTTGTAGAAAGATAAATTAATAATTATTTGTTTCAGTTTTGTTTGTATTGGAAACTACTTTTTAAATGACTGAGCGTCCATTCTAGTTCGTATTTAAAAGAATTTAAATATGGATTTCATTTCCATATGTAATTTAGTTGAATTAATATAGTTAATTGTTTACAAGTTTGTTTATATAATATCCAGTGAATTGGAATGCCGTTATTTTTAAAAAGGAAAGTTTGAAATTTAAACAAATAAACTAATACAGTTATAATATCTCTTATTTCATTTAGTACTTGTCCGATTAGTTTGGGTGTAAATAAAATCACTACGTATACTAAGTAATAGTTTCTGCAAATTATTATTTATTTAAAAATAGTTTTAACTAAAAAAAGTTAATTTAAATTAAAAATTAAATTATGTAAATTGTAAATTATGTAATATTTAACTCAGATCTGATACTATTAAGGGTTTCCTATTAAATTCGTACTAAAAACGCACTACAACTAACGATAAGGTATGGTTATTGTTTTAATAAGAACAATTTCCAATACCAAGGCCACCTCCGTAGTGTAGTGATGTCACACTAGTTCACATCGCAGAGGTCCCGGGTTCGATCTCCGGCTAGCGTCTAGAAATTATAACAAGTCGAAACCCAACGTTCAAGTTACATAACCCACCGTAGTCGCTAACAATTAAGCCGTTGATGCGCCTTAAAAATTAAAAAGTAACTTAATTTTAGGAAAAATAAAATGTTAAAAAGCATTTACTATTCAGTTTTGGTGAAGAGGAGAGCGAATGTAAGAAGTGAATTCAAAACTAAATAAATAAAGTAAAACAATAGAAAATAACCAAAAATGAGTAACCCCGAGTTTTTGAATTCGTTTATTCATTTAATTAAAAGTTTAAAAAAAAGACTAAACTCTAAACAAAAAATAAAAGTAAAATTGACTCTGAACTGTGCATTAATATATTTAAATATGAGAAAGTTGAAGTTCAGTATGACAATGACCATGATGAAGATGATAATGATGCCAATTAAGAGATGACGATGATTAAATTAGTACTAGAAATAGAAAAAAAATTAAATGAGTTTGAAAAATATAAATGATTGACAGAATCGTAAAGGTATCCAACGTTTTTTTTAAACGTTTCAGTCTGTGAGTCTCTTCGCTGCTGTCAAAATAAATCGATAAAATTGTGTGAATAATATTGATAATTTTAAGCTACTTATTTCTAACAATAGGGCGACTAAAGTAATATGGAAATTCAATAATTTATAGATCAGTTCATTTTTCTTCTGGTTAAGTATTCGATGACTCATCAACATTAAACTTATAAACGGTCATAAACTTAAATTTCAAGGTAAGTTAATATTTTTTCTGATACATACTAAAAACAATGGCATTACCTTCTTGGGTAGGAGAGTGAAACAGTAGTCGAATATCACGAAGTTGCTTCTACTCGAAATTCATAAATCGGAAAAATCTACGAAAGATTTTGTTTAAATCAGTAGAAAATTTAACCATTGTTTCCCCAATAATCTGTTCCTTATTTTCTATTTTTGAGATTCCTTGACTACTATGTCTTTAGTATTTTAATGAATATATTGGATAATATTTTACAATTTGTGCGGTGAGGAATAATGTGCAAAATTACTAGAATCGAACGGGGAATAAACTTGAGACCTTCCGCTTATTAAGTTGGTAGTAAAAACAATGAATGCCAGTATAGTGTCACGGCTTTTATGATGTCACTACGTTCTACATTGACTTAAGGTTCTCTCCTTATAAGGTTACTCCTAAGTCGATAAATAATAAATCGGAATTATTTGATGTCACAAGGGTTTGAAAGACTTGTGTAGGTAGTAATGTTATTTTTATTTCCCTGTTTTTCATTTATCAAAACTACATTTTTTACAACAACACATAATTCTTCCGTTATTTTCTTTTGGTTTCTGATGTTGATGTAGAGGGTATTGAAGAGGAGTATTTAGAGATGATTTATGGTTAATGCTTGTCTGATAGCTAGTCTCCTTAAAAAATAGCTTGTCCTCTCGCGGTACTTTAAATCGTTAAATTAAGTAGGCTTGTTATAATCTCTATTGACCAACCTAGACACCTGATAGGAAGTGGGACATTACTGTTTATAAAGTTGTTTTCTAGTGCAGGTAATTTTAAGTTAAATAACTTTAAATATTTCTCGAAGCTATTTTTGTAGCTCACATCCTGAGAGTTCTTTCATTCTTCTTACATCCTGTTTTTGATCTACGTGGGAAACCCTTAAAATCAGTAATATATGGATCTGTATTTGACTCTATTGATTATGTTTTCTCAGTTTTTCCAATATTTTAAAGGTCTTTCCTGACTTCTTTAACCACTCACTAGACCAGTGCAGGATTTAGCACCAAGTTTAGAAAGAGGTTAGTATTCCATACGCCCCATAGGAGCTGGGGGTCCGGAGGTCCTTCCCCGGGCAAATTTTTTTAAAAATTCAAATCTTAAAAATACGTTTTTGCGCATTTTTGAGCCTAAAATTTTAAATTTTCATACCGTTACAACAGACAAAATGGAACAATTTAAGAGGTTTAAGAAATTGAATGATGGGGATAGATTACAATTGCCAATTTGAAATTTAAAAGAATTTTATATTATAATGCTTCATACAACAAAGAAAATATGAAAATAATTTATCGGTAAATGTTTACAGTAATATAAGCACTTTACTTACATAAAAATATTTGTTATTTTAGGGGCTTACTAAATAAGTTATTACAATATGTTAAGTTTGCTGTATCAATAAATTTAAAATTGTACATTTATAATTTTATAAAATACCTATTACTTTATTCCTTTATGAAGGTACAAAAAACTATTAAAATATATATAAAAAAATTCGGAGGAGGTCATGATCCTTGTGACCCCCCCTAAATCCGCCACTGTTCTAGACAAAATTTCGGTTGAGGCTAATAAAAACGGGAGTAAAACGAAGTTTACTCCTCTTAAATTTTACGGTATTGCAGCCTACTTGCACAGAGTAATTAACGAGAAACCCCAACTCCTACTACTATCGATTTCTTAATTATATACACCCGAGTTTTAATTCTTGCGTCTCCAAAGCGATAAGTCGGATTTAAACATACTTTACATCAACATTTAGCTCATTTTATTTTGCGTTAACCTATTAAACCTATATTTTTAATGTTGTTTAAAAATTGCCAATCGATGTTGGAAGACAAAAAGACCGGGATTTTTCCTACCGCAAATAATTTTATGGGTTTAGAGATGTATAACTCGAGAATTATTTGACCGTAAAGTTTGAAATTTTAGCATAATGTAGCCAATTATATTCTTACAGCGTGTACAAAATTTCAAATTCGTATGTTACTTAAATTTTGATTTATTAATAATATTCTGAACCCTTGCTATCTCGGTAACCGCTCGATCGTTCGGCACGAGCAAACTATCGTTTTATTCAGTGTAAAAAAAATTAGTACAAATGTGTTAATAACGTAAAATATTGATTAGCCAATGTTGTGGTAGAATTTTTAAAAGTTTTTCTATTTTTACTTTCTCTTGCCTATATGAATATATATTACTTTCTCTTGCCTATATGAATATATAGGAAGGAAAGTATTGTTTTCATGTCGATTTTTCGAAATCGAGTTTTCACCGGATCTATACGTTTTCAGACCCCCTGAACCCAAAAAACATGTTTTTAGCGATTGGTCTGTGTGTGTGTGTCTGTGTGTCTGTGTGTGTGTGTGTCTGTGTCTGTGTGTGTGTGTGTGTGTGTGTGTGTGTGTGTGTGTGTGTGAACAGAATATCTCAAGAACGGAACATCGTACGAACTTGAAACTTGAAACTTAAGTTACATACCACTACCGGACGCGACACGAACATTTTCATCAAAATCGGTCAACCGGAAGTAGTAGTTTATTCGTATAATTTTTCAGTTTTTTGCGATTTTCTCAAAAACTGGTCCTACGATTTTTTTTAAAATCGCCTATTTTACTCAATTTTTTATTCTCTACAAGATAGGGTAGGCGCCATGTTTGCTGAAATTCTCGGTGAGGCTGTTTTCACGTAAAAACGTTGTTTTTTTTAAGATTACGGCTTTAATATAAATTTTAGCGCAAAAACTTATATAATAAAAGTTGTAGAGAATTTAAAAACCTACAACTTCTGTTTCAAACATTTTTTTGTATAACGCTTAGTTTAGCGGTAATTTGCGATTTTCTGTTTTTTTTCTCACGAAAACGTGAGAAAAATCGATTTTTTTAACATTTCAGTCTTAGTATGCATTTTACGACAAAAGTGTATATAATTAAATTTATAGAAAATTAAAAGATCTACAACTTTTGTTTAGAGCATTTTTCTCTACAGAGCCTAGTTTAGCGTGAAAGCGTGATTTTCCGTATTTTTAAGCCAAACTGAGTTCGATTGTCATTTTGCGTCATTCACTCATGATTAAAATGAGGTTATGTTTTTGAGGTTAGTTTTTGTTCATTTCTAATGTTTTAATACGAATGTTAGGTTTATTATTAATTATTTGCATTGGCAAGAGAAAGTTGTGTGAGTGTTTCACACCAGATTTTTTAAAAGTAGAGTGGGTGAGGGGGGATCGAATGTCACGTACACAACCTGGCAACATGAAAGTAGCGCCTAAACCCCGCACGACCCAATCTATTTTTAAAAACTTAAAAATTCTACCACAACATTGGCCAATCAATATATCATGTTATTAATAAATTTGTACTAATTTTTTTACTCTGAATAAAACGATAGTTTGCTCGTGCCGAACGATTGAGCGGTTATCGAGATAGCAAGGGTTCAGAATATTGTTAATAAATCAAAATTTAAGTAACATACGAATTTAAAATTTTGTACACGATGTAAGAATATAATTGGCTACATTATGCAAAATTTCAAACTTGACGGTCAAATAATTCTCGAGTTATACACCTCTAAACGCATAAAATTATTTGCGGTAGGAAAAACCGGGTCTTTTTGTCTTCCAACATCGATATGTTAATTTTAAAACAACTCTAAAAATATAGGTTTATTGTAGGTCAATGCAGAATGAAATGAGCTAAACGTTGATGTAAAGTATGTTGAAATCCGACTCATTGTTTTGGAGATGCAAGGGTTCAAACTCGGGTGTATATAATTAAGAAACCTATAGTAGTTAGTACTATTGAACGGGGATCTGACTGCCCTGATCGGGTCAATTCGGTACCGAGGCGGGACACCGAAGCACCCTCTGAAATCGGACAGATCCTCATATCGGGGCGAACGGCAAACCTCAAATAGTTATTTTTACCTATTGACTGATAAGTCGTTTTAAATGAGTTCTGAATTTCATTGATTAGTCCGTTAACAGAATAGATCTGATAATAATAAAAATATTTAAATAAATTAATTCTCTTTAAAGGGTTTTAAAATATTTTTGATTCGTTAAGGACGTAGTTTGTAAGGAGGCTTATATTAAAGAGGTTGGAATGGATAGTTAAGAATAAATTGATTATTTTATTAATTAATTGTTAGTTCCGCCTGAATAACAGCATTTTTCTTAAATACGTTACTAGAATTTTTTATACACGAGAAAGGAATCTAAAGAGTCGTAACGTTACTAAAATATTATTATCGTGACCAACCATCCTTCTCTACCCTCTCTAAAAAATGATTTAAACAAAAAATTTATTTGAATTGAAATTTTATTAAAATGAACATAATAGCCCTCTTCTGGTATGTTTATTATCGTAACATAAAAAAGACTTGGCCAAGGAAACTTCTCTTGTCAAGTCAAGAGAAATATTTTTTGAGGTCACGCATACAGTATTTGAAACTTGTTTATTCATCAAAAATCTCTAAGACAGAATTTTTAAACAACAACTTTCTCTATTACACACATACACACAAACACCTATCGTATAATAACTTATAATGTATATATGTATATAATAATGTAATAATAATAGTAATAATATTAAACATGACTGTATACATGAGAAAGTAGGAACCATCTGTCATGTTGTAGTTAGTCGGCTTGTAGATTAATTTAAATTAAAACATTTTCGTATTTGTTTTATTTGATCAAATTTTTTTGTTAAATTATTTATTACACTTGTGATTTTTTAATTTTTTTTTTAATTTGTATATTTAATACTACAGTATTAGTTTTTAATACAAATGGTTAGTTGCAATGAGTACGTACAAGGGTGATAATGTATGAGAGAGTAATCCTATCAGAAATGCGGATATGATTTGGCCCGGATATTTTTTAAATACTTAATTCAAAATGATGTAATTTTGTCGTCATCTTATTAAAGGGTGTGGAATGTTTATTGCAATAAAAAGATTTTATGAAAACTTTCCATGGTCTGTATCAAAATTATGATTTTCACCTTGTTATTCAATTACGCTACTGAGAACCGATTGTGGGCAAATCAAAAATTTTTGAGCTCCTGGTTTTTGATTTATTGATTTTCAAATACTTTGAATCATGATTTTTTGTGGTTTTACAGGTTAAATTTCAATTAACATAAAAATATATTAAGCTTTTCTTTAGCTACAAAATAAAAGTTAATTTTAAAATTTTCCAGAAAATTATTGAAGAAATTTACTCCAGCCACGCCTTGTACCAAAATATTATCTTCTGTTAAAGTCATAAACCTTATACCCACTTATACACTTCAGATGGGAAAAAGTCTATTATCTCAGGTTTTTAAGCCAGGATGTCTATCTTCAGCCGGGACCCTTCCTCCCTTAAATTATCTCCTGTAGCTCATATGTTTTGCTCTTATGAAAAGACCAAAGTAAGAAATTGTTCTTCTGCTGACAGTGCTCAGTATCTATTTCTATGTCTTCATTCCTTTCAATATTTTTTCGTTAGTTATATGGTGTATCCAGGAGATTCTGAGCATTCGTCGGTAACATCACATTTCAAAATCATCCGAACGCCTAGTAATGTCATCTGTTAGGATCCATAACCCCATAATAGGGTCAGTAACTAAAACTAAACTCTGAAATTTGAGGAAAACTAAGAGAAAGAAAATGAGAAAGAGAGAGATTTTGATCTATTTGTGGCAGCCCTTCCTTGAGTAGCCCTGAACCGGATGTTTCTTTCACACGTTTTTTCTCCTTTAATGAGGCTTCCGAGGATGTGGTCTTCAAAAATTAAAATAAAAACGAAGAAAATAATCTGCCAAGCAGTAATGGGACCCAATAATAACTTACGGGGCAGAATGTTGGGAAATTAGTATTTGCCTTCACCCTTTGGGTTCAGGGGGTCTGAAAACGTGTATATTCGGTGAAAACAATTTAGAAAAATCGACATGAAAACAATACTTCCTTCCTATACAGTCATATAGGCAAGAGAAAGTGAAAACAACAACTCTAAAGAGAATAAAATAAATTTCGATTTTTATTAAAGATTTTAAACCTTTCCAAAAATTAAGAGGGGTTGTATAGAAAAATTTAATATTTTGTTTTGGTACGAACATATTGTAATATTTCTTTCAGATGAAGAATTCCTTAATAAGGCCTGTATTTTCTCTTCCTCATTTTTTGTTTCGTAAAACCACTGACGAACATATTTTATTTAAATAAAAAATAAGAAACCACAAAATCACAACAACAAAATATAATTATATATATATTTGGTATTTTAAAATTAATAATAATTTTATTAGATTTTATAAATAGTTTATATGTAATATTATAGTCTATAAACAGGTGGTAAACATTGGCTTTGTAATATTTTACCTATAATAAATATTACGTAACTTTAATATAGAATCAAAGAATTTTTTTACGAAATTGGTGCCACAGTTTGATAGTACGCATATCGTGAAGTTGGAATGCGATTTAGAAACTATACTTGGTTATAGTAATGGCAAGCATGTATCTACTACCTACCTCTGTACGGCGTACTTTCTATTATCAGGTAATCAGGTGGAGTTGGTAGGGAAGTGTAGGCTAAGGTAAGACAAATCACCTGCACTGCCGGCGGGCACAACCGAGAAAGCTACTTACTACTCACTGGGCTTGATTCAGCTAAACTAAAAGTACCCGCTCATATGATCATTCTGTTTGATCACAATGAACAATGACAGCGGTCAACCAACTTCGGGTGGCTGTCGGTCAATTCTTTTACTACTACTGGTGCAAGAAATATTAATAATAACAATAAAAAGTTAATGAACGACATGACTAACTATTTTATGGTCAACTATTACCTTGTAAAATTATTAATCTGTAATGGGGTTTATGATCGAAATAGTTATATAACATGATGTAGAGTAGTAATCAATTAATACAAGAATCAGCAAGTTGATTGACAGACCACCCAGGATCATATAAAATGCACTAAATTTTTGATTTATGTTGTTATACGAATGGAAAATGTAATTTAAAATTCACTGTTATATTTTGATTAACTTCATCTATATTATATCTGGTTTAATTAGGTTTTGCTTCTTAATTTAAGAATTACAGTATGAAAATAAATATCCTATTTTCCTCTGTAATTCTAGTGAAAGATTTAGTTTATTCCATATGTAAGATTTAAACTACGCCGATTCTTTAAAAAAATCTACAACAATATCAAAAATAGGAGTACCAACCTCAATTATTATTTCCATTCCAATTCCAACTGTCTGATTTAGAATTAGCATGCAAACCAGTAGAACGTAAAAATTAGAGAAATAAAAAACAAATTGTTTGAAAAAAAAATTATTCATTAAAATATTAAATTTTTACCAGAAAACAATCAGAAGTACATAGTAATGTTTTAGTGTTTAATGGCTTTGAAGGGCTTAGTGGATGAAGGTGCTATGTAAAAAAATATAGTTTTGAGAAAAATACGATAAAAATTCTAAGGATCCCATCATTTTGCGAAAATTGTCTAACTTTCATTTTGGCACTTGTATATTATTTCCCCTTCATGGAAGTTTATATTATTGAATTTAAAATCTTCAACATTACTTCTTATTTTTTTAAATAATTTTCTTATGATCGTAATGCCTTCATTCATTAAAAATTTGTATTGCGGACTATCTCCTCTGAGATATATGATGAACAGTATTTACCGAAAATAACACAAAACAAATTTTCTTGTAAGGGAATTAAAAAAAAAAACATTACTTCAAACTTTTACTGATAAAGATAAAAATCTATTACCGTAGTTAATGGTTTTATTCTAAAACGAAAATTTTTTGCATAATGAAGAAAGAAAAGTGCCAAGTAATCATAACATCTTTATTCACTAAAAAGCATAAATTAAGCAGTACCTAGCACATAAATTCACTAGTGTTTCCTTAGAATGTAGAGATAGAGTATTCTGTGTCGTCTGTATAACTAAATCTACATGTAGCGTCTTTATCAGTCACAAAACTTACTTTTTTAAAATCGTTACATAGCACCTTTATCCACTTAGCTCTTCATTATCGTGTGAGAAGTCACGCACTGACAAACCTGAAGTCATACTTTCATAACAAGCCCCTATTCCAACGTCTCTTTAGTCTTCTACGTGGATGTTGTAATAAGAGTAAAAGTGAAAGAGTGTGAATTAAGCGATCAGTGTACGATATTTATTTCGATTGGTAGAAAATGTATTTTCTTAGTCGTTTTGTCAACTTAATAAATAAATCTCAGTGAAATGTGGCGTTACTCACGTATGGAGGAAGGGCCGTTTGTTATCAGTCAGAAGACTTTATTTTGACTCGTTTGTGTACGTTTAATGTTTGGAAATTAATTTTTCTAACCGTATTCTTGGAGACCATAAAATGTTCAAACAGGTCTCTGTAAAATTTGTAACTATAGTTACAAATTTTACAGAGACCTGTCTACACCGGCTGATAGCTATCAGCCGGTGTAGACAGGTCTACTATCACCAGCTGATAGCTGTCAGCCGGTGTAGAAGACTGTACAGTTATTTTAATTAAGTGCAGACTGTTTAGGTGTGTGTGCGTGCGTGCGTGCGTGTGTTTATTCTAATTATGAACAGTGTCATCAGCATCAGAAGTAAGTGTATCAACCTCAATTTCCATTTCCAACACCAACTATCTGGTTTAGGATTATCATGCAAGCAGTTGGACGTAAAGAAATACTTACTTTACGGCGAGATTCCTACAGATGATCCGCTTCTCGCATACCAAAACGCCATCGATCTCGATCCCACTAGTCCTCCTCTGTCAATTGTCTCTTCTCCATTGCTGATATGATTCCCTGCAGCCAAGTACATTGCGGCCTTCCTCTTCTACGCCGACTTGAAGGACAGTACTCCAAGAGTCTCCTCGGCCATCTATTACCCTCCATCCTCTGGACATGGCCATACCACACCAACTCCCTTATTTTAATGTCCTCCACTATTGCACTGACACAACCTATCCTCCCCTTGACTTCCTCGTTTCTAACCCTATCCATCCGGGAGATTCAACATGAGCGCCTGAAGCAATCCATCTCTAAAGCCCTCAGTTTGTCCTGACTTCTTCTATTCAGGGTCCAAGCCTCACAACCATACAACGTAATAGGCTTCACTACAGTATTATAAATTCTTTTGTTAACGTAAAGAAATAAAATAGCAAAATCAACAACCACTAAAAAATTGAAATCACAACTTTTGTTTACATAAAAATACTTTGAAAATATTCGGTAAACGATAAATTTTTTTAAAGTTGCGCATGAATCTGAACAACTATTGTACCAATCAGATTTGAGATGTCACGCAATCAAAGGAGCGTATTTTTGAAAAATTATGTGTTCGCACTGACTAACTGATCTCTTACGCACTGATCACTAATTCACATCTTTTTTTCAGTAGTTGAACAGAATTACTAAAGCATGAATTTAGATAAATTTTTCCTAAGTTACAAAACGTTACTACCTCAAAGCAATAGAAATATTGTTTTTAAACCTTTCCGAAGTGCTACAATTCTAAAAATCGGTATGCATACGAAGTCTGAAAGTAGTACGTATAACCCAACGAACTAAAGACTGCAGATGAGTTCTAGCCAATAACAGCCAAGGTCGGGTGTGAGGTTGCCCCTTCACTAAGTCACACTCTGTTTTACCGAACTCCAGCTGACTTTTTGTTAGGCTGTCATCCACAGCGGGACCACAACGTGGCAACGCAGGATACGATTAATTAAAGTTAATTGGCTCTGTGCTGTGATCTGGATCTAGGTCTAGTTCGTTCAGCTATAGAAACAGTAAGGCTCTTCAATTTCGACTGCTTGCTCCTAAAGTGTTTAAATTACTCATAAGTCATTAATTTATTTCTATACCTTAAAATAAAGAGTTTTAAAAATTTTCTTCAGTATTCTTAAAGCATTGCATAGAAAAAGTAAAGTGCCGAGTGAAACTAGGAAATAAATAAACTAGTTTATTTAATACCCCTACCTATGAGGATAATAAGTTCGTGCAAAGCGCGGGCGCAAATACTAGTTCATTAATATTGTGCAGTAAGGATGCGTTATTTAGTTACTTGATTTGTGAATACATTATTGCTTCTATCGGTTGAAATTTCCTACGTTCTTATTAGTTAATATTTTATGTATTTATTTTTAATGAATATCATTGCAGTTTTAGTTTTAAGAACATTTTAGAAATTAAACTAAATTTATGTTAGTTTTGGGATTTCTTTTAGACCTTTCCTCGTGATTGGTGAATATTCTACGTATCCAATTTGACAATTTTTGCTTTCTCTTGGCTCTATGAATGTATAGGTAGAAAAGTAATGTTTTAATGTCGATTTTTCGGAATTGGATTTTCACCGGATCTACACGTTTTCAGACCCCTGAACCCAAAAACATGTTTTTAGCTATTGGTCTGTGTTTGTGTGTGTGTGAACAAAACATCTCAAGAACGAAACATCATGCGTAGTTCAAACTTGAAACTTAAGTTAGGTATTACTAGAGGACCCAACACGAACATTTTCATTAAAATCTTTCAACCGGAAGTAGTTGTTTATTCGTGTCATTTTTCACTCTATTACGATCTTCTCAAAAATGGCTCTTTCGATTTTTTAAAAAATCACCTCATTTACTAAATTATTTATGCTTTACAAGTTTATGCATGGGTAGACGCCATGTCTGCTGAAATTCTTGGAAATGCTGTTTTCTTGTAAAAAAATTGGTTTCTTAAGATTGTGGCTTTAATATGTATTTTAGCGCAAAAATGTATTTAATAAAAGTTGTTGAGAATTTAAAATCCTACAACTTTTATTTCAATTTTTTGTAGAACGCTTAGTTTAGCGGTAATTAGTGATTTTCTGTTGTTTTTTGTTTCATGAAAGTCTGTAAAAAATCTATTTTTTAAGGATTCAGCCTTAGTATGCATTTTACGACAAAAGTGTATACAAATAAATTTATAGGAAATTAAAAGACCTACAATTGTTATTTAATGCATTTTTCTCTACAGAGCCTAGTTTTGCGTGACAGAGTGATTTTCCGTATTTAAAAGCCAAACTGAGGTTGATTTTCATTTTGAATCATTCATTTATGATTAAAAATAAGTTTATGTTTTTTGAGGTTAGTTTTTTGTTTATTTCTAATGTTAGGTTATATTGTTAATTATTTGCATTGGCAAGAGAAAGTCGTGTGAGTGTTTACATGTCAGATTTTTAATTATTAACTTGTTTCTTTTAGGTAAGATCTACTACAGTCTAAACACATCTAGTTATTCAAAATTAAACGTGAATTAATTGTATTAGAAGATGCAATAATGAGTATTAGAAGTCTTATATTCTTTACCACAGAAGACTTTATAAATTTCAATTTTTAATAAAGTTTTTATCACTAGAGCAAAATTGTAAATAGGCAACTGAATTGTGACATACGAAGATTCATTAACTTTTATTTAAAAGGTTAGTACCGTTACTGATTACTTATTTCTGAAAGGTTACCGATTCTCCTTAATTACTTCATTTTATAATACTCTGTTAATAGGATTATAGTTTAAATTAATTATAATTAAGCGGTCTGTACTACTTTCAAACATCACTACTCTTTCTTCATTAGAAATTGAAGCAATAAAGACGTACGTAAGTATATTGTGATTCAGAAATATGGTGGAATAAGGAGATATTGTGGGATTGATGAAACTAATTGTTCATTAAACCCTCTGATCAAATTTCTACGATTTCTGTGTTAAAGTTCCTCAAATTAACATTAACCTCAGCAGCACTCTAAGATTCCCACATTCTGTTAACTTATCTTTTTGTTAATGTATTAAAGGCATCTGTAACCGGAAGTTTAAAAAATAGATCTTTTGTTTTTTAACCTAAAATATTTTACACTTTCTTTTGCGTAAACTAGTGTATTTTTATTATTGTACGAGTGTTAATGTTTTACAGATTTCTAAAGTTAACGTTTCATAATTAGGCAATATCTCAAAAATTGGACGAAAAATTTAATTTTTATAATAAATGTTTCGTTATTTTTGAAGGAAATTTTCCGTCTTAGAAAGAAATCCTTATTTATTATTACGTTTTGCAACAGCGGTTTTTTTTTATAACTAAATATTAAGTTTACCTTAAAGTTTTTAAGTGACTTTTTTAAAGTTAAAAACTTTGATTCGCGCAAATTCATTTTTACTTTCTCTTGTCTATATGAATATGTAAGAAGGAAAGTAGGCCTATTGTTTTCTTATCGATTTTTCGAAATTTAGTTTTCAGGCTCCCTGAACCAAAAAAACATGCTTTTAGCGATTGGTCTGTGTGGGTGTCTGTGTGCGTGTGTGAACAAAATATCTGAAGAACGGAACATCGTATAAACTTGATACTTGAAAGCTAAGTTACATACTACTACCGGACCCGACACGAACATTTTTATCAAAATCAGTCAACCGGAAGTAGTAGTTTACGAGGCGTCATTTTTCACTTTTTTACGATCTTTTTAAAAACGGCTCCTACGTTTTCTTTTTAAAAATCGCCTCATTTACTATATTTTTTATGCTCTACAAGATAGGGTAGGCGCCATGTCTGCAGAAATTCTTGGAAAGGTTTTCTCGTAAAAAAATGGTTTTTAAGATGGGGCTTTAATATACATTTTAACCCAAAAATGTATATAATAAAAGTTGTAGAAAATTTAAAATCCTACAACTTTTATCATTTTTTTATAACGCTTAGTTTAGTGGTAATAAGTCATTTTCTATTTTTTTCATGAAAGTCGGTAAAACAATTGATTTTTTAAGATTTCAGCCTTAGTATGCATTTTACGACAGAAGTGTACCTATACAATCACATTTATAGGAAATTAAAAGATCTACAACTTTTTTTTAAAGCATTTTTCTCTACAGAACCTAGTTTAGCGTGAAATAGTGATTCTCTGTATTTTTAAGCCAAACTGAGATTGATTTTCATTTTGCATCATTCTCTCATGATTAAAATTAAGTTATGCTTTTTGAGGTTAGTTTTTTGTTTATTTCTAATGTTTTATTACTAATATTAGGTTATATTGTTCGTTATTTGCATTGGAAAGAGAAAGTTGTGTGATTGTTTCACACAAGATTTTTTCGATATAAATCACCAATCATCTCAGAAACCGTTGGAGGTATCAAACTGAAATTTTGGGAGCCTAATATTTAGGGCTACATTTATTCTAAAACCTGTGCCATTTCCAAGGCTATTTGTGAGTTTGCCAGTAGGTTAAAATGTCCTCCGGCAGGGCTAAGAACCCTGCGCGAATTAAGACCAGTGATGGGGCTGCCACCTTTGAGCACCTGGCCGTAACCTTAGTTTCATTTCGAGACCCACCTCCTAGGTTCTCCGCCCTGTTCATTGTTGGGAAAATTTTCTCATCTGCTGTCGAGACCGCTGACCGTTTTTCACTTGTACCTTAGGCAGGGGCCATAACAGGGTGCTACTATCCGGAGCCAGATAGACTCAGATTTATTAACGAGGTTATTACTCCTGCTTCTCCTTCCTCATCACTTGTAAGATGAGTCCCTGCAAACACCGTTGGCGGAGTAACCAGGATACCTAAGCAGGCTCACTGGTATGCTCCAGAAGATAAAAGGGATGTCGGTGGAACTAGGAGAAGATGGAGATAGATGATATAGTTTGTGAGTTCAGAACAGGCTGCGGCCTAATCCTTGGTTGGAAAAAGAAGAAGATTTATTCTAAATTACTGCATTAAAATAATTCATAAATATTACAAATTCACTTAGTTTTCAAACATAGTAGCCTATTGATAAAATCGAGACATTTTTGCAAACTTTTCAATTTTTTTATTTCTCAAACATTAAATAACAAACAAAAATAAGTAATTTTACTTATTAAATTTTTTTTATGTAATTTAAATTGTTTATTCATATATATTACAGTATCTTAAACGATATGCAACTCTTTGTACAAGACGTCGCTCTGTTTACAAATAACGATTTATTTATTTACTGCAATACATGCAGGTTTTATGTATTGATGACATGTTGGTTATTTCTATCGGTTATTGAGATACCGGGTTAAAAGTAAGTTCAATTTCAACAAGCGTCTAGGTACCGGTACAGGTCCCTTTAAGACTACCGTATTTGGAAGATTTATTTTTCGAAATATCCACAGATTAGAATTGAAACTGTTTTTCTTCTTCTCTTCTTAAAGTTCCATCTCCTATCGGAGGTTGGATATCATAATGGTTATGGTCACTTAATGCTGCTCTGAATAGTTGCAATGAACTACAGTTGAACCATTCTCTAAGATTCCTCAGCCAGGAGATGCGTCTTCTTCCTACGCCTCTTCTTCCTCGGATCCTTCCCTGCATAATAATTCTCAGCAACTCATATTTTTCTCCTCTGGTTATGTGACCCAAATATTCTAACTGTTTTTCAGGAATTCATTATATAATAATTTTGAATAATCCACTTTATGTAAAACTTTACCTCGTTGTTTATTGTATACAGACATGTACTGTATAATTACTATGTGACATTCCCATTTTGAACACTTGACTGCTAAGGAAGAACCTTAAAACAAAACATAATTAAGATATTTATATTAATGCTTTATAAATCATTGACCGACGTATTTTCTTTTAAACAGATGCGTTCATTAATTTAAATACCTTCTAACTTATTTTATTTGTCTGTAGAATCAAAATTAACAGGGTTACAGTGACTGAAATCTGTTCGATGACCTACAGGCCGCTGATTAAGATGGCAATTAAAATACGTTACAGTATGTTCTTCATTTCCAGAAGAAATGAAGGAATTGAAAGAGAATGTCTAAAAACTGTCTTAGCGATGACTGTAGTTATGTCGGTTTGGTTGAGGAACCCATGGAAAGGAACTGGCGGAGATAATGCACACAGACACACACACACACACACACACACAGTCAATAGATGAGAAGCAGGGTGGTAGTGGTAGGTACGTATCCTTGAGAAAGAATGCAGGTGTGGGCCTTTCTGCGCATGCGCTACTACCAGTTGGTGTACCTTGCTTGCCTCTCACCCGGCACAACCATAGAAGAGTCGCTTTACCTTGATCGACTCCTTTGAGTTGGAGTTATGCTTTGCTAGTTGGTGAACGGACTTTCTAGTGTATTCTGTCACTTGAACGTATCATTAGATTTGCACTCGTTTGTCGAGTGTTTTTACGTTGTTTTTGGGTGTTATATTGTTATTTGTTTAATTAGAATCGGTGGTGTTACATTTTTCTTAGTGTGTTGTTCTCGTACAGTAAAATTACCAGCCTGTTCAAGGATTATTTTCTTTCTAAAAGGTAAGATATAAAATTTCTCTTTTCTTGTTGTTGTAGGTTAGAAATAAACAACTAACCAACAGCTCGTTTATAATTATCTAAAACATCATTACAGCAGCCTTCAGCCTACTTTAGCCAACATTCCCAAAGCATGTTTTAATAATAATATTAAATCTTCATGTAAACAGTATTGTACCTTAAGAATGATCTCGGTTTTTCTTTGAAAGCAACTTAAGACCGTACTGTACACTGAAGCAAAACCTATGGAAAATATTTTTTATAGATATCTATTTAACTTATGTTAATAAATTAATTTCTGGAAAACCTTTCGCACAAGGAATTTAACACATAGGCCTCTACTCTACTCCACTCACGACTTGGATCTGAGCATGAAGATATCTTTGTTAAGTTACGTTAATTTAATTACTGGTAAATAATGATTTGATTAATGAAAGAGTTAAGATAATGAAGTTCAGGAATTGATGTACCAAATGGTTTTAATAGCTTTTTAAACAGAACGAAAAAATATTTGTAGATTTATACGCTGCCGCATAGTGCATGTAATTAATTATATGACCAATGTATTAAGAATTCGCAGGCCTATTCTGATCTTGGAGACTGCAACGGGTGGGTAGCAAAGATTAGTCATTCTATCAACAGTTCACAGCCATAGGAACTGCATTATTTCAGGGATGTTTTGGTACGTTGTTCTTTTAAAATTATGTTAGGACTGTTCTTTACGTTACGTGCACCTAATACTCGGTTTCCTGTTAATAATTCTAGACTAAATAATCTAACTGGTGCGGCGCCGCCGCTTAGTAATTTATTTTCTACCCCGCATCAAAATGACACCTGTAGAAATGAAGAAATTTCTTATTTCCTTTTTAACCTAACTTATTTTCCGTTTTGTGTCATTACATGGTATCACTGAACGTTAGCTTAAAAATCTTCGGGTGGTGACTATTACAAATGTTTTCAATATAACTCTTTCTAGAGAGTCCTCTTTTGTTGTGTATATTAAGTCTGAAAATTAGTTCTTGAAGGCTTTGTGGAAAAATATATCATTTGTCTCCGTAGTAGTAGCCTACACTCTGAAATTATGATAATTAAAAAAGAAAAATCATTGGTGCACGTTATTATTACAAATATCTTATGATTTGTAAAACTTGAATATTGAAATGTTAAAAGTTTATGAAAGCTGGTACAACGTCAACAGCAGCTTCTGTTACCTACCTGCCAGAACTGTCGGTCCTTGCCTCCGTGGAATTCCTGAACTACTAATTTATAATTGTTTAACGTCTGGCCGAAAAATGTCAAATTATGTATAACTTATTATTCTACATTTAAAGATTTTTTACAAATAATGCAGAGTGTTTTATCAAGTAAACCTTACCCCTTTTTAATGACTGGAACAAATTGAACCAACTGGTTTATATCGATATTTTAATTGCATGTTCTATTTCTGGTATACGTATATCGATTCTTGGCATATTAAGCGAAGACAGAAAGAACTGATTGTAAAATTTCTGTTTTACCCTGAATGACATGTACTAACGTGTTCTTCTTTTGAATTGTATTAAATTATTGATGAAGAACATGGTAGATGAACGAAACTGTTAATGAAATAGGCCTACTAGGCCTACTGGAATAAAGCTAGTAAAGGTAAATTATTTCTGTATAGTATCAGAGTGTTAACACGTTCTTGATACCAAAATGCAGGACTATTAGTTTGTTTTTACAACTGTCTAATGTTGCTGCTGTTTAGGTCATCAGCCGAAAGAATGGTTTGAACCTGTAGAGGTTTTACCAAGTAAAACAAGGAGTGAAGTAGTTTACCTTTGCCTTCCTCACTGAGTACGCTTATCAGCATGCCGGGCCCTCTGAAAAACATATTTTCCACTCTGCAATTGACACCTTCACTTTATTCACCACAGGGTCTGGCTATATAATGAAATTCATTTCTTTCAGAGGAGATAATTCTGATTAGTGTTTTTTACACCTATACCTCTTCTGTTCTTAAATGATTCAGTCATTTAATTGGCTGACCATGTGATAAGAAATAAAACTATTTTAGCCCTGCAACGAACAGATTGAGTGTAAATAATTTGACACCCCACCTGTCTGTTATGGGCAGTGTCTAATGTTATCAACTGCAATGGGTAACATTTTTTATGTAAGGAATGATAAATATCCAAAAGTTTCTGCCCAGAAATTTTTTACATACCGAGTGGTAAAGGCTGTATACAATTACCTTATTAAAGACACTAATATCTACAATTATATTTACCGACTTAAGGTTATTAAAATTTAATCAACTCCTTATGTATTTAAAACGTGATTGTTTAGCTCATTACCGGTTTTTAATACCCATTAAATGAGGTGTTAGTAGGTCTTAACAGCAAAATATTACACGTGCAAGCATCATTACCTGCATTCTTTCATTTTATTTCTATGGGGACCTTCTCTTCGATGGCTTTTTATTGTATTTTTATTATTCTCCAGTGAAGAGAATTAAATATAAAAAAAATATTAAAATTGGGGTTGAATGCGTTTGGAATCTAACATATAGTAGGTCTATCCTCTTATAAACAACACTGTTGATTGTAGGTACCACACACCAATATATTTAACTAATGCGATTACCTATGCAATAGATTTTGAAAAGAGAGTTCCGCAAAAATGTATAACAGTACTTTTACAATAATAAAAGAAATTGTGTAGTCCTGGACAAAATTATCTCATCATGTAAGATTTTGGGCTAAGTGCAAAAATATAAATTTTTACTTTCTCTTGCCTATATGAGTATATAGGAAGGAAAGTATTGTTTTCATGTCGATTTTTCGAAATCGAGTTTTCACCGGATCTACACGTTTTCAGACCCCTGAACCAAAAAAACATGTTTTTAGCGATTGGTGTGTGTGTGTGCAAACGAAATATCTCAAGAATGGAACATCGTACGAAGTTCAAACTTGAAACTTAAGTTAGGTACTACTACCGGACCCGACACGAACTTAATAATATTAAGACAATTGATAATATTAAGACAACCGGACTATGTGTTTGAAATGTTAGATGTCAATGGAATTCCTATAAGAACTCAAATACAAGAACTCAACTCGTATATTTTGTTTTTAAACTGTCTTTTTAAACTCTTTGCAGTTGGGTTGTTAAATTTGAATTCAACTGATAAAGCGCAAGCGGCTATAATTTAAATGAAGTTGACAACACCGGTTTCTCAGGTCGCTGTAAGTTTCTTAGGTGAGGTTTCTTTTTAACAGAAATTTGACGAAGGCTAAATTTGGCGATTATGACTGTCAATATCTTAATAAAAAAAATGTAATAACGCAGTACCTAATAATTGTAGTTAACATATAAATTGATTCAAACCTAAAGAAAATTTCCTGTTATTCGTTACTAAATAAATAATTAAGAATTGTCATTCTTATAGTATGAGAAAGTACGTGCCATACTGTAACGCCAATTTCTCTTGGTTATTAAATTAATAGATATTATTCATTCTAAAATAGCGTTACTAAAAGTAGGCTATATGAGTTGATTCACGCGTATTTCATTAGAATATTATACAGTTATTTAGACTAGATTGGTTTTAAAAGTAAATAAAACGTACGGCCTAAATAATATTATAAGATTAATAACCCATGAAGGGAATGTTTTTTTGTTAAAATTAAAAAAAGACCATTAGTTATCACTGTTATAATAAAAGTTCTATCTTTTATGTTACCTGTATGACATACACATTTTTAAATTTTATTTTGATATATTTCACCACAATTTAATTAAAAGTATTGGCCTTGTTTATAAAAAGAACTGATTATGAGTTTTAGGATGATTGTAACATTTTTACTTTAGTTGGATGGTTTTTAATAATAAATAATGCAGACTTAAAAAAACTTGCAAGGTATTGATGAAATCATTGATATTCATTATTTCCATTTAGAATGATAAATAAAAAAAAGTACTTCTGAAGTAAAAACGACTTGACTCTTGCGAGTATACGCTTATTGAAACTGAATTCATTGAAGCTTAGACTCGGTTCTTGGGTGTTCTTTTGCTGTTACGGTGAATGACTGTTCTTCTCAATAATGGTACGATACTTTACTTAAATTATTGGAATTATTACATCATAAACTTCTTCGTTTCAAGGATTAGGTTTCCTGAACCTGTTCCAGCATCCATCTCTTGCTTAGTCTTACCACATCTCTCCTACCTATGGGATTATAACTGATTGCAGCTTCTGGTATTTTATTTAGTTTCATTCTTCCCAAGTGACTGCACCTCCTTCTTTTCTTTTACTTAATTTTGTCATGCAAAGGTGTACGTCATACTGAATGTACTGAAACATTTTGGCGAAATTTTTAATTCGCCCATTAATTTTAGTGTCTTAAATTTTTTCTTAAGACCTATTTCCACGACGCTGGTTTACTAGCTGCTAGTACTAGCAGGGTATTAATAACTAGCAACGTTTCCAAACGTTCACACCGAGCTAGTTTACTAGTGCTAATTAATCACGTGACCTTTTTTCCTTTGCTAGCACTCGTAATCAATGTTCACACCGAGCTAATTTACAAGCGCTAGTCAATCCCGTGACGTTTTCTTCCCTATTAGCGCTAGTAAAATCAAACATGTTTTAAGTCACTAGCGCTTTAACTAAACTAGCTGCTAGTTGTTCGTTCCATGACGCTAGTCTACTAGCAGCTAGTAAACTAGCGGCGTGGGATAGGCCTTTAGCATAACCTCCGAGAAAGCATATTAATTTTATTTAGGCGCAGTTGGTAACGTACTCGCCTCTCATCATGCGGTCTTGGGTTCGAATCCCATTCAGGCACGGCATCTTTTCATACGTTACAAAAAAAATCATTTCATCCTTCACCGTCTGCATTAGCAGTAATTGCAAAACAGTCGGACGTTAAACCAAAAAAAAAAAAAAAAAAAAAAAAAAATAGGGAAACAATATTTTTTTGGATAAATGGAATAAATTATGCGAAAATTATAGTAGAGGTATAATCGTATAAAACTTTAAAGAAAAAATGGTTTACTGGCACAAATACCAGACAGGATTTCTAGTTACAAAAGATAAAAACAAGAACAAAAAAATTTTCTTTTTTATTACATTCACTGTATGTAATACCGTGCTTGTCAACTATTTTCTTGTATTAATAACATTTTAAATATTAAACGTTTTAAAAAATTTAAACTTAAAAAGATGACTTTTATTAAAATGATATTACAACGTTTTGTCAGGTGGTTGGGTATTTTATACAATACATTCGACGTCCTTCACACAAACAGAACCTGTCCTTACAACTTTTTATTAGTGTTTATTCCGTAAGTTGTAGGCCTACAAGTATTTATTTCTATTCAAGTATCCAGTAAACAACTTTTAAGTAATACAAATTTATTATACTCTATCAGCTTTAGTTTAAGTATTTATTACTTAAACTATAGTTATTATTTCTTTAAATTATCCTAAGCATTATTAAGTAATATTAGGCTTATGATAAATGGTGAGTTGTAATAGAAATGTTGGTTTGAATCCCTTGTGTTATCAAAATTTTGTTTGTAACTGGAAATTTTTTAGCCTCCCAATATGTGTGGGTAAGAAATGGGTGTTCGTAACTATTACTTTACCTGTAAATATTGTTGATTAGGTCATCAGCCGAAAGGCTGGTCTGACCCTCTAAAGGCTTCACTAAGTGAAACGAGAAGTGAGGTGGAGTTTACCATGCCTTCCTCATTGAGTGGAATAATATACTTATCAGCCTGCCAGACCTCTGAAAAGCATCTACTTTTCACCTTGCAAATGATACCTGCACTGCATTTACCACAGGGTTTGGCTGTATAATGAAATTCATTACTCTCAGAGAAGATTACTCTGACTAGTGTCTGTTACACCTCTACCTGTTCCGTTCTTAAATGATTCAGTCATATGATTGGCTGACCATGTAATTAGAAACTATTTTTTGTAGCCCAGGAACTAGCAGATCGAGTGCAAATAATTTAACATTCCACCTGTTTTTTATGAGCAATAACTGTTGATAAAAACTAAACTTATTTGTGTTTTCATAAATTTTATGAATTGACATTACAAAAAAACTATTAAGTTTATTATTTAGTTTTTACTTTTATTTCTTTAGTTATTTAAGTCACTTCAAAATTTGTGTTATTACAAATATTATGGGGTAAAATTGAATGTTGAAGAAGTCCGAGAACCTTCTGCTTTGTAGTCTAATAGAGTGCCACTACACAATAGAGGCAAAACATTTTTATTTTAAATTTTATTGGATGTCCAATTTGTCTTACAGCAGAAATTTATACGTAGAACAGTTATTTACCTGTATCTGTTAAAATCTTATAATTTTTTGAAATGTTAAAATTTTAAATGCAGTCTTGTATTTATTTTAAGTTAACCATTATTTAATTTTACTTCACGATTCCAATTACCGTTGTTATCCATCCAGCGCTCAAGTTGCCTTCGTGGATAACTGAAGGTTGCTTAAATGTTTTCCCAATCAATACAGAGGTTGTTAGCCAGAATCTGATTACCAATGCTTCTTAATCTATTATTCACAGCATATTCCGGCATCAAACTGTTTTATTCATTACACATGCAATTAAAATAAATTGTTCTTAATGTTGTAGAGGTCCTCCCAAGTTTCTTCTTCTCTCAAGCCAGTATCCTAGAATCTATTCTGAAATTCTCCCTCCCTTCATTCTTTTAAGATACCCATCTATTAATTGCGATTATAACTGGTTCTCTCATTTACACCTGTTATTTGTAACTCTTTTATTATACAACATTTTGAATTCTGTCCTCCATCGTATAACCTTTGGCCCTTCTTAGCAAAAACAACGTGTAAATTCTGTTGTATTCTTTTTGTAAGAACCCATTTTTCGTATCGTAAACAAGTCGGAATAACCATTACGTTAAAAAAAAACTTATCAATGTACGTTGTGAGTCCTGTTTCTCAGTATATATTCTTTGAAAAGGTGTATTTTTTCAACATGAGATCTGCAAATCTTCTGATCTGCTTGAAAACACAGTTATTAATTACAATATTGGATCTTACAAGGGTTCTTTTACATAAAAAACATCACTTTAGTTTTTGTGCTAAATATTGACCGGGTGAACAAACTGCATAGTTTCTGAAAAAGAAAAATGACGTTTTGAGCTTTTCTTTTAACTCGGTTATTAAATTATAATTATTATCTATTACAATTTATAAATATTATTCATTACAATATCTGTAGTTGATTTGGTAAATTTAAAGCCAAGTTTATATATATTTTTTGTTAATTATTTTGGTACATGGTCATCTGGTCATTATAAAATGAGCCTAAATATTTTACAACAGACTATGAGTTATCTATAATTTTGTTGTAATATGTAGCTAAGAGACTGTAGATGTAGTTTTAATTACACTGTCATCAAGATTCTCTAGTGTTATTATACCTAATGTACTGAAGAATACCACATCTTAAATAAATAAGAGGTGAAGGACTTTCAAGTACAAAAGTAGGCTAAACGGTTTCTATTACTTTGCCGTTTGTTTGCCTCGCAATTAACGGCTGATAACAAAACCACTTGTAATGTGTCATAATATTACGGAAAACATTTTTTTATATTCTTATTTATTCTGAACAGCAAAATAATTAACATCTCTCAACATAACCCCAACGTCGTCGCTAACGACCGTTGCAGTTGATGCGATAAAAAAAAAATATAAATAATGTTTTTGTTTGTGTTTAAAGCTACTTTATCAATAATAATTAATTGCAATGAAAACGATATGTAATTATCAATTCGCTGCAATGTCTTACTTAACTTTCTGTTATTCTTATCATATATTTTTGGGGTATATTTACACCGTACACTGGTTTCTGTTGGTATTATTGAATTTCTGAGAAGGTAAAAAAAGTAATTCTAAGGTTTAATAACAAAGATGGATTCTGGTAAATGTTTTGTAAAATCTCAGATTTAGGACCTCATATTTTGTTAATCAAGTTTATCTGACATAGACTACCATGGTTATTTTTTTGTAATTTTTTTTTTGGATTTACGTCTGACTGTTTTGCAATTGCTGCTAATGCAGACGGTGAGAAGGATAATACGTGAATAGGAGTGTTAAAAAATGCCAGACCTTACCGGGAATCGAACCCGGGATCCCAGCGTAGAAGAAAATTGCGCTAACCACTGCTACCATGGTTAGTCTTTCGGACAATATGTTCAGTGGGTTGATTCGACACATCAAAATAAAATTGGAAGTAGCCAATAAAATGTTGAATTCTTATTTGTTCATCGACTGATGTTTTAAATACGTAAAAAAAATCATAATTAATATTAACGTTTTATATAAGTATAACCTAAACTAGTTATTAAAGTAAATTACATTATGCCCCTGTTAGTAATAGCAATGCGATATCCCGTCGGTTAGGAAACATACATTGCTGATCCATCGGTCCATATATTCGTAGACTTGATAAGAATTTTTATGAAATAGTTTTCATACTTCTTCTTATTGTCGTGTCCATCACTGAAGATTATCTACAACATTGGTAAAACAATTATATCATGAACTACCATCAAAAGAATGTGGTACCATGTTTGCTAGCCTCATTTTTTAACTGTGAGCATTTCCTTCGTCCAGGTCTGCGTCTGCCTTCAGATCAACTAAAATGTTGAGGATTGTCTCTATTAAAACTATAAAGTCATGTATTAGTTTTGTAAGAATAGTTTAATATGAGAACTGCTACCAAAATCATCGGTTGATCATTATAAACCTATTTTTTATATTTTATGCTCGCAGGGTATTCCGTGATGAGTTATCAAACCTTAGGGACTAAATTAAAATGAAAATAGATCTCAACGGTAAAACTTCGATGAAAATCTTTGGTCCTTCGATGGTCCTGCTGTAACTACGTTAAATATCATCACACTGTATTATGTTTGTGGAAGAATACTTCAGGCATATTCTCAGCAAAACTCAAATTTTTTGTAGTAAAGCGCTTGACAACTTTTATAATTGTCAGAAATTGGTATATTTACCAATTATCTGGATATTAAAGACAATAAATTAGAGATTGGTACACTTTTTAAAATTTTGAAGTTATATCTCTAAGTTTTTTATTTTGTAGGTTATGGAGGCTTGGTTTCATTAAAGCAGTTAATATGTTGTTAAAATATAGGCTAAATGCTTTCTTAAAAACAAAAACAAAGTGAGGACCAGAAGGAAAACAAAGCGAAATTGGGCATAATGCCTACATGAACTTTTATGATTATTTTCATGCTTACAATTAGTCCATTAAGTTTGGCTAACCGTCGCGAAACACTCTGGATTTCGCTTTATACTGCCTATAGGAACACAGACAATTTTATTGCAGTGTTTTGATTTCGTGATAAAATTAATTTTAGGAAAAAGGTGGGCCTCTCTTCTAATTTTTAAAAAAATAATTGTGAAATTCGAATGTTTATAAGGTAATTGTTGAACGTGATCATAATCGCAACACTCGTGAACCATATTTTTAATGTTATCGTGGTATTTTAGTAGCATTTCTAAGTTTACACAGTTCCTATAATACTTGATATATTGCATAAATATACATTCAAAAATCTTTTGTAAAAAAAAATCAGATGACTTTCTCTTGTCAATGTAAATAATTAAAAATATAACCTTTGTTTAATCATTAGTGAGTATCTAATTCACTAATTGACTATCACTAATTGACACTAAACTAAGCTCTGTAGAAAAAATGCTTGAAATAAAAGTTGTAGATTTTTAAATTTTCTAGGATTTTGCGCGTGTTTTTACTACTATTATTAGTCTATCGTGAGGCAATTGAACTATCAAATTATTGACTTAATAATCCTTATTATATCTTGTTTTTACACGAAGTAATTGAACTTTGTCAATTTTGATTTTGTCTATGTTATAAGATTATTTGGTTTGTTTTGTAAAATCTAGATAATTCTTTTGCTTAAAAAAATATATTTCAGTACTTAAAAACTACCTAATCTTGGTCGGTATTTTACAGTTTAATTTTTATTTTATTTCAGAAATACTATTTGCTATTTAACACTTAAATGCGAAGGTATCTGAGCAAGAACTGTACTCGGATTTTTCTTTGTATCGTATAATGACTTGTAGTAGAATTATTTTGTAGTAGCATTAAGTCCGAGGTGAAGGACGTTTACTAAGTAGGTAATATCCAACCGGTAATATAGAATACAACAAACTTACAACAGATTGTATATCTATTTTCTTTTTTAAAGAGCTGCTAATTTCTTATAATTAAAAAATGAGAGTGAAGGTGGATGGCCTTTAACTTAATTTAAAAGCATTTTCCCTTCGTCTTCATCTTCAGTTATTCGAGATCGTTGCTACTGTTGTAGGCCTACAGTAGATAATGTCTCGGATATTTCTTCAAGCATCAATCTTTTACACTCTGTGTAAAGATGTACTCTTTTCAACTGTCTGTGCCGATTTATCTTATTTATAAAATCTAACATCCTTTTTTAAAGAGGCTAATGATCATTAATTTTTTTTTATTACTTTTATTTAATGTTTAAATGATAAATAGTTTTTTTTGTTGTTGATTGTAGTGAAACTTTTCCTTAATTTATTTTTGCTTATTAACAAATTTACTTTTCTAAATTATGTATTCACGTATTTTATATTTTTATTTAGTTAGTGTGGTTACGTTTAATGTTATATACCTTAAAGAATTTTTTGTATCTAATTTGTAGGAGGGAAATTAAGTGTATTTATATCTTTGTTAAATTAATTTACTAGTACGTTTTTATATTAATGGATTTTTAAAACATGTCTAAATTGTAAATATTTACTGGATTTCTTTTATCTTTTCAAAACTATTGACAAAATTAGGTGAAATATTTTAGTGTTTTATTAAAAGTACAAAAACTACTAAAACACAAATTTGGTAGAATCTCATTAAATACCTATTTTAAAGCTGTGTTTTAATAAAATAAATTGAAATAGAGATTCTGAAATTCTTGTTTATGTTCTTTTAAAACAGTAAGAAAAATTACTATAATTATAAAAAAAAGTTATTGAGATTTTAACGAAACTTTATATTCTTTAAATCTGAGATTAAGTCCTGAAATTCTACCTGTTTACCCCTGCAGTCTAAACAAGAGCACTTGAAGAAGTTTGTTGCTTCAGATTTACAAATTTATGTTTTTAACTGTTAACGCTACTATTTAAACATTCACCTATAGTAACATCGCAAATGTATCCAGGCAGAATTATTTGAATAGGGTTTATCACATAGATGCAAAAATCCAATAGTATTCTGAAAATTGCCAAGAATATTTTTGATGAAATTTTCCTTATATATGTATCGTTAACCTGCCAACTCCACTTTTAGACCAAAAATTGCTTTTTGGTATCATTGGGATAAAGAATAACAACTCTATCTAATAGAATAATTGCAAACTCCAATAAGTATTAAAAGACATGTCGTGCTGTGGCAGTCTTTTCTGCCATCTGTATGGGAACTATACGAGTTTTGTTTCAGTTCTCCTATTAATTTTCAGGAAATGGAGTTTTAAACATTTTAATATTCTTGACTGACGGTATTGTTTGTTTTTTTAGGCAAATAAAATGGCATAAACTCTTTGGGAAACGAACAAGCTTTTTTGCACTGGTGGTTAGGGGATACGTTTTAAGGGAATTATCGAATAAATTCAATAAAACCAGAATGCTAAAATCTGCTGATGACACTATTGTGTAACCACCTGAACTTTGGTGTTTTCATCAGTTGTTGTTTAGGTCATCAGCCAAAAAGCTGGTTTGAACCTGTAGAGGTTTTACTAAGTAAAACGAGGAGTGAGGTGATTTACCATTGCCTTCCTCACTGAGTGGAAAAGTACGCTTATCAGCATGCCGAGCCCTCTGAAAAGCACATATTTTCCACTCTGCAAATGACACCTTCACTTCATTCACCACAGGGTCTGGCTGTATAATGAAATTCATTACTTTCAGAGAAGATAACTCTGATTAGTGTCTTTTACACCTCTACCTCTTCTGCTCTTAAATGATTCAGTCATTCAATTGGCTGACCATGTGATAAGAAACAGAACTATTTATTTTAGCCCTGCAACTAACAGATTGAGTGCAAATAAAAAGTGTTCATCAGTATCCGCAGCAAAATTACTATAATTTCGACCAAATCTTTCTGACCATTCGCTCATAGTTTTTAAATTTTGGAATTTTTTTTTGAATTATTGATTTTGTAGACAGTAGAAACGTAAATTTTAGTTATAGAGTATTAATACAACCACTTTTCTTTAAATCGTACGCCTGACACTGAACGTTTTATTTTTTGTGAAACAATCTTTTCTTTTAAAACAATCACTGACCAGTTTTTAAATGGATCGATGACTGCAAAATCAACACAAGTAACTTTTTTGAAATATTTTATAAACTAAAAAAACTATTTTTCAAATGATTTCATACAAATTGAGTTTTTGTTTTAATAAGAAATGGGTTTGAACATATACAACATTAATTTTTCTTTAAATTGTATAATTTGTTATTAGCTAAAATATGTACCTATTTTTGGGATGTTTTTACAATCAACGATTCTTATGAACTTAGAACAGAAAACTGAAACACCAATGTAAATAAGTACATCAATTTTTTTATTAGAATTATTTTAGTATTGCAAGTAGGCCAGTAATTTTCAACATAAATTATGATGAGAGATGAATTTTTCCGAAAATCTGTTTATTAACCATCTTCAGTTTGTTGTTCTTACACTAAACGTATTTTTTAAAGCTTCATATTTTTGCCAAAAGAGATGATATATGTGTTGTTCTTTTATACGATTGTGCGTCTTATTATATAGAATTCCAAATTCCGGAAAAGTGAATTTTAGAAAAAATGTCACTTGTGCCGTTTTTACAATCATTGATTCAAGTATTTTTTTCTTCTTTCTTTATTTAACGTCGCATCAACTACACTGTGGTCAATAGCGACGACATTGGGTTGTAACTGTGAATGAGTGAATGATGAAATGATTTTTGTAACGTATGAAAATCCGTGCCTGAGTGGGATTCGAACCCAAGACCGCATGATAAGAGGCGAGCACGTTACCAACTACGCCAATGCGGCCGGCGGTTCAATTATTTCTTTAACTGAATTATGTGTGATAAATACTTAACCAATTTATTATCTAAATGTATTTGAATTAAAACGTTACATTACTGTACACAGGCTACCGAAATCACTACTTATCAAAATGAAAGCTTTCTTAAAGAATGGACATAAAAAACCATAGTAATAAAAAGAAGCAAAAAAAAAAACTTGTGCGCAAGTGGGTCGAAGGTAGGCCACTAGTTCAATTGTCCCTTATTAAGAAACAATCTCACAATCTCTCAGGTGTAGCCTATAATAGTCTAAGTAGTATTTACTTCTTGCACTCTACTCTATTTCTGCCGTTGTTCCGTTTTGTTACAACGCTTATTTCTTTTCTCACTTTCTGTCTCTATAGGCAATTTCTATTTACAACCAAAGAATCCCTATCATTATTTTTCTCCTTTTTTTCTTTCCATTCAATCCAGCGTTACGGCGATTTGTATCATTAAACTATTTAAATGTAATTCCATTCTAAAATAGTTCCAAGTTGCGGAAGATTTAGACAGAAGTAGGAAATAAAATTGTATCTATTTTGGAACTAGTTACATGCTGATTATTCATTTTAATGGTATTTTATTTTTAGTCGTAGGTATATAATTCTATTAGATTGTTCTACTATTTTACACTAGTATCTCATTAAAATATTTTATTTTAAATCTCGTGAATAGATATTGTGTTATCACTTTCTATATTTTTTCATGACCGAGTGTAATCTGTTGTCATGAAGGAGAACAAAAAACAAATGCAAAATACTTTTTCCATCTCGGACAGGCCTTCGAGGGCCTTAAAAATATCACCTCAAATAGCCTCCTTCTTTCTCCTCCAGAAGTTCTTTCTCCTCTCCATCTGTTCGGCTCTCCTTTTATCAGTCCATTCTCCTCTGTTTAGATTCCTTTCTTCATCCAGAAGAACCTTCAGTCCAAAAATTTTATTTCTGTATTCTTCTCGAGCTAGACAGTCTTTTTCTATAATACTGAACTTTTTGAGTTCTCCCTTCATGTGTTTAACATAGTCACCATGACCCTCGTAGTTCTAGAGTTTATTAAAAATCTGTTAAAATACGTTTTATTAGAATTCAAAAAATTATAAAAAACCGATATCTTTCGCCGTAGGCCGAATGAATCAGATATTAATGAAAGAGCTTTCAACCCTTTATTGGGCAGTTCTACGGGGGAAAATATGCATGTTGTAAAATGTTAAATTTTGTTTTTTAGGAACTTGAATAATGTATTTATGGTGCCAGAACAGTAAGATATTTCTTTATTTTATGTTAAGCCCTGGTAAGTATACTCACCAAGGAACGTTTATTGAAATGGGAATCACACAATGTTTAGTGGTAAGAATGCTTATTAAAACAACTTGTAGTCCTATATAACACAAAAATGTGTAGAATAACTTATCTCAACTTTATATTATTAGCATGAATGCTTGCTTTCCCGTAAAAAAAACTCGAATTTTCTAAGCACTGTACAAAAGTAGCAACAAAACAACACGGTTGCTTATGCTGGTGTGAATTCTTACCACATTCGAGTAACTCATGAAGTAAATGGCCGCTGCGCACTAATTTCAAAATGTGGATAGCCTACTTACCAGAGAACATCTATAAAACCATAAAATGCCAATAGGGTTCAACTGCATAGCTTTTTATTTTAAAAAATTGACCTTATTATCTTTGGTAAGTATACTTACCAAAGATCTACAAAGAGTTAATCAAGTTGTCTAACCAGGAAAAAATACCCCGTGTCAGTGTTAGTAAACACTTCTTAATGACTAAAATTTTTGTAAAATTGTATAATAGCGTTCTATAGAAGTCTATGTTACGTCTGGCAATATCTAGAAAACACTAAAATAATAAGAGATACCTTAATAAAATGTTAAGTTAACTTCTAACTTTGACTAGCCTGTTCAAATACGTACTTGTAACAAGTACTACGAATAATATATGCCCTATTCGGATGCCATTTTTCGGTAACTGTAAATACAAGGCACGTGTACAGCGACGAAGCGATTCAATTCAGAGGTGGTATACAAACAACAGGAAGTCTACTGCACCCACAACCGTACAGAATTTAAAGCACTTTGCCCAATTTTTGGTTTGCCTCCTGAAATTAATAAGCTGTTGGAGGAAAATGAATCCAGTCACTGGTTCCTAATGTCATCTTCTTAAACACGGAGGAAAAATTTCGGGAATGGTATTCTGATATATTCCAAAGTCAAGACCGACCCGACTTCATTCTGAAATCCAGGATCACAAACACTAAGGAGAAATGACCATTTTCAATTTACGGTTCAGAGCACTTTCCTATGTTTTATCTCTACTCTTTTCCAAACAGTAATCTTTTATAATGAAATCATACTCCTTTTTAGGTCTGACAAATTTCTTATACGTCTCTGAATTAATTTCAGTACCTTTTCAAACTACAGAGTACGGGAATGATGAATAGCAAGGTTTTCAGTTACTTCCTATGTGTACGAGCAAACATGAACTTTACGTAACCGGAATGACAGATTTAAATTGCATTCAGATTTTTGCGTTAATTTGGTTTTATATCTGTGGATATAATTAAATGCATACAATTTGAGCTCAACTGCAAAACAATTATGGAGCCGTCTAAACATTTGTATTGTCTATTTGTGTTGCTGTTTAGGTCATCAGCCGAAAGACTGGTTTGAACCTCTAGAGGCTTTACTAAGTAAAACGAGGAGTGAGGTGGTTTTCCATTGCCTTCCTTAATGAGTCGAAAAATATGCTTATCAGCATAATCGGCCCTCTGAAAAGCATATACTTCCCTCCTGAAAATGATACCTTCATTTCATTCACCACAGGGTCTGGCTGTTTAATGGAATTCATTACTATCAGAGAAGATAACTCTGATTAGTTTCTTTTACTCCTCTACCTCTTCTGTTCTTAAATGCTTGTCATATAATATGCTGACCATGAGATAAGAAACAGAACTATTTTTTGTAGCCCTTGATCTACCAGATCGAGTGCGAATGATTTAACACTCCATATGCATGTTATGGGTAAATTATCTTCTTATTAAAATAAAAAAAAAAGTAAATAAAATTTAAGAAACGTGTATTCTGTGTACTTTTAAAGTTTTGTTTGTGGTATCACCACAAATAAATGTACGATTTGAAAGGCGGAATTACCTACGCTGTGGTCGGAACTCCGTTTTTTATGTTAATTGTATTTATTACCTGTAATTAAATGTAGGCTCTTTGTAGATATATGTATTGTTGGCTCCATTGAGAAAGTTGAGTTAATTAAGGAATACTTTACAAATGTTTATAAATTTGTTAATCGATACTCTCATTACTTTTTAGTAGTATTATAAAACAAATAAAGTTAATGATCATTATGTACTACGGAACATATGCCTCAGGCATATCGATTCTTACTCGGCAATACAGAAGGCTACAAAAGTATAGTAATAAAATATCAGTGTATTTTATTATCATGTACATGTCGTTAAATTTTATATGGCATGCGCTTAGGGACTTTAGTAAATTGTACAGAAACAATATGTTTAGGTATTTTATCGACTTCCATTTATTGCAAAGCAGCTTCCAGTTGGCTCGGAGATGTGTTGCAATAGGTACGTGTAGGTTTTTTCAGGTTGTTTTCCGTCAATGTTTTACTTCTTGTACCCACCAGTTATTGCTGCAACAATAAAACAATAGGCCTAATTTATGTAGGTGTTAAAATAATGAATAATAAAAAACCTAATCACTTTATTGTTTTAAATAATCAAAAATAAATTTACTTGCATTTTCTTTACAATGAGAATATGTTGCAGTATGTTTATCTATTTATTCAATTTTATTTAAAACGTAGTAGGATTTAGTAAAATTATTTTACATAAATTAGATAGACAACAGTTCTAATGTTAGGTGTGCCTACGCTTGTACACCTTACATTACGTATCATTAAATTTCACATGATATAAAAACTATTTGATAAATTTAGATAATCCGCTTGTTTACGAACATGTGTTTTAAACGGTAAAGGTGTTTGGGCAAGGGTAACTAATCGATTATACCGGTCTAGAGTAAGTGACAAAAACGCTCGGAAAGTATTCAACAATGTTACCTATACACTTAAGAAATTTTACTCTAATAATCTCGTTCGTACCGTAACATTAAGTGTTGTTACTTTACTTACTTTCCTTAAGGGGAGACTGTATTTTGTATCCAGCCAGTGTTTTAAATTTGGTACTTTTGGGTACATTTTTCATAGGATTGATAAAATATAGGGAAATGAAACTTTATACACCTATAGCTGTCAGGTTTCTCTAGCTACTGACATTTGTTCAATTTAATCTGTTGAACCATAAAATTTTAACAAAAAGAAAATAGATAAACTAAAATTTACAATTTGTTGCTACGTTGTTCGCATATTACTAATTTTTGAAACATCTGAGGAAGCCTTAAAACTGTCGGTATATGTGGATGTGCAAAATAAATAACTGGTAAAAACTTTAGCCTGACAGGTTCAATGGTTTTCGAGAAAAATGTACCTAGTGTTAAAAATCTAAATTTACGGGGAAAAGCAAAAAACCAAAAGACTCAAATTTTTTAAAAAATGTACACATACCACTTAATTTCCCATTAACAGTTGGTTAGAAAGCTGAACCAACAGCTGAGAATATTAAAACAGTGATACAGATATTTATATGTAACAGTTACAAAAATCATTTCATCCTTCACCGTCTGCATTAGCAGTAATCGCAGAACAGTCGGACGTTAAACAAAAAAAAAAAAAACGATACAGATATTAAAAAGAACTAAAATTTCCTTTGCACTAAAATCAGCAGTATAAAAATTATAAAATATATTCATTCTTGGTGACTTGATAATTTTTCTGGGTATAGGCCTACCTGATAAAAACTTAATTTTTTCATAAAAAAAATTTTTTTTGTTGTAATTTAATGTTTTTTGGTAGATCTAGGTCTAAACTTTTGAAAAAACATAAAATACTGATAATCGAAATTTTCAGTCAAAACATCATAAATGTATTCCCTTAACGCGGTGTTGTCTAAAGCTGGCGCTGTTTTTCTACCACTAGTTCCTATTTCTGTCTGTTCTGGTAGACAGAAACCTTTTAGTTGTTAGCTGACATACGTTCTTAAACTGTTCTCTTCATTTCCTTTTGAAAATCCACTAAAAAACCAACGTAAACCGATGTAAAACCAAAAAAAAGTCATATACTTTCGTATGAGTCCAATCTACTCTGCTGCAACTGGGCTTTAGAAATTCCATTGCAATTAATTTAGATCATGTAGTAATATCTGTTGCTTGTGGTACTTCTAGTATCAATTTTGCATGTTATGTTCAACAGTTAGGCATCGTATTTGTTCCTATTGTAATATTATTGATCCACAGAACTGTATTCGTAGCCCTAATAATCATCCTACTCATTTTTATTCCATAATTTGTCTCTTTTGAGCTCCTTCTACTCTTATCCCTATACACTGCTATTTTGATTGAGTTCAAGGTTTTGTTCAATTTTTGTCTTCGTTAAATTAAAATCTGTCGTATTAATTATTTCCTCTTTTTTGCGGCTTTTTTTTGGCGGTGGATTTCTCCGCTTTCCGCATTCTACAGGCCATCGCTTCTCGTCTTCTGAGTCACCTTCTCTGATAGTCCTTTCCACCTTAGCGTCTTTAATTGCCTGTATCCATGTTTCTCAAGGGGGAATTTTTTCCTTCTATTTTGCTGAACGGAAAAGGAACGCTCATTTGGGCCATTTATTCGCTGCAATTCTTTGGACATGCCTATACCACACCAACTGTCTGATATTTATTCTGTCTACTGTGGTATTCTGAGAACAGATGTGGTGTTATGTGTAAACATTTATTACCTGCTCCAGTTTGGAGACCCTGTCTATGTCTTTCGCTGCTAGCCCATTTCAAAAACTCCAGACTTAGTCTATTTCTGGAGTTTATTTATAGTCACTTGGCTCAATTTGTAGTTGTGAACTCTAATACAAGATTAATCACTAATATCTAACAATTAGTAATATCATTACAAAACAAACTTTTTTTTGGCTTCAACGTTATTTTTATTTACAACTGTACATTTTTTTAAAGCACAACTAGTAAATGAGATGTAATGAATGAGGAATGGCGGGAATGTGACGTGAATGTGAATCGATCCAGTGACCGATTTCGGCGTGAAATTTTGCAAGGAATGTGTTGCCAATATTTTTCAATGATAATGATTTATAAACTATGATGGATGATTTTTTTTATATGAAAGATTTTTTGTTTTTATGAAATGACACAGGCATGACAAGTTAAATTGATTTTTTTTATGGTGGTGGGAGAAGATCCCTATTCCACCTTCGTTTCAGTCGTCTGTTAACAGGGGGATCGTTAGGTGAAAGAGATTGGACATTTGGATTTATGTGGTCAATTGTCTTGGTGTGTAATGAGTTGTATGTTGTGTTGACAATGTCTCGAACCATTGGTATTTTCAGGTCTTTGTGAAGGGTATGATTGGTTACGTAAAAAGATGCGTTTGTTATTGCTCTAAGTGCTTTTGACTGGTGTCTTTGAAGAATATTCAGTGTTGTATTGTGACAGGCTCCAAAAATTGGTCCACCATATAGCCAAATTGGCCGTACTAGTGATTTATAGAGGATGACTTTTAAGTGTAGAGGTAGCTAGGACTTGCGACCTAAGACGCCATACAACGTAGGAAATCGAGAGTCTGAGATTGTTCTGACGTGTGCAGAAAAAACAAAATAAACTTGAATAAATGACCGTGACATCATAAAAAATATTTGTCATTCACAAATGTAACTTAAGGTGGAAATAAGAATGGTATACTGTGTAATGAGATTACTAATAAAATTAATTCATTACACTTACAATATTTTACTATTAGGTTATCTGCTACCTAAAAATGGTCTGTATTTTTTGTAATTACAATAAATCGAATATGAGGTATCTGATTTGACGTAATCTCGTAATTTTTATTGCCGTTAATTGTAAATTTATAATTATATTGGATTTATTTGCATTAATGTGCTGAGGTATACAAAATCCAAGGATGTTCTGTTAAGGTGTGTAAAACTGAAATGGTTTATATGTATCTGTTAATTAATTTTTCTATGAATTTAAAAAACAACTGAGTGGCTATATAATTAACTTTTGAGTTTCTAGTACCGATTTTCTGTGGAAACATCTTATACTAGTAAGTTCACTAAATTTAAAAACTAATCGATTTGGTTAGTAATTTAACTTCTCCTGATTTTTCTGTTAAATGACTTAACAAAATTCAGTCATAAAATGTTATTAAAAAAAATTAACATTAGGTTAATCATTCAATGTAACTTTTTAGTTGTCTTTCTCAATAATCTGAGTAAAATTTTTCAGTTTTAATAAACTTATACTGAATAGTTACTTAACCATTAAATAGAAGTAAGCGCCAGATGCATTAATAATGTCAGTGAAGTAAGGTATCTTAAATTGAAAAAGGTTAAAATAAAATAAGTTAAACCGTTTAAAACTGAAGTTCTTTTGTAATTACTTTTCTAGAGGTTACTGTTGTGTGGTAAATATGTATGACACAGAGGCCTAATATTACAAAATAATTTACATAGGTAATAAATAAATTATAGATAAGCCTACGGATGTACCCATGTATTATTGAACGTATATTATTTTGTACCTATTGACAGAGTGAAAGTTTATTTATTACTCTTCATAAATAATAAATTATAACTTATTACCAACTTCTATTATTTTAAATAGTTACAGAATGCTTAGTTACAAAAATTGTTTTATTTTATGTAATAAGTTACTTTTGAAATAGAGAGAATAGGAATTTTTGTTAAAACAGTTTATGTAATTTATGTACGTGATATGGTTAACTATAACCTCTGTGAAATACTACAACTGAAGTTTTATGAACGAATTATCTAAAATTTTACAAATTTGTACAGTGTGTAACATATTAGTTCATGTGTTAACTGAAAATAAATCTGTAGTGTGTACAGATATATGTACAGCCCATAACAGGAAAGTGAAGTGATAAATTCTTTGCACTTGATCTGCTAGTTCCAGAGGTATAAAAAATAGTTCTGTTTCTTATCACATGGTCAGCCAATTTTGTATGACTGAAGCATTTAAGAACAGAAGAGGTTGAGGTATAAAATACACTAATCAGAGTTATCCCCTCTGAGAATAATGAATTTCATTATACAGCCAGACCCTGTGGTGAATGAAGTGAAGATGTCTCCTTCAGGGTGGAAAGTTGATGCTTTTTGACATGCTGATAAGCATAAGCTATTTTTACACTCAGTAAGGAAGGCAATGGTAAACTACCTCACTTCCAGTTTTACTTAGTAAAGCCTTTAGAGGTTCAAACCAGTCTTTCGGCTGAGGACCTGAACACATGTTCAGATATACGTTACTTACAAACTAATAGTCAAATTAATTTTCAGTAAACTAATAACGAAAACTAAAAACTATTTATGAATTTAATTTTTACTCTAGGTAAGGTAATGAATGTTGACGTACGCTTAATTCAACTGTTTATATTGCAATACGAAGACAAAAAGTAAAATAACAAAGTTCAAGATAAAACCACAAGTTTTTCATCATACATTTTAAATTTTAAATTGATCCGTTTATAAACTAAATATAACCTTAAAATTAATCCGTGACGCGAAATAGTTATTCAGGTCACTACAGAAAGAGAGAGTGTATGTGCGTACGATTTAAGGGAAAGGAACTGAATAACACGATTCTAATTTATGCATTTTTTCTTTTTTGTTTTAATGTGTTAAAGAGTATTTACAATTTTGATTTTATTTTTTGAATCTGTAAAAGGAGTACTTTCTCTATAAATTTTACTTATTTTTTATTAAGTATTTCAATGGATAGAAAAAGTAAATTTAATGTGCAGATTAACAAAATTCATATTTCCTAACGAATAAAAATGTAAGAAGTTTAAAATAAAAATGAAAGGGTGCTAACAAGTTATTAATAAAAAAAATAGAACGATTTAGAAATTCTCGTTGAGTAGTAAGTTAAAACTGCTCAACGTTTTGTAAAACATGGTAGGGTTATAATTTCAACATTTCAAAAATAACATAAATAGAGATGAATTTCTTAAGACAATCGACGGGTATTCGGATTGGCGGGTACAAAAAAGAAGAAATTGTGTTGGAACTGAAATTGGGGATGTGAGGAACTGATTGATACGTAGGAACGTGTACAATGGTTGGAGTTTGATTGGAGGTTAAAAATGATATGGTACACTACAGTCCACCCCTAAGATAACGGAGGGGTAATTAGGGAACGTGGATGAATGGAGTATAAAATGAAAATGCTATTAGAAGTCTGAGTTACTATTTATAAGTGAGTTTCTGTAAAATTAAAAAACTTTTGATAAAATACCAAAATTCGCATTTCAGACTCAGTATTACACTGAATATACTATACTATTATGCCCATATAGGGCAGGTGGAGTCTTAAATTAATTGCACTCGATCTGTTGGCTCCAGGGCTGCATAAAATAGTTCTGTTTCTTATCAAATAGTCAGCCTTATATGACTGAATTATTTAAGTACAGAAGAGGTAGAGGTGCAAAAGACACTTGTCAGAGTTACCTCCTCTGAGAGTAATGAATTTCACTATACAGCTAGATCCTGTAGTGTATGAAGTGAAGGTGTCATTTGCAGGGTGGAAAGTAGATGCTCTTTGGAGGGCCTGGCATGCTGATAAACACATTCTTTCAACTCAGTCAGGAAGGCAATGACAAACAACCTCAATGCTCGTTTTACTTAGTAAAACCTCTAGAGGTTCAAACCAGCCTTTCGGCTGTTGACGTAAACAACAACAACTATACTACTACTACTACTTAGCTACTTATGAAACTAGGAAACAGTAAACTTCTGTTATAATTAAACTTCTGTTCGAAAGAAGGAAAAATTTAACGTGTGAAGCAACTCTGTAGGTAAATGAAGAGCATGCTAACTGACGATTCTTGTTCTTTGAGTGCCATAACCTCAGTGGAAATAGGCGATCATCATATAGTCCATTTTCCTATCCATTCCAGATCGGGGAAGATCTATTAAATTACATCAGTCCATTGTCCCAGATTTTAAGCTATGATAGTTGTCATCATCCAGGTCCTCTCTCCCTTCGATTTTCCCTTCATCACCAGCCTCAATAACTAGTATTGCAACTGAAGATTGCAGAAGTGAAACTGATATGAAAACAAGAATTGGAATTTGAAAAGAAGCCTTTTATATAATGCAAAACTTAGTAGGTAACCTTACTTACTATGTAGCACGGAAGTAAATCTAAAGAAAAAAATTAGTAAAATATATTGTTTAGAGAAAAATGCTTTGTGATTGCAAAATATGAATAATAAGGGAACCAGTTGATGTAATAGCATGTTGTGTCAAATAAGCTAAAAAATCAGTTGTCTATGTGACCATTTTTTTGTCTAAAAACTAGACGCTGATCACGATATAAATATCTCTATCAAAAAATTAATGGGTTCAAAAAATTAACTTTATCATAGACCTATTATAAAATTGACTTTTCTATCAGAAATATCTGTGGACAACCTTCGATATTTAACAGAAAAAAAAATATGCTTAAATAATTTAAGTTAAGGGAAATTTTTTCTGTAAATTGTACCACGCTTTTAAATTTTCTGGGTCAAAATAATAATTAACATTATAAAATACGCTAATAAAACTGTACTTTTCTTGTGGTGATATAAAAGTCTATAAAATATACCGAGCATGAATGTAAATTGCACTCTTGAGTGATTAAAACATCTTAATTATTCTTTAATGCAAAAATATAAGCCTACTATATTTTAATTCATTAAAACACGGAAAGAATTCTCTTGCATCTAAGATTATTTTTAATTTTCAAATGTTGCAACTTCCGGATAATGTATTTTATAGAAATACATAAGAATATATGGCCTATTCCCATTGTGTGATTTATTAGATTTTTAAAGTATGTATTAATGTATTGTTATTACGTGTTTAATGATATACGTACAAATACATAATTATGTAATAACAATTACAGTTTAATAAAACAAGGATTTCCTACTGGCGTTGATTGAAGCACGCTGATAAAAATTCTGTTTAAAATGTTCTTATGCATATAACGTCCTACGTGATGGTTTTGTTACATTTCCTACTTCGGGAAGTTAAATTAAGTGTTAATGTATTTTTCCAAGAGAAGTAACTACGAAGAAAAATTACTTTAATTACTACAAGAATACAGAAAATAGTAATTGAAGGGATGTCAATTTCCGATTATCAGAACACTTCATTTCATTTTCACTAAGCACTTTTTTATTATTCACGGATGTTATTAATCTCTTGAACTTTCTTGTACATTAGTATTATTGTTAACTCAGAATATCTTGATGGTTATAATTTAAATTTATATTGTTGTGAAATTTTCTCGTGAAGAAACAAATGCTTCATTTTAAGATGTAAAAGAAAAGCGCAAATGAAAGATTATATTCAGGTTCAGTGTGATAATGGGATGGATGAAAAGTTTTCTGTGAAGATGTCTTTTTAATGATTTGAAATAAATATATCAAGAGAGTTTCTCAATAGCGTTTGTAAAATCTGTAAGAATTTACCTTTCGGAAATGTTTATTGTAAAAGAAAATATAATATCCAAGTATATCATCTTAGGCATTTGCCTTAAAATTGGGTTTGCAAATATCACTAAGTGAATAGAAATTAATATTAGTACCTATTATATAATATACATTCTGAGTTTTAGAACTATATCTACTTGAGAAAATATAGAGAAATATCTATTTTCTTCTTCATCTTCTTCTTCTTCTTCTTCCAAACAAGGATTAGGCCACAGCCTGTTCCAAACTCACACGCTATATCATTTATCTTCATCTTTTCCTAGGTCTACCTACATCCCTTTTACCTTTGGAGCATACCAGTGCGCCTGCTTAAAATCCTTTGATCTGCCATTAGGTTTCCATGCACTGCCTCCAACTTTGGCGATAATACTTTATCTTTAATTAGGTAGATAGGCTTTATGTCATTTTTGTGGGGTAATTACTCCTTTTTATATTTTAGGTGCAAGTGATCGTAAGTTATATCTTTTAATTTTCCTAATGGAAATAGACGTAGAAAATACTCATGCCGATTTTCAGATCTGTAGCTCTTTGGCAAAAGTATAGAAATTATATTTCATATTTTTTAGGTTATCATCCCATTCTACCAATTAGGCATAAGTGGTCAAAATAGAAATGTTTTAATTTTTATGTTCAACCCCTAAGAAATAAATTTTCCGATTTACAGTAGGTGATCGGAAGATTAAAGAATTAATAATGAGGGAGTGAATCAGTCAGTCAACTTGTGAGGGTTTCGCATTTATATAAATAAAAATGTGTCTGCGAATAAATTTTCTTATTCTTTTGCCAAGTACACTTACTTAAGACTTTTTCATATTATTTCACTACTAAATGTATTTGTGAATTTGTAGGTTAGTTAAGTATGTAAGAAGGTGCATACTCTTACATACAGGTCGACGAATAGCCTATTTGAACCTAGAGTATGTTATTTTGTTTGCATGACAATATGTTATGTAGCCAATTGTATGTGAACGTGTGAGTGCATACAGTGTGCGAATATGTTGTGTAGTACATTACACTGTGTTGGACCAAAGAATCGAGTGATTATGTAATTCAATTTGGTTCTTACATATGTGTGAGTGTGCGGCACATTTGTTTGTATATAAGCATCAAGCGTGTATTTTGTGTTGTTATGCGATTGAGGTTCACGCGATATTGTGAGAAGATGCGGGACGAGAAATCACCTGACGATGCAGTTACGTAATGTACGAATAATGCACACAATAACCCGACCGGCCATCACGAACAATTGCCGATATTGTACTGTATTATTCACGTACAATGAATCTTAGTTGTCTATAGTGTCTATGCGTGCAGCTGCAGCGTGTTCTAAATATCCTATCGGTCTACTTTTATTTACAACACATATCAAATGAATTTGAAGTAAATAAATAAAAAATGCACGTACATTTTAAATGAAATGTTGCGAAAAATAATGAATTTCTTAATTTTTACGTCCTTGAAAGACGTATTCTTCTGTTCAGTTTACATTTTAGATATTAACACTTTCATTTAAAATCGTTATTACTGATCGAAAACAGTTTGCTAAAAATTTTAGATAATTTTTGTGAATGTTTTAGGAAGTCAAGGTCAATTCTCAAAATATTGCTACTCGAATCTCAAAGTTATTTTGATATTGTATTTATGAATTAACTGACAATAATTTGCTTTAAAAATGTACAATAAATAAACTTTTTCCCGGTTTTACTTCACACGCTAGGGTACTTTTTATAGGTATCTGTTTAAGAATACCAATACCGATTTTAAGAATTACAGGTCTTTGGGAAAGTAAAGAAATAAAATTTACTTCTTTGGTACCTTCCTTTTACGTCTTAGAAACAAGTGGCTGATATTCAGATGCTTTCGACATTTTTCCCAATGGCTTGCTTACAGAATGTGTATGCCAATATTTTGAAATGGAGCTCTTTGGGGAGTTATAAATAATATCTTAGATTTGAGTAGACCCTCCATATTTACCCCTTTGGTGCAAAAGGTCAAAATCCAAATACTATAGTTTTTATTTTTAACCATTAAGAAAAACCGAGGTGAATTTCACCAGTCACGGGGATCGGGAAGTGGAGAATTAGTGATAAGTGAATTGAGGACATTCGCCTTTCTTATTTAAAGATTGACTTAATTAATTATGTAAAAATGGATTAATGCAGTTCAAAGGTGGCTTCATAAATTATCTTTAACGCTAAAACCAGTGAAACAAAATAAATTATATTTTTGACGTTTAAAGGATATTTTACATTAAAAAGTTAGAAAATTATTCAAACCACCTTGCTGTTTGTACTGAAAATGCGCTGTTACTTTGACATCAAGCTTGAAATTTCATTACGTAAGAATGAAGTGATTTGGAAAGTTAATTTGTGAGGTTATACGTATAAAGACAATCAATAATTTATTGTTAACTGCGGTAGTTTTCTTTGAAATTTCTGGGAAACTAACAATTTATTTCCCTTCCTTTTTCCTTTTCAAGTTAGTGATTAATTTCTGTATTTCTTTCCTTTCTTTTTAAGATTGTTACTAATTTACTCAATTAAAAAGGAAATCTGTTTATAAAGTGAAGTGCAGAAAGAAAAATACTATTTAACTTTTTCTAGATACATTAATTTTTCGTACTTTAACTCGATATTTCTCTTATGTTTCAGGTATGTGATGCAGTAAAAGACGTTCATCGTTATGTACTAATATCGTAAATCTTCTGATTTCGTTGCGGTAATATATTAATTCATTTAATCTGATTTACCTAAACTAGGGACTTAGTATCTTGACCGTGTATATCAATGGTTCCTAACAACTTTAGGGTACCACAATCTTTTAGTAAACATGATTGTGTAATCTATTAGATGAGAAATAAGTTGCAGGTTTTACTATATATATATATTTTAAGAAACGTCGTTGTCATTTTACAATGATTTAATTTTACAAGTCTTTAAAAATAAAAATATTGAATTGTGTTTGCGAAACCTTTTAAATAAAGTCTAATATCAGTATTTTTAATATTACCATGCCTTTTCTGAAGCTCTCATTTCATTTCAGCTCTCATTTTCAATCCCGGGTTGAAAATGTTCTGAATTTTATTCAAGGGTTTATTTTAGAGTTGGTCCAGTGCTGTACAGAGAAAACAAGTCAATACTTACCAAATGGTTTGGTACTCAAAAAAGTAGCCGAGTCAAATGCTAAGGTTATTAGCGATTGCTTATGACCCTATTCGGAAACACCGGACCTTCCGCCTTTCAGTCAGGAACGCACCGGCTCAGCTACGAAGGTGGTCGGTCTCATTCAATATTAAAATAAGATTAAATTGGTTCTGATTTTTCTTATTGTAAAATCTAATATCAACCTGAATACAAGACTTGAATAAAATAATTGTATTGAAAATTATTTATTTTACTGTTGATTATAATCTTTAAAATCACCTTCAAATTAAGAATTACCCCGTATAACAACCATTTCTAGCAATTAATATCAATGAACAACATTGCTTTTGTTTTCTCGGTTATTTGTTTATTTGTGTAAGTGTGCGGCAGTTAGTACCGCACGATTATTTACAGTAAGTTAGTGACCTACGAAGGTTCACCTTGAAACCCGAGGTAATTAGTTCTTTAATGTACTACACATACTCTAACATTTTTCAAATAATTACTGTCTACTAACAATACTATTAGAACAATTATTTGTACTACAAAAAATACAACAAACACATTTTAATTACTGTGTTATTAACCAACTGAAATGTGTAAAAATGTAATTTCTAAGACTAAAAATTAAATACTTCTGCACTGCAGTAATTTTTAAAAAAATAAAAATCGGTTTTACTTCCTTTGCCAATGGCAATGAACGTAAAACGAAGTTTTTATTTGTTTAAACTTTCTCAATGACTCTGTGGGATGGTACGTCTTCACAATTTTTTTTGTGGATGAGATGGAGGTATGGGCGTACAGAAAACGAGATATTGACAAAATCAAGGCTGTTGAACTCATGGTATTGCCGTATGTTGAGAGTACCATGGACAGAGAAGAGAAGAGTGAAGAACTCCTGCGCCTAATAAATAAATAACGAGTAAAGAATATTAATACAACAAAACAAGAAAACTACAAAATATTATTTCAGTCTTGTTATGCGAGGAGAACGATACAGCATCCTCCAATACATTGCATAAAGTAAAATATCTGGAAAGAAAATCTGGAAATGTAGTCTCTTGGCTGAAGAACTTAAAAGAATTGTATTCTCTATAGATCTGTTTCGAGCAGCGGTGCTCAAAGTCAAACTTACCATCATGATAACCAACCTCTGTTAAGAGAAGAAGAGGAGGAGGAGGAGGAGGAGGAGGAAGGAGGAGGAGGAGGAGGAAGAAGAAGAAGAAGAAGAAGAAGAAGAAGAAGAAGAAGAAGAAGAAGAAGAAGAAGAAGAAGAAGAAGAAGAAGAAGAAGAAGAAGAAGAAGAAGAAGAAGAAGAAGAAGAAGAAGAAGGAGAAGAAGAAGGAGAAGGAGAAGGAGAAGGAGAAGGAGAAGGAGAAGGAGAAGGAGAAGGAGAAGGAGAAGGAGAAGGAGAAGGAGAAGGAGAAGGAGAAGGAGAAGGAGAAGGAGAAGGAGAAGGAGAAGGAGAAGGAGAAGGAGAAGGAGAAGGAGAAGGAGAAGGAGAAGGAGAAGGAGAAGGAGAAGGAGAAGGAGAAGGAGAAGGAGAAGGAGAAGGAGAAGGAGAAGGAGAAGGAGGAGGAGGAGGAGGAGGAGAAGGAGAAGGAGAAGGAGAAGGAGAAGGAGAAGAAGAAGAAAGGCTCAGTCAGTAGCGTGCTCGACTCTAAAGTCTAAGGCTTCAGGTTATATTTTTGACACGCCAGTGATTTTTTATAGATGTTAATTTCTTGTTGAAAACCGTTTTATGTTTTTATAAACAACCAAATTTGATACCTACTTTTAAGTGATTTTTCGTTTGGCTTGAATTTGAACAGATGATTCAGGGCTGCCATTTGGTCACAATAAAAATTTGCTCGCCCTATCCGTGTCTCTTAACAATGGATACAGATTCTGTAACTACTAAATAACTGTTTGATCCGGAGAGCCATACAACAATTTACCAATTTTTAGTGTAGGTTATACATTACAAAAATCTATCGTAGGTACTGGCTATTGACAGATATAACATCTATCAGACGATGCAAATAATTGTACTGGACCCATTTCTGTTAAGATATCAATGGAAAAGAGTAAAGCGATTCCGGTGTTCTTTACTCTTTTCAAAAGTAAAATGTCTAAAATTAAAGTTTATTTGATTTCAGGATTAAATACTTAGTAAGTTTTATAACTTTCTTAGAACTTATGGAGATTGTAGAGTTTTTAACTAAAAAATAATATTAATTTTGATTACTAGATTGTAATTTAATAAAGCCTTTAATACTAAATTACGTAAGATTTAGAACTTGGAAGTATATTTGAAGAACAAGATTATTTTGTAATAAATATCATCCGTGATTTGTTCATTAGTTCAACAAACATATTAATTATAGAGCAGAGAATTGAACCAAGTGAACTATTGGGTACTATTGCCATATTGTATTGGTACAATAGAATAAGCAAGCCGCCTGGTTTAGGAGGTATACCTGACCTCTAACAATATTGTAGTACAACAATAACTGTAATAATTGTAATGCTTGTGTAGCTGTAGTTATTGCAAAACAATAAATACAATAAATATATTGTACCTCTGTTATTACCGTATACTGCATTGTCTGTATAAGTACAGACACTTTTTGTCTAAAAAAACGACCCTCTGACCACATTGGTGATAAAATTAAGTCAGGGACAATTGCATATTATTAAATGGAAAGGAAATTATTGAAATTTCATTAGTTTATTGTAATTATATAAATATTTGCGTATTTACTATGTTAAATTTCTTTTATGCTGACCTTGCTGTACCGATTTTAATTAAATCAAACTGTCAATTGGTTTCTCCGTTTTTACTTGATGACTAAATTCAAATGTTTAAGTTTTTGTTTACAAAATCATCATAGTATTGTGATATTACATTCATTCTGTGACCCAAATTTGAATAAATATTGCGTTTTGGAATTCTTTTCAATTGGTATACATAATTTTGTTAAATTATTATCAACGTATATTTGTAAATTTTCCAAAATACATTTCTAAAGTGAATTTTTCAGACTCATTACTAATGCAATAAAAATTTTCACGATGATTTAGGGGTCCATTGCGCCATTGACACATTTTAAAAATTATACCGTAAGTTCAAGGACAGACTTCAAAATTATAATAATTGAAAGTACGTTATAAAATTTTCCTGATTGACTAGAATTCCCATAGAGAAACGATGAATTTTTATACTAATATTAAAATAAATTAGTTAGAACATTTAATTTAACACAATTTTAGTTTTCTGTAGCTTGTGATGTTCCACCTTTGGTGGTTATTAGAATTACATAAAATATAAACACACGTCTTAAACTTATAAAAGATAAAAAATTGGTTAATAAAAAAATCAGGTTTAATGTTACTTAGCTTTTCTTTTTAAAAAATAGTTCTGTTTCTTATTACATAGTCAGCCAATGATATGACTGTACTATTTAAAAACAGAAGAGGTAGAGATGTAAAAGACACTAGTCAGAGTTGTCTCCTCTAAGAGTGATGAATTTCACTATACAGCCAGACCTTGTGATAAATGAAGGGAAGGTTCCATTTGCAGGGTGGAAAGTGATGCTTTTCGGAGGGCCTGGCATGCTGATAAGCATACGCTTTCAACTCAGTGAGGACGGCAATAGTAAACCACCTCACTCCTGTTTTTACTTATTAAAACCTCTAGAGGTTCAAACCAACCTTTTAGCTGTTGACCTAAACAACAACAGCTTTTCTTTAATTCCAAGGATATAACAACTATTGATCATATTTTGTATGTTACTGATTTGTTGTAATTCACGTTTATTATTTATACATAAATCACATTAGGCCTTTGGCCGTTCCTATTAATCAAAACACAATTTAACTGTTCTACTTCTAGGACATAAGTCAATTATCAAAAATTATTCTTCTTATAAAATAAAGATTTTAACAATGAACATTTTAAGTATACAAATCGATATTAAATCAAACAATTATTTTTATTAATTAAACAATATTAAAATAATATAAAAATTAATAATGAACGAACTATTAATTGATAAAATGTAATATGGTTAAATTACAATTAAAATTAAAATTATATATCATTTAACAATCACATATGTATCACCTATGTACCACTACAAGCTGTGAGTAGTGTCCTCCTTCCAACTATTAACGCCATTGTTTTATGTATTTTTCATTTCATACATTTTATGATCCTTTCTGAAAATGATCATTGCACAGTTGCAAAATTAAATTAAATAAGTCACAACAAAACAACTATCATTTTATGAAATTTATTCAATTAGCAGAGGTTAGTTTTACGTTTCATTACTGCGCAGTAGTAAATGTTTGAATAAATGAAGTATGGTAAATGTCGTAGTTATTACTAGAATTTCAAACAGACATAAATGCATCCCTGAATACAACCTTCACATCCTTAAAAAGATATACCGTATATTACTATACTGTTTAATTCTTAAAAATATTTTATTTAAACGTCTCCTTTCAGCAACTTCATGTACTTCTTGGATGTGTAACGGTCGTTAACCAATTACTTCCTACCTGTATCCCATAAACCTAATCTCCAAAATTGCTGAAAGCTTTAAACATGAGGCTCATGTTATTGGTTGCTTATCTATGTGTAGGCCTTCTGAAAAGGTATTTATTACACTCTAACATTTTTGAAGAGGTGAGTGGATGAAGGTGCTAGTTGACATTTTTTCAAAAACTTAGTTTTTATGATTAATTAAGGTGTTGAGTCCATAATTAGTTATGTAGATGACATAAAATGTTCTATTATACAGTTTAAGGAAATACTAGAATTCTAGAAATTCTAGAAATTTTAGAATTCTAGAAATTCTAGAATTCTAGTGGATGAAAAAGCTATGTACTGTTTAAATTTATGTTTATTTTAGTAGATAAAGGTGTTATAATCACTTGACACCTTCTACCATAATGTGACTCATTATCATTTAAAAATAATAGCAGTTAACTGTTGTATTAAATATCTATCTTCATTAGTAGGCCTAAAGGTGTTATTAAGCTTTTCTTAAAAACATTTTCTTATGATAAACTTCTTACACTATTTTAACAATCATTTTTGGCGTATTAAGTTTATTGAATAAATTTTTAACGGATGAATGTGCTACGTGCATAAAGTAAGTGATTTTGAGAAGTAAAGTTTGAAGCACTTCTAATTACATAGAATAAATTTTCGTGAACGGGTATTTACGTGCTGCCATAAAAATTAACAAAATCAGATAATTCACAAAAAGATGTGACTTTCAGCACTTTATCATATTTTTCTCAAAACTATACTATTGTTACATAGCACCTTCATCCATTTACCTCTTCATTTGTCCTCGATTTTTTCAATTTAATTCATTTAATGGAATGATACTCTAAATATTTGAAATTCTTTAATAAAATCCAATGAAGGTATAAAATTAAAGCGAATTTTGTAGTAGTTAAAAACTTCCTTCATGCTCATTCTAAAATTTCGACTACAAGTTTGTAATAACGGTAATGTAAGTCAGTATATTCTCCACAATAGCATAAAAGGAATGTAGGTGGCCGGAAGAATCACTGGTGTACAGTACATGTAGGAATTTTTATTTTCAACTAAGGATACTTTTTAAAAAAAACAGTTTTAACTTGATATTTATTTCAAATTGTGATCTTAATAGGCCTTTACCGGACTGAACTAGGTATCTGAGGAGTTAACCCTTTTTTTCACTCGTAATTTTAGAGGGTTGACCTAACGGACTTTCTAAAGATGTTTAACGATGGAAAGTTTGTCCTGAATGGGAAAAATGTGTTTAGATAAGTCATTTTGATCTGATGGATCTCCCAGGTTAACTTTTATAATTTTTTATTAAAAAATCGAGTCCTTATACTTCCTGTTAACATCCTATATTTTATATATTTTTACTTTCTCTTGCCTATATGAATATTAGGACGGAAAGTATTGTTTTCATGTCGATTTTTTGAAATCAAGTTTTCACCGGATCTACATGTTTTCAGACCCCCTGAATAAAAAATACATGTTTTTAGCGATTCGTGGATGTGTGTGTGTGTGTGTGTGAGTGAGAACAGAATATCTCAAGTACGGAACATCGTACGAACTTGAAACTTGAAACTTAGGTTAGATACTACTACCGGACCCTACACGAACATTTTTATCAAAATTGGTCAACCGGAAGTAGTAGTTTATTCGTGTCATTTTTCACTTTTTTGCGATTTTCTGAAAACGGCTCTCACGATTTTTTTAAAAATCGCCTCATTTACAAAATTTTTTGTACTCTACAAGATAGGGTAGGCGCCATGTCTGCTGAAATTCTTGAAAAGGCTGTTTTCTTGAAAATAATTGTTTTTTAAGATTGTGGCTTTAATATGCATTTTAGCGCAAAAATGTATAAAAGTTGTAGAGAATTTAAAATCCTACAAATTTTATTTCAATTCTACTTTGGTTTTGTTAATCCGACAACTTTCAAACATATTTTGTATAACGCTTAGTTTAGTGGTAATTGTGATTTTGTTTTTTTTTTCATGAAAACGTGTAAAAGAAATCGATTTTTAAAGATTTCAGCCTTAGTATGCCGTGAAAGAGTGATTTTATGTATTTTGAAGCCAAACTGAGGTTGATTTTCATTTTGCGTCTTTTACTCATAATTAAAATTAGATAATGTTTAGTGAGGTTAGTTTTTTGTTTATTTCTAATGTTTTATTACAAATTTTAGGTTATATTGTTAATTATTTGCATTGGCAAGAGAAAGTTGTGTGAGTGTTTCACAACTTATTTTTAAATTCGTTATCAATTCCAAACTCCTAGCTTTTCCAGACTTCAGTTATTAATTGCTTCGTTTCATATGAAAAACCAACCATGAAATTATGTAAAGTTCAAGCGTTTCTTATTTTGTATGAGACTTTCTGAACTGCCCTTTCAGTTTTTTAACCATCTATACAATACACGTAAAAATACATTTACCTGTATTTAAAGTGTAATACCTTTATTTAAAACATGTGTAGTCTACGCATACCCGGTACCGGATTTAGTTGTATTTGTAAGCATTGTCATAGCAGGTGAAAATGGAGTCATCTACAACTTTCTTTATTAAACGCTTGTTAAATCAAGCCTCGTACGAGTCGTGTTCGTTTTCTGTATGCTTATTGGTGTCACTAACAGTATAACTCCTATATATACTATTTTTATTATAATCATTATAATTTTATGGCTTATTTATAATTATTACAGCATTCAGTTTTACGTCTTGAAGGCCGTTAATACATCATCTATTGTGTGTAGATTACTGTATGTGTGAATGCGTGGTATATTGTCAAGGCAATTAGAAAACTGAAAATTTTATTTTTTAATTATTTATTTATTTTAATAAGATTTATCAGGCTCATTAATTTTATTTTATATTTTCTACTGTAGGTTGAATTCAAGTATATGATAAATTTACTATTAATAATTTTAATAAATTCTTGGCTTAAAAGATAGGACACAAAATTATCTAATGTATTTATTATAATACTGTATTATCACTTCCTATGCTGGAGAATCAGTCAAATACAATTTTAACTACATGTCTTTATTGACTATAATGATACACAGTTTGGCTATAAGACACAGTTCAATTATTCTTTCTTTGTCATAAGATTTCATCGAGTTTTGTTTAACAAATTATTTAATTAAAAATAAATACATTACTAAACCGATATTAAACTACATAACTAAGAACATGAACTAAATAGTGTAACTAAAGGAGAGACAAGGTCTATACTTTCTTTATTTTAGTTTCAGCAAATGTTGGGCTACTTTAGTCATGAATGAGTTACTTCTTTAGCTTTTTTGCTCAAGTTTTTATTTTGGAACTTGAGTTTCTTCTTCATTAATTTTGAAAAATCTTGTGTTTTTTAATTACTCCACTTCAGCATGTTGTTTTTCTTTTGGAAACCTTTATGTTGTTGAATTGTTTTATTGAATTATTTTTATCCTCTATTACATCTTCATCTGTGTTTATTGTCATTAGGACATTTGCTGTTTCTTTTAGCCATTTTGTAAGTCTTTTTTGGTTCATCCTTTGCGGATGTCTGTAAGAGTCATTCTTATTTTTTTTATTTTATCCGATATTTTTTTATTTTATTTGAACGATTTGTTGCCCGGTGTTTACCGTATTTATTTTCAATTTCATTTATTGGACCCATTATTCTCGTAGCTATTCTTCTTTTTGCTTCTACTAGATCTTTGTAGTAAAAGCTTGTACTTAATTATAGTAAAGTATATCTACTTAATTGTAGTGATTAAATAGTTTATCTTACAGATAATACCTTGGACGTCAAAAGAAAAATTTAAGAGCGAACGTACCTGGAATCTAGTGGACTAAAAGAGGAGTTTTGGAAAAACTTTATAATTGGCTCGAAACGAAGAAATCAGCATAAATAATATTATTTACGGATTATAAAGTGAAAATAAAAGTAAAATGGTTATTTGCATTAAATAAATAAATAAACTCAGATAGTCCTTTAGTGCCATGTGATAATACAGAAAAATACGCATTGTAAATATAATTAGTCCTGTGTTGTGATATGAACACAGTCGGCTTCGTGAGATGAAAATATTTATGACATGATTTTGCGCGAGATCGTTTGTTCATAGAACTGCAATAGTAATTACAGGAAATTAATCACACTAATGTTTGTAATAACTAAATTTGCTTGCTTTCTTATTTCTAAATGCACTTTATGAAATAAAGTTCTATTAACGTCGTTTGCGTTTTACTTTGTTTATGACCGTGAAATATTTATCGGAAATAGAAAATTTGTAATAGTTCTTGATATTAGACATTGTACATAAAAGAAAACTCACCTCCATTTTTTAAATTCTTTAATTATTATTTTTTCATTAGTTAATAATACACGCATTAACTGTTATTAGCCATTATGCGGTTATTAGCTGTTATGTTATTAGCCATTTTATATTAAGTACAATAATTTCACAAAACGTTCAAGTATTAAAATACTTCAAAGCAGAATTTAAATATTGTCATACAAGTTTATGTAATTAGAATGTCGTTTATTCTGTTTACTGGAATAATTTAAGTAAGGTTTTTTAGTTTAAGTAACATCAACAGCTAGTTCATTAGCGACTATTTTGGGTTAAGGAGCAGTGAGTTTGAATATGTAATAATTTTCAATACCGAATCCTAATAATCCGAAAATCGAACTTAGGACACTACTCCACAGAGTAGTAGTAGGCTTGGATATTTTTTGGAGCAGTTGTTAATTTTGAGTTAGGTATTTTCTTAATTAATATAATTTCAAATATTTTGGTATTAATGTAAAAGGTGCTTATCAATAATGTGTACAAATATTTTGTATGGTTGTAAAAACAAAATGGGAATTCATTTTGGTTTTTTAATGAATGATAAATATATCTTAAATTTACCTCTTCCTCTTTACGAAGACCTGAAAATATTAACAGTTCGGGACACTTTAAACAAACATGTAAATAATTATAAAAAAATACAATTGACTACATAAATCCAAATGTCCAATCTCTTTCAACTAACGATCTCCCTGCTAACTGACGACTGAAACTAAGGTGGAATAGAGATCTTCTCCAAGCTTCTTCTTCTCTTCTTCTTACAAACAAGGATTAGGCTCGCGCCTGTTCCGACTCATAACAGCAAAATTTAACTCAATTTCCTTTTCCTATGTATTTACACAACATTTAAGTTATATATTTTATATATATTTTCCTGTTTTGTTACATTATGTCTTTATATGATTTTTACAACAATCACTCCCATCTCTTGCGTGGTCTCCCCACATCTCTCCTCCCTTCCGGTCTGTACTTTAAAACTTTGAGGGGAACCCTTTCATTTGACATTCTCTCTACGTGGTCTTTCCATTTCGATCTATATTCTTTCACCTTTTCATTCAGATTGTAGTTATTCAGTTCTCTTCGTATATCCTCGTTCCTTAGTTGGTCTCTCCGGCTACAACCCTTCGTTCTTCTTAGAAACCTCATTTCCGCAGCCTGTATTTTACTCTCTTGTGGTCTTGTACTGACCCACGATTCGCTCCCATATAATAGTACTGGGGCAGACATCACTTTATAAAATTTTAGTCTGGTTTCTTTCCGTGTTTTATTTCCTAGGGTTCTACTAATATTACCACAAATTGCCTGGAATTTCCCAACTTTCCTTTCTACATCAAACTCTTGAATAAAACTAAGGTCACAACCTAGATAATTACACCGTGATACTTGCTCTAGTATATCATTATCGATCACAATTTTGGACCTCGTAGGATAGTTACCAGTGAACGCCATTATTTTTGATTTCTTTACGGAAACTCTAAAATTATATTCCTTGCTCAATTCGTTCAGCGTGTACACTGATCTTTGGAGTTCTTCTTCATTTTCTTGCACAATCCATAAATCATCCGCAAATAGTAAAACATTTAGGTAGTCGTCATCACTTAATCTAATTCCCGGATTAACTCTACCTTTCCAAATTCTAAGAATGTGGTCAATAATATATTAAATAAAGTGGGTGATAAACTACACCCTTGTCTCACTCCTTGATTAATCTTCATTTCTGTTAGTCTCTTTTTACCCGTATTTATCACTTTTTGCGTATCGTTATATAAACTTTTTATTGTGTTTATTATATGAATGGGATAACCTTTCCTCCACAGAATCTTCCAGAGCCTATTCCTATCTACTCGATCGAACGCTTTTTCGAAGTCAATAAATGCCATATGAGTTTCTAGGTTAAATTCTCTTCTTTTCTCTATTATTCTTCTCACTGAGAAGATGTTATCAGAGCATGAGCGGCCAGATCTAAATCCATTTTGTTCTTCCTGTAGTATTGCTTCAGCTATGTTCTTTAATCGGTTATTAATTATTTTCGAATATATCTTATAGCCCACATTTAGTAAGCTAATACCACGGTAATTTTTGCAATCATTCCTCTTTCCTTTTTTAAAAAGAGAAATTACCTCCGCTTTATTCCATGATTCCGGGATTTTGCACTTTCTCCAACAATCATTCAACAGATGTAAAATTCTGAGTTCCAACAATACACCACCACACTTAAACAATTCTCCATTCAGTCCATCGATTCCTGTAGCCTTCCTGTTCTTAACACTTTTTAATACTACTTGTAGCTCCTCCATAGTTATTGGGTCTACTGACATACTGTCCCATTCCCTCATACTTATATTATTCGTAGCATTTTCAGAGCACCACAGGTCTTTGTAATGTTGCTTCCACTGTTGATCAGGAATGAGATTCAATGAAGCGTTATCTCTTTCTTCTCTATTTAAGGATTTCATTATCTTGTAAGCACATTGCTGCCTACCATATATATCATTTTCCACAACATTTATGAACCTATCTCCGAGCTTATAAAACCCATTTCAAATTAACTTGTCATGCCTGTTTAAAACATTTCGTAAAAAAATCATCCATCATCATAGTTCATAAATCATTATCATTAAATATTGGCACCACATTTCTTGTAGTACAATTTACGCCGAAATCGATCACTAGATCGATTCACTTTCACACCATTTCTGAACATTTTTATTATCTCATTTTCTAGCTGTGCATTAAAAAATAAATTGTTCAGTTGTAAACAAAAATAAAGTTGAATTAAAAAATGAAATAGACCTAAAGAGTGTCCTTACAAAAAAAATTGAAAAAAATATTTTGTTTTGCTTTTAGCTTAAAATAATATTTGAAATTCCCGCTTTTAAATAACATATAAACGATAATTGTATGACGATTATAAATATTTTATTTTAAATTTAAAAAATTCTATGTCGGCTGTAAAATTGTCCTTCGTTGACACTACATGGTGCAAGTAAAATCTTTCTGGTAGGACTGGCGAAACAAAAAATACATTTGCGCTCGCCTAATATTGTAATGACTGAAATGAACTATATTTTCAAGGTGCAGGCGAGCCTAAATTGTTAAAAAAATGTACTAGGAAAAACAAAACCCAAATGAGAGTATCAACAATCTAGCATTGACCATCGTTCCAAAAACAACTTTTGTTGAAATTGCTTCTCTGAATTGCGGTATTTATGAGACTGTAAGTTGATACAATGATGGACGTATTGCAAAAATTATGTTTTGGAAGAAATTAACCTGAATTCTGGCAAAAAACCATTTGCTGCAATGAGAGAACTGGACTTGGAACGGATCCGTAAGTGCGACAAGGCTATTGCAGACTATGACCAAATATTTCGTCAAAAACAAGGACTTGCCAGGAAAAGAATGGAAATTATATTTGAAGATCAAAAAACCCCAGATAAGCCACCCTATAGTGCTGGTCACTACTAAAAAAGGTATTAACCCGATTTTTAACCTCATTTTTTAAATTTTTACCTCTTTTTTATTCTAATCACATTTATCTCAAAAAGTAATTTTTCCAACTTTATGTAAATTTATTTGAGCTTCCATTAAAGATATAGGGATAATTTTTTGTGGCATGTCATACTAACCTAGTTCTTCTTTTTGTGTGTACAGGGTTTTAAAATATTTAATATTACTGAGGAACAATTATTTTAACAAATATTTTGCGTCAAAATGTTAATGCAGTACCATTTTGTCTGTCAAAAATATATTTAATCGTGTATGAATATTTCATACACACACAACCTGTAAAAAAATAAACTGTTATATAAAATAAACTCCAGGACTCTATTATAGTTTTTTTTTAAAAAAGAAGCAAACGTTAACATAGGGTAAGATAGGGATATGGATTTATTTATAATTTTATTTGTGTTGCAGTAAGGCATACCTATTATTTGTGACTAACTGCTTTAGTGTTTTTGTATTGTTAGTTTATGAAAATTATAACTTATTTCTGTTTCGTTTTAAAAACAAAGTTTTTGTTGTTGCAAAGAAAATTATTTTGTAGACCTCTTTAAGAACGATCAAGGGTTTCCCAACTTCTATTTCATAAGATACCGTAAAATAATAACTGCTTTTAGAAAATTTACTGTATAGGTTATAAATATACAGCGTACAATATGCAGCCTATCTTTTTATACGTTGAACATACACATTGAATTCTCCTGAGTTGATTACGTAATCATCTGCTATCTCTTAACAAATATTCCATGTATTTTAATCATGTCAGTAATATTGCTACAGGGGCTCCGCCCTTACAAATAGTAATGTAAGTAGTAGGTAGGTTTGGTATGCATGGCAAGAATGAACTTCTTAGCGGAACACCCAACCTAGTTCGGTTAGTTATGATTCATTTTTCTATTCAGGATTGAATTACTATTTTAATTAATTGCAACTACAAGTATATTAAAGTTTGTAGTAAAGTTATATGCGTGAAATACATTTTATAAAAATAAATTCCGTAAGGCTTTCCTACAAGCTTTATTCTCCGCCTTATAAAAATAATAATAAATTGTTACTATGATTAACTGACTAGTATTGATTAACTAACTAAGATTAACTTATAAACTGACGCACCTTAACTGATATTAATGTCATCTATTATATTTGATGATAGGAATGTAATATTACTTGAGAACACGCTTTCTAGTTATGGCTTATTCGGTTTGTCAGGCGTAACTAATCAGGGATTGGAGACGTTTCATACTAAGGATAATATCCTTAAGTTTCGCTGAAGCTTTAAAAAATTTGATGTATTTCATAAACGGTTGCTAGTGTTATGGTTGCTGTTGTTTAGGTCATCAGCCGAAATGCTGGTTTGAACCTCTCTAGAGGCTTTACTAAGTAAAATGAGGAATGTAGTTTACCATTGCCTTCCACCCTGAATAGAAAAGTTTGCTTATCAGCATGCCAGCCCCTTTGAAAAACATCTACTTACCATCCTGCAAATAACACCTTCACTTTATTACCCAAAGGATCTGGCTGTATAATTAAATTCATTATTCTCAGAGAAGATAATTTTGACTAGTGTTTTTTACACCTTTACCTCTTCTGTTCTTAAATGCTTCAGTCATATAATTAGCTGACTATGTGATAAGAAGGAAAACTAATTTTTTGTAGCCCTGGAACTAACAGATCGAGTGCAAATAATTTAATACTCCTCCTGGCTGTTATGGGCATATGGTTGATAATTTTAATTTTTAAGAATTTTTAATTAAATAATTGTATGAAATCTACGTCAATATTATTTTTAAAATGTCATTGTAAGTAAGATATTTTAAAGAGGAAAAAATCAAGAGGTATATGATAGATCAGTTAAAAATGGATAGCTTATTATTTTACGAGTTATACAGCTAACTGCCTTAAAACCGTACTGTGATTCCTAATAAACTGAAATTGGTTCATAAATTAACCGGAAGTATGGAGTTTAGAAAAAAAATAATAACTTTATTCTGCTTGGATATCGTTGAGCAGATACATTTCTAGTTTTAGAGTTTTGAACTTCGAATACACTACAAATTTAAAAATAATGTTAAAATATTATTGTAATTTTCAAATTTGAGAAGTCAGTACTTAGACTTTAAGTTATAAAAGCCTTGTGCGTCCTGTCCTCGAATATTGTTCGACGGTATGGAACTATAGAAGAGACGTCACAGAAAAGGAACTGGAGAGTGTGCAGAAAAGACTAAATCATAAGTTGGAATGTAGATCTGGGAAAAAATTTGATGGCTATGTGGATGCCCTCTCATTCTACGGACTTCAGAGTCTGAGCACGCGGCGTAGAGTGATGAAAGTTCTATTCATTTACAACATTCTGCATTCACGAGTTGATGTTCCGGATATCTTGAAGATTTTTCTGAGGGTGCCTTGCACAGTTTTAAGAAGTTTAAGGCTGTTTGCTGGAGTCACAAGAATTAAAATAGCTCCATTCAATAGATGTATAGCTACAGCAAATGAAATAAATGGAGAGATAGATCTGGTTCACAGAGATGGTAAAATTAAAGAAAAACTATGCAGAATACTGTGAAAGAAGGCTGTAAATATTGCATGATCTTTATGTTCTATTATGTATTTTTATATTATTCGTGTGTTTGTGGTGTATGTTGGGCTCGGCGGCTAACTGTTTTCTAGTGAAGAAAGAATGATAATGTTAAGTTATAATGGTGCAGTGTACTGAGGCGATATTCTATTGCTGTTCTACTGTACCATCTCGCATCCTTGCGACCTGCTATAGAAGTGGGTGGGGATGGTGGGGTGTTGGGGAGTTTGGGAGCCCCCCAAAAAACATAAAATAAAAAAAGTATTAACACTTATTTCAAGGTATTAAGAAGCACGCTATGTATCAATACTAAAACAATGAAGAAACCTCAGAAAAATAAGAAATAATTTAATCAAACTTTAAAATTTATACGACTCAATATGGGATCGAAAAATGGAGTAAAAATCGTAATTCTTAGGTTTAACCATGCTGAACTGTATTAAAGAATTTACGGTTGTACTCGTAATATGTAACGGATGTATTACTTAAATTATTGTAAATTCCAACATAAGGTTCGGATAGGTTGATTTTAATGTAAGGTATATTTTTATGTTATATTAGAAGTGTTAGAGGTCAGCGTACAATAAAATTGGTATATTATCCGTAAAACTGAGAATCATTTAAAAAGTAATATACCTGTGCAGTGGAATCATTAATTAATTTGCAATAAAAAGAAATAGCGATACGGTAAGGAACCTACATTTTTATGTCCGATTTATGATGCGAAGAAACCGTTACTTCATTTGAAGGCAATAATTTACAACAGAACGTACTGGAACAAAAGATTTATTATTACGTTTTTATCATTAAAATTAATAGTTTATAGCTTGTGATTATGTTAAGCATTTAAGAAAACTTTAATTTTTATGATTCATGTAGTTTTATTTTAACTTAAACGATTTTCACGTGATAAAAATTGCACTATCAGTCTATGAGACATTGCAATAAATTGTACTTATTAATCATAATTTTTTTGTGAAATTGTCCTTTAAATAACAGAGAAATTTTTATGTTTTAACTGATTAAATTAATAATGTTCCACGTTGTTTTGAACTGTTGTAATAAAAGATTTACACAAGTATAAAATTTCTTTCTGCTATGTTTTTCAGTATTATTAATTGTAGAATGTATAAAAATGTTGCTTATTGGGTCATCTCTTTTCAGCGCTTACGGATGCTTTTATAAAGTATTGAGAGATATATCGGCAGTCAAAAGTAGGGTTTAGAAACTCTCCTTAAACCCATGTGGGCTAATCGGAGCTTTATGGTTTTGCATAACCATCCATCAAAGCTCGAATTCAAAGATTTCAGTCAGACAGACTCCAACGTTTAGCAAACGTTTCTGCCTACGTATCAAACACAACACATCTCGCGGACTTACAAATTCTTTTTTTAGACTTTATCTCAGATTTAAGAATAAACTGTTTCAGCACTAGTATTCTCTTATACGTGATTTAGATATGAACATCTTCTGGTAACCCTCCAACACGTCTACACAGACAATGTAGCAGATACATTAAAAGCAAACTAAACTACCTACATACATGAACATAATTTTAAAAACAATTCAATGAATGACCTCCTCCGTAGCGTAGTGGTAGCGCACTAGCCTACCACGCGGAGGTCCCGGGTTCGATTCCTGGTAAGGGTCATTTTCACAAGTTAAAACCCACCGTTACATATCCCACCGGAGTCACTAAAGAACGAGCTATGAATACGACTTTAAATAAACTAAAAAATAGAATTAATGAATATTTGTAAACACAATTTTGACTTTGGAGTCCTATCACTAGTTGTCTCCTCGAAGTACTTAATACACAATTATAATTGTTATCATTTTTACTAGGTGTCAAATTGTACAGTTGTAAAATTTAAATTAATAAATTAAAAAAACCCAGTAGATTTATTTTTAATTTTCAGTCCCTCAAACATTTTAAAATGTGAAAACATAGAAACATAAGTTTGTGTGAAATGTAAAAAAAGTAAATTTTGACCATTAAAATCGGAAGTTTTAATTAGTATTATTATTGATAATTTAAAATTTTATTTCATTTTTTAGTACGAATTAAACATGGCGGAGATTCCTCGTTGATAATTTTTGGTTGATTATGATATATAATAAACGTAACTTCTAATATAAATTTTTAGTAGAAAAGAATTCTAGAAAATGTAAAAAAACTTGTCAAAATAGGCCAACGTGTACATATTTTTGTGTCAGTTAATTATATCATTAACCTGTTTGCTTAATGTTATAAATTAATTCGGAAGAATTGTTACTTGTACATTAGAAAAGGTCAGTTGGAGTAGTTACTGCAATATTTTCAGTTTATACTTTGGTGAAAGTCGTCATTTTTATACGTAACGCAGGGTAACAGACCAAATAATATAAGAGCATCCACGACACTTCCTTGTAGCGTTCTGAATCGCTCTAATAAAATTCTTCATTGTTAGATATTAGGATTGCCTACTATAACTAGGCTAATTCTAAGCGTATAACACAACACCTGTTTCTGTTATTAATATTTTTTTAATTAACTTAATTACTAGTAACGCCATTAGTATTTATTTAAAAAAAAGACTGTTTTTAAAAGAAAAGAAAATCCGTTGTAAATAAATTAATAAAGCTCTTATAAAATTTTCGTCAGATAATTTGCGTAGATCTTGTAGGTAAATTAATTTCAGTTGTACCTGCAAATCTATTATTTAAACAAAATCGTGATATACCAATATTGTATTCTACTCAAATTAAAAAGTGAAATTTGGATTCACAATATTTGATCATTAAATGTCATAAAGTATTTTGTTTTATAGTTTTGTCAAAAAAATAATTAACATTAAAAAATTCACATTTCACGTGCCATTTTATCATAATTAATTTTAGCAATAGGATAATGTTTTTGCAATTGTTAATTAATTATTTGGGTATTTCGTGTGTTAACTATTAGATTTTAAAAGAAGATATTTATGATAACTAAACGTTTGTTTAGTAATTACTCTGAACAGGCAGGTGGAGTGTTAAATTATTTGCACTCGATCTGCGAGTTCCAGGACTACAAAAAATAGTTCTGTTTATCACATGGTCAGTCAATTAAATGACCAAAGTATTTAAGAACAGAAGAAGCAGAGGTGTAAAGGTACTAGTCATAGTTATCTCCTCTGAGAGTAATGAACTTTATTATACAGCCAGACTCTGTGGTGAATGAAGTCAAGGTGTCATTTGCAGGGTGGAAAGTAGATGCTTTTCGGAGGGCCTGGCATGTGGATAAGCATACTTTTCCACTCAGCGAGGAAGGCAATAGTAAGCTACCTCACTTCTCGTTTTACTTAGTGAAACCTTAGTCTTTTACTTTTACTTAGTCTTTTTTTTACTTAGTGAACTTAGTCTTGAGGTTCAAACCAGCCTTTTGGCTTATGACCTTACTAATAACAGCCTTTTGTAATCAGAAAGAAGTTTTGGTTGCAATTATTTTAAAATTGCTAATACGAATTTCAGCTTGTATTGATTAAGAGTTATTGTTGATTCCTCTTTGAGTATAAAATCTGAGAGAACAAAAAAAATCACTAAGCCCTTTACTGTTTGAAGCAATTTTTATAGGTGCAGCAATATTTGAGTTATTAGCAACTACACAAACAATCGTGTTAATCCGAAATAATTGAACCGGTTCGAATTTCATAATATTTGGATTATCCGGAAAAATGTGCAAAATAATAATAATATAAAAATAATCAATAATTATTGAATTATAAATCACGGAACGGCTTATTTCACGTAGATTAGCAAGATACGCATGTAAATAGTACTGCAGTACGTAGGGCAGCACAAAAATGGTACACTTGTAGATGTCAAGTTTATGAGACGCTGGAGAAATGATGTGTCACATCAAGGTTTTCGACATCACTACAGAAAACCATTAGTGATTTAATGTAGCCAGGCAGTAGTTAAAATGTTTTTTTCTTAATTCTAATGATCTGCAAAAGCGTTTTACCAGTAAGCGATTAAGAACTGGGATAAATTCGTTTTCTATTCTCAACTACACCGATTATAATTTTTTAAATTTTATTTTATTTTGTTTAGAAGCATATTAAAACCAATTTTCTGTTATAAAATCACTTAGTTTTCATATTAAACACATTTTTTACGATAAAAGCATATTAATATTTATGAATCAGCTTGGTTATTTGGAAATTTCGGATAAGCAGGGTTACTGAGTAGGTTTATATTGGGGTTTTGGGGTTTCATGGATCTTTCGACTATATAATTAGCCGGGATCTTTAGCTTTGCGGTTTAGGCTTTTACTACTGCTCCACCAAGGTGATTATTTGATATAACTACAAGTAGGTATCTCATCGTAAAAATGAAAAATTACGATTTTAATGCTATTTAAAGAATTAATCTAAATAAAAGAATAACTTCTGATACAATTCTTTCCTTTCACACTGTGCACTGAAAACTAAAGGATTTATTAGAAGATTTAGGCAAGGACAGATAAAAAATACATTTCATGATCTACCGTATATAGATTACCTTAAATTGCTATGCGGATTACAATGTTAGTGTCATTAGAAGTAATAAATCATTGTCAGTCTGTAATAATTTAGGAATCGTACTTTCAAATAATTTAATGCATTTTAATGTCCTTTAGTAATAAATGTAGTTAGTGAAAGTTAAATGTTTTTCCAAGATTAATAACCCTGGTTCATTCTTTTTCATTAACATGACATTTAAGAAAAGTCACAATAGGATTAAAGCAATTAGTAATAAATTGAATTGTTGAAGAGAGTGAGAAAGTAATTGACATACAAATTAATTAAATTATTAAAAATTTAATTAAATCTTCTGCTTACTAGTTAATAGGTATAAAATAATTTGTGTGTTCAAGATTCAACTCTCTATACATGTGAGTTTTCCCTACGAATTAACAATTTAATACTGTTCACAGTTATTTATTAGTAATATTGGCCGCCTCCAGGATGCATTGGTGAAATTTTACACTCAACTTCAACCGGGAAGGTCCGGGATAAAATTCTGAGTAGGGTCTGTTAAATTATTCTCTCTCCTGGTTTACTTTTTTTGTAAGATGAAAGACAATACAAACAGTGTACTATGTGTAACGGGACTGTAGCGCTAACTAGCCCCGACTCACAGTTTTGGAAAAACGATGGCGTTGTTAAAAAACTAACCAATCAATTTACTTAAACTTGGCACTGTGAAAACTCCAAAGAACTGGTGAATTTATGATACAGATATAATTGGAAAATTTAACCATACTTTTGTATGAAAAATTAATAACAGAGAAACCGAAGTTTTACTTACCTGCGCTAAAAAACAAAAAATTAATGTGGAACGTTGTTACGCTTTCATAAACGGCTCAAAACAACGAAATTCTCACAGTGACTGCTGGAAACAGTGATCAAGTGTCAGGACTGAAAAGTCTAAACAACAGATTTATCGCGAGTGCGCCTACTTGCCCCTGCGCCTACTAGCCCCGTTCTCCCCTATGTATAAATACTGTGCAGAAAGATAAATATTATTTTAGCTGTACCTTTTACACGTTTATATTGATATAACATTTCCATTGTTTGTTTCTTCATTAATTTTTTTTTTAGAAAATCTGTCACTTCGAAAAATAATTTCCCCTGTATTTTATTTTTTGTTTAATAGTTAAAATTACATTAAGGAGAGACTACTTTGTATCTCGCCAATGAAAAGTTTGCTATTTTTAGGTACATTTTTCATAGGATTGGTTAAAGATAGGGGAATTACTTTATACACATGTAGTTGTCGGGTTTCTCTAGCTACTGACATTTTTTAAATTTATTCTGTTGAATCATAAAATTAAAAACGAAATAATGAATGTTTACAAATTGTTTTCTACGTTTTTTTGCATATTACTAATTCTTGGAACATCTGAGGAAGTCATTAATGCCTGTGTATGTGCATGTACAGGATGAATAACTGGTAAAAATTTCAGCCTGGAAGGTTTTATGGTTTCTGAAAAAAATGTACCTAAATGTTGAAAATCTAAATTTACGGGAACAGGCAAAAAACAAAAAGGCTAAAATCAAAACAAAATGTACACAAACAAGAAAATATCCCATCAACAGTTGGTTACGGCTGAGAATATTAAAAACAGGATATTCAGATAATTTAAAAAATAAAAATTCCCTTAACAAAAAAATAAAAAATAAACATAAAAATATCGTTTAATTGTGTCATCTCTAATAAATCTGTCCATCTTCGGAAGTCAAATGCAGTCATTACATTAGCATAACGCAAATAACACGTATAACGTCTACCAAAGAGTTAGAAAGGTAACTGCCATGGAAAAGTAACAGTTAATGGGAGTTTTATATTACTGTTTGTTTATTGAAATTATGTGATTGTTTTTGTCTTTAAATATAAAACTAATTTGAAATCAAATGCATCACGGAAGAAGGAGTCTGACCAGGTATTCACTTGGAGTTGGTAAGAGAAACTATGTAAAATCCTTGATCAGGACATCCAAATTTTATATGCTACAGATTAACGATAAGTAGAGTTCTATAGCTTGCCTTCGGTTATCTTCTGATATTTATTCAATAAATAAATAATTTATTTACAACTCTTTTTTTTTTATTCATCCATGTTTAAAATGTCATTATTGTTGATAATTAAACGGTTTAAACTGATATTTATTTAATGAGTTGTGATTTTATGTATTGTACGGATGTTAAATATAATTTTTAGAATTAAAAGTATTTTAATCGATTCGCTTTGTTCCATTTTTTTACAGAAATTAATAAATATTTTATGAAGATAGACAGATATATAATAATAAAATGGCGTGGTGCAATATCTGTTTCAGTGTTTACATTTTATATAATACAAAATCTTAGGTCTTACATTGAAATACCTGAATAAATAGTGAATAAACCACTGTGTATATAGTATAGACATATACTTAAAAGTATGAAATTAGTGTGACTTTGTTTAATGCAGTTCTCATGGTTGGTACCACACCACGACTGTTGGCACAGTTTCCACTATATTATTCTTGCTTTTGTTGGTTTCAAAACTTTTCATTGTTGTTATTGTGTTGTTTTGTTCATTTCACTTACGAAATTTCAGTGTATTATTTTCTTTCTTACTGTCTTTAACCATCCATCTAGCAAGCGCCTGCGCGTAGCGTTATTTCGTTGGCACCCACACGAATATTGTCTTGTATTGTTTGAACTGCAGTATAACAATGTGTAATGGATATTATGTATAAAATAAAAAGATATTGTATTGTAAATTCCACTCACAGGGTTGAGTAATCTGTACAATTTGATTTAAGTTTTAAAGGTCAATTTCTATGGTTGGACTCAATGTTTAAATAAATTAGGCTCTGTATTGTGTTTTAATTTTGCTATTGTTTAGTATCTGATTCTCTTCTGAAGTCTACTACAGTCATTATGTTGGTACAGTATAAGGCAAATCTGCCCAAAACGGTCAGGTGGAGTGTTAAATTATTTGCACTCGATCTGATAGTTCCAGGGCTACAAAAAACAATCCTGTTTCTTATCACATGTTCAGCCAATTATATGACTGAAGCATTTAAGAACAGAAAAATGGAGGTGTAAAAGACACTAGTCACTGTTATCTCCTCTGAGAGTAATCAATTTCACTATACAGCCAGACTCTGTGGTGAATGAAGTTGAAGGCATCATTTGCTGGGTTGAAAGTAGATGCTTTTCGGAGGGCCTGGCATACTGACAAGTATACTTTCCATTCACTGTGGAAGGCATTGGTAAACCACCTGACTCCTCCTTTTTCTTAGTAAAACCTCAAGAGGTTCAAACCAACCTTTTGGCTGTTGACGTAAACAACATAAGGCAAGTAACACATATAACTTACGTTTTGCGTAAGATTGTTTATCAGTTCGATGCAGTACCTATTATACAAAAAAAATTAAAACCCATTGTGGTTTAAGAGTTTGACTAGTTTCTCAGCCAGCCAAAAAAACAATCAGCTTGTAAAATACTACGGATAGGATTATTCAGTTATATATTGTAAACGTTCGACTTAATAAAGTAATTAAATTATAGCCACATTAATCATTTGGTATCTGCAAAAATTCATTCACAGCACACAAAAATGTCAGCTGGTTGCAGAGATCAAGTAGATTAGTTTTTAATATTTCATAATATAACAGATTCCACCAATAAATGAAAAATTAATTATATGGGCAAAAATTTAATCAAATATTTTAGTAATTCAACCACGAATACTTACATAATCATGTAATGAATATTACTGGTAATTAAAAACAAATTCTAACGTAGAACGTTGTTCTAACATTTAATGTATCATTTATGTTTTTGTTTTTAAATGTAGAATAATTCATTAGTATCATATAAGTTAATTATTCTTTAGTAAAACTAATTTTTTGCACAAAAGAACAATTGTTGTCATATAAGTTGCCTAAAAATGAAAAGAAAATTATTTTGAAATAATTAGATAATATTGGTTAGTATGTGACAGAAAGTCTTGGTTAAATTTAATTTCAGTCTTAACTTATGTGGTATGACAAAATAGCAAATTTAACTCTAATACTGCACTGTATCTATATTTCTATACTTTCAAAAATATTCACTCATCGTGTTTGTTTTTATCTTAAAAATGTTATCCTTTGTTTTTATATATAAGAAAAGACCTCTGCTTTTGTTTTGATTTATTTTGGAAACCGTTTCACCACAAGTTGTGAACGTATAGAATTGATACCAGAAAAATTTGTTGTTTATTTACTGGAATTTGTTCTAAATCTTTTTTTATTAACAAATTTATCTATAATCTATTCTATACAGAACAATAAATGTATAGTAAAAAGTTAATTACCATGGAAAGGTAAATGCCAGTGGAGAAGTTCTTAAGAAATAAATATTTTTCACAGTTCCTAAGTACCTATTATACATATTCTACGTACATCTAAATATAGCAAAATAAAGTTTAATTTTTCCTGAAAGAGATCACACGGTAATGGAAGTATGAATAGATATACGAGGTGTGGCTATTAAATAATGAGACTGACTTTGTAAAAAAATTTATTTTAATTTTATACATAATTACTTATTGTCACCTTCAATATACACTCACTGCTTCTCTATTCCTACAACGCTCCATGCAAATTTTCCATTTTTGGAAACAGTGCTGAAAGTCATCTTCTGTCAGCTCCTTCAGGACACGAGCCGCTTTCTCTTTTACAGCTTCCACAGACTCAAACCTTGTCCCTTTTAATGCAGATTTCACCTTAGGGAACCGGTAGAAGTCACATGGTGCAAGATCTGGTGAATAAGGTGGATGTTCTAACACTGAGATGCTGTACTTGGTTATGAACCTCTTGACAGGTAACGCGGAATGAGCTGGCGCATTGTCTTGGTGGAGAACCCATGATTTGTCCTTCCACATTTCGGGGCGCTTTTCCTTACTCTTTGCCGTAGTTTAGAAAGTACCTCAAGGTAGTAATATTGGTTAATCGTTTGACGTTTAGGAACCCAGTGAATGTACACAATCCCATGGATATAAAAAAAACAATCATCATTGCTTTAAATTTTGACTTGCTTATCAAGCTTTTTTGGCTTTCGGTGAAGTTCGGCTCTTCCAGTGCATGGATTGGCGCTTCGTTTCCGGATCATAAGTAAAAAACCACGTTTCATCACATGAAATTCGCATGGAGCGTTGTAGGTATAGAGAAGGATTGTATACTAAAGTTGACAATAAGTGGTTATGTATAAAATTAAAATTAAATTTTTTACAACGTCAGTCTCGTTATTTAATAGCCACACCTCGTACTCTTTATATTTTCTTTTTGAGAACAAAGTAACTTTTTTGACTAACATGCATTTAAAGTTCAAGCAAATGAGGTGGTTGCTTGGAAGGAAGTCAGAGATTTCTAAAGAAACATAAATCCATAGCCTGTCTGGACTTATAGATTTCTGTGGACTTCTGATTATATTAATGTGAGTTCCTGTTAAAAAAATTACGTATTGTTCTCAAAAACTAACATGTAAGACTTCAGTTTTTAATCTAACTGTATTCTCTTGTAAACTGTTATTTTTTAAAAACGCATAATAATAATGATGTGACTATTGTAAAAGCTAAACTAATCTTTTTATACCCTAAAGTTATAGTCTTGTGTATTTTAATTAATTTTTTCTTTTGGATAAATATTGTATTATATTATTTCGTTTCATAATACCTGATGTTTTATTCAGTAATTTTATAATTTTAATTTCAAAAAATATATAGAGAATTATTTCCGTATACTTTATAATGGAATTCATTTCTATGGTTTTCGTCTTTGTTATATGTAAAATTTAAAATTATGTAAATTTTGTTAAGCCTACTCGATGTTGTAAAATTAACATGTAGATATACGGTTCGTGAAACTCTTTTGGTAGATCTGGTATAATTCTAAAAAAAATATATTTTATGGTTATTTAGATAATCGAAATTATTTTTGAATGTAAATAACAAAACAGTAACTATGTAATAACTTCAATTTTTCCGTTGTATAATATAAAGTTATACGATTTTATTCAATTTACTATGCAGTAGTAAATAAATAACATTTTCTCACGTACGGTACTTATTCAAATTTAAATCGTCAGCTTCTGTAATTTATTAATAACTATTGGAATGATAGATTGGGTTTTTTTTAGTTCTATTTATAAATATTGTTCCCTATATTTATAAATTTTACCTACAGCGGTGATTTTGTATTATTATAACGTAAGATTTCTAATACGAGTATCAAATCCTTTATTTTTTTGTACAATGTTTTATAAGTAGGCCCTGCTAATCGATTACATGTAATTCATATCCTTGATTAACCGGAAGCAAAAATTAATTTTTGAGTAAGCGAATTGTTTTAAATTATTTTTCTGTAGTAATAAACATTTTTGAGTAAACTGTGTTATTCTTTTTTCCTAATACTTTTCTAATATCTCATTTATGTTGTTTTTATCATTAACAGAACAGATGTCTTAAATTTATTTCTGTTTAGCTAATGATATTCAAGGATATTAAAAAAAACTAGGTTATCTAAGATGGACCATAAATGTCTCGTACCTAAAAATGTAACGTAGTAAAAGTATTGTTGAATGGTTCATAAAATAGTGTGTTTTATAATTATTTGTTCACGTAGAATTTTGTTAAGTAGGTCTAGTTTACAAACAGTGCGGATCACCTCTAACTGGACGTGATTTTTTCAGTATGAAAGGCGATGTGGCCTATGCGTAGGTTCGTACAAAGTGAACACTGCTTTAAGCCGTTAAGTTAGAATAGCACAGGCTTTGTGCATGACATCTACCGAAGATCAACTCTGAAATCGTAGATCCAATACTAAGCCTGAAGCCAGTGAAAATTTAAATATTTTGCTGACCTCTGATAACATTACCTTTGTATTTTAGTTATTTAATTACAACAATCATTTGGTATTTCAAATTTATAAGTAGAGAACAAGAATTATGGCTCATGATTTAAGTTCGTAAAACAAAGAGGGAAGGGGGATTATTTTTACGGATCCACCCTCCGTCACTTCTGTTTACTCACTAGAAGAGTTCTTGAAAAATTCTGGCTATCTTACTTATAGAAATTTTTTGTAATAATATTTATATTTTTATAAAATGTTAAAAAAGTTAACTGGCTACTATTTCGAAATTTTTGGCGGTATTCCAAAATTTTCTTAAGCTACACACATGGTAATATAAATCTCATTAAAATTTCCCTTTAAAAACAAACAAAATGGCTGCCAGACAGAAAACCAATATTTTCTAAATATATAGCTTATTTATTGGAATTTTTCACCGTATTTTTATATAAGAAAATTTTTCAGGGGGATTTCAAGGGCAGCCTGTATAAATGAATAATAAATTAACTATGATAATATGAGCGAAATTGATTAAAATGTCTTTCAACTTTATGAACAAATCGGTAAAAATGTAAATATTAAATGTCGTAGGCCTAATAATTTTACTATAAATAAGTAGAGATTTGGTACTATTTTATATACAGTATAATCCACTTAATACGATTTTCATGGGTCTGACACAAATTAGCGTCTTAGGCGGAAAATCGACTTAGCCGAGAAGCGGCCAAGGCAATCTTAAGAGAGTGCTTTTTAAAGAAATTATTATTGAAGGCAGATAAGTGTTAATGTTCTAACATTCTGCGTTATGTGAGAAAATATTAATAACAGTAATTACAAATAGGTTATATTAATAAATATATAGGTTATATAACCTATATATAACCTATTTTTAAACATCACGTTTACTTAAAAACAAAAAACAAAAACAAATAACACCACCAATACGTAGACTATGTACGCACATAAATACTGTAACTGATAACGAAATTTCCATTAGGTACTTATTTTTAAAATAGTCATCAATTTAAAGAGTGTATTAGGTGGGATTGAATGCGTATTAAGCGAAAACATAAACCCGTGTTTTACCTTATTAATCAAGGGACTTCACAAAAACCGAGTTTTAAGGAGAAAATCGTATTAGCTGTGAGCGTATTAAAAGGATACTACTGTAGTACCAAAGTTTATATAGAGGGGATTCACCTTTCTAGGAATTTTTAGGAAATGCTGTTGTGCACAGTTCTGTGTCTGCTTGATGGTTTTTCTTATTTCTTATCCACTTATTTTAATTAAATAATGATACCTATGGGATAATTTTCAAGAGAAATTGGATTACGGGATACATGGGAATAACGATTGATACTCCAATACATAGTGGTTGGCTCTTTACCAAATAACCGGACTTGAAATCTGAGGAAAATTTATGTTCCTTGAGTTATTCATTTAAGAAAAATTTGCTGACTTAGGTGTTCACTTAGAAAATATTGTGAAGGAAACTCATTAATCGTTAAAATTACTTATCCCCCCCCCGTCTGCCTGTTTGTCTCTTTTCCATTTATCGTAAACTGTAATCATCAAAATGTTCCCTTTCCTAGCTACAATTTTTCGGAAAAATGTTTGTAATTCAGCTTTTCGGAAGAAGCTTCTATACCAAATTTCTGTTATGAATTAGTAATGTGTAATATAATTCATCGTCCATAACAGTAGGTGGTGTTAAATTTTTTGCACTCGATCTGTTAGTTCCAGGGCTACAAAAAATAGTTTTATTTCTTATCATGTGGTCAGCCAAGCATATGACTGAGCTATTTAAGAACAGAAGAGGTTGAGGTGTAAAAGACACAAGTCAAGGAGTTATCTCCTTTAAAAGTAATGAATTTCATTATACAGCCAGACCCAGTGGTGAATGAAGTGATGGTGTCATTCGCAGGGTGCAAAGTGGATGCTTTTCGGAGGGCCTGGCATGCTGATAAGCATTAGCTACTTTTGTACTCAGTGAGGAAGACACGGTAAACCACCTCACTCCTCGTTTTTACGTAGTAACACCTCTAGAGGTTCAAACCAGCCTTTTGGCTGTTAACCTAAACAACAATGTAATTCATATATCTCTGTAGTTTTCTGTAGTTCTCTTTATAAAATATAGATCCGTATACAAAAGAGTACATAAATAATGCTTCTGAGTAGTTCTAAGACGTTTTTTGTAATAAATATTGTACTTATTAAACATTTTACGCTCTTATGGTATTCTGATGTGTATTAGACACGGATTATCATACTTCCGGCATAAAAATTATTTTATATTAATTGTATATAAAACATTGTAGCCTAACTGTACGTGATATTTGTTAAACTATTTGTATTTTTTCTGTATGAATCTATATTACGCTTGTAGAATACCTTCGTGTTACAAATTAATTTTACTATTAGAAATTCTTCTTTTAGTATATACATGGATTTTTTTTCTTATTGAATCTCGGGAATGTGCTGTGTAATGTGTCATAACATATCAGATTATATTATATCGGATAGCTAAAGTAAAAACGTTTTATGTTATTTATATTTAGTTATTAAATACCTTTATGGGACATCTTTCAATATCTACTTCCGGTAGTCGAAAAAATTGAAAGTATTTTGTCGGTTAAATTGAAAATTATACTGAGTGGTACCAAACTTAAATTTATAGTAACAGAATAAACTATAAGAAAAATCAAAAATAAAATTTCCGTTACTAGAAACTGTTCATCTGTAATAAGAATTTTATCTTTCTCTAATACTACTTTTTATGAATGAGTTGGAATAGTATAGACACTAAACATTTTTGTCTGTAACAACTGAAGAACATAGTGGATAAAGTGTTGTGCAACAGAAATATGTTTTTTTTGTAAAAAAAAAACAACCAAAGTTTTAAAGCTCCCATTTTTTGTTATTTGTCCGATTTTTTTATCTTAATGTCGACGTAATATCTTCCTCGTGAGAACAGATTTCGTTACGCAATTAAAAGTTCTTAAATTCCACTTTCCTGTATCACACTTTATTATCATTTCCTTATGTATAAGAACATTACACCTTTATCCACTAAAATCTATATTGTTCAATATATCTTCTGAGAATGGATGAACAGTTTCTCACAAGACTAAGTTGTTTTGAAACATAAATTTTTTAAATATTTTTCTTAAGTTTATTTAAAGTTACATCAACAGCTCGTTTATAAGCGACTACGGTGGGTTTTAACTTGTGAAAATTTCCATACCGTAGCCGGGAATCGAACCCGGGACCTACTCATTGTAGGCTAGCGCGCTACCACGACGTTACAGAGGCGGTCTAGAAAGTTACTTATTTTAAAATATATTCAATTATATATTTTGCTGATAAATTTATTTGTGTATTACCACATTTAGCTTTTAATATTGTAATAAGATATTTACAGGATTGTTGTATATTCTCGAGGGAGAAGGTGTTATATGATTTTAACACTTTTATCCATTATAGAACATTAAACTAAGCAGTATGCAGCCATTTTATCAACTAGTAGGCCTATTTATTTTAATGGGAGGAAGAGACACTCTTTTCAGCTTGGTAACACCTTTATTCATAAAAATACTCACTTTTTTAAAAAGAGAAATGTTACACAGCCCCTTCATCTACGCAGTTCTCCAGTTTAATTTCTCGTTAAATTATAAACTCTGAAAATCCGTTAATGGTCAATAAATTTCATATTGAAAATGCCAACAAAGAGGTTAATTTGATAATAACCAACTAAAACGAATACCTATGTTATGTACGGATAAAAAGAAATAAAATACGTAGGATATGTCGGGTATTTTCAGAAACTGTAAGAATACCACACGTTTCACATCTCGATTAGGAATTTGCAGGGCAATATTTTCATAAATTAAAAGCTAGCTGAAAATAAAGAAAAAAACTAATCCAAAATATTTTAAAATAACCTGTCTAAGCTTATCTGTAAACATTTAGCGGTTTTATTATAAGAACCTTGTTTAATAAATTTAAAATTATTTTCCCTTCAACAACAAACTAACACGTCCATCTAATTTTGAATTATTTAGGTAGACAAGATTCAGCCGTGTGCTGTTATTTAAAATAATACCACACAGTTGTCGGTTATATTACAGCATAACATGTTCTTTCAAAGTACGTGACGTCACGCTTTGCTACTGCAATATTAACTGGCCTTTTTATTATTAAGAGAATAAAGTAGCCTGAGTATTTTTCCTACTTAACCTAGGATATGCACAACACTAGATACAAGTTAACCGTTAGCTTATAAAACAATTTCAGGCTTCAGTTAACAAAAAAAGTACAAGACATAGTTGTATTCTGTGTACGTTTTTGAAAATATTTGGACATTATATATTTTAAACACATTTACACTATCTTTAGTGAAATATTAATAAAAAACAACGTGATAAGAAAAGCGAAATAGTTTAATTTATTACGTGACAGTTTTCTGTTAAACGGTTTTTAGTATTGATGTAGGATTATATTTGAAAATATTTGTAACCGAAGCTGTTATGTTTAAAAATGTAAAACGCTAAATTTTTTAGATATAATGTAGTGTAGAAAATCCTACTCACTTCCTCTGTATCGCTTGTTACGTTGATATAGAGGTTTGCATTTCGTTGCGATAAAATTTTAATTATTTTAGTGGTGAAAAGAATGTAAAGGAAGAGAAGAGTTTCTCTCAAACCTACCTTAACTCGATCAGTGGCAGATTTAGCATCAAGTTTAAGGGGGTCTGGGGTATTCCATACCCCAAGAGACGAGGAGGTCCTCCCTTGGGAGAACAATTTTAAAAATACACATATCATAAGGCCTCATACAGCAAAGAATATATGAAAAGAATTTATTGTACTATTATATTTGACGATGTATAAAACAGAAAAAAGGAATCCTTTTTGGTGGCTGACAAAGATTTATTTATTTCAGGAGAAATCATTTTTACCGCAGTAGTAATTGTAATACATAAAAGTTACGTATTTTTTCCTTAGATTAACTTTCCAAATTACTTTAGAATTTTAAATCATTGGTGCCTACAGTTAGTTTTTGTCTCTACATGGAATATTAACTCGATTCTTAACATCTAAGACAAAAATTTAACCCAGGAACATAGTATCAGAACATAAACGTTATTTACATAATGTTGTTTAGATCAACAGCTGAAAGGCTGGTTTGAACCTCTAGAGGTTTTACTAAGCAAAAATGAGGAGTGAGATGGTTTACTATTGCCTCCCTCACCGAGTTGAAAGAGTATGGTTATCAGCAAGCCAGGCACTCAGAAAAGTACCCACTTTCCACCCTGCAAATGACACCTTCACTTCATTCACCATAGGGTCTGGTTGTATAGTGAAATTCATTACTCTCAGAGGAGATAACTCTAACTAGTGTCTTTTACACCTCTACCTCTTCTGTTCTTAAATAGTTCAGTCATATAATTGGCTGACTATGTTAATAAGAACCAGGAATATTTTTTGTAGCCCTGGAATCAACAGATCGAGTGGAATTAATTTAACACTCCATCTGCCCGCTATGGGCAAATTTACATAATACACATTTTAATTATATTTATTCAGCTCTAACTCTTTCAATGTTTGCCACATGTTTTCTTTACAATGTTTTATTAGAATAATTTGACCTAAATTTACGTGCGAATAATTTAATTTCAAAGTAATTATGAATTTATTATTGCGTAGTGAGTAAGTAATTATTATTTTGATCTAATAATTACTATATTAAACGCGAGACAATAAAAAAGTTTCTTAATTTTTTATTGTAGACATAATATTTAAATGAAATACATAATGTAAATAAAGAAAAAAATTCTCATACATGTGGGCCTAAAAGCATGCAGCTTACGCATTACAATATTTAGTTTTTTATATTGTATGAATGCACAGTATACGATTTAGACACGTATCGTACTCACGGTTATTCAGTTAATATAGTGCATATTGTATTACGTTGCATTTTTTTTATAAACTTTATGAATATGGGTCAAATTATGTAACGTTATTTTTATATTTAATTAATAGTTAGTTAATAAATTCTATTTAAAATGTTTTTATTATGTTATGTTCAACAATACATCTTGTTTTTTATTGTATTATTTCAGTGAATGTAGTTTCAGTGTATTTAAATTATAGTGTTAAAAGTTTTTATGGATTATATGCCGTGCTATGCATTACGTAATATGTATAGCAGAAAAGGTATGTAAATTATGTTAAAGAAAAAATTCTTTGAAAATTATAAAACTTTAGTTTATAGTGAAAAGATGATTTGTGAACGTTCATAAAAATATGTAAACGATACTCAAAAATTAGCATCGTAAACATTCTGTTACCTTTGTAATTATTTTATATAGTAGGCCCTATAATATTCTATGAGGTTCTCTTCAGATGCCTTTTCCTTGTTTGTTTTAATGGTCCTTAATTTTATTTTTTTTGTTCTTATATTGGCTGCCTACTAGAGACCTCCAATTTTGGGTTAATAACGGCATGATAAGGCTTTTGGTGTTCTGCCGTGATCTCCCCCATCAACCTGCCATTCCAATCCCCCAGTATGTATTCCCTTGGTTTGTATGGGGTTGACTATGAGGGGAGTTTGGAGGCCAACTTCTTCTTCTTCTTAAATTATCACCGTTAACTCTTGTTCTTGTAGATAAAGGCAGGTGGAGTTTTAAATTATTTTCACTCGATATGCTAGTTCCAGGGCTACAAAAAATAGTTCCTTATCACATGGTCAGCCAATTGTAGGACTAAAGCATTTAAGAACAGAAGAGTTAGAGGTGTAAAAGACACTAGTCAGAGTTATCTTCTCTGAGAGTAATAAATTTCATAGTACAGCCAGACCTTGTGGTGAATGAAGTGAAGGTATCATTTGCAGAGTGGAAAGTAGATGCTTTTCAGAGGGCCTGGTATGCTGATAAGCATACCTTTTCACTCAGTGAGCAAAGGCAACTGTAAACCACCTTACTCCTCGTTTTGCTTAGTAAAGTCTCTAGAGGCTCAAACCTGCCTTTCGGCTGATGACCTAAACAACAAACAACTATTGTTCATTGTAGATTGATATTCAGTTTCCTAACGATATACTGTTCATTATAGAGAGACCTTATTACCTTATGGTGTAATACGTGACAACATTTTTATACACCGAAAATTTTGTAATAGTATGGATGACGATGTAAAATGTTTCTTTTTTGTTTTCATTCTGACTGGATGTAAAAAGTGGTGACATGTTTGATTGCAACAGTGCCTGATAAAAATTTAACGTAATAAATGTACAATTTAATTGTACTACAAAACACAATACTGCGGTTTATAATTATTTATTCGAGCAAAATTTCGTTAGGAGAATGATCTGGTGTACAGATGTGGGCCACCTCTAACTAGTGATTCATTAAAATACCCAAGATGATGAGACGATGTGTGAAAGAGCCGAGTAGAGCTAACAATGCACTCAGCTGTTTTGTTAGAAAAGTATAGGTTTTATTTAAGACCCGATGCTGAAAACCATTTCTGAAATCGTAAATTCAAGATCGAGTCAGAAGTCAGTGGAAGTGTACTTCTAAAAATATTTTGTTGATGATTGGATTTAATTTACTCTGATATTTTACTGTTTTAATGACAATAATAATTTAGTATTTAACATTTCACACTTATTTAATACGCAGGAGTTATGTCTCACGACTTAAGTCCTTAAATAATTGGAGGGGGGTTATTCTATGAGAGATTACCCATTATGTGGATAGACCCTTTGCCACTATTTGCAATAATAATATTTCTGTATTTAAAATCATTTAAACATCTGGGTCATTTGTGATTACATTAGGAGTATGGAGAAAAATTAAAATATGTTAATATTTTTAGACCGTAACCAGGAATTTAATACACCTGAGCCACCTAAACGGCAATAAGTCTTATTTATTTACACAATACATCAATTATACCTATTTTAAAAATTAAATATAGGTATACGATCTAAAAAATTATTTTTTACTTCAAATTATTATTGGTGTATAAAATTATGTTTTACATCGTATAATTACTATAACTATATTCGTATGTGATATTTAAATGAAAATTATATAGTTACGTAACATTCTTTTATACAACATTCTTGTAAGAGTTTTATTCTGATTCTTTGTGACGGTTTTTCATGAAAAAATTGCTTTGGTTGAATTCTTATCGAAAAGCTACTTTCTGTAACGTTTCTTTAATGTCAAAATGTGTTGAGAAATATAAATAAATATAAAGTAAGGTCCTGTGTAGCATCTCAGTAATATCTTTGATATTTATATAACACACACACACACACAGTATATATCTTGAAAATCTGTTTAGCATAACTCCTTGAACGTTGTTTTACCTTGACCTTCGCAATGAGATATGAGATTGTCGCATACTTATTTATAAAAAAAACTCAGATTATACTTATTTTAAATTGAGTTGTTTACTTTGTTTGAAATCTTTTCCCTGGAGCACAAAATTTGTATAGAGTTCATATAAAGGAAAAATAGATATAAAGATGTGATTTTCAGTGTCAAGATTAACATGGTATTTTAATTGGTAATCTGTTGTGTTTTCTTTCACAAAAAGGAACAGTCTTTGAGTCAACAGTAACGAGACGTAATTTTTTATATTTAAGGGCGAAGGTGATTTTTCCGTTGGTTTGACAAATCCTATTTGTTTACTCCTTGCTCTTGGAACGAAACATAAACTTCCTTTAAATATATAAGAACTAGAGGATTGTTACCACTCATTACTCACATTTAAGTATAAAATATTTTCTGCATATTCTATCTACTAAAGTTAATATATTTTAAATTTAAATATTTTCTCACCAAATTTTTCAACAAGTTTTTAAAACTTTAAACCGTTTTTTTTTAATTAATGCAATTAGTCTTATTTTATATAACGTAATTTCTAACGGGAAGTTATATCTGATAAATTGGTGGTGGTGTACACAAGTAAAATTTTAAATTTTATTTTTTCAATCAAAAGTCTTCCAAGTTCTAAAAACTGCGCCCTTGTCAATGACAAATAACCACATTCAAAATGATCTATTTATTTTAAAATTTAAAGAAGAAATTTCAAAATATAATTTATACCTAATCTTTTTAACAGATAATATACATATCCAACACAATTTTTTGAAATATAATTGAAATTTTGAAAAATTTATTCTGATTTCAAGCCTATAATTTTCTTGATCGACTCAAAATCTATGTCCAAATAAATAATTGTTTTTCCAGGCTAAATTCAGAAATAATGTTGTTCGGTGGATTTATTGCTAAATATTTCGGATAGCGACGATTTTGGTAATTTTTACTAAATTTTTTACTATATTTGTTTTTGTAAAAACAAAACAACTAAAAAGCATAGTACATTCTAAGTTACCGATATTATGTTAATTATTATACTGAAATAAAATATTGAATACAATTTACTGAATTAAAATGTAACTTCCAAATTACGTAACGAAAAATTTCCAAATTATGTAATACTTGTGGAGAAATTCTAGAATTGAGTTTGTTAGATTTTTATCGGAAATAATATGACCCTTTTAAAATAAATAAATAATGCAAGTTACAAGTAATACTAGAAACTTGTACTTGAGGTAAAATAAATAAATATATTACGTAAATAAAATACAATGTTATGTATAACACGAAAAATATGTAATTTAAAAAATTGTTATTCAAACAATAAAATGGTGTGTAAAGTACTCGTACATATTTTTTTAAAAACTTATGAAATATAAAATAGTAGTAGAGATAATAATAATTTATTCAAATTAAAGTAAAAACGAAATTAAAAAAGAAACAGGTGAAAAAATGTTAGTTTAATATTAGTCGTGTATTCGTGTCTGTGATAGAATCACTACTATTACAAACACACTAGTTCCTTCTGTGTTAACAATATAAACAGGTGGGTAATTTAAATTGTATTTGATATATTCAGTGATTCAAATAACGAAATTTATTTTGAGTGACAAGTTTCATAGTCTTACTTAGGCAATAAACATAACACTTTAGGCCTAAAATAAATACTGCATTATGAATAAGAAAGTATGCGGTATTACCAAAAGTCTATTAATTGAATTGTGTGTGCGTGTGTGTAAAAGAAGACGAACGGAGTAGCTATAAGAGACGCTTAGGGCGAAGAAATCTGGAGAAAGCTTTTGCGCGCGAAGGTCTTGCCTGGGGCGTGCCTTATGTTCTGTTATTATTATTATTATTATTATTATTATTATTCTTTGCATATATATAAAAGTATGAATATAATTATGTATTATTCGACTACTTGTAATAGGCATATAAATGTTTCAGGTATTCTATCATGTTGTAGGTATATGAAAGTTTTGATTTCTTTCCTTATCATGTACTGCTGATCATGTACAAGAATAAGATATTGTGTGCTTATATTGTATGTATTGTCTTACATTATCTACAATCAATTTCACTGTGATGTAATTAATTTGAATTCAATACCTTAATTAAAATTATCATTATTTGAACTGTATATAAACGGTATGTAAATGGATCTTAAAACAATTTATGACTCCAGACTACATAATCTTTGTATTTCATAATAAATACAACGATCAGAATAACTTGGGAAACACGTTTCTTGCAACAAATCAATACAAAAAAAAAAAACATGTGAAAATTCAAGAAGCAAATAAAGCAGAATTAGAACAACTTAATTAGTTAAAAGTACAGTATAACTCAGTAAAAATATATTTTAAAACCTACAATATTGTACGGTTAATCATTTCAGGTTCTTCAAAATTTCATACTTTTGAATTTTTAACTACACAAATTTTGAAATAATCCGTAAGTTTTGTCGTATTTAGTTTTTTGCACTCGTTTATTACTACCCTCAGAGAAGTTACGAGTTACGTACATTAAAATTTGGTTTCCAAGATCTCTGTATTAATAGAAATAATTATTTGTATTAAAATGTACAAGCTAAATTTTAGAACTGTATATCTTTGGGAAAATATAGAAATAATATTTATGGCTGTAGAGTAGTTATCTCGTGTTTAACCCTTATACACAAGTGTCGTAATTAAAATGTTTTTGTTTTTCTAGGTGTAACATAGAAATATGCATAGTTACTGAATTTTACAACTGTAGCTCTTTGGGGGAGATATAGAAATAATATATATTGTTTTAGTACCTTTTTTTACTCTTTAGGCGCAAATAGTCAAAATAAAAGTGTTTTTCAGTTCAACCTCTAAAGAACAAACTTGAAAAATTTTAGCTCTAGTATTTAGCTAGAAATTTAGCTAGTAGACTATCAGTTAGTACTATCGTCGTGGGGACGAACAACTAGCAGCTAGTTTAGTTACAGCGCTAGTGTTTTGAACAAGTTTGATTTTATTAACGCTAGTAGGGTTGCAAAGGTCACGTGATTGATTAGCGCTAGTAAACTAGCTCATTGTGAACGTTTGGAAAAGTTCCTAGTTACTAATACCCTGCTAGTACTAGCAGCTAGTAAACTAGCGTTGTGGAAATAGGCCTTTAGCGATAAAATAATAAGCCAGTTAGCGAGGGCTTTCGCATTTATGGACAAGATACAGTACAAAATTGTACCTTATTTTATTTGCAATTAATTCACGAAGGAACAGTGACACCCAGTAGTATTTTTGCCAGTGTTTACCAAGAGTTATATTTGTGGAAGCAGATTCCTCTTCTAAAAGTAGTCAAGTAAATTATAACCAAGAAAATTTATGAACGTATTTTCGTAGGAATGATTTTCCAGTTTTATAATTTTCTATAAAATGCTCTTGTCATATCTATGATGTAGTTATTTCCAAGTTTTGAATGGAACAGTTTTTTTCTGATACAACAGGATACTTTAATGATACTTTTAAGTAGTCTGTTTGACGTACCCGAATATTATTTGTATGTTTTATTGGAACACTTTTTGAAGAATTGAAAAATAAATGTGGTTCTGTTAGAGGTTTCTAATGATTCTGAGTAGGTTAATCATCAATGAACATTGAATTCAGAAGAATATGTCCGAAAATTTAATTAAACAAATCCGCTTAATAAATTTATGTTTCTAATGGACCTAATAATAATAATAACAATTTTGAAGAAAAATAAAATTATGTAGAAAAACATTTATAATTGTTATCTTGCAGGGAGAAATCAAATTGTGTGAAGGATAATAAGATACAGAATATAACGAAATAAAAATTTTAACAGTTTTCTGAACAGGTTCATCCTGATTTTTTTTATTTTTAATTTACATGTCTGTGTACAACCACCTGATGGTATTGGAACTTGGAAAAAGAACAAGTTTTTGTATTTGAACTTGATCTAATCTGATCTCTCTCCCAAAGTTGTTGTTGTTGTTTTACTAAAAATGGAAGAAAACGAAAGAGAGGGATTGGTTGGGTGAGGTATTATATTCAGTTAATAATTTTCACACAACGGATTCATAATGTTAATTTAACGGTGTTTTTGATATGATTTGATCTGATTGGGCAACTGGTGTGTGTGAAATACTACTTCTCTCTTCCTTCTGGTCTTTTATTTCTTGTAGTGGTATTTTTCAACACGACCCGACGTCTACATTGGTTTTGTTATGCATTCATTACAGTCAAAATCTAAAAGAAATTTTGTAATTAATTTTGAATAACAGCTTTCTTGATCGGTATTAATTAATATTTAATATTGAAAATAAAATAGCCTACTAAATTAATTCTTTCGTAATTAAGAAGTTATATTTTGATTTTTTAATTATATTTTTAGCGGAGTAATTGAATCGTATTCCTTAACAAATGTTTTAAAATAGGCTACTTAAAAAACTGTTAATTTTTTAATGTTGGCGTGTTCAGCAAAAGAAATTTATGTGTGCTGTCAAGGAATATAGAAAGATATATGATTATTTTTTTAAATGCACACGAAATTATAAATTAATCAACTTTAACACGAAAAACACTGGAATGAAGTACAGGGATTTGTGCCTGATTAAGTAGTTGTAAGTTAATACGTGATATACTGTGAAAAAATGATTCCTCTTATACGAGGAATAAATAATATTATCTTCCTCATAATATCAATAAATCTGTAAAATATTTTATAGGAAATTCGTATTGTAAAAAAATATTGTTTAGCCATAATATTTTAATTATGGCTAAACACTATTATTTTCCTGGTACTATTTTAAGTACCAGGAAATTGCAGTTTGCTACTGGTTTTACATCGAAACTTGATTTCTGGTTTAAAGAAACCATGTATATTCAAGCTAAAATTTTGGAAACAAAAAAAAATTTTTTTCGCACCTGATTCTTGTGTTGAACAACTCACTAGTTCAGTATATGTAGCTGTTTCGTTTAGAAAAATGTTAAGAGGTTTTAAAAATAGTGAATTAGGGATGATAGTACTTGCAATAGAGGAAGAAGATGTTAATTAGCGAAGAAGTCATCACAGAAATTATGTATTCTGTATTCCTGTATTTTTCATTAGATTGGTCATACAAGACAGGAAACCTTCTGGCCTCCTCAATGAATTTCTCTACGTTCATTACGAAATATTATAATGGTACGAATAAAATAGTATTTAAACGAATTCTTACGATACGTAATATGAATAGTATAAATTCTTTTTGTACTATTTTTGATGGTAATTTTGATACTAATTTTTTTAAAAATATAGTACGATATAAAAAATAAACTCGAACACTGTACCGCACATGGTCCGTGTTTGTCAAAAACTAAACCAGAACTAATTGGGCACAGTGCGGTTGAGGTGGAGACTAGCTGGCTTAATTCCATTCCGCTAATCTCTCTCCGTGTGACATACGGCTGTCACGCGGTGCGGTTTTGTGGGGTTCAACCTTTAGACTGTCACAATCTACCACTGGGGTCTAATTAACAGTACTTTCCAGGTATCTTCAAATATATTCTGTGTCTCGACGAAAGAAGTCTGCAGATTAGAATCATTGGAGCCCTCGGAAGGGCGTTAGATTGTAAACATGCGTACATATTATCTAAATTGAGGATCAACGGACAAATTATATAATTTTACGAGTAATTGACATTTGTTGGACATATTGTTTGCTATCAAATTTTAAATTTATTTTTGAAATACACGAAGAGAATTTTTTTCTGAATTATCAATGTGTCCAAAACAATATCAAAGTAAAACAGCAGATTGAGTAGCAGAACAAAAATTGTATAAGATCTTATTGTAAAGCCTTCCTTACCTATGAAACTTTCTGTATACAATAATCTTTTAAAACCTGTATGGTCATATCCTTGTCAAGTATATGGTTCCATTGCTAATAGTAATTTGTCTCGTATTAGTAATATTCAGGATTATCATCGACTCGACTTGGTACGTGCGTTACAAAACCTTACACAACGACTTACCTTACGTAAGTCGTAATATCGTAGATTAGTATTGTTAAAGAGTACTACAGATGACTTCATTGAAAAACTGACAAACATGAAAATTACCTAATTAAAATAATACATACACTGCACCTACCTGACGTTCCCCAGAAGGGAAAGACAAAAATTGAACAGAAGATGGAGCAAAAATTTTTTGTTGTAAAAATTTAATCTTTTATACATTTCCAGACTTTTTAAATGAAGCAATGTTAACTTTTAAATTTATAAAAAAAAATTATCTATTTATTTACAACACATTGTTTGAAATAAGCCAAAGTGGCACAATTGATAGAAACAATATTACACACAAAATAAACAGTATTACAAACTAAATCACGATCGCACATGCAAATTAATATACACTTTAATCGCAAACAATAATCTAAAATAAACAATAATAATAAGAGAAAATAAACGTAACTCAATTGGGTACAGAGTGTCAAAATAAAATTCTTTTTGAAAATAAAGAACGGTACCAAGAGACAAAATTAATGCTAAAAATATTGTCATAATACATAAAAAATATTAAAAAAAAATATCGGGTAAATAAAACAGATATGAAAATTAAATTTACTATAGTATTGACATATAAATTAAACAATTTATGAAAATAATAGTCACATAATTTTGAAATAAACTACAGTACACACATAAACACACAAACACATATGAAGTGGCCCGTTGTGATCAGCTTCTTTATGTAATTCGTACCAAATTTTGTCAATTTTTTTATTTTTTATTGAATAATTACTTTACACAATCAGTAAGAAGCTACTATAACTTAAGTGAATGATATAGTGCAAAAATACATGAAGGAGAGGGCTTCCATTAAAGCCCTTCCATAAAAAAGAAAAGAAAAATAATATATTTTATGCAACTTAACTTTTTTTTATTCGAAGTTGTTGTTAAAAGTCATTTGCATTAATAAAATATTTAGGCTGTTAGTTATTATGCTATTTTTTTCTTAATATTTTGTTAATTATTTTAGTTTGGTAATTCTTCCTTTTTTTAGTTTTTGTTTCTTTATAATCTATCACGGAGATCTTAGACATGATGCCGTTTCAAACGTTTGATGGTTTGACTATTATCTAGTAAATTTAGAGCTAAATGATTATGTCAAATTAACCATCACATTAGACATATAAAACTACTGTTCTATGTAACTGAAATAAATAAAAAATATGTATAAAATTTATTAATTTTTTTTAGTCTTCAAAACCCAGATCCTTTGATTTCTACTATTAAATTTTGTGTGTATGAATGAGCAGAAGTCAGTATGTGTATATTAAAAATTAATTCTACGAATGAAATGCAAAATTGAAAAAAATTAATTGTACATAAATTTTGATCAATAAAATACCGGAGGCCAATGTTTTATTACTTCATTAGTGCAGTAAATTTGCTATTTAATTGCATTTACAATTCTGTAGTAGATTATCTGTTTATTTAAACAAATAATGTAAAGTATAGTCATTAATAGTTCTGATATTAGTTTCTCCGATAATATGAACAGTTGTAGTATTAAGTTGCATAATAATTACATATTTATCTTACCGTATAATTTTCTTTGGATATTAAATTACTTATGTTTTGTTTATTTAATTTTATTTTCAATTATCTAATCTCAATCTTTCGATATTATTATAATATGATATGTTCCGTTATAACGGAAATGTACAACATAGCTAACATTCTTAATTTCTCTTATTAGTTTTCTATAACATTTTTGGATGTAATGAATTAACAATATTTTTCAATAGAGTAAAGTAACAGTTTAATTTTACATATTTTGTTTGTCGTAATATACTGACTTCATTCTTTTCATCATCTAATTTTGGAACTGCTCAGATAAATTTTTCTATCGGTTGTATTCTTATTTATCATTCGTAACTTTTTGAGCTGGTGGTGAAAGAGATGAATGAAGTGAGAGAGAGAGAGAGAGGTAGTTGGTAACGGCGAGGGGGTAATTAACCCAGGCTAGTATTCCCTTCCACGCCCCGCTGACAGTGTATTAAATTTTGACCCTACCTTTTCCCTTGTAATATTGTATTAACACTTCCAAACGAGGTGGAGGGTTTTTGCAGATGTCGGATCAAGTAGCCAGGTGGCGGGATTTTGGTTGGTAGAAGGTTGAGGCCTCCTTGGGACTGGACGAGGACGCCTCAATTGAGTCCAACACTAATTCTTCATCGTGCGGGAATAAACATATTTTATCGCCGCCTCGGATAAAAAAAATCGCTCGTATTCATGATGCTACAAAAAAACTCGATGTTTAAATAGCTTAAAACGACCGAATCTTATATGTTTTAAGTACATTTCTAATAAAAAGATTTTCAGGAAATATCTGCGTGTAAGTACAGCAAAACTTGATTATATAGGTTTTATTGGTACACTATATTGATATAGGTACTTATTTGAACATCTCTACTGAGTTTCAGCTATCTACCTCATCCGGAAGTTACTAAACGAAAAAAATATTGGTTTAAGAGTTGAACACCCTTTTCAACCCCTTAATGGTGGAATGTTGAAATCTTTAATGTTATTTATACCCTAAAGGGAAAATTACCTCCGAATTGCAGCTTTCTTAGCTATTTTCAAGTAAGAGAATTAGTGATCAGTGAGTAAGAGAGTCAGTCAGTGAGGGCTTTTCCATTTATATATACAGATATTATAATGATACAAAACAATTTTCAGTCTGTAAACCGAATGATTTGCACCATAAACGTATAAACTAGAGTCTAGCTAATAATATAACATAATTTAGAATGGTTCCGTGGTATCCGAGTTTTTTATCCGAGATACGCTCAAACCGAATCACTTCGAATAAGCGAGTTTACACCATAGTATTAATTTAATCTTGAATCTTGATATTTATCTTGAATTTAATCAGTTTATTTAATATAATTACCATCTACTACTTCTACGGTTGTAATACAATATTGAAGATTACGCTAGTATATAAAAAAAGGTAAGAAAACACATTGTGTACTGTATATTGTTGATCCATAATCGGACTAATACAATTCATGTTTGTGACTGTCATTGTCACGACAGATCGACAGTAAAGGACAAATGAATAAATGCCAATTAGATTTATAAGAGCGTTCGTACAAGTACATATTGCATAGAAAAAGAATAGTGAAAATATAGGTTATTATAAAATATCACGTAAGATATCTGTTACATTATACTAGTTATTGTGTATTATTATTATTATTAGCCACTGTACATTTTATACTATTTTTGGCTCTGCTGAATTTCCTGATAAGGTTGAGAAAAATATCGAGCTTCATTTTTTTTCTTCAATGCCACAGACGAATCATTATTTCTGTTTCCTCTTTCACTTAGCTTATGTTATTTTTTCTTTGTTAGATGATGTGAGGCATTTTCATCAATTTCAAGAAAATGTGACGAACGGGTTGTGTCTTCTGTAGAAATTTATTAAATAAAATATTTGTCCTATATTTACAGGGAAATTAAGTATATTAAATCAGAGAAAAACTTATCTGTTTTTTACGAGAATTCAATCGCAATAGGTAACAACATTGACTTTCCCTCCTTCCCACGTCTCTGATTTTTTCCAATAAGCCTTCATTTTATCGGATTTACTTTTTCTAGCTTCTTCAGAAAGTCTTGTCTTTTTCTTTGGTGGCTTTTCTTCTCTTAAACTCCTTTTTTCCCAATACTTTTTCATCTTTCCTTATTAGGACTTCTCGTATCTTCTAGTAACTGCCGTTTCTCTTTGATGATTATCTTAACTTTTGCAGGTATTACCAATCTATACACTTTACTTTTGAACTTTTATCAAAAATTCAGTTCTGTAAAATCCTAGTTATTTTATTTTCAGTAGTTTGTGATTAAATTTAGTTTTATTTATGTGTGCAAATATGTTTCTTGTTTCCAATTTAATTTGATGAATATATTATTTATATTTTTATTGATAAATGAAACATGATCTACTTCATTCTTAAAACACTTGCCACATCTGTATATTGGCGTGACGTTTTTTTTAAATTATCAGATTTTTAGTGTATTGTTTAGGAGTATTTAGTTTTTAGGAGTATTATTTACTTCTCTAGTCTGTTAAATGTTAAACTTATTTATAATTTAAATACTTCATACGGTTGTTTCGCCTAAGTGGATTACATTTGTGTTCCTTTTTTACAGTACAAATCCATGTACTTTGTGAACTGATTAACTGTTGACAATGTACAATGACACGCCCTTAGAAGACAAGGAATTCTAACATTATCTTTATTTTAGTTCGTGAGAGTTTCTATGCGTGGAATAGATGATGTCTTCTCTTAATAAATCCTGCTTAAGCCATCTAAGGAGTGAAGTCTTCTTATGTGGTTTACCTCGGCCTCAAATCAAGAATTCCTTATCTATATATTTATCATTCTATCTCTTTCTTTTCCTAGGTTAGGTATTCTCGCATTATTTACAACAGGCATACATTGAATCAACATAAATACTTAAATGCATACCATGGATTAAAGGAGTAACAATTGTAACTTGTACGAGTTAATACCCTGTATATGTATGTATGTAAAAGTTCAACTTATTTATTGAAAAGTTTTTTAACTTGTTTTATATGCTAAAATTAGCATCCAGTTTACATCAACTTACGGCAGAAATCTGTAAAATAGCCTACATAATAAAAATATATAGTGCCCAAGAAGTAAATGTTGGAAAGTTAAAAATTGAATTTCTAAAACTATAAAGAAGGTTATATTTTATTTATACTGTTACTGTTGTAATATTTGAGTTCGTATTTGTTTTCACATAAGTATTTTACTCCAAATGTTTTTAAAAATCCATAAATTTGCTATTTGTTCCATAAAATTTATTTTAATTTTGAAAGAAAACCTACCAGAATATTACCTCATCATTGTAACTGATGTTGTTTAGGTCATCAGGTGAAATGTTGGTTTGAACCTGTAGAGGTTTTACTAAGTTAAACGAAGAGTAAAGTGGTTTACCCATGCCTTCCTCACTGAGTGGAAAATTACTCTTATCAGCATACACGGGTCCTCTGAAAAGCACATAATTTTCCACTCTGCAAATGACACCTTCACTTCATTCACCACAGGGTCTGGCTGTATAATGAAATTCATTACTTTCAGAAGAGATTACTCTGCTTAATGTCTTTTACACCTCTACCCCTTCTGTTCTTGAATGATTCAGGTATTTAATTGGCTGACCATGTTATAAGAAACAGAACTATTTTTTTTAGCCCTGCAATGAACAGATTGAGTATAAATAATTTGACAACTCCACCTGTCTGTTATGGGCAGATATAACTGATATGCGAGTTTATTTACGTATTTTTTTTAAAGAGTCCTCGTTAAAGACTGGGCTAACGATGAAATAGGGTGTTATTATATAAAGATAATGCTCAGCATACTAATAAAACGTTTTTAATCTTGCTAAAATATAATTTTTCTTAGTAAAAATGTTTAATGGAAAATCTTTGATAAGGTTAACAGTGAGGTATCGAAAACAAACGAACATATAACACCACCAACGTGCAAAAATCATACAAAGAATGATTCAACAAAAATGGAAATGGCCGTAATGAATGTATTATCATTCCACGTGGATAGAACGTCTTCTATCCACGTGGATAGAAGATGGATTCGTGTTATTCGAAAATGGAAACAGTGAACAAGAGCGTGGGGCGAAGACGACCATAGATGCAACGGGGAGAAGACTTCTAGAAAGTAGAGGGATCTAACGGTGCTTTTCTTTTGAAGTTTCACTATTTCAGGGTTGAACTGTTAAAAAGAGTGTAGGAACATTTAGTGTCCTTGTTAATTATTTTAGAAATTTAAAGGGTACTTGATGCCAAAAATATTTCAATTTTTTTAATGTTAAGTGACTGAAACGACTTTTCTTTAAATTTGAGTTAAGTTTTTTTTATAGGATTTTAGAAATTATCTACCTAATTGTAAGCGCGGAAGAGATTTTTATTTTGCGAGAGGTTTCTACGGGTCTCCAAGTTAGTTTTAAAGAATTTGGTAAGTGTACAAATATTTTATGTGTTGAAGTATCAATTCTGCATTAATTTGAATTCAATTTATTTATTCAATACTTGTAGTTGGAAAGATTCCTATTGATCTTATTGCACCTACATTCCCATACGTACACATACAGGTATATATTAGGCCTTTATTGGCTAGTACGTGAAATGAAATAAGAATCGTTGCTTAACTTACATGGTTTAGCGGCTATTGCAGTATTTGTATAACGGTTCTAATCGCCAATACTGTTTAGTATGCTGATGGAATTTTTATGAAATTTAAAGTAACGAATATAAATTTGAAAATTTGCAAAAATGTTTTCCGTATCTAAAAACACGTTTTAACCAGAATTCATAATTTAATTGGCGAAAAATTTGCAGTACACTATTTAAAAAAATTGTTTGTTTTTACAAATTTAAATATATTTAAAAATAAAGTACGAACGTAAATTTATTAAATGGAAATAAAAATACCTTCTAGAAGAAAACAAAAATCTACAAAAATGTTGATCGAATTTTGTACTAAACAGAATTAATAAGAGATTCCTTTCTGGTACAAGTAGAGTATAATTTATGACTGAAAATTTTTCATTTGTTTTATTGAAAGACCTTCATGTAGAGAAATATTAATCTAATCTTATATCTAGTACTGCATGGTTGCTCAACATTAAGATCTAGACACTTTTATCTACTTGTCCCAACGTGGGAAAAGGCTACCGTTGAAACATTTAATAGGTTAACGTTTCAATTTAGATAGATGGAAGTAAAATTTGGTTCTCATAAGTTCTGGGAAAGTGAAGTAGATGGTATTGGAAATACTACAGGAACTATCTTAATGGTAAATTTTCTTTTAAATATATTTGATGCAGTAGTGTTTACAACATATTCTTAGGTGTTTTGTTCAAAAAAAGATGTGATACTTAGAAGTGTCGTTTGAAAAACATAAATTTTGTAAATATTACTTTTTGTTAATGTTCCAAATACCTGAAGTTTGTATGTTCGATTTGGACGTGGCATTAATTTGTGTAGAAAAATATATTGCTCACTAGAAGATTCGACCGAAAATTCGCAATGCAAAGTAGAGTTGGTTCACTTTGTTGTACAACTCAAACGACTACGTGTTTCGTTTGTTTTCGTTTTTAAAAATATTAGTAAAATATAGATTTTATTTATAAATTTTGTTTTTTCACATTTAAAAAACGTTCTACTAATATATTACGCAAGATATTCTATTTCTATTTGTCTACGATGCATACACATGTTTCTTGGTTGGAATGCAATGATTGATTTGGACTGAAAAGTTCAGTTGCGGAAAGCTGAGGATTGTGTAATATCAAATTCTATCTATGTTTATTTGGAATTTTTGATTATTTTCAATCTGGGATTACGAAAATATCGGTTTTTTTATTTCTTAACTAGAATTCAACGTATGTAAGTTATTTTAATATCAAGGATTTCAACTTTTTTATGGATTGGTATACTCTAAAACAAATCGTGATCATTTAGGAAATTAATTGAATTCCTTCGTTAATTTACTTTTAGACAAATTAGCGTTAATAAAATAATCATATCACTTAGTACTATATTAAAGTTTTATTGCTTATTTATTTTCACAATAAATGTTGTAATTTAATTCTACTAATTGCAGACGTCTCTTGATTTATCATGCCGTTATATCAACGTTATTTATTTTGTTACTATTTTCGTCATTATTTTAGGATGGATTTGGAATCGATTTAACATGGTAGTAAAACAATTGGAAGGGGAAAAACATGATGTGATTTTGTGACGTTTCCTAACTATCAAAAATTTTAAAATATTTTTTAAATCGGTAGGTACAGTAAATGTTAAAGTTTTTTAAAACGTATACGAAACTGAAGATTAGGCTGGTTGGCACGTGCAACTGCAGATAAGTAATGCTTGTACGTAGATATTTTCTGTGAACACTATTTTATGTAATTTTTTTCTCGATGGTGAATGAACGATATACCTTAAACTAGAATCTTTTTGATCATTGCTTTTACGAAAGTACCACCTTAGATATACTTGTACTTGCAGCATTTTTAGAAAAATGTTATAATCATTTTTGGTAGATCGGAACAATACAAATACTTTTTTAATGATATACTTTAATGTAAAGAATATATAATATAAGTGTGTTTTTTTGCTATAGAGTTAGTAAAATATTTCTGTTCTGAGTATTTAAAAATATTTTATGTTATACCAGTGTATGTTTTTCCAGAGTACGGTTAATTTGAATTGTACAATTTTCTGTTTTTTAATGACTGCTACTAATTTTTATGTTTTTCAATTGTTACAGGTGTAGAAACAGCGTGATGTGATGCTGCTAAAGTGGTATTGGAAGCTAACCCTTGTTTTGGGTTTAGCATATGAGGCTGTATGTCACGTCGCGCTAACGTTTCCACCAGCTAGAAAATATGATTTGGATTTTTTAGACAATAGTCGGACAAAGGGACCATGTGGCATGCCAAAAGGTAAATTCAATTTTATATACAAATTTTTAGTTACTTTGTTATATTATATATTAATTTTAGATATTTTAAAATAACAAATATATTGTATTGTAAATTTTTAAATATAGATCATCTGTTTAATATTGTACTGAAAATAATATTATAAAATGTGTAAATAAAATATTATAATTTTTATTATTGTAACGGCCTAATTTATAAAATTGGGTTCTATAAAAGATAAAAAACATTATTCTTGTAACTGAAAGAATTTTTGACAATATTGACTAAATTTGTTTCATTATTACACGTCAATTTAAGAAAAATAGGTATTTGAATACATAAAATTTGGTGAGGTACTTAATTAAATAAAAATATAAATATTCTTTCGAAAATTGGCGATTGATTATTGTTAAGGGGAGACTGTACTTTGTATCCCGCCAATGCTAAATTTCCTACTTTTAGGTACATTTTTCGTAGGGTTGGTAAATGATAGGGAAATGAAACTTTACACACTTATAGTTATCGAGTTTTCTAGCTACTGATTTTTTTTCAATTTAATCTGTTGGATTATAAATTTAAAAAAAAAATAAATAAAATAAAATTTTTACAAATTATTTTTACGTTTTTTGCATATATAAATTTTTGGAGCATACTAGGAAGTCGTAAAAATTAAGATATATGCATGTACAAGATAAATAAATAATTGGTAAAAATTTCAGTCTGGTAGGTTTAACGGTTCTGAAAAAATGTACCTAAGTGTCAAAGATTTAAATTTACGGCAAATAACTTAAAGCAAAAAACAAAGTATAGGCCTACAAACTAGTAAATTTCCCACAACAGTTAGTTAGAAAGCTGAACAAATGCCTATGAATTTAACAACAGAGATTCAGATAATTTAAAAAAAATAAAATTCCCTTAACACTAAAATGAGCAATATAAAATGTAAAAAAATGTTTGTTCTTGGCGTCATGATAATTTTTGGATTTCTGGGTAAACCTGACAAAAATTTAATTTTTTTCATAAAAATAATTTTTTTGACGTAATTAAATGTTTTTTCTGGTCTAGGTCTAAAATATTGAAAAACATAACAACCGAAAATCAAAATTGTCAGCAAAACCATCATACTGTCTTCCTTTAAAACGAAAACGATTGTCTTAAATTTTTGAAGTTTTATGGAATCTGTTAACATATCTACATCGGATACATTACTATAAAATTTATCTTGTAAAAATCTTTAGGTTTTTTATGGGTCTTAAAATATTTGATTGAACTCTTAGTAAAAAACTCAAACTAATAAAATTTTATGGATGTGGTTATTAGATTTTAATAATACAATGTTCCTTTTTTTAGATGTACAAGGTTTAGAAAGTATTAATGGGTTGGAACCTACCACGGAATAATAAAATGTCGTTATTTTTATTGTTTACAGGTATTAAATTAATGTAAAATTTTAGTAATAAAACACGATATAATCAAATTAAATAAGATTAGATTGCCTCCAACCATTATTTATTGGGATTGAACTCCGATAGTATTCATATACTTTAATAAATACAGTAAATAAATAAATAAATAAAACGTGTTGCGTAATATTTATCATGATGGGAAAACGGTCCAGTGATTTTACAATCTTTAAGAATTATTGCGTTCTCGTCTAACTCTTCAACCCTATCCCATTACTTCACGGATTTATTAATTTCATTTACTTATATTCCAATCTATACTTCGTTATCCTCTTATCTGTCCAATTACATCAGTCGTCTTGTCATTTTAAATAAATTCCAGTATTGCAAAGCTATAAAATTTTATTTAATTGAACTTTTAAATTATAATTAATTGATTTCAAACATGTATTCCCACAAAATTTTTTAATTTAACTGATTTTTCCCACTTCTAAAAACTTATTTGGGATCGTGATAATTTATTTTATTTTTAAAATCTGTTGAAATAAAATTTAGTATTTTAGGAAAATTAATTAATAACAAATTACCATAAATGTGGCTAATTTTCTTTAAATTTATATTACTTTTTTAAGTTCTCATTAAATACAGTTTATATATTTATTTAAACTTTTATACTTTATTTTTATTTAACTGTTATGTGTTTAGGACCTAAAGAAAAAGATACCCTACGTTTACGATGTCCTTCACTGTTGTAGACATTTTAAACAAAAACTCCCCGGAAACGATAACCGACTTATACGTGACGTCAATTCACGAAACTTACCTCAAAACCCGCGAAGGCGTCTTTCTAGACGTTAGAGTAGAAATTGTAAGCTACATAAATTTATTTGTATCCCGTGGGAGTTTTATTTTTGAGCATTTTTCTCCCTAAGTAATGTAGCATGTAATTTTCCATTGTTATTGTCAAATTTACTGGTGTTTTTACAAATGCAAATTCACGAATATTAGTATAAATTAATATATATATATATTCGGAGGAGCTTATGCCAGAGTGAACAATGTACAAATTCATGGTTTTTCAGTATTGGACTTTTTAATTTAATTTGGAATTATAAATTCCCTTTTTACAAGAACAAAACTATCGTAAAAAACCCTTGCAAGCTACTTTTTTCTTGGTTCATTATGGCATATGAAAATCAACTACTTTTACATTTGAGTCATGGTATTAACTCAAAAGTGAAAATTTTATAGTTTGTTCACAAACAAACTGCTTTTTGTTACTAACACAACCTTACATACATATTTACAAATATTTTTCATTAAAAGTTACAAACGCTTTCACAAATCATAAAATTACAATAATCCAAAAGTATGTTCACTCTTATATCAAGCTGGAAATCCCGCGAGATGGCTAAAAAGACTTTGTATCAAAGTATTACTAATCTAATGAAATAAAGCTTATTCAAAATGTAGAAGATTTTTAATCGCATTACTTGGAGGCACCAATGGGGTAGTCCTACTCGTTTTGTGGCTATTGTTGTCACATTTCCTTGTATCAATTTTACAGTTATAAATAAATCATTAAAAATAAATTTTTATTTTTGAATACCCTAGTTAAATATTATTTTATTTAAATTTTCAAATATTATTGTATCAACTTACAAATTTTTTAAATCCTTAAAGTGTGTTCGTTTTAATACGTTCAGTTTCTGCCCATAACAGACAGGTGGAGTGTCAAATTATTTACACTCAATCTGTTCGTTGCAGGGCTAAAATAAATAGTTCTGTTTCTTATCACATGGTCAGTCAATTAAATGACTGAATCATTTAAGAACAGAAGAGGTAGAGGTGTAAAAGACACTAATCAGAGTTATCTTCTCTGAAAGTAATGAATTTCATTGTACAGCCAGACCCTGTGGTGAATGAAGTGAAGGTGTCATTTACAGAGTGGAAGATATGTGCTTTTCAGAGGGCCCGGCATGCTGATAAGCATACTTTTCCACTCAGTGAGGAAGGCAATGGTAAACCACCTCACTTTTCGTTTTACTTAGTAAAACCTCTAGAGGTTCAAACCAGCCTTTCGGCTGTTGACCTAAACAACAACACGTTCAGCTTATAGAACATAAACAATCCATAACTCAATGAAATGAGGATGATGTTTATAAAATGTAAATGAGGTGTAGTCTTGTACAGACTCAGTTCGGCCATTCTTGAATGAGTATAGTAATTGAAATGTAAACCATCAAAGTACACCGGTAACTGTTGTTTAGTATTTAAATCAGTATAAAAGTAACTACCTTTACTAGGCTTTGAACCAGAAATTTTCGTCTCTGAAAATAAGCTGTTAAACAGCTGATTCGTGGTGACGACTTTACCACTAGACCAACTTATAGAAGACAATAAAATTGTAAAATAAGAATAAAATTTAAAAAAAAGTTAATGTATTAATTACAGAAGAAAATCCCTAAATGTTTTAATAGTTATTAAACTTAAACGTCGAGAAGATGATGAATGAACAATTAAATAAATAAATAAACTTTATTAGCATATTTATTACCACGTAAAATAATGTGCATTTCCATAGATAGGAAAAATGCCTCAATCGTCAAGGTGATAATATCGAAAAGTACAGTGGAGAGATGACTTGAATGCTAGTGTGAGGCAAAGTGGAGAACAGGAAAGCTTGTCCATAGATAGGTCAAGCTTTCCTGTTCCTCACTTCATCTCACTCTAGCATTCAAGTCATCTCTCTATAATACACTACTCAGAATGGTACATGACACCGCATCATAGCTTTAAATTCCTATTTGTTACTCCACATGCAAAATATGTCCTCTTATAGAGATGCAGGTTCGATTTTCTCGTTATATAAAGAAACGAAAATATTTTGCAGTTTTTAACGTTTGTGCAATTAAAATTTATTCATTACTAATTCTGATAAATTTGTATTAAGCAGTTAAATATTCAGTCCTGATTATTTGGAATGGTAACCGATTCTTTATAGTATGTAAAACATTTAGGCTATATGGTTAATAAAGGTTTAATGATTTCATAAAGAAACTTTTAAATATTTTTCTATAAGAAATTCGTAGGTCGTCGCCACAAGTCAGCTGTTTAATAGCTGGTTTTCGGAGACGATGGTTCAAATCCTAATAATTAAAGGTAATTATTTTTATGCGGATTTGAATGGTACACAATGTTTATTAGTGCACTTTAATGGTTGGGGTTCAGTTAACTATATTCTATAAGGAATAGGCGGCCTTAGTCTGTACAAGACCTATACTTCATTTACTCTTCATACATATCATCCGCATCTCATTGGTTTATGGGGTTGTTTACTGTTCTTAATTGAACAGATTGCAATGTACATAACATAATAAGGGATTAAAAAAACGGATAAATTCCACCGATTGTTTGGAAGTCACAAAAATCTTTATAGTGTTTGTAAATTCAATGATGCCACGAATTAAATGTTGCTTCCTTGTATAACTCTTTTGTTGGTTTTTCTGTTGACGTTTGTTTCAACAAGCATTAATGTCGTTATTTATTTATGACCCATTTTATGTTCTCATATTTTATGTACAAGTAAACGTAAAGAAACCTAATAGTCCTTTTTTTACTTTCTCTTGGCTATATGAATAAATACTCGTAGGAAGGAAAGTATTGTTTTCATGTCGATTTTTCGAAATCGAGTTTTCACCGGATATACACTTTTTCAGATCCCCTGAACCCAAAAAACATGTTTTTAGCGATTGGTCTTTGTGAGGACCCGACACGAACATTTTCATCAAAATTGGTCAATCAGAAGTAGTAGTTTATTCCTTTCATTTTTCACTTTTTTCCGATCTTCTCAAAAACGGCTCCTAGGTTTTTTTTTAAAGTTGCCTCATTTACTACATTTTTTATACTCTATAAGATAGGGTAGGCGCCATGTCTGCTGAAATTCTTGGAAAGGCTGTTATCTCGTAATAAAAGGTTTTTAAGATGCGGCTTTAATATGCATTTTAGCGCAAAAATGTTTATAATAAAAGTTATAGAGAATTTAAAATCCTACAACTTTTATATTAAGAATTTTTCTCTACAGAACCTATTTTAATGTGAAAAAGTGATTTTCCGTGTTATTAAGCCAAACAGGTTGATTTTCATTTTGCATCATTCACTCGTGATTAAAATTAAATTACGTTTTTTGAGGTTAGTTTTTTTAAATTCTAATGTTTTATTACTAATGTTGTTCATAATTTGCAATGGCAAAAGAGAATCGTGTGAGTGTTTCACACCAGATTTTTTAGTTTATTTAAAGTCGCATCAACAGCTCGGTTATTAGCGACTACAATGGGTTATGTAGGCTATAAATTGTGAAAATTTCCAGAACCTAGCCGGGGATTGAAACCGGAACCTTTACGTAGGCTAGCGCGCTACTTTTACGCTACATGATAATAAAAATATTTTTTTTAATCTCTAAAATTAAAAGGTTTTAAATATTTAAATGTCATTCAAGGATGACGCAAATGGAAACCAAAATATAATTTTAAATTACGTTATTAATCCTGTTATAGTATTTGAAATGTCTTTTACTATTATACAAGTTTATAAAAATTACAGTATTTTGGTTGGCTAGCTTAATATAATTTAAGAATTATAATTTATGTTAATTTAAATGTTATATGTTTTATATTTACTGTAGGGCATATCATATTCTTGGATGTAAAATAAAGATACATTATGTATTCTTGACTTTGGCAAAATGTATCGTATTGCATTTTAAATTATTATGGTTGCTCAATTACTGTACAAATTTTACACACTAGTTTATAATACAGTTTACCATAGATTGTTTCCAGTATAAATATTTTTAGAATTGTTACACTTCAAGGTTGAACCATCTATTTTTTGTTCGGCTTTTACTCTTAGCATTCATTGAATTCCTTTCACCAAAATTTAAAACTCGATCAAATTTTTAACTGAATCATTATTATTGTTAGATCACGCAATACTGTTTCTTTACAGATTAGTGAACCGTAATGTATTCAATTTATTTGAGCCTAATTGTAATCACAGTAAACATTAATTTTCTTTAAATTGGTCGTTAAATAAATTATCTAATCCATTTTCACTTTTTGATTTAGTATGAAGACATTTTATTAAACGGTAGTTAGGTTACGCTCTCTTGTTTTCTTCCTGACGTACAAAATTAGCTGATGACAGACTGATGACCACAAAAATCAAGTAAATTTCTCAGTTTTATTTAAACACTTTTATAAGAAGCACCTGATATCAATTTTAAGGTTATTTATAGATAATAAGAACAAACAATTTATTTCACATGTTGTAGAAAAAAATACATTAACAACATATAAATTAAACATAGAAAACAAAAATAATAAAATTAATTCTAAATAAAAAAAACTACAAACTAATTCCACAACAAGGAAAAACAGGGCCTTCAAGGCAATGCCTGTTTAGAGGTTCCATCAGTAATATTATTAGCCTGAAGCTGACAAAATAACAATCATACATATACAGTAAATACAAATAATACATAAAAACGAAATAATACATATAAAAGACCATTAAAACAATATAAAAAATAATATCAAATAAATAAATGGAATTCTACTTTTTAGACAATTTTGTAATATTGTAAGTATCCAGTTTCTTTTAATGGACAGAATCAAATATTTATTATTTGTTCTACACTATTTATGATAAACAAATATTTAATTATGTATATTTTAAATTTACTAAACGTTTTTGTTATTTTGAAATCATGTGGAAGAGAGTTGTATAATTTAGATGCTACAAATTCTTATGACTTTTTATAAAATGTTAAAAATGGTCTCGGAACTATAATTTTTTGTGTACTTCTTAATCTATTAGTATATGAATTTTCTAATTAAGTTTGAGAAAAGGTCTAATTAAGTTTCCACTTCTTTTATAAAAACTATAGCTACTACTTTAAAAACAATACTGTATGTCTTAGGGGAATAAAGATACACAGCGCTGTTTCCATACATATCAAATAAATAATAATACATATTTAGCGCTGTTTCCATATCATGAAACGTTAATTTTTCTTAATATTTAAATTTAAGATTCTGATTTTATAGGTGTAAGAAATAAATTTGTTTTTTTGATCCGTGCTCAAATTAAGAAAATACTGCAACTTTTCATAGCAGAGGAATTATATTGATTGTAGTTATATCTTTGTAGCATTTTTTAGAATTGCCAGATTTTATGGTGACTAAAGTAAAATTAGGCAGCCGAAACATCGAGGAAGTTGGGGAATTCTGCTATCTAGGGAGTACAATAACAAAGGATGATAGAAATACAAATGATATCAAATACAAATGACACAAATGATATTTTGCTCAATCTAGAAGGGACTTTGAAATGAAAAATAACTTACTGACTACAAACATTGATTTAGAGATTAGGAAAAATTTCTTAAAACACTATGTTTGAAGTGTAGCATTACACGGAAGTGAAACGTGGGGCTTTCTACAATGGCTATAGAAAGGAAGAGGATGAAAGCTTTTAAAATGTGGTGTTATAAGAAAAATGTTAAAGAGTAGGTGAGTGGACAAAATAAGTAATTTAGAGGTCCTTAGATGGTGGATGAAAAAAGAAGTATGTGGAAAAAACTTACCAGAAGAAGGGCTAGTGAGGCATATATTAATCTAGCCGTAGAAATTTAAACTAATTTTTCTAATATTAATACATCCTGGTACTGCTCTTGCAATAATGGAGGGTAATATTAAGGGAGTGAATTGTAGGAGGAGGCAAAGATTAGAATATTTAAAGGAAATTACGAAAGATGTAGGGTGTTACAGGTATGTAGATATGAAACAACTTGCGCAAGATAGAACAACTTGGAGAACTGCATCAGTCGAAAGACTAATGACAAAAATAATCCAAAAATGAAAAACTACCTACCTTGGTTACTTAAACAGGGGTGATAAGTATGGGCTTCTCAGAGTTATTCTTGAGGGTGGTGTTCTGGACAAAGGAATTATGATTTAAGATTATTAGAGTTTGGACAAACATGAGTACGCTCGCTCTTATGAGATTGGTTCACGATAGAGAGCGATTTGTCAGATTTATAACCAATCTTTAAGTATTGGAGTCGGCAGTCTAAGAATATTTCCTTAGAAGATTTCTTGAAGTCTTCAAGATTTTCTTAAAATAACAAACAAATATCCTCTAGTTCTTTAATCATAGAAGAAAGTGTTAAATCATTCAAATAGGAAAACAAAAGTACTAATCAATCAGTAGTATCATAAAGCACTTTTTCTTTCACTTCACAAAAACTTCTTTCCCACGTGGTAGAAGCGATAAAACAGTAGACAACACAACTTTCACAGTAACAGCGTCCCAGGTTCAGTATAAATTCAGCATAAATTGTTGGTTATATCCAACCATCAGTTATCAATTACTAAATCGATACGTCTAACTTTATGCATCTTTCGTGTTCGTAATGTAAAAAGATAAAATCTAATATGTGGTTATAATATGAAGATAATTTGTGTACTAATCATATGCATGTGAACGTTGGAGAATCTTTATAATAAATACTTTAACGTAACCGTTTATTCTTTACACAGTTCTTCTTCCCGGGATATCAGTTTTCTATTCTTGGTTTAATTATTTTTTTTATAGTTAAGATAGGAAGTGTTTTGTAACCTATAAATCTAAATCAACGTAAAATTCTTATATTATATCCGTTAGGAAATTACATTAGGACTGTTTAACGACAATTATGAATTAATTATTTTCTGCGGTAATACATTCTGTATTCATCTCGTTTAAAAATAAGTTTTGATTGGTTAAAGATTTCCTTGTGTTACTAAATTAGGTACCTTGTGTTACACACAAGACTGATTTGGACTTCACAGATAGATATTTATAAACCGTAAAAGTTTAAACCACAAATAAAAATACATCTTTTACTTGCTTTATGAACTTTATTTAAAATTAATAATTCGTAGAACATTTTATAAAATTAATTTTAATGTTTTTAAACCAAACTTATGTTTCCATCATGTCAAAATACAAAAATTTCAGTTCTATGTACTGAAGATAAATGACTGGGCACTTTTTAATGTATCAAATCTGTTAATATTGACCTAATAAACACTTATTACTTGTACTTCGTATTTCTGAAACTGTATTGGAAGTTTTAGAATAAACCTCAATTTAATAATAATCTACTTATACATTCAAACTTAACTTTACTGGCTTTTTTTATTTACTTTATTTTACCGGCTACTTAATTTTATTGGCTTTTAAAGGAAAATATCCTGTTCGTTAAAAAATAGTTGTGGATTATATCTGCATGGATAGAGTACCTCACTTTCGTTATTTAGGTTGAGATGTGGGATTTGATTCTGATTTGGATATAGAGCAGAAATTGAGCAAATTCCAGAGGATATGCGGGACTATAAGCAGAACGTAGAGAAATAGAGCGAGAAGGGGTTCTAATCTACTTATGAATTCTGATCCACGTGCCCCTCTGATGCCGAGACACGTAAGCGACGCGAAGCGCCGCTGGAGTGGCGAGTAAGTTTTATAAAGTCATGGCAGCTGCAGCTATTCTGTACGGAAGTGAGGCATGGGCAACAACAAAAACCCAAGAGCGGAGAATGTAAACGGCAGAGATGAGATTTCTGCGAAGGACCAAGGGATGTACACGCATGGACAAAATAAGGAATAAGGAAATAAGGTTAGAATTGGGTATTTACAATTGAAGAAAAATATAAAGGATTATTGCAAAAGTTGGAGACAGCATATGGAAAGCATATCAGATCACAAGATCCCTAAGCAGGTGCACTGGTATGCTTCAGAAGGAAAAAGGGATGTTGGTAGACCTAGGAAGAAAAGGAGATAGAAGATATAGTATGTGGGTTTTGAACAAGCTGCGGGCTAATGCTTGTTTGGAAGAAGAAGAAGACTTAAGCATGATCTAGATGCACCAAATTTACTCAGGTGACCAAGAAAGAAGGCATTATAGAAGACGAAGCATTATATGAGTAACACTTAAACACTGTGAATAATTCCAGAGCCAATATGACAATAATAAATAAATTTGAAGAAAACTATAGAAATTTAAATTACCTAATTACATTAATTTATTCTATCTGGTCTAAAAAATAATCCTGTTGAAGTCCTGCTCCTGAGAATTGTTTTTACCTAAGTCTTCATTAAAGTTCATATTTTTATCATATTCACTAATTGTAAGTTTTGTACAATTATAATTGTAAAAATTTAAAAAGTTAAAGAATTTATCTGAATATTTTTATAAAATATTTTCAGGTGGACATGAAAATTGGTTATATGAGACATCCAATCTTATAATCTGTATTTATACTAATCCTCACCCATACATATGACTGTTCGTTCGTCGGCCTGGAAGGCACGTTTGCTCTCCTCTTTTTCAGTCTAGCTCAACTAATCGTCCAGTACAGGGCAGGGCACAGTGGTCATTTCTTTCTAACGGTCAATGCACCTTCTTTAACCCGCTCTTCACTCGTTCCTTCAACGTGATGAGCTGGTATATATAGATACACTTGGGTGCATATCAAAGTGGACTCGGTAACCGCTATTTTACTTCTTATAAACAAACCATTATAAAAAGTATTTTCTTATGTTAATAATTATTATTAGAAAATTATTTTCTTATGCGGGTGTGTGTTTTTATCCCGTAATGATTATTTTATAGTCTTTTTTACCTTAACTAAATTGAACCTCATGATTTGTGTACTTTACAGACTGGTTTTTAAGTTACAAATTGTATTATTATAATAAACGGATTATCTGTTTTTTTAATATTTATAATAATAAAAGAGGAAAGAATTTTACCCTTGATAGTAATCTGTGCTTATCGAAAGCTTTGATGAATGATTTTAAACGTGAGTCCAATATACTTAAACGTAAAACGGTTTCATAATATTATTGAGTCAGAAATTGAAAATAATTTTGTGATAATTTTATTTAGATATAAACTATTTAAAAAAACGATTTATGGACATCTTCATTTTAATGTTTACCTTCCATAATACTTATTAAATTAATTCATCCAGCAATTTTTAAAATAGAATGCTGACTAAGAAGATTTGTTGAAGATGATAAAGATCAAACCACGATTAAAATAGCCTACGAGAAGCTGCAATGAGTTTAAAAATTGAGAAACACCCAACTTGTAAGTTCTCACAAAGAATTTATTACAAATTCTATTCATCCGGCCTTTTTAAATAAATTAACAAAATAAGTAACGATTTTGTATTCAGGAATCTTTTAAAAACACCTCTTTCATTCTGAACAGTTGTTTTTAGACTATCCTTGTCGATATCCTAATTACAATTAAAATTACAATTGTATTGGCATTATTAATGCAGTAAACTCTTAATTTCTGCCCATAACAGGCAGGTGGAGTGTTAAATTATTTGCACTCGATCTTATTTGCACGGGTCATAAATATTAAAATACATAAAAGTTAAAATAAATTGTTTGAGGACATTCAGGAAAATAATTTTAGATCTTATACATATTGTATTATTTAGACCAACACATATTAGGTAGGATTTAGAAATTAATTTAAAAATCAGAACATGATTTTTATACCTGATATTTATTTATAAGTGTTTATATGTTTAAGTATCAAATTATTTGCACTCAATCTTTTAGTTCTAGGGCTACAAAAATAATTCTTTTTCTTATTACATGGTCAGCCAATTATAAGACTGAAGCATTTAAGAATAGAAAAGGTAAAGGTGTAAACGACAATAATCATTGTTTATCCTCTGAGAGTAATGAATTTCACTACATACAGCCAGACCCTGTGGTAAATGAAGTGAAAGTGTCGTTTGCAGGGTGGAAAATATGTGCTTTTCAGAGGGTCTGGCATACTGAAAAGCATACTTTTTCATTCATCGAGGAAGGCAATTGTAAACCACCTCACTCCTCGTTTTACTTAGTAAAACTTCTAGAGGTTCAACCCAGCCTAAACGAAGATAAAGAATTACTCTATTTTATAAATTACTTTGATCAATATTTAGTGTCTCTAAAGCATTGAAAACTTCGTAGCTTTTCAGATGATTTAAGATGGATATTTTTCCATGAGATCATTATTCAATATCTCTAAAAATAAATATTTTTCATCATTACTAATCAATGTTTTTCCTGATTTTATATTTTAATTCTGACATAATTTCTGCGTTATTTGTTTAAAAACATATTGAATTTCTCTTCCTAATATAACGGTTTCATTTTTCATTATTTCTGACCGGTAGTCATTGTTAGCTATTTTATGCACCGAGTTTAATTACATGCGTACTTTATTGTACATGTAGATAGATATACATGCATTGTTATATAACCCATAAAGTATGGTACCTACTGTATTTTGATTTCATCTATTGCTACTGTTTACTTTAGACGTACCAGATCTTTTCCGTCAATTGATACGCGAGTTGTAGAATATTACTACTGTCTATTGCAATAAAATGGAAGACGGTTGATGGACAGACTGTATTAACGGTTCGTCAAGCATAACGGATAGTAGGCTAACTTCGTAGTAGGTTCTTTGAATCTTTCTTTCTGTTAGTATAGAATACCAAAGACATAGTATGCTAATTAGCTGTAATTATTATTTCGGAAGAAAACACTTTCTAGTTTGATATTTCAACATGATAAACAGGTGATAGGCCTACTTACAGTAAATAATATTACGTTTAATGGAAACGCTTTTAATTATAGGGCGTTAAAATATAGTATATTAGGCGTACCGTTTTACTGATTAAACGTGTGGTAGGTGTAATTGAATTTTGATAAATGCAACTATTTGCAGCCAATTATCTATCGAAATAAGATAATCTATACTACATAATAATGCATGTATAAATTAAGTAAATGCTGAGAAATATCTTTGCAGTTTACACCGATGTTGAAAGTCCTGTGAGAAAACGTAGAAGAGAAATTTCAAAAACTGTATGTAAAAACTGTATAAAATACATTCGTGTTAACTTTCCTGTGTGGATTATTCAAGGTTTTTTTACTTTTTTGTTAAAGTAAAGTTTAATATTTACTTACTTGATTTTTATAAAATTTGGAAGTTTATTATTTAAAATTAATAATATAGGCTGGCCTGTTGGTTTAGTGGTCAGCACAATAGGCTACTGTGCCAGGGGTCTATGATTTGACTCCCGGTCAAGTTTGGAATTTTTCATAATTATTATCTTATCTTATATGACATAATGGCACAAGGCAAGGATTATTGAATCACCTACGTAAAAAACAAAAAACAAAACAGAGTCTCAATTTATTCAGAAAACATTTAAATTAATACTTGTTTAAAATTAGTGCTGCATTATAGATATACATGCACTTCTGACATAATTCTGATTTACAATCAGAATTTTTATTTTATCGCTAATCAGTTAGAACATAAAATTTACATTGGTGTTTAATAGTTCATTGTAAAATATTTATATTATAAGTTATTAAATATATAGGGAATAATAATAAACACTTTTTAAATAAAGTTTTCAATTTTAATTATAATGCTGAATTGTTATTCTTCTTTTCACAATCAAGGATTAGGCTCCCACCTGTTCCGACTCAAAACAGCGACAGAACTATTGAATTATTGCCATCTCTTACGTGGTCTCCCAACATCTCTCTTCCCCTCCGGTCTATATTGTAAAGCATTAAGGGGGATCCTTCCCTCAGCCATTCTCTCTACGTGCTCCCTCTATCAATTTTAATATTCTGCAATCTTCCTATTCTCTTTGTAAACATCCAATTCGGTTCTTATGTCCACTCGCTATAATGATGAATTTTCAGTATAATTGATGTTGTTAATTTGTTTAGTGTATTTGTACGCATTTATGCGAGGTTATTTCACAGAGCATGCAGTGGCCTCAAATCCAGTACAGTAACGATTTACCAGAAAAAAGCGTTTTCGCAATCTCTGGCATTGAAAATATTAAATTACAGAACGTACATTAATACGACTTAATCCAACGGCGGCTTTTCAGTTACTTTTTTTACTTCATTTACTTTTATTCAGTTTACTAGCTTACTAGCTTTACTAACTTTTCAGTTAGGCGTAAAATCTTTCAAGTAAAGTTACGAACCTTATCCACAGTCCCAGTCATAATGTGGGAAATTTCAACGTAGTTTTAGTTTTATTTTTTAATAAAGGTTAACTTTTTGATTACTCTGTTGCAATTGTATAAAAAACGCTAATATTAGTAAACAACACTACAAAACAATCAAATACATTATTATTTGATTCAATAAAAACACATGAATACTTTTTGACCCGTAAACGTATCTAACGTTCAATTCATTACTATGTTTTTAAAAATCAAAGCGATGACTAGTTTTGTTAAAATATAAAATTGGGTTATTAAATTCTTAAATGGGCACAGTTAAATAGTTGCGTATTTATTAGATTAATTTGCATAATAATTATATTTACTTTCTCCCCCGTTAGGGAAGAGAGTGCAGGACATTTCTAATCATTTATATAGTAGAAATTTACATTTATTGCTTATACTATAGTTCTTGATTATTTGAACTCTGATAATATGAACCATTCGAAAACTAGAAAAAGAGTATTATGGTTTAAAACAGTTTATTAGCTCATTCAAAAATTATATATAATACATGTTCGTAACTTAAATGACTATGAAATGCTACTTGTGATTCCATTTGTTCTTATGTATAAAAATAAACGAAAATGATGTATTTATCTTCTTCTTCCCCTCCTCCTCCTCCTCCTTCTGATTTTCCTTCTTCCCCTTCTCCTTCTTCTCATTCTTCTCCTCCTCCTCCTCCTCCTTCTTCTTCGCCTCATTCTTCTTCGCCTTCTCCTTCTCCTCCTCCTCCTCCTCCTCCTCCTCCTCCTCCTCCTCCTTCTTCTTCTTCATCAAGGATTATGCCCCAAGACCTGCTCCGGCATCCACTTAGCCACCGGTCGCCCCGGATTGCGCCGTTTAATCGGCTTGTATTTTTTGACTAGTTTAGGAATCCTGTGTAGAGACATTCTTTCAAGATGATCGGTTCATTTCCGGCGGTACTTTATAATTGTCTCTTTAAGAGAACACACATCTAACTCTAGCCGAACATTATCCTTAGTTCTGAACCGATCTAGTCGACTACAGCTCCTAATGCATCTCATGACTACAGAAGAGATCTCTGCTGACTGAATGGTATTTCATTTTTTCTTTTCCACACCCAGGCCTCACTGCTGTACGTCAATACTGGGACAGCCACTGTCATATAAAACTTCATTAATGTGCCAGTTCGGGCCCTTCCCTTCAAACATTTCAATGTATTGTACCACAAATTCTATTATCACTGAACTTTTTGTGGTACATCATTCTTCTCTTTACATGACTCATTGCATCCCAAAAGGCACAGTGGCTTATTGTATTTGTATTTGTATTTTCATAATTTAATTGTTCGAAATCAGGTATTCGCGTTTCTATAGTTAAATTTTTTGTATATCGTTTTTTCCATTTAAAGGATTTCGTTAGTTTTATACGTATTGTTAATAAAACGACAATTTGTGTTTATTTCTTGTCCATTTAAACGGCATATTCTAGTTGAAGATAATACTTCAATGAGATTCTCTATGGTTTATTATTGGATGGGAAAAAATCTAGTTTACTTCAATTGGAAGCTAAACTTATTTCATTATACTAAAACAAATTTTACCGTTTTGTGTTAGAAATATTATTATAAAAGTTGAGTGAACATTAATTATGGAAATTTGTTTAAACGCCGTTAGTTTATTTGCATATAAAAATAAAGTTGGAATAAAAAAATGTTCAAAAAGTATTTTCTGTATTTTTAATTAATTTTATTAAAACTTGTACTGTTATAATGTTTAAAACATCAAATGACACTGATAAACATAAAGAAGATAGGGGAAAAATTCTACAAATAAACGTTCCTTAGTATATTTTTCGCGAAATAAACGTTTTATGTAATCCTTCTGGGGACTAATTAACAAAAGTTTTGTACTGAGACTTACTTTTAAGCCCCTATTTATAGATGTTTAGTATCCTGTATAAGGAAAATCTGAATTCATTTATTCATACTGTAAAACGTGTGACAGACTGTCTGTCTCCTGTTCTTTTTAACTGTGTGCTGGATAAGGTTATCCGGGAATGGGAGACGGAACTTGTCAAGAAAGAATTAAGAAGACGTTGGAAAATCAAAGAACGGCATCAACATTAACTGCTTTAAAAGTAAAGCACTAGAAACAGACAGCCTAAAACTCGTTTTTAGAATCACAGAAACACGATGGAACAAATCATTGTGTTAAAAGAATAACAAAAGAAGCATTACTGCAGAATATTTTCGAAACGAACATCTAATAAGCCCCGCATCATTCAGACAAAATACAAGACAGTACAGACAAATAAGTCAATACGGAAACATTGGAAGAGTAAATAGCTTTTAATACCTCGAAGAGATACAACCGAAGATTAGTGAAAGAGAAGCTAACAACATCATTTGAGGAAAGATGACCATTGCACACCAAAGAGTTCACAACCTGTATTAGACGCACTCCCAAGACTAGCTTAGATAAATTAAATTATTGAACTTTGATAAAATCTGCTTGTCTGTACGGAGTAAATTCTTAAAATGACCGGGAAGGCTGATCTAAGAGAAGCAGAGAAATATCCATCGCAAGATATTGGGTCCGTAGATAGTGGATAAATATGTTAAGGAAGAGAAAAATTATACAAAAAAAACTACCAATTTTAATGGAGACGATTAGAAAACGAAGACAAACATTTTACGGATACTGTATACAATTGTTAACAAAACAAATTTTTGGAAAGCTAAATTTTAGGCGTCTAATAAGTAGTTAGAAGAAGTCAGAGAGAAACTTGAAGAAATTAGAATAAACCCAGAAAACTTAATGGATCGAATTAAGTAAAAACTGCTGATTATTGATTTCAAGGGCTTCCACGAAAAAAGGAGAACAGCCGGGTCTTTTCTGTTATTCCCCCCGCGCCGAAGCATAATTTGTCATATTTTGTGGATATTTCGTTTGTATTCTGACAGTATTTTTAACGATAAAAACCGGAAAAATATTTTAAAGTTAAATATTTTCAAGTTAACGTTATATTTTTTCTTTTTTAAGTTAACGTTTAACTATTTATTGAAGGTATTAAATATTGTTGTTTAGGTCAACAGCTGAAAGACTGGTTTGAACCTCTACAGGTTTTACCAGGCCCTCCGAAAAGTATCTACTCTGCAACCTGCAAATGACACCTTCACTTCATTCACTACAGGGTCTGACTGTATAGTGAAATGCATTACTCTCAGAGGAGATAACTCTGACTAGTGTCTTTTATACCTCTACCACTTCTGTTCTTACAAAGTTTATTATATAATTGGCTGACCATATGACAAGAAACAGAACTATTTTTTGTAGCTTTGGAACTAGCAGATCGAGTGAAAATAATTTGAAATTGTGTAAAAAGTGTATTAAAAACACTCCACCTGCCTGTTATGGGCGATTAAATAATATCTAATTAAATTAAATTAAGTATTTATATCATAACATAACTATTATAATAATACTTTTAAAATTTTTATCGATAACTTCTGTGTAACAAATGTGTAACAATACTGTGTATCAAACATAAGTGTAACGAATCGAATGCAGATAAATGAGTTACATACTCAGTGAGTGTTACTTAACGTGGTACAAAATGACCCCTAAACGGAAAATTACAAGCTGTGATCACAAGCTATGATCACGTACTGTTTTGATAACTTTATAAAACATTAAGTTTTAATGGTACTATTTATACTATATGATGATTACTAAAACATTTTAATATTAATAAACAAAAACAAAAACGAATAATTGAAATAGGAAAGTGAAAAAAAAATTAGAAAGTAACTCTGAAAGTGCGTTGGTTTTGTTTTTTGTGAAGTGTTCTTGAATTGGTAAAACCGCTTGACATTGTGCCAGCTAGAATCCATGACCACCACGTATTGTGTTATAAGTATTCATTTACTTCTTTTTCTTATCCGCCATTTCTAGTCGGTCATCCGATTCAGATGGTAATGTTTTACGAAGCGATTTATTTACTTATTATAATACCTTGCGTGGGATTAATAAATATCAGACTTAAATAATAAAGAGGTGTTATATTACTATAGTAATGTGAGTCTTTCTCTCATTATTTCTAACCGAGATAAAAATTTTATTATGGTTTATATGGTACACTATATCATTACTGTTGTTATATTTATTTTAATCATTAATATCTTTCTTTAAAATGTTATTATGTACCATGTTATTTCAATGTTATTTTACTACATTTATCCTTAATTTGTTTCTTAATGGATTTCATTCAATGTAAACTAATAGTGTATCATATATTCATATGTTAATGGATGAATACACGTAATGAACTATGTACAGATGTATTATTATTTTACAACTAAACAGTATTTATTTTATGAATGGATACTTGTCAAGTATTCATTTTTTATGATAAATTGTTGTTAATCTATAACTGTGAAAATTTACACAACAGATAGATAAATTTGTTGAAAATATCGTGAAAAATTATTTATATAAATCAATTTTTTTTGAAAGCGTGAAGTTATGTAGAAGGTTATTAGTGTTTTATTGGGTTTGTCATATGTCAAAAATGCAGTAATGCTGAGTTTCTTCCAGACCTTAGTTAAAAATAATATCCAAAACATACTATAAGATTATATGAGAATGTTTCAAAACCTATTAGTGAAGTATTGCAACTGTATAGAGAAAAAATATATGAAAGAGGAATACATACCAAACGTGGTACGGTGTTTCATTTAACATTTTTATATCGATTCTTATTTTAGCGGAAATTTATTCTTTTCTTAAATAAACTTAATAAAAATTTATTCATTTCACCGATATTTGTTTAGCTGTCAAGAAGTAACCGGGAAATTTTTAATTTCCAACTTTAATATTTTTTAAAATTTATTTATTTAACGTCGCATCAACTGCAACGGTCATTAGCGACGACGTTGGGGTGTAACTGTGTATAATGGAGGATGAAATGATTTTTTGTAACGTATGAAAATATGCCGTGCCTGAATGGAATTCGAACCCACGACCGCATGATGAGAGGCGAGCACGTTACCAACTACACCAATGCGGCCGGCAATGTTTTTCTTAAATTACGCCTAACGCGATGTTTATGCACACAAAAAAACGCGGAAAATACGATTTTTACGGCCTATTTTTGATTAACTCATTTTTCAGCTTCGGTAACTTCGGTAATAAAATTTTCTACACTATGCGACTTATGTTAAAATATGAAACTTCATCTTTATCCTCGACAAATGTCAGGTCATTTTACTTGATAGTTTTCAAATGGCGGACGTCTAAAATAATTTGCTATCTCCGTAACCCGTTGCAATATCGAAATTATTTTTTAGGATAAAAAACAGTTTTACAACCAACGTTAATTAACGTGATTATTGAAAAACGGCGATTAATACAAATGATGGAAACCGGGAAAGTAAATTGAAAATATTTGTATAGATTCAGTCGCTACTGAATCCACACAGCTACCGCGGCGACTACAGAAATTTTGTGTTACTTTGGTTTTGTAAGTAACAGTTGAAATTTGTCTTATTTTGTTTACAAATAAGTTTAGTTTAAGCTTTAAGTTTGTAATTAATTTTTGGAATTAATCTAGTTGAAGTAATTTTAGTAGTCCATGCATAATAATTTATTGTTTTGATATCTGGTTAATAAATAATTATTATTTAAGTTTGAAGGAAGTTTGTTTATCATTTATTAATAACCAGATCCTTAAAAGAACCCATAATAGACTTTACAAAGTGACAATATCAAAAAAGTAACGGGATGTATTTAAATATATTAGCATGTATATATTTCAACTAAATTAAGCAACATCAGCTTTGTTTTAAAATAAAAGATACAGGAACAAAATTATAAATATAATAGGCCGACGTTTTTAAACGTCCTTGGCATTAATTTTATTTGTTATTTAACGTGAATTTAACTGTCAGAGGGTGGAAGTGATCTTCAACTAATTTATTGCAATAATAGGCCCAACTATCTACCTTGAAGCGACATGAGATGTCATGTAGTAATTACGGATGACACGCACACAACCGTCGTTTACATTTTATGGTCTCCTTGGGAAATACTCCATTTTATAGTTCCATTTTTTCTCACCGTGTGAAGACATTGTTAAGTTATAAATAGTCTAATTATTATGAAACTGTTATAGATAATGTAAAATTTTATGATCGAAATGACAAACTTTTTTTATTTAGAGACAGTTTACAACACTACAATGCGCATTATTTCTTACTTGATTCTCTAACCAGTAATTTTCCATTGTTTACACATTGTCGTTACTTTAAGAAACATCATTAAACATAATTATTTTCATTTTGTCCCCCATTTTCTTTTGTAATAGATTTAAATAAATTTGGCATTTTCATCCTAAATTTATGTTATAGACTACGTTTTCATGGAAAATTTATTTTGTAGGTAGTCTGTTTTAGTGAAAAATAAAGATGTTTACAAAATTGACCTGGTACCTACACATTGTTTATTTCCTCTCCTATTGGAATGTGTTTAGGTAAACAGCTGAAAGGCTGGTTTGAACCTCTAGAGGTTTTACTAAGTAAAACGAGGAGTGAGGTAATTTACCATTACCTTCCTCACTGAGTACAAAGTAGCTTATGCTTATCAGCATGTCAGGCTCTGAAAATCATCTACTTTGCACCCTACAAATGACACCTTCACTTCATTCACCACAGAGTCTGGCTGTATAATGAAATTCATTACTTTCAGAGTAGATAACTCAGACTAATGTCTTTTACACCTCTACCTCTTCTGTTCTTAAATAGTTCAGTCATTTAATTGGCTGACCATGTGATAAGAAACAGAACTATTTTTTGTAGCCCTGGAACTAGCAGATCGAGTGCAAATAATTTAACACCCCACCTGCCTGTTATGGGCGAACCTGTTGGAATATAACTTAAAAATCAAGACAAGGTTATTTGACTTTATATTTATGCAAAAAATACAACTGTACCAGATTACAATCAGTAATACTTAAATATGATTTATTGATTAATGGCTTGAACTGTCACGTATAAAGAAATCATTTAATGACAAACCTCAAATCATGTTTATCATTTGTCCCTATTCCAATGTCGTTTTAGTCTTCTAAGTGAATTTTAAGTGAAAGAGAGTGAGTTAAGAGATTAGTGTGCTTTCATAATTTAGAGTGGTAGCGATTATATAATTTCCTAAACGTTTTGTAGCATTTCCTACAAATCCAATAAATAAATAAACTTCTTTCTGTTCAGACCATTTAAATTTTTTATTTAATTAATAAGTAATATTGTTATATGGTAGTGAAGTTTAATGCAAGACACCCTTCTTTCTTCCGGGTCGAGCACCACTGAAATTTAATAATGTTGTTTAATGTTTTTAACATATATTTTTTAAATATAAATTTTACCGCCTCTGTGGTCCAGTGGTTAGCGTGCTACGCTGCAAAGTAGAGGTCTCGGGTTTGATTCTCAGCCAGGGTCTGGAAATTATTACAAGTTCAAATTCACCGTTCCTCAACCCAATGTTGTCGCTAATAACCGAGATGTTGATGCGACTTAAAATAAAACTAAAAATATATAAAATTAAATAAACATTTTAAATCATAATTTAGCTTATATTTTAAATGAATTAACAATTTAGTACATACATTTTTTAATATAAGTATGAGATTTCAACAAATGTCTCGATGAGTAAGTCTCTGTGAAGTGTGGCGTTACTAATGTATGGGAGACCGTTTGTTATCAATCGTAATACTTTATTTTGAAAAGTTTTATACGATTAATGTTTGAGGGTTTTGCTCAACCGTATATTTGTAAACTGACGGTACGTCCAAACAGGTATAAGTAAAAATTTGTAACAATTGAGTTCTGTTCGAGCAAAACGTGGGAACATTGGTCTTAAAGGCTGTATAGTTGTTTTAGTCGATGGTTGAGCGCCAAGTTTGAGGAGAGACAAGTTAAAATTACTTTATAACAATTTAAATACACAAACATACTGTAGGCTTATACATATGTTTTGTGTATTACATTATTTCTGTATTTTAACATGCGATGAAATAAAATAAGTCTACTTTAGTTATGAAGATTAACAAAAAAAATTCTGTACCCTTTAAATGGTCTCCTTTTCTGTAATTCTGATTTCTAGAAAACATTAATATTAAAATACAGTAATAATAAAAACCGGCGAAGGTTTCTTATAAAATATAACGTAAAAAAATTATGTGGTTAATGAGAAAATATACAGAATGTGGTAAATATTTTTCATATTTTAGAAGAAATTCATTTCGTTGTTTTTTTCAATTGTAATGAATTACGTAGATTCAGTGAAACTGAAGTGCTGTCTTAAAGACGCGTTAATATCATTTATCACGTTCTAAAATGTCATAATAAACATGGTACAAAATCATTTATAAAACTGGCTATTGTGTCTCTGCGCGGGATTATTTGTAACTCTAAAGAGATGTGCTTTTTTGTCTTTAATTTTTATTTCGGTACTGTACATTGAGCTGCACAATTTCCGTACATGTTATTTAAATACCGGTGGGAATTTTACTTTAAGGAGAGGTCTCTTTGCCATTTTTTCTTTAGATGTCGTACAGTTGGAAAGTTTCTTGCAGCTAGATCATGGGCTAGTTGGTTTGCATGGTCATCTAGTCGTTCGTAAAGTTTACTATTGAAGGACGCGGTTAGCTTCTTTACTGTATGAATTTTTAAATCGTCGTGGGTTTAATTGCTTACATTAAAAGGAGCCCTGGAAGCAAGTCTTAAAATTTTATTGAAAGGGCTGGATCGACTTTAAGTTACTCTTTTCGCTACTCCAAAGAACTGGTCACCATAAGTCCAGATTGATCTCAAAACAGTTTTGTATATTAAAACTTTAAAATGAAGATTCAATTTTGATCGCGGGTTAATTAAGCAGAAGAGTAGCTTCTGGCAGCGGTTAAGTTCGAAACTTTTTGTACGTAGATGATGCTTCAAAAATGAGTCACATGTCAAGCCATAAGCCAAGATATTGTACCACTCTGGCCTGTGGGGATGAATGTTATTAATCATCACAGGTGGACGTCTTAAAGTATACGTAACCTATGTTGATTTATTTGGGTTCACCTTAATACGGTATTTTAGATAAAAAAACTTGTTTCACTTCATACGTTACTTTTTTAGATAATGCTTAAAAAATGTGTATAGGTTACCTATTTTCAAAGTTGTAGCTCTTTGGAAAGGTACAGAAATATGTTTATTGCTTTTGGGGATTCATATCCCTTTTTAACTCTTCGAAGCCAATTGGTGAAATTTAAATGCTTAACTTATGTTAAGGATCATCATTTGCAAACAGACATTCCGATTTTTAGAATTGCAGCTCTTTAGTATGTGTTTATTGTAGCTTTAATTTATCGGAAAAATACCCTATGAAGCATAGCCTAAGATATTTCTACTCTAAACAACAAACCAACCGTACAGATAGACAGCTTTAGGAGAGTCACATTATGGAGAATTCTGGCATTAAACGGTTTATCCCGACAGAAAAATAATATTAAAAAATGTATAAATCTTAAAAAGAAATGGCGGAAAGGGTGTTTCTGAAAATTAAAGCCGGCGTTAACGCAACTAACTAGCTTCTGTGCCAGTGATGCCGGGTTCAACTCCTGGTCATCTGGCATCCTTTCAACATGAGGTGGTCCTTTTTGACATGAGGTGATATGTCACCTCATATCACAACCTACTTACAAGCCACAACTTTTGTCGGCACTATCACAAGAAAAACCGTTTTTTTTGTTTCTGATTGTAGATTCAATGAGATTTAAGTAGTTCCTTCTATTTTACGAAACCGGTAGTCTAAAGTAAGCGGAAGATATATTATGTTATACTCATTGTACGGAAATAAAATATAAATTAATAACCTTTAGGTTTTATTTGTTCTAGATGAAATATTTTTGCTTTTTTCCTGATTTCACTATCAAAATATTACGTCAAACTTACTTGCTCTGTACTATACATGATCGAATAGTTAATTAAATGAGTTTGCTAATAGGTTAATTAATTCTGATACTATTATTTAATTTATAACAGCATTTAGTCTGTTAATTTAATATTGCATTCTACTGAAAGTGAATCATTTAATCTATTTTGTAGTTTATTTTCTTAAGCTGCGTTAGAAACTTAAGTTATATATTCATTTATTTAGTATACAATAGTGATTTGTGTAGTATACTTTTATTAATCTCTGTGTATAATAAGAGTGGAATTCACTCGTTAACTCACTCATCACGAAACCGCTAGAATCGCAGGAACAAGGACTTGAAAGTTAGAAACAAATCAACTAAATTAATATTTTTGTTATTAGAATAGTATTCTTATGATTTTAATATCTGATACTTCTGTCTTGATTACTTAGTTCTTTCATTTCTGTTTCAGGTAAGGAAACGAGATCTTTATTTATTCTGACTCCGAAACGTTCAGCGGTCTGTAAGTTTCAGTAACTCTGTGTACTTAGTAATTTTTTTTAAAATTATTTTCTTACTAATTACATTGCGATTCAACTTTTATAACTAAAAGTTTCAATTTCCACCACTCGTATAAAGAGAACATTTTTTAAATTTTATTAGGTATCAAGTTTAATAACAAACGCAAGTTTGTATATATATATACCTCGAAACGGCTACACGACGCTGGGAAAACTGACGGACCCCAGATCATTTAGGACTTGTACCGACGCCCACATCCACCTGAAGTCTCTATGCCATTACCATTCCACGACTTTATCTAAATTCCAGTATGACCCACTTTACAAAATTTTGAGTTGCCACATTTTTATTCCGCCCTGTATTCCTCTTATTTGCCCATGCCCCTTCTACTTGTATGACTCACTCCCCCCAGTTGGTAGTTGTCCCCATGTTCCTATGCATAATCACTCCACTACGGTGCAAAGAGCCGCCATTTTAAATTAGTAAACACTCAGAAAATAAAAAGGCCGGTGATTATGCCAAACTCTACCCTTTCCGTCTCCCCTGAAATCATAAACTAACCCCTACCTTAAATTATACCTTTAGTCCACGTTCAGTACTGTAATATAATAAACTTATACACACACACAACAACACATACGTACATTCACAGGACAAACTGAATACGCTCACACATAACATAAACATACATCAGATGATTTACTACCGTCAGATGTGAAAGACAAAAAATAATAATAACAAAATTATTAAATAAAATGGATTGTTAACTCACTCTTTTTTAAATTCTTTAAAGAGTAAGGTGACGAGTTACATCCTTTTAAAAATAGAAAAACAATTTTTATAATTGAAAACAATTTTACTGAACAGATAAAGATAGATATTTTTAGAAGATTGGTTGAAATAAAGATTTCAAGGACTTTTAATAGATTTTAAAGATTTTAAGGAACTTTTAACAATTTTAATAATCTTAAGAATTTTAGAATATTTACAAAAAAAAATCTTTTAATAAAGATCCTTGAATTATTGAATTTGGAAACTTTTCTTTATGAACTTCTGGGACAAAAATGGTGCCGTGACCAGGATAAGAAAAGATCCAATTAAGGAATTTCAATAAATAAATAAACTTTGGAAAAGAAATTAAAATAACTAACAAAAAGGACAGGATAGTGAAACAATTTCATCCAACGAAAATAATCAAACCAGAGCAGTTGAAAATCAAAAAGGTGATAAGAAGAAAAAATTAAAAATAACACAACGAATCTTCTAAAAATTATAAAAACTAAGGTATAAACAATTCACATCTGGCCAGGTATACTGACTCCGACTGGTAAGTCATCTGTTTCACACACATACATTTTTACCATAAACAAACGGAATAAAAATAAACATGGAGGAACAAGTGGGACAGATTCTCGAAACGAATAAATTAGACGAAACGAACATTAACTTCCAACTTAGGATACGGAGAAGTACGACAACAGGAAACATACGACAAAAACGACAAAGACTACAAAAACTATTAGAGAACGGGCGACAAATTGACTTAAACACATTACATAGATTTGATTTTGGTAAACAACTGACCGATTGTCAAAATTATTTTGCAAGGATAAGAAACATCGAAAATTTAACGGAATTAGAAACATATAATGCTAAAATTTTTGAGGATAGGCTTAACAAAATATTAACATTTATATTGCCCAACAAACCGGATAAAGCAGTAGATTTTCAGAATTTAAAGGAAAGGTTTGAGGTTTGGAAAGCAAATGGGTGGCATAATATTGAAGTTAGACCTAATTGTGAACAAAATCTAAATCTTGAAAGGGTACGTTTAGGAGATAACTTCTTGCCTAATCAAAGGCAAGAAATTCCTAATTGTGATCAATTTAACTTTGCACCTGATACAGGAATATTAAACCCCGTTCTTCAAAATGAAGTACCTGACATCTACATACCGAATGCAGTAGGTAACAATAATCCCTTATATTTTCAACGTGAATTAGATTTCAATTGGACAAAAATTGCAAATCCAATTGAACAAGAGTTAAAACAATTAACTATCACCGATGGAAGAGACATTGAATCATTAGTAAGAAATATTAAAATCATCAAACAAATACAGAAACGTTATGCCGTAAATTTACCTCTGGTTTTGTTAACTCCGTTTATGACTGGTTTTACAGAACAAATTTTTGAAAACTCCGTTAGGAATAACCATAATTTTGATCAGTTTCATTAAAATTTAGTAAATAAATTAATTACACCAAAAATGAAAGAAATATTAAAATTGAAATTGTTATACCGAAATCAGTCACAATCGGAAACTCTTGCAGAATACATGAAGGAAATTTTAGAGAATCATGATGTTTTGAGACTAGATTTAACGGAAGGTGAGTTAATTAATATAATTTTAACAGGTTTAAATGAAATATATGCCACACACATAGGTATAATTGGTAAACCCACCAACTTACAAGATTTTAATAAGTTAGACGCTTATGTTTATGAAAGAGTGTATGCCAGAACTCTTAATGATCTTGGTTTATCAAACATAAATAATACAGGCGCTCTAAATACAATAAATAACACAGTATCTATTCAAGGTAAACAAAATACATTAAAAGATTCAGCATTCAATAACACCAGATCACAAAAATCATCCACAACATTGAAGTGTTTTTATTGTAATAATTCAGGCCACATTAAAAGGAATTGTAAACTTTGGCAACAAAAACAAGGAAATAACCATGTTTCAAAAAACTGAATGAATACAAATACGGAAAACATAGACATATGGTTCGTATTTGTAAACATAATGCAAATAAACATTTAAAGATAGGTGAACAAAGGTTAAACGGCAACTATACTTTGAAGGCCTTAACAATAAAAATTAAAAATGATACATTTAGGGCTCTTATTGATTCAGGCTCAACCCACAACATTATTAATCAAAAAATGTACAAACTTTTAAAAAGTAAGAAAGCAGTTATAAAAGAGGAAAATTTTAATGCAATTTGTCTTACAGCGGACAGGTTTCCTTTGGAAATCAATAAACAAGTCTGGGTTAAAATTAATTTACAAAACATATCGTGGAAAATGAACTTTAAAGTATTAACAAAAATACAACACAAAATAATATTAGGAATGCATTTTTTACAAACCACACGTGCAACTTTCAATGCAACTAGGTCATTCATAACCTTTGAATGGTTGAAAAATCAAAAATTTTCTCTAACAAATACATACCCAGATCAGATTAATAATCTAAAGCACTCCGAGTATATTAAAAATAAAATTACAAACTTATGTAAGGAATTTCCTGATGTACTCACTAATAAATTAGGCTGTACCGATGTATTGACATATGATATTAAACTTAAAAATAATGAAATTATAAAATCGAGACCCTATCCACTAAATCCAATAAAAACACTTCAAATGAAACAGCAAATTGATAAATTATTAAAAGGTGATAAGAGAGAGTGTTTCCCCTTATTCGTCTCCGGCATTTCTAATTCCGAAAACCAATGGCACGAGTCGTTTGGTTGTGGACTATCGCTCAGTCAACTTGGTAATTGACTCAGAGGCACAACCTTTACCCAACATAAATCAGGCTTTCCAATGGTTTTCCGGGGCACGATGGTTTAGCACATTAGATTTAGCACAAGCGTACCATCAAATACCATTGACAGAAAAATCTCGTCAAATCACCGCATTTTGTACTCCGGATGGATTATACGAGTACGAAAGATTACCTTTCGGTTTATCAACTGGAGCACAAGTCCTAACACGTCTTATGAATACAATATTCAAAAATATTAAGTATAAATTTGTATTTAATTATATGGATGATATATTAATATATTCCAAAAGTTTTCCAGAACACATGAAACACATTAGAATAGTGTTGTCGATTCTAAGAAAAGCTGGTATTACCGTCAACCCTGATATGATAACATTTGCAGTGAACGAAATACCATTTCTTGGACACACATTATCATACAAAGGAGTCTCTATAGATTCGACTCGGACACAAAAAATATTGGAATACCCTGAACCCACGTCAGTGAAACAAGTACATCGGTACTGTGGTATGATTAATTATTTTTCTAAATTTATTAAAAATTATGCTGATAGAATCGAACCTCTAAATAAATTACGTCGTAAAAATACTCAGTTTATCTGGGGAGACTCACAGAAAACCGCATTTGAAGATCTTAAACAAACAATTGCTAATCCCCCGGTATTAGCCATACCAGACTTTTCAAAACAATTTATTTTACAAACAGATGCGTCAGATACAGGTCTAGGAGCTGTACTGCTTCAAGAACAGGAAGGGTCTAGACGACCCATAGCGTACGCTTCCAAGACATTGACAGAGGCAGAAAGGAAGTTTTCTGCATATGAACGAGAATGTCTTGCAGTTGTTTTTGCAACAGATAATTTTCGGACCTACCTGACACATCGGGAATTTCTTTTAGAAACCGATAATCAAGCTTTAGCCTGGCTTCTTTCTAGACCTAAACAACTAGGTAGATTAGCTAGGTGGTTACTTCGATTATCTGTTTTTAAATTTAAAATTAATCACATCCGTGGCTCCGATAATAATGTTGCTGATGCGCTATCAAGGATGTATGATTCTAATAGTGAAGGTACCACAAAAGATATATCTTATATCAATGCCTTATTATCACAGTTTCCCCTATCCTTTACAGATATAAAGAAACATCAAGAACAGGATACCTTTATCCTTCAACAAAAACAGAAAATGGATACCAAATTTTGTTTTTCAAAAGGAGTATTATGTTTAAAAGATAAAAACAATAATCCAACCAAAATTGTTCTTCCCAACTCTTTAAAAGATTTAGTATTTAAATATTTCCATAATTCTGAAATAGGTGGACATTTAGGCGTCGCTAAAACTATCCACAAAATAACACGATATTTTTACTGGCCAGATGTATATAAAGAGATTCCTGTCAAAGTGAATGCTTGTACAACTTGTCAGAGAAGCAAACCTGGAATGAATTATAAATGGGGGAATCTCAGTTCTAGAGTTCCAACAACACCATTTGATACACTGTTTATTGATACAGTAGGCAGTCTACCAAAACCTACCCAAGGATTCAAATATATACTAGTGGTGGTAGATAGTTTCTCAAAATTCACATGGTTAGCTCCATTAAAAAGTACCAATACGTCATCCATTATAGACGAATTAAAACGTATTTTTCAACATTACTCCATCCCAAGACTAATAGTCACGGATAACGCCAAAACATTTAATTCAGTAATTTTTAAAAACTTTTGTTTCAATCTAGGCATTAAAAGGACCACACTCTCTCCTTATCACCCACAACCATCTCACGCCGAACGATTAAACAGAAATCTCAGGTCTATTCTTATCGCGTACCATGCAACTACACAAACAACCTGGAATAAATCTCTCTTTTGGTTTCAGTTAGCTTTTAATATGGCTCAACATACCGCACATGGTGTGTGTCCATTTGAGATATTACATAATTTTCCAGCTCAAACTCCATTGGATAGAGCGTGGAATATACAAGATATCCTTCATCGGAATCCTGTAAGTTCAAGCAACATGATGGGTAAAATTAAGAGACAGCTAATTAAGTCTCATCATGATATGGCACGTAGATATAATGCTACACGCCATCCAAATCCGTTTTCGGTGGGAGATAAAGTTTTACTTAAAACTCATCCCGTAAGTTCGAAACGGAAAAATATTTGTGCAAAAATGACATACCGATGGTCGGAACCATTTTATATCATAGGTTTCTCCACACCAGTTACAGCCTTAATACGTAAGACTGTTGGGGGAGAAATAACAAAAGAACTCATTTCTAACCTTAAAAAGGTTACATAATTAATTACAAATAGTAATATTTTTAGGTGACGTATGTCGCGACACTCGAGCTTGAGATGATTGTAATAAATTATAACTGATGTTTGCATGCTGAATGACTGTATTGTGAAAGGGGCCCCGAATGAATGTAAAATACCGCCTCAAGCCGACAATTGTTATATACTCGCCTTTCCTTTTTTTCAATTTAAGCATCCAACTCTTATCCTTTTGCTTTTGCATTTACCCCAGGGGGGGGGGAAGATTGTAATGTAATAAACTTATACACACACACAACAACACATACGTACATTCACAGGACAAACTGAATACGCTCACACATAACATAAACATACATCAGATGATTTACTACCGTCAGATGTGAAAGACAAAAAATAATAATAACAAAATTATTAAATAAAATGGATTGTTAACTCACTCTTTTTTAAATTCCTTAAAGAGTAAGGTGACGAGTTACATCCTTTTAAAAATAGAAAAACATTTTTATAATTGAAAACAATTTTACTGAACAGATAAAGATAGATATTTTTAGAAGATTGGTTGAAATAAAGATTTCAAGGACTTTTAATAGATTTTAAAGATTTTAAGGAACTTTTAACAATTTTAATAATCTTAAGAATTTTAGAATATTTACAAAAAAAAATCTTTTAATAAAGATCCTTGAATTATTGAATTTGGAAACTTTTCTTTATGAACTTCTGGGACAGTACAATGCATGCCTTCCCCTCCCCAAGATAATAGGACTCCCACAAAACTGAAAAAGGCCAATGAAATATAAAATAAAATAAAAGAGCCGGTCTTAAACCCACTTGTCCCTTAATTTAAATTTTCCACAAATAACTTCTAAAAATAAATTACCTCCTTTCAAGTCCCAGTTCTAATGTCCCAAGAACCAGAATCCTATTTCGTATTTAAACTATAAAATTCCCCCTAAATTTCTTGATGTTGCAATTATTCTGTTATATTGTTCCCAGAGCGACCAGGTGTTCCTTAACACGATGTCGCCATCATAGGGCTTCTTAGCCCTCTCAACCAGGATTCAGGATTCAGGATTCAAGTTTTTTTACCTTAATGTGCGTACGATGCAATCTGTTCAATTTAAGAGCAATAAGCAACCCCATGACCCAATGAGATGAGGATGGTATATATGGCGTGTAAATGAGGTGTAGTCTTGTGCAGTCTCAGGTCGACCATTCCTGAGAGGCATGGTTAATTGAATTCCAACCATCAAACTACACCGATAACCACTGTATAGTATTTAAATCCGTAAAAAAAGTAACTACCTTTATTAGGATTTGAACCAGGAACCTTCGTCTCCGAAAATCAGCTGTTTTAACAGGACTTATGGCGACGACTTTACCTGTAGACCGAACCGGTGGGTTATCAAAAGTTAAGGAAGTAATTTCTTCAACAACGTTTATCAGTATTTATATTTATTGGTATCATATCTATCGTAATTTTCCTGAAACTTAGTTATTTAAATTTTCTTGTCATACTTTCGGGATGAGGAGTTTGAGAAATTATCTATTTCAAAATTAATTAAATAATTTCATAGATTTTTTAAATTGTAGCTAATATTTTCTCAACGATGGTTTTAATTGTTATAATAAACCTACTTCATTTACAATTAATTTAATGATCTGAAATTTTTAATTTCAATTGTAAAAGTTTTATCGTAGGGCTCTGCTAGCATTGCACAAATTTCGATGTCTGGAAATCTGGGAATTTCTGCTAAACTAAAGCGTCACACGAGAAAAAATAGACAAAAACTATAGAAAATTTTTCAACTGTATTTTTTGCTATGTGAAGTTGTACATTTAATCGTTTTAAGGCTGTAATCTTGGGAAGAAACATTAGGAAAAATGAACCTGCCGCCAACCTACTAATGACCAAGAAAATTAGCAGGACTACATACAGTCTTTGTAGCATTTTGAATAATTTATAATTGGTGTAGTTTTCAACAAATTTCAGTATCATATCATGTCTTGAGTTTAAACTTTTTGAATTTAAAACGTGGTTGATCGAAATTTATTTTATTAACTAAAATCGTGTGTTTTATTAAGAAGTCTATGAAGTGAAACTTTCTTAATCCACCTGTAATATATTTTCAAATCAGTTTATCTTGAATGAACAATGAATGTGTTAAATTCGTGTCTTACGAGGCTAATGCATTGTTTTGATTTTTTTGAGTGAGAGGGGATTGAAAATAAAATGAAGGTGGAAATATCCTCGGTGATATGACGAAGGACTTCCTGTTCAGACCTATCGGGAGACAACCAACGGTAATATAAAACATTCAGCACGTGCCTTCCTGTTTTGTACAGCCTTTGTAAGAAAGCTTTGAATAAAGCTGTAAGAAAACAATACCTGTGCTTCACTAATTTATTCGTTATGTAATAAATAAATAAATAAATAACAGACTTTCTGTAAAATTAAGCATTCACTTTATTTATATAAATTTTATGGTTATGAATGTATTAACAAAAATTATTTTTGAGATAACTGCTTTACGAAATAAAGAAAAACGAAAAAATAAGTTCAACTTTGTAAAAACTGCGGTATTTAACGCAAGAGAATCACTTACAAAAGTATTCTGAATTATTTTAATTTTTATTCTCAGTTTTTCTTATTACGCCTGCTCGTATTCCTGATCAGGGCAAAACTTTCAAAAATTATTTATTTTAGATTGTTTTTTTTAATTATTTATTTTGCAACTATATAAAAACAACTAGCAAAAATTTTTACAACAAAATAAAAAAAAATAAAAAACCAACCGCGTAAATGGCTTTAAGGAGTACACCACCCAGCTATAGCTCTCCAGATAACAATAATTATTGTGTTAATTTTTAATTTATATTTTTGTACACCTAATTAATATCACATTTGCGTAAATGTATGATGTCTTTACTCCATCGGTTTTTCAGTCGTCTTTGTGCGGTATCTGGTAGGTCTGCAGAATTCTTGTTGCATATTAAGGGATTGTTATGATTTTGAAGTTTGTCTTTGAACCTACGTTATAATTTTAGATAGGCCTATGTGTCGTTAACGTAAGGAACGCGTAAGTCATCGTGTTTTTTTCTGTTGGACAAGTAACTCGGGAAATTAGTAATCAGTCGCAAGAATTCACTTTGGAAACGTTATATTATTGAAATGACTGATGGCTTTGGTGCACCATAAATTTGACTACCATAAATCCAGATCGGTTGAAGCATCGCCTTGTACGTCAAAGGTTTGTAGCATTGGTAGTTTTGACCGCTTGGCTTATAGCCTGCATAACTGTTTCAGTCTGTTATTTAGTAGTTTTTACTTTTGGTTGTCGTGCTTGTCCCAGATTAGATTGTTAATGCAATTTATGTAAATTTGTAATCGCACCAAGAGTAAAAATTATTTGCGCCCGTTATGTGTGTGTGGAATATATGATTGTATTGGGTAATACTCGGTGAGAATCCAGGATTTAGGTGTGAATAAAATTGAGATTTTCGGCTTACAATCAAGTATGCTACCAACAATCTCGTAATCATATGAAGCATTTTTGACAGAAGTATAACAGGCAATCTTTCCCACACTCAGATAGGTTATGTAGTATTACATGGGTAATAAAGATTCATTTACTTTTTATGTAACTTAGAAGTAGTTTATAGTTTTGTGCAATAACACCATTCACTTTTAAATGTCTGGAATGGACTTGAGAACAAAATATCTACATGTTTATTAAAAACACTTATCTAATATATTGCTCTAATAATGAGAATGAACATGAATACATAGTTATATTTTATAGTCTACTAGAAGCATTTTAAACTTTAATGTGACTTGGATGAAGAGAGTTTTTGTTAGTCCATGTATTTTATTTAGTCGATCAGTTAACTGGTAGTATTAAATTAAAATACCTGTTAGTTTAATGAGCAATTTCTATGTTGGTACGAATGAAACCAGTTCCTATAACAGATGTACTGTTATTCATCACCGTAAATTATTTTGACAGTGATGTATTCAAATTATGCCAACATCAACGTATTTATACCAGGTATATTTATTCATTACTATTAATTTTTCGCGGGTAATTTATTTTATTTATTACTGAAAAATTTTAATAATAACGATTCATTAAAAAGTCAAATCATTTTTATTTAACTTAAGGTAATAACAGGTAGTATTTTCAGTTCTCCTCGTTTTAATATTGATTGTCGATATTTATTCCTTTACTGTTTTAATAACGTGGGAGTTTTAATAGTTTTGTCACGTGATTGTCGGAGACTATTTGTTATTCCATAAAATATCCTAACAATTTGAAATATATGAGAAGAAGAGGTACAACAATTAAATGGTGGAAAGGAATACCTTTGGGAATAACAACGTTTTAATTCCGGAAAATTATTTTAAAAGTAGTACTTAGTAAAAACGTAATGATGAAAAGGATTTTTGTCTAATTTTCTGTCTTTTGGAAAAACAGTTTATATTTTTATCAGTTTGCAGTGTTATGAGTCGTTGTTTAATATTAAAAACGTATCAGGGTTGTTTTTAATTAAAATCTCATTTCTCAGAATGTAAAAATATTTTGTTCAAACTTTTTGAATGTTTGGCGAATCTTTTGGCGCTTAATTTACGTAATAATAGCGAAGACTTAACAAGACTACAAAGTCTGAAGAACCTCTAGAGGCTTTTCTAAGTAAAACGAGGAGTGAAGTTGTTTACCATTGTCTTCTTCAATCTGTTATTTTGCTTTATCTTCTCTGTTATTTTGTTAAATTGTTCTTTTACTGTTCTTCATCTTTTAACTATATTTAGTGTTTTCAAAAATTATAAATATTTTTTTTGTTGAAGCAATACCATTGGGTATTATCTGCGTTATGTAAATACTTTCATAATATTTACTTATAGTTATTTTTACACTGATTGTAAATAAACTCACTTGTTAATATTTTTTACTTAATATTGTTTTGTAGGTACTTTAAAAATCAAAATAATATCTACTTATTTTGGTGAACATCTGAATTGGTTCCTTTTATTAGTTCTTCCCTAATAAGGACCGTGAAACATAACTTTATTTTTAATAGGTTTTTATATTTTCTAGCCAATATTCTTTAAGTATTTGGCTAAGTTACCTTTCACATTTATTACCCCATATGGCGTTCAATTTTGTTATCATAAAAATCTCTGAACATATTAATTTTCATCCCAAATATTCAACGTCACAGTTGAATATTAATTAATGCATAATATATTTTAAATAATTATTGCAAATACTAAAGGATAACGAAGATTCCCTATTTTGTTGTACTTCACGATTTAATTCTGAAATATTTCGTTCGTGATAGCTATAACACAAATATTTAGACCCATAGGTAAAATATATAAATAATTATACATTTATTATCATGACCACACAAATTCATAAAATACTCTGCACATGAAATTAATTTTATGCAGTTTCGTGTAAAATCTTTAAAAAGAAAACGATTCCGTGATTGATATTTCTACTATTGATAATATTAATTTATTAAAATTTTATCGAAGATCCGTGGAAATGATAAAGTGAAGTAAAATATTTTTCCTGACATGGAAAGTTTAATTTTACTTCAATAAACAAGTAGTGATGTCGGCATTTGTTAAAAGACAAGAAGGAAGAGTTAAGTACAACTATAGAGGCGTGGTAAAACACGTAAACTATGCATCAAGTACTACTATTGTAGTATATAACTTAGTGGCATACGGAGCAGGTAACTTAGTAAGTAGTATACAGTACTTGCTAAGTTATAGTAATTCTTGTATCATGAAGAAGAGAAACCGGAATAAGCGAAAGCCGGTGATTATAAGTGGTTACTGCGAGAGAGGGAAAGAAATACCTACAGAAAAATAAGGAAACTTAAATATATATTATGCACTGTTCATAAATACTAGTAAATATACATAAAAGTTAAAATAAATTGTTTGAGGACATTCAGGAAAATTTTTGTACATCTTACACATACTTGTATAATTTAGACCAACACGTAGGTTTTAGAAATAATTTGAAAATCAGAACATGATTTTATCCTGTAGCCCTACATAATATTTATTTATAAGTATTAAATTATTTACACTCAATCTTTTAGTTCTAGGGCTATAACAAATAGTTCTGTTTCTTATCACATGGTCAGCCAATGAAATGAATTATTTATGAACAGAAGAGATAGAGGTGTAAAAAAACTAATCAGAGTTATCTCGTCGGAAAGTAACGAGTTTGATTATACAGTCAGACCCTGTGGTGAATGAAGTGAAGGTGTCATTTCGAGGGTGGAAAATATGTGCTTTTCAGAGAGCCTGGCATGCTTATAAGCGTACTTTTTAACTCAGTGAGACTTTTTAACCTCACTTCTCGTTTTACTTAGTAAAGCCTCTAGTGGTTTAAACCAACCGTTTGGCACATGACTTAAACAACAACAAGTGTTTTACATAGTAGGGAAATACGGCTGTGAAATTATTTTTATCATAATAAAATATAAGATTAAAGACTTCGACTATAGCAAATTTGGTTTTAGTATCGCTTCATATTCTCCTTTATTATAACAAAATAACTAAAATACATTTTTATAAAAACTATACAAACAGGAAATGCTCTTTTAATTTTTACAGTTTCTCCTCTTTTAATTTTGCCAGAAAATTTTATGCACTCGTTTAGTAGAGAAATATGTGCTAACTGGTTATAATATCGTTCTCGTGTTTATTATGCATGAACTTTAATTTTTGCTATTCAATTTAAGATGAAACATCAAAGAATATTGCTGTATCAGTACTTTTAGATTTGTTTTTCGGATAAAGAATTATAGGAAAGATCGGACTTATAGGAAAAATATAATTATTATAAAATTTTACTTGCCGTATGGGTATGAAATCTTGGTCAGGACGAAAAGAGAGGTAGAATTAACATAGCAGAGATGAGTTTTCTGAGAGCTGGGCTGAGCACACTGGATTATATAAATAAAAAAAATGTAAAGTGGGAAGGGAACTTACTGTAGTTTGTGAGCCGCAAAATATCAGTAATAAAAATAGGTGTGCTCTCATAGAAAGAACTACCGGAAGAAAATTTTCAGCTAGACTATTACAATAAAGACCAAATCAAGAAATGGAAGGGACTGAGAAAAGTAGATGGGTGCTTGAATGGACTAAATAGTCTGTCTGTGTGGTGGAGAAGAAGAAGACGAAGAAAAAGATTAATCGAATTATTTACCAAATAGTACTTTAATTCAATAGTTCTTAGTGTTAATAAATGAAATTAATCATATTTTGTACGGTTATAATATTATTCTCCCATATGTACTCTCTGACCCCAAGTCTAAATAACCAGGTGATAAGTATAGTCATAGTAATTTTAAAAAACTTTAAATTGAAGGTCTTAAAATTTTCTGTATCAATTCTACTGAATCCGTAATATCCTTTGCTGTTTGCCTGAACAATCTAGGATCCTTAAGTTATTATTATGTAAGTTTAATTTCGTTTTTAATTGAAACGGTAGCCGTCTGTGAAGAATATTGATGAAGCAATAAGTTGACCTCGCTGCTGGGGTTCTGTCTTAGGCAGTAACGAATTAATTTCCAACATTTTACCGTACCGTGCATTGAAATACCTTTCTGTTGTTATTACAATGCTGTCATTACTACACTGAATTTTACAGTTTCATCAGAGAAGAAAAGATTGTCCTGCCTTGAGGTAAATCAGATATAAAAAAAATATATAAAATTTTTTATAAGTATGCGTGCGTGCATGCTTGATTGACGTGATTCCCATCCAACTCAGCCCAGTATTTAATTTCTTCGTAGTTGCTAGAATCGTGATCCAATATGACTTATTATCATCATCATCATTCCAAGTATTTTTCTAATTGTCTGTTCTCACCCATCGGTATTTATTACCAGGAGCCGGTACAAGGAAGCGATTTTTAATTAAGTATTAAATTCAGTTGCTGCGTGGACCTAGACCTTTTAGTATTCATTTCTATATAAGTTTTAATTTTCATGATTTTAATTAGGGTAGAGGTTAACGAAAATATAAATGTACTTTCATTATCCTCCTTCATTTTAATTAAAAGTATATCATTTCAAGGGTACATCCTCAAATATTAATGTGTTGCCCTAGACTTCGGGTGAATCCTGATAAGAAAACATTATAAGTATAAGTATGTATTATAAGTAACTATATTCAATGTTTTTGTCCGTAATAGACAGGTGGTGTTAAATTATTTGCACTCAGTCGTTAGTTCTAGGCCTACAAAAAATAGTTCTCTTTCTTATCACATTGTCAGCCAATTAAATGACTGAATCATTTAACAACAGAAGAGGTATAGGTGTAAAAGGCACTAGTGAGAGTTGCTCCTCTGAAAGTAATGAATTTCATTATACAGCCAGAAAGTGTGGTGAATGAAGTGAATATGTCAATTGCAGGGTGGAAAATATGTGCTTTTCAGAGGGCTTGGCATGCTGATAAGCTTACTTTTCAACTTAGTGAGGAAGGCAATTGTAGACCACCTCACTCCTCGTTTTACTTAGTAAAGCCTCTAGAGGTTCTAACCAGCCTTTTGGCTGATGACCTAAACAACAACAGCAACACATTCAATATTATGACCCTACGCCTACGAGATAATCCATGTTAATATATTTTCGTTTTGTAATGATGTTTATTTAACCCAAATAAATGTTATAACTCAATCTGTTTGAAAAGCCAATTTTCATAATATTTCTTGTAAAAAGTTACAAAGGGAAATAAAAAGTTGACTTCAAAAATCTAGCAAAAATTGTTTGAAAAGACTGTTTCCTCCGTATTTTATATAGGAAACAATTTTTATCTATGAAATGCTTAGAAAATCATAATGAAGTAATTTTCCAATCAAGTATATTATCTTGTTTAGAAAAAGGATGTAATTATCATGATTGTGAATTTTTCCAATTTTAAACAGCGCTTGAAAATTTTCATTTTATGCTTGTCATTGTATAAAAATTAATTCTATAATACATGGGAATAACGAGTCATTTAATTTGTAAAATCCTCTAATCAAAAGTCATCCGAGCTCTGATAAAAGCACCCTGGGACATGATAAACAAAACTACTCAGAAAAGATTATTTATTTTATTGTTTAAGTAGAAATTTCAAATAGTTAAGCGTACAAGAATTTGCTTAAATTGCACAAAAACTACTTAAATAATTTCCCACGCACAGGCTCGTCCTATACGGGAATTAGAGAATATGTTAACAAAACGTATTTTGTATTTAATAAATTAAATAAATAAATTTAAAGTTATTTTTGGAAATGGCGGCTAAAAAGGAGACATTCAATTAATTTATTTAAAAACTTAAATTTTTAAGTTTTGTTTTTCAGAAGTTTAACGTTATTATCTTTGTAACAATAAACTGTATGAATTTCATGAAGAGGCTTATTTTAATACGATATCTTTACCGAGAGTTAACTTTTGTAATCAATTAAATTTGTAAAAATTTTGTCATTTTTTTGAGAAACAGATTGTAGATGAATTCTGTTAATAATAAAAGCAGATACTTTTATAAATCAATGTTGATGCTTGGTAATCCTTAATAAAGGGTTTCGTTCAGTTATTTATTATCAGCTTTTCAGATTTTATTCACTGCTCAACAATTTTCCTTTCAACGACTGTACTTTTTGCAAAAAGATTAAAATCATATGTATTCTAATAATAATAAAAAAATATACTCTTGTAAGTCAATGTTGATGCTTGATAATCCGTAACAAAGGGTTTCATTCACTTCTTTGTTATCAGCTTTTCAAATCTCAGTCACTGCTTAACGATTTTCCTCTCAATGACTATACTTTTTGCAAAAACGGTCAAAAACCTATGTCTTTGTGTTGTACTTAATGGACGTACAAGATAAATTATTTAATGTTCTTGTAACAAAATTAGAAGAAATTGGCGGACTAAATCAAATAGAAATTAAGCACTGCATCAAAGTTACAAAAGTGTATTGTACAGTAAGTGAAATTTTAAATTATTTGTTGCTTTTTAAAGTGCGTTACTGTAACTGTTGTTGATAGTTTTCATGTACACGTACTGTACAGTTAGTTGCTATACAGTACGGAAGAATGCGAATAGCAATTTGTTACGTTACATTTAGTCATTAATTAATCACGTAACCGGTAATCAGTTTAGTTCCTATTTTACTTCTTATTATTCCCATTGCTAAGTTGTTTACTTGCAATGCGATATTGTCTAAAATTAGTTGCATTCAATGCATCAGCACGTAGAAAACATAAAACTTTGTAATCTGACAACCTTTCCTTTTTATTATTGTATACAGGAATGTTGTTTACTGTTTCGTTCTGAGTAAATTGTTGATTAGATAATCGCAGGTTTTGTGCCAATTTATTATTTTATATAAATTCTTTCACAGTTTAATATTTTATTTATCTTTCTATGAGTTGCACATTGAGTAGATTCCTTTTTGTTTCAGAATAGCTGATTAAAATGTTTTTCTGATTTATTTTATTGTAAAAGACGTTTATATTTATGACTATAGTCTGCAATATATTATTTTAAATATATAAGACTTCAGTTAAATTTTTACGTAGGTTTTTTAATATAGTTTACTACTTCAGATCTAAACGTCGAAAAGAAGTCTGTTTTACTTTTTTTGGTTGTAAGTCAACATATTTTGCACACTTACGCAAATATTGCACACGGTAAAGATGAGCAATAAAAATAGTGATTAAAAATGTCAGAGCTGACCGAATATCAATTCCTAGCATTGAAACCAGTTGCGCTGTTCAAAGCACTAACGGGTTTACTTAATCATGACTTAATGTAATAAAATTAAACAAAACGACAATGCACGAACGCTCTTTTCTTGTATGAAAATTGGTTATTGTTTGTGTTCTCAATAATAATTGAGGTACGAGTCAAAATCTTTCTTGAAATTTTTTCGTTAGCACTTATTCTTTAAAATTATTCTGAGTTTGTTAAAATACTTTGAGTATCGTTAAATGAAACTGTAGGATGTTTATCAACTCTTTGATGTAATTTCTTGCGATCTAAAAAGAAATGATATATCTTTCTTTTGATGATTGAGTATTAGGTAGGCCTATATACCTATCTGCATTACGGTTGGTCACCGAAAAGACTGTAACTCCCATCAGGAGAACCTTTAAAGTTTGCACAAGTGAATGTATCGAATTAAGACAAAACAAAGTGTACGTTGTATGAATTTAAAGTTATTAAAAAAATAATCAACAGACTAAACAGAATAAAAACAGACTATAGAGGTGTTACATCTTTCCGGTGCTGTACTATGGTGCAGAGGGCTGGACTACCAATAGGCAATGTGAACGAAGACTTGAGGCCTTTGAGATGTGGGTTTACAGAAGGATGCACAAAATATCTTGGACAGAGAGAGTCACAAACATGGAAGTCCTAAGGAGGATGCAGAAGGGAATGGAAGTGATGATCGAAATCAAGAAGAGAAAGCTGGTGTACCTCGGCCATGTCTTGAGAGGTCCAAAATATGAAATCCTTCATCTTGTCATCCAGGGAAAGATTATGGGCAAACGATCGGTTGGAAGAAGAAGAACCTCCTGGCTACGGAACCTGCGAGAGTGGTTTAATTTGTCATCCATCGACCTATTTAGAGCTACAGTTTCCAAGGTCAGGATTGCCATGATGCTAGCACACCTTCGTAATGGAGATGCTACATGAAGAAGAAGAAGAAAAAAATAATGAATTAATTGCTCATTGGTGGTATATATTTTGATTTTTTTAATTATAAATTATTATGATGTAAGGGCATTATTATTATTTTATTATTTGATGCGTTAATTGTTTAAATAAGTGCTTATGTGCGTATGTTTATACCATAATTTGAAAACATCAAGATTCAAATTCAGGCTGCTTCCCTAGCGTAGTGGTTAGCGCGCTATCTTCTACAACGTGGGTTCGATTCCCGGCTAGGGTCTAGAAATTTTCACTAGTCAAAACCCATCGATTTAGATAAATAACTTTCCGTAGTTGCTAGTAACCAAGCAGTTAATGCGACTAAATAAACTAAAAAACTGAGACCAAGAAGCAAAGTGAGGAGTGATACACTGCGATCTCTCTTCGACCAAAGAAAGCTCGAACGAGCTAATCGAAGATCAAATTAAATCTGATTTTTTTTAACAGAAGGGAAATTGTCCACAAAGAATTTGTTCATCCAGGACAAACTGTTAACCAATTTTTTTTATAAAGACGTCCTTGAAAGGCTCAGAAAAAGGGTCATTCGCGTGAGACCAGATATTGCAGACAAATGGATGCTCTACCGCATTGGCGTAGTTGGTAACGTGCTCGTCTCTCATCATGCGGTCTTGGGTTCGAATCTCATTCAGGCACGGCATATTTTCATACGTTACAAAAAATCATTTCATCCTTTACCGTCTGCATTAGCAGTAATTGTAGAACAGTCAGACGTTAAATAAATTTAAAAAAAATCCACCATGAGAACGCCCCATATCACACTGCCCTCTCCGTCACAGAATTTCAGAATTTTTGATCTCGAAAAGCATTCGTGTGGTTCCCCAGCCCCCCCTATTCATCTGACCTCAGTCTCTGTGACGTTTTACTAAACTGAAAAATGTCCTCAAAGTACGTCATTTTGGGACTTTAAAAAACATCCAAAAGAGTGTAACGGACATGATGAAGACCATACCGGTTGAAGACTTTCAGCGCTGCTACCAAAAGTGGGAACAACGTCTCCATCGATGTGTAGCTGCCCAAGGGAACTACTTTGAAGGGAATAACAGTGATGTTTGAAAAAAATAAAAACTTTGCTAAATAAAACATCAGTCTCATTACTCTTCTCCCGCACTTTGTACATCTGGTAAATCTTACAAATAATTAATGCGTTCTTATCGTTTTAATTCAAATTTAATTTATAAATGCAATGAAGTATTTTTTTCGATATCACAACATGTAAGTTAAAGAAAAAAAGACGAAACAACAAACAATATTTTTGATATTATTGAGCTTTGTTGGTTTACTTTTGTGTGTATAGCCTGTGCAGAAATGTCTGATATATTTATAAACATTAAGTGAAGTTTTCTTTGTTATTACTATTTAAAGTAATATTCAAGTGACGCTTTTTAAGTAATTATGTTGTCTATTTGGCTTGAATAGATGGTAAAGGAACACGATATTCGTGCCTTATTATTTTTGAATATACAGATGCGGTTCTGTATTGCACAGTAGGTTGATGCGCTTCATAAACCGGCGCCGATTTGCTGAATGCATATGTTCAATGTAGACTCGGTGAAAAACGTGAAGGTAGCTGTAAGGTGGTTTACACAAGAACGATTCCGCTAGATAAAAATTCCGCTGGTTCTGCAACTACATAGGTAAACGGTAGGACTAGGGTGTTATTCAGGTCCACTACACAACTCCGTCACGCTTATGTTTACGCTTTTTATTCATATTATGCATAGCAGAACGTATTTCTCCTATCAGTGATGTCATATTTGGACCATTGAAAATTGCTACACAAATCACATAATTATCAACGAAAAAAATGACGAGCAATTTGAAAAAAAAACGTACAAAAGACAAATTGTGATATTTTCAATCTGATAAGAAATGTAACTTTTACAACTGTTACACGTTAGTGAATTGAAAGTTTTATAATCTCAATGATTTTGGATAGTCATTCCCTAGTTAAATTAATTTTCATTACCTGTTCTGGAAGATTGAACTCTTCCGAAATCCTTTAACTAATTCTTTTCCGTCCGGTTAACTCTGAAATGATATCCTTGGAATATTTTTTGTTCGCTGATTCTTTTTACATTCTACATTGTCTGTGAAATTTAGTTTTTGTGGCTACAGGTCTATCTTAATTACGTTGTTCTTAAATAAAAGTTCTTTACGTTCATCCAAGTCTGTTATTTACAGCCTACATGCCAATATTAATGTGGTACATTACCCATATTCAGTTCCTACATTATTCGTCCGATTCATAGGCGTCATCAGTCGGAAATACAATTTAAGTATCGATTATCAAGACTGTTCTTGATCTCTCAGGCCATGATGAAGGATTGTAGTTACATACGAATTACGATCTTTTGGTAATGTGGTGATAGAGACATAGAAATCACAAGTTTTCTACAGAATTAAAAACAGCACTGACGATTATCCGTGACTTGTAAACATTTATGCTATCTTTAAGTTATTATTAATCTTTGTTTTTATAATAAGTCAACATATCCCTGAACAAATAATTAAAATAACGATATCGTTTTTCTGGAGAAAGTTTCTAAAACCTCAAATTAATACTATTAAAATATTTAGACATTCTTCATAAAAATATACAGGAAATACCCTAAATTAACACTGCTCATCCATCACTAAGAACATTCTGATTCGTAGTTAAGTTATTGGAACTTATTAGTCGAAGTTATTTGCTCAAATCATAAAGATCGTTTAAAAATATTTTAATATTTATTACTGTAGGGCTCCTAGTGTACAAGTAAATAAATATAAAACAAGTAGATAAATATAAAAGTATATAATTAGATTGTAATAATGTAAAAAAAGTAACACGTTTTCAATTGTAATAATAGTCTATTTGGTACACTGAGAATTATATAGGTTAATATGTCTAATATTGTGATTTCCAATATAAGAACATCAGGGTACCATCGGGGTTAAATTGCAGTTTCCCTTGGTGTAATAGTTTCGTTTGTTATGTAAGTTATCAGCCGAAAGGCTAGTTTGAACCTGTAGAGGCGTTACTAAGTAAAACGAGGAGTGAGAAGGTTTACCATGGCTTCCTCCATTAGTGGCAAAGCAAGCTTATCAGAATGCCAGGCCTTCTAAAAAGCATTTACTTTCAACCCTGCAAATGACACGTTCACGTCATTCATTCCAGGGTCTGGCAGTATAATGATGAAATTCATTATATCAGAGGAGATAACTCTAACTACTGTCTTTTACACCTCTAACTCTTCTGTTCTTAATTGCTTCAGTCGTATAATTGGCTGACTATGTGATAAGAAACAGAACTATTTTTTAGCCCTGTAACTAGCAGATCAAGTGTAAATAATTTAACACTCCACCTGCCTGTTATGGGGATATAGTTTATTTATTTGAATATTTTTCATGAGTTCAATGGTGATGTTTTCTGAAAATCAAATTAATATTTGAATAATAAATAACTATTTCTGCCGGAAATCTATCTTAAATATTTATAACAAGTCCATCCGAAGGAATTACATGTTACTTGAATGTACTATTACTTTGCCCTTGTGTTTGGTTGCTTAGTTTGTTGTGGTTACTGATAGATTTGTATTCATTTTATTGGCAAATGTACAAAATATTTTTTTACACTTTGTTATTCACTACCTAATGTATTTGTAGGATTAAAAACAAGCGTTGCGAATTACTTGGTTGTGAAGTTTATTCATAAATTTTGCTGAAAGTATTTTGTATTGTATCGTCTATTGGTCTAGTTGATGCTAGAAGGCCACCTGTGTACTGTGTACCTGCTTTGGCAACCTTACCTTGTCGGCCTGACATTTACAATTCTCTTATATTAATCGAATTAAAATAAAATGAAACAAAGCTGAAAATTATAAGCTACAAGGGAATTGATTTTGTTACTTTTTCATGTATCAGTTAAAAAATTTCTACTTGTATAAATTTAGTCAGCTTTTGTATTAGTTTAAAAGGTTTATATATTTTTAAGTTTATTTTGTAAAGTTCTGGCGATACTTTTTACTTAATTATAACATTAATGTCCTTGCGCGAGTACTTTCGTTTTGGTGTAATTAACAATCGTGTATTATTCCTGTCATAAATCATCAAGTTTTTTAATTAATAGAATTTATCTACCATCTGTTCTTTTCAGGACAACAAATAGATTTACAGGAAGTCAATTGATGTAAACTGGTAACTCCCTATGACGATACCTTTCTAAGAAAAAACTATTCGCAGATATTCTATTTGATATTTATTAGAAATACGAAGAAGCTACATTTTGCAAAACAGAAATGAGAATTTACGTAATTGAATACAAAAATCTGTCGGATGCCTCCATTTTAGCTTTCTTGTTGCACCAGGATTATCCAGTAAATTGATTACCAAGTAATTTCTTTCAAGCCGTTTTTCCGTTCGCTAAATTAATTTTTTTTGAAGAGATGGGCTAACTTTTTAAAGAAATATTAGATTATTAAGTTTAAATTTGGAACATTGGCTTAAAACTTTCCATTGATAAAACCAAAACAATGGCTTTTAAGGGAAAATATCCTGTTCGTTCGAAAAAAGTTGTTGATAATACCAGTATGGAGAGAGTATCTCACTTTCGTTATTTAGGGTGTAATGTGGGATTTGATTCTGATTTGGATATAGAGCAGAAATTAAGCCAGTTCCAGAGGATATGCGTAACTATTAGCAGAACTTTGGGTAATAGAGCGAGAAAGGTTACAAAACTTAAGTTCTACAAAGTTATGGTAGCTGCAGTTATCCTGTACGGAAGTGAGGCGTGGACAACAACACGCTTGGACAGAATGAGGAATGAGGAAATCAGGTCAGAATTGGATATTTACAACTTGAACGAAAGATAAAGGATTATCGCCAAAATTGGAGAGAGCACATGACAAGATGTCGGATCACAGGATACCTAAGCAGGCACACTGGTATGCTCCAGAAGGGAAAAGGGATGTCGGTAGACCTAGGAGAAGATGGAGATAGATGATATAGTGTGTGAGTTCGGAACAGGCTGCAGCCTAATCCTTGGTTGGAAGAAGAAAAAGGAGAAAAAATTTGGAACATGCCAGGATTACCAAACCGTATTGATTAATAGGAATAAGAAGCAATTAATTAAATATTGGGGTCGGTAAGTAATATTTGCTAACTTTCTTTGAATTCCACTGGTTGAAAATGGTATCTTATACTTGCTTTATGTAGTAAATTAACTGTGGAACAAACTAGCCTTTGGTCAAATCACTGATCATCAACAAAAATTAGATTTAAATAAACTTCTTAAATTTTTTTGACTTTTTATTCCTGTAGGCCTACATTGCATTACAGTTACAAATGAGTTGACTTTGACTAACATGAACAACATATGGAAGCAGACCACCCTCGGATATAGCTTCTAGTATGTTTTTGTTTTCCTAATTCTTTTCTACTGAGCTAATCGTTCTGATTAATTCGGGTTTTTTCCTGCTAATTTTCTGTGAAAACGTTGAGTTTTTTAAGTACATTATTTTATTGTGTCGAACACGTAAGGAACTTAAATGTTTATTGTGAATAGTCTCATTACATACGTACCAACGGGAATCCGTTATAATTCGAAGTGCAGTGGACTGGCAGGACTGTAATCGAGCTTAGGTTTCTAGGTGTCTAAATATTTAGGGTAAAGATGGTTCTGAATTTTCTTCTTTTTTGAATGGAATAAATTTTACACCGAAGTATAAGTGTTCGATTCAGAGTTTTGAAAATCGTGACGGTGCTTTTCAACATTCCATCTGTGTTTATTCTTAGACTCGTGTGACGTTATATTCTCGCCGACCTTTAATATACGATTTAAATTACAGATTATTTAATAGATTTGATATTAAAATATAATTTTAGTCCATCTGTGTTTTGTAACACAGAGTTAATAACTTGAATAATAATTTATGAAGATAATCTGACGTGAAATAATAGTGTTTTTAAATATTTTTGAAAAGATAAAATTTTGTATGATAGAGTACTTAAGGATTGTTCATTCATATGCCCACATATGGATGTTTTTGTTGGATAACATTCGAATATGTTAGCAAAGTGATGAAATGCTTTCTTTCCTAATTTTATTAACAGTTTTATTGGTAAACTTTTGCAAGAAATATTCTATCTAATTTATGTTACATTTTACTTGTAAGTAAACAAAAAGGATGTCACAAAAGTCAAACCCTTTTCACAGCTATTTATCATGTTATTTTATGTGAATATTTTTATGATAAAATAAATTTTTGTCGTGTATTCTTCAAAGTGAAATCTGTAATTTACTAGGTAAGTGTTAACAGTGTCAGCTATGTAGAGAAAAGGAAGTTGGTTAAACTTATACTAATCGTTGACGATGTAAAAGGTTATGTAAACTAACGCAACTGTTCGACCATTCATTTATGGTTACCGCCATTTTTATTACACTAAGGTTGTTTAAATATGTCCTCACTCACTCACTCTTGCGTTTTTCAACAAATTCAAATACCATTTTCCCTTTATGGTATTGCTAAACATTCCATATATTTTTATTATGTGCTTACAATAACGAAAAAATTATACCTATTTTACAAGTTACAGGTCATAAAATTATATTTTTAAGATAGCTTTTAATTCAAGTTTTTACTTGATTATTTCTTTAGATCTTGGTGTGATATTTCATAATGTTTTCTTTAGTTTTTAATTTTTGCTCTTTATAAATTGACTTCTGAGTTTTGCTATTTTATCACTAACTTTTTGTTGTTGTGGTCTAATTAAATGTCTTTAGCAATTGGCTAACGGTGGCTAGATTGAATCAAGGTCATAGCGCAGTAAAATTCGAAAAATTCTTATAAAATCTTATCCATTTGAATTGCGTAATAACATAAATTTTTTAATAAGAATGAAAGGAAACTTGATTAACATAAGAAACACCGCACAACATGATTTAAAATTTTAATATCCTACTGTGTGGACATAATATGGTTAACAACTTTTTTACATTAGATCGTATCACAATGTTTTACTTATTTTTCAATTCGTTGATTTTTGAAGTATTAGAATCAAGACACGGATTGATTTAAGAAATTGTCTATTGTTTTACGCTAGGCATATTCGTTACAAAAATGTGTACATCTTCAAAAAGCATCCAGTATTCTGCTTTATTGCTATCATTCTTGATTATCTCTTGATTTATAAGAGGGCAGAAGAGCCTAGGGAGTCAACCCAAATAAAATCCAGGGCAATCGAGTCCGGAAAAATGGTCAACGGCCTCGAAGGCGGAGGAGGAATTTTCCCAACGGTGGAGAGGGCGGACGAACCTGGGAGATGGGTCTCCAAATGAAACCCAGGGTCCGTCTAGAGGCTCTCAGGTGGCAGCCCCATCATTGGACTATCCAGTGCGGGGCTCTTAAGTCGGCCAGGGGAAAACTTTATTACTGGCAAGCATCGAAAGTTAGCCTCGGATCAGGACCGAAATATAAGGAATAATATAACTTTGATCGTAAAAATTTCCGATTCTCTTTTTAAAGATTCCAGCCCTGACAAAAAATACACATGCCTACTTATTAAATTTTCTCATTCTTGATGTAAATTACTGTTTTACAAAACATCCATTTAATAACTAGTTCTCTAGTACTAGCGTGTTGTTTAGGTCATCAGCCGAAAAGCTGGTTTGAACCTCTAGAGGTTTTACTAAGTAAAACAAGGAGTGAGGTGGTTTACCATTGCCTTCCTCACTGAATAGAAAAGTACGCTTATCAACATGCCGGGCCCTCTGAAAAGCACATATTTTCCACTCTGCAAATGACACCTTCACTTCATTCACCACAGGGTCTGGCTGTATAATGAAATTCATCACTTTCAGAGGAGATAACTCTGATTAGTGTCTTTTACACCTCTACCTCTTCTGTTCTTAAATGATTCAGTCATTTAATTGGCTGACCATATGATAAGAAACAGAACTATTTATTTTAGCCCAGCAATGAATAGATTGAGAGTAAATAATTTGACTCTCTACCTGTCTGTTACGGGCAGAAGTACTAGCGTATAAGGTAATAATATTATTATTTCTTTAGTCGGCAATGTCTAATTACACTTAATTAGATTTAATCTAAATGCCAAAGTAATTTTGCAACCTCTAGTCCTTACAATACCGTACAATAATAATTATAATTCCGTTAATTTCATTTAAATTTAATCAAAGAATGTGAATGAAATGAATAATAATTTTAACTTCGTTGAGCTCATCTTCAACCTACTGAAGATGAAGATTGTGTGGGTCGCAAAACAAAAGCGAATTCAAGAGAGAAAACATCTTATTGTAAGGGGGAGTGGTAAATCATTATTACAATTGCTTACAATTGGATGAGCACAAGGTATTCTCAAATAGTATTTTTTATTTTCTATGCTAAACAGTCATGACTGAAACAAGGACATATTCTGTCATTTAAAAGAGAAAAAGGCCTCGTGACGTCACGTTAACACTTTTTTAAAGATTTTGATGACTTCATGATAATTATTATAATTATTACTATTACAGTACAGTAATAGTACTGCACGTGTTCTGTTTATTCAGTATGACTGTCTAATAGATCTATGTATTTGTATTATCAAAATTAACGTTTAATATCTCATTATATTTTATTTATTACTAATCTTGTTTTTTAGGTTACTTTTATTTTTTTACTTTGGTTATTATTAACTCTTTTAAGTTATGTATAAATTTCTAGATACTATCTTATATACGAACCTTGGATCTTTTTATTTTATTTCGCAATTTTCAAGTGCTATTCGATAAATCGATTTCATATTTTTTCGATCATCAACATTACAAACAATGTGGAATATTCCTCTGGTTGTTTTAACTTCAAACTTAGTAAATAAATGAATGTACCTGTTCTTAACTTTGATTAGTCGAAACTACTTTTTAAATGGAAATTATTACAAGCCAAAACCCACCGTTAATTAGATAACCTAGCGTAGTCTCTAATAACTAAGCTGCTAATGTGACTTTAAATGAACTAAAATAAAGAAATACTTTACTTCTAATTTGATCAGTACCCCTAAAACCCATAACACTGTTCTTGTCTAAAGAAATCAAGAGGTTATGTCGCTAAGCAATTGGACTAATGACCTCAGTAAATCATCCTCAGACTTTGGAAACAATATCAAATCACTAGCGAAAACCAACATTTTAAAGAATTCAGACTTACAAAACCCTTTTTTGTATGAAATTATGTTGGCACAATTCTTTCGATTTTATGAAGAAACTGAAATGAATGTTTAAATAATTAGGCTACATATATGTGCCAATTTATGAATTCGTTCATAATTATATACTTTACACGTGGTTTAAGAGTTAAAGGAATTGTCATTAATGAACTAAAAAAGTAAAATATATTTTTACGTATTTCAAATAAATGTGAACTTAAAAAATTGTAAATCTTCATCAGTACTTCATGTTTTTCGTAGTAAGACGGTTTCATTTTTTTTCTTTTTGATTTCTTAACTCTTTACTGATCTAGTTTTTCTTTATTTTTTGACCAATCTCACACGAATTAATTACCAACCCCGAGATCATTGGCAACAGTGCGCAATAGTTCACCATTTTCTATCCTTTCTACGGTTACTTTAACAACGCCTCAAAAATACACGTTTACACAACATTCTGCTTAAAAGAAGTAAAACACATTACCTGGATCCCATCTCATGTAGGGGTTCCAGGAAACGAAAAAGCAGATCTTGTGGCCAAGAGTGCTGTTCACTTGCAAGAATATTTCTATCCAGTCTCTCATTTTGATCTAAAGGCACACGTGAACCGAAAATTATTTGGTTTCTGGAACAATAGGTGGACCGAGATGCCACCTGCGAAACTCCACGTGGTACGAGAAACGTTACGAGAATTTCCTCTACCCGAATTCCATAATCGCAGGGAACAGGTTGTCATCTGCCGATTACGGATTGAGCACTCACTTATATCACACCAGCATCTGCTCACAATATCTACGCTGACAGTGTGCCCTTTCTGTGACGCAAAAGTAATGGTTTCACATATTGTTTCAGAATGTCAAGAACTTCAAAGCGCCCGTTGTGTTATTGGTATTTCTGCAATATTTCAAAACAATGTTAGGCCTAAAGACAGTTGTGACAAAGTTTTAAAATTTCTACGCAATGTTGCTGTTGAAGAAGAAATCTGATAGGCCTACTAATTTTCTTTTTCTTATGTTTTAATTTATGAAATTATTGTTATTTGTATAATTCCTATTGTGGTAGCTAATAATTATTAGCAGTTGATGTGACCTTGATAAAAAAATAAAACACTATTTTTTTCTAGGAACTGTGCACTATGAGAGCAGAAGTGCACAAAGCGCTTTGAGTGTTTAAAGTGTGTACCGCAAGACAATTCGATATCAACTTTAGCGGTGCATTTTACTTTTATTTTGTTGATAAAAACTACGTACATCGAAACTTTATTGATTTCGGTCGTTTCATGTAACCTGGATTCGGTTAACCAAGATTCTACAGTAAATTGCTGTTGTCCCCTGTTCTTGACAATCCTACACCTAGTCGATGCCATTTTCTTAGTCCACTTTTCACGCGCAGTTCTTCTAAATTATACGCAAAAAAGTTGTTTAATGGCCTGTAGTATTTTGAATCAATTATGTAGTCAGTTTTTTGTTCTGAATAACGTTTACAATATTTTTTGTATTAATCTATGGATATCGATTATAGATCATTATACAACATTATAACTCAATTATGGTAAATGACTATAGTACATATTTCGCGCCTTTTTGGTTTACTGAGCCTTAAGTAAATGAAGCTTGACAATTTGTGACACTAATAGCTAATAGTGTTAAATGTTTTTTGTTTATTCAAATCATAAAATAATTGATTCACTTATGAAAAGGCATAACGAAGTATTGTTCATTACTTTAAATCGCTAATTTTCTTTCTACCTATTATAGGCTATACATTATGTAATTACAAAATCAAAACCCGGAAAATCAACTTCACATTAATTTTATCATTGGAACTTACAGTGCGAATAATTAAACTTATTTGTATTTTATTTTCCGGGTTATTGTTTTTAAGAAGCGTAATAAAAAATAAATTGTTTTCTTTGTCTTGGCTAGCACTGTTGGCTTTCATCCAGAAGGTCATAAGTTCGATTCTCATCTTTATGCAGGCTGTAAAATATGTGTCTACATAGAAATCTATTCAGTAATATTTAACTATCTTTTTTTCTTGTGTGTAAAGTTATTAACAAAGAAGAATGAATACCAATTACTATTAAAGTAATAATTATAGAATCTTATAAGAAAGAAGCAATCTGCACTTCTGTTATTTTGCACCGAATCAAAATCTTGGTCATTAGCGATGTGGGTTATAAAACGATGGATTTGAAGGTGTGATAATTTTCAGACCCTAGTCGGAAATTAAACTCGGGACCTTGAACTCACAAAATGACGGTACAATTAAACTTTATAAATTATTTTTACTATTATCTATAACAGGATGTTCAAAGTCATCGATTTATTCTGGAAATGATTGATCTACAAGAAAGAAAACACCGAAAATCGTAGAATATTAAAGTTATGTTAAGGATCAGCTAAGGGTTTAATGGCTGTAAAAAAGAAAATTTTTTGAATATATATTAAATCATTTTTTTCCGCTTCTATGACTGCATTGGAAGACTTTAGTCAATTTTGGGTTGTTTTTACTTCCTTCTGGGTTTTCTTTAATTTCCGTTCCTAAAATTTTTTCATTCATTTACATCTTTTCTGTATTTTCTCATCTGAATAATCTTAGTTGGTAGTTTTATTGTTTTAACATGTAGCTGTTTATTTTTGTCATTAATAAGTTGCTTGTAAGGATTTTCTTTTAGGTCCTTTAGTTTTAGTTCAAGTTCTGTTAAATCTTCTTTAATTTCTTTTATCTACTGGATGTTGAAGTTTTTGGAGTTAAACAGTTTTTCCACTATTTTTCTTGTTTTCTGTTTTCTGTTTTCTGGTGGTCTGAGTATATATGTCCAAAGAATGAGATCTTTTTTTTCACATCGCATCTGTGATGGGTTCTAATTCCTTGTAGATTAGCTTCTTCGTAAGCAGCTTTTGTTGCCCATCAATTATTATGCTCTTTTTATTGATACAAGTTCTTAAGATTCTTCTCTCTATTTTTCTAATTTTTCTTTCACAACCTCTAATTTTACTTTTATTAAAATTAAGAAATTTTTACACTAAACATTGGAAGAATGATCTCACTATTATGTTGAAGGTATATTGTTCTGAAAATTTTTGTCTTGTTTTCTCTGAACTTCTACGTCAGGATATATTTTCAAAACTCTTGGACGTAACAAAAAACAAAACAAAAATTCAGACTGTTTAAGATATGACCTTAATTGCTTTCACAAAAGAAACGAATGCAAATTTTAATTTCCTGTTTTTATGTATAATAAATAACAGTTTAGTTAGGTAAGATTAAATTAGTTATGCGTATTTCAACTTTCTTTTGGTGTAATATTAAAGAACTTTAAGCTAATTACGCATTATTAAAATGTAACACAACCTGTTCTTCAAAAAATTAACTAAAGGAGGAAATTATTAGAAATAAATATCATAAAAAATATTATCGAGTACTTTTTAATTATTAGTTTACTTCTTAATTATTACTAATATTTATTTATTTTTGTGCTTTCACCACAAATTACTTTTGAATGAATAGTTTTCGCAAATCTCTTAATAAAAAAGAATTACATTCCTTGTTTTTTTGACATTAATATTATAACAGAACATTTTTATTGGAATTCAATTTTGAGGTATTTAAAGATATTTTTTCGTATGTGCGTATATTTTCTTGGTTGTTTACAGTATTCAAGAATGGTCTTACATTGAACGGTAATAAAAAAGTGGAACTAGGATGGTAATAATTTAAATTTATATGTATCAAAATTTTGGTTTCAATTTTAATTTTGTCATCCTTTGAGATTTGAGTAAATATAATGTTCATGTTAGCGGGTATTAGAATATTGTATACTAGATTCGATGGTCGTTTGGTGACATCCTGTTATTTATCATCTGGTATTACATTACTTCCTGAGCAGAACATTTGGAATGGACAATTAGTTCAGTGACCGTTTTGAGAGTAAATTTAATCTATTCGTCTTTAGCGATTACGTCATACCAAACTACTTTGAGACACTGACCACTAATTTTTTAAATAACTCTTTATTTACCGTACTCGTTTATTTTTTAAATAAAATTTGTTTTAAACCATTTGTTTTAGTTTGAATTGTGCTTTATGTACTTTGCTTTATGTTAAGAATATAATGTAACTTCTATAAAATATCTAGAAGCCCAGTTTATAGCCTTCTGCTTTTAAGATTCTTGGGTTTAAAATTGTTTCTTATTAAGTTAACAGCAGAATCAGTTATTTTAAAATCATTATTTATACAGAGCACTAAAAACTTATATTTTTCCCCAAAACTCAAAGATAGTTTATTCAGTCTGTTCCGGCACCTATCCATTCAAAGGCCTTCCACGGTCCTTTCTACCAGCTCTTCTATATTTTTATATTCTGGGTGACAATCGCTGTTTCTGCACTTTCTCTATATGAGCACACCAGTTGGATCACACCAGCTGCTGGATATTTTTTAGTACATGAGGTATTGAGTTCCCTTCTGTACCTTCATTTATTTTGATACTTCAATTGTTATGCCTGTTATTTATAATTGTTACAGGCAGTTGAAGTGTTAAATTAATTGCTCTCGATATGCTAGTTCCAGGGCTAATAAAATAATTTTGTTTCTTATCACATGGTTAGCTTAATTATATGGCTGAAGCATTTAAGAACAGATGAGGTAGAGGTGTGAAAGACACTAGTCAGAGTTATCTGCTTTGAGAGTAATGGATTTCATTATGCAGCCAGACTCTGTGGTAAATGAAGTGAAGGTGTCATTTGCAAGGGGGGAAGTTGATGCTTTTGAGCGGGCCCGAGATGCTGAAAAGCATACTTTTCCACTCAGTGAGGAAGACAATTAATTGTAAACCATCTCACTCCTCATTTTACTTAGAATCTTTTACTTAGCCTCTAGAGGTTCTAACCAGCCTTTCGCCTGATTACCTGAACAACAACACTTCAACTGTTGTATCCAGCTGTTTCTCTCAGGAACCACATCTTACCTGTACCAACTATTTTTCTGTCTTTTATTTATCACCCGGGTTTCTTTTTCATGTAACAGAATAGGTATAGCAAATATCTTATAACATTGATTCTTGTCTGTTTTATTTCTTTTACTTTTTTAAGTTCTAAGAACTGTTTCATATACCACCTTAAATTTGTATATGCTAAAATGATATCTGTTCTAATTAATTTTCATTGATAACTATCTTTGTTCTTATAGGACACTTACCTTTGAAGACCAGTTTGTCTGTTGTTTGTCTTTAACTTAACGGCAGATATTTTCGTTCGTTATTTATCACATACCTCTTGTATAATAAAAAGTGTTCTCGGTGTATAATTTTCTGTTTAAAAGGTTTTTAGATAATATATTAGGAATTTTAAAGATTTAAATAAACAACCGTATAATCGATAAGATTATATAATTCAAGTGTATGTTCTTACGGAAAGATATAATCTCGTAATACATTTTCCTCGTTGAATTAGGTAATTTAAGTTCATTGTGGATTTTTTAATATCCAATCATTTCATCACCATGGTTATTGGACAGCCTATTTTCTCAGGTAACTGATGCATAATGTTGTGGTATCTCCTAGAAAACAGTTGATCTTTAACATTACGGACTTCTTGGATGGCCGCAGCGGAAAAGAAGATTGTTCGGATAAATCCAGATGCTTAAAAAATCAATTTCCATTACTATTTCAATGTTTAAGTAAAATAAATATTATGAAGACTTCCTGAATCTTAACAAGATTACCCTGCTACTCATCGAAGTTGAAAGTGTGTTTTATCACTTCCCGTGGAAATACAAAAATTGTATAACTTGTTAAGAAATTTTTTGTGTTACGTAATGTAAATTGCCTTTGAATTTCTTGGTTGTATTATAGTTTATTATAATTAGTAATCTGTCAACCAAGGTTAACTGTATTAATTATCAAAACTGGTTTAATTAAAGATGTAATTGATATCCATTGAAATTATTATTTTTTTTTTTAAATTTATTTGTGTTAATTTGTAATAAATTGTGTTGAAATTTTTATAATGAAATACAATAAAATCAACTCTCAAGGTTCTTTTAATTACTTTTTTTAAGTAATTAATTTACATTAAAAGGATCTTACTTTCAAATTTTGTTGCAGCAATATTTTTCATGTTTTTAATGAAGTTCCTTTAATTTTGCCAGAAACACATTGTAGAGAATTGTTATTATTTTTAAGGTTTCGTTATATCAATTAAAAATACATTGAACTAAAATATCTAAATTCTCCAAAATGCCTGAGATATTTTTATTTTTTACTGTTTGGTCCTCTCAGCGCGCGAGCACATTACGGCTTCATAGAGATACATAAAAATAAATTTATTCATTGATTTTCTTGGTTTTCTCTGTTTCACTTCACTTTTCTTGGTGTAACTTAGAAATTTCACGTTCCGATTTTCAGAAATGTAGCTCGTTGCAAAGGTATAGAAATAAAATCTTTATTACTAAAAGGTAGCTTAAAATACTTTTTACCCCAAGTGGGCATGTAATCGAAATTCAAATGCTCTACGTTTTTAAGTATGAAATACATATAGATTTCGCATGCCGATTTTCAGAACTGTAGTTTTTTGGTAAGGTATGAGATTAATAATTTTTTATGGGGAGTAACACCTTTTTACCCCCTTAGCGGTCGAAATGCGAATCTTTTAGTTTTCCTTCATTGAATAAAAATTCAATGAAGGAACAAATAAGGAAAGTTTCAGCTTTCCTTTATCGGAAAGTAAGAGAATTAGTGATCAGTCGGTGAGGGCTTTGGTATTTATGTGTAAAAAAGTGTGTAAAAATGCGTGCTCCAATTGAATCATATGGGGATTTGTAATAGGGTAGCATAATCTAGATTATTTAATTTTTTGAATTATTACACTTTGTGTTAAGTTCCAAGTTTATGGATTTTTTCTAATTAATCTAATTTTTATAACAGTAATTAAGCAAACTTACAACAACATAACGACATATTAACTGGAAAAAATGTGGTTAGGTAATTGAAAATCGTGTTGAGGCACCATCAGGCTCAGAAAAACAAATAAAAGTCTAGAGCCATGCTAAAAAAATAATAAAGTAATAATAAATATATAATAGTAATAAAATAATTATAGCCCTAAATGAACAATATTAGGAAAAACAAATAAGAGTAATTTTAAAAAAGATATATATGTAAAAACTACAAACTAAAACTATAAAATACGATAGATAAAATAATGATATTAGCCATTAATAAAAAATATTAATGAAAATACAATTCAACATTACCTTGTAAAAATAACCAAAATTTTAATTCTTTTAAAAAGTTTTCTAATTTTATACATGTGGTTACTTATAAAGGCAAATTGTTAAAAAACTTAAATGAACAAAAGGAAAAAATCTACGGTATGCTTCAATATTAGGTCTCAATAAAATAACCCGATTTTTCAACCTTAATCGATTTGATATTGGATTGTGTTGTTGTGATTTTCTCGTCTTCAGTTTAATACTTTGTTATACCAATGTCCCTATCAGCTATCTTGGACAATTATTGAGCCTGCCACGAGGAATTCGTCTTTCGTGCATCAAGTTTCTCTTTTGACTACTTTTTTTCTTATGACCTACATCTGTTTGACAACTAATGACCACATAATCAAGGTTGAAACTGAAAGATAAGAATGTTAATATACCTAATATACCTGATATATTTCTTCTTAAAAAAAAACAATGGCGAGATACGTTTCAGAAAAATTTTAGATCTTGATAAAAAATCTAATTATGGTTTAAAAATTACTTTGGTCACAAAAAATGTATTTTAAACTTTTATTATGACTATTTTATAAACAAAACCACATACTTTTATAATTAGGACTAGTTCACTTAAATTCTAAATAATTTATCGGATAAAAAAATTTATTTATTGCTGGGTAGAAAGTTGGTTCTCTGCCAGGGACAAAAACACAACGTACTTCAAGGTTTAATACTTAAGTAGTGTTTTGTTTACATGAAATAATTTTCGACAACTGGCAATATAAATGAATGTCTTGTTACAAAATTGATAGATTCTCATTTTATCATTTATTTTAAATAACCTTGTTGGTGCGTTACAGGTTATATTTCTGTATCAAGCCTAAATAATAATACTGTTATGGTAGGCCTACTACTTAGCATTGTAAAATGATTTTGACCGTTGTATGATATAAACAGGTTTTATTTAATATGAACTCTGTAGATAAATTTGATAAAATATTTAAGCATTGGTTTAACTGTCCTCTAAAATAAACTTAGTATTAGAGCACGTTACTCCATATGAACATTTAGTTACCAAAGAAGCAGGAAATAAATACTTCCGAAAATCTTACAGTTTTACAGAAAGAAATTCACGTGAGCCGTTAAATTTTTAATTAATGAGTTAATTGTCTAGTTTAATATGAAAACCATATTTTAATGTTACATAGTTTTCCCTTGTAGCTAATTTTTATGGGGTAGACCGAATGGTTAAAAAAATATTATTGCCTAGATAATGTGTTGTATATTTCTCCTCCGATAAGGTTCTGGTAGGTAAAGGGCATAACGTATTTAAAATCATGTTGATGTTTAGGTCATCTGCCCAATCTCTAGAGGCTTTACTAAATAAAACTAGAAGTGGTGTGGTTTACAATTGCCTTCCTCACTGAATGGAAAAGTATGCTTATCAGTATGCTAGACCCTCTGAAAAGGATCAACTTTCCACCCTGCAAATGATACCTTCACTTCATTCACCACAGGGTCTGGCTGTATAATGAATAAAATTCATTACTATCGTAGGAAATAACTCGTGTCTTTTGCACCTCTACCTCTTCTGTTCTTAATTGTTTTAGTCATATAATTGGCTGACCATGTGATAAGAAACAGAACTATTTTTTTTGTAGCCCTACAACTAGCAGATCGAGTGGAATAATTTAACAACGCTTCACCTGCCTGTTACAGGCTAAAATAATATTTGTATTTATTTATACTTTAAAAGCATATATTTATTATGCAATTAATTTAAAGTTCCGTTTTTGAAAATTGAGTCAAAATAATTTCCAAATTTACTACATGATGTTTAAATAATTTAAATGAGCTGATGTAATATTTATTATTGCTTATTTATTGTCATCGTAACTACAAATATAAATTTTTATGAACGTTTATTTATTAGTTTATTTTAAGCCGCATCAACAGTTTGGTCATTGCGGATTTCTTTAGGTTGAAGAACGGTGAGTTTGAACATGTAATAATTTTTCAGACACCAGTTGGGAATCGAATTCCGGACTCTTCCTCTTTGTAAGCTAGCACGTTAATCATTGCGCCTTTGAGGTGGCGTAGTAGTAAATAAACCAATATAAATATTGGTTAATTTTTTTAATAGTTATTAAATGATGTAAACTACAGTTACTGCATTTATGGCACAGCTAAACCGAGCAACCTACAAAAATTACAAGCTTTTCAGTCAAAATTCCTACGTTTAATCACCTGCGTACCTTTTTATGCCAACAATAAAATTCTTCATGATGATCTTAATATTCCGTTTATAAGTGAAGTAGTTAAGTCTGGCTACAGTGTTTTTCACGGAAAATTGCATGATCACCAAACTATCGGACGCATCACTACCAGGGAATCCGCAACCCAGGTTGATACGTCATTGGGCCCGAGATCTGCTATAAAGTGATTTATTTTATTTTTCTTTCTTCTTTTTTTCTTGTAATGCTGTTATTTATCATTCAAGTATCATGAATTTTATCTCGTAGAACATATATCAATGGGTATCACTGTTCTTTTTCATTAACTTTTTTCTTGTCATCCTTTCTTTACTTTTATCAAATTTGCTCGTTGTATCTTAGTATACTCGTATAGTTGCAAATAAAGTTACTAAAGACAAACAAAATTCTAACACAGTGTTGTCAGTATAGTTTTATGAAGGTACTAAGAGCCGCAAATTATTACCTAATATTATTAAGTCGGAAAATGAAAAACTATATACGTAGGGGTCACCGAGACCCCTACGCGCCTACTTAAGGGTTAAGATTACTATGCATCTGTTTTCGGAAAATAAACAAATTGATTTTTCTTAATTAGATGAAAATTATTTTAGTAGAAAAAATAGAGATAAATAAGAAAATAACAAAATTTATAATTATGTAAACCTGAGATCTTGACCTATATTATAAAATTGTTACCGGAAGTTTTTGACATTCCTACGAAAACTCAGCATAAATTTATCGTCCTCATAATCAGAAAATTAACAACAGGGCACTATGATTACATTATGAACAACTGTATTTTTTTTATAAAATATAAGTTCCAAATAGGGTCTATAAATACAATTATTAGACACAGTGTATGAACAATCAGATTAAGCAGTTTGAAGGTTTAGTAAACTACAACTGTGTTGTAAACTAAAAAAGGATACCTTATGTCAAAATTACTATCTGAACTTCGATTACTATATCATTAAAACTTCAATAACATTTTGAAATTGGAAAATGTATTAACATTAACTTCTAACATCCGTTTCGTTTAAAAAAAGAACAATAAAAATTGTACAGGGACATTATTTTAGTAATTTAGTATTCTAATTCTAGTTAACATCTTTAATTTTATAACGAATGTACTATTTTAATATAAAATCTATTATTTGATAAAACAAATTTGAGGTTATCAAGGTGTGAGAATACTGTGTGTTATTTTATTGTTAAGGTGCGTTTGTTGATTTACTGTTTTAATGTCTGTTAACTTATTATAGATTTAGTTGTTAACAGGATTATTATAGCCTACTTATCTATTATAACGTTGGTTAATCGTATTTAGAAGGTCGTTTGAAGTGAAGATTTGCCGATCCGTACAAGGTAGTTACTAATAAAATATATCTATGCAGTTACTAATATACTTAAACAGGTGTTCCTTTTCTTTTTAATCATTTACCGAGGTTAAATCCGGTATGGGAAATAACCTTTTCGTTTATTTGTTTTATTTATTTTACTATAGAATGTAATTTATGTGAACTATTTTAAGAGTATTGTAAACATTTTTTTTTATTGAAGTGGCTAAACAATTCAGCCTACATTTAAATTTGCTATTAGTGTACCAGTAATTTGTTTTGTACTTGAAAAGTTTGTAAGAATAATATTTCCGTTTGTATTAAACAATCAAAGATTTCATATATGGATAATAACACTACGAATTATGGCTATACTGGGGAAGGTTAATCTAAAAGATTCAAAGTAAAATTTACCTGTCATTGAATTACTACACTATTGACTTTGTTAAACGAACTTGTACTTTTTTTTTATTAAATTGCTAGTTCAGGTTAGTTACGGTTTTAACTAAATAGAGAAAATAAATATAATATCTTCAAATTAAATTAACGGCATTCTTAATCTTTAGCCCGTAATTATTAGGGGTGGGATTAATTTCAGATTAATAATGGACGGGAAGAATCAATGCAGAAAAGATAGAGAAAAAATAATATACAAACAATATTTACCAGCAGATCTAATAATGGGGAAGCAATTACCGAATATTTGGAAACTTCGTTTATCCGAAGTTGATATTTCGGATAAACCGAATTTGCGGTGTTTTACCATAATTATATGTAAATATTTATCGGATGTAAAACTTATATTTGAAGCGCAAAGAGATTTATCGGAGTAAGATATTATTCATCAGTTTTAAAGGAAAACTAATGATTCTTATTCAAAACTTACAAAAATACAAAGTTTCATAGCTCCACCCATTTTGTTGGCTTTATGGACACCACTGGTGTACAGTTCCGTTAAGATTACCGTAGGTACTGTATTGTTTTTAGCTTCGTAGCTAGCTAAAATAAATGAATGCATTTTTAATAAAAGGAAATACGAGTAGATAATTGAAGCCTAACTTGAAAAGTTTGGCTTCGATTATCCATTTTCCTTATTTAATTAATAGTTAATTTAATTTTAGTTTATGTTTAACGAAGGGTTGTTTTATATTCTTGGGTATTTTGTGTGGGGTTTGATTCATTTTATTCGTTTATTCATTCATTTATGAATGGAGGGGAAGATTCAAGGTAGAGGAAACAAAAGAGATACGAACATTATGTACCACCAGATCTGAAAATAAGGAGAAATTACAGAATATTTCGAATGTGTTGAAGAATGAATGAAGTAAGATAAATGTATTACCGTACATATATGACGTTATTGTATAAAAGGTTACTGTAGTAACGTACTGTATATTGCATTGTGTATACATTATAACAAAAAACAAGTTCTCAATACACCACATAGTATCTTAACAGTGTACATGGAGTATTAAAGACCCACTAAGATACAATAAAACATTTTTAAGAAAAACAAAACAAAATCTTTTCAAAACGTGTTTCGGTAAAGCCAAAATTTCAGATAAAAGACATTCGAATGAACGAGATTTTAGTATAATGAAAAAAAACAGTGGGAATATAAAAAAAGGAATGGTTTAGTTAAAACGTATCAGGATTACCTAACATCGATGGTAATTTTGTTGATCAATTATCTTTCATTGATAGAAATATTAACCAGAAGCGTTCAGTAAGTTATATTATCCATCTAGCTTCTATGCCCGGGGTAATTTTCATCACTCTTTTTCATGTAACGGCCCTTCATCGTCTGAATTAGTAATATTCTATTAAAAATCTGGTGTGAAACACTCACACAACTTTCTCTTGCCAATAGAAATAATTAAGAATAAACCTAATATTAGTAATAAAACATTAGAAATAAACAAAAAACTAACCTCAATAAACATAACCAAATTTTAATCATGAGTGAAAGACGCAAAATGAAAATCAACCTCAGTTTGGCTTAGAAATACGGAAAATCACTCTTTCTCTCTAAACTAGGCTCTGTAGAGAAAAATGCTTTAAATAAAAGTTGTACATCTTTTAATTTCCTATAAAATTAATTATATACACTTTTGTCGTAAAATGCATTCTAAGGCCGAAATCTTTAAAAAATCAATTTTTCACACGTTTTCGTGAGACAAAAACAGAAAATCGCAAATTACCGCTAGACTAAGCGTTATACAAAAAAATGTTTGAAATAAAAGTTGTAGGTTTTTAAATTCTCTACAACTTTTATTATATAAGTTTTTGCGCTAAAATTTATATTAAAGCCGTAATCTTAAAAAAAACAACGTTTTTACGTGAAAACAGCCTCACCGAGAATTTCAGCAAACATGGCGCCTACCCTATCTTGTAGAGAATAAAAAATTGAGTAAAATAGGCGATTTTAAAAAAAATCGTAGGACCAGTTTTTGAGAAAATCGCAAAAAACTGAAAAATTATACGAATAAACTACTACTTTCGGTTGACCGATTTTGATGAAAATGTTCGTGTCGCGTCCGGTAGTGGTATGTAACTTAAGTTTCAAGTTTCAAGTTCGTACGATGTTCCGTTCTTGAGATATTCTGTTCACACACAGACACACACACACACACAGACACACACACACACACACAGACACACACACAGACACACACACAGACCAATCGCTAAAAACATGTTTTTTGGGTTCAGGGGGTCTGAAAACGTATAGATCCGGTGAAAACTCGATTTCGAAAAATCGACATGAAAACAATACTTTCCTTCCTATATATTCATATAGGCAAGAGAAAGTAAAAAAATGGAGGTAAAACAAAAAAAAAAATTTAAATATAGACAACGTACATTGTCATTTTTATTTGATAATACAGTTTATTATATTACAAAAAAGAATAAAATTTTAACTACAAAATAAAAATTTACACACTAAATTTAAAGTAGAATTATAATTCTTATAATTACCATTAATTTTCAAATTAGTGACGTAATAATGACATCTATGTTATACAGTATTAAATAATTCATGAGGTTAGTAAATTGAGAGCGGTTAAGGATCTATTAAAATTCTAATTTGGTTGCTTTTCTTCAAAAATCGTATAATATTAACAAAATAAATTTCTTAATGTTTATTATTGTAGCTATTGTTCCTCTTTGGTAGGTAATATAGGACTTGTTATTGGTCCTTCGTTTGAGTTTTTTTCTTGGCTTAAAGGAGACTCTGGTTTAGGATCACCAACAATTGGATTGTTGTTAGAATTTACAGATTCATCATCGTTTTCATCTTGAACTGATCCTAAAATATGTTCGTAATTTCCGGGAATATTATATTGCGGTTGATAAATTGTTTGGGGGGGTTGGGGATAATTGTATATGTCACCATATCGGTCATAAGGTGTATATGGATATCTTTGTTGGTACGGTTGTTGGTACGGGTTGTATGGTGGATAATTATCATAAAAATTGTATTTTGTGTGGGGTGAATAATAGTATGGAGATTGATTTTGGTTTACGTTTAACGAAGGGTTGTTTCTTATGTCGGTGTTTATGGTGTTCCTATTATCTGCTTCCGCGTTTACCTTAATATTGATATTCGGTGCACCTGAATCTCCATTTTTATCATCTTTATCCTTACAATCCTTACCCTTTTTCTTATTTTTTTGACAACCTTGTTGGTTTTGACCGTTATGGGGTGGTTTCGGCCAGTGAGGGTAAGATGGGTACAGAGTCGGTGGAGATTGTATTTGTGTCGATATTTGTCCACTTTGCATTTCATTTATTTTGTGACTCGGTGAAAAAAAATGGTTATCATTTATATTAAATCCTGATATATCACCTGGGAAAATCGGTGACAAAAAATTATTGTTAAAAAATATATCGTCAGGATAACCTCCTGAAAATGAATTTCCATAGTGGTAATATGAAGGATATATTTGCTGTTCTTTCATGGAGAATACCTGTTCCTGTTTTTTCCTATACCATGGACATTTTTTGTAGTTCGGTCGATTATTATGTGGTGGTGCTGGTAGAATGCTAGCTGTATCGAAACCATCGAAATCATAGTTCATTGGAACATTTGGCATTGATATGACTTGTGAGGCTGATCTGTCAAATGTACACAAAACCGTCGAAGACCAGCACTGAAAACAGAACAGTACAAAAGTATTTAATACCTTGGAAAATTTAAATTATTGTTCATTTAAATGATTTTTAAGTATACTATATTGTATTAATTAATGTATTAAAAGTAGGTTATTTTTTATTAAAATAATGATTAAATACAGTTATTAATAGATAAAAACAGTTAGCGTCCGAGTAATAATAATACTAATTTTTTATTCTAAATTTATGCACGAGGTGGAAGATTTACCTTTTCGACTATGGTTTCCCATGCCCAATTTAGTGTATCTTTCTTCATACACCAGGGCGTCCATAATCAAAATATCAGGATGTTAATTTATATATTTGAAGGTATAATCATTTTTGTATAGAGCTACAGATGCTAATACAGGTAAATGTAATTTAGCTGTAAACTTTATAACGTTTCGTAAATTTTATAATCTTGGAAAAGCAGGTTGTACAATTTGGAGGCCACGTAACAAAAATGTCTTTTGCATAGGGTGTTTAAAGTTTTGTGTAAAGGAATCAAATGCTTGTTTCGTGTAGGCCTACTGTAGTTGTGAAACCATTTTGGAAAGTTTGCTGCAGTTTTGTATATAAATTAGTTCCCGGGTATAAAGTTGATGAACGTCCAATACTTGAAAATCCTTGAACAGTTGATTAAAAGAACAGAACAGGTGGATTTTGTTAGTTACTGGAAAAATAAGCTTTTCAGCTTTATCCAGATGATCTAAATAAGATTGATAAATACCGCGTCATCTAATATTATAAGAGACGCAGGATTCGATTATTATGATAAAACGGAATGGTAATACACGAAGGTTTGTTAAACCCCACAAATCTGTCAAAGGACTGGATAAATAATAATTTTGGTAGCGCTTGTACTAGGTAGATCACAAACCACTTTAAGACACTGGAAAATATTGTGATCCAAAACGGTTTTACATGCCTTAAAATTTTAGTATAAAAGAGGTAGCAGAATATTTCATAAATTTAATGCAAGGAGTAAATTATCGACTTATTCTTTGGATCGAAATATTATACATTTACATATTATAGGTCAATTTTACATGAACTATAGAAAATAAGTTACAAAACTTCTTAAATATTTAAGGAAGTGAAGGAAGAATCGTTCGATTCATAACTGCTGATTCACGAGCTCTTTACATATTTATCTTTTGTTAGTTTGTTTTTTCTTTTTATATTTTCTTCTTTCTTTTGTTAAATAATTTGTTATGTATAAATTTACATAATTTCAAAATAACGAATGTTTAAAGAAACAAAGAACATGATTTAAGAAAGGTTGTTAAAGAAATGAAAATTACATATTAGATCAGCCATTTTCTGGTCTTATGTTCGCGAATTTGAAGGCTGTAAATTATACGACTGTGTTATAGCATAAATCTTATATGTAATTTTCATAATTTTTTAAGTATTTTTTTATGTATTATTATTTATTTAAAGGCACATCTTTTGTTTGCCCATTAACGCCTGCATGTTGGGTAATGGAATATTAATATGTTGGGAAGATTGTCGACTTTTTCACATCGAATCTAACCTTTGTTTTAACAATCGAGTACATTGGCAGTAGAACTACCAAAGCGGTCGTTAAGTTTTTTTTTATGTTGTTTAGGAATAGAAGTGTTAAAACTTTCCCCTAGGATACCTTATTTGTTTATTTAATTTTGTGAAATGTGTGCAATTTAGTAGATTGTCGCCGATCTTATGACGATGTCACTTTTGCCACCAGTATAGTATTGTTCGCGAATGATTAACACCGATTTAGTTTGGGAAAGTTAGCGAAAGCCTAATGCTCTCTTCACTTACTAGATACATATTTATTTGCGTTTGTCTTTTGTTTGCTTGTTCGTGCTGGTTATTTTCATAACGTGTTGACTAAACAATTTTTATTTGTTCGTTCAGTTCCATTACAAATTGCTTATATTAGTTATAATATGCATGGCATGTTTGTTGTTATTTGTTGTTTGTATTTCAGTAAAATCAATTTTCAGAATTATTTGCTTTTGCTGTAATTTATAATAGAGTACATAATTTCATTTTCTTAAACAAATTATTATATTATTGTCCATGAACTCAAACTCATAATCAAAGTTTGTTGTTTCAGTAATATCTACCTATTACAAGGCATTTTATTGTATTGTATTAAATAATTTATCGGTTTCTTTTTGTCACAAAATAAATTACACACATTGGGACTGTTAAATTTTCTGTGCCAGTAATTGATTTTTTAATTTTTAACTTTTATGAATGCAATTTTCAGTGCTAGTAATTAATTTTTTAACTATAATTAATACTCTCAACGATCTAAACCTGCACTTAATAAAAAAATAAATTAAACAACTTAGCGAGAAATATTTAAAAAAGTAAGAAGAGCATCATAATCCTTTCGCAATCAATCTCCTCAACAACAGCGAAGATACTTACAAACTGAAATGTTTGAAATCATTGAACTTCATCATCATCATCATCATCATCTTACAAGGATTGGGCTCTATTGGCCTGTTCCGGCATCCATTTTTTCCTCGGCCTTCCCACATCTCGTTTTCCTATAGGTTTGTACTCCCATGCCTGCAATGGAAGCCTATTGGGTGACATTCGGAGTAGATGACAAGACCAGTTATCACGACTTTTTTTCAAAATACTCAGTAGAGGTTCCACTTGTAATTCAGCTCTTATGTCTTCATTCCGTATCTTGTCTAGTCGAGTGCAACCTTTAACCGCTCGTAAAAACCTCATTTCAGCAGCTCGTATCCGAGACTCAGTTCTCTTCATAGATACCCATGTCTCGCTACTGTATGCTATTAGCGGTACTGCCATTGCTCTATAAAATTTCAGTTGGGTATCATGTCTTGTTCTCCTACCCAAGGCTCTCCTTATACTACCACAAACAGAACTGAATTTCGCTATTTTTTCACCAACATCATCATTTACATCAAATGAAATGTGGCATCCCAAGTAACTGAAACTTCTTACTTGATCCAATGTGTGGTTGTCAAGCACAATTTTCGATCTAACCGGCCACTTCCCTCTGAATGCCATTATCTTGGACTTTTGGGGTGAGATCTTCATGCCAAAGTCTGCTCCAATTTTGTAAAGTTTGAATATTCCATATTGTAGTTTCTCTTCTGTGTCGAAAATGATTACAGTGATCATTGAACTTACCTTTATGATTTTGTTAATCATTTATCTCATTTAATTTTTTTTACTTCTGTTATCAACCATCGTTCTCTCATAATCGTCATCATTATTATCTCCATCATAGTCATCTTTAGGTTCAACTACCGTACTTAAATATTTCAAGATATTAATGCACAGTTCAGAGTCAAGTTTAGTTTCGTTTTTTGTTCAGAGTTTAGTCGTTTTTTGAAACACACTACTGAGAGTGTTTTATATTTTCTTTTTTAGAATGTTATTACACAGAATTTTATTGTCTTTGCTTAAAGTTTATATTTACATTAAAAAAAACTGAATGCAAGAAAGCTGTTATTGGCTAGATCTCATCTGCAGTCTTTAGTTCGTTGGGGTATAAGTAAAATGAGGAGTGAGATGGTTTACCATGCCTTCACTGAGTGGAAAAGTGTGCTTATCACCATGCCTTTGTCAAAAACATTTACACTTCGTCAAAAAATGTACAATCAGTTAAATTATTTAACTATAAGTAAATTTTATAAAATCAGAAAATAAATCTTGATGACGATTACATCCCATATAGCAAAACTCCAATTTAAAAATCAACCGTTAATTGTTGGACAGGTTAATTGTCAGTGTGTTTATGATAAATACAACATTTAGAAATTATTATCGGATAATTAAAAAGTTAAAAGAAATGAATATTTTATCGGCGATAGTCTTCGCTGTTCATTTTTAATTTTGTCTGTACCGTAAGTAATTTATTAATCTTTTACAATGAAAACTCTGGATAGTTTTGTATCCCTTTTGTCAACGCTTAAGTTCAGACATTCGGAAAATTAGTTGTAGGCGGTTGTCTAATGTCATAAAAACTTCGACTAATCGTTTTTTAAATTCAGATATCTACATGTCACTTTTATAATTACATTAGTATGCAAAAAAGTTTTTAGGGTGTTCTAAACCCTTTTAAACGTAATAAAATCGTACGGTTTAATATAATTGCCCCTTATAGGTCAATAGCAATAACGGTTTGGAAATTTGATTTTTCTGATAACTTAAAGATTTTTCATATTTTTTTACTTAAAATTGCGTAGACAATAACGTCACTAGCGTCCGAAATTCAGTAATAATTAAAATTTTACAAAAAATATTGATTACAAAGAAAAATTAAAATAAATATTTAAAGCATTAGCAATAAGTAAACATAAACAATTACGCATTTTTTCAAATGAAAAAGTGTCACGTCACAAAAAATATGAACATAACTAAACATTTCGTATGGAAGATTAGACATCTCTAAATGTTTTACTAAATTGTGTGTGTTGTATCTGAAAAACATAATTGTAAACGCTGTCATTAATCTCACCATTAATTTCAGTAGCGTGTTATTTGTTGTTTAGTAGTATTTTCTTAGATTATTAAGTCGTAGACAGTATATGGGTAAGTGTTTTACTGGCAATACGGTTTCGTTGGAAATAAAACAGGTTGGTGCATTTAAAAGTAAGTAATAAAGTCTGTAGGCAATTAAGTTTGTCTGTATTTTAAAATAAGTATTTGTGTGTGAGCTTGAATTACCGATTAAACCTGATGTAATTTCGTGATCTAATGAATTAGTTCAATCTCCTAAGACTTTAATTACTTTTTGATTTTTGCGGACTTTTGCCACATTGGTCGTAGATCAAATAAATTTCATCATTGGACTTATTCAAAATAATTAAGCTCTTTATACATAAGCTATTATTTGTTTAATCGAGTAATTATTAAAGAATGTTTTACTTTTCATTCAAACAGTTCAAGAGAAGTTTCTTACGGATATTAAAACAACAAAATTAATTAAAAACTTGTTTTTGATTGTTACTTACCATAAGAAAAGTGCACTTTATCATGAAATTCATGACCAGTTGTCGATATTCTGTCATTTATCTATTTGTAATTAATAACAGCGCACAGAACTATAAAGTAACAGAAAACTGAACAGTTAATTACATGAATATTAATTTCGGTTTTTTATATATTTCTTGATATGACATTGAATTTGTTATTTGATATTTAAGTGCAGTTGTTTTACGAAAGAAGCAACAGAAGTAATATAATATGATAAAAGCATAAGAAATAATTAATAAAGTTTTACTCTTGAATTACCAATTAAGGTATTAAATTGATAACAATTAAAATGTAATAAATTGACTAATTATACATTTGTTTGTAAGTTAGATTCATAATACTATACAGTTTGAAAATATTACATTGTTTAAAATAATAGTTTAGTGTGTGAGAAATTTGATGTATAAACAATCTCGTTAAATATGCCTTAATTTGTGCTAATGTATAAATTTATTTATATTTCATATATATATTATAGTATTTACTAGTTCTTTTTTTGTAAATATTTTAAAAAACAATTGTAGGCTAATAATTTTGTCATATGATCTATATTCAACAGCTGAAGGACGGAAAAGAGGGAATAATTTTCCTTGTTCGTTTGTCTGAATCCGTAATAAAATTTTGTAAAATAAATGGAGTTTTTCAATACTGATGAATTTCCAAAAAGAAAAGAAAAAGAAACAAGTGAGTTTCTAATGTTTACTAGTCGATTTATTTGTTTATTTTGAGTTTTTCTTTAAATTACCTTTTGCACAGGTATACAATTTGTGTTTATCCTGTACTTTTTAATTATGAAACGCCGTTTTTTGAGATCCATGTTGTTATTTTACAGCTACTAAAATATCAATGGAATGACCATTATCCAGAAATGAAGAACTTTTCTATTACACGTAGTTATGATCCCTCATATTTTCTTCAATGAGAACAATGAGCGGACGAGTCTCTGAGAAAGTGGGCAACTGAAGAAATCATCCAATGGAGGTGGTTTAGGATATCACGATGTCCAGTTATTAATGTTTCGTTTTGTGCATTTTCTTGTCTGAGTCATTAAAGAGTTTCGCTTTCGTTTTCATGTTGGGGTCTTTTCGGAGTAGCTACTGGTTAAAAAGTCGGGATAGGGGTTATCCGAAAGTGAAATGATAAGCTTATACTATTAAACCGAGTGTTAGTACTTTTAATTGGACATTTTTTTATATTGTTTCTGCAACACCACCTTTCACGACTGTTAGTAACCATAGTAAACCATAGCTTGTCCGTTGTTGCATAATCTTTCTTTAGACAAAATGTTTGCACCTTGAAACATCACTACACACGTACTTTACGTAGTAAGATCGTAAAGTTCAGAAATATTTTCTGGAAGTTCCATTTTTAAATAAGTAGGAACAACATACTATATTACAAAATAATTACCGGCAATAATTGACAAACCTGACCTTTACACACACAACGACTTAAATGAACAACAGGACGACAGGAACGGTTGGTATGAAAACTAATCATAGTCCAGTGGCCAGTCACGATGTGCGTTTTCGGTTTCGGATAGTCTTAGTAAAACTATTGTATTCGGCTATAACCACTCCAAACCTTTCAGTAGATATTACATTACTTGAAAATGTATTTCATGAAGTGTAACTATTATTGGAGTAATGTTCAGGTTTTGGGGGCACATAACGGAATCTTATCTTATATTAGTAGTTATATCTCGTGGTAATTGGTATTTATAACCATTTTTTAGTTATTTGTAAAACTACCTTGGTACCTTGTTAGCCTGGTGTACGTGCAACATAAATATACATCGAAAAATCTCGGTTTACCATAATTTTACATTAATAAATTTAGGCTAATATTATGTTTGATGAAATGTATAGCAAACGATATAACTTTACCGAATTTTTATATTCCAAGAATCCGTAGTTTAAGATGAATTCTACTTTCAATATAACTCATATTAACCTTTTACCACATTTAAAAAAAATTAGATTTTAATTTTGTATTACTGTCATTTTTCTAGTTTCTTACATGAACAGTTATCGATTGGATGACAACAGGTTTTTAAAAAGAAATTTCAAGTGTCTAAAATCCGTTAAAAAAAAATTCATGAAGTAATGTAAATTTTAATTACTCTGCGTAAGGAACTAGAATTGAACATGATGTAAAAACCCTGAAAATTTGGGTACAATATCATTTATCAATTCTAAAAAATCTGACAAAATTTTAATAAAGGTGATTTTTGAAAAGAGAGGTATTATTATCAGAGCTGAACAACTAATTGCCATTTTCTTTAAGGGGAGATGACACCATGGCTTTAACTCAAAATTTCGATTTATGGTTTTTATGTTTTTCAATAGTTTAGGCCTAGATCTACCAGAAAAAACATTAAATTAGAAAAAAATAATTTTTTTATGAAAAAAATAAGTTTTTATCAAGTTTATACAGAAAAATTATCATGTTACCAAGAACGAATATTTTTCACAATTTTATACTGCTCGTTTTAGCGCAAAGTAAATTTTAGTTTTTAAAATATCTGCATCACTGTTTTTTGCATTCTCAGCTGTTGGTTCAGCTTTCTAAACAAACGTTGATGGGAAATTTACTTGTTTTTGTTCATTTTATTTTTGATTTGTGCCTTCTTGTTTCTTGCGTTTTCCCGTAAATTTAGATTTTTAACACTAGGTACATTTTTTTCAAAAACCAATAAACCTACCAGGCTGAAATTTTTACCAGTTAATTATTTTGTATATCCACATATACCGACATTTTTATGACTTCCTCAGGTGCTCCAAAAATTAGTAATACCCAAAACGTAGAAAACAATTTGTAAAAATTTTATGTTATTCGTAATATTTTTAAAAAATGGTATGGTCCAAAGATTAAATTGAAAAAAATGTCAGTAGCTTGAGAAGAAACCCGACACCTATGGTGTGTAAAGTTTAATTTCCCTATATTTTACCAATCCTATGAAAAATGTACCTAAAAATAGAAAATTTAACATTGGTAGGATACAAAGTACAGTCTCCCCTTAAACAGAAATCTTGTAGGTGTTTTAGAAACATGGGTTTGGTACCACTAGAAAGCGCGCATTTAAAACTGAAGACTAAACGAGTGATAAAAATCTGTAAATCTATTTTTTGAAGTCAAACTCCTTTCAACCAATTAAAAGTCAATTGAGCAAAATAATTTTATTGATAATAAACTGAAAGATTGTTTAAAAGTAAATAGAATCTTAATGTATAAAATTGGTATTTTTATGAATTAAAAATTTTTTTTTTATGGTTTTACGTCTGTTTTGCAATTTCTGCTTTTGCAGACGGTTTCTATATAAAGAAATGTTTTTACAATCTGTTGTTTAGTTAAAAATTTACACCAAAAGGTATCCTGGTTGAAATGCCTGTACAAAATGAAAACATTCTCGTTCACGTAATATTATGAAGTATTATGAAAAATAATTGTAGGAATTTAATTTAATGAAGAAATATCTTTGTTGGACGTTTCCATTTAAGCCTTGGTATCGTATTACCACCGCTGTTCAGAAATTTAAGGCCAAATAATAATCATGCATTTCGAGCCATTTTGCATACGCTAAACTAAGTTTTGAAATTTCCTTTATAACTGTTAAAATAAATAGATAGTTTTCTATGTTCTGGGTTGTCATGTACCAAGGAACAACTGTTGGAGTTTGGAGGACTTTCGACTGAAAACGCTGAATAATTTTAAAAACGTGAGTTACTGGATCCGCCTCATAATGGAATATGAAACGTTCAGTACGATTTGATTCCAATTTATTCATAAACAATTTGTTTTGAAGCGATAATTTTGATATCAGTCTGAGTAGGTAATATAATTGTTTAAGTTACGATTCTATCAGCTGTTTCCGATTTTACTGAATATGTATGTCCTCCAATTTAAGCGTTTGTCTAGGTGTAATCTGAGATATTTAGTTGTGTCTATGTATAGAATTTGTATGATAAAATATATGTGTAAACATTTTAGTAAAAACTAATTTACTTATTAAAGTAAATAATTACCCATAACAGGCAGATGGAGTGTTAAAATATTTTCACTCGATTTGCTAGTTCCAGGGGACAAAATATAGTTCTGTTTCTTATCACATGGTGTGCCATTTATATGACTGAAACATATAAGAACAGACAAGGTAGAGGTGTAAAAGTCACTAGTCAGAATTATCTCCTCTAAGAGTAATGAGTTTCATTGTACAGTCAGATTCTGTGGTGTATGAAGTAAAAGTGTTCTTTGCTGGGTGGAAGTAGATACTTTTCGGAGGATCCGGCATGCTGATAAGCATACTTTTCCACACAGCAAGAATGGCAATTGTAAACCACTTCACTCCTTGTTTTACATAGAGGTTCAAACTAACCTTTCGGCTGTTGATCTGAACAATAAGTGAATCATTTGAAATTATATTGAAATAAATTTGCCTTAGATTGTATGCAAAATAATATCTTAATTTGTATTCGTATTGGTAAATAATATGAGCAGCCAACTGCGTATTTTCAGTGAAAGTTATCAGGTTATTTTGTCGCGTGGTGTTACCTCCATGACCAGCCGTGTTGTATCCGTATCGGCAGGTAAATAACAAGTGTAGGCATCGGAATGATGGAATTGCCAAATAAAGTTAATTGCCAATCAGGTTATTGTTTTAATTATACAAGTTTTATGAAGTGTCTAAAGAATTTCTCTTTAATTATTTATTCTTCTGTTAAATAGGTTAAGCTATAATGTAAAAAATTACATATTATGAATATTTATTACATAATATCTGGAAATTTAGTATGTTGTTATGTAGTTTATGTATAAAATATATAAATCCCTAATACTGTGTATTAAAAAGTAATCTTCAATAGTTATTTCAATAATAATTAATATATTGTTTAGGGTCATCTTTCATCATATATTACTGCTTCATTAATTCTCTTTATTCATAAACCGCAAATATAAATTGTTTTAAACAAAATAACTCGCTTTATTCGCGTAATCATTGTTTTCCACTTGCAAATATGATTTAAAATTTAACTACAGATAAATTTACCAATACAGGATATTTTTTCGTTTTTCTACATGTAATCAAAATCTACTGATTTGTTTTTCTGTGGTAATTTTACTGTAACTCTGTGATGTAATATTTCTGAAGTTACATAAATCTGCCAAAAGTTTTTTTGGGAATTAATATGTCTATATGTGTTATTAAGAAATTTAAATTTGTTCTGTTGTGTTTTTAATTTTGCGTTTAAATTGAATATTTAACAAACTGGTCAGATTATTGTTAGTGAAATAAATGTGGTTACCAGTGGACTGCAGTTCATTTCTTCTTTTGTTGTAATAAAAGATATATATTTAGGTATTTTTGTTTTTGAAAGTAATTGCGAAATTAATTGATAAAATAAAATACAAAGTAGCCTTGTACTTTTATTTAAATTTTTAACTTAGGACTACGGTAATCATGACTGTGTTCCTACTTTTATTTATTTTCTCAAATTTTTATTTTGAAGCTTGAATGTTTCCTCATTTTCTTCATTCCGATAATACTTTCTTTGCTACACTTTGGTATGGTGGTTTTCGTTAATTTTTGTTCTGGAAACCCCTTACGTTCTTTAATTTTTTCCCAGTTTATTTCTTTTTTGTATTACATCTTTATCTACGTTTATAGTTTCAGTAGGTCTTTTTCTGTTTCTTTTTAACTATATATTTTTTGTATTCTTTCAACTTTTAAAATAGCTTATTCGTTATGTAAATTTAAATATTTCTTGGTTTATCCTTACCAATTGTCTTTAGAATCTCATTTTTAGTTTTTCATCAGATATGTTTTAGATGTGCATTTATATCTCTTTATTTTGGCGGTTTCTTTCCTAATATTTTCCAACGTTAGTTTCAGTTATTGAATCCAATATTTTCTTTTATATTCTTCTTCCCACTATTTCCAACTATTCTCTTACTACTTTTTTGTTGTAGTTAAGTGTTTCAATTACTGAAGAAATATATTAAATATTTTAGAGTTTATATTTATCAGACATTCTCTGTAATGGCATGTAATTACATTCTTGGTCACTTGTTCTAATTTTTACTATTCCAGAATGTTAAATATTTTAACTCATGTATATTTTGAAAAAATAAACAAACATAAAAGATGTATTGTATTCTTTTTATTCCTTAAAGGTGTTCCTATGTTGTTTACTTCTATATTATAAAACTTCGCTGTAAACCATAAGTACAAAAAATATAATGATAATTTGTTATGACTAAATTTTACCAATTTAAGTTTTATTAACAAATTTTTATTTGTTTTGTTTTAGGATCCTTGAGGACGTCTCTTCAATCTGGTTCATCATTCAATATAACGTGGCACCTTGCTTATCCACATAGAGTAAGTGCAAATTAAATATGGAGTAATAAATTACTTTTTATGTTAATGTGTATTAGATTTAAGCACCATTTAATTCTCTGATCCTGGGTAAAATTTGGAATAGTAGCAAAAATAAAATTCATTTTAGGGTAATAAAATTGATCGCCTAGTATAAAATGTATTTGGTTGACAAATTTTCACAGCAGTTGATATCTAAAATTAATTTATAACTAATGATCAATGCTTACAACTGCACTACATAGGCTCCATTTTATTACATTAACTTCTCGATTAAATAAAAACATGTTACTCAACAAGTAAACTCTTAAATAACAGTTTTGTTACATGACATTACCATGTACTTTTATCAAAAAAGTGGAATTACGTAAAAAATTGTTAATTAATTCTTTAAATCTTTTCTAATTATAATTGCCATCTTAATTACAATAAAGTGTTTGTTTATCCTTAAAAACTATTTTTTTTCTAAATAAATATTACCAAAAATTATATAATAAGTTTTATGTAAACATAATTAGAATTTCGTGAACAAAAAGAATCATGTTGTAAAGTATACGGCCTTACAGTTTAAGAGTACATGAACTCATATATTTAAAAGTTAAAATTTCTGTGTTGTATAGGCTATACGTATAAGTGGCTAAAATTAATAATGTTCTAAAAAAATTAAATTGTAAAATTTTCATTGTAATTTTATATGCAATAATAAAGCAATAAAATAAAATATTCCTTATAGTTATGTATTAATAAAACCGGTTGTGTAATAAATAATAAAATTTATAGATGATTATTAAACGCCGTGTATCTTAAACATAGAACATGTTATTCTCTCAAAATTTTTACTACAATTAACTGTTACATAATTTTTTGGTACCTAGATAGATAGTTTAAAAATTATTATTATTATTAATGTTATTTCTTTATTAAATAAATAGTTGATTCTCACAGTGAGATTTGTGAAAGTTGAAAGAAACTTGTAGGCCAAACATTTTGATGAAATAACGTCAATTTCTTATACAAATATTTAATTTTCTAAACATGTAGTTAATAAGTAACTACGTATTTTTAAAATTTTTTTAGGTGTTGTGTCTATTGCTCATACATGAGCAGGAGATATTTTACTTCCTTCAAAAATAATAAAATATGGCTGCAGTATTTGGGTTCCTTTTTCCCTGCTGTTTCCTTTTAAATTATAAAAAAGAACATTTTGAAACAAAAGAAACCTACTGTATATACTGATATACGCCGGTAAAGTTTTTCGTTTCGTTTTAGAACCCAATAAAAAGTAAAAAGTTCTCTAATTTTTGCTTCATCTTTCAAATAATAAAATATAAAAACTTAAAAGATTTTACATGAGAACAAGTTTAAAATAAAATTTTGGGCAAGGTCCACCCGTTTTGAAGTTTATTTTCCATTTTGTTTTACAGAAAATTGAAAACAAATTCTGACACAAATTAACTTATGGGTTTTACGGGGTAGATCGGGTTAATTTATAGTACTATTTTATGGATTTTTTAATGATTTTGAAGTCTGTCTCTGAACCTACGTTGCAATGTTAGAAATGTGTTATTGACGCAAAGAAAACGTGAGTCATAATGTAAAATTTACTTGCAAGAATTTACATTGGAAACGGTATGTTTGTGAAATGACTGGCATCGTTGGTGCACTATATTCATATCTCGCTACAATACATCAAGATTGGTTGGAGTATTGCCTTGTACGTTAAAAGTTTCGAAATCATGGGTAATTCTGATTGCTTGGCGAAAAGTCATAATAAGTGTTTCTGCGTCAGTCATTATTGACTTGTATGTTCAACGTCAACCGCCTGTTTAAATACAGCCCAATATACCGAACATTGTTAGTTGGGGATTGGTTAATAAAAATGATTGTGGGTAAGTTTGACGACATAGGGTAAAGGTCATTTGGTACGTTTAGTTTACATTAATTTTTGTATGCCATTTTCTGAACGAAACTTTAAGGATGCCAAGACGATATTGATTGTCGTTTGTGTGGTGAACTCTTGTAGGAAATTAACGTATTTTTTATTTAATTACACATTCAGATCATTCTTGATTTTTTGTCTTTGTAAAGTTGCAAAATTCAATAAAGAAATTTTTTGTGTGGATAGAAAACTGATTATTCTTCTAGTGTTTCAAATCTATGTTTTACCAACAGATTCTTGGATATTAGAAATGAAACGTACAAAATAATTATTTTATAATACTTATTGCACAATCAACAATTCAATGACCTTGGTGTTAGTGTCTTATTCAACAACGTTTCGGTTGATCGAATTGTACCGTAATCGTAACAGTAATAACAAAACCATAATAGCGCACTCAAGTAATAACAATCCTGTATTGATTTGATCACATACAACTATATAACAATATTATATGTATTATTATCATCCATAGAATACTAGTATTACATTTCAGTAACGTTCACTGCACTCCCATTATGAAGCCCCTGTACCTACCCATACAATTCGCTATGTATACATTGTATCATATTTAAAAATATCAGATCACGTGGCTTATTTGATTATTTTTATTGTAAACAATCGGACTAATATTTTTCTGTGATTGACCTTCTGTATGAGTTATTTTATTATTTTCATTAATTTATTTTATATATATATAATTTTATTTTCTTATATTTCATCATTTATATTTAATTTTTACCTTTCGTAACTTTTATTGTAGCCTATATGATTTTAAATTAATAGTGTATTTTATCTAAGGTTTTGAGGTGAATAACATTTACCAAGGTAATAAATAATTTCTGTGGATTATGGATTAACTGCTTATTGTATTGTACACTATACGGAGTCGTGACTTATATATCATTAATTAGTTCACCCTTTAAGTTTCCGGACTTCAACACTACTTAAACCTTATGTAAGAATGACTGAAAAATGGTCTTTAAAGACAAACGTAGCAAACAGATTGTATTAATATACAATCATTTGCTCTTTGCCATCGAAATTGTTCACATATATTTCAATAACGTATAAATTTCACACATAGACACAACTAAATATCTCGCGTTACACTTAGACATACTCTTAAAGTAGAGAACACGCAATCAGCAGAAACAGAAATAATTAAGTTAAAAATATTAAAACAATTAATTGTATTGTAACTCAGACCAAAATCAAAATTATTGGTTCCAGATAAACTTTGGGTGCATAAAACCGTATTCAAACTGATCTTTTCGACCTACAATATCCAGTTATGTGTGGCATCCAGTAACTCAAGTATCAAAATTATTCAGTATTTTCAATTGAAAGTCCTTTAAGCTGCACCCTGGTACAAGACAAACAACGATATTCACAGTAAAATATCTAATGTAGTTAACCTTTAGAAAAACGGTTTGAATTACACGATAATTATATGTCTATCAATTTACTGGACAAATTGAGGTACAATACGAAGGCTAGAACGGATGCATCAAACAGAATTATTTGATCAGTAAATTAAATTCCAACCTGTTTTTTAAAAAATTAAGTTAGCTTCATTGTATTATTTAAACAGTGTTTTTCTGTTGTAAACACTACTTTTTTATGTCAATTTTTCTTTTAGATTAATTTTTTTTTAAAGAACAGATTATGGATAAATTCAGTTCATTAAAAAAATGTCTATGAAAAGGGATAGGTTCTTCTTGGAAAATAAAATGATTTTATTTACCTAAGGGGTTTCAAAAATATTATCTGCTTACTATAATTTTTGAATATATGGTTTGCGCAACTGGCTTCTACGCCGATGTCCCGGGTTCGATTCCCGGTCAGGCCTGGTATTTTGTCATCACTCATTTATCATATATCATCATTCTCCACCGTCTGAATTAGCAGAAATTTCAAAACACTCAGACGTAAAAAAAAATTAATTTATGAAAATATTGTCTCCAAAAGTAGTACTTTATTTATGTTGTTTAGATACGAAAATTACTAATGTCTTTTAAAGAACGCTAGTTGTTTTTATTAGTGATACTAAAAAATTATTCTGAATAATAAAAAGACAGTTATAGCATTGCTACGAGGACTCACAGCAGGCGTTACGTAGGCCTATGTAAAAATTGTCAGCCTGGGTCTTGTCGGTGTATGGTCGTAGTGTAGCAAATTTGGCTTCTTCCGTAACTGTTTGGTTGGAATATCAGTTATAAATTAGCGATATATGAGGCGCCCTTGGATACAGAGTAAAAGGCCTTATTTTAAGCATCTGGGCAAACATCTTTTATTTTTATTATTTCTCCTTCCTTACAAGGGGAGTGCGCTTCTTCGCATAGCAGGAGACTGCAGGCCCTTGGGTTAGTTTGACAGGTCTCTTTATTGAGATTTTGATGTATTTTACTGGGAATTAAATTAAATTTAAGGTGGTATAGGTTGTGTAAAGTGAATTAGTAATTAAAATTCCAAATCGACTGGTAAAAACGATTTTTATATAATTGAACGGCAGTGATTTTTTTTAAAATAATATTTTTTTAAGATATTTGTTTTTTATATTAACCAGAAAGGATTTACATTCCTTAACAAATAAAGAATGTTTTACACTAAAATGTAGATGTATCTTCTTATGGACATTCTATAATCAATTATTATTATTTATTGATATTTTAATCTGGCAGTTTTACCAACATTTGAATAAGTTAACATTAATGCGGAAGAAAAATAAAATGGCGAGAAATGCAGGATGGTAATATAATTGAGTCGGTTGGTACATAACTTCCCGTCACGTTTAAAAATGTTTGATGGTCATTAGCAAAGTTGTTAAACAAGTCAGTGAAATAGGTATTACCGGAATAAGTTAGTTAATGTTTTATCTAATATTAAAATAATAATGTTATTATTACCTGAGTTAGATAATGAATGAACAGTAAATCACTGTAACGGTTCCCACAATTCAATCTTTGTTTTTATTTGTAAAAGACAATACAACGATAACAGTAAAGTACGTGCATTTGCAATCATAATTGCATCTACCAATATACAAAATCTATATAGTCACTAAAGGTATTTTAAAAATAAAATAAATGTTATTAATACATCACTTAAGTTTTGACTTTTGAGATAGATTAAATTATATTTCGTAAGTTCTACACCTTGTAAGATCCGGGTGTGTTAGTTGCATAAAGTATTACACATAATAGAGACGAGTATTATGAGATAATAAGATTGGTTATTTCCGGATCTTAGCCGAGAATCGAGCCGGGAACCTTTGCCTCAACAGTCAAACAAAGCTACTAACTAAACCCTCGAGGGAGTGGTTTTAATTTAAACAGCATATAATGTAAAACATTAAAAAGTCGAAATAAGCAAAATATCTTTAAAGCCAGTACATTTGGCTAGTAATTAAGGACATGAATTCGTCTACATGTAGATAAAGAGACCTACAATCTAACCTTTAGGATTATTTTGAGGTGCAGTTGTACTTTTGTTACGAAGTACTGCACAGCTAATTTACCTGAGAATCGTAACGGTGAAGCATTAGAATTTTCTTGGTAGATTATTCCTGATGACTTGTTCCTTAGGTAAAGAATGGGATAGACTTAAGTAATATGGTGTCTTGTTAATAGTACCTAAACCGACTGAATTTTTATTACCAACGGCGTACTGGTATTCAAGAAAAAAAAATTCTCCCTAACTATTTTTAAAATTACAATGAAATTAAATGATGTAGCTGTTGTTTTGGTATAAAATTGAAGAATTTCTTTGGAAATATTTAATATTTGTTATATTGCACGTACCAAATTTTGCTTTTAGGTGGTGGTAAACTGTCATAAAAGTCTCAAATTTCAATTTATGAAAATGTAAAAAATTCAGAAATTGAAAGTTTAAGCTTTTGTTTTCTCAAAACTTAAGACACTGAATTCCGAAACTTAAGATTACAGTACATTTTTAAGGGGAGACTGTACTTTGTATTCCGTCAATGTTGAATTTGCTATTTTTAGGTACATTTTTTATAGAATTGGTAAAAGGTAGGGAAATAAAACTTTACACACTTATAGTAGTCGGGTTTCTCTAGCAACTGATTTTTTTTCAATTTAATCTGTTAAACCATAAATTAAAAAAAAACTAATAAAGTTTTTACAAATATATTCTACGTTTATTGTATATTACTTATTATAACAGCAATTGAGAAAATCATAAAAATGTCGGTAAATGTGAATGTACTGGTAAAAATTTCAGCTTGGCAGGTTTAATAGTCTCTGAGAAAAATGTACCTAAGTGTTAAAAAAACAAAAGGCACAAATCAAAAACAAAATGTACACATACAAGTAAATTTCCCATCAACATTTGGTTAGAAAGCTGAACCAAAAACTGAAAATATTAAAAATGGTGATGCAGATTTAAAAAACTAAAATTCCCTTTGTTGTAAAACGGTATAAAATTATGAAAAATATTCGTTCTTGGTAACATGGTCATTTTTCTGGGTAAACCAAATAAAAACATGGTTTTTTTTTCATTAAAATATTTGTTTTTGACGTAATTTAATGTTTTCTGGTAAATCTAGGTCTAAAATATTGAAAAAAAACATAAAAAATCGAAAATAGAAATTTTCAGTCAAACCCATCATACACTCTCCCCTTAAAAGACATAATATCGTTAATTATACGAATATAAACACTTTATAGAAACCTATTCCACTGTGGCATCCATTCCAGCCCATTCACCATTCAATTTTGATTTCAGTTCAATGGGTGTTCGATACCTTAACATAAACCTCCTTAAGGCCACCACAGGATTGATTTATCGATTGCTAGTGTACTTAAAATACGTTTCAGTGTAACCGTGTAATGAATTTAACTAGAACTAAATTTGTTCACCGGTTAGAATTCTTTTAGAAGCGTAACGAATTTCAAAGCACCTTTCATACCTTGAGAAGATCCATGTTGAAATCTTCCTGAATGTGATATAACTTTTCAAAAATAAGAATATTCCTGTAGGAAGTATCCTAAATCTTTAATAAAATCCTTTAATGTACGAGATAGATTTTAAATATATAATATAGGCTACATTTTGAATATTACATAGGAATTGCTACTTCTTATTCATCTGACACAAGCCTACTGTAGGCCTATTCATCGAATATTAAAGGCAGTACTGTTGTTTATCTTTAGGCCTGAATTGCATAATAAATGATTGTGTTGTCACTTTCTTTTTCTTCTTGAATAAAATCTTCTTACTGACTTAAGAGATGAAAAATGAAAGATTAAAACTATATTAACTAGTCGGTAACCAATTATTAATAGATCGGTATTTGAAAGTTACTTTACAAATACTTAAGCTGTGTCTGCCTATATAACGTAATGTACCTTATTGTTTTGTATATTGTACGGAACAATAACTTTCACTTTATTTATTATAAATTGTTTTATTAAATAAAAATAATTATTGTTTGTATTTTATGTCTGTAAATACTACAGGGATAGTTCATAATATGTGATTTATTATTTAATATTTTACTTCCTAAATTGTTAACTGTTAAAAAGTCTTTGTCATTGAGATTAACATGACTACGAAAGTATGTTTAGGTCAATTTGATTTATGAAATATTTATATTTGTAAATAAATTAAATTATTACACAGACTTCTCGTAATGCTGATTGTATAAACAAATTGATTTTGTCTTACTTATGTATTGATGTAGTTTTCATGATGAGTTTTTAATTTTTAAAAAATTATCTTATAATCTTGTAAGAATTCAGATGGTGCTCTGTTCTACTTTCATACTATGTTAATGATTATTTTATGTAAAGAGGAGGGTATGATTTTCTATACAATCAATAAAAACGTTTTTCTCAACAATTCTATTTTTGGTGTACAAGCTGAGTATGTTGATTCATATATATTTGCAAATATTTTGCAAGGCGAATTACAGGTGAATACAGGTGAATATCCACTAACCCTACCTAATTAACTTAGTTTGGAGAGTTAAGCTGTTTTATTTCGTGTTACTTATAATGATAGTACATTTCTATTAGTTGTAGGCTTTTTTATTTGGTTTTATACCATTTTTTACCGTAACAAAAAGTAACTTTGAAGTAAATACCCCACCTGGTTGGTCTGGTGATAACGTGGTCGCTGCGAGCCAGATGTCTGACAACTAAGGACGGAGACGAATGTTCCGTGGTTCAAATCCTTGTAATGTTACTTTTATAAGGATTTGAATTTTAGACAGTGGACACCGGTGTACTTTGATGGCTGGGTTTTAATTAACTATACTTTCGTACAAGATTACACCTCATTTACATGTCATACATAATATCACCTCATTGAGTCATGGGTTGTTTATTGTTCTAATTGAACAAATGCAACTTACACACATTAACGGTTAGAAAAAAATATCTAATTTAAGTAAATAATCTGGTATTTTTTTAATATGTTTGTATTTATCTATTTTAAATCAGAAAAATATCCGGTTAATTAAATGATCAATCAATTTGCTGAGGCAAATCAATATTTTGTTAATTAAGCCTATCTAATTACTACTTAGTATTTCCTGTACATCCTGTTTAATTCCATTTACAAATATATAAATGATTTTTATGATTATGATAGCTGGTAGTGATTTTTATAGCTTATATTATAATCTGAGAGAACTAAAATCATAGTCTCTATTTCCGGTTAACCTATTAGTTAACTTAATCTATAAAATATAAACTGAAGCAGTCGTCTTTAAATGTACTCCACTACGTGATAATTAAAATTTCCGTTATCTCATCTTGTATTAAATTACGGTACTTCATGGTTTCTAGTGTTGAATATATCAGGTTTTGAGTGTAGGTCAAAACTTGGATACGATAAGCTACATAAGGTGCAATACTTTTGTACATAAAACTTGATTTATTATACTATCAATTATTATCTATCTATTAAATTTATTATTTCAAATTTAATTTTTTAATCTACAGCCCAATCTGTCAGCTGATAGAAAATCTTCCTTGAATAGTTAAGATACATCGGTTTTATCGAGCAACTTAACAATCAGATAGCTCATCATCATCATCATCACCATCATCTGTCAAGGATTAGGTCCCATGGCCTGTTCCGGCATCTATCTCTTCTTAGGTCTCCCCAAGCCTCGCTTCTTCTAGGTTTATATTTCCATGCTCGCAGAGGAAGTCTGTGAGCTGGCATGCGAAGTAAATGGTTGGATCAGTTTCTCTTATATATTCTTAACGTTTCCAACAGTGACTGAAAATTTAACTCAGCGCGGATAGCTTCGTTACGTACTCTATCAAACAGGGTGCAACCTTTGATTCCTCGCAAAAATCTCATTTCAGCAGCCTGGATACGAGGTTCATGGCTCATGGTTTTGTTTCTTCGGGTTTGTTTTATTTGGTAGGGCTCCTCTGTAATGACTCCCATGTTTCACTCCAATATTTTATGAGTGGTACAGCCATTGCTTTATAAAACTTCATTTGGGTGTCCTTTCTCGTTTTCTTTCCTATTGTCTTTCGAATAGAATCGCAGACTGCGCTGAATTTTGCCAGTTTTTCACTCACTCATCATCTTTGTCATAGGAAATCTTGCATCCTAAAGTCTCAAACTTGTTCTATAGTTCGGTTGCCAAGTATAATTTTTGAGCGAACCGGCCATCTTCCCCCTTGAATGCCATAACCTTTGATTTTTGCGCCGATATTTCCATGCCAAATTCTGCGCTAATATTTTGCAACTTATAAATGGTATATTGGAGCCTGTCTTCTGTGTCAAAAATGATAACTGTGTCATCTGCGTTCAGCAATGAATTCAGGAATACATTATTCTAAAGCTGAATGTCTGAGTCAACTAATTGATTCCATATTGTTAAAGTAATTAGATAGCTACTTTTTAAAATAAGTTATCAGTTTTTTAGTTTGTTTAAAACCAAAAACACCAGTAATGTTTTTTGACTATAACTCTGAATTCAGAAATAAATTCTTGTAATGCATCCTGGAGCTTGAAATCAATTCTATTTTATACTATAATAAATTTCATTAACTTTTTTAAGCTGCCTTGATTTCTATTATTTAGTTGGCCCTACTAACACGTGTTTCGGTGGATCCACCACCATTAGAGTACACAATAATTAGTATTGAAATAAATAGTAAATTGAAACTTTAAATGTTGATTTAAAGTCAGCTTTAAAGTCGCGAGTCAGCTGTTAACAACTGATTTTCGGAGACGAAGGTTCAAATCCTAGTAAAAGTACTTTACTTTTATACGGATTTGAATACTAGACAGTGGTTACCGTTGTACTTTGATGGTTGGGGTTCAATTAACCATACTCTTTCAGGAATGGTCGGCCTGGGTCTGTACAAGACTACACCTCATTTACACGCCATACACATCATCCTCATCTCATTGGGTCAAGGGGTTGCTTATTGTTCTGAATTGAACAGATTGCAACGTACACAAATTAGGAGTAAAAAAAAAAAATGTTGATTTAAAATATCTTCTACAGATTTTAAATAAACATTTACAGTTTTAATTGACGTGTACTGTGATGATGGTGGATCCACCGAAACACGAGTAAATAATGAATAGTAGAGATCAAAGCAGCTTAAAAAGGTTAGTGAAATTTATTTTATAAATTTACGTATAACTTTATGTATAACTATGAATTTATGTATTTATGTATAACTTTGAATTGAGTGCAATGTTCACGTATATTTCTTTTGGTTAGTTCATTTTCCACAACTTGATTTTAAAAGAAGTCCGATGAAGTTATCCCTTCTTCTTTCTCTAGCGCTACAGCTTAATGTGAGCCTTTGTTTCCAATTCCAAAATCCCTCCAACCTCTTCTAGCTTATCTTTGGTCATCCTAACGTATCTTCTGACACCCATACTTCGCATTTCCTCAGTTATACAATCAAGGCATCAAATTTTAAATCGACCCCTTTTTCTGGTAACATAAATCGGAGCCTTTGGTATCTCCTAGTATTGGAGTATTCCTTAAAATCATAAAAATTTAAATTAATTAAGGTTAGAAGTTAGAAGGTACAGAGGAGGTAGGCCTACATTACCTCCTCATTATTATTATTTATTGTGTTATTTATTGCGTTTATTACTATTGTTGTATTGTTGAATTACTATTGTTGTTTCTTTAACATTTAAAGAAATCTTCTCAGGAAGATCTAGTCAATGAATGTCAACTTAGTCTTGAATGAGCTGAAAGTTAAATAAATGATAAATTTTGAACAAGTTTGGTTATATATTAATTCGCTGATTGATCTTGTGTCATCACTAACAATATTTTTTCAAATTAACTTTAACTTAGAATTTTAATAGAAGTTGCTCAACTAATGATTTCAACCTTCAATTTATGAAGGTATAGACGATTTGGCAAATTTAAGTAATGTTCATCTGTCCGTAATTACAGCAATGCAGTTTTAATATTTGGTCCTTCATTCCTTCGTTCAAATGCCAAATCTTATTTTTTAATAAACCCCCCTTATTATATTTCTCCCACCGTTTTATATGCGGAAAGTTTTAGTTTAATGATATTTGTTTTGCATCTACTATAACAATTTAAAATCACAATCGTTTAAAATTTTTGTGTTAAAAGGGAAATCATATTAAATAATATGCCGAAGTGAAAGTTAATATTTTAACACTGATTGTGTACAATTTAGTTTTATAACTGCAAGTACTTATAGGTCTATATTTAGGCTTACGCTGTTCATACAATACACAATATTAGTTTCATATTTTAGAGTTTGAAGTCACATGTCATAACAATGTCATGCTCGTAACAATTTGCTTTTCTCTTTGAATTAAACGGCATTAAACCACGTACATCTTCATGTAAGCTTCGATTACGTATTGTTTAAAAATAAGCCTGTATAAATATTTAATACTTAAGTTAAATTTATTTTTCTAAAAGATTAGTACAATTTAAAAAAAAAGTAAAAAAAATCTGATGTGAAACACTCACACGACTTTCTCTTGCTAATGCAAAAAATGAACAATATAACCTTACATTAGTAATAAAACATTAGAAATAAACAAAAAAAATAACCTCAAAAAACATAACCTTATTTTAAGCGTGAGTGAATGATGCAAAATGAAAATCAACATAAGTTAGGCTTAATAATGCGGAAAATCACTCTTTGACGCTAAACTAGGCTCTGTAGAGAAAAATGCTTGAAATAAAAGTTGTAGATATTTTAATTTTCTATAAATTTTATCATACATTTTTGTCATAAACTGCTTACTAAGACCGAAATCTTAAAAAATCCATTTTTTTATAGATTTTCATGAAATAAAATCAGAAATTACTAATTACCACTAAACTAAGCGTTATACAAAGAAATTTAAAAAATAAAAGTTGTAGATTTGTAAATTGCCTACAACTTTTATTGTATACTCTTTTGCTCTAAAATGCATATTAAGGCCTAGAAAACCCTTTTTTTCTACGAGAGAACAGCCTCTCCAAGAATTTCAGCTAGCAAATTTTAGGTAATCGCGATAGATGTGAGGTTAAACAAATGATAATACGTAGTAGAAAAATGTTCAATTAGAAGTTACGAAAACTTTTTGAAAGTTGATTGTAAAAAGGTTATCTTATATCTAAGAAGTTCTACAAATCACTAATTTACTCGTTACCAGTTTTAAAATTTACGTAGACATATATAAGATTGAGTAAATTAGTGATTTGTAGATCTACGTAGATACACTAGATGTTTCAAACAGGTGATTTGTTGAGACAAACACCAGATGCGACAAAAAGGAACGAAAAATGTAACATCATCACCGTTATTATGCTTAGGCCTATGGTTGGTAAGAAAATGGGTTGTAGGACAGGAGAAGCACGACACTCTGGACGGATGAGTGACTTTAACGCTTCTTCGTGAGGAAGAGATTGCGTACGGAATCACTCTTTTATTTTTCTTTATTCTGCATTTCTTTTCTTCTTTTTAATGTAACAATTTCTTTTATTTTATTTATTTTTATTATTGCGTAACCCTTTTTTCCTTTCAGTCTAAATTGTTTCAAACGTGAAATAAAGTCTTTTCTTGCCTTTTTCTGTATTACTATTACTTTGTGCTGTATAGCTGTATTTTTTTAGTACGAAGGCTAGTATAATGTAAAATGTGTTCTTGTCTAAAAAAATAATTCTGTTATGATTGTAGGAATATATATTTCACAATTTTACTTATGTTTTAATACGTATTTTATTGCTTCAATTATTAGATAAAATACTTTTTTTAAGTGAATTATTTCGTAATACTTTTAATATCAATTTCATTGTTACAAAATTGTTCTTATTGTTATAAATTTAATTTAATGCTAGATTCCATAACTTTGATTTCCATGAGTTCGAAATTTTAGTTGTTCTAGAAATCAGCTGATTTCTTTACAAAATTGTTCGACTAACTGTTGTTACTTAACAATTTAATGCGGCTTTCTATCAGATGTTTGTCTTGGTCAAACTTTTTTTTAATTCCTAATGTGTGTACGTTGCAATATGTTCAATTTAGAACAATAAGCAACCCCATGACCCAATGAGATGAAGATGATGTGTATGACGTGTAATCTTGTACAGACCCAGGCCGACAATTCCTGAGCGAGTATGGTTAATTGAACTCCAACCATCAAAGTACACCGGTAACCACTGTCTACTATTTAAATCCGTATAAAAGTAATTATCTTTACTAGGGTTTGAACCAGGAACCTTCGTCTCCGACAATCAGCTGTTAAAAAGCTGACTTGCAGCGACGACTCTACCTCTAGACCAACCCTGGGGTTCAAATATATGTTAGCGAGATTATTTTAAAAATCTACCAAACCGCTACATATAATTGGCGCGACAACATGAGACACGTGACAATTACAATTACAATATTCGTTAAGAATTAGCAGAAAAAAAATAAGATGTTGAAGATTGAGATCAGGTAAATTGATTAGAGAGGAGATTCAAGAAGGAGAGTGTAGTGATTTTTTATCTTTTGTCTTACGTCTGACTGTTTTGAAATTTCTGCTAATACAAACGGTGGAGAATGATGATATATGAAAATAAGTGATAAAAAAATGCCAGAACTGACCGGGAATCGAACCCGGGACCCCGGTGTAGAAGCCAGTTACGCTAACCACGAGAGTGTAGTGAGATAGCAGAATTAGAAGAAGAGAAGGAATTAACGAAACTTGAGTTAGATATACAAGCATTTATGAAATTTTTTACTGGAATAAAAAATGAAGTTTTTTTCATGTCTGGTCAAACATGAAGAAAATTATTTGAAAGAAGGTTTAGGAATTGGTAAGCGTCAAGATGTCCAGTTTTTGGGAAAATAAATCAGAAAAAAATTCTAATTGTGTAATTTCCGAGAACGTCGGATTTTTATAGTCACCTGATAAATGGTGCGCTAATTTTACTTAAATGAAAATTTTTAGTTTTGGCGTAATTTAATTTTAATTATTTGGAGAATGCCTCTATTGATTATATTTTTTTAGTAGATTAAGTACTACACTTTCACTATAATACGCAACGTGACTTTTATTTCTTTATTGACTCTTCAATTAATACTTCACGGAACGTTAAATGTATTTGTTGATTGAGAAACTAACAAAAAAGGCAACTCCCAATTGAGTAACCTTAAAATAAATTGAATATCAGATTAGTTTTAATTATTAGTGTATTATTACATATTATTACGCGTGTATTGTGTGTCATGAATTGAATTATCATAACCAAATCCGTGTATCAAATAACATGTTTAATCTATAATGTCTTCATGCCTCCTTTGCCCTTGAATCCTGATTTAAAATATTTGTTTTGAAGATTGTTAAATATTCTTCTTTGTCCTGATCTTGCCTATAAAAAAGGAATCTATTAATTCTGTCTTCTTTGTGTTGATTTTTTTCAGTAATTTTATTGTGATGGTAAGAACATCTAAATTTGAGTGAACTAATCAATTTCTGATCGAAAGGAATTGTGTTTCGATACAAAATTAGTCACTTGACTCCTCATGTAGGTTTTTTTATTTTAAAATCGCTTTGTAAAATGTGATAATAGTGTTTATGTGTTCATAGAATGGATGTTCAATGAAAAAAATGTAACTATTAAAACATGGGTTTATCTAATTGCTCTTGAATTTAATCTTTATATCGAAATTTTTAATGGCTCAATTGTACCAAAAATAGTCAGTAGTTCCAGGGAATTCAGTTTAAATTTTACAGGCTCGAGTAAACATAAAATAATTTGTAGATTTTACGAAATATTCCTTTACAAGCGATCCCTAATACACAATTCTGTATATTACACCAAATTACCCTGCTACCGTTCGTTATTCGGTAATATGAGAGCCAAGCATAGTTTTCTAAACTGTATTTATGCCCAGATAGCAACATGAAATAAATTCAGAAAGTAATTGTACTTAGCTTTGAATACTAGTGCAAATTTTTAAAAGTATCTACCCACAAAGTTTTGTTATCGAAAATCATGTTAAACCAGGCAAATACACCATTTTAACCGAGTGTGTATTTTTCGTGGCAGTGAGAAAGAATCACTACACGATGCAATGTAGAAAAATGATGAATATTTTCTTGCAGTTCAGATCAAAATGTTTTTTTGTTTTTAAATTTTTTTACGGTACTGTAGGCCTACATTGAACTGCACAACTTCCGTAGATGATATTTAAATAGTGGTGGGGAATTTCACTTTAAGAAGAAGAGGTACCAAATGGTACATTGTCCGTTTAAAACTTCGGGTATTGTCCGTTATTCAGACCAAGAGGTCTCTACTCCATTTTCGCTTTGAACGTCGCACAGTTGGGAAGTTCCTTGTAGCTAGATCACGGGCTAGTTTGTTTGGATGGTCATTTGCTAGTAGTCTTTTGCGAAATGTACTATACAAGGACGCGGTTAGCTCCTTTACCGTAGGAATTTTAAAATCGTCATGGAAGGTATTATTGCTTACATAAAAAGGAACGCCAGAAACAAATCTTAAGAATTTTGATTGAAAGGCCTGCATCGACTTTAAATTACTCTCTGCCGCTATTCCAAAGAGCTGGACACCATAAGTCCAGATTAGTCTTAAAAGGGATTTGTATATTAAATTTTAGAACGGAGGTTCAACCTTGATCGAGGGTTAATTAAGCAGAAGAGCAGCTTTTGGCGGCGGTTAAGTTCTAAACGTTTCTTACGCAGATGATGCTTCCAAGTTTGTCGCCTGTCAAACCACAAGCCACGATATCGCACCACCCTGGCCTGATGTGCGATCAAAATGTTAATACAAAAATTTGATGTTTCTAGTGATTTTTTCTTGCTGTTATATTAGGCTTATACTGGTGCTGAATATCTGAGCAGTATAATTTTGTTACCTGAACGATACTGAATTTTCAGTGCAATCGTAATTTTTAAAGTTCCTTATATTAAAGAAGTTGTCTACCTTATATGAATTCAGAATGCTTCTTTTGTAGGACTAAACTAAACTAATGAAAAATTTCGATTAAAGTAATATATTTTAAACTGTAGTTATTAATAAATTCTGTTTTTAAGTTTCAATGTTAAGAAATTCTATTTTAAAAATTTGTCTGCTTTTACCAAATATTTAAAATGCTCTGTTCTATTCAATTGTAAATCCCTGAGAATAGGTTTGCCAGGATAAAATGACTGTTTACGATAAAAATTTCACTATTTTCTACTAGAATTTTTATTTGAACAACCAAGCAACAATAGGTCTTTATATCATTTGAATCCTGCCCGTCGAAAAACATTTTTGGGACAAAAGTGTGATCTTTAGTTTCGTTTATTCTGTAGTGTTAAGTTTCGACAACAACTAAAGACGTTACCGACTATAGCCTTATAAATTCAATAGGTGGGTGAGCTTATAGTTAACTAACTCTTGTTTCTATTTGGGGGATTATCCTATAATTTTTACGATTTTTGGAGTGGGTATGTGTCATTTCTTATCAGAATTATGCTTGCCATTAATTAATTGTGACTTGCTAGATTCTGTTTTGCAGATCTATTACTTTACCCATCTATTTTACTATTTGTCTATTACTTTCTCTTGCCCAGTATGAATACACTGTGACACTTATTTTTAAGGTCCGTTTCGGGATCTGGGCAACCCATAAAGTTTATAATTACAAGCATTTATTACAACTAAAAAAATTACAAAATAAAGTGACTAAAATCTACAAGTGATTTACAATTAAATTACTTATAATGAATAACAAACTAATTACAATAACTAATAACAATAAACAACTTAACCAATTTACTAAATACTACTTACAAAAGATAGGCTACAGAAATAACGTTTAATAATACACAATAATTCACAGAAACATTGACCTTTTCTAACGTACTGGTATGCACGATATAATTCACTAACTCAATCACAGACGAAACGTAAATTGACGTAGACTGTTGATAAACCGGCGCTTCTATAGTTGGGCTAATGTAGAGTTCGAGAAAAGACACAGATTTTCGATGTAATTATAAAATACAAAATCCTGACGGATTTTAGATAAATATTAACAAATGTAAACAAATTAGGATTGAATAGAAGGAGTTACATAAAGGCCAATTATCTAAAAAGGTACCCGGCTCTTACAATACTCGTACAACAATAACCCTGTACCACCTGTACTATAAAAGACCATTTAGGCCTAATTATACATAATATTTCTAATTATTTCTCGGAAAACCCTATTTATTACTCTTTTTATTTACGTTAACACTTTTAAACTTTCTGTCATTCTCGAACACTTCGATATTGTCACAATATAATGTATATACTTTTATAATCCCTAATTTTGTTTATAAGTTGCAATCTGTTTCATTTAAGAACAATAAGCAACCCCATGACCCATTGAGATGAGGATTATTCATGTGTGACGTGTAATTTGGTGTAGTCTTGTACAAATTAGGCAGATCGTTAGTGAGAGAGTAGTGATAGTAGGCCTATGATTTAATCGTTACGGTTTTATAAAAAACGGCTCCTACTTTTTTTTTAAATCACCTTATATAGGGCCTTATACATTTTCTGTGCTGTACAAAATACAGTAAAATTCCATGTTCTTTGAAATTCGCGAGGGGCTGTGCTATAGTAGTAGAAAATGTTTTTTTTTTTTGGCCTTAATATGCATTTTACAGCAAAAGTGTGTAATTAGAGTTGTAGAAAATTTTAATACCTACAACTTTTATTTCAATAGTTTTTTTGTACAATGCATAGTTTAACGTCAATTAATAATTTTTTTGTATTTCTCTCATCAAAATCGGTAAAAAATGTGATTTTTTAAGATTTCGGCCTTAGTATGCATTTTACGACTGTGTATATTATCGAAATTATAGGAAATAAAAAAATGATCAACTTTTATTTCAAAATGTTTTTCTACAGAGCCTAGTTTAGTAGAATCAGTCGGTAATTTTCCGTATTTTTAAGTTCTACAGAGGTTGATTTTCATTCTGCGTCATTCACTCATGATTAAAATTATTATTTTTTATTTACATTGTTTACTCATGATTAAACATAAGTTACATTTTTCACTATTTATGAGTACATTAGTAAGGTAAACGGTATAAGTGTTTCACACCAGATTATTAAACTTAGTTACAGTTGGTTAGATTAAAACTTTAATGGGAATCAAACCCGCTTCTTCATCTCAGCGCAATGAAGAACATTCTTCTGACTGAGGGAGCCGAAGACGTTTATCACATTAGATTATTCAGTATCTATCAATATCAATCAAGATTGTATTATTGCAAGAAGTTATTGAATATCATAAAACGTGTCTAATAATGTTATTTATATTGTAATAGAATGCATAAATTGTTCCTTAGGTTATAAATGTTTTTTTTTATTTGGCAATTAGCCTTTTTGTTATAAAATAACTTCAATAAAAAGTAACAAAATGTTCGCCACAGTACATAGTTAATGCCGATAATAATCATTTTCTTTTATAACATCCTTTTTCTTTTTCTATCTGTCCCATTCTATTCACTTGTCGATTTCAAAAGACTCTTTCTTAGCTGTGGGGGTCGAAAGGCCATTCGACATTCCATTTTCTTTGTGTCGCTTTTAATGGATACTGAAGCTGGCTCCAGGCGCAGCATCCAACACAAAACCGTAGAACATAGATAGGTGTATGTGTCTCTGGTGAGACATCTACCTTACACTTTTTATTGTACTATTTACTACGCTATTACGTCTCGACATTTAAAAAGAGTAATACTAATAGTAAATGAGGTTTTTGTACTTAAATTTTTATTGGTTAACTAAAATTTTTGTGAAATATAAAAAAGAAAGACCGACATGAGGATTATTTCTTTATTCTGACGTTAATTTTTAATAAAAATATCATCTAATAATGAATTATTTTACATAAATATCTCTTTAAAGAATATTATTTTATTACTTATACTTCAAAATATTATTTTATAATAGACATAATAAGTCTTTAGCCTTTAATAATAATAATAAATTGTTCATGACTCTCATCGACATTAATTTACTACAGTTTTTCTACTGTTATCTAATTTCTAAAATTTGTTGTGTATTCATGCAAAACTTTTGATCAAAACCAATCCTAATTCCTTAATGGAAAAGTAATAAATTGCAATAAATCAAAAACACCTGGTCTAAATTTCCAAAACGAACCCACAGATACAGTACAGAAAATAGAAATTTGATTACGTGGTGCAGAGATACAAAAACGCTAATAGAAAGAAATTTCTGGAACCTAGCCCTGAAACTGTAAATACTGGTTCCACAAAATTGTAGAAGCACGCGGAAAAACAAAATTTTTTTGACTATACAAGATATTTTTATTTGCAACTGTATAAAATTAACAATAAGCAAATTTTATAAAAAAAGGATACAAATATTGACAAATTTTAAGACATTGAGGAGATCGCTGCCCATTGACAGTACTCCAACCGTAATCATTAAGTTAGTTCATTATTTACTTAATTTTATTTTGTATTTCTTTAATTTTGACGTCTCATGATATCCCTACTCCAGAGTCGTTCCAGTCTTTGTTTAGGGGCAGTTGGTAAATCTTGTGTGTCTAGGTCAACAATGAGCTGATTTGGATTAATGGGTTATTTCTTTTTAAATCGTGTGTATGTGCGTAGGAACACATCGTTGATGTATGGAGCGTTTAAGTCCGTGTGTAGTGTATCGTTCGTTACGTAAAAGGGAGCACTAGTTATCTGTCTTAACAGTTTGGACTGAAAGCGTTGTGTTTTCAAAATGACCGACAGTTTGGCACAACAGTAAATTTGGCTGCTATACATCCAAAAGGGTCTAAGATACCACTTTTAAACTAGTAGTTTTAGAAGAAGTGGGAGTTTAGAAGATCTGGAAATCAACGAATACAGACGTCTAGCGTCCAAAGTTTTTCGCGTTTTGTTAACATGTTGATTCCACGTTAGTCTTTTGTCGATGTAGAGACCTACTATCGGTTTCATAATCATAGACACCCGAGTTTGAACCCTTGCATCTCCAAAACTATGAGTTGGATTTGAACATACTGTACATTAAAATTTAGCTCATTTTATTCTGCGTTTACCTATAATAGTCCTATATTTGTAATGTTGTTTACAAATTGCCATATCGAGGTCGGAAGACAAAAATACCCGGTTTTTTTTGATACCACATTAAATTTCATGCGTTTCGAGGCGTGTAACTCGATAAGTATTTGACCGAAAAGTTTGAAATTTTAACAAAACATAGAAAATTATATTCTTACAGCGTGTACGAAATTTCAAAATCGTAAGTTATTAAAATTTTGATTTATTCACAATATTCTGAACCCTTGCTATCTCGGTAACCGCTCGATCGTTCGGCACGAGCAAACTATCGTTTTATTCAACGTAAAAAACTTAGTACAGATATGTTAATAATATGAAATATTGATTGGCCAATGTTGTGGTAGAATTTTTTAGAAATTTGAAAAATGGATTGATAATGCGGGGAGTGGGTGTTACTATCCATGTTGCTAGTTTGTGTACGTGACATCCTGTCGGACTGTCTATCTGAACTGACAGACTGTATGTTGTATGATCAATTCAGGTAGACAGTCAGATTCAAGTAAAAGGGATAGTAGCCCACCCCCCGCATTACCAATCTATTTTTAAAAATTCTAAAAATTCTACCACAACGTTGGCCAATCAATATTTCATATTATTAACATATTTGTACTAAGTTTTTTACGCTGAATAAAACGATAGTTTCCCCGTGCCGAACGATCGAGCGGTTACCGAGATACCAAGGGTTTAGAATATTGTTAATAAATCAAAATTTATTTTTTCTAAATTTAATGTATGTAAATTATATGTGGGCTATACATATTTGAACATTTTGGAAAATAAATTATTAGCTATTGCTGTTGTAATACGTATCATTTAATCTTAAAGTTTTCGGGCTTATCTGTTACTATCTGTTGAGTTGCAGAACTGCCCGTATTTTTCTCATTATAAAGTTTTAACCCAAGAACCCAGGAAAATTAAATGTATCTGATTTGGTTCTGGTAAAGATTATAGCTGTTATATTATAATAGAAAATTGATTTATATTAATAAAAAAATTAAATAACTCAGTGAATACAATTATTTTGTTACGCAATTTCGAAAAAGAAATAAACGGTCGTGATAATTTTTTAAAAGCCTGTTTTTTAAATGATATTGATCTGTGAATGAATTTGAATTGACCGACTGAAAAATTTTCTAAATTTTTTCCGTTTCATCAATCAGGCAGAGAGACAGATGTCGGATATTTCGTAACAAGTAACGCTAGATTAATGGACCTTAAAATATTTCATCTTATATTTTATATTATTATGTAATCAATAATAATTCTTTATGAAATCATCCTCTGTTAATGTAACGAGATTATTGGAGCCATTGATATTAATTTTAAAAGATAACTTATGATTTATAAAAATTTATCTGAATATTTTTCAATTACTTGTACTTTCTAAAAAAAATTTATTTTTATATCTTACTTTTCTTCTTTGCCCTGATTTTAATTTTGTATTAGGCCTATTACATCAGTATCTTTTCTCTTAAATTATTTTTATTGTTTTATTTATATGTAGTAGGCCTACATATCGTGGCACAATGTACGCAAACATTGCGTACCTTTATTGCAAGTTTTCCTAAGTACTAGTATGTTATCAGAAATTACTGTACACAGTTTAAAAAATAATTTAATTTTTTAAACAGTCGTTATTAAGAAATACTAGATTAAAACGTTTTATATAATTGAGGATAATTAGCTCTGAAGTTATTTATCATTTGACAAATCGGATTAATCTGTTCGTGATTTATTGGTTACTTGTGCACAGGTGGAGGGATAGGGCTCTGCTGTAAAAAATATTTATAAAATTATTGTTAACAAATCGGAAAGGTTATGCAATCTTTTACAGGGCTGCATTATAATGTCAAAAAAAAGATAAATTTTATAAAAAAATTATATCAAGAGCATGAAATAAATAGTTCCATTTGTGAAGTATAACGTATGTTGTAATGCATAAATAAACTGGACCATTTTAATACAGCGTTACTGAGTTAATAATATTCGTGTGATAAAACCAGTTCACAGTTCATACATACTCTGAGATTTGAAAACAAATTTAAATAAATACTTAATGAACTACTTGTTGCTTAATATCGACCCTGAACAATATCCTGTCATATTTCATACTACAAAATAAACGTAGGCTTACATACCTGTCTAATATCGAACTATAACCAGCTTTTAACATTGTAACTATTACTATACGTTATTTTAAAATAAAATCTATGACCTAATAATTATAATATTTTAACTTATTTGCCGGGTGAATGCACGACTTTGTTATACGATCACATCTAATAACTTCATAACTTATTTATTTTAGTCACTAGAATTTTTTTTATGTTGTTCGTCTTTGATATAGATGTCAAAAATATAAGAAATAGTGCCTTTGACCCATTTTCTCATTTTCGAGGGAAACCTTTCAAAAATATGAAGGATCTAGAATTATAATGAACTTTCCTTGGTCTGTAAGAAACGTAGCTATTCACAATTATTATTTCTTACAAGTTCGTTACGTATTCGATACAATAAAACAGATTCTGTTGATGTTTCCACCAAAAATTAAATCATTAAAACAGACAAATCAATACAATTATGTCAGTACGGACAACCCTCCATGAAGGCTGAAGAGAGCTTGGAAGAGAGATTTGTTGCTCTATTGAAAATCCAAACAAATAAAATGTAAAAATTAACCAAAATAAAAAACTGAATTGGAATAATTAACATAGAAACACCAAAATTGGATGGTCTGATTCCTCATGTTATTTTTGTATCATCCATCATCACTATCAGCTCATTAGTGATTGTAATAAACTGGTGAGAACCACTCACATGAATTTCTCTTGTCAATGTAAATAATGAAAAATATAACCTATGTTTCTGCTCATAACAGACAGGTGGAGTGTAAAACTATTTACCTTCGATCTGTTTGTTGCAGGGCTAAAATAAATAGTTCTGTTTCTTATCACATGGTCAGCTAATTAAATGACTGAATCATTTAAGAACAGAAGAGGCAGAGGTGTAAAAAACACTAATCAGAGTTATCTCCTCTGAAAGTAATGAATTTGATTGTACAGCCAGACCCTGTGGTGAATGAAGTGAAGGTGTCATTTGCAGAGTGGAAAATATGTACTTATCAGAGGGCTCGGCATGCTGTTAAGCGTACTTTTCCACTCAGTGAGGAAGGCAATGGTAAACCACCTCACTCTCGTTTTACTTAGTAAAACCTCTACAGGTTCAAACCAGCCTTTCGGCTAATGACCTAAACAACTCCTATGTTTAATGATGAGTAAATGACGCTAAATGAAAATCAATCTCTGTTCGACTTAAAAATAGCGAAAACCACTAATTTAACGTAAATTTAGCTCTGAAGAAAAATGATTGAAATAGGTTATTAAATTGTCTGCAATTGTAGTTATTTGTAAACTTTTTATCGTAAAATGCATACGATGGTCGTAATCTTAAAAAAACAGTTTTTACCACGAGAGCACAGCCCCCGCACGAATTTCAGCAGACATGCCGCTTACCCTATCTTGTAGAGCATAAAAATTTCAGTAAATATGGTCATTTTAAACTAAATCGTAGAAGTTGTTTTTGATAAAATCGCAAAAGTGAAAAAATGCATGAAATAACTACTACTTCAGGTTGACAGATGGTGATGAAAATATCGGGTACCCTTGTTGTACCTAACTTAACTTCCAAGTTTCAACTTCGTACGATATTCCGTTCTTGCGATAATCTGTTCAAACACAGATATGTACACAGACAAATATACAGACCAATCGGTAAAAGTATGTTTACGGTAAAGCATGTTGGGTTCGGGGGAGGGACTGAAACGTGTATTTCTGTTGAAAACTCGATTTAAAAAAATTCGACAGGAAAACAATATTTTCCATCCCTACAGATTTGTAAAGGGCAAAAGAAAAGTAAAATACACAGTCACAGCGTAACAAAGTTAACATTAAGAAATCTGACAGGGGTCACTTAAAAAAATCCTTGCGGCACTTCTGTACATCATTAAAACAAAATTTCGCCGTAATCCATACTCATAAGAACGCTAAAACATTCTAAAATTATCGGAGCCCCTATTAGACCCGATTTCGGCAGTTGATAATTGTTTAATTTAAAAATATTTGTTTGATAGGAAGCCACTAATAAATTTTCCAGACATTTGTAAATTAATGCAATAGTATTACTACAACATTTGAAATGAGAGCCTATTATTTGTAATTATAACATTTATTATTAATGATTACTTATCACTATGCTTTTTGACGTCTGACTGTTTTGCAATTTCTGCTAATGCAGACGGTGGAGAATGATGATATATGAAAATTAGAGATGAATAAATGACAGATCTGACCGGGAATCGATCCCGGGACCCCGGCATAGAATCCAGTTGCTCTAACCACTACGCCAACGGGCCGGCCCATGCTTTCTTGCTAAATTAAACTTTAAGATTAGCGCAGTCATACTAGAGAATAAAAATATTGAAATGAAAAAGATTTCAAATAATATACTAAAATGAAAGCTCAGGAATATTAGTTGACTAATATTATTACAGTTGAATATGGAGGGAGTTTTATGAATTTCAAATTAGCTATTCTAAAATAAGTTTTAGATTGTTTTGTATTTTAATATTTTTGTAGCTTGTTTGTTTGTATTTTACGATTAGGTAGGCATACCCATTTTACAATAGAACATTTTACACCGTGCGGGAAAACATTCTTATACACTTGATTACAGAAAAATGTGATCTCAAATCTTGAATTGGTTACTTTAAGTCTTTTGTCCTGAAGCCTGATGGTATGTTATGGTGTTCTCCAGTACAGGTTGAATTTTCTAAAAAGTTTTTAAGAATCATGAGATACTTGATGCCAGGACTACATATAATGTATTCGTAGTCCTGCTTGACGCTTTATTATACTCCTAGATTTTATGACTTATCTTCAACCTTTTTATAAACTCGGGATTTTCAATTGCATTTTATTATTATTATTATTAAGTTTTATTATTGAGAAGTAAATTAGACATTTCTTATAAATTTTGATAAAATTCACAAAGAAATCGGGCTGGTAGTCATAAAGAACCCATAGTACATCCGACAGAACCGCCGTGCAGCAGATATAAACAGACTCGGGTTGAAAATAAGTAAAAAGGATGCGTAATCATGTTTCACTCTACCAGCGCCCTTCAGTCAAAACGACCGGCGACAGACAGGATGTTTCATAATAGGCCTACTCTGGTACTGTCGTATTTTGTATTTAAAAATGTTTCAATTAGTATATCGCAAGTTTCATCTGATCAGCAAAAAACATTTTTTGTAACTCAAATGGATTGCGCTAAGTTCAGTCACAATTTTAATACATTTTATATTTTGACGTACTGCACGGTTTTATGGGATAGAGTATAGTGATAAAATCTCAGTGCAGCCGTTTTTTTTTTGTAAACATCAATAATTGATGTTTACAATGTCTTTCATGGAGACTGCTAAGAAAATTACCCAATTCCTCAACGGTATATCTACTAATTTTTGGGGAGAGAAAAATTGAAGATGTGGAAGATTATGATAAAAACGAGAAGGAGAGTGAAGAGAGAAGATAGAAAGAGAAAAAATCATTTTATCTTTTTTGATCTGTTTTCTGTTTTGTATTATTTCATGAGGATGGTTCATTCTTCGACCTTGATTCGACACGACTCGATCTAAAACGATTCACCAATAAATTATTGTGCAATGTAACTAATACCTTAACTATTTTTACATCCTGAAACTATTTCTTTTTCTTTAGATATTCATTATTCATTTAGCTTATATTTTGTGATTATTATAATAATTATGTTGAATGTTATTCACAAAAAATATCACGAATTATTAAGCAATATTGTACCTTACTCATTGAATATTGGCTACAATACAGTATTATTATAATCGATTGACGAAATACGGTTGAGAAAAATTTTATGTGATATTGATTTACTATACTACTTTATTAAAATTCGGCCCGTAAAAAGCAACCTATTTAAAAAACCTTTCCCTATCACGGTTAGACTCTTATCACCCAGCTGCACTTAATCATTTGAATAAAAATTATAGTTCTAAAATGTTTACGTTTATCTCACTTCAAAGTGGAACGTAAGAAACCGAGTTGGTTTAGCGGTGAAGTTGTCGCCGCGATTCAGTTGATATTCGGAGACGAACGTTCCGTGGTTCAAATCCTAGTGAAGGTTAGTTACAGCTGATTTAAAATAGGATGAGAGTCCTACATGACGATGATGTTCTAGCAATGGGAAATTTTTAATGTAATATTTCTCTGCAGTGTTTTACCAGCAGGAATTTTTTTCTTTTATAATGAAATAGGCCTACAGTTGATTTATTTTATTTTTCAACGAAAAATAAACATTTACTTTTGTTGTTAAACAACCAGTTTGAATTATGATTACTTTAGAAAATGTAGAAAAGGTAAATCCTTTATCAGAAACGGGAAAATTAAAAATTACAAGATAAAAAAATCCCTCATTAATTATTTTTGGATTCTCGGCCTATTTTAATTTAACTGTACTTTTATACTGATTTCAATACTAGTCAGTGGTTACCGGTGTACTTAGGGTTGGGGTTTAATTAATGATACTCTCTCTCAGGAATGTTCGGCGTGAGTCTGTACAGGACTACATCTCATTTACACGTCATACATATCATACTCTTCTCATTAAATCATCTCTCTAGTTGCTTATGACTAAATTGAACAGATTGCAACGTACACATATTAGGGATTTAAAAAAATACTTACGGTCTGTATGATTGTAAAATACATGATCTAAAATTTCAAAAATAAAATTTTTATTTGCTCACCTTATTTTTTATAAATAAGCTGCTGTCACTTTTATTTACCTGTGTTAAAATCAACTTAGCGCTTTCGGTTGGTACCAACCATCAACAGAGTTTTAACGATTAAAATAAACACATAACATAAACACCGGTCTCCTACTTGTGTAAAGTTCTATTAAACACAATTTAAACTCATGTTCAATTCAAAATCAACTATGTTCAATCGAACTTTATAAAAGTAAGAGAACGGTGTTTTTGTTATGTGTTTATTTTAATTGTAAAAACTCGGATGGTGGTTGGTACGAACCGAAAGCGCTAAGTTGATTTTAATATAATTAATAACAGTGATAGCAGCTTATATAAAAAATAAGGAGAGCCAATAAAAATTGTATTTTTTAAATTATTACAAGGCTGCAGAATGAATTTCTATAATCTTTTTGTGAACAAATACGAGGTTTGATAAAAAAAATAACAGGAATTTTTAAATTTTGCGAGCTTCGTAAATTCGATTTCCAAAATCTTTTTTTGCCTTGTTGGTACACTTGTTTATAACATTTATGTTCACATTTCAGCCATTTGAATGCAAATTTTATTGTTAGTAGTTGAAAAGAGTTCATGTGTTTGCAATCGCTCGGCGATTTTTTACTTCTGAAAAAAGTAGATCTAAGAGTTTGCATTAAATGTTGTGTGAAAAAATAATATCAAGTGTAGTACCACACTCAAAATGTTGACTGTGGCTTTTGGTGAATCTACTATGAGTAAACCAAGAGTTTAAAAGTGGTACAACGGTTCAAAAATGGCCGCGAAAACGTTGAAGATGACGACCGCCCTGGACGCCCTAGCACATCAATAACCGACGATGGGGTCGTAGAAGTGAGGAAAATGATTTTGAAAGATCGCAGAATCACTACCAGAGAGGTTGCTGATGAGGTTTATATCATTTAGATCATGTCAAGCAATTTTTTCGGATAATTGGGCATGAAACGCGTGGCAGCAAAGTTCATTCCGAAATTACTGAATTTCGAACAAAAAGAACGTTGAGTGGGTACTCCCAAAAATTGGTGAATAAAGTAGACACCGACCCAGAATTTCTGCAAACGGTCGTAACAGGTGACGAAACATGGGTAAAGGCCAAGCCAATTGCTGTAAGCGCTGGGCTACGCAAACGCATACTGGACTTTGACCCTGCATACCCCTCTAACCAACAGTTAGATGTACAGTCAGAGTTTTGTTAAAAATTGACAACACCCATTGTATTTTTTGTTGGCATGCTGTTTCATTGTTGATTACATACACTGCACTATTGCAGTGCATACAAGACTATACTAATGCAGACGCACGTTTTGCTCAGCGCTCTCCTGACGAAAATCAGGCTATATATGGGTATGACGTAGAAACTAAGGTTTTGAGGTGTCAAGAGAACCATGAAAGGACGACATTTTGCAACCATTAATGGCATAAAAACAGTATCACTAAAGGAGCTGACAGCTATACCAAAAATAGAGTTCCAGAATTGCTTCCAAGATTGGAAAAATCGCTGGCACCAGTTTATTGTATCTGAGAAGGGTTACTTTGAAGCGGACAAAATTGATATAGATGAATAAATTTAAAAAAATTAAGAAAAACTAAAATTCCCGTTATTTTTTGATCAAACCTCGTATATGATAAAAAAAACTTTTATTGACGCTCTTTTAACAGTTTATAAGATTATCTACGAGATTCTCATTAGCTTACTTAAACAATGGAAGGGGATAGTTTATAAGTTTAAACAGGCTGTGGAGAAAACATATCTAAACTAAAAATAACGCTCTATAAATCTATAAAGAAAGTTTTATATAAGGATATGGTTTTATTGTTATTAATATACAATAGACCTAATGTCACCGTTAGTGATTTAGCAACCATGACTTGAACATGCAACATACGATAAAATTTAAAAACCAAATAAGTATGGTTTCGCCGGAAATAAAAATTGTAAGCCAAATTTAAGAAAGTTAAATAGATAATATACAGACTGTCATGTAATGTACAGTATTTAAGCAGCTCATGCTTAATGTAATAACATCACGCAATTAGGCCTACTACTGTGATACTGTTCATTATTGAGCAATAAAATTGCCGACTGCGTGTTTTATTATATTTGTATTCTTTACATAAATAATAAATTTAACCTATATTTGTGCCTTATGTACCTTCTTAACAGTATTTATGATGTTATTAATACGGTAATGTAATTTTGGAGTTTATTAGACCTCGATGTCGTATTTATAACAACTTTCTCGTTATAAACATTATTTCTAATACAGATTCACAAAGATATTATTTAGTATTACCTACGTAGAATTTTTTCCATTATCTAATTAAACCCACCGGGTTGATCTAGAAGTAAAGTCGTCGTTGCGAGTCAACTGTATAATAGCTGATTTTCAGAGACGAAGGTTCCTGGTTCAAATCCTAGTAAAGGAACTTTTATACGGATTTGAATACTAAAAAGTGGTTACCGGTGTACTTTGATGGTTGGGGTTCAATTAACTATACTCTCTCAGGAATGTTCGGCATGAGTCTGTACAAGACTACACCCATTTACACGTCATTTATATCATCCTCATCTCATTGGGTCATGGGGTTGCTTATTGTTCTGAATTGTACAGATTTTAACCTACACACATTAGGGATAAAAAAATTATCTAATTACCCTTCCTGTAAATTATTATTATTTTACAAAAAAAAAAAATTAATAATTTTACTCCTTCCAAACAAATTCAGCTAACGTGTATTTTGTGATTAGTGTTTCTCAAATATACGTTAAGTTAACAAAATTTCTTACAATTACATTTTTTGTTGCAGGGTGGTTTTAAACTTCAAGTTCTTGATGAATTATTAAGACCTGTACTTGATCTTACCCCAGCCACAGCTGATTCTGAATTTTTACAAAATGATGTTACGTAAGTATTATATTTATAGCCTATTTTGTAAACTTGATCTTTTGTTAAAAATTAAAGTTCAAAGTACTCTTAAATTGTAGATCTGAGGAGACTTTAATGACCAAAGAGTGATAGTGTCGGAAAACAATTTAAAACTTGATTGAACTTTCGCTCTTCTCAAGTTTTTTTCTATGTAAAATTTTGTCAGGTTTTTGATGGTTTTTTGTAATAATAATTTCTCAATAATGAAATAATAAATTTTTGCTGCTGAAATACATATTCTTTATTAATGCTGAAGGGAGGTCATTAGACCAAAAGTGCAAAAATAATTGATTTATATCTCTTTGGAATCTACATAGTAATATGTTTAATTTAATACTAAATTTATGCTTTTTTGAAAGTTGCTTAATTTTTTATGTTTTTTTTGTGATAGCATGCACTAGAATTATAGTCGACTTTTACAAAGCAAAAGTTTTGATAGTCTTGTTTCTAAATGCGTTTCCTGAAAAAAAAAGATTTTTCAGTAAAAAGGAACATTTTTTTCAAGAACTGTAATACGTATCTTCTCGATTTTTGTTTTGTTTTACTCATTGAAGTCAAGTCACGTTTAAGGTAGTAGGTTTTGTCATGTTTTTAACGGTTTGAAAAATATTTTGGTCTGACATTCAAAAATTTATTAAAAAATACATTTATTTTTAAAAATGTTTTTTTTTTCAAAAAGCTATTTTTGAAAACCCTCTGCTTAAAATGTTGCCTAGATTAAGAACTTTAAAATTAAAATAAAGTTTGAGTTTCTGCAGACTATATAGCGGTTTCTTAGAAAATATCCTTAAATTAACATAATGGAAGATAGGGCTAATGACCTCCCTTAAGGAGTAGTCATTTTAGTTTTTCTTAACGAGTAATAATGTTCTACAATAGTTTAGGGGACTAGGTTTAATTTAGCTTGTTGAAGCACGTAAATTTTTTAATGACTTTTGTGTTACGTATGTTTGGTATTTTGTGTTTTCGACCAAATGCAAAGGCTAGAAAGGATAAAAAAAATGCAGGAATTTTGTTGTTATGTTCACAGTTTCATACCACTATCTACTACTGATTCGCCAAATAAACCTTTACGGCGCTGCATGGGCCGGCCACCCTTCGTGTAAACCCAGTCGTAGGGTGCTTTGTGAACTGCACCACTTTTTATTTTTTCTTCTTAAAACTTCTTTTGTATCTTCTTAGCGCCGCACAGCCAGTCTGTTACGTATGCACGCATATATCACCGATTGCATCTTGTTCTCTTGTTATAGGGACTCACCCTACTGTACATTTGTTCCCTACTGAACAGAATTTTCTGACTGGAATTTCGATTTTTGTGCAATTAGTAAACCATTAACCATATATATTTGCTTCAAATACTTTGATCAGATTAGTTGCCGTTTTGAAAACAGATGCCATTTTCCGGCTTGACACATATTGCACTTTAATTTTCAAAGAGATTCCTTCTCTATTTGGTGAAAAATGGCTCGAATGGTTTTACATGACTTCATGGCTGCTGCAACGATTTTTTTTAGTTGCATTAATTTTGTAGAAATTTGTCCATGCTAATAATATAGTATTTGTGAATATCTTCCACACTCTTCGGAATTGTTTTAATAATACTTATAAGCAAACATTTTCTTATGTTGTCTGAAGTTACTTAAGTTTCATAAAATAGTTTCTTTTTCTCAAACTGGGAACAGCAAGTTAATTTTTAGTTATTGCAATCTGTTTTTGCTTTCAATGTTGTAGAGCTCAGTCGTATCCTGTTAGATTACCACCTGATTTTGAATGTAAAGACTGCACAATCAGATTACTCCGTGAAGCAAGAGAATGGAGTAACAGTTACAGATTTTGGTCTTGTGCCGATGTAGATATAAAAAACAGTAAGTATATTTATTATATAATTATTTGCTATTAAGTTGTTTGTTTGTTAATATAAATTTTTACGTATTTATTTTCAAATAAAATCAACGTTTTATGAACTGAGAAAAGATGCATAGAAAAATTCTAGAATTCAAGGACATTTTATATCTATGGTCATGCCATTCTTCACTTTCATGTAGTTTTACTAAATAATTGGCCGTTAAAATAATTTATCTGGAAATTCCCATATTTGTTGGTATTTAAAGTATTAAATAAAAACTTTTGGTTCCCTTCGGAGTGTAGTGGTAGCGCGCTAGTCTAGAACGCGGAGATCCTGTATTTGATTCCCGGTTAGGATCTGGAATCTGTAAATTTTGGATCTGGAAATTTTCATAAGTTAAAACCCACTGTTACATAAAGCACCGTGATCACTAATAAACGTGCTGTTGATGTGATTTTAAATTAAAAAAAAACATTTTAAAATAGAATCAGATGGGTAAATGTAAATAGTTTTCACCACTTCATAAAATCATTTATTGTTACTATAATACATGATTTAACAAATTTAATTTAATTCAAGTCTGTGGATAAAACATTGAAATTACCAAAAGATATCCAAAATCGACTTTAAAAAAACCAGCCTCTACCTATAAAATTTACCTCATAAAAATTAAATATTGCTCTTACATATAAAATTTATTCCAACTGCACTTTCCTAATACAATACTGGATTATGTTTAGTTTTGTAATATTTAACCATCCATTTAAATAACCATCTGATTAACCAACCATTATCCAACCATTTAAATTCTGCTAAAATTTGTATTCTTTTGGAACTTGTTATTGGTAACAAATTGCACATTAATTATGAATAGATGAAACAATTTTATCAATGTGGAGGTCGAATTTTATGAAACTGTTTTAATTATTTCACCCTAATGTGTATGTTGCAATCTGATTAGTTTAGAACAATGGTATCCCATGACCCAATGAGATGAGGACAATACATATGACATGAAAATGAGGTGTAGTTTTGTACAGACTCAAGTTGACCATTTCTGAGAGAGTATCATTAATTGAACCCCAACCTTCAAAATACACCATAAATTTTTCAAAATGATGAAACGGCTGTGAACTAGTTGTTCTCATTTTTGAACAAAAATATTATATCTTAATCAGTTTGTATAAACTGTATTATAAAAAATCTTCAAGGGAAAAGTATTATAATTCTGCTGAACCATCATTACGTATCTTGTGCAACTGTTCAATCCACTAAGTTGTCAGGGCTTTATTTTGTTTATAAGAAAATTTATTTTTGTTAAGTGAATTAATTAAAAGTGTGTTTTAGATTGTAACTATAACAAACCATTTATATTGTTTTTTTATAGAAAAATCTTACAAGGAAGATTGCAGTGGTCATGGCAGATATCTTTTGTCAAAGTGTCGATGTGACAGGCTATATTATGGTCCACGATGTCAATACCGTGATGAGTGTATTGATAATTCAGATTGTGGTGACAGAGGACGCTGTGTTGATGTACAAGCAACTACCGCACCTAGAAAACAGTGCTATTGCGAATTAGGGTGGTTTGGACCAGCCTGCACTAAAAGTAAGTATTATACATATTGTAACAATATTTATCTAACCCTTTAAGGTGTGAATTCTATTTCAAGCAATTGTTCTTAAGTGAATGTGGCTACTATGTTTTCCACTTGACAATACAAGTTACTTAAAAAAAAAAAAAAAAAAAAAATTTTTGTACAGGAATATTAGTAATGATTCCTATTGTACAGAATCTCATTTTCAAGGTTGTTTAAGGTGGCATAGTAATTATGCCTCCTTAACACATTTAAAGGGCTAACTAACTATTTATCAATCACAAAATGTTTGGAAAAATTGTTTACATAAATTTTTTTCATTGATACAAAATGTATTTCCTAATTTTCATGTGATGTTTCTACAGACACAGCATCCTAAGCTAAACAAAATGAAAATTATTAAGCAATGATGCATTCTCTTTGGACAGGTACATGATTATGGTTAGTGAAGTGTAAGGTTATGTAAAAAAGGTAGAACCAGTCCTATTCCAAAACAGTACATTTTTTTTCTAAATATCACATTAATTTTTAACAGTTTATTTTTTTATTTTTGTTTTTTTTTTATTTATTTTTTTTTTTTTGGTTTAACGTCCGACTGTTTTGCAAATTGCTGCTAATGCAGACGGTGAAGGGTGAAATGAAATTTTTGTAACGTATGAAAAAATGCCATGCCCGAGTGGGATTCGAACCCAAGACCGCGTGATGAGAGGCGAGCACGTTACCAACATCGCCAACGCGGCCGGCTTTAACAGTTTAGAAATCAGTTATTGTATGTTTAAGAATTGCCCATAACAGGCAAGTGGAGTATTAAAGTCCACTCGATCTGCTAGTTCTAGGACTACAAAAAATAGTTCTGTTTCTTATCACATGGTCAGCCAATTATATGACTAAAGCATTTACGAACAGAATAGGTTGAGAACAGAAGAGTTGGTATAAAAGACACTATACTATTTTTAGGGCTGATGAGCTCTGAACGTACACATTGCCCCCTACCCACTTCATAGCCAGCCAATGACTTGACAACGACATTGCCTACACTTCATTTCGTAGCTCTGTTATATATTTCGTCAGCCATTTTTTTTGGTCTTTCAATAACAATTAAAACCTATGAACATACAACCAGCTGATTATAAATAAACTACTGCATGCTAACACGCTGTATAATCGATGTGTTCAGTACAAGATGCAAAACACGAGTGAACTACTGCAGCTCTTATACGCATGCACGCGTAATGCTGGTCAGGCTGAAACTTTCGTACAATCTGACAACGCTGGCAAACGTTCTGATTGGTTTAAACGCATGGAATAGCAGAGCTCATCAACCATGAAAGACATTATAGTCAGAATTATCTCCTCTGAAAGTACGAATTTCATTATTCAGCCAGACCCTGTGTTGAATGAAGTGAAGGTGTCATTTGTAGGTAGGTGCTTTTTAGAGGGCCTGGTATGCTGATAAGCATATTTTTCCACTCATTGAGTAAGGCATGGTAAACCACCTCACTCCTCATTTTATGTAACCACTAGAGGTTTAAACTAGTCTTTCGGCTGATGACCTAAACAACAACATGTTTAAGAAAAATATGGTTTACATTCTGTTGCTTGAATCTTGAAGTATTGTTGTAAAATATAAACAGGCATTAATTATATGTTATGTGTTACAGGATCAGCAGTTAAAAATACAGAAATAGATTTGAGTTCACACAATCATAAAGAATTAAGTTCTGATGTCCAACTATACTGGAGGGTTATGCCAGAAGAGGGTGAAATTGAAATTGTAATGGTTGCTAATAGTACAAGTTATCTTGGGATAGGTTGGAGGCCAAGATCACTTACTTCAGTTTGTCGTAATTTCCCTGTCATTGAAGATCCACCAGGCACACCTAATTCTGTTATTAATTATCAACCAAAGCCGGAACCAGAACCTAAAAGTGAACCTGAACCTAAAAGTGAGCCTGAACCTAAAAGTGAACCCGAACCCAAAAGTGAACCTGAACCCAAAAGTGAACCTGAACCGAAAAGCGAACCAGAACCTAAAAGCGAACCGGAACCAAAAAGTGAGCCTGAGCCGAAAAGCGAACCAGAACCAAAAAGTGAACCTGAACCAAAGAGTGAACCAGTGGCACATCACCGTCTTCATAGGAGACCTGGAAAGACTGTTGCTTCTAGGGCTACTAAGTCACATGAAGTACCTGTCAGCAATGAACAACCTGATGTTGCTGTGCAAACAAGCATTTCATTTAGAGTCAGTACGAAGCAAGGTAAGTTAATATATTGTTTTTAGCTTCTACTTATTTTTTAAAAACTGTTTCTATTTATGAACAAACCAATTGAATGCTGCTTTGTTTTCTTATGTATACTTGAAAAACAATGCCTAGTGGTTTTTTTCATGTATCACAGTGTAATTTTAATAAAAGTCTAATTTTATAAAATTGTTGGAGCAAAAGTATTGCTTGATACAATGTTGTAGTTGGAAGGAACGCAGTGCGTTCTTATAGTAGTGGGAGAATGAATGAGTGTTAGTAGTGTTTCAAAGCTGATGCATTTGTAATGGTAGCGTGTACTAACTAGATTAAAAAAATTTTCTTATCATCGGCGCATTAATTTAACAAATACCTACCGGGTTATTAACTTGTTCGGATTAATAATATTTAACTTACCAATTCATATCAAAATATGAAAATAAATAAATGTAATAAATGCAAACAAATATGTTAAAATATATAGAAAGTTTGAAAACGAATATTTTGTTACAGAGTAATACAACAATCGTTCTCCCAGCATGCGTCACTCATTCAATATACCTCACCCATACCCTTCACCCCGCAGCTACACGGGGCTTGGAACCCCAACAACAGTTAGATTTTTGTTTTGGTTATTTCCAGTAATGTTGAGCTACATTTGTTTTAAATGTAGAAGAATGAAAGTCAATAAGCCAGAAATATTTGATTACAAAGATTTATCCTTAAAGATATTTTCTTATGTTTTTATGTAAACTTTATTTTTGTTTTTAGGAAGCAAAGCTAGAGCGAAAAGGGATATTCCTAACACAGGTATGGCTACATTTATAATTTATTATTTGTTAAGTATTTCATATAGTGAAATCACATAAATTTACTTATGAGGTGTTTATCAGAAATCATATTTTCATTATTTTATTTATACAATATAATGCTTCTTAACTTCACAGTAATATTGGAAGAAAAGTAAAATGCATTGTAGAATTTAATATTCATAAAAAATTGTTATTTCAGACATAAAATTACTTACAATTCATTCATGTAGTGAATATTTGTGGTTAAAACATGTAATAAAGTGCTTCTTGCATCATGCACTTTTTTGATGCATCATTCATTTTGTTTTGACTGTGCTTGTTATTATTACTACAAATAAAAACTAACTACATTTATTAATTTTTTGTTTGTTCATAATTACACATTAATAATGAGCTGTTAAGCAATTAATTAGGTAATTAAATAAAATGTGAATTATTAGGAAAATTATATTACCTCAGAAACTATGGTAGAATATTTTAAATGCATTCATTATTCACCAAGGTTATTAAATAAAAGGTTTTTAAATTTACCATTAAAATTGTAATTATTTTTATTTTGTATTGTGTACAAAACAAAATTTGAATTACTGATTGAACAGTGAGAATGTTTGCGCTCGATTGGTTCCATAATTAAGAGGAGTCTGTTACAGAAAATTAAAAACATTTTTGGTGTAATTTTTTTATCATAATATTGTTGTTTGAAATTAATGCTTTAAAATGATGTAAAATTTACATCTCTATGATGACTAGAAACATTGTTATTATTACTTTTTGAATCTGTTAATGAATTTAAATCCTGGACTACTACAATAAAAAAATATCAAGGCAACTCAAATTCTACCAAATTTGCAAGGGTGAGTCAAAAAATGTCACGCAATATTTGTCACACGAATTTTGTGGAAACATTAGTTAGTCTGTTTATGAAATAGTTTTTACAGTTAGTATAAATTTGCTATGTTTCAACAGTTATAAAATTTTAATAATTGTATTAACGTTATTTTTATGTTCTGAACTGTTTGTTTTTTATTTGTAATTCTAGTTATTAAAGTAGTTTATACTACTATTCCCATTAAAACATACGAATCAAAGCTTTTTGACCAGAATAGTTCTTGTGGATTGAACATAATATGAAAAGAAAGACAGCATTGTCATTTCCAGTTTTAGTGTTCCTCCTTCTTGGACCAGTGTTTGCACATTCCATAGCTCATCTGCCACATCACGCCCAATAACCTGGAAAAAATTAGAGGACTCTTTTTGAAGGACTGGAAGACCAGATAACCCAACCTGGTTCTTGTCCTGGTCATTATTACCGGTATTCCTTGTAACTCAATCCATGTTTTATGGAGTTCTTGTACAGTTTTCTCTAAACAGCTTCTTTTTGTATCTCTTTCTTAGTTTCCATAAAGACGAAGAAAAGGAATTTTGAAGAGTTGTCAACCTAACCTAGTCTAAAATTTTTAATTTACAATTTAAAAAAATTAATACATATCAAATGAACATTTTTATCCAAAATTTTTACATCTTAATGTAAGATTCTGCTGCACCAGCTCTAAAAAAATTCTTTTGTTGAAAATAAAAATTCTGCACTTAACATAATTATGTAAAAGTTTAAAAAAATAATACACACCTATTAGTTACACTTCCTGAAGAAGTGGTATAAATGTTTTAACATGATGTAAGATGAAGGTATGGACTCATTTAAAAAATAAATGTTATTTTTTATCTATGTTGATATTTTGGTGAATAAATAGGTCTAATGTACTTTAAAATATGCATCTACCATAGCTATTAAGTAAACAATGTTATGTTCCTACTAAAATATTGTAAAGATACGGAAGCATATAATTTTTTTACTTTAACAAAAATCTATTTCTATTTCTATTCAGTGCACATCTTTCAGATAATTTGCACTGTCACACGTTTAGTTTTTTTTGTTGTTACACAGCTTTAATTATATTGCACTACTTTTTGTAGTTCTATGTAAAATTATTTGTAAATTAACTTAAACAATTAATTTCAGACTATTTATTTTTGTTTTCTGATAATTTTATGTTTTTATATGTATAATGTGCAAGAGATGCTCTTAAAAGTTGAAGTAGTTGTTCATATGCATTAAATGTAAAGTATAAATGTTGATGATGTTTACTCTATTTACCATAAAACTTTATTTGTTTAGGTCAACAGTCGAAAGGCTGATTTAAATCCTAGACGTTTTACTAAGTAAAAACGAGGAGTAAGGTGGTTTACTTTTGCCTTCCTCACTGAGTTAAAAGTGTACGCTTATCAGCATGCCAGGCCCTCCAAAAAGCACCTACTTTCCACCCTGCAAATGACATCTTCACTTCATTCACCACAGGATCTGGCTTTACAATGAAATTCATTACTCTCAGAGGAGATAACTCTGACTACTAGTAGTGTCTTTTACACCTCTATCTCTTCTGTTCTTAAATAGTTCAGTCGTATAAAGGGCTGACTATGTGACAGAAATATTTTTTGTAGCCCTGGAACCAGCAGATTGAGTGCTAATGATTTAACACTCCACCAGCCCGTTATAGGCAAAACTTTATTATAAAACTTAAAACTTTTAATCATAAATCTTTACTTTCATTTAGTAATATCAAAAGGAATTTAAGCTGCCTTGTTTATGAATGTCAAGACATAAACATTTTAGAAATTTTGATTCCCCCAACCTTTAACAATTCCGCTCCAGAATTCTCTTTTGTATCAAAAAGGGATTGAATCAAGGTTGCAGTCTTAGAATGTCTTAAAAGAAGAAACTGATATTCATAATAAACAAAATAATGTGTTTGTTTTTAACAAGCGATTTTTCAAAAATACTAAACCAGTTTTTTCGATTATATTTTATAGCCAAGCCAATACAAATACTGTTAGTTCTCACTGACCTTTTTTGATACTTTAATAAATTTTCATTTCACGTATTATTCTATTTTCCCACACTTACATGTTTCGACGGATCCACCATCATCAGAGTGTAAAAAATTGAACCTATTTTATACAGAGTTACTGAAAGTCTTCTTTTAAAAAGGTTTTGATCAAATTTGTTTCAATTTTTATTTTTGTATATCTGACGATGCATCAAAACATGCTGGTGGATACATCAAAACATGTAAGTGTGGGGAAAGTACAATATTAGTTGAAAGGGAAATTAAAGCAGCAATAAGGTCAGTGAAAAGTAATAGTATTTTTACATCTGGATTAATTTCAAATTGCAGAAGACATTTTAAAGATTTATTAGTTAATAGTAGTATTTGGTAAATGGTATTAATTCCTTAATTAGTCACAAAATGTATTTGAAATGTGTCAGAGAACTATACTATAAATAATTCATCCATAATTTGATTGAACAATTTTTAATGGAACTTATTAAACTGGATAGATTTTATATTAAAACTGAATAATTTAATAATATTGTCTTTTCAAAAAAAAAAATTCAAGGCACTCAGAATATTGTTGATCAAAACAACCATTTTAATAGCTACCAAACTTTTCTATGAATTTGCTCAAGTGCTCTCTTATTCATCATAGAAATGACTTGACACGAATTTTAGAACAGGTAGTTTTATATCTACATTGTTTTATTCATAAGTTCCATTAGAAAAAACCTTGACTTGTCACATTAATGCAAAATGGAAAGAGGAAAAACTACTGTAATGTTCATCACCATAAATATTTTGTTTTTTGCTTTGAATGAAATATTTCTACTTTTGAGCCAAGCCTCTTGCACAATTAAATATCTGAATGTGTAGATAATATGTAAGTACTAGATCAATATTTCAATATTTTACTCTCTGTTTCCTCTTTTTGTGTAAATTTTTTTTTAAATTTTAGTATTTGAGTATTGTATGTCGACGTAATGTATTGTTATTATCGAACAATGTTCAATAATGGCCAGATAAATTACTTTTGGACCTATTCCATTATTTCACATCAAAAGATTGTGTGAATGCACCTTTACTGTTCGACCTTGTTGGTTGATTTATTCCTTTATTCTTTTAAAAGTTTCACAAATTATTTACAAGCTTTATTTTACAAATTTCAAAACAATTAAGATCAAAACATTAAAATTTAAAAATACAGAAAATAACACAAATTTATTAAAAATTACATCTTCGCACCATTTAATTGATGCGTACTCTTTGTGTCTACTGTAAATGAAGAGAATGGTTGTTTGATAATCCAACTTCTTATTAGCGAGAAATGTGTCGCTTCTTAGAGGTTTACTAATTCAGCAGATTGCTTTATTACACACCCAACATCCTGGCCAGTGGTGTTCAGTATCATATCGTGTCTATTTAAACAAAAGCGCGGATTGCGCAGTATTCCTTTCTCTTGAAGGAAACGTGTAGCTTTTTTGTCTGTAGAAATAATAGGAGCCAATTCAAAAAGATTCATTATGTATTGAACAAACTCGTGCGAAGCAAACAAGCAACTAATGTATATTAATAATCATGCGAAAAATATCTACAATTAATTATAGTGAGTAGGAGTCATCAGTGATAATAGTAAAGATGCGTTTACACGAGATGACTTTTAGGTTACAGATGATGTGATGTGAAATAATGGAGTAGGCCCTTATTTTTATATTTATATTACTTGCCATTAATCTGATTGTATTATATTGCTTTGTGCATATAATTTTTCCCGGACATTCTATGAAAGTTTAATATAGCTTTGTAAATGTCTTTCACCAACCCATTTAACAGAAATCTGAAGTATTTTTTTAAATATAATTCTTTGTTTTATTGGAGCAATATAAATAAGTGTGATTATTTGATTACAGTTTTAGCATCTGAGATTAAGAATAAATGATCTATTGTAATGTTTATGTAATACATTACATTAACTTTGATTAAATTTTTTGTTTAGGATAACTGAGAGTAAAAATTTTGTCTTAATTAATTAATTATTCTTTGTTAAAGATATGTCAAAAATTAAATTATTAAGAAAACTTGAAATCTATTTTGATTCTACATGAAGCAGTTTCAATTTCCCAAATTTTCCATTCTGGAAAGCAGTTTTTTATTTGTCATTGAATAATCTGAGTCATTATTAATCATATTTCATTACTACTAAGTATATAAATAATTTTTAACTTGATGGCTAAGTATTTTAACTAATTTTTTAATTAAATTATCTTAGGTAACATTTACATATTTATGCATCTTGATTCAATTTGGTGCCGTATTTATATGGTAATGAAAATGTTTATAATTCTATATAATGAAAAGTGATAAAAAAAATCAGGAAATCAAACAAAAAAAAACAATACCAGCTTTACCAACATTGGATACTTTATTCTATCGACTCTTTGCATGATATTACACAGTTTGTTTTACAGTTCAATAGAAAAAAATGAAAATGAGTGACAAAAAATGCCAAACCTGAACAGACACCAGATAAATAAATAAACTCTTATTGTCATGGAGCTCCTAGCATAGAAGCCTTTTTGACTGACCAGTACACCAACAAGCCAGTAAAATTCAATACGTGATAATATCATTTAAAAATTCTGCAGAATAGCATCTTGTCAATGAGTAAAGCAGTTTGGTAATATTTGGTTGTCTTTTATAATCCTGTTACAGAGGTACCTAATTTGTTGACCATATTGTTTTGTCATTCTCCAAAAAAATAAAAAACTTTTTAACTGTGTTACTTTATAACAAACTTGTAGTACAAAAGTGCTTATAAAATTCATAAATTTTTCCTTGTTTTCTTAGCTTTAAATTAAATTTAATACATCAGTAACAATAATAAATAAATTTAATTTATTAATTTAAAATTGATCTATTTGAAGAGTCAATTTTATAACTGAAATTTTAAGCAATGGCTATGAAAAATAATAATACAAGTTGTTACCTAAAACTTTTTAAGTTTTATTTCTCTAATATAATTTCAGATTGTTGACTCTCTCAATTGCTAATACTTTGGTAATCCTCTCTATGGAAGTTGGTTGTTTCATTATAAATGACTATTAACTTTGAAATTTGGAATATAGAAATGTAGACATTTTCATTATTTTTTATGTTATTTCATGCACTGTAGATTCAGTATACACAAGGAATGAGTGACTTTTCAATATAGCATTCTTCATTATTTTATAACAGTTATTAATAAAATCTATAAAATTCACATGATTTTTAAAAATCAGTTTTTATTTAAACTCTTTTAATTTGTTCATTTTTTGCATCCATGTGTAGTTTCTTTTGTCATCACAAAAGTAGAAATGTTTTGAAAATCTGAATAGTAGGTGGTGGTTAGTTTTCTTTTGGCTTGGCAACTATTTTCTGTTTTTTCATAGGCAAGAAGGCGCATAATCATCGTCATCGGCAGCCAGTGCCAGAACCCAAATCTGAACCTGAACCTAAATCTGAACCAGAACCCAAATCTGAACCTGAGCCCAAATCAGAACCTGAACCCAAATCTGAACCTGAACCAAAATCAGAACCTGAGCCCAAATCTGAACCAGAACCAAAATCAGAGCCTGAACCTAAATCTGAACCCGAACCAAAATCAGAGCCTGAACCAAAGTCAGAACCTGAACCAAAATCAGAGCCAGAACCAAAATCTGAACCAGAACCAAAATCAGAGCCCGAGCCAAAATCTGAACCGGAACCAAAATCAGAACCTGAACCCAAATCTGAACCAGAACCAAAATCAGAGCCAGAGCCAAAATCAGAACCTGAACCCAAATCTGAACCTGAACCAGAACCCAAGTCGGAACCTGAACCAAAATCTGAACCCGAACCAAAATCTGAACCCGAACCTAAATCTGAACCTGAACCTAAATCAGAACCTGAACCCAGTTCTAAAGGACATGCAGGTCAAAGACAGAAATCACAAAATCAACAAGCTTCTGACAAAGGTAAAATGTCATTTAAATATTGAGTGTTATAATGATACATTTTCATTAAAATAATTTTAGTAGCCTACTTTTTTATAAGTCACGGTGGTTGTAACATCAGCATGCTTTTAATTTAAGCATGGGAAATTGGTTTTTCAAATGCTATTTCAATTAATATGGACAATTCGTTAGTGCACTTGCATTTTGCATGTACCCTAATCTTTAATCAGTCTTACATTCATTCTCATTTCATGAACCTGGTATTTATTTTTTATTATTCTAATTTTCTTAAAACTTTGTTTCCATGTAAATTTTTGATTATATTAAGTGATTTTCTTGGATAAATTATTTGTGTAATGTGAGTTACATTACATTCATTGATGAAAGTTGATGATTATTAACTTCAAGTACACATTCTGGAAAAAAATATGTCAGAGAATGTATATAAGCAGGATTTATCGACCTGTCTTTTAAAGTGATTACTTTTAATCAATTTAAATTTCTGAATAAGGACAGTACCAATAAAAAAAGAACTGGTCTGTGCAATTATCTTTCCAGATAATGTTTTTGTGTTTGTTTAAAATGAGATTTGTGGGTAAAACTAAAATGCATCAGAATTTCAATTGGTTGACTTTAATGAAATTAATTTCTTTGCAGATAACATCATACTTAGCAATCTTAAACTAATGGTCTTTGGTGAATGAATTGAAACAAATCACTTGTTACAACAGCTAGCTAGTTTTTTATTTCACAAATCGAGGTTTTATATAACAGCCTTTGATTGGTGAAGCACCTTTCCACCCAACCAATCTTAATAGATTTGATTGGTGAACTTTTTAAAAACTTTCTGTCTTTATAACTTTAACAAATACTGCAAATTTACAAGTTTTAAATACTTGTATTAACAATTTTTATCACTTGTAAAAATTAATAATTATGGGCACTATTCAAAGAGTGTTAGCAAGATGTGTACAGAAAAAGGTTACAAATTAAAAAAATACTGCACATTTACATTAATTTTCAGTGAGTGCTGTTATTGATTAATAAGGTGCAAAATACTGTTGTGTCATAAGAACATAAAACTCTCATATTACGAGTGATGAATACTTATAATATTAGTTTGTTTATTTTATTACATTACTTAAGAGACAACAGATTTCATAAAAACATTATCAACATAATGTTATTACTGCAGAAAATCTAAACTGTGGTTCCCAATAGATAGTCCGTGAACCAGAAGGGGCCTCAGAGCCTCATGAGTGTGCTGCCGAGCACATATAAAAAAATTGCCAAATTAATGGGGATTTTGAAAGTGATGTTTATTGAATGAGATAGGCTGGATTACATTTGATGACAATCAGGCATTCTAATTAAAAATTTTTTCTGAGACATTTCTATTCCTATTGCCGAAGGGGGTATTCCATACTACCATACCCACAGGAAGGTTCGTCTTTACCAAGTCAGGAGTAAGGGTGATCCACATTTGGTTCAATTTCTGACTTAGTGGTTCGCAGTCTTCTATGTGTTAAGAACCACTGATCCAGAACATTACACATTAGGTTTGTTCTAAATCATACCCTTGGTGTGTCTTGTGATCCACATGAAGCTTATTTCAGATTCTGTTAAGCGTAACCTGAAATTCAGTAATTACTGGTTTTTAAATTGTTAATATTTTAAATTTGAAATGTAATTTTGCTTCATTTACAGCCTTCTGGAATAAAGCAGGTTTTATACAAAAAAAATTTGACATTAACTGCCATTTCTCCATATTTCTTTATTGGTCACTTTTGTAAGAAAATTACATAAGTGTAATTATGTAATATAAGTCTAATCCTGTACATTCATTAAAAAAATAACAAAAGACAGTCATATTTATATTTGTTCTTTTGCTTTAATTAATGATGAATGTAAAAATAAGCCTAATGTGTAGGAAATTTGGTGTATTTATTAACAAATATGTTGGTAGTGCAATCTAGAAGAACAAAATTATAGTAGCTCTCAGATAATTTGTTTCCAATATCTAGAATAATAAATGGCCTAAAATAGTAATAATAATGATGTTCTAATATTCTGTCAATTGAAGTTTTTTAAAACTTTGTTTCTATGTTTTATTTATGATTTCTAGTACCCAATAACATTTTTTAAACTATTTTTCTGAAAATGTTTAAGGTTAAATAGTGATTAAATTTGAAGAGTGCTTAATAACTTTTTGTTGTTGAGATTAATAATAATTTACTAATGTTGGCAAGTTATAGCAAAGATTGGAAAATATTGGCAAATACATTGTAGTGTATTTTGTAAATTTACCTGTTATACTTCTGTAAGAAGGCTTTCATATAAAAGTTCATGTAATTTAGTCCAGGGTTTCTCAGCCTTTTTGACTACAAACCTCTGTTATCATTAAAAAATTCAACAACTCCTTTTACTTTCACAATTTTTTGGTGTAATGGTAAACTTTGTTCGATGAGAAATTAATTCTGCTTTCTAGATCCGCAGTGGTTTCAGTACAAAGAAGAATGGTGGGGTTTATGCAGTAACCAGTTTGATAATGAAAGTCAAAGATTATGTGCTGTTGTAATTTAAGAAAACATTAATCAATCTCTTTACGAAGTGATGTTTTTGGTTACCATATTTTCTAGATACCAACAGTTATAAATTCATAATATTTATCTATTAACATTGTACATTTCAGTACTGATTTTGATTTATAGTTCTAGTTAATAAAGTAGTTTTCACTACTAGTCCAGTTCAAACCTCAGAATCAATGCTTTTTAACTATAGTTGAATTGATTACAAAATAGGACTGTGACTGGTTGAGCATGGAGAGGGAGAAAGACTAGCAGCCAATCAGCTAATGAGAATTTTGTACACTGTTGCTACACCTGCGCTCTAGTCTCATCACTGCTCTGCAATGGAACCGCATGTTTCACTGCTTACTGTGCTATCTCGTGACCTCCTATTATCGTGGTGTTAAAATTTATAAACAGTCTTTTCCCATTCACATGCATTTTTAAAAAATTAAGAAGTAATTACAATAATAATGACATCAATTGAGGAAAGAAGTGTATGTTAATTGAACGTTGTTCTGCAGTGTACAGCCAAGTGAGCCAGGTGGTCAACGTGGCAATGCTGCTTCCTCTCCTTTGCCGAGTGCCAGTCCTATTTTGTATTTAATTCAACTATAGATTAGTACTAGTGAGTTGAGCAAAATAACAACAGACAGACAGGTGCCTTTGCTCTCCTCCATTTTAGTTTTCCTCCTATTATAACCAGTACTTGGGCATTTCACAGCTAGTTACATCCTATAATTTCTTATTCTATATCAAAACCAATGTCCAGCATTGGATGGAGGAGGACAAGAGAAGAAGAAAAAACTAAAAGGAGATACATGAAAGAGTTTATATCATGAAAGTTCATAGAATTAAAAGAAAAGTTATCTAAAGTTGCATCAACAGCTTAGTCACAAGTGACTACAGTGAGTTTTGGAACTGGAACTGCAAGTTTTGATATGTAGCTTAATCATTTCCAGTTCTGAGCAGGGAAATAAACTCAGGATCTTTTGCTTTGTAGACTATTGCACTAACCACTAGTCCATGGATGCGATATAGTAGCATTTACCATTATTGCCAAGATATTTGTAGCCTACATTTTTATTTTAACTTGTATAAGTCAAATTGAATTCTGCCAAATGATGATTAGCTCAAGTGTCAAATTAATTACCCACAATACAAAGAAATGAATAATTATTATAAAATTATGTTTTCATTTTGATTTTGTTTCAAAAACATTGTTAAATAGAAAACTGATACAGTCACTTTTTTGACTCTCCTAGACCCATCCTGTGACCAAATGCTTAAGAACCTCAGGTTTAGTATATATTGGGAAGGTAATTGAAAGTAACATTTCTTCATTATATTATTATGACCTATTTGTGTTAAAAAATGTAGCAAGCAGAAATAATCTTATTTAATCAAGCCTCTATCAAAAATATACTTTAATATTTAATTTTCATTAATGTAAAATATTTCTTAAAATGTAAATAATTCCTTATTGTAATATAATTGTATTTAAAAAACATTAATCATGTCTTGTTACCTTTTGACTAATGAAATTTAGTCTGATGCTACTGAATTTTCTAGAATTGTGTAGGTAAATTGTGGTATGCTGTAAATTTGTGTATTAGTATGTCAGTTGAATAATAGTAATAAAATCTATTAAATATTATGTTTTATTGAGTAGCCAATATGAGTTAATTTTATTACAAATTTTAGGTGAACATTTGTCACCGTATACACCTCGTCATGATTTTAATCCCATGGATTGCACGGACATGGTGATCGGTATGGCCAGAGGAACATCTTTCCGTATATGGGATTATTATACACGAGACAGGTAAGAATTTTAAAAGTTATATTTGTAATATTAAATTTTTCGATTTGTTTTTGAATGTTTCTCATAAACTCTTTGAATTACTAAGCTTACTCTAGCATTGTCTTTAATTATATTCAGTAAATAGAGTACTATGTGTTCTCACTTGTGTAGAGTTTAGTTTAGTAATATGAGTATTGCAGAATAGAATGTGAAAGGAGATTTTAGTTATTTGATTCTCTAATTTTTTGTACACTTACTTTACATCTGATAAAAAATTTCATTTACAACAAGATGTGGGTGCATTTACATTGATTTTGTAATTAAATTTAGTTTCTTACTTGGAAACTGTCTACAGTTGCAGAAGCTGAATCGGAGCATTATTTCATTACCCATTTGTCAGTGTTTTAGTAAATCTCTTCCAAATTTTTTTATGTTTCCCTATTTTACATGTTGCTTTAAATTCCACCTCTCTCTTGATGACATCTTCCCATCGCTCCTGTAGTAATAGTTACCCTGTTGTTCCTGTTTTGTGAAGTCCATTTTTTAATAAAGCTATTCCTTCTTTTTGTCCACATCCATTTTTTTGATGTCTTACAGTTTGTTAATGTCTGTTAAATGTTCATTACGTTTCCATTATCACAGTATTACATGAACACTTGTCCAATTTGTTTAAAAACCCTCCATAGATCATGGGCCATGGTGTTTTTCCTAGTTTACTAATAACCTCTACATTAATACCATGTGGTAATATTGGAAGCAACACTTCCAAATTACTCGTCGAGTAATATTTGACGTTATTTTTCTTTAGAATACCATTTAATATTCCAAATGCTACCTACTCCAACCATCTTTTATCCACTTCTACTGTTTGATTAAATTAGTCAATCTAATTGAATGTCCTAGATATATGCATGAACCTGCGTGAATTGAGACCTAAAGTATTTTATAAATCAAATGTCTATAAAAGACCGCCAAAATAGAATAGTGATTTAGCAATGTACCTGGCTGGATGATTATATAAACAAAAAATTGTTTCAAGGACTGGTAAGACAAGGACATATAGAACAGTTGTGGAGAGTCATAATGTCATATTGTGTCCTAAGGCAATACAAAATTTCTTAATAGGACTAATCAGTTTACTCCAAGATTATCGTTTGTGTACAGAGTACAGGTTGCAATGATGGAGGAGAGCTATCTGGTGGACAATTTTTTATTAAGCATTGTTAAAATTATTAGTTTATTGTGTATTGAAGTAGTTTTCATACACCACATAACTTGTGTAACTAGCTGATAGTATATTGGACTATAAGAAATTAATTATTTTTTATTTAATGAAATATTGTTATAGATCTACTCCAAGGCTGGATACATTCTGGGGAGGCAAGAATGATTTGACAGCTGCTATGGGATTTGAAAAAGATGGTATTACTACCATTCTGTTCAGGAAGAAGCTAAAATGTAAGTCTTTCTTATGTTATTCTATTTCATATAATGAATTTATATAATAAATTTCACTAACCTTCTTTTTAAACTGCGTCAACTTTTATCTTTACTTACACGTGTTTCGGTGCATCCACCATCATCAGAGTAAATATTATAATTGAAACTAAAAAATTCTTTCTTTATTAAAATCTATAGAAGATGATACTATCTTCAGTCATTTGTATAAATGTTACCTAGTATCAACTATTTAACTGATAACTGGAATTGTAAGTTTAACTGGACTTTAATTTAATTTACAATAAAATTTAGAACTAATCTTTAATTCAGTAGAAATAAGAGGACAGATGTGTCAATGTTTTATTTGCTTGTTTTAATATAGGTGTTTGTTAATAGTCTATTTACTGAGGAACATGAATTTGTTATCTAAAGAGAATGTTAACTGTTTGAAGAAGGAACAAATCAAGGATTTTTGAAATAATAAAATAAATACTTTAGACACAAATGTCAGGATATAATCTATTTACAGTTCATTGATATTCTCATATATTAACAATATTATTTTGTACTATTATATGAAACAGGCATCTGATGAAAAAAAAAGATTGTTCCTGAAATGAAACAGTCAGAGCATAGTGTTAATCAAATTATTTCTTTTCAGTTTATTTAAAGTTGTATCAACAGCTTGGTTATCAGTGACTATGATGGTTTTTGACTTCTAATAATTTCCAGTTCCTAGCCGGGAATCGAACCCGAGGACCTTCATGTTGTAGCTAGCTCACTACCACTACCACTTCGCTATGGAGATGACCAAATTAATTTTATTTATTCACTTATCAATATTTTTATTTTTATGTTATTTATTTGTATATTTATGAATTTTTACATGATGTAGAAATTATGTGAAAATATATTTTCATTTTATTGGTGTTCTAATTATTTTTTAATGTTGTGAATTTCTCTTGTTTTAATATAGCAACTGAACCAACTGATCACAGTATTGAAAATGATTTAATGCATGTAATTTGGGCAAGAGGTCAGGAAACTGGTAAATACAAACATTTTCCTAAATCAGGTCTTGAAAAGGAACATGCTAATGTTCAAGATTTCTACAAACCTGATGAATTGAAATATCATGGACATGGAAGTCAAAGAGGAGTAACAGCTATTAATTTTTATGGTATGTAATCCTGTTTAATTATTATGTCATCAGACTTTTATTTTAATTTACTGTGGAATTGACAAATAAAGCTCTTATATTAAGTTGTATTTGGAATGAAGGTGATACATGATTCAGACTATAAGGATGTATTCAGAATGGCATAGCCATATTACTTTCTCTTGCCTATATGAATGTATAGAAAGGAAAATATTGTTTTCATGTCGATTTTTCAAAATCGAGTTTTCTTCTGATCTACACATTTTCAGACCCCCTGAACCCAAAAAAACATGTTTTTAGTGATTGGTCTGCGCGCGCGCGCGTGTGTGTGTGTGTGTGTGTGTGTGTGTGAACAGAATATCTCAAGAACAGAACATCATACGAACTTGAAACTTGAAACTTAAGTTACTCACCACTACCAGACCCAACACAAACATTTTCATCAAAATTGGTCAACCAGAAGTAGTAGTTTATTCGTGTAATTTTTCACTTTTTTGCGATTTTCTTAAAAACTGGTCCTACGATTTTTTTTTAATTGCCTGGTTTACTAAATTTTTTATGCTCTACAAGATAGGGTAGGCGGCATATTTGCTGAAATTCTTGGTTAGGTCGTTTTCATGTAAAAATATTGTATTTTTAAGAATGCGGCTTTAATATGCATTTAAGCGCAAAAATTTATATAATACAAATGTAGAGAATTTAAAATTCTACAACTGTTATGCCTAACTTTTTTTTGTATAATGCTTAATTTAGCAGTAATTACCAATTTTCTGGTTTTTTCTCACGAAAACGTGTGAAAAATCTATTTCTTTAAGATTTGGGCCTTAGTATGCATTTTACGATAAAAATGTATATAATCAAATTTATAGGAAATTAAAAGATCTACAACTTTTATTTAAAGCATTTTTCTCTACAGAGCCTAGTTTACCGTGAACGAGTGATTTTCCATATTTTTAAGCCAAACAGGTTGATTTTCATTTTGCGTCGTTCACTCATGATTAAAATAAGGTTGTGTTTTTTTGAGGTTAGTTTTTGTTTTTTTCTAATGTTTTATTCCTAACGTTAGGTTATATTGGTCATTATTTGCATTGGCAAGAGAAAGTTGTGTGAGTGTTTCACACCAGATTTTTCTTATGTATTACCATACTCACACAACACTGTTTATACTGTTTTAACTGATTGGAAGGTTCTAGAACTCTTTTGGAACCTTTTAGAAAGTTACCTTATCAAACTATATTAATTAGATGTGGACGAATGAATTGGAGATGATTCTTTTTCTTATTATTATTATTATTATTATTATTACTATTATTAGTATTAATATATTCTTATTATTGTATTGTTAAGTTAAATAAATTCTTTTGTCATCAGAGTTTTCATATCTTGTTATTTTTTGTAACAGATCAGAACTTCTGTGACATTAAGAAATTAAGTTCGATAACCTAATTGGTGGATCATTGTATTAATAACTTTTGATAAGTTTTGTACGGTATTTTTAGAATTTCAGGATAATAATATCCTGAATTTTTATTTTCTATTTCTAACTTCGTTATTATTTAAATCACAGTTTAAGAAACAGTTTTTTTAAAAATATATTTGAGATACTGCTTTTTCCCTTTTTCATTCATGTATTCTTTGACTACATTAAGGAATACATGGTCATAAAACAATTTATCTTATTTGTATATAAAATTTTATAACTTTTGATAAGTTTTGTACGGTATTTTTAGAATTTCAGGATAATAATATCCTGAATTTTTATTTTCTATTTCTAACTTCGTTATTATTTAAATCACAGTTTAAGAAACAGTTTTTTTAAAAATATATTTGAGATACTGCTTTTTCCCTTTGAAGAACAGCGTTGTAGTTACAAATACTCAGTCTACTAATTTATTTTTGTTTGTTATCAAATATTATTTGTAATCTTACAATGAGTTTTTTTTTTACTTTCAGAAGTAGCAAGTGATGAGCCTATTATTAACAGAGATGGATCACAGAATGTTGGCTCAGCAGCTGGAGATGGAGACAATAAACAAACAAATGTTGTGACGGCTCCACCTAAAATTACAGACTGTAGAGGAGAATGGAGTTCACCCAAACATTGTGTACTTTCAGAGGGTCAGTGTGAATACCATGCAAAATGGGAATACCTGAAACGTAAAGATGAAATTAGATTTACGATAACTACTACTAATACAAATACTTGGACTGGCATTGGATTTTCAGATGATCATAAAATGGTAATATTCTAAAATTTTCTTTATCCTTTTTTACTGTAAGCATTAATATCTACTCTTGCGTTGAAACAGGCCTTTTCTGTTCCTGGCACAACTTGGTAAGAGTACTAAGTGGTAACTGACACATAGTGCTTGTTATATTTTGTACCTAGTACTGATACAGAAGTAACAACAGAATAAAGAAAGATTATTATTTTTGCTGCTCTCTAGTCAAATGAAATTAGTGATGCTGCAAGTCGTAGGAGGCCAATACATATTTTTTTCTTATGGGAGGAAACTGAATTTACCGGTGCCAAGGTAGGTCTTTACCTGGGGTACGCAGAGCTCTGCTGAAGGCAACTATCTGCCAAAACCTCTCAGTTCCTTTCTATCCCATCCCGACTTGCCGCGGGATCACTGTTAGGCATAACTTCACAACAAGCCGGAGGTTCTTTATTAGCTGTATAACGTTATTTCAGTGATTTCTCTTCTTAGCACCCTTTTATCACCCATTTATCACCTTTTTGAGTGATTTCTTTTGGGACTAACGCAGCTGGGCCTCTCTGCTCCTCATCAATTTCTAAGTGAACTCCTCAATGGCCTTCCAACTTTCTTCTTCTGCGATCATAAAATCACAGAGATTTTCTGGAGAAATCGGTGACCCAAGCTTGGTCCCTGGAACCTCCCTCTCTGGTATCCATCTTCTGCAGTCAAAAATCACATCTACTGCGTTGTCCTCCTCTGCCTTACAATCCAGACAGCTTGCTTCATCTGATCGTCTAAAGTGGTGGAGATAAGCCCCAAAGCAACCATGCCCCGTCAATGGAAACCAATACATTGGACTAAGGGGACTTGGGCAAAAGTTCATTTGTTTTCTCGCCCTCATACAGCTCGAAGAACAAATGAACTTTGGGCCAAGTTTAAATGGGACGTTTTCGATCATACCCCATACAGCCCGGACTTGGCTCCTAGTGACTTTCACCTGTTCCTGAAAGATAAGAAAGATCCTTTGATATAACATCCATTCGTTCTCTCCCGTACGATTTATAAAATAATTAGCTTTCTGTAACATCAAATGAAGTAGCTAACTATGAAATAGATTATCAGCAAAGTAGAGTTGTAAAAATCTTTCTTTTATTAATCTGAGAATGAGAAAAGCTATAATGTTTTTAAATATCTTAGTTATTCCAATTTTAATACCATCTTTGGAGATGGTAGTTAGATCAACATTTGTATACATGTATTTCCATTCATGATTCTATCTATAATTCATTCTTATAGGCTCATCTCCAAAACTTAATACTATTACCAAAACTACTGTTATTTTTGTACTTAGTCTACTCTGAAAATTAGCAATAAACAGATAGATTTATCACTAAGTTTTTTTAGTCTTTGATTGTGATTATGGTACTATGCACTGAGATGCTAAATCTCAGTATTGGCTATAATATTTCAAGTTTTACAACGAGCGGTGGGGAATTTTATTGTCAGGAAAAGTGGTATCCAATGGTTTATTTTTCGGTTAGGGCTACTAAGTATTTGTCAATTAAAATTCCTAAGTATAATATAAACTGCGTGAACAAGTAGCTCTTCATTTTAAAATCATGATGTCATTGACAAGTAAAATAGTTATAAATTTTGCATAATGGTGATTATTATATTTAATTATGTTTATTTTTATTTACAGCCACAGACTGATGCAGTCCTTGGTTGGGTTGATAATACAGGGCGAGCATTTTTAATGGATACATGGATTGGAGGTTATACATCTCCATTAATAGATCCTTCTCAGGAAATTTATAATATCTCTGGAAAGATTAATGATGGTGTAACAACATTAACATTTGTACGAAAACGATTTTCTTCAGATACTAAGGTATGTACTTAATATTCTTCTTTTTATATATATTTTAAAAGTATTGCAGTTATAAAAAAATTAAAACAGTTATAAAATTAAAACTATTGTTAGCTCATAATAAAGTAGCAGAGTATTTTACAGTAATATTACACTAATACTATGCCTTCTCAGCCTAAAATTACGATTTATTTTAAATGGTAAGTAAGAAAACTTTAAAAGTATGAAATATTACTAACTTTGATAATTATAATTATCATATTAGTTCCGAAAACACCTAGTTATTATTAGTTAATCTGATAAAAAATAAATTGGTTGACCTTATTCATGGAATGAATGAGTAGTTTTCATAATTGAGTAAGTTTTATTTTGAAAAAAAAAACATGTTATTTGAATTAAGTTCCTAGCAGCTACATGCTGCATAAGTGTTGTCGATACATGATACTGTTCAGAACCCCGGTTATATGAAGTTATTTGAATAAATGCAGTGTATTTGTATTATGAACACAAGGCAAAACTATACCCTGACAACATTGTTCAGTCTTCTGACTCCCTTTCACCCATGTAACTTATTTCATCCTCCACTGTGTTTTTCTGTTTTTTGGCACTCAAAACTTGCCCGTACTACTTTTCTCTCTACTTGGGGCAGCACGATTTGTGTCAGGCACCAACTGCACGAAATAACAAACCATAAAATGATGGTTTTTGGTGCATTAAACATATTAAATTTACTTTTTTCACATGCTTTGATCATTTTTATTGTTTTTTATTTTTCATTTGATAATGAATAGTAACAGTGAGATTATTTAACTTTATTCAACAACTGAATCATTCAGGGTCTGTAAACTGCAATTGAATGGCTCAACAGAAAAACGTTGCAACTGACAAAATTTACAAAAGTGATTTTTTTTTTTTTTTGGTTGAACGTCCAACTGTAATGCAATTACTGCTAATGCAGACAGTGAAGGATGAAATGATTTTTTTGTAACTTATGAAAATATGCCGTGCCTGAATGGGATTCGAACCCAAGACCGCATGATGAAAGGCCAGCACGTTACCAACTACACCAATGCGGCCGGCAAAAAGTGAGGTTTACAAAAGTGAGGTTTCAGTGGAATATGTTCTATAAATCCTCTATTTGATCTTAATAGCGAATTCTAATGGGTAGAATTGTAACTAAAATCTTGGAAATTCTTGAAACAAAATTATCATACAGTGAAAAATCGTTATACAATTAAGAATCAGATGGTATCTTTCACTTTCTGTAAAAATTTGTTTTTGTTACTTGCAAAGTTTTTCTGTAGACCCATTCAATTGTGAATAGTTTATTCGTTCACCTTTATTCAATGTTTTTCAAAATAGTCAAAATATAGTCCATTAAAAGAGAATTATTGAAATAATTTTTTTTTCAAATCACTATTTGATCTGTTCAAGGCTTTTGCCTAGTTTCTATTGCCCTCTCCAAGTGAATGTCTGGTTGTTCCTTTTTCTGATGTGAGTAATAGCAAAACCTTCAGATCCCTAAATTTGATATCATATATTTAATACACAGGTTACAAATTATTTTAAAAGGTATTGTTGTGACGTAAATTAAGACTTAATCTTTTATTTTTATGGATATGTTCATCTGTTTACTAAACATTTATATATTTCATTTGAGGAATAATATTAAAGGAAAAATATAATGTGTTTCATTTGTTTATACTACAATTGAAACTTTTTACGTAAAATTTGTCTTCGTAGTTTAACATTTTATTTATGATAAAGTTTTGAATGAATCCTCTTTCTTATTATTTGTTTATAGAAAACACTCTTTCTTGCAAAATAAATATTTATTATTAAAGGTAATTATGTATCAACCAAATAATTTAAAAAAACTGCATAAAATGGATATTAGATAATTATATTTATGTATTTGTTTTCTTTTCAGGATTTGTCATTTTCTGATGATAAATGTTTGTACATGATGTTCCCTGTGAAAGGTGGACAATTCAATTCAGTTAATAAGAAAATTAGGAAACATGATTTAGTTCCAAGTTTTTCAAATCAACGAATTTGCATACGATCATGTGGTGATGGTAAGTTAAAAATATCTTTAATACCTTTGATTTTTATAGTTTTTATTATTCCTTTTCATATACAAAGTGTACTTAATTGAAATAACAATTACTTCATTAAAAAGAAGGTGGAATGATATTTAATACAAGTACAGGCCTTCAATGTTATGCAAGCGTATGCGCAGTAGACGGATTTGGTTGAAGTACGATGAAGGGAGAAATAATGGTGTGAGTAGTACAGCAGTAGTGGGGGGAATTCACACCCGACTCGCTGGAATGCATAACGTACCGTTGGTTTATATGGTCTAGGCCTATGGGAGCCTCTTTTTCCTAAAAGAGCGACCTCCAACATGGTGGAAGGATTGACGTGTTTCCTTGGGGGATTTTCACAAATGTCCACCGACCACAGGCAATAAGACAAAATAGTCACCCGTTCGAGCTATGATCTGTTCTCTACGACAGCTTCAGTAGAATGAGACAATTCACGCACGCACATAGGCATGCATCGAACGAATGTCATCCCTTCTACAGCCGGGGCAGTATTCTCCCCACTCACTTCTCATTTCTGCGCTAACTACGCTTACAAAACATTGACAGATTTTACCTATACATATTATATTTTTATTGAAATTGGTAAAATGGGGTTTTTAAGATTACTGCCTAAGTATGCATTTTAGGACAAAAGAGTTCAACCAAAGTTGAAGAAAATTAAAAACCTACAACCTTTATTTCTTACATTTTTTCTACAGAGCTTAGTTAGCGTCGACTAGTGTTTTTCCGAAGTCAAAAGAGGTTGATTGCATTTAACCTTATTCACTCATGATTAAAATTAGTTTATGCTTTTCATTTTGCTTTTTTTTATTTATGATTAAACACTGGTTACATTTTAATTTTCTACATTGGCAAGAGAAAGTTGAGTAAGTGTTTCACACCAGATTTTTTTATATTTAGTTTGAAACAGGATTGTTCTACCAGAAAATTACACTGTCATTTATTTGTGACAAAAACATTCTTCTCTTCTACGTATTTATGACTAATTTAATTTCCAGGTAGGCTATATTTATTTGGTTGTTAACATTGAAACGTTCACTAAAATGTATTTGTCTATGTAGACATAAATACTCAAAATCCCATTTTATGTTACAATCATTAAAAGAATTTTTATGACTGATTTTTTTATGTTATAGATGATGAAGAAATCACCACCCCATCTCCTCCAAAAGTTGGTTACACTGTTGAAGTTAAACTTACTAACTTGGGAGAGAACTTCCACTTACCAAGACCAGGTTCTCCTGAATTTGATGATTTAGCTAACACAGTTGCTACTGGATTTTCTCGTACGTTACATACAGTTCCTGGGTTTCATAAAATGGATGTTACTAACTTTGAACAGTAAGTGTAACATGTGCTTTATTGCCTACATGTCAATTCCTGTTATGTTGTATGGGTCAAATCATATCAGTCAGGGGGGTTGGGTTGCAGGTGGCAGTAAATACTGTCAAGTAACAAAATTATAGTGATTGGTGGAAATTTTAAAAGTTGTCATCTAGCATTTCCTTTATTCGTCCATCCGTCACACCCGGATGTCAGAAATTACAAGAGATAGCAACCAACGGTTTTTGGATTCATAATCTACATGGAAAGTATGTGGGTCTGGATTGGTTTGAAGTTCTGGTTTTGACCAGAAGTGGCCCAAAACTGGAAGTCTAGAAATCAAAGTCGAAATTGAAAACAAAAATAGTGTCATTTGATTCCTCGTAGATACAGAAATCACTAATGGTTTTTGCCGTAAGTAAAAAGTAAAAATTGTTACCAGCTATGAAACATGTCATCTTATGAAAGGGATTTTTGATTTAAAAATTTGTAAGATAATTAGTGTTAAGGGTAACCAACTCAAAAACAGTCTACCAGTTTCAGACCTTTGGTAGTGATTTCAGTTTATTCCTAGGTGTACCAAATATAGTTTCATAATGAGGTGCAGGAAGTATATAATTGTAAAATATACAGATTGAAATCAAATCAACTTTTTGATTTTTAATAAATTGTAAATAATTGGCTTGGACAAAGGATATGGTCTCAAAGTTTGTAGGGTGTATCTTGTTTCATCAGAAAACAGTTACGTTAGAGATACTTTAAAGTTAACTTTATGTCAGTTGAGTTTATAAAATCTATTCTATTTCTTTTAGAGAAAAACACATGGGAAGATCTTTAAATTATTAATAATTTACAATTTCATTTTTTTCAGGGAACAAGACAATGTGATTGTTAAAATGGAACTCGAATTAGATAAGAAACAATTTCAACGATTACGTTCATTAGAAACTTCTAGTTCATCATTAGAACGTTTGATTCAGGACACTGTGGCAACTGGTCAAGTTGGTGCTTTAACATTAGATCCTAATTATCTCAAATTTAAGGGACATGAAGGTAATTTCTACCATTTATTTCATTTGGTTTTGATATAAAATTTGGCCAACAGCATCAAAACCATTTAACACTACAGTGTTAAACTTTTTACCTGTATTGATAATTTACCATGGTTTCTGTGTGCACTGATTATCTTTTTTATACATTTTTAAAAGTTGATTAAATGTTTTTCTTTCTCGTATACACAAATTATGGAGAAATTATGAGACCAGCTAGAAATTTTATTTTTAGTTTGTGAGTTCTTTGGGTGAAAAACCATGTTTTTCACTACCTATGGTCCAGATATCAATATAAAATCTCAACAATGGTTGAGTGATTATCATAAGTCTTGTGGTACCTGTTAAATATAATAATCTGGATTTAGGCTACACACTCATAAGCTGTATAATGTTCACAAAAAGCATAATATTTTCTTTTATAATTATTTGTAACTCTGTAAATTGACAACCATGCACTGTATTTTAGTGACTTTTGCATAGGAAGTTCGTTTTCTATTGACACTTTTTAAGTGTGGATAAGGTAATATATTACCTTACACTGTTTTTCTCATCTGATGGAGAATGTTACCTCTTCATCTTCTTCGGAGTACATCTTCTCAAAATATACATAGATTGTAAAAGTTTATGCTAGTTTTCCATATACTTGGTTGTATGTAAACTTTACAATTGGTTCCACAGATTGCTAGAATCCACTTTTACACTCCACAAATATTTTAATAAGATGCACCATGAAAGATGATGAAACCGGCTTCACAGTAAATGTATTATGCAATTTATATGCACGTTATATTTTATTAAAAAAAAAAACTTGATTTCGGCTCTTGAAGATCAGTTCTAGAAACAGAACTCCTTCTTATGGATTATTGGGAATATTTTTCCTTGTTAACTCTTCTGATACGGTGTGTTTATCGTTGTATAGTGAATGTTCAAATGTCAAAACATGCTCTTAAATAAATTCATTTATCAAAGGCCATTACCGATAGAAAAATGTGAAAAAATTACAGGAATTTTATGCAACATATACAGTTACTTTTATTACAAAAACATGAAAATCGGTTGGGTTTTTCGCTACAGTGGGCGAAACACTTTCACGCATAAAAATTTGTAGGTTACCGTATATTTTTGGCTGTAACATGCTAAAATTTAAGTTTATCATAAAATTATACAGTACATAATTTGTAGAAGACATTTTCATGAATAGAACCATGTTTTACAATATAATTTTGAGTAGCTCTAATAATTACAGTTCTGTGATTTCAAAATCTGTGATATTCGAACAGTGTTTCATTGTCAAATACCTACCATTCACCACCCTCTTGTTCATAGCACATATGAGAATAGTACTGACATTGAACGCATATACAGTTACAAATACACATACAGAATTATGTAGTAGTTGTAAAATGATAAAGGGTTTGTAATAGGCCATGAAAAAGGTCAAGGGAGGTTTTACGAAGAAAGCCAATGTTTTCTCTCAGAATTTTGGCATACCATGCCAACGGTTGCATGTTGGAAGAAAAGGTTTGATTTTATAGCTACTACAAACCATTCTGATTTAGTAGGTAGTTTTACCAACCTTATAGATTAAATATCCCTTAAGTTGCAATGTCTTGAAGATAGGACGATTTCAAAAGTAACTTGGGAACTTACAACAATCGTTTCAACCTTGCTATCAATACATTTGCATTGTGTTTTATATGAAATTATAGAGCTATTCAAGGCACGTAATTTGATATATGAACCGAACAAATCACTTCATAAATACGTTTGCTATAGGCTTTTAAAACTGGTAACTACCAGGGCAACTGAGATTGTCACCCAATCAGAAGGGTTAATAAATATTCAAGTTTACTGAAAAACATTGTACACATTATTTTTCAACACAAACATTTATTCGATGATTAAAGAAAATTAAATATTCATTTTTCAGAGTCTTCAAACATAATTCCTGATGAAGTACGAGACAACAGTAGCATATTTTTGTCAGAAACGAAATTGTGGATTGTGATTGGCTCAATCATAGCTCTGGTTGTTGTTGCAATCATTCAAGCAAGCTGTACCATTTATAGAACAATGAGACATCCTTCACCACATCATAAGGTATAGTTTTGTTTCTCATTTTAATGAAAATATCTCAAGATGCATATAGGTACTGTATGCACATTAAATGTTACTGTAGTAGTAGAATTCTTGTTAACTCTGTCTGTTGCCATGACGCTTTTTGAATAAAATTTAAATCCTTTGGTGAATATACATTAGGCAAATTGATTTATTTCTAAAATATTTGCATCATCATCCTCTTTAAGCCTTCTCCAAGTTTCCTAAGGTTAATCCCAACACACCACTTCTTCTTTTCACTTACTTGAGTAGTTCCATCCACTTATCTGTAAGTACTCGTTAAAGTATGCTGTACTTTTAGGTAGCCTATCCTTGTCCAGCTTACTGACATGTCCAGATCATCATAGTTTGGTCTGACCAAATTTCTTGTCAGGATTTCCATCCCCAATTGTCAACTACTTACATAATTTCTCACTCTATCTCTTCTTGTCTTTCCTAACATACTCATCATAAACTTCATTTCTGCCACATGCATTCTACTCTTTGCCGTTCTTCCATCTCTTCATATTTACTCTGCATAAATCAGTATTGGAACAAAATATGCATTATAAATAATTTTCTTACAATATTTATTATTACAAAATTTTTTACAATAAGTGAAAATTAAAAACATCCAGTAAATATTTTTCTTTAGAAGGTATTCGTTAAAATAATATTATTATTCTTTTCAGGATAAAATCATAAAATAAAAATTTAACACTGCAGAAATTAAATTTCCATTATGTGAACTAAACTTTTATAAATAAATGATTAAAACATGTTTCCAATTGTAAATGAGAAATTAAGTATCTTATGTCAAACAATTTTCTCTTCAAAATGGTGTTTCTGTTAGCTACCTACGGAAGCCAATTTTTTTATTTAGCAGGCCATTAATGTTCCACATTATTCAGCATTTTTCATATTGTGTTCTCCTTCTTCTTCCATAGGAATATTTATTATGCAGTGGATAAAAAACTGTTTAATTGGTTGATATTTAATATTATTTAATCATTAATCAGTCATATAATAACATTCACCAAAGGGTTTAAAAAATAATCTAGTTTACTCTGTTTTTAAATTTAATTAAAAATTTTGTAGTAAACAATTGTTCTCTTTTTTGAATTTAAGAGGCCTGAAACAAAAATATTGCATAAGGAAATGACCTGGCTTGTATTCCTGCCAAGATTCTATAAACTGTCCATTAAAACTATTAGTATTGTTTATATTTCCAAGTAAAAATGATTTTGATGTGATATTGTAATAAATAAAAAAACATTATTTATTAAAAATTTAATAAAAGTGTTTATAACAGCAACCGCTATATTTTTAAATCTTATTAATTTTTAACCACATACTTGCCTTACAGTCTTCTCTTTAGAATTATTTTTGCAGCTATGCAACAGTAATACAATGAACTAAAATGTAGACATCTTGAAGTCAATTTCAGCCTTTTTGGCTACAGTCACAATTTTATAATGTAGTCAGCTATTGTGGTTAGCAAAATAAAACATTTTACATGTTTTTCAAGCTTGCTTATAGTAGCTTAAACCTTAGTTTAATGCTTTTGAGTCAGACCTCATAAATTCAGCTTAATTCATGTATTTCTATCAGTGGTGGCTGTTTAGTATGCTAGAGAAAGAGAAAAGAAAATGTAGCGAGTTGTTTATAATGCTTTGTCATAATTAAGTAGTTTAGTTTATTCTGTTTTTCTTTGTGAAATGTCTTCTTTGTCTGTCAAAATAATTTACTACATTAAAAATAATAATTCATAATACATTCAATTGGTAGGCACTGCAGTAGTTTCACTAAAAATTTTGCTATTGCATTTAAATTTTGATTGTCTCACAAAAATACATTTTTTAATTTATCAGCTCACAATTATTGGCGCTAATCACTTAATCAGAAATTAAAATATAACACATTTTGTTGATTAAAAGTAGTGATCATTGTCAGTTATTTTTTTAATATCTGTTACTTTCTTTGGAAACATTTCGTGAAATTACAGACATTTTAGGTGAAGTTAAATCAAGTGATATTGTTAGCATCCTATCTAAAGTATTTAAACTATGAACTCTAAGATTCTACTTTTAGAATGTACTCCATTGTGAAAATCATGCTAAACCTCATAATTTTTCTGCTCTCTGCTAGTACCACTACAAAAATTATTATCAAACATTTTATTAAAATTTAGTGTGAAAAAAATAACACAGAAAATATCAAATATTTATGCCATAGTAAGAGTATACTTATCATTAGTGAATCTACTTCATACTGTAAGAAAACAACTTAGATATCCCAGCTAGGTTAAAAATTTTTGTTTTCAATGGCTGATCAATAAAGTCGTTGATTGCTGATTGGTGTTTAAGTAAAAATGTTTAGTCTGTGGTGCATAATATAATGATAAAAACAGGCATTTGTTCTATTTAATCTTTTAGTATTTTAATTCATTAGGAAACAACCTATTTAATATTTCTGCTGCATCACATTATTTAATGTATCATTTTTTTTTAGTATTTTATCATTATTTGCAGAACTCAAAGTCAACTGGTAGTATCATAAAACATAATATTAGAATTCTATTCATAAAAATAGCAGAGGTATTTAATATGTATAAGCAACACCAGTAATCCTGTTTTATTTTATTTTTTCCTGAAGAGAGTATTCATTATAAATGATTAAAAGAAAAAAAGGTTTCTGTATTATCAGTAGGCCTATTAGTTTTCAGAAATCCATATTATATCATGAATTAGTTGCCAATAATTAGTTGAAAGTTTTCTGTTTTATTACTTTAGACAAAAATATTTAAAAGTATTACAAAGAATACACCTATACAAAGAATTTCCTGTATTAGTTATGTAAAAATAAAATTGTGTTCTTTCTGAAATATATTTCAATATTCTGAAAGGGCCTTGAAACATATATTTTAAGATAAAAAATAAAAAGGCGTTGCTTTGGGTGGGAGCTTTACTAATAGTTTCGGGTGGGGGTTGTGCTGTGCAGCATGTGTATGCGATACCACTTGGGGCACATTATCTTCCTACCGATGGCCCATCACCTGCTCACCATCACTGGACCCTCTCGGATCATCCAAACAGGCGCAACTGGTAGTTGCAACTCTGCTCTCTGCTAGTACACGTACCACATTAAAACATTTATCAAACGTATTTTGGTGAGTCACTGACTCCAGTCTTCAATTATCTGTCATCTTCCACCTTAAGGCTTCTGTTTCCAAATGAGAGGTCAAGCGATGGGACATAATGTATCTGGTAATAAATTCAATTAAAATCAGTGTCATATCTGTTGTGATTTTATTACCTCCTACGAACATGTCATTGCATTACTGTCTCATTTGTGTACATTTGCTTTTAAATGCACCATCATTTAAATCATTAATATTACATTATTAATTCATTTAATACATATTAATAAAAATTTAATCTTTTCACACACATTCTCTTTATTAAAATGTTCTTTTTTATTTGGTATTGGTTCAAAGGTGTAACATATATAATTTTTTAATGCTAAGAATAACTTTTTTAATAAAATATCAATATGCATGATTTAATATTATTGAAATTATCTCCGTATGCTAGTATTTTCGGAGTCGGTCATTAAAAGCATAGATTTGTCAATTTATTTATTTGAATTCATCAGTGGTTTAAGTTAACATTACATGACCTTATAAAATAACTCCTTATAGTATAATCAAAATAATGCTTTTATTAAAATGTACAAAAACCATTACTTTAATTTTTTAAAATTAATACAGGATTTTAGTATCAAAAATAAAAATATAGCTTTAAAAATTCCAGATAACTTTGTGTATTTTTAATGCAGTTTAAGAGTTTGTAAAATGTGATGATTTGCAGGTTATTTGTATTAAATAAAAACTTTTTTAACTATTCCACTCAGGCACGGCATTTTCATACGTTACAAAAAATCATTTCATCATTCACAGTTATAACCTAATGTCGTCGCTAATGACCACAGTAGTTGATGCAACGTTAAATAAACAAAGGAAAAGAACTTTCTTCCAAATTGTATCTGTAAGGATTGTTTATTTAGTATGAAAAAAATTATTGTGCCAAAATAATTTCATGTTTTTTGTCATTTTATTCTAGAAACTAGATATTGCACATTTTACTTATGCTTTTTTATTGCCAATTCAATAAATTTGTTTAGGACACCTTGAAAATTTTTTGTTCATATATCACTGTGTATATATTCGTTAATTATAATTTACTGTATATCATTTACAACTAATGAGGTTATCTTCCTTAGAATATATTTATATAACTCATTCAATGCAGAATACTGAATATCTTTGAATTCAGTAGTTTCAAATTACAGAATAAATGAAATTTATCACCTTACTTTTGGTTGCTTATTTAAGTTTAAAAAACTTACGCACGTTTCGATGGTACCACCTTCTTCAGTAGTTTCATATTAGGTGTAGTAATAATTACCTATATATATATTTTTTAAATTATTTTCCTTTTTATTCAGTATCCCTCCCTATTTGTAGGGTTATGTTCTGTGAATTCACCATTAATAGCAAAACCAAACCAATATGGGATTAACGGGAGTTAATAATAATTTATTTTAATTTTTTAATCCCTAACATGTGTACGTTGCAATCTGTTCAATTCAGAACAATAAGCAACACCATGGCCCAATGAGATGAGAATGATATGTGTGACGTGTAAATGAGGTGTAGTCTTGTACAGACTCAGGCCGACCATTCCTGAGAGATATGTTTAATTGAACCCCAACCATCAAAGTACACCGGTAACCACTGTCTAGTATTCAAATCCGTATAAAAGTAACTAACTTTACTAGGATTTGAACCAGGAACCTTCATTTCCGAAAATCAGCTGTTAAACAGCTGATTTTGGTGACGACTCTACCTCTAGACCTACCTGGCGGGTTAATAATAAAAATTAATAACATTATTAATAATTTTATTTCACTACGATTGATGTACAGAAAGTGCAGGTCTGTCAATGATGCTACTTATACCACTTTGCTGAACAAAGTGATCGCATAAAGGCCGTGCTTTTTTAAAATTTAAACAGAACTGGGAGACATTGTTTTTTCAGTTAGATCCAATTATTCAAAACCTGTTCTTTCTGTAAATAACATTACACTCATTTTCTTACAATGACAACAAACAGTTGTAACTTTTGCTAATTGGAAAATGCTGCTATCCTTTACCTCCTTGAAATGTGTTTAAGTTTTTTTTAACGTACTGAACTGCTGACTCATTTATTTTAAAACCCTTTCCACTGTCACCATTTTTATGACGAACAAAAAGTTTAATTTAAAAAAAATTAAATATTAAAAATAACACTACACCTTATTGAGATTATGTCATTGACTTTTATGGGGACAAGCCCAATTGTATTCATACAAAGTGCGTCAAAACATCTTTAAATTTTTCAACTGAGTTCCATACTTGTTTTGGAATTAAGATTTCCACATGGTGGTATCCACTAAGTTGGTCTAATGGTAAACTTGGTGCCATAAGGCAGCTGCTTAACAGCTAATTTTCAGAGGTGAAGGTTTCATGGTTCAAATCCTCATAATGCTACTAGTTACTTTTATATGACTTTGAATACTAAACAGTGGTTATTATTAGTGGTGTACTCTGATTATTAGAATTTAAGTAACCATACTGTCTCAGGAATGGTCAGCCTGAGTCTGTATGACTACAATTTATTTACACCTCATGCATATCATCCTCATCTCATTGGGTTATAGGGTTGCTTATTATTCTGATTGATCAAATTGGAATGTACACACGTCAGGGATTTTTAAAAAATCAAGTATATTAAATAAAAACTGGAAAAACAACGTTATGTATTAAGTTTTTTAAAAAATTCAATAGTTTGATAAAAGTAACAGAAAATATTATGAAAACTGTGTTGGCAAGAGATTACTGTATCAATTTTTTTGTATTTATGTCAGTGGTGTTACATTTATTTCATCAAGTTGTAAATAGTTTATTGGTATTCCTGTTTTGCATTGAAGGTGTTATGCGTAAATTTCATGTGATTTGTGTTAATAAATATAAAAAATTTAAAAATGTGATTTTTTTCTTTATTAGGACAATCTGATACCAAATTCTGCTTGGAAAGATTATTCTGCAGCAAATACGAATTACGCATTTGAAGCGTTTGAATCAGAAGAAAAACAGCCAAGTTCGATGTCTCATACAAATGGATCGTCTCGATCAACAATACCTTTAACTAGCAGTAAACCGATGCCGACTCACCATCCTCAACCAACAGAGCGTTATCAAGGTAATGGAGGCCATCATTATGCCGACACAAGATCACTTCAAAGACCAAGAGGAGGAGATATGCCCGAAAGACGTGGACACGGCCATGGTAACCATGGCGGGTATATACCACATGAAGGCGGCAGAGATAGAAGCACTTATTCATTACCAAGACAGCCTCAACCTCCACCTCAGCACCATAATGGTTATTACACACACAGACCTCCACGTCCACATTCCGATCAACTACAACCTGATTTTTATTTCATGCCATCTCAACGCAAATATTCTGGTGAAGTTGTACGAGTTTATGTAGATTATAATAGCCCAAGGAAATGATTTAATTATTTTGTAAAGAGAGCGGAGTACTTTTGTAATATATTGTGGAATGAATATAATATTATATTATATATTTATTACCATGACAGTATGCGTATTATAATATAATGTATGAACTATTTTTCTAATGGATGACAATGAAATGATTATGTCAAGATGAAGGTGAAGAAGAGGAACAATGAAGATACATAATTTTGTGAATCTAGTCTTTCTAGGGTATGATATAGTTGAATGATTTGGTTGACCAAGAGAAAGTACAAAAGGGTGAATACCATTAAAGTCCTATAACTCTATGCTATATTTTTATGAAATGATTCCCATCAGAATGACAGTGATCTTTGTAAGAAAATAAATACGTCTAATTTTAAATTAATCACTAAATGTATTTATTTATGAAATTTATTTTCTGGAATTACATTACGTACATTGCCGCATAAGAATACAATAATGAGACCAGTTTTTTTTTATATTATCACTTTAATACTTTAAGAAAATAAAATTGTAAGGAAATTTTTCTAAATAAATGTAATGTTGAGAAATTTTTAGATTATTTTATGTTCTTAAAAACTAAATTATTATTATACAAATACAATCATCTTAATGTAACTTTTACAACAGTATTATATACTATAGTTCGTCTTAATTAGATGTAAATTATTACAATTTAAAATTTAAACATGCTTATTTATCAGGTTGAAATTACTTTGTGTATCAATCATAGAGAATGTGAGGTGTATATTAATTGAGTATTTTCTGTATACGATTTTTAACCGAGCTGATTTAAATTTTGAATGCCACCTGAATTGTACTTTCTCGTAAGTTGCCTCTAACTCTCAAACATTCATTCAACTACCCGGAGAGTTTGTTATATTTTGTGTTTGTTATTTTTGTTATCAGTACTGTTATCCATTATTTGAATGACTTTACAATTGCGGTACGATATAACTTAATTGATTTCTTAAGAGTGTTTGTGATTTACAGCTAATTGTGTATAAAATGTACAATGTATATCTTAGTAATAATGGACTGAGAACTTATAGTGTATATACACATTTTATGTTTTGACTCAAAGCAATATCGGATAAATTATATTACTGTACGGTAATTTTTTTATAGTTTCTTAGAATGCAGATTTTGTAGGTATATAAAAATATTTAAAAAAATCTGACTTTCTATTCCTTGTAGCTCAGTTTGTCAAACTACCAACTAATTTTCTTTTGGTTCAGTTTCAATTCTAGGTATGTCTGATTAAAAAAATAGCCTAATATTGAAAAGTGTTTGATTAAAGTTGTTTGGGTTCATGTTGTTTTCCATGTATCTGAGAAACCTTTCATTCTTTTTGCTTGTCTGCCTCTTCAGATGTTCTGCCTTTCCTCAGTGAGAACCACACTTTATGATTTTTAATATTTGTCTGATATTTTATAACTAGAATCGTCCACTGGAGTTTGCTATACCTCATCATATTACGTCTACCATCCTATTTTCAATAATTTCATATTGTCAAAGTTTACCTATGTCCTGATATATTCTTTGTTGAAACAATACCAGTTTTTTTTTGACAAAGACTATGAAAAACAAGGATTATCATTCAAATTACTACTCAAGATGATCAAAAGGATGAAATTTTTTGTGGTGACCCAAATCTTCCAAAATACAATTTGTAAACAATTTCATGAAAAATAACCCTATTGTTCAGAATTTAGTATTTAACTCACGACCTTATTTACTTCAATTTAGCAATTGTATTTTCTTTGCAAATGAAACACAATTTTCTTTCAGACAGCTGGACATCATTTTAATAAAGATTAGTAATATAATTTCTCTGGTAATAATTGGGTCATTTTTGTTGATATTAAATACCTTTGAAAATTTTATTAACGACCATGTATGTAGTATTAGACTTTGTGTATATACATATACAATTACATAATATAATTTATTAAATAGATGTTTTGTAAAAGAACTATAATAGAATAATTATTTATTTATACATTTTTTCAAAAATATTTCTAAAATTTCATAAACAGTGGTAATTAATCATCATTTTTGTCAATGTATTTTTTTAAAATTTATAATGCACCTTAAGTATTTTCAAATTGTTTTTAGTACTTTTACCTTTGAATAAATGATTTAAAAAAAGAAAGGTCGTATTTTTCTACTGACGAGATTTGTTCTACACAAATCAACACAGTTTTTTATTTAAATGATAAAATGATTTCTAAAACACTTTATTTTGCCACTGAAATGAATTCTGATGTAAGCCAAGAACTTTCAGTACATCCTTAAAATCTGAAAAAAATAATATTTGTGCCATCAGGTTAGTCATTTGGAAATATAATTGTAGCATCACAAAATTTCATGACTAATCTATATTGTTGGTGCGTGCTTTGAAAATAAATGATTATGAAGAGTTAAAAAAATATCTGTAGTATCTATTAATAGATGTAAGCTTTCATTATATTTATTGATTGAATTTTTATTTCAAGTTCTTTGTAATAATTAAAGTGACAAAGTATTATCAACTTAATTACAATTGAAAAATAAATTCATTGCGAAGCACAGTTTCACAGTGCTTTTCACTTGAATACGTTAATTAATTAAGTTCTGAAAAACTTTGTACATTTTTGTATTTTTGTACTCATGAAACTATGATTTATAATTATAGTTTCTTACATGCCTTTGTTACAAGTAATTACAATAGTTTTTTTGTAGTCTAAGAGCAAATTCCAAACCAAATTTGTACAGCCAGTAGATTAATAGTAATAACAAATTATATTATATGTAATTAAACTGTAGATTTTATTTTTATTTATGTATATTATATTAACCAATAAATTAGAATATATTCTAAGCTAAATATATCTAAATACTGATTAAGAACCCTACAAACCAAATTTAATGATTTTGTATTTTTAAGAATTAATTACTACATGACTGTTTTTAGAAACCTACCTACGTTTCAAGGATATTTAAATAAAATTATAGAAAAATAAAACTTCTTCTTTTTTACCTATCAAGCAGATTCAGAACGTTGGTAACTTGATAGTTATTAAATACACATTTTGTAAAGACTTTCATTTACCTATATGTTTTCTGGAAAAGTAATAAGATAAGATACATAAGATTCTGCCCATTTTCCTGAATGGTATATGAGCTTGTTCTATTAAAGATCTTGTCTCTGTTCGCCTGTCACCATTGTTATTTAAATAAAATGAAAATTGCTGTGACCACCAACTTTCATTTTATTTACAACCAATCTAAAGAGCGCATTCATATCTACGCCATACATTGTGCAGATTCTTTAACCACAATGTTTTTCTTTAGCCTGAACCAAGTCTACCCATTATTTTTCCTTGCATGCTATTCTGCAATAATCTATATTTCTGACATCTCAACATGTATCCAAAGTGTCCTAATTTCCTTTTTTTGTGGTGCCTTTAATATTGCAGTACTCTTATGTAAATGATGTAATATTTTGGAATTGCAGACTTTTCCAACCAAGAAACTTTCAAAATTTTTTTGTAGCACTACATTTTGAACACCTCAAGTCATTTCATATTATCACTGCTCAAACTCCAATCCTTAACACCATATAGAATTGAAATTGCATAGTAGCGAAGTAAACAAATTCATAATAAAGATTAGAGATCTCTACTATATAAGATTCTGCACAATATTATAAACTATCTATGATATGAAAATAAATTAGAGAATACAGAAAAATGGAGGTGGTTTTCAAAGTGAACAATCATAAATAATAAACAGATTTATTATTTAAGTTACAATCAATTTCATTCCTTCACATATCGTAATACGTAGAATTAAATCATACTGTACATAAGAATAATAATATTAGGTCTGATTTATAGGCTAAAATTATAAATTTAAGAAAGTAAGTTAAATCAATGAAACTTTCCTTTTTTCATTTCATTTCACTATAAGAACATTATTATCAAACTTAAATAATTTTTTAGTATGTCTGTCAATAGTCAGTTATGTAGTGTTCATTTCTTCAAAATCATTATATATGGTACGTAATTTTGTACAGCTCGTTTAATTTTCTTTTATGTCATTTGTATACTCATAATGTGAAGAATATAGCTATTTATGTTTGTTATATAAATATTTCCTTTTTGTTTTGTATCAAAAATACGAAAATAAAAAAAAATAGTGTTATACTTTTTTGTAAATTATAAGTAATATTTTGTAGTTTTTTTTAAGCAAATGAATTAAATACAGTAAAAATATATTAATTTCATTACAATATGTACCATCAAAAATTGTTGTTTTTTAAACAGATATTTATAATGACCAGGAATAATATGTATTTTTGATGTAAACATTATGTAATAAATGTTTTAGTATAAATTTAAAGTTTTGTTGATTTAATGTCTATGAAAACTGGTACGTGGTTTCAGATTTTCAGAATATCAGAGGAAAAAGAACTCGTCATGTACTCAGATAATTCCAGAATTTAATCTGGAAATATGAGCTGTGATAGCAAAATGGTGAAGTGCTTTACTTTGGATCAAAAGGTTCTGGTTTTGAGTTCTTGCATCCCACTCAATTTTTATTTGAAAAGTAAATAATGGTGTTGTGAACTGTTTTAACTGGGTCTCAGTCACCAGTTATTATTGTGCTTTAAATCAGTAATGCATTATAGCTACAATAAATGCAGAATGTGATGAACCTTATTGGGGAAGTGTAGTAATGCAGATTGGGGACTGCAGTTGGCTGACGGATGGGAGAGTATAAGGTACTACTGTTAATGCTACTTACACCTGGGGTAATCTGTTATTTCTACTCATGTACTTATTATATTTATTTATATAACCCACTCGTTGCTGCTATTTCATCCCCCTTATGGTTTTGATCTGCGTAATCTTGTCCTGCATCACCTACCCTCTCCACTTTTCCCCAATCCTGTTCCCTCCGTTTCTATTCACTTGTGATCTTAACTTACTCGTGTATGCACACATGTTACTTTTTGTGGTATAGTCCAGCAGATAGCTGACTATGCTAATTCTTGACGATTACTGATGCTTATTTCGCCCGTACCATTCGGGTTGTACATATATTTATGTTTGTGTGGTATTAGTGCGTGACGATTTCATTCTGTTTCTGATGATTAAACCAGGCTTTAAACCGGCCATACGCTTGCTGTCTCCACATGTGATTTACAATGCTTTCCATATATGCTTTGGAAATTTCTGGTAAGTGACTGCTTGTATATACTAATTGGGTTAATTTCATTAGTAGACCCACCAGGTTGGTCTAGAGGTAAAGTCGCACCGTGAGTCAGCTGTTTAACTGCTGATTTTGGAGACGAAGGTTCCTGGTTCAAATCCTAGTAAAGGTAGTTACTTTTATATGGATTTGAATACTAGACAGTGGTTGCCGGTGTACTTTAATGATTGGGATTCAATTAACCGTACTCTCTCAGGAATGGTCGACCTGAGTCTGTACAAGACTACACCTTATTTACACGTCATACATATCATTCTCATCTCATTGGGTTGTTTTCAGTGTAAACAGCTGTAATGATAAATAATTGAACTGTATTTAATGCTTAACAATTTATTTATAAATTTTACAACAGAGATATTATAGTAAAAAAAAATATAACACCGATTTGTTTAAAAAATGCTAACAGGTAATTTTACACAAAATGCACAATAAAGTCTATCATTAAATATTGAGTTGTATGGTTATTTTAAAATCAAATTACAACAATATAGTGATCATATTAATATCTAAATTAATAATGATTATTATGTATTATTACTATATTATATTTATTACACTATTTATTATTATTATTACACATATTATACAAGGTCTGTTCAAAAAGTTCCCAAACTTTTTTTACAGCACTGCTACAGTTAGTTCCAAAGAGATCCACCAGAGCTCATTGTGTTAATAGAAACATCACAAGTAACCTCCGTTTTGTAGTTCATTGATATCTTGCTTAGTTGGTGAGAAACCGCTGTTTTAGTGAAGGTGTGTTCTATGCGTTTGTCAAAGTGAAAAGTGAGTGGCTTGTGTGAACAAAGTTGTGCTGTGTAATTTTTGTGAAACTCTGAAAATCTTTCATGGAAACTCATGAATTTCTTGTCAAGGCTTACAGTGATGAATCTATGAAAAGATCGACTTGCTATGAGGTTCAAATGGTTTCAAAATGGTCGAATCAGTGCATGATGACAGATCATTCTTGAAAGTCGTCAATGGCGACTGATGACAATCATGTGGCCAAAATCAACTCTTTGGCATGCATAAATTGACATTTGACTATGAGAGTACTTGATAAAGAGGCCTGTAACAAAAAGTCAGATGAAAACGCCCCGAACTTTGGGCGAGTGGCGACTGGTTCTTCCACCACGACAACACACCAACCCTCAGAACTCATGAGCTTTTGGCCACGTATTTAATTACCATGCTTCACTACCCACCCTGCTTACCTGATTTAGCTCCCTGTGACTTCTTCTTGTTCCCCAAACTCAAAAAAACCCTTAAAGGAAAAAGATTTGCCACGATTCCTGAAATTCAGAAGAACGTGACAGAGCAGTTGAAGGCCATTCCAGGAGAAGCATCCAGGATTGCTTCAGAAAGTGGAAACACTGATAAGAGAAGTGTGTACATTGGGTAGGAGAAGAACCTTGAAGGGGATACAGACGCCTAAGCTGTAGGCCTAGATCAAGTATTTTTTTTATAAAGAAAGTTAGGGAGCTTTTTGAACAGACCTCATGTATTTTATATTATTTATAAAAAATAAATAAATAAATATAAAATGTTACATTAGGTAATACATATACACAAACTATATTACTAACACTATTACTTACTATTACTTATTTACTAACACAATTTCCTTATAACTCATTTAAAGCTAAATTGTACAAATATACATTGAAAGAGATCTTCAAGAAGAACCACAACCAAATTTAAAGAGAGACACAGGTACAGAAAATACAGAAATGAATCGTATTAATGGTGAAATTAAATCTCAGCAATCAGAAATGGTTGAGGCTGAGCCCTTGTTGGTTGACCCAATATCTTAAAAATATCTCTGCAATTTGGATCACGAAACATCACTAATATTATCCATTGTGTTTTCATCAGTAGTACAATAACTTTCAGTAAAAGTTTGATCAGTAGATTCATTTTTATCTGTTGTACTTTCTTCACATTCCATCTGTAAAGAGAAACACATGGCATTTAAAATTACGTTTCACATGACATCTAACAGTAAACATGAGGCTTTTACATGTTAACAAAACCTTACTCTAAAACAATTCTATGGTGTTTATAAACTACATGGAAACATAGATCATTTACTCAAATTATATGAATTAAAATTTAAAAAAAAATTAATTCTGTTAGCCCCACAAAGTCTTAAGAGCTTAAATAAATTACGTTTGCATACCATAATTCTGCAATAGCTTTGAGTGTTGATTATAATGAACTTGTTAAATTATCCACCATCATCAGAATACATAAAATTGAAACTTAATTTTTTTAAATTCATTGAAATTTTCAGAAAATGTATCTCAGTCATTTGTAAAATTAAATAAGTTAAAAAACTAGTGATACAACCGCAGTAACAGTTCCGTTAAAAATTAAATATTTTTACGATCGAATTGAGTAGCCTATAACAGGCAGGTGGAGTGTTAAATTATTTGCACTCGATCTGCTAGTTCCAGGGCTACAAAAAATAGTTTTGTTTCTTATCACATGGTCAGGCAATTATGTGACCGAGGCATTTAAGAACAGAAGAGGTAGAGGTGTAAAAGACACTAGTCAGAGTTATCTTCCTTGAGAGTAACAGCCAGACCCTATGGTAAATAAAGTGAAGTGACCTCACTCCTCAATTTACTTAGTAAAGCCTCTAGAGGTTCAAACCAGCCTTTCAGCTAATGACCTAAACAACAACACTACAGGATTGAATACACGCTGCTGTGTGCATTGTAAATATTTATTTATAAGTTTCAATCCTTTTGTCTGTTCATATACAGATACTGATTGTCTTTATCCTAATGTACGTAGAACTTTCCCAACCAAACTATCAAGCAAGTCAGACTGAATTTAAAAAAAAGAAAATTTTATATATTTATAACTAAAGAACAGTGTAGATAAATAAAATTACCTTTTTACTGTATGAACTTTTATCTTTAAAAAGTTTTTTGCGTTGAAATTTCTCTTTCATGAATTGTTTGAAATTTTTGTAAGTTTGTGGTTTTTCTTCATTATACTCAGCAGCAATTGTTAATCCAAAAACATCAGGTAACATAAACATTTTCAACCATCCAATGAGAGGTGTAGTGCCAGCTGTGTAAGATGTCTCAGAATGGTAAAATAATAGACCATCTAGTTCTGGACTACCATTTGGGAAAATTGGATAATTATTAGCAACTTGTGATATATTCTCATGATTGCAGGTACATCGTTGTAATTTTATTATTGGGTAATGATTTTTGTTACTTTTTGTTGAATATTCAGGGTTTTCCTGAAATTTTGTTTCCAACCAATAAAATCTGAAATCAGTCTAAAATAAAACATAAAAGTTATGAGTCTTGTGAATAAAGTATGCAAGTTAATACACTAGAAGTTACAATAGGTCTTCAATTATTCAGTCTTCTCTTCCATATAGCTGTAAATTTATGGTGTTTACTAAGGAAATTGGATAGAGATTCTCTGTTAACAAATAAAAGTTGAAATTTAGGAGATATGAAAGAGTAGTAAACCCATGTTTTCTGCCCTTTATCCATTTCATCTTATTGAAAGTTATGTCTAAGTCAGACAAAAAAACATTGAGTAGAACTCTGTAATTACAAAACTAAACCACTTTTCCGTAAAAGAATTTCTTCCTACAATTTTATACATTACTAGCTAAAATGCCCGTTCTTCGAACGGTTTTATTGGTGCTGTGTACAGTCTGTGGGTGTACCGAGTTCGATCCCTGTCAGGTCTGATATTCTTTAATCATTCATTGTTATCTATTCATACCTCCTTTCAATGTCAGCATTATTATTAATGACAAAATAAAATAGTTGGGCGTAAAATAAAAGCGAGATCTAGGTGTTTTTAAATCAAGATACACAGCGCTTTATTGTTTTCAGAAGCGTAGTTAATTATTTTACATAAATAAATAAATTTACTATTAATATAGAGCAATGAAAATTGATGTTTTGAAGTTTAACTCACACAAATCTGTGTGTATTGTAACTGTAGGTAATTTAATTATTCGCTACAGAGCAATAAAGGTAAATCACTTTTTTTGAAATGAAAGGTAAATCACAATTATTGGAACACTCCGCAATGGTTAACTACTAAGGTAACTGTCTTTCGTTTTTGACAATGTGACTGAGAACAGGTGTGTCGTGTAAGGTTAGGTAGTGATGGAAGGGGTAGAGTACAGAGCTTCAGAATGAATACCAGTGGCACGTAGACCTATGTTTATTCTTCTGTTTATTTTGTTTTCTAAATATTGCTATGTTTATTTTATAAAATTGGTAATATCTCCATTATTATGCATAAAAATGAAAAACTTTACATAATCAAACTTATTTGTCTTTAAACGTTTCGTAATTTCGATTATATAACTTTTTTTTTGAACACCTACCTGGCAATTTACAAATGACATTCCATTCCACTGAATAACATCTATGACATAAAATGATTTGGTTTTAAAACAATAAATGCAATCAAGAATACTATTTGCTGGCAAGTTTGATTTGAAGTAGTACAATGCAACTCCTTTTTTTGAGTAGGAAACTGTGTGAGCCTATAAAGAGAAAAATAACAATATGTTAAGTATATAGAAAATACTCTTACTTAATTTAATTTTTAAAGAAGATACTGTAAATACTTGAATTAAGTATAATTATTATTAAGTATAATAATAAAAATACTTAATAAAATATATACTTAATAAAATATTATTAAGTATAATATATTAAGTATAATTATTAATTATAATTCACTGTAAATACTTGAATTGTAAGTTATTTCAACTATTACAGATTTTGCTTAAATAAAACAATTAAACCAATACATTTAATAAGTAATGGTAGACTAACACAAAGTAAGTAAGTAAGTATTCATTAACTCGCCCGATAGATATTTTTCAAACCTTAAATTATTGCTTTAAATAAGCTTACCCAAGCTCAAGTTTAGTGTTGAATTGGAGTGATCTCTAATAATCTATATGAATATTCATGTGCACTTAAATAAAATACTGAGTACTGAAAATTGAATGACAAATAAATGCTGATGTGCTAAATGGTCAGTTTTTTACAATTTCATGAAAAAAACAACTCAGTTTTAATTAAATTTTAAAGAAGAGAATGTTTCTCAATGTATTGCCTATTTGGTGAAATCAGTCTACCCAGTTAGTATCTTTTCATGCATGGGATCTGTGTCGTGTGTAAACATGCAGAAAAAAATTGTTCCGAGAAAAACGTTGTAATGCGACTCTATTTTTTCTGCTCCAGCAAAAACTGTGATCTCCAGAGAGTTTAAAAGAGAAATGGTTAAACATTGAAATAGTAAAGCCAATATCAGTAATAACCCACTGGGTTGGTCTAGAGGTAAAGTCGTCGCCGCGAGTCAGCTGTTTAACAGTTGATTTTCGGAGACGAAGGTTCCTGGTTCAAATCCTAGTAAAGGTAGTTACATTTATACGAAGTTGAATACTAGACAGTGGTTACCGAAGTACTTAGATGGTTGGGGTTCAATTAACCATACTTTCTCAGGAATGGTTGGCCTGGGTCTGTACAAGACTACACCTCATTTATACATCACACGCATCATTCTCATCTCATTGGGTCATGGGGTTGCTTATTGTTCTGAATTGAACAGATTGCATACTAACATTAGAAATTAAAAATAAGAATATCAGTAATGATTGGGATGGATCTTGTTGAGAAATGAAACAAGATAAAAATCTACTCATATCTGCTCCCTGTGGCAAAGCAATTAGCAGTATTGCTGTGATTTTCTCAACTCAAATGGCTGCATAAACATATATATAATATCCACTGCACAAATATCCTTTCATGTGACTATTTTGCCACTGCACTTTATAAAACAAAGCAGCTTGTTTTAGATTATAGAGCGGCAAATTTTATGCACGACAATGAAAAAGACTTAACTTCATCAATTTGTATAAATTCGCACGACTTGACATCGCATGGTTACTTTTTATACACACAACATGAATCACACGCATCAAATGATACTGAGGTAAAACCACAATACAGTTCTGAAACGTTCAGAACCAGCCGAGGTGCCGAGAAATGCGTGGTGAGAGTAGGCAGCACTTCACTGTGGATCAAACCGAATGTTTGGTTCGGTTTGGTCCATTCGGTTCGGTCCACTGTAAGTTGCTGCCTACTCTCACCACGCGTTTCTCAGCACCTCGGCTGGTTCTGAACGTTTCGAAACTGTTTTGTTGGCTGCAGTGTGGTTTTACCCTAAGAAGAAAAGTTTTAGTTTGGATACACCAACATTTCTGGAATTTACCTCAGGAACAAACAGTCATCCAAATATAACAAGCATATTATATTGGCACAGAAATAAGATACATAACAACTGTTTTATAACTAGTGCTCCTTTATGAAGGATCCCAAAACTATGTAGCAAACTAAACTCAAATTGTTTTAAGTTAGACTGTACAAATAAAACCAGTTAGTAGGCATTGTAACTAGGAACTTTTTTTGATATCAATGAAAGCGGAAAAATATCTGAATAAATGTTGTAAGAAAAAGCAAGTAAAATTTATTTCTTAAAAAAAGTCACAATCTCTTTGATTTTTGTTCACATAACTGTTTATGGAGAAATTGGATGAGAGATTATATTTAGGACATCTCTCCTGTAAATTTTCAAAAATTTTGAAAAAATAAAAGAGTAAAGAATAATATAGGCCTATTGTGGGTATTACTGTACAGTAACCAATATATAACTGCATAATATAATGCTTGTGTACAATAAAGTGTATAATATTGATAGATAAAAGAACTGAACTTCCCATACAACAATACACCAAACAAATAAAATTAAACGTTTATTTCATTTTACCGAAACAATTTTTTTCAAAATAAAATATTATGTTATTCCATATAGCCTAAGTTAGTCAGGAAGCTCTTAGTTTTGCAAAAGTGAAAGAATTTTTTAAGTTTGTTGAGTAGTTTCTGAGACTACCTCGTACAAACAAACAATCAAATCTTACTTCTTTATATAACATTAGTATGTAGATAAAGTATCTTTCTTTTGTTACTGTACTACAAGTGATGTCACTACACTACTTACAATAAATGTCCCCTTAGATAGCTTGTCATTCGTTCCCCCTGTTATTCGGCAGTACTATACAGAAGGAAAAAATCTACTCACTCCTGACATGACGATTGTGTAGCTAAGCACATTGTACTATAAAGCACAATGTTCATATAAAAGCATGCCAAATGCTTCCTGCACCTCACCTTGCCATAGCTTCCGAACTCTGACTGAAGTGCATTCATACAGGATGGTTATTATATATAACTTAAAATTCATCATCATCATCATCTTACAAGGATTAGGCTCTATTGGCCTGTTCCAGCATCCATTTTTTCCTCGGCCTTCCCACATCTCGTTTTCCTATAGGTTTGTACTCCCATGCCTGCAATGGAAGTCTATTGGGTGACATTCGGAGTAGATGACAAGACCAGTTATCACGACTTTTTTTCAAAATACTCAGTAGAGGTTCCACTTGTAATTCAGCTCTTATGTCTTCATTCCTTATCTTGTCTAGTCGAATGCAACCTTTAACCGCTCGTAAAAACCTCATTTCAGCAGCTCGTATCCGAGACTCAGTTCTCTTCATAGATACCCATGTCTCGCTACTGTATGCTATTAGCGGTACTGCCATTGCTCTATAAAATTTCAGTTGGGTATCATGTCTTGTTATCCTACCCAAGGCTCTCCTTATACTACCACAAACAGAACTGAATCTCGCTATTTTTTCACCAACATCATCATTTACATCAAATGAAATGTGGCATCCCAAGTAACTGAAACTTCTTACTTGATCCAATGTGTGGTTGTCAAGCACAATTTTCGATCTAACTGGCCACTTCCCTCTGAATGCCATTATCTTGGACTTTTGGGGTGAGATCTTCATGCCAAAGTCTGCTCCAATTTTGTAAAGTTTGAATATTCCATATTGTAGTTTCTCTTCTGTGTCAAAAATGATTACAGTGTCGTCTGCATAAAGTAAAGAGTTTACAAAGGCATTATTGGAAAGTTCAATGCCTGAGTCAACATATCGATTCCAAATATCTAGAATCTCGTCAGTATATATATTGAACAAAGTCGGGGACATTGGGCAACCTTGTCTTACACCTTTATTTATTATAATTTTCTCTGTTTTTCTGTTTTTCTCTGTTTTTTTTAATTTTAACTTAAAATTAAAAGCTAATAATAACACATTATACTTATTTATAGTCTCTTAGAGATCAGACTAATATGTCTGTCTGATTAATTTAGAAAACAACTTACATAATCTCACATAAAAACTTACAGGTTTAGATACAAGTAGAGTTCTCTTTCCAACAGGGCATGGTACCATAACCCATTTGCTGGTGAAATCATCAGGTACATCAACAAGCCATTCAGAAAATGTTAACATTTTGTTATAGATGGTATTTTGTTTATGCCACGCAACTGTCTAAAATAAAACATTACGTGATACTTAATACAAAAAACATTAATGTGATTACAACCAAGAAAACAAAAAAATTAACCTATAATGATACTTAAAAGTAGTATTCAAACAGAAATTTTAATCCTATTTCTGAGTGCAGTTTTGTACATTGTAACCCCACTAACAGAACAAAAAATTTTTAAATAGTTTTCATACAACATTAATTTTAATTTATTATGAATGATCAAGAATTCTAAAAACACAAAACAAGAAGGGCCCAAAAAACTGTATTTTTTTCTAAAATAAAATTAATCTCTAAAGTTTTTCATAAAATTCTTTCAATCTTCTTCAAAGTACTCTCCATTAGACGAGATGCATTTGTTTGTCAAGTCTTTTTTCTCACTGTGTGAAGCACATATGGAAATGTGGGGGACGAATGAGAGTATTTGGAATAGGTTACAAGGAGGGGAGTTGAAGTTCTTAAGAGCAATACAGAGTAGGACATGGAGAGATAAAATAAAGAATACTGAGATCAGATCGAAGCTAAATGTGGAATGTATGAGGGAGAAGGTGGAGAAAATGAGGATAAGATGGTATGCCCATGTGAAAAGAATGGAGGAGGAAAGGTTGCCTAGAAGGATGGAAGAAACAAGATCAAAAGGATGACCAAGAAAAAGATGGAAGGATGAAGTTAAGAGGGTGTGGAAAGCCATGGATATAACTGGAAGCGAACAGAGGAAGAGAAATTGTAGATGGACAAAGAAGATGGAGAGGCTTTGTGAACACGCAGACCCGGCAATAGCCAGAACGGGCACTCGGTATGTATGTAATGTATATCTACAATATCTGCACATTTTGATAATTCAGTTACATACTAACTGGTGTCATCGTTCTGACAAAAATTGGATGTGCTGGTGTATTGGGAGTTTACTGTATACCTGTTCAATCTGTTATTTTATTATGTATCAAGGTAATTAAAATTATGAAATAAATAAAAATAATATTATTTTTCATACTTTGATTGAAGACCACTCCATCCCTTCATCTTTTTCAATAAATTGTTCTTCATTACTCCATTTGCTATCTTGTTTAACTTCAACATTACGCTGTTGATTAAATTTAGCACTTCTTGAACTGCAAAAATAAATTTTTGTACGTGTGTTTACTATGTGCCAGTTAAAAATTTAGAAACAAAAACAGTTTATATGGAAAAAAATTCATTTATAAGACTATTATTGTTTTTGTAGTGTGCTACAAACAATAGAACTAATATAAAATTACTTCATAAATAAATTTACACAGATTTTATTGAATATTCTTGAAATCTGCAGTCTGGCTTTCAAAATTATGAAGAACTCCTTCAGCAGGGCAGGTATATTACACCCCTAGACCATCAGTTTTATCAAAAAATTTACAGCATAAGTTACATCACAGTCGTTGCTGCGAGTCAGCTGTTTTTAACAGCTGATTTTCAGAGACGAAGGTTTCTGGTTCAAATCCTCATAAAGGAACTGTCCGTCTATAACTTGATGGCCTCCGGCAGAAAGGAGCAATATGCAGATTGTAAAACCATTTCAGAAAACATATCTAATTTTTTTTTGACTAACTGAAAGTTGCCGGAAACTACGTACAATTTAAATAATTCATTCACTACAAATTAATTGAAAATTTTCTCTTTTATTTCATTTCTTACATGTGTACAGTTATCTTTAAAGTTTTTCTTCAAAAACAAAACTTTTACTAAATTATACGTTATCTCATTAAGCGAGTGTTGTTCAAAATTTTATAGAAAAAAATACTTTGTTTTATAAAAATATGTCGTATCCGATAAGTTATAGTCACTTAAAAAAATTAGATGTATGTTTTCTGAAATGGTTTTACAATCCGCATATTGCTCCCCTCTGCGGGAGGCCATCAAGTTGTAGACAGACAGTAGTTACTTTTATTCAGATTTGAATACTAAAGAGTGGTTCCTGGTGTACTTTGATGATTGGGGTTCAATTAACCATACTCTCTCAGGAATGGTCGGCCTGGATCTGCACAAGACTATATCTTATTTACACATCATACTCATTTCAATGAATCATGGGGTTGCTTATTGTTCTTAAATTGAACAGATTGCAATGAACCCACATTAGGATAAAAAAGTTACATCACATTTTGCAACAAAGTATTTCCTGAAAGTGTAGAATGCATCTCTCTTGCTTTGTTACACCAGATCCACAAATGAAACTTTTGCAAAACAAGAGTTTCAGTACACTAGTCACAAATAAAAGCATGAGTAGTACTACACTTTTCAGACATCCAAACACATAACATCACACTACTCTGCAATACATGTGAACCTATCTTTAAAAATATTAAAACAGTAATGTACCAAGGAACTGCAAATACAACAGAAGATGAAGAAAACAATGTATATACAGTATGCATTCCAATAACTACTTACTCTTTTTGCTGCTGTAAAAGTTTTCGTCTTCTTGTTTCTTGGTTTGATTCTTCTCTGATTCGACATTTGTACTGGGATATTCGAGAAGATCCATTATCTGTAGTTATTGTAGATGAAAACAAATCTGACAGCAAATCAGCCTCACTTTTTAAATTTTCAGAAGCAGCTGTTTCTGTATTCCTTTCAGTTGATTCATCCATTTTATTGACACAAATAAAACCTGGTATAGGGCTACAGTTGTTAGGTTAAGTTTTTTCTACCTAAATCAGAAAAAACATTATTATGATCTCAAGATCACAGTTAGACATACGTTACTTCCGCAGAAAACAAAAGAAAGCAGTGGCCATAGGCTCTCTTTTTTCTGTATGAATTTTTAGTAAAAATTTTAACACAACACACTAAGAAAAATACATATCCATTTTATAATAATACATATTTTTTCAGATGAAGTTTCTATGAAAATGGGGCCTAAAAGTTAACTATTGTATCTACCAATAGAAGTGGTTGAATGAAAATTGCAAATAAAAAAAAGGACAGAGCTTTGTAAGGAGTATAAAGAATATTAGAGTGGTGCTGAATGAAGCGGGGACCAGTCAAAAGATAATAATCAGAGTAGAACAGGGAAGGGGAGTGACACAGATGCTAAATTTTGTTTAATGGTCATGGTTCATCTCATTAATTGGAAAAGGAGAAGATTGGAAAAGTAATACAACAAAGTATTTTGGTGAACGGTACCAAAACAAGGGAATTGACATAAAGAGGTACTGCAGTCATATAGATGGACTTCTGGAGAAGTTGTCAGGTCTTAAGATTTGACCCATGACAAATCAAGCCATTGGGGGTAAGGTAGAAAAAGGCCAAACAGCGTTATTAGATGAAATTGAAAAATGACACTGTTGTGGTATGAACACCTCTTTAAATGAATGAAAACAGGTGGTTCAACAGAAAATGGAACTAGACCCAAAGGAAGATAAGGATATAATTATGCCCAGTAAAGCAATGAGTGGAGAATTGGGACAATGTATAAGTCTCCAGGAGGGCGATTAAATGGATAAAAGGTTTGGCAGTAGGAATGCAAAAACTACAACAGTAATAACGGAAAAAACCGCAAAAAATACATAGGTAGGCCAACATAAAACTCAAAAATAAAGTTAAGCTAGTTCTGACCATTCAAAGAGAAAACAAATCAATTAAAAATTGTTATGCATTACAAAATAGTAATTATGATAATACATAAACCTATAATCAAATTTCAGTCTTTAACTACCTTTGTACTACATTTATCACTTAACTACTGCACTGCAATTCAGACAGAACACACGTGGAGTAAACGCGAATTTGTAAAAACAAATTTGACCAAATGTAGGTCATTAGCAATCAGAATACTTTAGATTTCGTATCTCAAATAATGTTAATTTAGACTGTTTACGAACAGTTTATTAGTTAAAGTAAGAAGTAATATAGAAAGCCAACCAAGATTACCAACCAAATTAATGCAGGTTTATAAATAATAAACTGTTATTTCGGTTTTGAAAAGTTAAACAAAACCATTCGGTAAAAATATAACAAGATTGTTTTTGTTAGTCTACTTTGCTATGCCCCATACGTAAAATTGAATTTTAAGGTTATAAATACATTTCCGCGCCTTCGATACTACTCCCAGAGACTGTTCAATGCGATGGCAATCGAACTATAATTTTCAATAATAAGAGTCGGTTCGATATAACGGTGCTTTACGGTTAACGATATCTCGAACGACACTTTCTTATCCCCGATCATAGAGTAATAAAGCTTAATTACTCTATGTCCCCGATGTTGGTACTCATTTGTACTACAACATTTTACGTTGCTAGCTGTTAAAAAAACAATAGCATCCCCACGACCTTATGAGATAAGATTATAATTATGTATGACGTGTAAATGAGATTTAGTCTCGTACAGACCCAGGCCGACCATTCCTGAGAGAGAGTTTGGTTAATTGAACCCAAACCATTAAAAAGTATAGGCTACCTGTAACCACTGTCTAGTATTTAAGTCCGTTTAAAAGTGACACTTTTATTAGGATTTGAACCACGAAAGTAGTGTATATATTTATACAAAATAATATCCTACAATAGCGGCAAACAGTGAAGTTTCTAGGAGTGCCACTAGATAGAACTTTATCATGGGATTATTATACCATCAAATCTGTGGTAAAATATTATCTGGGGTATTTGTGTTAAAAAAAATTTGCCAGATTACATGATAAGAAATTGCCAATAGCATCTTATACCATGGTTAATTTTATCTCATATTTGGTATGCCATATTAGTTTTATAACATACTATAATATGGTATGGTACCGTCAATGTTGGAAGTATATATTATACACTTCTAACATTGTCGGTACGGCTATATCCCTTGTTGAAAGCCCATGTGACTTAGGTGCACTTCAATAGCAAACTGCTCTTCACGGCTCATGTGAATAAAATAGTCGCCAGAGCTAAGAGAAATTTAGGATTTGTATTTATGTGGATGTCGTTTTCAGTGGATTAAAACGCTGTTCCGGCCTAATCAAGCGTATGTCAGGTCGGTGTAAGAGTATTGTTCAGTTGTTTAGAACTATGACAGAGGATACACCAACCAGTGTATTGAAGCTGTGCAGAAGAAGTTGCTGCATCACTTGCACAGTCGTGGTCTGTGTGAGGCAGGTGATCAGTACAAAGAGGAGTGTATCCAGCTCGATATAATATCTTTGGATAAGAGACGGTATATTGCGGATGGCATGTTTTTATTTAAAGCAATACATGGAGGTACTGATGCAGATATTGCATATATAGTGTACAGGGTTCCTTATGTTAAGTCCAGAGGGCACAGGGTCTTGGACTATAATGTGAAAAGTCGGATATCTTCCCTGGCGAGATGTGTTCGCATTATGAATGTTGTTGATGGTTGCGGGGTTGATAGGGAGTGTTTTTTTTTAGAGGTATAGAACTTTAAAATGAAATAAAACACAGAATAATTAAACACTTGACGTGGAATTGGTTTTATTTTAAAGACAATTATTTGCTATTTTTATTTAAAAATAATTTCCGGCATGTGGCCGCCGCAGCTGGCTCGAACGTGGTCCAATCGAGACGTCCAATTTGTGACCACTTTTTGCAGCATTTGGGGCCGTATATTGGTAATAACACGGAGAATGTTGCCTTCCAAGTCATCAATTGTCTGTGGCTTATTGGCATAGACTAGCGACTTCACATACCCCCACAGAAAATAGTCACACGCATAGTTACACGCCAACACTCAACTCATCAGTTACCACCGTCTGGATCGCCAGTTTCATTGACTTCAACACCACAACCACCCACCTCACAGGAGAGAAATAGACATCATGCATGGACACATAATCATCGTCATCTTCCCCCCCTCTTAATTCATAGGTAGGGCCTCAATCTTCTCCCTAGATACCTAATGTTGATCAGATTTTTAATTTATTGGTTCAACTAAATCAACTCCTTCAGCCTCTTTTCTCGCTCGCTACACACATATCCCACGTTACACAGTCTTTAAGTAACAGTTATGGCCACTAAGTCACTCACTGCAAATTCACGGACAATTCTACTTTGGAATGCTAACAGACTGACGAAACGCAAAACTGAGTTAGACATATATTTATATTCTCACCGTATTGACGTAGCCCTAATCTCAGAGACACATCTTACAGCTAGGTCTCGGATTTTATATTCGCGACTATAGCATCTATCGGACCGATCATCTGGATTGTACAAGCCATGGGGGTACAGCCATACTAGTTTTACTAGGAGTGGAAAGGAGTGGAAAAGGAGTGGAAAGCGCTCGTCCTCCTCACTACAATCTTCAATAGTATATTGCGCACGACACATTTCCCCACTCAGTGGAAGTATGCAGAAATAGCAATGATACAAAAACCGAACAAACCTTTTCATTTACCTTCCTCCTACTGACCAATAAGCCTCCTCTCAGTACCTTCAAAAATTTTCGAAAAACTCCTTTACAAGCGCATTCTTCCGCTGGTTCATGATATACTACCTCCATATCAATTTGGATTCCACACTCAACACTCCACTACACATCAACTGCACAGAGTGACTGATTACGTAGCTTCGTCTATGGAACAAAAGATGTATGTGTCCGCAGGTTTCCTGGATGTCACTCAAGCTTTTGACAGAGTTTGGCATACAGGTCCCTTACACAAACTAAAAGAAATACTACCATTTACCTACTACCTTATCATAAATTCCTTCCTGTCTGACAGATTCTTTAGAATTCGTTTAGGACCGTCCTACTCAAATTTCTTTCTTGTCTTAGATGGCGTGCCTCAGGGCTCAATTTTAGCCCCACTTCTCTATTCTGTATATACTTCAGACCTACCGACGCTACCCCAGACCCTCACTGCTACCTACGCTGACGACACAGAGATATTAGCCCGAGACCAAAACTCTATACACGCTTCACTAGCACTTCAACATCATCTCAATCTTTTACATGAATGGTGTAAAACATGGAAAATAAAACTTAATACGGCAAAATCCCTTCACGTAACTTTCACACTTCGTCATGGTGATTGCCCACCAGTATACATAGACAATGAACCTCTCACAAAAAGAGATACGGTCAAGTATCTCGGTCTGACTTTTGATAAACGACTAACTTGGAGCACACATATCAAACGGAAACATTTATTACTGAATTCCCGACTTAAACTTCTATATTCCCTACTTCACAAACGATCAAAATTACCAATGGCACAAAAATTACGCATATATTGTTCTCTTTTGAAACCTATGTGGACCTACGGGTCCCAAATTTACGGTTCAACCAAACCCTCTAACATGCAACGAATTCAAGCATTCCAGTCAAAAACATTACGCCTTATATCAAATGCACCTCTTTACGTTAGCAACAAAACCTTACATACAGATTTGAAAACACCACTTGTACAAAATTCCATTGAATACCTATACAAACGCTTTCACGACAAGCCACACGAACACGAGAACCTCCTGGTGCGTTCACTTTCGACCGTCCATTTACCTGATAATCCCCCTAGACGCCTTAAAAGATGCTGGAGTACAGACCTGCTAATATGATATACAAATTTCATTCATGGGGAGGCATCAATGGGGGCCCTACCCCTCTCATGCCTATCATGTCATTTACATTATTATGATAATCATCACATTTGCTTGTTGTAAAATTTTACAGTTGTAAATAAAGAATTAAAGAGAAAAAACCAAGAGGTTGCAGTTAGCAGTAGTGATTATAAAAAGTGTTGACTCAGATTTTTTCAAAATCTTAAAAGCTAGCTGCTTCATAAAATGAAGTAGCCAGACAGCATGGAAATAATACTCCCTGTTTCTTGTCCTTATGAATTTTAAAATAGAAGAACTGAATTTTTTAAAATTTCTACTACATTCTTATTTACATTTTCATATCTATCTTTAGGCCTATTTACATTAAACAATTTTTGAAGTCTGATTTTTTGTTCATTTCTTTAAAACCAGGCTGCACATTAGAATATTGATGGCACATTAAAAATGCAGTTTTATGGTAGTAGCCAGGAACAAAAGTTGCAGCAGATTGGAGAAGGGTATTTTAATAAAAATTCATGAATTTCAGTTCAACATAACTTATTTTGTAAGGTAGGGTTCTTGGAAAAATGAAATGATTAGTAATTACAACACACTTTAAAAACAATTTTTTTATTTAAATTAACAAAATATAAAATAAAATGAAGTAACGACTTTTGTCTGAAGCAAAATAATAATATTAGAACTAGTAGAGATTATTGAGATAAAAAAATATAGTTACTACAATAGTAAATAAATTATAAAATATAACTTCAGCTTTTTTAAAATAAAAATACTTATTTAATAAAGTTTAACAATAACATGAAAACCAAAGTTATTAATATTTTTTAACAAAATAAAGTATTATACTTCTATAAAACAGTCTTTCAATAATTATTATAAAATAAAATAAATGAAGCTGCAAGTTAGCAGTAGTAGAAAACATGACAAAGTACACTTAGAAGTTACTGGTTTATTTTTATATCTTTGCATTGTGGAAATCTCATAGACCTGTAAATTCAAGCGTTCAGTTTACAAAATGAGATTCTTTCAAAACTTTATGGACGGCATTATTTGAACTTAAGCTTTGCTATAATTGCTTGGTATTAAATTGACTTAATGGATAAACATGACCACACTTAGATTCCTTACTTATTAACAATTTCATGAGTAAGCAAGTGTGAACACATTTGAAGTAAAGTGACTGTGATCAAAACAACGTAAATTATAAATCTTTATCATCCACCATAAACAAATTGAGCCTGAAAGAGCTGTATCCATCAACTTTTATCTCTTAAAAATATTTAAATAGGTTTGTAAGGCAGCATTTAAATCAACTTAATTCGAAAGTCAATCTTTTGAGATACTAGTTAGGTACAAAAATATGATTTCCTCTAAGTACACCACACCAATTAAAAACATTAATTATAGTTTAACTTAATAATAAAACAATTAAAAATTGTGTCATGGTAATTGGAGGCTATTTAATGGAAATTTATAGGTAATAGTGATAGTTATTAACCATAAAATAATTTATTTTTGAGACAATGAATAAAAAAAAGCATTAAAGTTAAAGAAATTGCTTACATCTTAATTTTTAAAAAATATTATGGTGTGGCCATTAAAAATATTAAGTTATAGAACCCCTGTAATTATTACAAAAATTTTGTTACTTAATAAATTATTAGCTCAATAAATTAAAAGTCTCAAAAATAAATTAATTTATAATTCCAAAACTATCAGTGTAGGCTGCATATTCCATTAGATAACTTTCTAGAATAGTAAAAATCAAATTCCTAGTCTTAATGAATGATATTACACAAATCAATGTATAATTCTAAAACCAAAATTTGGATCAAATAAATTCCTAATAACATTAGACTCATGATGCGAAGAGTTTTCTAAAGTAATGCTTTCTTGATGTGTACAATACATTATGTCTAAAATATACTTAAAAATATCTAGAAATATCCTCTTCATTCTTTTCAACTTTATCAGTTGAAATAAAATTCTTTTGCCATTATAAAACAAATCAAATGCTTGGCAAAATGTAATGAATTAAAATAAAGAAATTTAACAAAAGATAACTGATAAAAAATTATATGGTAATTAACAGGTTAAAAATTAACAACTTAATAACATAAAGCAGATAATGGAGATTGGAAGAGAACTTTTACTTCTGTGTTTTTTAAGCATTGCTATACTTCCTCAATAATTCATTCAATGGTGTGTAACTGAAAACAAAATTTTTAAGTTAATATTAATTTTGAACATGCATTACAGTCTTATTATTACATTTATTACAGCTTAGACATTTATGACTACAATGGGTTTTAATGTATTGAAATTTTCTGTGCCAGGAATTCAGACCTCCCACTATATAGTCTTGTATTCTAACCACTGTACAACAAAGGCAGCTGTCAAAAAATTTAATTTATATTTTCTTTGAGAAAACTATTTTCAAGTTTCCCAAAACTTCACTGACATGGTTACAGCAATAAAGTAGCTGTGGCTGTTCTGTGGGTAGATCTTGTTTTATTAATTTTATAACAAAATTTAGTATTTGATATACTTAAACCAGCAGTGGTGTTATTGGATAGACAGAGTAGGCATATGCCTACCCAAAATTTTGATTTCTCAATCTTATAAAAATTTTTTATGCTATGCTAGTGTTGTTTTATCAATTTTAAAAAATATGTAGTGTTGTTAAGTTTCTACATATTTTATGATAAAGGTAATTTGTGGAGTAAGGATATGTAAAACTCACTCACTATAAAACAACTTATAAATACTGGGCGATTCAAAAACATGGGAAATTTGTATTGGTAGCCGTGGGCGATTTTTAGGAACGAATGACTTACGCCAGCCTGTCCATGACACCTTGCCATTTTAGTTATCATGGATACATGCAGTGGTGCGCAATGTGCGCTTATGAGTAAAGCTTTTTACAAGAATAAAGACATTGCGGAGGCGGCAAATAGATAATTCCACGTCATTTTAATTTAGGACGCCATGATCGTTTTCCATCAGCATAAACTTGACACCTTTGTTGCGCAAAACCTACAGACACTTCCACAAATTACTGACACCATCTGGTTTTAGCAAGACAGATCAACGTCTCACACTGGAAAAATATTGATGCAGCTGTACACCAATATTCTTTGGCCAACATGTAATTCCGAGAAGTGGTAACATTCCATGGCCTCCCAGATCCCCTGAGCTGTCAGCTTGTGATTTCTTTTTATGGGGTCATCTTAAAAAAAGTGTATCTTAATTGACCTGCAGCAATGGAAGAATAGAAAGCCAAGATCTGAGAAGCAATTGCTGACATTCCTGTTGAGCTCTTATGTCGAACCATGCACATGTAACGAAGAGACTGCAGGAATGTTGGCGTAAAAATGGAGCTCACCTGCAAGATGTCATCTTCAAGAAATAAATTGACTTTGTGATTCTTAAATGACATTATTTTTACTATTTAATGACAAAGATAAATTTATTAAAAATAAATTTTTCATAAAATTATTTAATTTTCAAAATTTCTCATTTCTTTAAATCACCTGGCACAACAACAAATGTATAAGCAAAAAGCCTAAGTAATGAAAGTTTACAATGAAGAGATTCAAAGTAAAATTTTATGAGACATTTTGAGGTTTTACTGATGTCAAAATAAATTTACTTTCTGAAATGTGATGAGAATGCCACCCTGCTTTGGAAAGTTTGTATAATGGGAAACAATATCATAGGTTTCCATAATTACTCTGCGCCATTAATATTTATAACTATATTAAAATGACAGTTCCTCTTACCTTTTCAGGTCATTAAATGCCAGTAACATTTAATTACTACTACTCAGTACATTGCGAATATTTTGCAAACCTTGTAGAGCTCCTTGTAACTGATCAATTATAACATTCAAGTTCTGCACTAAATAATTTGTTTGAGTTGAGCAAAGTTTTTCAGAGCCCTCACATTCAATCTAAAACAAAGAATAAAATTGATAACAAAAATACCATTTTTTTAGACCTATTTCTTCTAATTCATTTCTGTAGCCGTTCCATTCTATTCTACAGCCATAATTTTTAAACTATTACCTGATATTTGTTATTTATCCAGTAAGTAATAACATAAATTATTAACATACTTATTTCCACTGGGGTCGATTTGGTTACTGAAACACCCAAATATAAGACTAAAATATATTATAGTTAATACAGTACCAATTAGTTAAGGGCTGTTAAAATAATTGTTAAATTGTTTTCTCTTCATGTATTCTGGAAAAAAATATTTTTAGAAGTTAAGGCTAACAAAGCTCAAAGTTTTTCTTCAAAACTTAAATAATTTTCAGATGAGCAGCGGAAAAAACTACAATCATTATTTTTACTACCCGTTTGTCAGTGAATTTTAAAGTTATTATTACAGTGATTCTTCTACAGCTCTAGGCCTTTTTCTGGAAACAAACACACCATTCATCCCTACTCAAAATGTTTTCATTCCTCAGACCCTCTTCTTCATAGTTCCATAACTCCATCTGTTTACTCCTTATGCCCTCCTTCTAACTGGAACCCGTAGCCAAATCTTCTGTGGCACCTGTTCTCCTCCATTCTTGTACCAGATGAAGTTTTTCATCAATTTTATCAATTAATAAAAATTTTGTCAACTTCCTTTAAAATTTCTTTGTTCAATTCAGGACCAACTGACTACTTTTCCAGAAACTCATTTCCATAGCTGTTATTCTTTTAAATCTTGGTTGGAGAGTCAAAACCTCTGAGCCACAAGTGAATGAACTTTTGATAAAAGAAAGGACAATGCTCATTTTAGAGCCACATGATATGGAGTTACTCCACCAAATAGCGAGTAAACATTCTGTGGTAGGTCCTACCATAAAAACTTTCCCAAAATGACATTAATAAAGGGTGCCAAGATATTATTTATGGTTGTACACCAATCAATGATCGGGTTATCGGTTTGAATATTTTGTCTTTACCTTCGAAAACCATGTATTTATTTTAATTATTGGAATACTACATTTACAAACCAAAACCATAATGACTATGTTTAAATAATTTCCCCATCAAAATTTTGTTTTGATGCATACATTAAAAAATTTCAATATATTGAAACTGAAACCTTTTCATATTTACTTTGATAAATTATAAATATTTAGAAGAAGAGTTCAACAGATTAAAAATCTAAAAATCATGACACTTACCTGCTGTTCAGTTTTCAGTCTTTTTAATGAACCAAAACTAGTTGAAGCAATTGGCATTTTAACATCATTTGCAGTTAATCGTTTCCTTCTTCCACGGATATTAGTAACTGCCATATAACTCTTTTCAAACTCACTCTCTTCCCTTTCTTTATCACGTTTAGGACAACTACACACTTTTACTGCCACAGTACGTCGCCCAAGTACCTCACCCCTGAAATAATTTCAAATTTTGTGACATGCATCTCAATAACTTGTGTATGCAACACTGGTTCTACAGTACCTTAAAGTGGCATTAATCCCTACTGACACTTTAGTGGAATCTTATGAAATTATATTTCCTATAAGCATTATACTAATATTGTGAAGAAATTATGTTTGTCTGTTTGCTTATACAAGGTAATCTCAAAAACTACCAGACTGATTTTAAAAATTCCCTTCACTGTTGGAAGCTTAGACTTCCATAGTCATAGGCTATAATGACACTTAATTTTTAAATTTGAAAAAATTTGGCTGGTAAAATGAGTTCATCTTTTATTTTATTTTTTGGTTTATGATCATTTGGGAGTATTAGTTCTTTTATCTATCAGTATTACACCACCTATTGTATAAAATTTATGGTATTATGCATTCAGGTATCAGGTACAGCACAGTACTTTTTTTTATCCAAGGTGGCGAGAAAAACTCATGTTCACTCCACTCCCTCACAATGGGGGAAGTAGTGTTGGATTCAACTGGGGCATCCTCGACCAGCCCCAAGGAGGCCGCAACCGCCTACCAACCAAAAACCTGCCGCCTAGTCACTATTGTAGACAATTTATGGTTTTATGCATTCAGGTATCAGGTACAGCACAGTACTGCCCTACAATAAGGTATATTTACTTTTTAATTTTCAATTTGAAACTTATTTATGAAACAGATAGCCAAAATATGTCACATATGACTTATTTATAGAAAATCCTATAAAAATTTTGAAAATTAAAGCGATCCTTGGTGAATTAAAAAAATAAATTTTAATTTTAATAAATAATTTTAAGAAATAGATCTTACCTACTTTTTCTAATAACCCATTATTCTCAGGTCATATTTAGGTTAAGGGGGGTTTCCTCTGGTGACTGATGCTAATGTCAACATTATTTCTGTTCTTTTTCTTCTTGAATCTGATTTGGGTGCTCGGTCTGTACTGGTAACCATCTTGGGTGTCCAATACTCCTCTTACCAGTGGGTTTGTACTTGTAAGCTGAACGGGGCAAGTGATCCTGCCTCATCCGTTCCAAATGGCTGCACCAGTACTAGTGAATTTTCATTCTCTCATCTAGGTTAGTAACAATATTTGTGCGGAACATTTGCGCCGATTGCAGTTTGACAATATCTCCTCAAGAGACTAAAGTAATGGAGTATCTTGGAAAATTCCCGGTAAGTTCGAAAAAAAGAATAGATAATTTTGTTTCCAGTACTAATTGGTTTCATTTATACAGTCATGATTTTTCTTTCAAACAGGTAAGGTTGTGTGTGAAGTTTAATACTTTGAGTTTAGTCTCCCATAAAGCACAGCAAGTGGATTTATTAGTTCTTTGAATAAAACAAATTGTATGGAACCCCCACTACACAAACAGTAGATAATTTTTATTTCATTTCATTGTTTGTTTAAACAACTAAAAATTATATTCAGTGTGAAATATATATGTATGGTAAAAAACTGAGAACATCAGCAGGCGAACAAAGAAGCAGAGCTACTAAAAACTTTGGTGGTAACCTAGGTTTCTTTAAACATTTACTTAAATGTAAAATCTGTAAATTAATTTTTGTGTAAATATCATTCATCTGTAAAACTTTATTATGAAGTAATATATGAAGTACACACATAAACAATCATAATCTAATTTCGTTTTCATTTGCATTTAACCTAGAATCATCTGTGCTATTAAAACAAATTAAGAACTCACGAAGCTTTTGGATTATATATAGAATTAATTTGGTGTGTTGCACTGTGGACTGCTTGGAATGCAGGAAAAATTGTGGGAGAGAGCAGCAACCTACTTAATGCTCTTCTTTGACAAACAAAACCAAAAAAATCATTCACTATTTTTTTCTCTCTTAATATCCAGCTACAGTAAAGCACATATTGAATGATATTGCAATGATAGATTGCAAATCGAATGATACAAGAAGGTAATAGCACTTAGCCCTTTTCCAAATATAGACTTCATAAATACTTTTCACTAAAAGAAAAAAATTTAAGACAAATTTGTATGAATAAGAATCAATTAACTTACGCAGGTGTTTCCAGAGTGAATATAATACTAACTGGTCTTCTCGACATCCCACCAGGACATGATGTTTTACAACCAAATTGATAAGCTACAGTGACAGTATCAGAACCAGGTTGTGGAAGACCAAGTGGAACTACAACACTATGACGTTCACTTTCTGAATTGTATTCATAAATTGCGTTAGCATGGTCAGTTGTTAACACATGGCCAACAAAATTGTAATGCTGGCACAGACAAACGTCTCGACTTGAATGGGCTACAAAAGACAAAATATGTTATTACATCACTGTCAACATTCATACAAAAAGCTTGAAAGTCAAATTACTTTCTATGATTTTTTTAATGGAATGAGCATTAACAAACAATTGAAACAAAAAAAAATATTTTATCATTAAATTTATGTCTGATAATACTGGTGATGATTTTATTTGAAAAGCATATTTTATTTAGTAATCAGCAAGTATCAACAACCTGAACTGAAATGAAGAAATGAATAGTTTCTCTAATTAAAACTACATATTATTACAACAGTTGTAACAAGGTACAAAAAATGTCTGAGGCAAAGTTGAAGAGAAGGGTTCAGCTAGAGATTAGAGTTATTGATGTCCACAACAGGTAAAAATGGAAACTGGGGTGAAGAACCAGTGTCAGCTGTAGGCAACTTAAGTAGTTTTATTATTGTACCCTCACATTTTTTTTAGTTTTCCAGTCACTACAAATATTAAAGTAAAAAATAACTGATTTTGTTGATATCTGATTTATCTTAATGATTAACTTATAAAATTAATTTGTGAACTAAAAGGAATTGTTTTTACCTATTTGATTTGGATCACAATTAAATTTGTGCAAAGTGCAGCGTGATACAGCTCGAGTAATGTGATCAGGCACTGTGTATACAAGGAGTGCACGAACACGTAAACCTAGTGGGCAGTTTCCACTTAATTTAAATTTAACTAACATTACTTTATCCACATCAATAAACACTTTCTTCAGTTTCATTGAATACTGTAACATAAATCAACATAAAAATTAATTTTTATTATAGTAATAAAAATATGATTAAAACAACTCCTCTGATCATAAACCATTGATTCCAAGGGTGAGAATAAATATAAGATCATAAAGATCAATTTCAATACAATAATGTGTCATTTTTCAGTAAAATGAAAAATGTGGCATCCATAAAACCTATTTCCTCTATAATTGGGCGTTTTCAGCAGGACACTTACTAATTTAACTATAACATTTAAATTTTCAGGTTGTTGGAATGACACTGCTTTTGCATGTATGCAGAAGTACTCATGAAGGTAAGAAGTTTCACTATATTCTGCCTTGCCTGAAAGCCTACAAAACTGTCAAACTCATCAGGAGTCTTCTTAAATAAAGAAGTTGTAACAAGAAATGAATGGCTCTGCCGAACAACGTTGCAAGCGACATTTTTTGTGAAACTAAGTTTTTAACAGAACAACGTTGCTAGCTGCTTTCCCCACTACGTGGGATATTTCGTTTCTAGTATTTTTAAGTTTAACAGCCTTAAACAGCTGGTTGAATGAGCGGAAAACAGGCTGACTCGCTCAGAACAAGGTTGCAACCGACAGGATGGCGTCTACGTCTTGTGTTGTTCTCTCGCCTGGTGACCAAAAACGTCTAAACAACGGTAAAAGGAGGAGCGTGAATGTGGCTAAGTGGAAAGAAAAGTACCGTAAACGGTCAAGAGATGCTGGAAATCCATATATTTCAAAAAGAAATCGGCCTGTGCCTGGAAAACTTCCACCTGAAGAGGTAAGTGGAACAACGTTGCAACTGATGTGTATTTGCATGCACTATTAATACTTATACTCATATTAATCCTAAATAAATAAAAATATTAATAATTTGTATTTATATTTATTTTTTTTAATAAAACTTGTATTTAAAACTGTTGTACGTTGATATTCTACCCCGATTCCAATCAGTGTTAAATACACCTGTAGAAAAAAAACGTTGCAAGCGACGGCGCTTGCAACGTTGTACGTAAACGAAATGCATTAATGATCTCATTTTCTCAGGTTAAAATGGCATCAACATAATATTTCCACTTCTAGTTAATATTATTCGATAACAATGCATAGTTTTAAAATCAAACCGGCAATTTAAACCACGTCTACATTAAATAAACAGGTTTTTTCGATTTTTGAAAAATTACTTTTTTGTCACTTGCAACGTTGTTCGGCGGAGCCATTCAAATGCTAAATCTCAAGGCTAAACTTATCACAGGACACCAAATTTGTATGATGTGATTACTATTGTAATCATTTCTTGTGTATTGTTCATTCAAAAAATCAGGCTAAATGACTTGTCCATCCTGATATTTCCAATTTTAAAAAGCTTACGATGTTAAATAGGAAAACTTTTAACATATTTTTTACTGCTATAGGTTTCTTGAGTTTACAAAAAAGATTTATTTTATAGACCAAGAAATAAAAAAAATTATCTAAATTATTAAAAACTCCCTGCTATCCAAAATAATGGGGGCAAGCAATTTTTGGTTAATCTGGGTTATGAATAATAATGGTTTGGTTAATTAAAAAACAAGATTTATGTCCATCAAATAAAAAACACTGTGATTTTAAATACAATATACATTTTCGATAGCTTATAAAAATTATGTTTTACTAGTTGACAATGTTAGACCTACTTACGTAATATTATAAAAAGATTTCTTTAAGTTTTTATCTACAAATGTTCAATGTATTCACCATTTGTAACATGACAGACATCTAAATGGTAGGGGAATTCATCCTAAACACGTGCTAGCTTATCCTATGAACGGTAGCAGCAGCGTTATCATGTATTGTTTTAAGTTATTTACATCAACAGGAAAAGGGAACAGAACAAAAATTTTCTTTCATATAATCCCGTAACAAGTAGTAGCAACATGTAAAGTCTGGACTCCGAGTTGGCCAATGCATGAACATTATGTTTTCCTCAGTAGCATCCATTGTCTTAGAAGGCGATCATTCAGATTTTTCTGACCTGTAAGTGCTAGTGAGACGTCTTTTACGAAAACAAAATTGTCACTATCTTCCTCAAGTTCAGGCCTTGACCATTCACTTAGCATGTTCAGATAAACTATTCCAATTACTGTCTGTCCTTAAAAATAAGAGGAATCTAACGCAGTGTACTGCGTCAGTAGCAGTTATATGAATATAAAGTTAAAAACATTCCTTGTCATTATTACCATCTTCATACACACCAGTTTAATTACTATGTGTTGTTGTTGTTTAGATCTTTAGAGGAATGGCTGGTTTGAACCCCTAGAGGCTTTACTACAGGTAAGTAAAACGGCAAGTGATTGGTTTACAATTGCCTTCCCCAGAGTGTGGAAACGTATCCATATCAGCATGCCAGGCCCTCTGAAAAGCACTTACTATCCACACTGAAAATGACACCTCCATTTCATCTACCACAAGTTCTGGGTGTATATTGAAATTCATTACTCTCAGAGGAGATAACTCTGACTAGTGTCTTTTACACCTCTACCTCTTCTGTTCTTAAATGCGTCAATCATACAATTGGCTGACCATGTGATAAGAAACAGAACTGTAGTCCTGGAACTAGCAGGTCAAGGGCAAATAATTTAACACACCACCTGGCTGTTATAGGCATAATTTTATTTCATATGGTGTCAAAATTGTATATTTCATTTCTTATCACTCTGTGTACTAAGTGACCTGATTAAGAACTATAACACAATCCTAGAGTTATCTTTTAGGAAAAAGATTAAATATTTTCTTACTACTATGTCCACTATGCTATAAAAGTATTATTTCTTTTGTTATCATCACTTTTACTTAAGAACTGAACTGCTGGGCACTTAACCAAACCACCAGGAAGAAGAAAAATAATGTTTTTGCTGGACATCATAGCTGCAGGTATACACTGCCCTGAATAGTTCATCTCACAAGTATCAATTCACTAAAGTTTAAGAACATTATATTTTGGTATGTGTTGCAATTATTTTAATTCATTTCCTTCAGCTGTTAAATAACATTATTTAAAATCATTCGTTTTTTCTTAAAAATGTGTTTCAATTGCTTTGGATAACCAAATTAAAAAAAATTGGGAGATTAATTAGTAAAAGTTAATAAAAGAATAAAAAGTATTTCTTACGACCCATGATCCTCTTCTGTATGTCATGCAATTAGCCAAAGATATTTCAAAATTGTAAGGCCCAGCATATTCAACAATACTTGGGTGAGTACCAGTTGAAGATCTGATATCTGTGTTTAATGTACATGGTAAGCAGATTACATTGAAATCATTATTTTGATTGTTGACACCATCTGATGTCTCATGTTTCATTTCTTGAGTTGAATCGCACATTTGGTTAATATCCACGTACTCCTCCTGCATGAAATATAAAAATTAAACACACTATCAGGAAGTAGTTAGAGAATAATATCACTTCATCTGAAGTGCTGGAATACATTCATTTGAGTTTTATTCCAGCTGAGAACTGGGAATTTTTTACTACAATTGATGACAAAATTGATACCACATATTACAAAACTCACAGATTACCACCTATGTCATTCTTACAGCTTTTTCACACTAGATCAGATTATGAATGAAACATCACAATTGTGTACCAGAGTCAAGCAAACAATTTTAACCTTCGAGGACTGGTGCTGTTGCATTTTCGCAACAGATGTCATATTTTTTTTTAAATATAGGTAATTAGGTCGGATCCCCTTCATGTATTCCTCAACTCATTCCTACTGCGTATTATCATGTCATCAAAAATTCAAAAATATTCTTATTTTCTGAGATACGGGAGTTTTACTGGCACCATGCAGGTATGTTGTGAATTCGCAAAGGTGCCAGTCTGGATATCATACTTTGGGCTCATTGGTGCCGTATGTTTAACTGCATAAATCATGTCCTGTCTTTAGACAATACAATTTTATTGTACTGCATTTTATTACACAATTTTATTGCATGGGACAGGCATGCAGTAATTAATAGATGCCATGAGCTATTACAGATTCTTATTTCTTCTAAACTGTGTCAGATTTGATGATCGTTCCCCTAGGGAGGAGAAACAAAAAACAGACACACTGTCTGCAATCAGAAAAATATTTGACTTGTTTGTGCCAAATATTACAAATTGTTACTGAGCCAGTTGTTCGTTGCAAAAAATGCACCAGATTTATTTACAAAGAACACTCAAAAGTAATTTGTAACAACTGCAGCGAATCAGTTTATCAAGAATGTATGAGTGAATGGTATTTTAAAATATAACAATTACAAATACTCGTAATGCAGTAATATTGTATTAGTAACTAAAAAAAATATTGTATAAAATAATGCCTTGCAATGTAATATTTTGTTTTTTAATTATATAATTTATGTTGCAATTTTTTGTATTTTTTAAATATATTCTACAAAAATGAAAAATTATTCAAATATGTATTTAATAATATTGCTTCAATAAATAAATAATAATTTTTAAGTAGGTAATCATAAGTGTTTGTAGGAATATTTTCAATACCATAAGATATTGCAAAAATGCAGTCCTAATGTTATTTTTTAGTGCCAGTCCCCGAAAGTTAACAAGGTAAAAGATTACTAGTTAACTACAGGAAGTTAGTAACATTTGGGGAATTAAAAATCTTGTTCTAATGACTGGAGAAAAATTACAAAAACTATATGGTGGCAAGACAGTGAACAGGTTATGAAACAATTAAGACACAGACACAGGAATAAAAGAGCAGAATAGACATCTATGACACCCAAAAATTGGTATTAAAGGGACCTGTAATAAAAGAATCAAAAGTGAGTACTATAAAAATTTTTTGTACCAGTCTATTTATAAAATTATGGGTTTACAAGATCGCAATTTTAAATTTTGTTATTTGTTAGTAGCTGAATTAAAATGTTATTGTGTTGGTTGCCTCCGTATTATAGTGTTTGAGTGGTAGCCTATAACATGGAGATCCTGGGTTTGATCCCTGGATAGATTTTGGAAATTTTCACAAGTTAAAATCCACTATAGTTGCTAATAATTATTGAGCTGTTAATGTGACTGTAAATAAACTAAAAGAAAAAAAAATTGCTAGCTACAATTTTATTAGTTTCTATGTTTTAACTTTATACCAATGCAGAACATTAGGCCACCTTCAATACTGTCTGTACTGTACATAAAGAAAAACATAAAAATCAGACAAGGTGTTTTTGAGTTACGAGGTGGTTAAGCATTTTGTTCCATTTTAAAAGAAAAGAAATGGGAAAAACTATGCAAAATAAAAAAAATCAAATTCAAAAGATCCAATTTCAATCCGTTTTTTTAGGTTCTGTAATATTTCTAGATTACCATTGACTATAATATAATTATTTATTGCCTGTAATACAGAGTAGTAAATACTATTTTTAAATTTAAAAATAAAATGAAAGATTTTACAAAAGAATCTAAAAAGATAAAAGAAGAATAAATAACTGAAAATGTTTAAAAAAAATCAACTTGCACTTTTATGAGCATCAGCTTCATGTAAATAATACAGGCTCGTAGAAAACATTCTTTCAATCTACAGGAATAAAATATAACTGAATTACAAATTACATAAATAGTTTTATAAACTAAATAAATACAAAATGAGTTTGGTATCAGTAGAATTGTTATAAGGTATGGTTACCATAGGTATCAAATTACTAGAAATAATATTTGAAATAATAATAGGATAATAAAGTCAATTAAGGAATCATAGGTATAAAATATATATTACGGAAATTTTGTTTTTTCTTGGCGTATAATACTTGTCACACATTTTAGAATATTTGTGGCTACATTCCTGACATCAGTAGGTTATACTGAATATATAATAATTATTATAACTATAAATATTAGGTTATAATAGTAAATACATTTTAGGAAAGATTAATACAATGAAGTGGATTCAGTTACTACTAAACCAAGCAAAGGCAATAATTGGCAATATTACAAATGAACATTGTGTAGATATGATAATCATGGTTTATTATCACAACTGCTGCCCTAGATGTGTCAGAACGGTTCCAAAATAAAAAAAACATACTAGCGTGTTGTGTAGCCTGTTTAGAAACAATAAGTGCATTTTTAAGAGTGTACTTAAAAACAAAGATTGCCGTTTCTAAAAAAAGTCTTTCTTTCAGACAAATATACGTCATATTTATGTCGCACTGTAATTCAGGTTGGCCCATAGTGTTGTGGTCAGCACAACTGTCTTCTATGCCAGGAGTCCCAGGTACAATTCTCATTCAGGTCATTTTTCTTCTATCACTCTTCTAATCTCATCTACATTAGCAGTAATTGCAAAACTATTGAACGTGAAAAAATAAATAGGCCTGCATTAATATAAAAACTTCAGAGATCAGATGACTGACTAAACTACAAAGCAAATATTTTGTCATGTGGAAGGACAGGCCTGTTCCTACTATACCACTCATCACTACCCTCTTGTCGACAGAGGGCGCTGTTCATTCGGTAATACATACGTTAATGTCATTTCCATTGATTGTTTACATCTAACAGGTATCTATTTATATTTATTGTGTGGGTCATACACATACACAAATGTGTGCGCACACACCACACACACTGATGAAAAATATAATTCCACCACTATCATGGATACATACTAATTTGTAAAGCAGGAGTGGAAATGACGGAGAAGAGTAGGTCCCTGCATTATAAAAGATTTGCTACTTGGTACAGTAGATATCAATAAGTGCTAAGTGTACTAGACTATTATATTTTCCAACTTGTTCGAACCCCTACACATCAAAACAAAACAGTGCTGCAAACAAGTAAATTACTTTGCTTCGTTCATGAGATCTTAGAGTGATCCCTTAATTAACCTTCATGGTTATTGATTACAATCCCTTCCCATCAATAAACAAATTTACAATTTTGTATTCTCTCAATCTGTTTAAAAACCAAAACTAATGTGATACAATAAAGTTTTTAAATGTTATCTCTATTTTAGGGAATAAAACAATTCCAGTTGACAGATAAGTTATTAATATTAAAATTAACAAGTTATAAAATTATCAGAGTAATTTATCTGTACTTACGTAAATATTAAAATTTGTAAACAATAGATTTAGACACTGTAGACTATTCAAAACAATAATAGAACTTAAAACCTTGGGTAGTTAAAAATAAGAAACAAACTAAATACTATATTTTCACACTAAATTTTAGATAAAACAACAAAAATTACTTTCATCTGATAAAAAAAACAAAAATGTTATAAAAACATGTTACCGGAAGCCTTACGTACGTAATAATATCGTAATATTCTCTTCATAACATATTTAAAATTACAGATCATTTCTACCCCATAAACAAACAAGAATAGAAAATAAGTGACTTTTAATGACTGAGTTTTCCTGTTTCAGAAGACTAGTTATAAAAGGTAGTAAATAATAAAAGAACAGTTACAATTCAAGAAGAATCAGAATTAATCAAAATAATGCAGGTAGGTAAAACCAATCATAACATGAACTTGTACTGTAAATAGAATAAATAAATAAAATATAAGGAATTATATTAAAACAAATAATTTATTACAGAATGGAATTAGTACCAGAATTAAAGAGCATACACAACTTAAATTTATGTTTCCCATTTATTTAAATTTGCTTCTGTCAAATGTTTTTAATAAAATGTATTGCTATTTTTCTTACAGTTTATTTTTAGTCGAATCAGCAGCTAGATCATTAGCAACTACTTTAAGTTAAAGCATGATGGATTTGAATATGAAATAAATTTCCAGACCCTAACTGGGAATCGAACCTGGGACCTTCCGCTTCACAACATAGAATGCTAACCACTGTTTTATGGAGGTGTCTACTGTAATATAATACAACAAAAAAGTATTGTTATTGTTACTAGAACTTCACCTTTTTAGTTTAAATTACAATACTTATCAATTCCTTTGATACTATTGTACCTAAATAAATTAAAAATTGTATTATACAGAGAAATATATATTTATTTTATTTCTAATTTGTGTACGCTGCAATCTGTTCAATTTAGAACAATAAGCAACCCCATGACCCAATGAGATGAGGATGATGTGTATGACGTGTAAATGAGGTGTAGTCTTGTACAGACCCAGGCCGACCATTCCTGAGAGATTATGGTTAATTAAACCCCAACCATCAAAGTACACCGGTAACCACTGTCTAGTATTCAGATCCGTATAAAAGTAACTACTTTTACTAGGATTTGAACCAGGAACCTATCCTTACAAAAGTAGTTACTTTTATACAGATCTGAATACTAGACAGTGGTTACCGACAGTTACTAGACAGTGGTGTACTTTGATGGTTGGGGTTTAATTAACCATACTCTCTCAGGAATGGTTGGCCTGGGTCTGTAAGAAATATTAAAATGAAAATTGTATACTTTTATTTTCTTCACTCTTGATTTTATGCATGCTTTAAATGCACTACAATGCTGTATAAATGGATTTAATTGCAGATTTTGGCAGAATATCATAAATTTTGTTAGTTAAACTAAGTGATGGGTGAGAAAACATTGTCTAATAAAAATTGTAATGTTGTTATTTTGTTTGATATTTTTTGTCGTCTTTTTTGGCCTAAAATACTACACTTTAAAGATGTAATCTTTACCTGATTTTATTGAAATTTTTGAATAAATTTGCAAATTACTGCTACATTAAGCCTTGGATATAAAAAAATTGTACACAAACGTTTTAAAATTTTAAATTTTTTTAAAAATTATAATTTAAGCATATTTGATGTAAAATATTCCTTAACTCTTTAGTAATTATGAAAAAAATTGGGTTATTTTACTTTTTTCTATTTTTTCCTTGAGAAGAACAAAATTTATAAAAACATTTCTCAATGAGCTTTAATGACCCAAATGCAATCTATATACCTATTTTAACATTTTTAGGCCTTATGCTTCAAAAGGATATGCTCCTTACGCTCCACACACATAATGTTATGTGATGAGATTTGTTTTTGCTTTCATTTATAAAATATATTATAAAAATTAAAAGTTTTTAAGATACTAACGAAACTGAAATAAACTACAAAAAACATAATAGACCAAACCAGATTCAAACAACTGGTTACTTCAAAGTCTTCATGTAGAACTAAAACAGACACAGGATGAATGAACAAAAGCACAAAATCCTACAGTGAAAAATGCTGTGGGCTGCAAAGAAGCTTCCAAAAATGTCTTAAGTTACTTTAAATTGTCTAAAATGGTCCAATATGAAAAAAGCTAATATTTGAGTAATACACCATTGAACTTTTTTTTCTTTAAAATGATAATCTAATATGAATAACTTTATCAAGGAGGTCAACTTTCGAGTACATTACAAAACCATTTAGCCTAATCCTCCAGAAATCCGAACTGTGATTTGAAAAAAAAATTAAGATGTACTGACAACTTGGACATTAGCGACTACTGTGGTTATTATGTAATATATAAATACCTTTAATGTGTAAAAATGTTTAAAACCCTATATGAAATAAAGCCCTGGTCCTTTCATTTTGCAGTTCAGCACAATCTAGCACTCTTAACACTATGCTATGAAGATCGCTTCTTGTGTAATACAGTATTAAAAATAAATAAATATACAGTTTATGGCAAAAAGAAAATTGTTTAGATTCTATCTTTATTTTTTTCACTTATTCTGATCAGTGATATAAGCTATGAGCAATTATTTTCCTTTCTACTCTCATCATTTTGAAACTGTGACAATTTAACACTTTCTCTCAAATGGAGAGAAATATAATCACAGCTAGGTTCAAGCTCAGGAGTATACAATTGGACGATATTGGAGTATACAATTGGAGTATAAATTGGAAATTTTTTAATTCATAAACTATGATTTGCATACATGGACTTTTGGCAGCCCTTGGCACACAATTTCCTGAAACCCAGGATCTCTGTTGAAATTGTGTAAATCAATAAGTGCAAGATGTTAGAAAATGGAATCCATATTTCAAAAACTGTAAATTTTTGATTTTCATGATTTTTCATTTTATGAAATTAATTACTGTTCTTAGTGAGACAACTTATTTCAAATGTTATGGGCAGCACTGAATTTGAAAGCAAGTGGAAAATTAATTATACCAAATAGATGACTACTGTATTAATAATCAGGCTTCAAACATGGGATATCTCCAAATGATAAACTGGAAGCTAACATACAAAACTGACCTCACTTAAAAAAAGATATTAATACATTTTCAGAATTATTATAATCTATTAGGCTTCTCAACAAAATTTGATATCCCACTATCTCCTTCTGTCACCATAGGCTTACTATATGACTAATGATAAAAGGCATGTGACTTACTTCCTCTAAAAACACTGTAAAATTTTGATTGTCTTGTGATCTGAAAAACAAACAAACAAACAAATTAACAGAACTGTGAATTTTAAAATTGTGAACATTAGTATTTTAGTAGGCAATGATTAAAATTTTTATGGTTTGTATACTCTGACAATGGTGGATCCACAGAAATTTGTCACTATAAAAGATTTTAGAAATTTATATGTGGAAAGAAAATTTTATAACATCATTAAAAGGAGGTTAGTAAAGTAAATATTATTTTTTCACTTCTCTAGCCCAAGTGGATAATGAATAATATAACCTGTGTTTAATCATGAGTAAATGATGCAAAATGAAAAACAACCTCTGTTCGACTTAAAAGTATGGAAAAATCAGTTACTGCTTCTAAACTAGGCTCTGTAGGGAAAAATTATTAAAATAAAAGTAGTAGGTGTTTTAATTTCCTATAACTTTCATTATAATACATTTTTCTCATAAAATGCAAACTAAGGCCGCAATCTTAAAAAATCCCATATTTTTACCAGTTTTGATGAAGAAGAAAATAAAAACTTACTAATTGTCGCTAAATTAAGCGTTGTACAAAAGAATATTTGAAATAAAATTTGTAGATTGTTTTATTTCTTATAGCTTTATTTATATACTTTTTTGTCGTAAAATGTTTTGTAGTAAATGTATTTGTTGTAAATGTAAGTGGTCATCCATTGGAGACCATTGGATGGTACTAAGACAACAATTTTCAAAAATCCCACTTTTTTACAAATTTTCATGAAAAACAGACAATTACAATGGCCTCTAAACTAAGCATTGTATATCAAAAAATGTTAGAAATAAGAGTTGTAATGTTCTACAACTTTAATTATACACTTTGTTCTAAAATGCATATTAAGGCCGCAATCTTATAAAAACACCCATTTTTTTTCTACGAGAGCACAGCCTCCTCAAGAATTTCAGCGGACCCTAATTCACTTACCCTTTCTTGTAGAGCATAAAAAATACAGCAAACACAAATTTGCTATCAATAGGTGAAGACCTCGCGAGGAGGATTGGATGGTTAAATGGAGACAGAAGTTGTGAAATGGGAGGTGGCAATAACACTAAGAAATACTGTAAAAAAATAAATCTACTATAATTGCCAGCAAAACATATGCACGCTGAAATGATCTTGATCGGAAAACATAAAATTATTAGGAAATACATAAAATAATTACCAGAATTGAAACCTACTAATAAATTTCTCATCTTCTTTATTTAATTAACTTCTCTATCAAAGTAGATGTATTTCTATAAAAACTGAAAGATGCTAAAATACTGCCTATTTTAAAGAATGGGCAAGGTTAGTTAATTGGAAATTATAGACTCATGAGTATTTTTAACATTATTAGTAAGTTTTTGAAAAGGTAGTATTCATTAGGTTAATCAGTTTCTTGACTGAAAACTGTATCATCTCAGAGGATCAGCATAGTTTCCAAAAAGTTTTATGCATTAACATAGGAGTACAAAAATTGTCCAATCAAAACTCACAAGAAAGAAAATGACATAAGGGGTAGGGGCAAAATTTTTCTTTTATCAGATGAGTGACATTAAGTCCGAGCCACGGTAAATGCGAGACTGGTAAATCAAGGACCTACTGTTAACTAAAAATAAATAAACACCAAAAACATCTAAGTGGATGCTAAAAAAACTGTGTAAATATTAGAAGATGGCACACTCTTTGTAGTTAGTAAGCTTGCAATTGTAGGTAATGAGTAAATAAAATAATACATATAATTTTTATTAAATTTTAAGTTCTTGACATGTACTATACATCCTTGGTAGTCTCCTGGACACAATCAACAAAAAAAACATTAAGGATTGTTTATTAGTAATATTAGTACACGTCTTGTTCAAACAGTAATTAATTAGGGTTACGAAAAATTAAACAAAGAAAAGAAATATAATAATAGCAACTGAATAATGTTACTTATAAATATCTCTCAGTCAATTTAATAAAATAAATCAATACAAATGAGAGACGTATTGGAACTATTTTGGATATAACAGAATGAATAATAAAATGATAATTATACAGTATTTCTTTAAAGATAAGATAGCAAATGACTGTTTTAATAATACTGTAATGCAATAATTAGTACAGAAACAAATAAAATAACCCACAATCAAATAATACAAAAAGATTAATTAATTTATGTGATGTATTTTAACCTTAAATTCTAATTCAGGCTGTCACCGTTTTGAAATAAAAAAGGTCCTCCTGTTATGAGATTACAGTCCAAAAAATATTTCTACAAGTACCTATAAACCACAATATCTAGTAGAATTAAAAGTTATATCTAATGACAAAAGCTTAACCAAAAATTATTAGTGTTGTTTTTAAAACTATTTAGTTTATTGAATGTTTTAATAAGCAATTTTTACTGTTTGTACAATGGATCCCTGATTTACATTGGCTCTGTCTATAACCACATCCCATAATGAGCAATGAAATATATATTATACTAGAAAATACTAAGAATTAGATCTTAAAAGGAAGTATTACACAGCATTATGGATTTGTAAATTAAAGGTTTTGCACAAAAACTTATAGTCTACTTTTTTGGGGAAAAATTTAAACAATAGAATATTTTGTGTATGAAATAGTTAATTTATAAGGGTTGAAAATTTTCTTTCAATGATTAGCATGAAAAAAATAACACAGGGATGAATAAAAATATCATTCCCATGAAAAACGGCACAATTTTTTCTATATATCACTCTATCCATGTAAGCAAGGATGAATTTGTTATACTGTACTTGGTTTTTTTGGAAATTAATTAAGTTGTTATAACAGGGGTTAACTGTATCCAAAATTTTGGTGCTACAACGTTAATACAACATAATAAAACCCAAAACAGGAATAACTGAAATCATGTTTAATCAAAAAAGTTTAAATTCCAAAAATTACTTACAAATCAGCCATGATGTGTTCAAGATCACATTTGTTAATAATATCACTTTCCTGATTACAGATTTCCATTCTGAAAATTAAAATATATCTAGATAAAACATAATTAATAAAATAAAATTATCTGTGAGTCAATACTATAGCTTAACGAACTACAGACTTCAGATGAAGGCAGAGCATAGTGACCTAGATCACAGCACTGATCTAATTGACTTTCATTAATCGTATCCTTCATTGTCACGTTGTGGTCCTGCTGTGGATGACAGCCTAATGAAATGTCAGCTGGAGTTCGGTGGAACAGAGCGTGACATAGCGAAGGGGCAACCTCACACTCGACCTTGGCTGTTATTGGCTAACCTCATCTGCAGTCTTTAGTTCGTTGGGGTATAAAAGATTAACTTTATTACTGCTATGCAAATTAAAGGATGATGATTACTAAATTAATCAATTCAAAAATTATGAGTATTCAAGAGAATCTAATATTAGATGTAAGAGTTCCACAGTGATGGTCTGAGCACAAAACCAAAGAATTCTTAAAAATAAATTCAAAGAATTTTTTTTT